>OY986439.1:79255705-81655705 GCA_963920525.1 Dichetophora obliterata | reverse complement strand
TTTAAAAACCTTCATTTACATAGAAAAATAAATAAAATGTGCTCATATTTACTTAAACTACTTTAAATATGTAATGATTAGCGCCAAAGACAACCCTCATCGTTTACGCGCATGTAAGTTCACATGGTTTAAAATGTTTACGGGTCAGTTACATGCTTAGATGAGAACCCTTAATATCTTTTCATGTTTAAAAAAAAAGTTTCATCGATTTTTTTTAATTCCTGAATATATGATTACTGAAATAATTGAATAGAGTCAGTTGTAACAGTCTCTTATATTAGGGATTAATAAACGTAGGTAGTCTTAGAAGTCTGTGACTTTTTGAGTTTCCCACTTCGTAACTTTAAATGTTACGCTGGTCCTGTGAACTTCCAGATGTTAGTAGACTACTGTACAATTTAGAACTAGCTGCATCATTCAGTTTGTGTTTGATAGAAATTGTGTTTGCCACTTGTGACTATTTCCTCTTCCCAAACGTTTAAAAATGGCTCGGCAGCATGAGATTTGGCCTTCGTAAAACCTTTTATTAAAAAGTGATATAAAAATTTAAGAACGCTGGACTAAATGTATCGATCTAAAAGAAGAATATGGTAGGAAATAAAACATTTTTTGCCGATTAAAATATCTTTTATACAAAAGACCTATTAAATATTTCTCATATATTATTAAAAAAACCTTTTTTAATTTTCGGTCATAAGATATACTCTTCAATATTTCTTGAAAATATATTGAAGCCGTCTTGCCGACTTAAATAAAAGTTTCTTGCGAGCTTTTTATAGGAAATTTCACTTTTTTGACAGCGATGTCCTTTTTTTAAAAGCTTTTAAGTGGTCTCCAGATAGCCATTAAAATATCAATACAGCTTAATTGTAAAAGGATTTTTAATAAACGATACGAAATATCTTTGTTTTTATAACGCAAACGAATTTGTTTGTTTAACAAGTAATAAAGGTGAAAACGTGGAAACGGGTGTGAGGCAAATGACCCTAAATGCCTAGCTAAGGGAAAAAATCTGAATTAAAAGCAGTGGGACCTATCACTTTATGCGAAATACATATACATTTTAACGAAAATCGAACAAATCTGGGCAGATTTACGAACACAGTTGAAAATACCACCTCACCGAAAGGAAAACGTCAAAAAATCGAGGAAAATACGGTCAAACCTCTTTCGAAAAAGGCAAAAATTACCTTTTTTTTTGTTTTGGAACTAAGGATGCTGAAAATGAAGTAAAACGGAAGAGTGTTGAGGCTACAGAAATTATTGATTCAGGGTCCAAATATAATTTAATGGACCAATGAACTTTGAAATTGTAGAAACAGCGAAAGTCTTAATATGTATGCAACAAAAAGAAACAGATAAGATATTTTAGTCATATGGGGGTAAAATATTGACGGTTATGGGAGTCTTTCAGGCGACTATTGAAGTAGCCAACACTAATTGGCGATTTGTACGATATAACTGAGGAGGGTACATTTATAATTTGAAGCGACACCGCCATGCTGCTAGAAGTCTTGAAAATTAATAACCATGTAAACTAAGTAAATATAAAGGAAAGAAGAAAATATCGAAAAATAAGGTTGTTCTTGTTGAAATTTCCCTTCGAAGAGATGGTTATTTGAAAGCTGAAATTCCCGTAATTCAACCATATTGTCATATTCCATTTGCTTTAGAGAAAGCAGTTGATCGCAAGATTGATGAATTACTACAGCAGGTTTTTATGGAGGAGGTCCATGTAGATGTGTGTCTTTGTTTATACAAGCAAAGTGCAAACGAGGCTGTCGAAGGTGATTTTTGCAGCGGAAACCTGTGCACCGGAAATATTCTAAAAGGTGATGGAGCAAATTTAATGAGGATGCGAGGGCTGTCTAAATTTTATAGATGAAGTGATTGTGCATAAGTTGACGAAGCAGGAGCATTACACAAAACGTTACAAAAATTCGTTAGACCGAATGTGTTTACGTAGTGCGCGAGATTCAGTTTCGAGGCCATAATTTATCACCAAGTGGTATTTCAACGACCATGGATAAAGTTTTAGCAGAAAAAATTTTGTATACCAGTATGTCAGTTAATTGCTGACGCAAGTCCAGTTGGCCTTGGGGCGATATTAATTCAATATGATATGCTTAATTCATTTCATATGTGGCAAAAATTTTGTCGGAGGCTGAAAAACGTTATGCGCTATTAAGAAAACGTTGCAGAATAGTCTTTTATTGTTTCATAAATAATTGCTCCAAAAAAATCTTAAAGCTGCCTGCTTGCGGTAATTTTTTTTTGGATCCGTTTTGTTTGCATTGCCAAAAAAGCAACTAAAATACACATGCAGAGCTTATGGATACAGACTCATAATGTGAGGCCGTCAGCATTTGTATCTTTTACAGAGCTGGTTGTTTTACAATTTTTGAGCGTAAGCCTGGTCCGGTAGGGGTGATCGACAATTTTGGTTCGCGACAAGTTTTTTGTTTAGGAAATTCTTATTTTTATGGTCTTCATGATATAAGCTCAAATACAGGAGATTACATAATTTTTAAATATAGGTGAAATATATTTTTTTTAGCTTAAATAAGTAGTATACAGAGGCGTTGGCTTTAGTTTGGGATTGCGTAAGATTCCATTATTATTTATATGGTCGAGAATTTGTCTTAATTAGTGATCACAAGGAACTATGGGTTATTTTCAGAAATAGATCGAAACCGTGCACCCGTGTTGAAAGCTGGGTACTTCGACTTTAATCCTACAAATATAAAGTTTTAAATAAACTAAGTAAAATCAATATAGCAGATCCCATGTCGAGATTGGATGCAGATGTAAGCACATGTGGAACATTTGATGAACATGCCGGGCACAATGTTCATTGGATAGCTACATTGAAAACTTCAATTTTGATTAAAATGCAACCAATCGATGCACACTCTCAAATAGATAATATAATTCAAGCTATTAAAAACGAACTTTTCGGAAATGATTGGTGCGAACAAACAAACTAATTTAAAATTTTCAAAACAGAATAATGATTTTGTGGATAAATCTTACTACGGGGAAATAGAATTGTAGTCCACGAACTAGCTCACGAAGGCCATCTGGGAATGAGTGTGTTTAAGCGACGGCTACGCACAAAAGTATAGTGGCCTAAAATGAATCACCATGTAGGAGAAGTTGTGAAGAAGTGTCGTAGCTGTACGCTTGTTTTTGCATTTTTGCACCATCAGCACCAGAACCGTTGACTTGCAAATAGCTACCACAAGAACTTTGCCAGCATGTGGCAGTTGACTTTTTCGGATCATTGCCATCAGGTCATAATTTATTAGTTGAAGTTGATTATTTTAGTCGTTTCGTAGAGATTTGATAATGACGAAAATTGATGCAACACATACAATCAAAGAACTTAAAAGTATTTTCATACGTTTCGGATACCCTGTAACGATCACAGCAGATAATGAGACCCAGCATATAAGCAACAAATTTGGCATAGTTTGTTAAATTAATAACATAAAACTAATAACATGATTCCATATTGCCCGCAGAAAAATGGATAGGTAAAGAGACAAAATCATTCAATGTTGAAGTGCTTGCAGATTGCACAGTCATTGCAGGATTTTTGAAACATATGTAAGTAAACATTCCATTAAACTACATGTAAAAACACTTCAGACATGATATTTAAATGGAATATTCGAGATAAGGTGCCAAGTATCTATCAGTCAATGGAAACAGACGCAGAAGTAAGAGACCGGGATAAAATTAACATGGAGGAAGAAAAACAGCTTACCAACGACGTAATGCGAAACAGAGTAATACTGCAAAGCAAAAAACAAAATGCAAAAGCATCTAAACTAACATCAACATTTGGGCCGACAACATATAGAGGTATTGAGAAAAGTTGATTAGAAGTTATTGTACGAGATGACCCATAAGACAAACATTATCGACGCAACGTTGCATATTTAAAGAAAGTCTATGAAGAACCAGCAACAGAAGCTCCGAAAAGAAACATACGTCAGCCAGGTTATCTTAAAGATTTTGTCACAATGTAAGGAAATTAATATTAATTTTGATAACTTTTATTCAACGATAAAGGTTTTGTAAGTCTGTTGTAAGAATTGAATACCATAACATAAAAACAAATACTTATAGTTTCATATATTATTTTTATATAACATTACTATAAATTACTATATATTATTAAAAAAATATTTTTAAAAAGAGGAAACTAAATGTGGTATCTGAATTGCCGGGCTTATGGTAGAAGTATTTTATAAGATCTGGGAACCCAGGAAGAGAGCTGAATAATAAAGAATTGGCATTGAAAGACGGCAAATAAAGTGTGCGCATTTTTAATAAGTATTTACTCTTAAAATACCCTTGTCAACTCGTCTACGAATTCGATTTTGTTACCTTACTGTGCGCTGTCATCCGTAATTGGGATTTTCGGGATATCATATCTATTGGCGGGATGGTTGTCAGCAGTGTAGCCACTGCTTCTATGGGGTTACGTCTCTCCTTAGTGTTCGTTATTGTTAGAGTGAATAAAATTTATTCTTTTACCGATTTTGAATGCGATTTTGATGAATAATTCAGTCAAGATTAAATTTGGCCCGCTGAACGCGAATCTGAATTCAGTTTTTCGATTTGGTGAAGTTAACACGTGAAACAAGTAAAAATATGGAATCCGGTTTTTGGCGGTGTTGTACATTAAGACGAGAAAAAAAAAAACAGACGATATACGAGAACAAAATGTTTATTGAATGGAAAATAGGGAGACAATTATATTTGTATCATCGGCTTGTATGGAACTTAATAAAACAAGATTTGGTGGATGACTAGCAGAGATTCAAGTTGCACTCTACCGCATTAGTGGCAAATCGAGGTTCAATATTGTGCTGTCGAGCATGTAGATTAATTTTTTAGCCATGTCCTGCCATTTCATCAGTCATGAAATATTTGAAAAATTCGAATGGTTTTGACTGTGCTTATAAATTAGTTCGCATCTTATTCATCCCGCGGAAAATTACTTCGTTAACATACACCTTCGCTTACAATGCATAATTCTTGCGTTTCGCCTTGACTGATAAAAAGAGATCAATAAGGAACAGAAAAACAGCGCTAACGCAATAGAATAAAATTTATGCTCAGCTGCACTTGCCCGCCTTTTGACGGCCGCGGTAGAATCAAATTTATGTTATTAAAATTGATTCAAATCACAAAACCATTTTCATTATTCGATAAAACACAGGTTTGGCTACTTACTAATCCTTTTTTCAAATCGATCAGACTAGAACTACCATTATTTTTGAGTTTACGAAAATCGTCTTGGTTAAAAAAATAATTAATTTCGACTTTTCGAGGTCAATATTAGCTTTGAACTGAATTTGGCGGCGAATGAAACATACTACAGCGACGCGATCGAAGTTAAAATGTAAAACCATTTGACGTCAATTGGCGGAATTAAGCAACTACGCGAAAAAATTACTCGAGCACGTGGGAGCGCGACTTATCTGAAGCCCGTCAAAAGGCGGTATTGCGCATTAGAGGGTTAAACGTGATATATTTATAAAATACCAAATTTTGTTATTTTAATTTGCCTTAAATCAAATTTCGAAGCACTTTCTTTGCGTTTTGCTGTTTGTGAATGTCGATCGAAGTCACGTTGCATTGTCAACAGAGTATTCCAAAAGATGCTAAACTAAGTTTTAGTTTTTTTAATTGAAAGTTTAAATACATTGATGCGTTTATGGAAAAGCAGTTTATCATAAAATTCGCCAAAAAAATCGCAAGGCTATTTCCTAAAAAGTTAGACTCGAAAACAAAAAAAAAAAGGAGCCCAATTGGCGATAAAAGGCCCAATCTGGCAACGGTGGTTGTCAGAATTTTAGAGAAGTATTCCCTTAATCATGCCAGTGTACTTTGGATAGCTGTTATTACTGAAAAATAATCTAATTAATTAAATTTTAACTATATTGAAGCTAATTATTTGCCAACATGAATCATCAGGTTAAGATTACCACATACCAATCAGGTTAAGTTAACCTGGTTTTGTGGTTTAATGAAACTGAAAAATGTGGTTATCTTAACAGAATTTTTACTAGTATTTGTGGTTAAATAGCATCGGTTTGTTTAACCAAATATTAGGTTTAAATGTCTTTAACTCAATGACCTACATGCAAAAGATGAAAGTAACGTGGATCAAGTTAATATGATGTGGTAACGAAACGAAATGACCTCCTAACGAAATTCGCCAGGTAAAAATAACCTGGATTAGGTAAGAGTATTTTTCCCTGAGTAAATCTATAGATTTCCGATTTATGCTTGCAGGAAAAAGTCCCTTTTTAAAAGCTTCGAACAGGCGTTTTATCTTTTTGCCATACTTTGTTTTTTTTTGCAATACTTTGGGTTTTAAATAAAACTGTTTTTTTTTTTGCTATAAAATGTTTTTATAAAAGCAATGTAATGAAATTCAATTAAGAGCATTCTCAGGTGCTGTTGACGGAATTATTATTATAAACCAGCAACTCATTGTGTTATGGTATTGACTCACTCAATAAAAGCGCAAAAGGATCTAAATACATATTTAAATATATATACATATATTTTTTTTTAAATATGATTAAAAATTCAATCAAATCCTACAATGCTAAAAGAATGCTTTTCCTTGCATGCATAAATTTTATAAACATTAATCCAAAAATAGTATAAATATTAATACAATCATTTTGAAGTTCTGCACAAATTGTTAAGTAAATAAACACATACATAATTATAATGGGATAGATTTTTTATGAGCAATATTTCAAAATTTATCCTAATAAATCAAAATTTAATACAAATGACCCCAACAAGTTTGGTCTTTTATAACTTAACTCCTAAGAATCAGCTGTGCTCTTTCTGCTTCCCTTCCTAATTAACACAGCGGATTTCCACTTTGCACTCTGTTATTTCCGTTACCGTTCGTAACTGTGGAACTAAAGACTTATTATTCAGCTCACTAAATCGCTGCTGGAAACAGAACAAAAAATGTCTCCAGCAAACACAAAAGTCGTGAGAGAATAGAATTTACCATAAAGGGTTAAAGTAAAAAGGGGAGCTCATTTGTAATGGAGTTCTTTAAATGAATAATTAACTGACGGATAAAGTTTGACAAGGCTTCGATGGAGCATACCAGGTCACGTATTTAAATACACAGGGTGGAAAGTAATTTTAAACTACACAAACAAACGCTGTTTAGTCACTGAACTCTTCCGTGCCGCAAGATACGGATTATTAAAAGGACAGAACTACTGTGAGATTCTCGAAAAAAATGACTCTGTATTGTTGATGTTGTTGTAGTTGGGCTGAAACAAATGGGTGACACAGACAGTTTGAAAGGATTAGGGAGTGGAAAATTAACCCACATTTTTAACCAAAATTCAATAACTGTGGGCATTTGTTTGGCATGATTTAAAAAATTTTCATGCAATTGAATTTGAGTTTAATGTAATAAAATCTTAAAGTCGTTTTAAAGATTGAACATATGTTGGTTTAATTTTGTACTGATTAGGAAACTAGATCAGCTGCAAAAATACACAAAGCAAACAAAACCTTATGAAACAGTACAAAATCTATAGGATCTATCAGCGGCTTCCATAAAAAAACAAATCTTATTAATATAATCTTTAATAGAGAGCATATCATTAAAACTTTAAGCATTTGCTTAAAACCTTTTAATTTAAAAGGTTTTCGCGTGGTTTTTATTAAGAAAACACATAAATAAGAAAAGTTTTTAATTTTGTTTCGTACGAATATCTATATGTATTATTTTTAAAGTATTCATACTAGTTTTAATGAAAAATGTTATATATTTTTAAGTTTTTGAATTGTTTTTTATAAAAAGTTATTAAAGTTTTTAAATTTCATAAGAATTTTTAAATTGTTTTTAATAATTTAATTTACCTAAAAAAACATTTTACCTATAAAATGAACCAAAAACAGGACTGTATTACATAAAGTAAGTACCAAGGTACCCGGTAGAGTTGAGGTCATTAAAGAAACTGATGATATTCTTCATTTCCATTTTTTTAGGAATACTTTAGAGTTCACGCCGTAAATTTTAAATAAAACCGAAGCTGAGTCACTCAAGCTCCAGGACTAAAATATGGTTTGAACTTGGAGAATTTTTGTACAGTTCAAAAGAAGCTTTGAAACGCAAGATAAGTTTCCATTTTCACATTATTTGCAAACACTGAAAGCTAATCAAAAGAATGCAGGAATAAGTAGAATTTTAGAATTATTTAGCTCAAACAGTTTTAGTTTTAGTTCAAAAATATATTATTATTAAAAATAAGTTTTAATAAAATTTTCACATAATTTCTTTTATTCAATCGTATTGAAAAAAACTTTATATTTTCAATAATGTTTTTCTATATAAAATTATCATTGTTTCGTATTATAAATAAACAAATTTAAAAGGAACTTTTTTAATGCGTCAGTTTTGGGCTCTGAGAGAATCTGTTTATAGTTTCTTCGAAGGTTTTCGTTTTGATCAGGTTTTGTTTTGAATAAATAATTTTTTTCGGTTTATAAATTAGTATATAAATTAGTTATATTATTTTTGTACTGAAGATTATCCTTAACTGCACTAATTGACATACTCGAGAGTATCAAGTAAGGATATTCAAAAGCTGCTGTAATTTTTTCATATTTATATGTTGTTTTTTTTGTTCTTTTAAATGCGATATCTTGAAAATGTCTAGTGTTACTAGCATGCACGAGTAGCAATCTATACCCAACAACAACAACAACAGAAATAACAATATTGCTCATTATAATTCTAAATTGGTCCTTAGACAGGCGAGAGCGATTCTTCTAAGTACAACAACAATAATAACAACAACAATAAAAAACAACAACAACAATATCAACAACAAAATCCAGAAAAATTTATTTTTATTTTTAGTACCATTTTTTTTTTATTTTGTTTTATGAATTTTTGTTGATTTTGAACTAAATTTGTTACATGTGTGTCATGTTTGTATGTACAAACATCTAAGTCATATGTACCTACACATGTATCTATGACTGCGTGCTGTTCGTTCGCCTATCCAGTGTTGCATGTGGTGCATATGTTTTTTTTTTGTCTGTTGTGCTCAAGCTGCTTTATTTAATGTTGTTGCTTAGAGTGTGTGCATTTTTTTGTGGGCTTCGGAAATTGTGTGATAAATTTTAATGAATTATTTTTGGAAATCAATTTTTCAATCTTTTAGTATTAAGAGATGCCAAACATTTGCTTTTACTTTTTAAATGCCTTCAGAACTATTTTTAGAACAAGTGAAAGTGCATGTTTAGGATTGTATCTGTTGTTTATTTTTGTACAGAACAACTTGCTGCCTGCAGTATTGGTTATATTTTGAGAGTAAAATGCTCAAGTGGAAATTTATGGTGTGATTTCTAAACCTAAAATAGGAACTACATTTTCTCAAGAAAGAGCCAATTGTTTAGCCAATTGTTTACATATTATATTTTTGCTAAAAATATCTTAAGCTTTTTTAAAACCATCAGTTTTGAAAATGTTAAAATATTTCAGAGTTACACTTAGGGAAAAATGCTCTTACCTGATCCAGGTTGTTTTTACCTTACGAATTTGGTTAGGAGAGTAAACCACATCGTATTAACCTGATCCACGTTACTTTTACCTGACGGATCTGGTTTACAGAAATACATGTAGAAAAAAGTGGAAAAAACATGGCAGGTTCAAAAATAAGATGCCCCTGATTTATCTGCTATAACCGTCCCTCTGACCCCCCCTGGTGTTTAAAAGGGTGTTTTTTATTGTAAGTTTTGTTTCTCTTGATGTGACTGTTTGGAAAAATTTGCATATAGTTGATTGATCCGATTGCCAACACGGTGCATTTTTTAACACCATTCAATATCAATATGACATTGAAAATTGAGATTTTTGTTCTTAGTTAATTATTTCTGTATGTGAAAGGGCGGAGCTTCAAATATCTTAAGTTATTGTGTTTTTAAACTAAAATTTTTCGTAGAATTCTATTTTTGGTCATAAAATAAAAAAAAAAATCAATCATCCATAAGTCAGAATACCAAAAAATTTCATGAAATTGGCCATTTATAATATTGATAAAATAGTAAAATAAAATTTGGTAGAGCAATTTAACATACAGAAATAATTACATTTAATAATAAAATTCTCAATTTTCAAGATAATATTGTTATTGAATGACCCTTTATATAACCCCATATGTCAGTCTTATTTAACCAAAAATAGGTTTAATTTACCCAAATGGTGTAATCTTATCCCCATGAATCATGTTAAAACTTTTAAGCCAGGCATTTGGTTAAACTAATCTGACTCAATTCGATTTAACCACAAATACTGGTTTAAATTTGGTTAAGATAATCACATTTGTCAGTTTCATTAAACTTAAAAAACTATGCTAAATTGACCTGTATGGCATGTGATAATCTCAACCTGACGATACATGTTGGCAAAGTTTAACCTGAAATTTAGTTAAAACTTAGTTAAATTAACCAGATTTTTTTTTGGGTGTATTAAACAGAGACCGTACTAAATATGCATTTTATAATAAAAAGCAAAAAATAATAATTACTTTGTGACTTTTGAAATTTTAAGCAAAAAATTATAATTATTTCTGATTTTTATTTGTTTTAATGCAAAAAAAAAAAAATCAAAATTTGTCTGATATTTTTTAAGTCACAAAATAACTAGTATGTTTTGATTTTTATTTTTTAAAGCAAAAAGAAAAAGTAAAGTTTGCCTGATATTTTTTTGGTCACAAAATAACTGGTATGTTTTGATTTTTATTTTTTACAGCAAAAATAAAAAGTAAGGTTTGCCCGTTATTTTTTTGGTCACAAAATAAATGGTAAGTTTTGATTTTATGTTTTATAGCAACAAATCAAAAAATTTTAAATAAAAAGTGTGTCATTAAAACATTTCTCATCACCTCTGTCGGTGTATTGCGCTAAGATGCGTTTGCACGAGGCGAGCACGGCCCGGGATCGATACCCGCCGGCATCACAAAGATTTATGATGAAACTGCAATACCGAAATTGCAATAAAATCAGCTGGTGATGTTTTCATTTTCATATTGAAAAATGTTGTAGTTGTTGTTTCTTTGGAAAAAATTCGTTAGAGCAATTAATTTTTTAACCTGACCTAAAGCTCAATAAACGATTTTAAGCTATCAAACAACTAGAATTTGTATTTAAAATCAAGAATAATTTAAACTATCAAAGACTTAGAATTTGTATTTAAATCATAGAAAATCAACATACTAAATAAAATTTTTAAATATTTAGCTAAAAATCCGAGCAAATAGCATAATATAGGTTACATTTTGTTTATGCTCATTCTAGATTCCTTAATGCCTTTGCTCTCCCCCCTAGAACAAATTCTGTGGACGCCTATGGCTCAGTCTAAAATAATTTTCACAAGTTTTCTGTTTTTTTATGTTTTTTATAATTGGAGCTTATCCAATATAACATTCAGGACCAATTTTTCAGTGCGAGTTTAAACTATAGTCAAATTAAGCAGAGCTTGACTCATCAAAATTTTACGTTTAAACTCGGTTTAGGCAAAAAAGAAACACAATATATGATAATTTTAGTCAATTTAACTTCAATGAATGCTAATATATCTAGTAAAACCGAGTTTAAACGTCTAATTTTTGTGAGTTAAGCTCGGTTTAATTTGACTGAAGTTTAAACTCACACTGAAAAATTGGCCTAAGAAAGCTTGGACCAATATTTCTCTTTCATTAAAAGGGTTTCAAGGCTTCTTTTTTTTTCTGTATTTTTTTGTTTTTTTCGTGGTCAACTTTACATTTTAGGCCATATATTGAGTTCAAATATTCCGATTGGGTTGCACAAGATATCCAATTAAAGGCTTTCCATTCTTCAAGAAGTGTTTTGATTATTTTTTCCTAAGTGGCTTATAAGTTTAAGAGTTATGATCAATAGTATATAGCGCATGTTTGAAAAACTAATCTACAAGTATTCTCAATGTGATTTCGAGCTTGACGACCAAAAACACGTGGAAAATTGAATCAGATTTTGTCAGTAAGCCTGTGTAATCGGGAAACTTATATGAGCAATTGAGGACATTAAACAAAACTAAAAAAGGAATTATCTTCGACTGAGCAGAAGTTAAAATACCTCCACGGACGACGATTTTTCCAAATTTCATACCTAAAGATTATATTAATTGTTAAAGGATTTTTGCAAAATTTTGAAGTCATTTGATTAATTTTTGTGGAATTGGAAGAGATTTTACGATTTTGGGGAAAATTGTATGGGAGGTGGGCGTGCTTTTCATCCCATTTTTACAAACTTCATAAGCAAAGTTTATAATAAATATTAAAGACGCTGTGCGAAATTTGAAGTCATTATATTAATTTTTGTGAATTTTAAAGATATTTTACCTTTTTGGTTAAGTCACCTTGTATGGGAGGTAGGCGTGGTTTTCATCCGATTTGGCTCATTTTCGAACTTGACCTCCATTTGAATAAAAAAGTTGTATATTGAATTTCGTTACGATAGCTAAAAAATTGCGGCTGTTATCGAGACCACAGACGGACAGACGGACATGGCTAAATCGACTCAGGAGGTGATGCTAATCAAAAATATATATAGTTTTATATACCGGCCACGCCTCTTTATCGGCGTTACAACCGGAGTGACAAAGTGAATATACCCCTATTACGTTTTTTAAATAAAATTAAAACACTTAGTTATTTATTATGCTTGAATTGGCATAAATTGCCAATAAAGCTTCTTACAACAGCCCAATCAAATTTGTCAACAAAGTCTGAGTCAAGTTCATTAAATTGCAAAACAATTAAAAAGCAAAATAGAAGCAACAAAATAAAACCAACACAAAATACATCTCCGCATGGCAAACAAAGCGTTTGAAAGTAACACCCATGAAGTACAAGGAAACGATTAGGGGTGAAATAAGCCACACCAGTAACAAATTGCTTAAGCATGGTTTATTTTTTTTTGTTTCGTTGTTTTATGTTTTTGCTCATCAAAGGTGAATTAAGTGGTTTGAGGCAACACGCTGAACTTTATGCAAAATTAATTAAAAATTAAAACTTTACACAAAACAATTTAACACAACGATAGAAATCATTAACACAGAGAAACACACACGTTTACTAACACCAACACGCACACATTAAACTGACAACTTAAATGGCGGTGAAGTTTAAAATACACTAACATTAGTTGACAGACAGAAGGGGCAGCCAGATAGAAGAATGGACAGCAGATACAACAGAAACAAGTACAAACACAAGCAACGAGCAATTCATCTATAGCGCTGTCAGATATACTGAAACTGACATACACACACACGCACATACACAAAACAGACTCAGCCAGACAGCAAATATCGCTAACGTACGTGTTAAGCAACGACCAGTTAACATGAAAGTTTAGCTGCTACCTTTAGTAGCAAAGGTAGTAAATCTACTATAATTGTTATTGTTGTTGTTCTTTTGCATACCGCTGTTTTTCGGTGGCAATCCACATTCACATTATTATTAGATATGCTCGGGGTCGAATTTGCAATTAGTACTCCGGGTGCACGGGTGAGTGAGCTGTGCACACATTATTTACAAGCGTGCGAAAGTGTAAAGTTTGTTGGCTCATTAAGAGTTGATGGATTTTTCGACCCTTGCCAACAAATCAGACCTTATTGAAATAATTTTATGAATTTATTTAATTGTGTTGCCAGAACTTCTTGCTTAACATAAATGAGCTTAAGTAAGTGTTTTACGCTCTGAGCCTCTAGAAGAAAGCATTACTAAGCAACGAGTCTGATCTAAACCAAACAAAGTTTAGGAGTATAAAACTTAAGTAAATAAACTTAATGAACTTAAATGATTCAAGAGTGCCCTTATTTGTGATGATAAACTGTTTTTTGCTCCATAAATTTTTCTCTGTTGCACAGTGTTCCATATTTTAAGTTTACGGCGACAAAAGTTTGTAACTGAAAAACTACTTATGTATCGAAAAGTAATTTAATGCACATAACATTTATTGCAAAAGCAATACCGGGACGAAAAAATTCAGCTACATAAGACTTTTATTTCCTCCTTGAAGTTTATATATACATTAATTTTATCGAGAATTAAAATATTTTTTAAGAATATTTAGATATTCTTATATAAAAAGGTTACGCTGAAGACAATGGTATTTTATTTTTAGGCATAAAAAAAAAGAATTTCAATGCACCAGGTTATTTATTTTTAATAGAAATTTGTACACAAAATTGACGACTTTTACATGCTTTATAAAAGTATATATTTATGTATGACATTAGATTCCCAGATTAAAAAAAATAAATAATAGTATAATTTAAAATTATGCATATTTACAAAAAAAAAATTCTTTTCTTGAAATTTTTTATTAATTTATAAATCAAAATGTGGATATAATGACAGAAGGGTGAGAAATAAGCCTATACACTTATAATAAATATCGATACTTTAGAGGCGAAACATCGTAACAATCATTTTTACGAAATAAGCTTTTTTTATATTCAGGATTCTGTTATATTTTGGCATGTCCTCAAAAAATATTTATTATATATCATTCTTTAAATTTTAAAACACAAGAAAAATTTTATCTACATGGTGTATCTACATGGTTAGAAATCTTGGAATACATTTTAATACAAGTGAAGTAAATCTTTCCTCATTTGCGCTACATCAAACACTGTGGAGAGAAGAGAAAATATTTCTGTGAGGTAAAACTTCTTACGGCACTGTTGAATAATTTCATAAAATGAAACGAAAGTGAACAAAAACCAAATGAGTCTAAGACTCGAAATCTCGGTATAAGTATAGGACACAGATTGTGTCAAAGAATGACATATATATTCTACAAATTAGAAAAAGAAAAAAAAAATGCATACACAGGAAATGAAACTTAAAGAATATTTTAGGAGAGTTCTATTAACTTGGATTTAGTTAGTGAATTTAAATTAGTTTGTAACAAAGACTATACCCTTAAACTAGATTGACATGCTCTATTAAGCAGAAGAAAGCGTTAAATATTAAAAACTATATTATTTTGGATTGTGAAGACAATGCGACGAAGAAATTTGATACTTGTGCTTAAGGTTTTCAGGTCGTTGAGGTAAGTTAGGTACTGTTTGATAACATGGTATGGCATAAGACCAGCTTCAATTTGCATGGGAGAAAATTGAAATTGGATTTGAGGCCAACGCGTAAGCTTTAAATTTTATACTTACCCTTAAAAAGTAAAACGCGAAGTATTATGGAATTTAAAAAAATTATTAATGCTAGCGCTCGGCGATTTAAAGTGCTGATTAGCCATATATGGAGAAAAAGTTTTTTTTTTTAAATACCCATAACCCATAAGTGTATACTTAAAAAATAATTGGTATGCATCTTGTTTTTCATATAATTTTTTCTTTAAAATGAGTTGTGATTTTTTCTTTATAAAGTTTTTTATATAACTTTATAAGTTGTAGAGTTGCATTAAAAAATTCACTAAAATCCAAATTTGAAAAACTTTCAATGATATGTTGTTCAGTTATATTCTTTAACTTTATCTCATACAGATACAAACATTTGTACGATATTTTGCGAAAAAAATTCGCAAATATCCAAAATAAAAATTTTGTAAAAAAATTTCTAGGCGTAGCATTATCTTAAGATATATTTTGCAAAAAAGTAAAAAAACAATAATTCGGCTATCAAAATTATAGCTCCTTGGTTAGCAGATAACTTGGCGGCCTCGATAATTTAGTGGTAGCTTGTCTATCGCTCAGGGGTCTCGGGTTCGAATACTGACCGGGCCATGGTCCTACGCTATTGCCTTTCTTTCCTTATTTATAATCAAAGGAACTTCAAAACACATCAATTTACGACGAAAAATTTTAGTTGGTGGTGGTAGGAAAACTTTGTGGTAAGGACTTAGAAGGCTTAGTAACTTGTTTTGACTGACAAGGCATAACACTTGCTTCAGATTCATTATCACATGTTTCTACAGCTTCTGCCACATTAAGAAAATCCTACACGAAAGTTTCACTTGATAACTACCTTGTGCCATGCTGTGGTCCGATTGGTTCGTTGTGATGACTAATAATATGGTCTAAGTAGGCTGGTCTAAAGACCTGCCACCACCTTAACCTAAGCTACAACCCAGAAGGAAATTGAAATATGCATGTTTTTTTTTTCGTTGAAGAATTCTTCATTGAAAATCATATTAAAGAAATCATGCCCACCAAAGTAAGTGAAGTGGTTATGTATGATTGTCTCTCCGCTCTTGTTGCTTTACTTTCACGTTTTATTTTGAATTTTTGTGCATCTTCGTAGCCTTAAATTTCTAACTGTTCATTGCAAAGAACACGTGTTTTATTTCTATTGAAGCTTAAAGTTATTTGAAGTGATTTCAGTATTGAAAATGAAATTGAAGAAATTGGTTATATAAGAAAATAAAATGCAATAGTTTTGAAATCTGAAGTTTTTAAAGTGTACAAATAATTCTTTTTTATTTAATCTTACATATACTTCTTATTTATATCAAAGTAGAGTATATCAAAGCACCCAGCCTTACGTGTTCATCTGAAATTAAAAATTTAAATAGAATATCGTTTTGCATGCTTAATTGTGGTGTATTAACCAATATACGTTTAAAAAAAAAATAACGGACTTATGAAAAAAAAGTTGTTAAAATCGATTTTTTTTTATATGTTTAAAAAAATTGACCTATTATTAAAAAATTAATTGAATAAAAGGTGCCGGACTTACCTATATATGTTTTAAGTGATGTCAAAAATTTTTAGCAAAATTGGTTAAGTAGTTTATAGTCAGTGCTTCTTCGCAGCTAACTTCGAGTAATTAACGCAAAGCGAAATTTCTAATATAAGTTTGATGAGGCGTTTATGGCATCAAAAAAGGGAACAAACTAGACAACAACTTTTTTGTCATTTATACTTTACATTTTAAAATACTTTGCTTTTTTAGATAATTAAAAATAACAAATTTTTAAAACAACATGCCTAGGGAGTATCTTTTCACACGACCTTTTTTTTATATATTTCGTACCATTTTTGAATTTTTAACAGTGCACCCTAAACAAGTGCGCGTTGCGCTGCGTATCCAAGCGCCACGCAACTTTATTTTACGCTTAACCTAAACAAGTGTGCTGTGGAAAGAACTGCTGCTTTCGAACCAGCTCAGACTGATGGTTTAAAAATCTTAAAAAACTTTTAGTATTGTGTAAAAATCTATTAATATTGCAAATACTTCCATTTGCAATTGAGATTAATTAATTAATAGCAGCCAATTGCTCTTTGTTCTAATACTTTGGTTATATGCAGCCAACTTCACATCCGAACGCACTGTCAAAATTGGAAATTCGATTCATGTTGCGGTAGTCCGGTGCGTGTTTCGGTAAGCTTCATACAAAATGTATGTGCATGAGCCGATTTTGACAGTTAAACCACGCACGCGCACTTGTTTAGGGTGGACTGTAAAAAATATTTCCCTTATTTTTGGACGATTAAATTGACCGAAAAAAGTCACGAAGTGCACGATATGCATTTTGATTTGAACGTTCATTTTCATAATAATCCTGAATAACTTTTACGCGACGCTCGATTGTGTATCTTTCCATGGTTCAAATTGAATTAGTCTGAAATTAAAAAACGTCAAATGAAATGCAGAAAATACTTGACGTTTAGGTGTGGTTCACATTCAACATTGGCCCTTAAAATTTAACCATCCTTTATTATGATGATGAGAAACCAAGAGAGGGGTTCTTTTGCACCTAGAATATACTTACTATATACATATATGACAAATGTCACTTAAATTTATTTTTTATTTTTATTTGTATACAAAAAACATCACAATAAAGAAATAGCATGCGTACCGATTTGGACGGTTTCTGAATGGCTTCGTCACGATGGTTCAGCTATATGGGCTCACTTACAACCAATATTGAAACTTATCAATGATTACGTACCATCCATTAAATCAATAAATTTTTAAAGCCATTTTAAAACTTTCACGCAATATAAAAATAAAACTTATTACTTTTTATTTGCATACCACTGCAAAAAACTGCAGACAAAATATTTTTAAACTATTTATCTTGTACAATTTGTAAGAAAAATCCACTCTGCAGGCACTATTCTTTAAATCCTAATTTTTTTCCAACCATTGGCAAAACTGGTCAGGCACTTTATTTACTTTTTATATTAATTCTATGAAAATATAATAAATTTTTTTTTGCAAATACATTGACTTTTTCTCGTTGAGTACACAGTTCATAACTGATATTCTGGGTTGCTGTAAAATTGATAAAGTTTTGCCATGGATATGTACAAAATACTGTACAAATTTCTGGCATTTCAGTAAAAAATTTGTCAAAATATGATGAAATTCTATTCCCTCGAACTCATACGAATAATTTGATACACATTTCATCGAAATCGGTGCAATAGTTCTCATGCTATAGGTTAAAAACTACAAAATCTACAAAATCAACTGAATCGCGCCCTTTTACCTCACGCATTGCTAAATGTTGTGTTCGCTTTCAGATTTATAACTTTGATGGGCTGCTTGTTGAGTATGCAAAAGCCCATTAATGTGCCATCAAATTTTTTTTCCATTTTTCTCTACACCCAAATGTCTCAAACGTTAAAAGATTTTGGGAATTGCCCATATGCGAAACGAATATACAGTAACTTTTGTATGAAAACAACTTATTAAAGAAATGTAGAAATTATCCGAGTATTTTGAATGCACAAATTAGAACTTATTAAAGTAGAAAGAATAAAGGTTGCTCAAAAAGTTGTCTCAAATGTGGCTTACCATTGCATTTTTCATAATAAAAATTTAACAATAAATTTTGTGTCAAATTAAAACAGTTTTTGAATAAAAAAGATATATATGTCTATTAAACAGCATAAAATATTTAAGTTTTAGTTTTTATCATTTCTAAATGCAAAAACACTTTTTCCCCTTTTATTGGGAGGAAAAGAAATATTTGGGGATTTTTTTGAAAAAAGGTGACTTATAAGTAAGCTACTAAAATAATTTTTTAATTTACTGATGAAATATTTTTTAGCTACTTTGACTAAACTTTCAGACAAAAGAAAAATAAAATAAATATATATGAAAAATCAGCAAAAATATGAGCATTGAATTTCGCATCGTTTTTGCTTTAAGTAGCGATGTTATTTTCAAAAATTTATTCTGCAAAAATTTTCTACAGTTTTGAAGAAAAGAAAATTTTGTAGCTTAGTTATTCTTAAAAAAATTTGATGAGCCGATTTGATAAAAATATATTTGTACAAATTTTCCTTATTAGAGAACGAAAAGGATTCTAAGGTAATTGTATTCTCCGTGAAATAAAATGTACCACCCTCAATTTTAATTTTTTGTAATTTCCCTAAATTTTAATACTGGAGCCCTCCTTATAGCATATTTCTTTGTAACTAATGCCAAGAAAAAAATTTTTCACCATCGACCGATAGAAAAACAAGTTACGGTACTTTGAAGAAGTAAATATAAGAAAAAAAATTTCTTCTTTCGAAATACTTCAGTGTGGTAATATTAACAGTGTAGGGACTTTGTTTGTCGACAGATATAGGTTCGCGTACAGATAGACAAACAAATATTTAAAAAATTACATTTTTCAAATCCTTCAAAATGTGAAGCGCAAAAAGAATTTCAAAAATATATTCAATGATTAAAACAAATTTTATTTTAAGTGCCATTATACATATGTATTAAGCCAGGTCGGTCTCCATACAAAAAAAAAAAAGTGATTGATAAGCTCGGTCAAGAATATTCTTTGGCTTATTTTTGTGCCTTCCACGGAAGGCTTTCACAATGTGTTAACCCGTAGGCTTCCTGGAATTTTTTATAAAGTTCCTTTTTTGGACAAAAACCCACTTTTTGTATGGGAAAGTGTTTTGTTCCTAAGATTTTTTAAAAACAAAAAAAAAAAAAAAATTAAAACTTCAAAAATAATTAATACCGGCATAAAAAATTATGAGAATTCTGCGTGTATTGGATTTTTTGTGACTTTTTTGATGCGTTTTTATATGACTTAGAGCTCAATCGGCATAACTACGCCATTTCTTGTTCGATTATCTTTGATAAACTTACGTTGGAAAGGTAATAAAATTATTTACACATATCATATTTGTACATTTTTGTACAAAGTTAACCTATTGAGGACGAACAAAAGATCCTCGTCTTCAGAGCGTTTAATTGGTACTGTATTTTTTATTGTTAATATTTTTGATTTTGATAAACTTAGATTATAACATTCCTTGCATAGTTTAAGATATGTGTAGAGAATTACGTTTGCTGCGTTGGTTTATCGACGATAATTGGACAAGAAATGGCGTAGTTATGCCGATTGAGGTCTAAATCACATAAAAACGCATTCAAATATGTCACACAAAAAATCCAAAACGCTAAGATTTCTCAAAATTTTTTAGGCTGATATTAATCATTTTTGAATCTTTAATTTTCTCATCTTTGTTTCCGAAAATTCTTACGAACAAAAAACTTTCCCATCCAAAAAAAAAATTGGGTTTTTGCCCAAAAAAGGAACTTATTTATAAAATTCTAGGAACCCTGCGGGTTAACACATTGTAAAATCCTTCCGTGGAGGGCACAACAATAAGCCAAAGAATATGTTAGACCGAATTTATCAAACACTTTTTTTCAACCCGGCCCAATATGTATATATTAAAAGTCTTCTTCAGAGCACATAAATGAATAATGTTAAAAATGAATAAAAATATTTTTTTAAAATCAAATTAATAAAATCCTAAAAGTGGCAGTGGCAGTGACAGTGAAATCTCAAGAGTTAAGAAGGATTTAAGCTTCTTTTATTTATAATTTCCTATTTTTAAAGCTTTAAATACATTTCCTTGGCCTAAGTCATCATAAATGCTCTGGTTCGTATGCCAGCACACATGCCAGGACCATGCTATTTGTTCTATGAAACCACAAAAAAAAAACACATGTTTTGGTTACGCTAAATCCGGCATACTAAAAATTATACAATCACAGCGACCATTTGTGTCCTCTAGCGTCCACACTTCAAGTGGTGAAAACCACAACCAAGCAAACAACATTATTATTTCCATTTAGCTGAGCGTATTTTTCATTTATTAATTATGCAGTTTTTATGTACTTTAATTAGATTTTTAAGACCACTGTTTCGAAATGTTATCAAAAATATAATGGTTGGCAAACCTATAAGCTGACCTAAATATGGTCACGAGGAGATTCATTTGCATTTAAAATAGCTCATGATATTCAGAGTTCAGAATTTTAATATCAATCAATTAAAATAACTATTTATAATTTTATATTGTTTTGGCATTAAATTTCACAATTGTCCAAAAATTAGAGTACAATATGTTAGACTGATACGAGACTTATATACAAAATTACCAATTACGTTTAATCGGCTAAAAATATAAAAAAAAATGTTTCTATTTTCAAAAGTGTTTCTAAAAACTCATTCAGTTTCGATTTAAGGAAAGGGAAAAGTAAATTTTTCTCAAATTTATTTATTAATAAATTTATTTATTATTTACAGTTTTAACTTAAGAAATGGATGTTGCTATTTGAACATTTATTTTATTCAACTTCATTGGGTTTTTATCTTATAATAGAAATATTTGGTTAACACTATAGAATTAAGACGTTCAAAAGTCTTTCATTGAAAGTTAAAGTTCGTTTGATGGAGTACTGATGGAGTGCGTTGCACAAATTACGTGTTGGTTTCCCAGTATTTTTGAAGTGCAAGAATTCATGTTTTAGTTTTCTTTAAATCTCGGGCTCAGACTCGGACTTTTCAAGTATAAGAGTTGATTCCTAAGTCCGAGTTACTACCAAAATACTCTGCAATGCACAATTTAAAAAAAACAGGTGAACAGTGCAAAGTCTTTTTTATTATCTTTAATCTAACTTAACCCTAGACCCTCGTCTAGACAACTTTAAGCTTAAATTAATTGAAAATTTAAAACTCTCATGCATACTGCGTAAAAAGGATAAAAACAACGCCTACCTCCCATACATTATTTTTCGACACGGACTAAGAAGGTGTGATATCTAGAAAATTTCATTATTTTACTACACGAAGAACAATATAATTTAATATTCTAAAAATTAGTGAGACAGAAGAAGCCACAGAAGAATGACATCGATATCGTATATCACCGTACCACAATTATCGTGTACAAAATTTCACAATCAAACGAAACAATATACACGTGAAGCAAGAGGTAAAAGAAAGTAAAGGTGTGTTTTCACTTTTTCTCTAGAACGCCAGGATTTTTTTAAAAAGGGTTACAAAAAGTAATTGTTTAAAAAATTTATTTAAATACTTTAACCTTCAAAATATGACAATATGGGTGTAAAATGAAAGAGAACAATCTCTTTTATCAGAAATACGAAGTGACAATACATCCATACCAATTATGTAGATTAGTTTAATTGGCTCATGTATTATTTGTCAATTTATGAAAACAGTTTTCAATATGTTTGAAGTGAAAACTTTCATTAATTTTTAAAGAGATTATCTTCTGTAAATTAGTTTTATGATCTATAAAATTATAGCATGAATTAAATTGCGAGCTTAAGATCAAGTATGTTTTTAAGAAGGCAACAACAACAAAAACTCTGTATAGAGTCAATCACTTAGCTGACCACTTGTTGTTGTTGTTCTTGTTGCCTTCTTAAAAACTTACTTGATCTTAAGCTCGCAATTCAATTTATGAGATTATCTTCTTTCATTTGATACCCATATTGCCGTGTTTTGAAGGCCTTCATTAAAAAAATAATTTTTTTTTATCAAATACTCTTTGTAACTTAAAAGTCCTTTTAACAAAAATCCTGACGTTCACGAGAAAAAGTGAGAACGCAGTTTTAATATCCTTTGTCTCTAGTTTAAAGTGATATCTCTTTACAGTGCTAAAAACCCCGACTTAAAATGAAGAAGATTACCTTATTGAGCTATTTTATAGGGATTTCTTCTTAATAGTACTAACCAAATAAGAAGAGTTTTCCAAAGATAAATCTTTTTCATTCTATAGAGAATATCTTATTAAAACTCATCAAACATTGTTTAATAAGATTTTTCATTGAATGAATGAAATGTTGTGAAAATATTTTTAACACCCGTGTCATCTCACTCACTCAACTCACTTAAATTAAGAAAAGACCATTTAAAACTAAGAAAAAAGTCTTATCCTTATTTTTAAAGGGGCACAACTAGTTGGTACGTACAAGAAATGGTCTTGATTAGACCTTCTTTTTGGTCACGCATTGAAATAATTAATAACAACTTTTATTACATGCAAGATTTTTATATTTTTATTTTTTATTAGAAAATATTGGATTAATTGGTGGGATACAGCAAGTTTGCGAGGGTTAAGAAAATGGTTTTGGCGCGATCACTGCTGCTCTTCACTGGATCATCTAAAATTAAAAAAAGTCATAATTAGTTGACGAAATAACATTATGCTCGTGATGAATGAAAGAATATGAAAAACTTTGATTTTTTCAAAAAATGGCGGATGTTAAAATATAAAGTTGCCAAAATTTCACTCATATTTTCCGCTATATAAAAAAAAAAAATAATAGCCCAAAACAAAATATATTTTGTTCATCAGGAGGAAAGTTAAGTATGGAATAAGTGAGAATAACTTTAAACTGATCGGTACAGCCGTTCTAAAGTTACAGTGATCACCGACTTCAAACACAAGGTTTAAAGAAAAACGCGTTTAATGTTTTGTCTACGATGTGCGTGCAGATAAAAACTCCTCTTAAAAGTTATTTACCTCAATAAACAATAATCTGATTAGTCTGAAATTTTTAGAGAATACTTCTGAAATATTCTACTTTTAGAAAACATCTCAAAAATTCTTACTGACTAGTGCCCCCTTGTGGTCGTGACTGTGAGCAGTCGGGGTACATTCGTAAATAAAAATTAAAAAGAAATTTTATCTTGAAATAAAAAAACCAACGGATAATTTTGTTCCAAAGCTCGTTTTTGACAAGGCTAATACTCAAAACTCAAGCAATATTTCGAGCATGGGACTTTAGTGACTCAATTTCGGCTGTGTTAAAAATGTATGGCATGAACTAAAAGGACGTAGTCAATAAAAAAGGAATTGAGGACGTCATTGCCTTCTTTGATGGTTTCGACAACGCCACGTCAAGCTTGCTTTTAAGAATGGAGACAAAAAAGGTTAAGCTAATAAAAAAATGCAAGAGGTATGTAACGAAAAAAACTCAGTGTCCAACAAAAGCAGCAACGTGTTTATGCAACAACAAAACCATGCGAAGAATGTATCTCTTCTTAGTGTTGATTTATTTGGTCGTTTTTTTTGTTCTATTCAATTCTATTTTATTCTATTCCAACTAACTGGAAATTTATATATACTTTATTTTTCTCAGTTTTAAAATGATATTTTTACATATTTTTGTATTATTACCTAATAAATTGTAATAAAATCTTAAACAATGTAAGAATATTTTCAGGTTCATGATACCAGGGCGAAATGATATTGATTCAGGGATATGCATCTGGAATGTCCGAACTCTTAATTTGAAAGGTGCCTCTATCCAACTGAGTGATGTCTTGAAAAGATAGAAAGCTGATAGTACTACTATTCGAAATATGCGAAAGAAAGGAAATGGTTGAATTTGGCATGCAGATTGTGATAACTACAACAGCGGCCATGCGGAAAAGCAAGCTTGGAAGCGGATTTATAGTTGGCAAGAGACTACGGCATCACGTCCTGCGATTCACACCTGTGAACGAACGGCTTGCCATGATCCGCATCAAGGCTTAATTCTTTAACATAAGCCTAATATGTTAACAGAAGACAAATACGATGAGACCAAAGAAACTTGCTACGAGCGCCTTGAAAATGCTTCTAGCGCTGTCCCCGCCACTATGTTAAAATCGTGCTTGGTTCCTTTAACGCTAAGGTGGACAAGGGAAATAAATTTGTTCCAGAAAGTCCACGATAACACCTTCAATAATGCAATATGGCTGATTGACTTTGCCGGAGCACGAAAAATGGTCGTAAATAGCACTAGATACTAGCATCTAAATATTCATAAGGCCACATTGATCAAAAAACCAGATACCAAATTGATCTCGTTTTAATCGACGTAAGGCACTCTTCCAGTGTATTAGATGTACGCACTATGCGTGGTGCAAACATTAACTCGGAACTCTATCATGTCGCAGCCAAAATCCGTACACGTCTGTGAGCAGCTAAGAGTGCACGTAACCTTACACAAAGAAAGCAAGACGTCGACATGCTACAATCAAAATTTATACAGACAGCCGAATCTTTCGCCACTCGACTCTCACTCTTGCTCCAAATCACTTCTAAAATCGATGATATATGCGCGCAGTGGACACACATTTCCCACTCCATACGTGTGGCTGCTGAAGAGGAGATCGGGTACCAACGCCCTTCAGTGGTAGACAAAGCAGTGGTACGACTGAAGCAACCCTTCAAAATAGTTGATGCAGAAAAGCGCGAGCATGACAAGATTGAAATGTATGAAGACATAAATGAGGCCCGAAAATTATTTGCTCCAGGGCCTCTACCTGCAAGAATGAAAACGGGAATCTAGTGACAGATATCCAGAGTTTACTGACGTTATGGTGGAACACTTCTGCAAGCTAATAAATGGTGACGCTTATAACAAAAAATGACGGGGTTTAAAGGAAATTTTCTTTATTGTTTTAATAAAACCGTCTAAACGGATTAAAACCATAAAGAAATCTTATTGATTTTGTTCTTTTTTATTATGTAGTTTTGACTGTGTGCTGAAGCGTTTTATAATTAATTGATTATTTTAAGGCAATTTTAAGTTAAACAAATTAGTGACGTGCTTAAAACTTTCGACAATTGCAACAAGCTATACGTAAAAAACACTTCTATACCTTTCATTCTAAAGCGATTCTAAAACATTCTGCTAGCTGCAGAACAAATCATTTTGGCATGAATGACATAATTTGAAAATTTAAACCTGAGGCAATTTTTTGTTTTTCCAACATGAGCAACGACACTCTGGATGGTGTTAAATTGCAAAAACAAAGAAGAAACCTAGAAAAGCAAAAACTGCACATACGACCAACTGGTTGATAATGCAGACGTCGTAAGACTTTCATGATGATGATGATGATGGTATCAAAACATCAGTTATGGGTGTACGCCGTCATCTTTCCGCGTAACTACTACTGTCAACTCAATTACGGTTATTATTGTAAAGAATGGCGTACATGTGCACCCTGTACACGATTACAAGTGCCTTTATTTGCTTTGTTGTAAGTCATGTTGTTGCTGTTGTTGTTGTTGTTATTGTTGTTGTTTTCTTTATTGCATGTGCGACTAGTGTGTCCGAAAGCACCACCTGGTGGTAGTTCGTACTAGCCGTTGATGAGATTGACCAAACGGGCGTTTCCCACGCTCACAAATACATCATTTTTATGTGGTTTTTTTTTGTCTACGAAGTGTCTTCTTGTCGTAGCTGCTGCTTTATTGCTCTTGATGTACTTGAATTGTTTAAGTTTTGCTGTCATTGTGTGGTGTGCGGCGAGTGTTGCCACTTGTAGTTTCCGCTAGTGTTTGCTTATCATATGATAGTTGCTTAATTGCTAGTCACTGGGTTAACTTGGCTTATCGGCTAGCTTCAAGCTAATGAGGTGGAGCTTCGTTTATTTGTTAACATTATTGTTGTTTCGAATTATGTTTATTGTTCTTCTTTCGTGCTGCCACAGCTTATGGCACCTGCCTGTGTTCTTATTAGCATTTAAAGTTGAGTTCATTAAATTTGCATCATTTTATTTGATTACCGCTCACTTGTTTACGTTACTGCGCACAAGTCGTCAGCATTGTTACCGCCATCCACACATAACTCATTACCGTTAAATTGACAGTTGGCAGCACTCTCACGTTCGCTCGCCATTGTTGATATGGTGCACAATTTTCTCAAGTCTTTCGGCAATTTAAAAATTAATTCAATTTCTAAACGATTTCGATTTGTTTTGCCTTTCAATGCACGTTGCTCACAAATATGGGCAATTTTAAGTGACTTTATTTTGATTCTGTATTTTGCTTTTCTTAGTTAATGTTTTTATTACATAATTACTTCACAATTTAGTTCACTTCTGTTTTGACTTTTAGAAATGGGTTTTTTTCAATTTGTTGCTTTAAATGATGTTGCTTTTAAACAATAATGCGTGATAAAATTTATCAGAGGATACCTTATGAATTTGTTCATCTCACCGTGTGACTAGTCTCCAGCTCGCTAGATTCGTCATTTGTTTTTCGCGCCAAAGTTCAGTTTGCTGCATATGCATTACACATGTGCACTGGGACCAAATCGAATTACCGCTGCGATGGCTCACATGCTGCATGTCAATGCGTTTTCGAAAGAGAAATCTAAACAGTTCCGAGTTTAAATAGACTAAACAATAGGAAAACATAAAATAATTTTATAGTTTTTCAAAATACTGCGTTTCATACCATTATTCAACTCATCACTACTTGTTAGGCTTGGATTACTTTGTTAAAGTTTATTTCTTAACTAAAATGCAAGCAATTTTTACCATAAAAATTTGATATTTTTTTTATAAAATTTAATAATTTTTTTTTAATTTTAGCTTTTATTTTTGAGCATTAAGAAACTAAAATTTTCCATGCTTTCCGTTAATCGAGAATTTAAAATATGATTTAAAAATGTATCAAGCGACACCGAGAAAACTCGCAGTGAGATCATACAAGTTGACTTCTGTGAAGAAAAAATATGTCGCTATTTCCATTATTCAATTTTAAGTGTTGATTTATTTTAACCCATTTCCAGCTACGGGTGCATTTTTGCATTAGTCACTTTAGAATGTTCTCCATGTGAGCGCGAAAGTGATATTACCTCGCATTGCAGCAATTATATTAGTTTGATTATTTGATATTGACATATTTTTGGTTTGAGCTGATTCTGTCGTTATCCTATAATTTACGCTCACGGCACGACGCAGTTTTAAGGTTTTTTTTTTTGTGGAAAATTCTGGAAAATTATTTTAAATCACGATATCAAAAATTCATTCTTTAGTTACTATTATAAGATTAAAATCTTGTGTTAAAAAAATGTAAAGCCCGTTTGCCGTTTTAAGCTGGGCAGTTACGGATGTGAATGAAAGTGATGCAAATTTGCACCACTATCCGAAACCAAAATCGAAATTCATTCATTCGCACAACAATAAGGTTTTTCTTTATCGTTACATTTGGTGATTTTATCAATCATTATCAAGCCATTTTCATTCACGTCTGGACATAGCTAGAAAGCTACTGGTCAGTGGCGGATCTAAAAATTGCTAAGGGGGGCTAAATTAGCAAATCAGTTTATTTTTTTATTTGTAATATTTATAATTAGTAATTTTTAAAATTAAATAAAATTTTAAACGACTCTATTATTTAATTCAAAAGTGTATCAAAAGTTGTAAAATTTGTAGGGATTAAAAGCATAAATGTAGCTAAGGTTTGTATAGAAATGAAAAATCTTATTCTTCTTCAAAATATCAATTCGAGTTGTTACTAAGACGTCGATTTCTTATTTTACAAAAAGTTCCGCGATTTCCTCTGGGCTTATTTCAATTTCCTTGTAAATGTTTGAAAAGACTAGACCATTCAGCCGATTTTCTAGCATAGTTGATCTCAACTAGGTTTCCAGTTTTCTTAGTAATGAAGAACTTCTTTCAGCAGTAGCTGAATTCACTGGAATAACTGCTTTCATTTTTAAAAATATAAATATGTTGGGGAAAAAAGTTCGTAATCCTTAGTATGACTCAATTTTATTGTTTCCACCACTTTTATTGTTTAAATATCCTGCTTAGAACAATATCGTTGCCACAAAACTCTTTTGGCTTTCAACTCTGCTTTTGTTGACAATAAACATCTGTATGAATTCATTCATTCAATGAATGCAAAACCGAATTAATGGGTATGTTTTATAACTCAAGCAATCCATCGCTTTTAAATGTATGTTCATGAGTCCACTCACCGAAGTTGTGTGGTGCGTCGTTGTGCCTCGTCTTTCGACAGAAGTTTGTGCTATACAACAAAACTAGCCGACCTCACTGTGTTCATCACGAGAGCAATGTATTTTATACAACCTTTATTCAAGCTGCAGAGCAGAGAATTCATGAAGGCATTTATTAATTTATTTTGGAACCAACATCGCGCAATATTAAGAATTTAATATTTTTACCACCTTATGCCAGATTTTAAGAACTTTAAAATAATTCTACAATTTTTAAAATTTGGGATAATGGATTTCAATGCAACTTCATCAGATAATAAAAGAAAATTAGGTTAGAAAACGGTGCTTAAAACGAAACTTTACTGAAACGGATAAAATTGTAAATATAAAATACAATTATACCGCACATAAGTAATATTTTACGTTTGGTGAAAACTATTTCTAACACTTATATCTTTGGTGGATCTATGAATAAATTATATTTCAAAAATTATATGCTCAATGATTTTCTTATATTATGTGCAAAATATAGACTTTTTACATAGGTTATATCTTATAGCAGTTTAATACAATTTTATTTGGTGGGGTTAAAAGACTTTTTATCAAGTATATACATTTTGTCATAGCGGTTTTCAGGTAGTTTTTTTTACCCTAAAACCAGGGTCTGATATGTTGGCAGCTCTGGAATTCCAACATTTTTCTAACTTAAATCAGAAATATGTTTTGAATAACGGAAGTAATTTTAAATGAGAAATATAGTTGTATCGATTTCTTATAACTTTTTTTTAGTTCTCAGTGAAAAAAGGCCCTTTGAGGATTTTTTGAAAAAAGGCAAGTTTCAACAGCTAAAACTTTTTATGCGAATTTTTATTTTAGTAATTTTTAAAAAAGCTAAAGATTTTTTGTAAAAGTAGTAAAGTTACCCAAGACCGAAGGCCAACTATTGCAAAGCGAATTATATGCAGAAGTACTGTAGACAGCGAAAAAGGTGTTGTACTTATTGAGGGTTGTAATCCTTGAGTATCGGCCGAAGGCCGCCTATTAAAGAGATAATTATATCTAGAAGTACTGTAAACAGCGAAGCCTGTGTGGGACTTACTGAGAGTTGTAATCCCTAAGTAGCGGCCAAAGGCTGCCTATTAAAAAGAGAATTATATCCAGCAGTAATGCTGTACTAGTTCTAGAAAATACTAGAAGTAATTGTAGCAGTGATATTTTAAGTATAAAAGGGGTGATATCTTAAAAAGTTATCCATGGATTTTTTTGTTTGATACCTCGTTGAATATACATGTTTTTGTACCCCTGTAACTTCTAAGTGACAAGAAAAGGACCCTTTCACTTTTTTCATTATTAGCTTTCTTAGCTCCGAATACACATTTTGAAAAAAGCCATTTTAGCGAAAGGTAAAATGTTCCCAATTTTTTTCAAAAAATATTTTGGGTCTTATTTTATTTTCGGTTTGGAATTTAATTTTTTTGCGCTTTGTTTCATTTTTGATTTTGGGCGCTATTTAATTTTTGTAAGCCCAACATATTTTGGGTCTTATTTAATTTTCAGTTTGGACGTTATTCAATTTTAATTTGGTCTTTATTTCATTTTTTATTTTGGGCGTTATTTCGCTGGACCAAAAAAATGAAGTCTATGTATTATAGTCTATTCAAAATAAATGTTTTAAATTGAGTAACATTTTTTTTCAAACGTGCAATGTAACCATAAGAAAACTAAGGTATTCATACCTAAACAATCATGTGATATTACTGCAGGCATCATATAAATCAAATTTTACAAGTGACACTACTGATCTTTCGCATCATTTCTAAAAAAACATAAACATCGAAATATATATACGCATATAAAAGATCTGAGCTGTCAAACCCTAAATAAATCTTTCAAGCAATGCATATTCTTTTAAAAAAGTATAGATTATTTCAATGTTTCTGAGTGACAATAAAACATTATGTCTCATACAATTTAGAGCTTAACTAATTTGGTTTTCATATTACGCATTTAATTCATTTAATATTATTTTCATAGGCCCATTTTCATAAACAAAATAAAAGTCGAGTCTAAATTTAGTAGAAGCCTTTTTGACAGTTTTTTAATACAATATGTATTCAAAAAGCTTGAACTAAATTTAGAGTCGACTTTTATTTTGTTTATGATATTGGGAAATTAAATTTATTTTTAGAAAAAAAATTAAAATATTTCTTATCTATTAATGTATTAATATTTATTTACATATAAATAAAAGCATCATATAAATTAAAAAAACATTTAAAATAGCTCTAAAGTTCTAAAATATGAAGCGTATGACCATGCATTTGCATGCAAGATTTCATTCAATGTTCTTGAGTTCTTTCTATAATTCAAATCATTTGAATGCAACCACCACACCCAATCCTCGGGCACTAACATGCCTCACCCATGCCATAATTTTTCAGAACAACCTTTACTCATTCCGCACAAGAAGTGAACAATGTGTAGTGGGTTCTGCTGAGTGCGATCCATGGAAGATGCGAGAGCAGTGAGAACAAAGAATTCGCTATTCTCATTTTCAATGAACTTCATCCCTCTTTTTTATGAACACATTGCGTTTCATCGTGAAAGAATTGAATGACACTATGACGCAAATTTCAGAGAGTGTCTCTTGGGTAGCTTTTTATGGATTCATGCAGATGCCTAATTCCGTTGTAATAGTCTAATGTTTGAAAGGGTTTTTACCACTCTAACAACATAAAATTTAAAACATAATTAATTATATTTGGTCCTAACTTTCATTCGTAGAGTTGGTCTATAATGGTGTGGAGTCCGATCTTATCGAAAGCTTTTTCGAAATCAAGTCAAGTAAGTGAAATTATCGAAATGTGCCTATTATTTGATAAGCTATAAGCAGTCAGATAATCTTTATAAAGTATGGTGTCAGATACAGAATTGCCTCTTTTAAATCCCATTTGATGGCTATCAAGAAGTTTGTCGGAAACAAACCAGCATAGTCTGTTTGCTTTAATTTTGTCTAACAACTTGGATAAGCAAGGGTTAAGGGAAATAGGTCTATACGATTTTATTAATGTTTTATTGGCGTTTGGCTTTAATAACTGTGGAATATGGGATTTGAAAATATTGTTGTAATTATTTAGCAGGCGATGTTTCATTTCATTAGAGAGATTTTTTATCATTGGATAGGAAATTCTATCTAGTCGGGTGGTTTGACCCTTTAGTTGTGGTAGCGCTGAGGTTCAAATGTACAAAGTAATTCTTGTTTTTTTTAAAGCTCTGGGTGATGGTGTTATTTTTCACGCGGTAGTTAATGCTGAAGTTTTGCGATTTTGAAAGTTTATGGGAAAATTATTATTCGATGAGTTATTGGACTAAAAGTTACAGAATTCAGTTGCCATTGCGTGCTGATTTATTATTGGTGAGTATGAGGGGTTAATTGAATTTATACTGTGAACACCGTGCGTAGATTTATATTCGCTATATCTTCTGATGTTGCTCCAGATCTTATCCACTGGCGTGGATGGATGTAGTTTAGACGTAAAGTCATTGATTGAAACAGTTTTAGATGTTTTGATTTCACGTTTTAGAATAGCATTAGCTTTCTTGAATTAGATTTTCTTGGGATGCGTTTCTGTTAAAAGCGTTCCAACGCTTGTTTTTTTCTCTTCTGAGTTTTTCAAAATTGTTATTCCACCAAGGGACAGTACATTTAGTGTAATATGGAAGTGTTTGTGGGATTGATACGTGCGCGGATTGTAATATATTTTTTTTTAAATTGGCAGTTTCTTTTTGATGTTGGTGCTTGGAGGGTAGTGGGTGGTATTGAGGTTGGATTTTGTTACAAATCGTGATCAGTCAGCTTATTTAATTAAGAATTTAGGTTTTGTAATTGTCTTGTTATGTCTGTTTTGTGGGAATAGGGATATAATGATAGGGGGAAATGGTCGCTTCCTGAGAGATCGTTGTCAATTTTCCATTTGGCGTGGATCGCTGAGCGGGAGAACAAAAGGTAAGGTCTAAATGACTGATTGTGTTATGTGTCGAAAAGTGTGTGTGTGAGCCATTGTTCAAAAGTATAAAATTCTATTGGGTTATAAATCTGCTAAGAATATTGCCTTTTCGGTTGTTTTTTGAAGACCCCCATGAAGAATGCCAGCTATTAAAGTCTCCTGTAATAACAGTAGAGTTGGTTGTAAGGTTGAGGACGTTGTTTAAGTTGTTGTTATTATGACTGTTTTGTGGTGGTATATAAGTGGAGACTATTGTTAATTTAATTTGTAAATTTCACAGACTATTGCGTCGAAATCGTTGTTATGAATGAGTAGCATGACGCCACCATATGAAGTTGTGGAAGTGTTTAATGAGATGAGGGAATATTTTATTGGAATTGGTATATATTTAGTTGAGTGGAGGTTCACATTCTTTTTTTAGTTCAATATTTGTGTGGTTTTTATTTGCACAATTGGGGCAAATTTTTTCGTTTTGCATATCTTTCTTATGTGGCCGTAGCATTGACAGTTGTTACAGCGAAGCGGTAGTGGTATGTATGGTTGGATTCGGAATTTTTCGTATCCACTTGAGATTTCGAATGAGAGAGTTAGAGTAGAGAATGTGAGAATGATTAAACCGGTTTCTTGTAGTTCGTTGCTTATTGTTTCCTTCATGATTTTCTTTGCTTCGTACACGTGTTGGCTGTTTAGTTCATTTAATATTTCGTTTTCTGGTGTGCGTCGGATATCGTTACAATAAATAACTCCTTTAAACTAATTGAATGATGAGTGTTCAGTAATTTAAATAAGTATAGAAGGAGAAAGTGATATTAGTTGTACTAGTTTATTGGCTTATTTCTGTTCTTTAGTTTCAATTAGAATATTTCCATTTTTAAGTTTTTTGCTTACTTTAACTTCATTACCTGTGTAGTCAATCCCTTTTTTAAGTAGGAACGGTGATACATTAGCAAGGGTGTCAGTAGAATTTATTCTAGTCATAACTAAATATTTAGGTCCATTAGAGCTATTTTTTAGGATTTTAGTTTTATCGAAAGTTATTAGTGGCTGGTTTAAATTCCAGGCCTGGGAGGGAGATCTGGTTTATCTGGCATTGTACACATGATTTGGGGTTTAACCCCGGTGATAAGGCGTGTAAACAAAAGTTTTAGATAACACAAAAGAGGGTGAAAAAAGTCATTATATACTTTTAAAATCAAATGGATTTGGTTTCCAGTTTAATTTTAAACTATTGAGAGCACGAGGTAATCAGTCCGTTTATTTCACTGTGGTGAGGAAAGCGCAACAGATCAGTGTGGGTGATAACGCGAGACTGTATATATATTCTAATAGGTCACATTTAACATTTCAAAGGTCTTCCTATAAAACAGTCCTCATTAGATAAATAAGCATTACTATTAGTAATATTTTTAAACAGGTATCATAAATTTCTAATTTTTTAAAAAGTCTTTTTTATATTATGGTTTGCTCAATAAAAATAACTTAATAAAAATTTCTACAAATAATTAAATTTTCCGCAAAGACGGATCAGAAATCAAAAGGGCTTTTAAACTCCCCACAAAAAAGAGACCATTTCCCGATTATCCAACCGGTTTGAAATTTGACACGTAAATCAGTGAACTCTCCTCCCCGCAAGTTGACATCGCTGGTGCTGATATTAATTTATATCACGTTTGCTCTGCTTGTCATTCGGATGGAGCTAAGAAGCTTAACTGAGAATCTCGAAAGAATATGAAACCAACAGCACAAAAACAACAATAAAAACTTCTATACGATTCAACAGCTATTAGTTGAGCTGCATTTTATTAAAACAAAGCTAGACAACTGCTCCATAAGAAATAGAACAAATCGAATCAAGTGCTTCTCCCCTTTTTGGTTTGTGTGCATTGGCATCATTAAAGTTGCTCTAAATTACGAACTTAGCCCCTAAGCAACTTTCTCGCCCTTCAAAAGTATGGGGAACTTTTTCATCGTTCGCCCTAACCCCAGCACAAATTTCTTGTGTGCGGTGCGCATGCATCACAGCAAGAACAACAACAACAAGTACTGTTCCACAATTTGTACAGACAGCGCAGACAAGTGTGACAAGTGAAGATTGCAGCATGGGGAGAACTTTGAGATAAACGATGGCATTAGTTTGTTTAACAGATGTTACAATAACAGCAATTACAATATGTAATTTTTTTGTTGTAGTAATTTTTCTATTTTGTTTCTTTAAGTTTACATGCTAAAGAAGCAGAATATTTTGGTAGAGTTGCCAGCTCTATTGGTTAAAGCCGTAAGTAAAGATCAGAGTTGATAAGCATGGGAACCTGAGATTATCTTCTCTTATTCTATTCCGCTACTTGGTGGCTTTTCATATGATTGATCGATGAACGGAAAGACCAACGAAGGGCTAACCAACGGTATCTGTTACCGTTGCTAATGATTAACCTGCCCATTAAAATTTCAAGTTGTTGACAAATTGAATGAACTCTCTTAAGACTTGTCTGAAAGAGGTGAAAGTTCTTCGATTTTTTTTTGTGACAGCCATATCATAGCGTGGGAAGATTTTACGTAGAAAATCAATAGAGATGAGGAACTAAATGAATAACAAGCCAGCATTATTTACACAAGCATTATCATCATTATCAAAGTGAACTAAATTACTGTTGCTACGCGAATATGAACTAAAATAATAATTACCGAAACCACGCCCTCACCCCTAAAGGTATAGTCTGACTTTCGTGTTGCAAGCATTTTGTGTAAAAACTTAATTGGCATCGCCTCCTCCTTAAAATCATCCCACTTTGCTTAACTACTACTAATCGCTGCAACTGGTTGCTGTTTTTGCTGCCATGTTATGTCTTCGTGTCGTTCAGTCACATCGCTGTTTCACTGCTGACGTTTTATGCTGCACGCTTTTGCAAAAGCACCCGATGCCGGTCACTGCACTCTTTTGTTTCCGAGTGAATGTAACTCGGTGCAACTTGCTTCTGCTGAAGCGCATAAATATCCACTTGCCACTTTTATTGAGATTGCATGACCCAGTGCTGCATTTTGACGTTTATTAATATATATTTTCCTAGTGCTGTTGCTGTTGCTAATCGTGGAAATCTGTTGCTTTAAAATATCACTGTTCCGGTGTAGCCTTAACTATGCTGCAACTACAGTGGTTGAGTTTTTATTGCTCTTTAATAGCAAGCAGTTGCATGTTCTAAAAAACTTTAAAGAATTCAATGCCTTATTGAACTTAAAACAATTTTAGCTCTTAGTAACAGTTAAGATGCCATAATATGTTTAATCAGTTCAAAAGCAAAGGAAAGTTTTACTCAAATTTACAAAAAAAAAAAAAAAAACTAAGAAAAGTTTGACAGTTTTTTTTTTGACAATGAAAATACTCATAAGAGATATGTTACAAAATTAAAGTTAAGTGTAGTTTATATATTCTGAAAAAAGCACCGCAAGTTGTTAAATAAAACAGTAGGGCTATTCCCGATTACGGGCAAATAGCGTGGCATCGTGGCATTTGCAAAATATGATGGCAAATATTTTCAACACAACAACAAAATGTACAGATTTGCATTTGCCCGACTGTGTCAAATTTGCAACACTAAAATCGCATTGCATACAGTCGAGCATGGGCAAAACTTATTTGCCAATCAATCAGCTGTCACATTTTAACCAAACGCCGCTAATAAAACAAAATTAACAGACTCTGATATGGAACTCACTTTGATAAATAATACACTTTGATAAATAATGATGAAAAACACCACAAATACTGTTCGTGTTGTTTTTTTTTTCCTCCAAAACAGCTGTGAGTTTTGTTTGCAACAGTGTTCTAAAAAGTGTGCTCACAGTTGATGGCAAATATTTGGTAGGGCATACATTTGCAAAGCTATTTGCCCGTAACTGGGAATAGCCCTAGTATCTATATTATCTTTGTCACTCCGTTTGTAACGCTCGAAATGAAGCGTTGCATGTATAAAAAAGCATATATATTCTTGATCAGCATCACTATCTGAGAGATTTAGAAACATCCTTCTGTGCGCCTGTCTGTAGACACGATTGGAGCCATAATTTTGAGCTATTGTCCTGAAATTAAAACAAAGTTATATTAACCCGCCGTCAATGAACATATTTTTTGTCACACCGCCAATGAACTGGGTGTGTCACACCCGAGAAAAAAATTAATATTAAAAATAAAAACTATACACAAAATAATTTCTTTTTTAATGTTTTTTATTAAGTCATAAATATATTAATTTGAAAAAGAAAACATATTCTGTTCCTTAGAAATATTTTTTTTTGTTATTTAAATTAGAGATAAAAAAAATGAAAGCAAAATTTATTGAAACCCGGGTGTAACACACCCATGTTCATTGACGACGGGTACAAAAATTACATTTAAGTTGGAAATTAATCAAATCAGATAAAAAGCACGCCCATCTCTCATGCAAAGTGGCATTATAAAATTATTCAAAAATTAATTACGTATTTGAAAATTTGCACGTAAGCTTTGATTTGTTACGTTTACTTTAACTTTTAAATAAACTTAAATCGAATAAAAACTACGCCTTACTTTCTCTTTTAAAAAGTGTCTCCAAAGGGTAATATTTTTTAAATTTCTGTGATATGATAATAATAAACTATGAGATTCCATGAAATAGAAAGGAAAGTACGTCTATTTCTCGTACAAAGTGACGTCAAAAAATAACAAATCCTTCAATAATTTTACAAAAACGAATGAATTGACAAGATTTTTTATACATAAACTTTGCTATTTTACACATTTTGAGATAAGATGCAAAATGCACGTTTTCCCCTTACCAAGTTATATAAACAAAACATTAAAAACGTTATAACTTCGAAAAAGTGATGCTTAAACACGGCCGCAGTGCTTTTTTAACTTCGCGCAGTCGAATATTATTCCTTAATCTATAGTAATAAAACTTATTTTCCGTTTGTTTGTTTGGCCTTTATACAAATCTAAGCAGCTCAACGGATTTTGCTCTAACTAGGTATACATATTAAGTACATCCCAACTTAAAATGTTAAATACTTAGTTTTTGCCACCTCTAATATTTTTCAACTAACGGTAATTTTGTTATTATAAAACTTTTAAGCATCGGAGATTTTTGTGTATTTAATTTTAAAAATTTTTTGTTATTTTGACATCAAAAACACTCTCATATCTTCAAAATTAGAGAAATTTTCAGTACAACGACTTTTTCATAAAACATCGTTACCTAAGAATGAGATAAAAACGACATGAAAATCAAAGTTTGGTCTTTCGATGCAAATATCTCCGCTGTCCATTAATATATTTCATTCAAATTTTTTTTTGTTCAAAAGTTCAATAAAATCACTTCACAAAGATAGATTAAACTGTACCGTTAGGTCAGTGTATATATGTTTTATGATTATGTGAAAAGTGGTCGAAAATATTCACTTTTTACTCAAAAAATTACTCAAAAATTATTGTTGTTGTGAAATGAGATCAATTAAAAATTACACATTTGGCTACCTTTCATATGACAAAGCATTTATTTGCAAAAATTCTTCCAGCTTAGCGCAAAAATTATTTTACTGTTTTTGTCATCAAATGATTTTTGTCGCGTAATTTTTTTTTTTTTCTAAAATGTTGTTTTTATTAATTTTACAAAAAATTCAAGTTTCAATAATAATTTATGTGAAAAAATTACCCCAATATCACTTTCCAATTAAAAGTTTGGCTAAAAATCTATTTTTTCATACCAGACTATTAATAAAACTGAGTTTTGTTTTAAAATTCTGTATATAATTTGAACGTCCCCATTTATCTCTAAGAATGCAGTTGGGTGTCTAGAGAAATTACGAACATTTTGGATTATATAAAATCTTCCTTACAGTAATCTACCAAGTTTTTGCTTCCCCACTCCCCGTCCCCCTCCTGTTAAATTTGTTTTGTTGTGATGGATATATTTTTTCTCACTATTGTGTCACCGTTGTCACTCAGTTCTTTATCAATGGTATTTTAAATGTAGTATATGTATCACCATTTTATCGAAAAGATGACTGTGAATAAGAATGCTGTAAAAGTTATTATTTTTATGTAATCAGTTTCAGCTATATGGCAATATAATAAAACATATGCGCATCTGGTAGCACAATTATTTCATTAGTTTTGATCTGTGCGTTAAATTCACAGATAGATAGCGCCGCTTTTGTAAGTACTGTGGGTACAAACTATACACCTTGCGGTGAATAGCTGAATGATGTCTACACGTTAGGTATTACAGATAGGGGGCGCTATTTTCTGCTTACAGAAGAATATCTGATAATCTTATGTAGCTAGCAGATAAGTTTTGCGAAATATTTTGCGAAAATACTATTGCTACCAAACTTTTAAAATGCTAAATAATGCAGTACTGCCAGTTTTTTCAGTCGTAGCGTCATCTAGCCGTCAATAACGGCTAAGTTTTGTCTACTTTTACGGTTGCGCTTTCAATACTTAAAAACATTTAATTGGATCTATTTAAATGTCCAGCTCATTTGCTGGATTTTTTGTTGTTTTTGCTTGTTTTTTTTTGCTTTTGTTGAAGTTAAAATATCCATATCTCTAGGACGCATTGAGTCCCACCATAATTTTTATAATATTGAAAAGGTAATTTTGCTTGCTTTAAGATTAAGTACATATAAAAATAATTTTTAATTTTTACAATATGTTTTTCGTACCCCTTCTTTGAATTCAATTAGCTCACCGCAAGAGATGGAACCACCAACAAAAAAATTTTCCAAAACTTTTTTAAATTAAAGTTCGTTCAATTACCTTTCCAACGGTAGCTTACAAATAAAATTCAACGTGTTTTTTCATTATTCCAGAATTTAAAAAAGATTTAATCGAGAAGTGTATGTTAATATGTTTATATAAATGACTCTCGAGTAACACCGGGCATATCAGCTAGTTGTTTATATTTGAAATCACTAGGATTTGAACACAGGCCTTACCACTCTTCGATCCAATGCGATTCCGCTGGGCCAATATATTATAAACTTTTTGTAGTACTACCTACAAAGTCATCAACTTTGGAAAGCACGCACTGCAATATCACTCAGTAAAATTTTATACTTGACCTTGCAAGTACTTTCAAAGTTTAATCGAGGAAGGAATCTTAAGGTCGTAACCTCTTAAAAATAAAACCTTCTGATAGTTTAAGTCATAGTTGCGAATGAACGTTGATTATTTTGATATTAAAAACTTCTTAAAAAGATTTTTGATTGCTCAAACACAACCTTGTAATCATAATAAGTTATTCTCATTCGGAATATCAAAAAAAAAAAAAAATAGTCTGCCTTATTTTGGAATTTCATTCGAAATTTCTTATTTCATACCTATTCAATTGTCAAAATAAGGCAGCATATCACAGAAAAATATTGAAAAATGTTATGGGATGAGAACACCTTATAATTCTTACACCACGACCTTTACATTCTTTAGCAATTAGAAAATTTTCATTTGTAACGGAATTATTCAAAAAGAATGAAAACAATTTCATCAGGATCGTAACGGAATTATTCAAAAAGAATGAAAACAATTTCATCAGGATCTTTCAATCGAGTTGTTGTTTTTGTTTCTAAGCAATACAGCCGTAGATTCATAATAATAAATAAAAAGTGAGTACATCACTTCTCATATGAGACGGAGAATCACTCGAAGCAATAGACAAAAGGCAGAATTGTATTTAAAGAAGGTAAGGAGTTTTTATCTGTAGGCACCTTGCCTGGTGTTAGTTTTTAATTATGGCTGTGAAAAAATGTTCATTGATTATAACAATTATCACCGGAAAAAAATCAACCCTGAGAATTATGCAAGTTATTTTAAGTTAAGATAAGACCAAGAAATACAGTAAACATGGCAGCATTTGGCGAAGAAAAAAGTTTAAGAAAACAAATCCTTTATTGAGATTACCAAAATCGATGAGTTCGCCGGTTTTTTGCTGATGCATCATTTTGGCAATATTTAGCCTAATCTCGAACCCATTTGAAAAAATAGTCCAGTGGAAAAATTAACGCATTGCAATGCAGAGACGGATTTTACGGCTGATAGTTATTTTGGAGTGCTCGTCGATTCTAAATATCCGATCATTGTTAGGAATAGCGTATCGAGCTAAAAAGAGACTTTGTCGGAAAATAAAAATCCTTTATCCCAAATTTTTTTGTTATTTATCTGTAAGGTATGGTTGGCTAATGTAAGGTCAGGTACTTTTTGCACAACCGTATTATATGTTCTGTGCGTAGAGGATCAATTACTGTATTGTTTATATTACTGTTAATTATTATACTTTGTATTAAAACTTAATAGACTAATTTTTTTCAAGCATACTATTAATTATCTTCAAACCCATAACTAAAACTCAATTCTAAAACAAAAAAAAAAAGAAAAGTGTGCATGTGACTAAGAAAATACTATTGTGTTATTTACTTACTATTAAACCGTTTGAGTTTTATTCAATCAGTTAAAATCAATAGGTAAAACATCTTTTACAGTACAAACTCGATAAAATACACCAATTAATATTGAGTTTGTAAATATAAGAAAGTTTTTCATATAACCAAAGGTATTTTTTAGTAGCTTTGTTCTGTATTGAGACTCCAATCAATGTGTTGTGCACTTTACATACAAATGAAGCATTGCTTTCATAGAAGTTACTAATCGTGTGAAAACAAAAGCAATGGTTAAACGCCGTTAGTTTGCTGTTTTCTATTTCCTTACAAAAAATGTAAATATAATTGAGGGCAAAAAAGATCCTTGGTAAATACAACTGAAGGCTCATATAAAATTTTTGAATTTTAAGACTATAAATGTAGTTGAATGGTCAACATAATCAAGTCTAAATTTGATTATGCACAGTTGATTATGCTTTTTATAAATTATTTTAAAGTGGTGTTTAGTAATCTAGACTCACATTCGTTACATAAACTGCAAGTGGCGTTAAACTATGCGGCCCGTTATGTGTACGGACTCAGAAGATTTCGCCATGTTACTGGTCTTAGCAACCGTATTCTAGCATGCAATATAGAATTTTATTTAAAAGCAAGAAATTGTATATTCCTGCATAAGCTGATACACCCAAAACTCCAAAATTTCTATATTCTAAGCTTCAGTGTTGTTTATCATCCAGAAGCTTAAATTTGGTAATTCCTCGCTTTAAATATTTAAACTCTTTAAGACTTTTTTCCGCAAGTACCATTAGATAGTGGAACTCCTTGCCGAGGTATCTTAAATCTATTTCCAATGCAAAAAACTTCAAGCAATTAATATTTGCAAATTTTTCTTAAGTTCTCGTATCTCTTTTACTTTCTCTCTTTTTCACATTTAACCTTTTTTAAGTTAATACTTCACTTCATTAGATTTAAGTTCGGGTTAATTTTGTTATTTTAATTAAATTAATTTTTTTAGTATTTCTAAATAGTAATTTAACAACTGTTTGTTTCTTTTTCATTATGATTTTGTGTTGGTTTGAGATATATGATATAACTTCTTTACTGCACGCAAAAGAATAACTACTTCTTATACACTAATATATAAATGAAGCCTTAATTAAATTAATTATAATCATGTGTATACTGCATTTGAAAATTTTCAGAAGAACCTATCAGAGAATTACATAAGCCTACTTGAAGTTCAAGCCTTTTCAAGTACTTCAAGCCTTTTCAAGTACTTGAATTCAAGTATGTATCCAAACTTGAAAAAGCAAGCTTTAGCCAGCTTGCAAAAATACCAAACAGATACAAGTCATATTCATGGCTTGGCTTGTTTAGACTTACTTTTTAGGACAGAAAGTTGAAAAGCTTGAAACGATCGACAAAAGCTTGTAAGCTCGCAAGTATTCAAATTATTGAATTTAAAGCAAGTATCCAAAAAATTCAATGAGCTTGTGTAGAGAGATCTTAAGCGTAAAAGAACTTTTAAGGTTCTGTGGACTCCGTAGTTTGAAATTTTAGGGGTAGATGATTTTGGATCTGATGTCAAAATTTCAAATTTAAGATGGCGGATAGAGTTGCCACCTAGATTTTTTGTAATTGTGCGAATTATTGTAATTTGGAAATTCTGACAACGGATTCGATTTCGAATATAATGTCACAGTTTTAAAATTTAAGATGGATGTTAGGGTTGCCACCTTATTTTTTTATTTTTACGAATTCGGGGCTGGCGTGAACTAGAGGGTAAAAATGGGTCGCTGAATCCGAATCCGTTGTCAGAATTTCAAAATTATAAAATTTAATAATAATAGGGTTACCACCTAATAATATGTATTTTCAAAAGTAAAAGCAACCCTTTTATTTACAAATTTTATAATTATGAAATTCTGACCACGGATTCGGATTCAGCGACCTAATTTTGGTAAACTATTTTTTGCCAGCCCCGAATTCATAAAAATACAAAAAATTAAGGTGGCAACCCTATCCACCACATTTAATTTTAAAATTCTGACTTCAGATTTGAAATCAGTGACCCCTAAACACTAATAAATGATGTTTTAAACTTTAAAAAAATATATATTATTAGGTGGCAATAATGTGGTAAAAATTTAGGTAGCAACCCTAACCTCCATCTTTAATTTTAAAACTATGACATTATAGTCGAAATCAAATGCATTGTCAGAATTTCAAAATTAAAAGAATTCGCAAAAATACCCAAAAATCTAGGTGGAAACTCCATCCGCCATCTTGAATTTTTAATTCTGACAGCAGATCCGAAATAATTTACCCCCTAGCTTTAATTGGATACTTGCCTTCAATTTCAAGCTTTCAAGCTTTTTGCCGAAGGCATCAAGCTTTCCTTTACTTGAAACTTCGTGCCGTTCGCTTGAAAGCTAGCATACTTGCAAGTCACAAGCTGTAGTGGTCTTATTTATATTCAATTACAAGCTATGCTTGATTTAAAATTATCAAGCTCAAGCAAGCTTGAACTTTTATTTTAAGCAAGTACTTGAAATAAACTTCAAGTAGGCTTGTGCAGTTTTCTGAAACCTATCCTCCATGAGGAATTTAGAGTTTTGCGTCCGTTTCTTCTGGGCACAATGACTCAGGGCATGCTAGCTGTTTGTTCTTAAACTATTACAATTATTTTTGCAGTAAAGCTCATCTGCAAGCAGGAATTGTGTTGCAAAATTTTTTCACTATAACCGTAAGTGTCGCAAGTTGTGAAAAGAGATTTTATAGGTTAAATATTATAAAAACAACATAAATCTGCAATATAATAAGTAAGTAGATTCTTAGTACTCTTGCTATATTATGAAAACACAGATTTCGGCTCTGTACTGAATTTGTTTCTAATAAAAGGCAGGGAAAAGAATAATTTTAAGGTATAAAGACTTAAGTAAGAAATTCGTTTCGTATTGAATTTTTTGAACTCTCGACGGCAAAAATTTGATAAAATAGTAAAACATTGTCCACTTCATCAAGTTATTTTCTTCTTATATTTCATTATGCTCTTTGAAGGGAAAATTTTTTTGAAAGAATACAAATTAAACACAAAAATTATCCCAGTCCAGTTTAAAATCAGCAACAATTTAATGCTCATGCAGCGTTTAACTTTAACTTAAACTTCAACCCGTTCGATCGTTCATTCATTCATTTAAAATCAGACGCCGTGGCAGAGACAATCAGTATTGTTGTTGTTGCGGTTGTGATACTGTTGTTGCGGTTAATATCATTGTTGTCATCATTCAGCGTTTAGCTGCAAATAGTTTTGGGATTGTGGCAAACCGCAGATTCCCACGGTTACCAACGCTGCACACGCGCTCGCTTGTGTTCACACTCGTAGATACGCCAGAAGATGCAGCATGACTTCGAATGAAGCCATAGCTTCATAGTAACAGCGATATATACAACAGTGACTACAACAACTATTGTATGTTATGCCTTTGCTGCTTTTGCAATTCGTCGTTTCGCCATCTAGACTGAAGCGGGTTGCGCGTGCGCAATTTAAAATTCATTCAGCTTTAGTACATCAAGCAAGCTCCACGTTGACTGTTGAGCATTGTTGACTTTGTGCTCGAATTTTTTCCCTCCTTGTTACCGACTTTATTGCTATTGTTTAAGATGCAATTTGGTCGGTTTTAACTACAATTTTATGCTTATGACAATTTATTGGGTGCTTAGCTGCTCGTGTTAGTTATTGTTGTAAAAATATGTTGAACAATCTTTATTGTGTATATATATTACATTCATCTTTAGCGAGAAAAGTTTGAATAGCTATTGGAATAATTTAAGTGTTTTAAATTATAATTTCAAGTACTACACCATTTCAAATTGCAATTCAGAAAATATTAATTAAATGATCAATTTAAATTCAGAAAATACCAATGGAAATTCACAAAAGATCAATTGAAATTCAAGAAATATCAATGGAAACGAAGAAAAATAAAATAAAATTTAGAAATTCGACTTGAAGTTCAAAAATCATCAATTGAAATTTAAAAATTCCATTTAATTTATTCAATTTAATTCATTTAATGGATCAATTAAATTTCAGAAAAGATTTACAATTTAGAAAAGTTCGATTAAAATTCAGAAAAGATCGATTGAAACTGCAAAAAGATCAATTAGAATTATGAAGAGATTAATAAAGATTCAGTTTAGATCAATTAAATTTCAGAAATGATCAATTAAAATTAAAAAAAAATCGTTTGAAAATCAAAAAAGTTCAATTAAAATTCAGAAAATATTAGTTAGATGTTGAAATTCAGAAAAGATCGGTTGAAAATTAGAAAAAATTAATAAAAATAAAGATTAAAAGGATTAACTAAGAATTAGAAAATTTCAACTGAAATTCAGAAGATCAATTGAAATTCAAAAAAGATTAATTGACATTCAAAAAAAGATCGACAGAAATTTACAAAGATCAACTGAAATTTAAAATAAATCAATAGACCTTAAGAATAGATGAATTTCTGTATTTTAATTAAGCTTTTCTAAATTCAAATTATCTTTCCAAATTCTAATTGATGTCTTCAAAATTTCAAACTAAATTTCTGAATTTCAAATGTAATATATATCTCAATTTCAATTGCTCTTTTCTGAATAATATTTTTAAGTGGTGTAGACCAAACATAAAAGCAGAAAAGTCTACATTCCAAAAACTAATCACTAATTTATAACTTCCTCAACTTGGTACTGAATTTATTTTTCAGAATTTAAAACCTTATTTTGTTTTTTAAAGAAACATTCTTTTATATCTTATGTTTATATCAACACAATTGCGCAATTAATCTCACGCACATTCCTATCTCACGAGTATCATTCATTCATAAATTCTAGAAATTGTTGCGCTGTGTGAGGCTTCAGCAACGTTGTAGAGTTTGTTGCCTTTGTTTTGGCTTCGTGTTGTTTTAAATCTTTTTTTGTAAATATGTCAATACATAAAGACCAAGTCGGGCTGATACCAGAACAAAAGCCGCTCATTTTCAACAGCAGCAGTAGCCAAAGAAGCAGGCAAACAAAACAAATAAACAAACAAACTTAGCGAACTTAATAAAATAAATAATTCATCAGTTAAATAAGAAAAATCAAAATAATAACAGGAAGGCGTAGCGAACGCGTTGTTTACACAGAAAATGATAACATTGCATAAATGTGACTGAAATCAGGCATGAAGATTAAAATATGCGCTAAGTGTCATGACGCCGATTGTCAAACAATCAAGGGATCAATCAATCAATCAAACGACTAAATGATTTATTCATTCATAACTTGTGCATTTTGTTGACGTTGCAATAGCCTTGAGCTGCTTCACTCCCATCAAGTCAGCCGTCTGATGTCGTTGCAACGCGTGACGATCGTTAAAATCTTTTTGTAACTCTTGTGTCCTTTTGATGTTGTTGCGCCTAGACAGATGGACATGCGTTTAATTCTCTAGAATGGCCATGACGTGATCGATGGATTTGTTGAAAGTGTTGATAGCACGTTGCAAGGTGGGTGCAGAATAGCAAATGTGATCCTGTTGCTATGTATGACCAGCGGCTTAACTTTTGCTTGAGAAGCAATTTCATTCCTTGATGCATTCTGTTTTTATTAAGTTTATATGAAGTCATTGCGTTAAAACTGTAGAAAGAGAGACTGTATCGCTGATCAAAGAAAATATGTTAAGTAACAAATTAAAGAATTTTTTTTTTAATACACTATTTAACCCTAAGATGGGCAACACTCTAAAGAACATGTAAAGAAAACAGGAGATGTGCAGCCCTATAACTGAGTCTCGTCGTAATACGATATCTTAAAAATAACGATAAAGGCATCAATTCATAAAGTAAAAGAGATTATAATTTCTAAATTTTATTTCAAAATTTTTCTCTGATTACCAAAACACGTCCTAACAAATTACTTCAACAATCTACGAATGGTGTTACGAATGAACTCAGTGCTGCCTCAGTGATCGTAGTTTCTACGATATCGTACTACGACGGGACTCAGTGGTGGTATGATGTGGCATGTATGGTAATCATTTGTTATTATTTTCCCCACACAATAAACAAAAAAACAAAAATAAAAAAAAAAGAAATTCAAAACCAATGCACAACTTGCGCACTGAAAACATTAAGACCACATACAATTATAATATATATATTTAATAATTTATTATAATTAAAGACAAAAAATATATTTCACAATAATAGTTGTTGACATGGTAACCACGCAACACAACGCCTGCTTTTGTGGGTGATTGAGTACTTTTAATTATTGTGAGCATCCTAAATTGCAATTGAGCACTTTGTATAATAGTTTTGGTCAATGCTGCATATTTGTTTGATCTCCCCGGCTTATGTAGCTGATGAGAGATGAGTGTCAGCTGGAAGTGTTGCTACCAATTTTTTTTGTCATTTTATGTGCAAAAAATTTAGGCCATTAATTAGGTGTAAAACACTTTTTTATATACGAGTAATAAAAGAATTTTCATGCCAATCGTAAAAACTAATTTTGTATATCTGAACTGCCATAACTGTAGTGCGACCACGTTCATTTTTAGTTCAGTTCTCGAAAGTAGCCATATGCACTAAATTACCAATTTTTATCTTAGTCGATTACAGCCTTCCGAAATATAGCATTTTTATTTATTTGAGGACTGTAAAAGGGGTTGTAGCAAAATATTTTTCCCTAAACCATCTAGTATTAAAAAAAAAAAATCGATTGCCAAAATTGCAGCTCAATTTACCTTAAACTTGGCGCACTCTTCTTAAATTCACGCTTATCCCCTAAACATTGTGCGAAAACATAGTTCAACCACTCCCATTTTTAGTAAAGTTGCCGATACGAACTAAACTACCTAAAAATTGATAGGCTAAAATTTTAGCCTAATACGACTAATACCATCTGTAATATAGCATTTGTAATAATTTTTGGGCGTTAAAGGGGGTGTGGCATTTTTTTTACTAACCGAGATATTAACCTTAATAACAGATATTGTAAATTTGGTGGCCTTAGGTGCTACCGTTCCTGAGATCTTACGAGACTCCGACCGAATGATTTTATGCTTATAGGAGGGCAGTAAAAGTAGGCGTGGCATTATTTAAATATATAGTGACCACCACTTGCACTCATAGCACATACACACCAAGTTTAGTTATAAAAACATGTGCAACTCAGGAATTAAATATAATGATTTCTGAAAAGTAGAAGTAGTTATAATTCGAACACGCCCATTTTTGGTTGAGTAGCCGATAGCAACATATTAACTAAATTAAAAAATTTTAGACCAATATAACCGAATTCGTCTAAAATATAGCGTTTTATTGGCTTGTGGGTGGTAATAGGGGGTGTGGTAATATTTTTTATTTATTATTTGAGATCTTGGCCTTAGTAATTTTTTGCAATTTTTGCAATTTACACATGGAAAAAGTACTCAATTCAGCAAGAAATCACTCAACCCAAACAAGTCAGGAGGTCAGCTAGAGTAGAATGGTAGATAGGTACTTGGGTACAAGGGCACTTTACAAAAACAAATTGTACGGTATTTGCCAATCTACCCAACTTCCCAAGGCAGTGTGAATACCCCTAATGCTTAAACTTGATATTGTGAACATAAGTTTTAGTAAATAAAAAGGGCTCTAAGACTCAAATGTGAAATATTTTGATTCAAACCACGCCCTATATAAGTGACTTCATCAAAATAATGCAACATTCAAGACTTCGAATAAACTAAAATACAGTCGTGGAGGTATTTTGGCATATAATTTTTTCAGATAATATTCCTATCATTTAGGTCCTAAAAAGATGAAAAAAACATGCCTTTGATTTTTACCTGCGCTACTTACGTTTTGCAAACTTATATAAAGAAAAAATTGTTTTGCTCTTGTTTTTAACAAATATTTTTTTGTAATCCCTTGAAGGTTTTCAACATTTTGGGTCTTTGTTTTTTAAACCCACTTAATACTTTTATCATTAAAGGCATAAAAAACAAATTTAATTTTTGTCGGTTGATTTTTTCTTATAAAATAGGCCAATATTTTTTTGCTTTTCTTCGGCACAAAATCGATAATCGAACTGACTTTAATGTTTTACATATCTCTAAATTTATTTTTATCCTGTTGGTTCATCTTTCAAACGCTCAAACGATTTGATTTAAGAACAATGTTTCAAAATAAAAATAAAAATTATCTTCTGACGTGTCCACAGATTAAAATACATAGTGACAAAACACTCATCGTAACTTAAAACATCTATACAAATTCTTATGAGCGGTTAAGAAGTTTATATTATCAAAGTATGTTGTAAAAGTTTCTGTGCCTTTGTATTTCAACATGAAATAATACAGGTCTGTTGTATACAGCTGTCCATTCTTACATAGCAAAATTTATATATTTCACACAATACCTACCATCTCATTTACTTTAAATTAAAGTTTGTTAAAAATTTACAACATCATATTTTGCACACTCAGAAAATGTTATGTTATCAATGTTGTACAATGACCGCAAATAAGTACGAGATAGAGCAATACAAAAAATTGTATATAATCGTGAAAATATTTGCTACACAACGAAACTAAGAGCTGATAACAAAAAACTTCAAATTCATTTTGATTGTGTAGATTATTTAAATATTATAAACTTAGATGATGACAGCGTTTTGTCGGAACCACAGTTCACAAAAAACACTCCATATGAACGGCAAAAGGAATTCTTAGATGTTGAAAGTTCACCACTTTCCGATCCACTAATTCCATGTCATATTCAAGGAACCGAAAGATGTGCTTAACTTTTTACAAAGGTTTCTCGAAAAGATGTTGAAAAAAAATCGCGAGGCAGTTATGACTGTGAAAACAAAAAGTCGAAGAAAAATACCACGGTTTGAAAGAAAGCTGGACCTCCCATAACAACATTTTTAATTATTTTGATTTTTAGTTATTTTTGTGTATTTAAAATAAATACGCAGAATTTATTATAAATATTCCCAGCGGTTAAAATAGGACTAAAACAATACATTCCCTAAGGCCTGAGAGGTAATGGTAAGGCCTGAGTATTCAACACACCACTTGATTTCCTTTCCCATTAAGATGTCAGACCTTTTGTTTTATTTAGTATACATACATTAATATTTTTATTCCTTAAATAAATGTTGTCCTTGATCTAAGTACTATGGCAGATAGCACAGTTTTCGGCATATTTTTTTGCATCACAATATTTGCACACTTCACAAACAAATAAGATCAAGTAACAAAACATGGGATTTTTCAGTGGATTTTCGTGGAAAATATGGCAATACTGATTTTTTTGCAATTGCAACATTGCTTTGGTGCCGATTTGATAGACATCACCTACTTCTGCCACCTTCATTAATATATCTTGATTTAATTCAATTTTTTTAAATTAAATTGTCAAAATACTCAAATGGAAAAAAGTATTTAAATTGCAAAATTAGGGTTACTTAAAAAGATTTAGAAGGGCCGTGGTCACAACTAACTACACAGATATGCATATAATGGGGTTGTGATTGTGATGGACAGCTGAGGATTATTTTGGAAGTAATTTACTGCGTTAAATCTGACTCCAAGCTCAGAATTTACCAATATCGTCAGGATTTTAAGATAATTGAGATTATTTACACAAAAAACGGCTATTTTGAATCCTTTTGAAGTTAGATAGAGACTATATAACATTTTTGTAATATTTTCTACCTCCTCAATTACAAAGAACCTTTTCGTCCTTGAAAATGAGCTCTCGAAAGATGCCGTCCGATGTACCTTTTAAAAGTAATGGTTATTTAAAAATTAAATGTTCGCTATGCTTGATTTTTCGTCAATGAGATTTTTGAAAATCAACCAAATTATGTATTTTAAAATAGCTATAAATTTTGAAAGAAACATTACAGCATCACTCAATAGCTTATTTTGAAGGGAAATAGTAAGACTATGAAATAAGTACAAATTTTGTGCAACCTGTACAACCTAAAAAATTGCCAAAATAGCCATTTTTCGTTTAAATAATCTCAAATATCTCAAAATCTTGACGTTCTGAATTCTGAGCTTGAGCTCGGATTTTATGCAAAAAATTACTTGTCAATTACAAAATGTAACAATCTAATGTAGGATGCGTACAATATGTGTTCTAAAATCGAGGGAAATTTACCCAGCCTTGAATCATCATAAAAATATTTAAAATTTTGTCAATTACATGAGCTAAATCGTACACTGTGCAATGTAGACTGACTGATTAGGACTAACTCCAGAAATCCATGTTCCGAATCAAAACATATACATAGATACGCCTGAAATATTATAATGCAAACTAGCATGCTTTCTCGCTTCATCCAATAAACGTAAATTTTTTTAGGCACTTACTGCAAATAAAATTCCACCACCTATGAAATTGTAAACGCTTATAAAAAACTGTAGTCATTAATCTGGGTAACTCTATCGTCGGCTGACATGCGGTCATAAATCACAGCAACACTTCCAACTAGTCTTTTTTTGACTACCTCGCAGCTAGCTGACAATTTGAATTATTTTATGATGTCTGTACAACACTTAAGCAGCAAATAATTCACGTTAACAACTTTAACAACTTAAACTGCAACAACAACGAAAACTAGAAGAACAACAACAAAGACAACGACTCCACATATTCAAGTCACTACAACCTGGCGCAATTATTACGCTACACACATCATCATAATCGTCATCATCGTCAGTCATCGTCATCAACCTGAGCGTAACTAGCGCGCGAACGAGCGCAGCAACAACAATAAACCACAGAAACATTGTTTGATTGCACCTGTTTGCGCTTTCCCACGATCGTATTCAAGAAATGTGTTCGTATTCATTGGAACGCTTCTGTTAGCTGCCAGCCAGTACTTCTGAGTATTTTTTTTGTCAAATGCGCAAAGCTCATTTTTGTGGCGCAGGGTGGGGGCTCTTGCGTGCAGCGTACGTGCGAACGTAACGTTAAGCCCGGTAGTTGATGGTCGGCACGCAAGCATAATGTTTGCTGTTATAAATATGTATTGTTGTTGTTGCTGTAGTAGTTGTTGTTGGTGATGTAGTCAGAATTGTTAAATCAAAGATGCTATCAGATGTTGCGAACGCTTAAAGCAGCCAAGAGTAAGAAACTGCCCAATACTGCAAAAGTTTAAAGATTTTTTGGTGGGATTTAATATGATTATTTTGTAACCGCCAGTTGTTATGTCAAACTAAGTAAAAGCAGATTTATTATATGCAAATAGTAAACCACAATTAGCAATATATATTTTTGATTTCTTAATCTTAGTCAAACCGATAAAACTGTCCGGGAGTGCGACCAGATATTTTGACTGGCTTCATGGCTGCTTTAGCATCTATTTTTCGAATAGTTTTACCACTTGACTTTGCTTCGATTGCTTTTATTCCCAAAACTTCAATTGGTGGATGGACACTGTGGCGTACATCCCGTTTATAGTAGTTGTTACTGAAAAGTTTATGTGCTGGGCCACCAGGTAATACTGGAGGTGGTTGTGTGCGTTTTGCCATAGATCCCTCAAAACGTTGCGCCACCGTGTACTCGCGCTGTTGAAGTTGACGAAAGATATTTTCATTTAAAGTAGGTACTTTTATGAATAAAATCTTTTCATAACTTACACCTAGCAAGAAAGCACGCATTCTCTGTAGGATTAACGAAATATCACGACGTGAGCTAGACATACTTAGGAACTCGAAATTGGAGACATTAATTTATTTTTAAAACTTCAAAATTTGAAAATAACATTACAAAAAACGCAACGAAATCAAAACAGAGATAATCCTACAAGTAAGATATAGGTTTCCTCAAAAATAAAGTTAATAATGCGAAAAAACCAAGCTCAGTGCTTCTATTGACGTTTTTTTATATTGGTTAAAACTATATTGAACTTTTGACTAAATTGTCCAATATTGCTGTTAAAAAGTTTATATTTCTCTTTAAGATACATCTATTAAAATTTTTTTGGAAAAGATTTATCTTAAATATTGCGCAACTTCTTGGATTTTCCTTAAATTTTGTGTACGTTTTATGAATAATTCACACATGTTATATTGAATTCATGTTAAGACAATAGCTGCATTTTTTCCAACACCCAAATCTGGATTTCGACTTTGATTTGATGCTCATGAAAAATCTATGACAACTACATGGCGTTGAATGCAAACATGAGAATGTCAGCATTAGGTCTGTTCCCATACTCGATTCAAGTAACTTGAAGTTGATTGAAAGCGTTTCATTACACATTTTCCAAGCTTGAAATACTCGGATCGTATTTATACCAACCTTCTAGGAAATGGAAACATTCCTAGACTTAAGCAGGAAACATTCCATTACGTTGAACACTCCGTTGAACATTAAGCTGAACCAGCTTACTAAGGACAAGAGTAAGCTTTAATCTAGAATATTGAAGTTTATATATAATATATCTCCTGTTTTTTTTAAACAACAGCAGTTAAAACAACATTCGAACAGTGATTCGTTTTTTTGCCGACATCAACTGGTCAAAACCAGAATTAAAGTCTGTCATGAGAGTCACTTAAAATGTGGTGACTTTTTTGTTTTCACTGCTTGCCAAGTAAAGTGGATAAGCATATCTAATGGTGACTGCTGGAGCAGACACGCAACTTGAGTGAAGTAGTTTAGCTGGCCCAAGTGCCATAACCTTCTTGTCAAAAAAGAATATTAACATGCAATTCTATATTTGTCAATTTACAGGTATATTCGTTGCACTTCAAATTCGAAAAATTATGCACGATGGAAATTTAGCAGAAAAATTGAATGAAGTTGAAAGAAGTTTTATTTCTTTATGTGAACATTTTTTGGGAAACAAAACACTACGTTGACGTTATAAACGAATTCTTGAATGCCTACGGAGAAATGAGATGCAGAGTGTCCATAAAAATTAATTTTCTGCATTCTTATTTGAACTTTTTCCCAGAGAATCTGGGTTAATTGAGTGATGATCAGGGTAAACGATTTCATCAAGAGCTGCTATTACTTGAAAATAGTTTCCAAGGGAAATGCCAAATCAGAATGCTAGCTGATTACTGTTGGTAGTTTTAACGTGAAACTGACGATGTTTCTTACAAATGGAAAAGGTCTAGTAAGTATTTCTGAGCATTGTGTAATTATGTATTTTTAATAAAAGTATATATATGTAAATGAAAATTAAATCATAAATTTTCTGCCTAGGACCAATTTAACAGTAATAATTTCATAAGCTACACGTATATTAATCGAAGTCGGAAAAATTTTTTACGATGAAACAAAAAATGGAAAAACTCTAAAATATTGCTTTATTCATAAAACGATTAGTTTAATGTAAAATTAATATTTTTTGGGATATTTTAAAGGTTATTTCTTAATAGGAAAACAAAAGAGAGGATCATTTGTATTTTAAAAATATACCAATTTTAAAAGAAATCATAAAAATGTAAATAATAGAACTGTTAAAGTTATACATGAACGCTTAAAAGACCCATTGAGCAATGAACGAGTAATTTTTTATTTCTAAAAAATGTAACAACTCAGTCAATTTTAATCCGATTTCCATAAATAAACCTTAGTTTCATTCTAAATAATGTATTTTTTTAAAAAATTATTTCGTTTGCAGTAGTTTGTTCTTGACAAAAAAATGTAACAACTCAGTCAATTTTAATCCGATTTCCATAAATAAACCTTAGTTTCATTCTAAATAATGTATTTTTTTAAAAAATTATTTCGTTTGCAGTAGTTTGTTCTTGACAAAACTTTAGCAGTAAATAATCCTCAAAGTTGAAAAAATGGTAAAAAAAGGTTAAAATTTTATATTTGGCTGATTATATTATAACTAAAAAAATTATTCTTATAGTTCTTAAGATATCTATAAATTTTGAAAGCTTAATCTCTTATCTTTAAAAAGCTGCTTTTTAATCGAAAATAGGGAAAAATTGTTGAGTTAATGATTATTTGCTACGACAAGTACCTAATAATAGGGTTTTTAACGGTAGAATTAAATATTGGGATATATTAACAATTTCAAGTATGGTGTCATGTTATACTCCGCCAGGGCTACAACCTATGCTATGTCACTTCAAAAGTATATTTTCACTGTAGTATCGTGTAATTTTACTTAATAGTTATTTAGTGTTGTAAAGGTATTTAGTCTTAAGTCTTTTGAGTAGACCACATACCCGAACTTGTCATTTATTTTTCACCTATCTAAAGTGTAGAAGTGTAGACGCCCTGGTATCCGAGGCACACTTTTATTCCAGTATGTCCTAGGTAGAATATGTTTCCATTAAAGGAAAGCAAGGGTTTGCGGTAATCAGTTCTTGGTGGAATGAAGTTGAATTTGTAGAGTATGGATGAGTGTCTTGTTCCCAGGTTTTTCAATACTCCAGTTTTACGCAGTCGGTGTTGTTTTCAGAGACCCGCTGGTGCAAATAGATGCTGTTTTTTTACTTTTTGCAGCTGGTTCAAATATGTGACCTTGTCCAAGGCTGACCACAATATCGTTGCTCCATAAAGAAGTATAGGTCTAATGACCCCTGTATATACCCAGTAAGTGATATTGGGGAAAAACCCCATCTTGTCACTATAGCTTTTGTGTACAGCGCAACTGTTGCTATCTTCGTACGCTCAGAAATATTAAGTTTCCAGCTTAGCTTCCTATCAAGAATGTGTCATAGATATTTTGCACTTTCCGAAAGAGATAGTGTATACCCATTTTTCATGATTGGTGCGAGGGACGGAATTTTGTGTTTCCTTGCGAAAACGATCAGGTCCGTTTTGGCCGAATTTACTCCAAGACCATAGGGTTCGACACCTCGCTCGAGTTTGCAAATATATCTTTGCATGACGTAACGTAGGGAAGTTGAAAATTTCTTCAGACTGCTATTGCTAGGTCATCGGCGTAGGCTGCCACTACTCAGCCCTCCATCTCTAGAGACAAAAATCCTCTATGTATTTAACGTAGACCCCTGCCGCGAAGATTTAATTCTACGGTGCTCCAAAGCTTGGGAAAAATATGAAGCGTCGGCCAACGCTCCTTCGGAATTCAAAAGATCCACCAGAAAGGTTCCCAGCACAGACCAACCTTTAACTGTCAATTGACTATACATGACCGTGACACATTCGGCCACTAAAATTGTACATGACTTGGTTATAAAATAACCATAGGTCATTATCGGTACACATACCGATAACTTAACCCATTTTTTGGCACGCAACTTCGCTCACATGATCAAAGAGGGTAGTGTTTTTCATGAAAACTAGGAAGCGACACCGACATAAAACCTATAGTACTGTTGCTATTTCATAAGGTTCCCCGATCATTTGTGGACGCAACTCAGACTGTTTTTGTTTCTCAGATTGTGAAATAACGAAAGTTTAATCTACCATCATTCTCTTAGTAATTTAAGGGAGTTACCAACCCGAGTTCAACTTAAGTGCAACTCACACTGACCTTCCTGGTCTTACCACAGTCAGAGCGAATGAACCCCGAAGGACCTTTCCCACGACAGTCAATACCAGGGCTCAAGGTTCCAACAGACAAGGCTCCTCAAAATCCCGTCTACAGACAAAAATTTCTTAGAACAATTATATTTGACTGTGACACCTTCAGCCACTAGAATCGTACATGACTAGGTTAAAAATAACCATTGGTTTCCCAGTAAAATACCGAGAGAACCATAATCCTACTTACGCATCTTCGTAAGCTTAATTAAGGCCTCTTTCGGAACGTAGACGTAGTATACCAATTAGCTTATACTCAGTCGAAGGATTCAATGCTTCTTACATAGAAACAATTCCTAAAACAAGGTCTGCAGAACAACGATAGATCACATCTCCTCATCACTGATGGATGACTGTCAAAGTCATCTCTTCAAGTTATATTGGATTGATCGTCCATCGAAAGCATTTTACAAAAACAATGTTATGATAACTTAATACCAAAACCATGCTTTCTCCAAGATTTGGCGCCAACAACCAAAGCTCAAGGTAAAACTTTTTATTTTTTGGAAATCAGATGGGCATTCAAGTGCCGTGCCTCAAGAATGAACTCATTTTGAGATTAATTCATGGGCCGTGCCCCATAAATTCTCCACCTAATAAACAACCATCACCCTTTGAGTCCTGGCTTTGGACAGGCAGATTCCTCTAAGGTCATCTGGCTGGTTTATCTATAGAGACAGCAGTACTTTGTTCTCTACTAAATTCCACAGGAGTGGAGACAGCACACCGCCTTGTGGCTTATCTCTTGTCACCAATCTTACCGCGCTAAACGCACCTAGGTCTGATAAGATTACTCGGCAGTTGAGTAGCTCATCTATAAGATAAGTAATGAAATTATTCACACCTAACCTACGCAACTCTAGTCGTATAGATTGTGGTGTTACATTATAAAATGCTCCCTCATGTCTAGGACAGCAATTAAAGTGAATGTATTCAAAAATTGAAAATTCAAAACGGCGGCTACAATATGGCAGAAATTAAAGTGCCAAAATTTATATAAAATTTTTGGACACCATTTTGACTCTTTAAACCTGAGTTTCAGCACCTATAATAAATACGTGTACCTTATATTTTTGTCCTCTATCACATATCCGAAGCTCATTCAAATCGGTGCATGACTCCTAAGCCAAGCTTTGACAACTGACGACCTCTAAATCATATAACAATATTAAAACAAAAGAATCTCTTTCATATTTAGATGTATATAATCAAATAATGCCATGCCGCGATTCCGATAAGATACAGATCTAATAGGCGTTCTTACGTCTTGTCACTAAACTTGTACATCTATTATAAAAAAGGTTTTATTTTTTGTTATAGATTAAAAATTACTAGATCCAGGTAGTCGCCCGCAGAGACCACTCAATTTAGAGGAGTTTTGCTGTTTTGTTTTCCAAACAGTGCCGCCGTTTTGTTTTAAAATAATTTATACATTTTTCATTTATAAAGATTTTTATTAACATGTATGAAAAGCCGACATAAAATATATAATTTAATTTTTCCTAAATTTATTTTAAAAATTATTCTTCATTTCACACAAGGTAATATTACCAAATAAATCTGTTCTTAACTGGTTTCACACTTTTATAAATTTAAATAAAATTTTCTACAGACTTCGATTTTTTTATCGTAGCAGTAATATAAGAAGTGTGTTTTGGTTTTATGCCATTCGCAGTTCCGGCTACTTTTGCAGCGGATGCCAAATATTTAAAGTGAATCTTATATCCTTGTTTATAATAAAACAACAGACCCCATCGTATTCTTTATTTGAATAAGTAAGTGGACCACATGTTGGATACATACTCAATTTCAACTGTTTGATAAGAAAGACTGAAATCCAATACTGGACCACAGCTCAATTCAAAACTTAAAGCATTTAGAAATCATCAATAATTTTAAGAAAAAATTAGATTTATTTTCTGTTTGTGTTAAAAATGTAACACATAACCAGACATCAATATTGTGAGAATATTTTTTTGACAACTTCACAAGCTCGGTGAGCTTAGCAAAGTACGAATGTTGTTGTTATTTTGCTACAATGTTGTTATTGTTATGATGCTATGTTAACTCAGCATCAGTTGCAGCATCAGTTTTGAGCCAAATGCTTACGGGGCGTAATTTAAAGCGCTCGATGCTGTTACTTAGTTATTTTTGTTTTCTTTATTGCTACTTGATGCTGCCCACTGCTGCTGGTGTTGGCTGTGGTGGTGGTGCTGCTGCTGCCGCCACAAAATACGGGCGTCTTGGTTGGCAAACATATCAATGCGCTGCAATGAGAAGCGTTGATATCGCTTGGTTTCCTTCTAGAGATGCCAAACTTAACACGATCACGTTACGTTCTGCTAACATGCGATGCGATCGAAGCGATCGTGGGAACTGTTACGCCAACAGTGAGATAAGGCGGCATGCCGCAGCTTGTCGTGCGCCTTCAACAAGGTGCCACAGTGGGGTAAGTAAGAAAACATTTTAAACCATTAAAAAGTCTTTACTCAAATCTTTTTTCAAGTATTAAGAATAATTTTTTAATATTATTAGTCAAAATATGTGTTGTTTAGTGAGAATCAAAGGAAAGTATTAAATTTTTCAAAGCATTTCATGACAACTCAAGTTTAATATATTAGGTTTTTAATGGATTTTCTACCTATTTATGGATACTATAATTAAGCTTGATCATCACTTGAAATTCAAGTAAAATATATTTTATAATACTCAATAAGAACTTTTGAATAGAGTTGTTTTGAATGTGAAGACTTGGAAAACAGTAGTTTTGATTAATTCTTATCATCATTTCAATACAAAAGATATTGAATATATAAACTTTTGAAAGAATTTTATCATGAGATATGGCTATTATAAATTAACTTGAGAATCATTTGAAATCTAAGTAAAATAATTTTAATAATATTTAATAAAAAATTTCGAAAAAGACTTGTTATAAATATAAAGCACTAAAATACTCATTATATATTTGTCGTAGGCTATACTTGAATACAGTCCTCGTATTCCATAGCATTCAAAAGAAGGAAATAAGATCATAAATATTTTTTTTTTAAATTAAGTTCATTACCTTTGATTCCAATAGACATATATACGTATGCAGTGGTGGACTGTTATAAAATTTTCTGGTTTTAAAAAATAAAGCTTATTTGTAATATTTTTTTACTGTGCGCTAGTCAAAAAGTAGTTTGTGGCTTAAAGCAAACATTATAATTTACTGGCAATTTTCGTAAAAGAAAAACATGATAGCCAGCAGACAGAAGTGTGATCGAATAAAAAGCTAAATTTAAAAATTATGTAGTAAATCAGCTTAAATGTATTTCAATTAAGTCAGCACCTTTTTAGCTACATTGTAAGGGACTTTTCAATGATGTATCACATATAAATTTAATTTCTTGTATAGACACATTATTTTCAACTTTTTTTAAGAATTTGTTAAACTAGTCCTAATTTTCTTGAATCAAGAACTTTTTACTATGAATTAGAAGAAGTTCTTATTATATGTATTTTTTTATATTCACTATTACACAGTGCAAATTTTTTGAAATCACCGTTGAGATTATTGAGACTATCAGATATGTACACAGGCGTGGTTGTAAAAAAATATATAAATAAATGTAAAAATATATATCTTTTTGAAATCTTGCGATAAAATAAATATGGACATTATCTAGGATAATTGCTTGACTACAAAGGTTTTAAAAAAGTAGTAAATAATTGTATAGTGGAAGCAGGCCCGTAGCCAGGATTAACCCAAGAGGGGGATTTTGATTAAAAAAGTATCGATAGTTTTGGATATTGATAAGTCAAAAAGGTATTTTTATATGTATATTAACTGTTTGCTCAAATTGTTGACATCATAGGCTAAAAATAGTCGATATGATATAAAAATAAAATCTATAAAGCAGATTGATAAACTTTAAGAACTCGCTTAAGAGACGAATAAATTAAAAAGAGTTCTACAATATTTTTTCCTTATATTTGAACAAAGAAGTAATAAAGCCATCACTTGAAGTACATTTAAAAAAAAAGCTGTGTATGTATTTTGTTTTTAATGTTACTGCTACAGGGTCCACCAAATAACTTTTTTTTTTTGAAAATTTTATAAAAAAAAACTACTAAATATTTTCTCAAATTTCTTTTTTTATTTGAAAGTACAATCCTTCCGGTTAATAATGAAAAATAATTTCATTTAAATGGCTGCCTCGGCTGGCCATGCAGTAGCCTACACGATTGGTCCAATTTTTAAGCACATTATCGATTATGTGCAGCTGTATTTCACCAATGGCTTCACGAATATTGTCCTTTAAAGCGTCAATTGTCTCTGGCTTATCGGCATAACACTTATCTTTGAGGGCACCCCACAAATAATAGTCCAACGGTGTCAAATCGCAGCTCCGAGGTGGCCAAACGACATCAGCTCTGCGGCTGATAATGCGATCTTCAAAAACAGGGCGCAAAACATCGAGTGTACCTTCGGCTGTGTGGCACGTAGCGCCGTCCTGTTGAAACCAAATGTTGCCAATATCCTCCTCTTCAATTTTTGTGAACAACGTGGCCCGATAACGATTGCCATTGACTGAAACGGCCACTCCTTGCTCATTTTCGAAGAAAAATGGCCCAATTATGCCTCTGGACCAAAATCCGCACCAGACAGTGACTCGTTTTGGATGCAGCGGCTTTTCAATGTATGCGTGCGGGTTTTCTGTGCCCCACATGCGACAATTTTGCTTGTTTACATACCCGTTAAGATCAAAATGAGCTTCATCTGAAAAGATGATTTTTTTGGCAAAATCGGCATCATGATTTTCAAAGTAATGTCGCAATATTTCCCAGCGTTGTTCAAGCGTATACACAACCATATTCGTTCAGCGGAAGGATAAAACTAATTATCTGTCAAATCAGACATGAGCCATCGATCATATACTAGTTTAAACAGTGAGTTGATCACAGCTTAATCACTCAAAGACTACTGAAGAGGAATATGTAGCGATTTCCGAAACAGACTGTCTAGTCAGCTAAGTGATTGACTCTATAAAGAGTTGTTGTTGTTGTTGTTGCCTTCATTAAAAACTTACTTGATCGAAAGCTCACAATTTAATTCTTGTAATAATTTCATAGATCATAAAACTAATTAAAAAACTATATTTATCATTTAAAATGACTTCAATAATTTTAAAAAATATTTTTGAATTTCATTTTGAGAAAAATTTCTGTACTAATAAATATAGTAGTTTTCAAATTTAAAATATTTTACAATGACAACTGTGCAACATAACTTAAGTGAAATGTAACTGTTTAACATTTAAATTGACGTTACTAAATTTGTGAATAATGTGCTAATTTAATTTGTCTGTTTTTGTCTTAATTTTTGGAGAAAAAAGTATAATGAATGTGAATAGACAATCTTGATCACAAACTTATTTATTTGGGTTGAGTTGAGTTAAGTTTTCACAGATTCTCTAGCAGGAGGTTGGCTGAAAATATGTCAGCGACCACATTAAAAACAATTGGAAAAGCAGTTTTTTACTCTTTTTAGTCATCAAAATACAAAAAAAAAAAATTTGCTGTATAAGCTGTCGTTTGGGAGTATGGAACAATTTATCAATTTTTTTAAGGTCCCAAAAATCGTTTCAAATACAGCTTATATCGCATGAGTTTGATATAGACAGGTTAAGTGAATGAGACCTGAAGATGAGATGAGATGATTGAAGCTGATAACTCCACTCGTGTCATGCATTTTTAATATCTCAACATTAGACATTACATTTCCATCTTCAACCTCATGGTTTTTCTGGGATCTCATCACGAAACTTTTAAAAAGACTCTTGTTCGAACGATGCTATCCGACGATATCGTTTTTGGTTTACTTTATATAAGTCAATCACTATCGGCTAGTCTATCGTTGAGTTTTCTAAAGTTTAAAAGCCACTGTATGTGTTCATTGACAAAAGTGACATATAATTTTTTGTTAAATTGTTTTTTTTTTGGATTTATTTAAAACTTAAAAAGTATAAATTTAAGCAAAAATATAAGAATATTTAATAAGTTATTTTGATTATAATGTTTTGAAAATATACTATTGGGCAGCGACACCTAAGCAAATGGCGATATTGCTGCACATTATTGATGAACATCCGCAGTTGACCCACAATTACGTCAAAAACACAGTGCAGGAACGATATTCCATCAATTTGCTATGGACCACCTAACAAACAAGCGCTTAAAGCATTTTAAAGTTATTTTTATTATTATTTCCAACCAGAAAAATAGCCAAACGATACCAAATTAGCTATTGCGCAAAAAATCATTTCGACGATATCATTTGACAATTGAAGCAGAGCCGCGAATAACGTTGCAAAAGCAACTTTTTGCAAAACTGGTTTTATTGCAGATTACCGTTAACATGACTCTCTTACATGGCTTACATGGCTCTTGGCTTAACACCAAATCAGCCAAAAATATGCACCTTATAGCTATCAAAAAGTAATAAGAAAGTGCTAGAACGTTGTAAGTTACATACAAAATTACTAGATATGAATTATCTAATGTAATTTATAAGTGCAACAGAAGCACAAAGAGAAAGTCTAATGTTGAATATTATAATGATTGATAATAGATCTAAAGGATTGAGAAATTATGGTAATGAATTTATTTCGAGAAAATAAACTATACCTTAAAAAACGCTCCAGAACAGGTAAAGTGGAATAACGTTTTAAGTTCACATTACGATGCTTTTTAATTTAGTTGTTCTAATGTATATTTGTGATTGACCATGCTTCTTTTCTTGCAAAAAAATCAGCATAAGTGCGATAAAAGAAAATTATTATTACATGAATTAAATTGTGAGCTTTAGATCAAGTATTTTAAGTTATTGAATTGAATTTTTGTTTTTTTATGGGTTTTTTAATAAATAAATTTTTTAAATTCTATTTCGAAAATTTCATTTAAAGAAAAGGGTCCAATCAAACAAGTCTTATTATATAGGTATGTTTCAATTACGCAAATGACGTTTCAAAAGCCATCACACTCTCTGCTTTGCAACGTGGAATAACGTTTTAACAAACAATGGGTCTTGGATATGTAACGTTTTTCCATTTTAAACATGGATAATACATGGTTTGCTAACCAAATATTATTATTTATAAATTTTTTTTACAAAAATAGTTTATTTACCTAAGTATTTCCATGATGTATTAAAAAAAGTGTCTAAAAATTGTCTGCTACATTTAAAACGTTATTTACGTATTGTGAAAAATTTGCTTTTTGTCGCTTAAAACGTTATTCGCGGCTGTGCTTCAATTGTTTGCCATACATGAAGCAAGCAAGACGATATCATTTAGACGATACTTAAAATTTCTGGTTACATATCGTAAAGTATCGTTGAAACGATATCATCAAACGATTCTCGTCATACGTGATGAGAGCCCTAGATACTTTGTTATCTGACGCGTAGACTAAATCTTCACTAACTACAGAATCAAAATGCGACTGTTCATAACTTAGACTCTTTTTCAGCATGGCTCAAAATATAAATAAAATAAGTAAGCTTTTAAGTATTTGATCAAAAAATAACAGTTTACTGGAAAACGAATAACGAAATTGCGCTAACATAGTGGTGTACATTTCCGTAGTTATTTTTGAGTGTACATCCTAGGGTTAAAAAAAATATTTTTTTTTTGTGAACAGCCAAAGCAGAGGACTTTAAATAATTTATTAAGACTTTATTTGCAAATTAATTTACATATTTGAGCATTCTAATGAAACACAATCATTTAAAATTTATTGTTACATTTAAAGGCATTTCAACACAACACATTCATCGAGAATTCTAATACCACCAACTCCCATCGTCACTTTGCTCGTGTCTCTGCCCTCACACCAAACAACAAATCAACAACAGCATCAGCATCAACAGTCATCGAAAACTATCCCACGGGAGTCATTTTTTACTTTTTACTGCGAACCGCAATATTCTCTCCTTCCCGTTTTTACTGACACTGTTTCTACTGCCTTGCAGCACGTTCATCTCACTCACTAATCGCTCTAGTGTCACTTAATACCGCACACATAGTCACTAAAACAACAAACTATAACAATATATTAAAAAAAAAGAAAAATAAAACAAGCAAAAAACAATAACTTGAACATTTGCACATTTTATTTATTTTCATACAACTTCCACCAAAAAGAAATATACAAATAAAAATCGAATTTGAAAAAACAAAACAGCACCAAAAAAAAAAAAAGTAGAAAAAAAGTAGCTCAGAGTGCATGTTTGATGAATCTGCTATGTTGCTACTGCTGATCCATGTCCGAATAAAAATAAACATAAAAGCTACTTTGTTACTTTGGATGCTTCCTGCAGCTTAACGCAAACACACACTATCAAAATACACTCACACACGCTAGCACATAGTCATAAAATTTGCTCATTCACGGCTTATTTCATTCATAAAAATCTTATCTGCACCTACAGTTGGTCAGCTTAACGTCTCTCAAGATTACAACAACATGGCACACAGTTAAGTCCACGCTAAGCTTGCTCCCCACTGAGCATGGGTGAGAGTGTATGATGTTGCGATAACAGAAGAGAGCGCGTGGTGTGAGAATTAGAGCCAGGCTAAAATTAAAAATAGTGAACTTCAACTGTTTGACGATCATTTGTAACGAACACGTCAACGGATTAAGACGTTAACTTTATTATTTGCTGCTCTTTTAACAAAACGCCGCGTGATTTCCACTGACGCCTTAGTGTCTGCCAAGTGTTGACCATGTTAAATTAAGTTTACCAAACACGTGTTGGAACTCAAATTAAATAGAATAAGTCTTAAAAAATTTTATCGAATACATAACAGAGAAAAAAAAAGCAAATAGAACTGTTCATGAATCTCTCAACTATGGCGCCAAATCATCACTTCATGCTAAACGCTCTGCCAATGGAACCGGTTTCACGCACCTATCAATATCGCAAAATAATGAAGCCCATGTTGGAGAGAAAGCGTCGTGCTAGGATCAACAGGTGTCTAGATGAGTTAAAGGATTTGATGACGGGTACTCTGCAAGCGGTAAGTGGGTGGGAAGAGGTTGCTGTCACTTTGACTTTTGTTGGGTGATTTTGGACTTAAGCCCTGCTTTTAGTGAGATAAAAACTAAAGAATAAAGAAGATTAATGATGGAAAAGGAATATATTGGAGTTTTATTGTTGCGAACAAAGAGTATTTTCCTTTTTAATTATTTTGCTTTAAAAGTTTTTACTTAAATTTGCACTTTATGTGCAACTTTAAACATGCTTAAAGCAGGGGAAGCTGCAACAGTAATTTTCCATACTATGTTAAAAACATGTGTTGAAATAATCGTAGGTTTTCTTTTTCAGATGTATGTTTCGAATTGGCTTTTCAAATCAATTCATTATTCACAACGCGATAAAAGCATTTTTTAAAATTCATCAAAACCCACAGCCACTGTAAAGCTTTTTCTTCTAACAGTGTGAAAAAGCAAAAAAGTATGCTTTTTCCAAAAAATATACAGGGTCCGCCAAATAACTTTTTTTTTTTTGAAAATTCTATAAAAAAAACTACTGGATATTTTTTCAAATTTCTTTTTTTATTTGAAAGTACAATTCTTCCGGTTAATAATGAAAAGTAATTTCATTCAAATGGCTGGCTCGGCTGGCCATGCAGTAGCCTACACGATCGGTCCAATTTTTAAGCACATTATCGATTGTGTGCAGCTTAATTTCACCAATGGCTTTACGAATATTGTCCTTTAAAGCGTCAATTGTCTCTGGCTTGTCGGCGTAACACTTATGTTTGAGGGCACCCCACAAATAATAGTCCAACGGTGTCAAATCGCAGCTCCGAGTTGGCCAAACGACATCAGCTCTGCGGCTGATAATGCGATCTTCAAAAACAGGGCGCAAAACATCGAGTGTAGCTTCGGCTGTGTGGCACGTAGCGCCGTCCTATTGAAACCAAATTTTGCCAATATCCTCCTTTTCAATTTTTGTGAACAAAAATTCGTTCAACATGGCCCGATAACGATCGCCATTGACTGTAACGGCCACTCCTTGCTCATTTTCGAAGAAAAATGGCCCAATTATGCCTCTGGACCAAAATTTGCACCAAACAGTGACTCGTTTTGGGTGCAGCGGCTTTTCAATGTATGCGAGCGGGTTTTCTGTGCCCCAAATGCGACAATTTTGCTTGTTTACATACCCGCCAAGATCAAAATGAGCTTTATCTGAAAAGATGATTTTTTTGGCAAAATCGGCATCTTCTGTAAGTCGATCGCAGGCCCACTTCTCAGCGTTGTTCAAGCGTATACACAACCATATTCGTTCAGCGGAAGGATAAAACTAATTATCTGTCAAATCAGACATAAGCTAAGTGTTACCATTCACGAAATAAGCACTAGTTGAAAAAAAGTTATATGGCGGACCCTGTATAAAAATTAACATTGAAAGAATCTTTTTTTACTTTTTTGCGCCAGTTCGTGCAGTATTAAAACAAAAATAAAAAAAGGCCACTCAGGTTTGTTATTTTGTTTTACAGACATAAAGAAAGAAGAAAATATTATTAAAATTTCCAAAAAATATATAAAAATTAACATTAAAAGAATCTTTGTTTAATTTTTTTGCGCCAGTTCGTGCAGTATTAAAACAAAAATAAAAAAAGCCACTCAGGTTTGTTATTTTGTTTTACAGACATAAAGAAAGAAGAAAATATTATTACAATAGTGCATTAGGTTTAAGTTGAACACCTACGTTACGAAATGAAAATTTTCCAACTTATAATTTTTATTTTTTTTTATATTTCTCTTCTAACAGACGCCTTATGCGTTTAAATATACGCTCATACGCTTCACCACACCCAAATCCTTTGAATTTTTGTTTTAAACTTCAGAGTTTTCCTTCTACTAACACAAATTTGTGCTGAAAATTTCAAAAGCTAAACTCAACGGGTTCTGACAGTGAGCGTTAAAAGGTTAAGGGGTTTATGAGAGAGCTTATCCGCTGTTACGGTAAAAACTTTGACTTGTGAGGCAAACTTTACCTTTAATTATAATACACACAAATTCTAATTTATTCTTAAAGATTTTGATAAAATTTGAAAAAAGCGTTTATTAGATTTTTTAATTTTATAACATATAAATACACAGATATGCAAATTATGGCGTTGAGATTGTTGTTGGACAACTGAGGGTAATTTTCTGCGAAGAATCTGAATCTGAGCTCAAATTAACCCATTACCTCAGGATTTTGAGATATATGAGATTATTTACACGAAAAATGGTTATTTTGTGTATTTTTGAGGTTATATAAAGACTTCATAATTTTTTATAACATTATTTATTTGCTCAATTCTGTAGTTCAATTTTTTTCCTTCAAAATTAGCTCTCAAAAGATGCTATACGAAGTTTCTTTCAAAAATTATGACAATTTTAAAATGATATATTCGCTATATTTGATTCATCGTCAACTAGATTTTCGAAAGTCAACCCCAATCATCTTAAAATAAATTCTTCAAGCAATCAAGCCTTTATAAAGGACTTATAAAATTAGTATTAAAAAAAAAACAATATAAAATTATAGAAATAACTTAGTTCTCTAAGTCAATTCGCTTATAAATTGAAACAGAATTTAGTGAAATTTCTACTGTGGGCTAGAAGGCATTGATATCACCGGTAATCAGGACGGTCAGGGGCGGATCCATGATATTATTTCGGGGTGGAGGGAGGGAGGGGGTCTTAAAAAATATATGTACGTTATATAAGAGTGATTCAAAAAAATGATTTTTTTTGCAAATCCACCAAGCCTGACCGGAAATGAGATGGTTATACAAATATATGAAAATAAAAGTTAAAAAAATGTTTTTAATTTTTAGATGGTGCTATTAGCGGTTTTCTGCTTTAGTTGGATAAAATTGACGAAAAAACTCTAAAATAAAAATTCATATCTCACTCATTTTGTAACATAAAGTCTTGATTTTTTGACAAAATACGTAAAATTGATCAGAATTTATAAATACATCTTCAAATTATGGATACTAGATTTATTTATTTTTTAGCCAATAGAGTTGTAAAAAGAGAATTGGTGGTAAATTTGGTTCCCATGGGAAAAACAATTTTTTTTAAATGGGAATATATTCTTAGACGATAGTATTTTGTATTTTCCTTAAAATTATTTCACAGACGTCGAATAAACTTTGATTGTATAGCTAATTAAAATTAAAAAGGGTGTTTTATTTAGAGGCGGAGCACTTTAAATTTTAATAAGACACAGGAAAATGTTTTTTTACTGCACGGAGACAATTAATTTGCTTGAATGAAGCTTAAAAGCTTATGAATGAAGCTTAAAAGCAAATCAGCAAAACTTTGCTCAATCACAATGTGATTTTAGAAAAATATTGCTAAATTGCAATCACTCCTTATGTATTTAGGAAAAAGTAACAACATAATGTTTATTGCTAATTTGTGCCACTGCTGCCCAAAGTACTACAATTGTAGTATTTTACTCGTATTGGGTAGTGCGTACTTCTATACTTCCTAAATATGAAAAGTAGTAATACAATTATCAGCAACCTTATAAGCTCATGTTGTAATTTTTATAGACTTTCATCCATCTATTTCCCAGGGTAGCAGGGTACGAAATAAACACTGCAGTATAGGGGTAAATATGTATATGAAAATCTAAGCAATTGCTTTCATGGACTTTGCAATACCATTTAAGAATTTGCAATCTAAAATCTCAACACTGTGTGTGCATTTGTGTGTATTTCTGATAAACATACCTACAGTGACTCACACTGAAAATGGTCCACTTGTAACCACACACTTTAAAGAGTAAAATGTCTAAGAAATCGATAAGTAAATAAAAAAGTAAAAATGCCAAAGTTGTTAGTTTGTTGTATTTTAATAAAAAAACATAAAAAAATTTATTAATTCCATAACATTTTCCAAAAAATTAACATTGAACGAAATAAAAGAAAAATTCAGGTCACAGTGAAAATGGTCCACTTAAGCTTATGTACATTAATTTAAGTATTCATAGAAAAACTACATATTATTAATATTTTGTTGGATAGCCTTTCTGATGAATAACAGATTTAAGGCGACTTGGAATAGATTCTACTAGCTTTTTTGTATAATCCGGGCTTATTTTCTCCCACTCCTCCAAGAGGACCTTTTTTAAGTCATTTTTGTTTGAAATTTCGTGTTTTCGTATTTCAACTTCCAGTTTCTGCCACAAATTTTCAATTATGTTCAAGTCCGGTGATTGGGGAGGAGTTTTGATTACTCTTGGACAATGATACAGAAGCCATTCTTTAATTATTCCTGCCGTATGCTTTGGATCATTATCCTGATAGAAGTGAAAGGTTTCTTTTATGCCGAGTTTTTCAGCACTTTGTTTAAGATTATTTTCCAAAATGTTTAAATATTGCATTTTCTCCATAATCCCTTCAACAAAGTGCAATTTTCCAACACCAGCAGCCGAACAAGCACCCCAGACAATCACATTCCCGCCACCATGTTTAACTGTCGGACGTAAATGCTTAGGATTCATCTCCTGGTTGGGTTTTCTCCAAACGTTTACTCTGCCATCTGACCCAAAGAGGTTATATTTACTCTCATCCGTGAATATGACGTTCTTCCAGAATGAAAAATCTTTCCCAGCGTAGCTATGAGCGAACTGCAATCGAATTTTTTTATTCTTTAGACTTACAAAAGGTTTCTTGCGTGCAATTCTGCCATTTAGTCCATCCTTCCGAAGGACTCTCCGAATTGTCTCGGCATTACAGCTTATATTGAAGTGTTTTTCAACCATATCCCGTAGTTTCGGTGCACTAAGTCTAGGATTTATCTTGATTTGGTTGACTATTCACCTTTCTTGACGCTCGCTGAATAGCTTTTTTGTGCTAATTTTCGGCTTATTTATAACTCGTCCTTCATTTTTCAACCGCTGAATGATATTTTCGACTGTTGTGCGGGCTTTTTTAACAATTTTCGCTATTTCTCTTTGACTTTTTCCACTTTTATAGTGTTCAATAATTTAAATTTCTTTGAAAAATGTTATGGAATTAATAAATTTTTTTATGTTTTTTTATTAAAATACAACAAACTAACAACTATGGTATTTTGACTTTTTTATTTACATATCGATTTCTTACACATTTTACGCTTTAAAGTGTGTGTTTACAAGTGGACCATTTTCAGTGTGAGTCACTGTATGACGACATTTAGGACTTTTTGACCGATCCGTTAGCAGAGTAACAGAACAGAGTAACACTGCAACAGAAGTTGATGGAATTCCTATTCAACTACGCCAATACCTTGCACAACCACCAGAAAATCGTAAATTAAAAAAAATCCATTTTTACTATGGGATACATTGCGAGTTGAGCTACCTTTTGTGTGGGATACTGCAAAAATAGTTTTGCCCATAGTTGCAACGTCAGTACCTTGCGAACACTTGTTCTCGCATGCAGGTTTATTCGCGTACTTCTACATTGAAAAATATCCAGCAGCATTTTGCAAGAGAGTAACGCACAATTCTCTCTCAAACAGAAAAGTATCCAAAAAAAGTACGCTAACGCAAAATTTGCAAACTTGCAAGACTCGATAATAGCTGATTAGCGTCTTGCTGACATTTAAATGGAAACGAAAACCAAAGGAAATTGGACGTGAAGTGTTTTCCTGGAACCCTATGGCAACGTTTTCTATAAAATTGAAGATACCTTCCATATTCTGACGACTGCAGCAGTCAATCCTCCGGTTTGTAAACATAAATATTACTTAATTTGTTTGATTGTTCAAATTGCGAATGTCTTTAATCAGCTGTTTTCTAGCTTGAAAATTCTCAATAAGAAAATTTTTCCAGCAAGAATTCGCAACTTCATCTCCTAGTCAACTGTTACTTTGTGCACTCAGTTTCTCTTAAATATTCAGCAAGTTTTTTGCGAACGCGAATCAAAAGCTGATAATTTATGATAATTTGTGATAAAAATATGTTAGTCTTTCTGCGTCCAATATATGACAACATCTGGTATAAAAAAAATAATGTCGTAATATAATTAAAATTATTTAATAATCGTAATATACGTGAAATCAATTCTAATTCACTTTTATTTTTTTTAAAGTGTTCCTTGAAATCTAGTCAAAAAGGATTTATTTATTTTTATGTTTGTTTGTTTTCTCTTAATTTTTTTATCACTTTTTAATTAATAAACTTTAATAAAACAAGGATTACAATATATACTAAAAAAGTTTAAGTAAAAAAAGTATGTTTATTTTTAAATATGCATTGAGTTGAGATGAACACATTTTGAACGCTTTTATTCTCAGTGTATAAAAATGATGTAAAAGATAATGGAAAAAGTCGAAAAACCGATTTCAATTGACTATTTTGGCAAAAAAAATTGCCTTGAAAAATCATTCATTGAAAAATTAAAAAAAAAAAATAAAAATTCGAAAATCGATTTTTTATTTGACTATCCATCCCTAGGATAGCTCTTCGTGAACTGTTGCTTCGATACTTAAATTTTACGTAGCAGGAACCAATATCTGACTATCGACAGCAATAGTTTTTCAGCAAATTTAAACGTTGATATATATCTATTAGGCCGGGTCGATTTGTGGGGAGGCAAAAAAATCGCCCATTGCTCAGTGAAAATCGTATTATCAAACGTAGATGAACAAATTTGCATTAAAAATTTTGAAAATGTTCCTAAGCTTTATCTTAAAAGTGAAAACTCCCTTTTCCGAATCCGCGTGAAAAATTATTCCCGATAGGCCTGAATATCAATGTGCGATAATTTTTTTTTCATAAACTTCGCTGTTTTTCGTTACTACTCGTAGCTTTTAAAAATAAAATTGAGTCCAATACTCTGGACTTTTGTGGCTGAGTAGTTTGGTACGGACACAAATTGTTTCTCGGAATAGTTACTTAAATTTTCTTTGATATACATTTAAGCCCGTAATATTATAAGATCCTCCCTAAAAAATATTTCTAGTCGCGCGCCTGCATTGAACGTTAAAAAAATAAAGTCTCAATTTAAAACTTTTATTGTGAAAAGATTATAAAATATAGCTACTTGTTTAATACAAAAAGCAAAGTTCAAAAAAGTTTTTATTTTGAATGCATCTTCTTCTTGCTAGCTAGCGTAAAAAAATTGGTAGTTTTCAGTCGAGGTCAAAATATTTTGGTCACAATTTATAAAAAAAAAAATCAAAGTGCATATGAAGGTATTTATAGCTTCAATACTAGAATTATTTAGTATTTACTATTTGAACCCACTATGGCGATCTGAGGGTTACAAATTACAGATTTTTTTAAAAAAAGACGCGCCAAATTTTTACAATTGGACAGGTTGTAGCGACAAGTAGGTACCTTTATTTATATGCACTTTGAATTTTTTGTTTTCGATAAATTGGAGCCAAAATATCTTGACCCCGTACAGTGTGGGATTTGTTCAATCTAGGAGGAAAAAATTAAAAAACCAGTTGCAAAAAAGAACTTTTTTCTTTAAAACAAAGTTAGAACACAAAGGAAGTCATGTCAAAAGCTTGAAAACCATTACTTTATCCGATATGCTTACAACGGCTGTTGTAAAACGGTGCTTTTTGTGTTTTTTAACACTACATTTTCCACACCAGTGAAAATTAATGGTTTCACAATTTTATTTTCAAATTCATACTTCACCAAAATTTTTTTTTGAAACGATTGTATGACATTTGATTGATAATAAAATGAATAATATTACGAACTATACCACTTTTTCTAAGAACATTCATTTTGACTGTGTGGTTTATCTGACATTGTAAAATTGTCGGTATATCTAGTGCTAAAATTATTTCAAACTCCTAGATAACTGTTTTTTTTGTATTAAGTGCGTTGATGAAAGTTATTTACTTTTGAAGATAAATTTACAATAAAATTAGTTGATTCATAAGTCTGGATTTTATTAAAATTAGCGATGAAAAGTATAGCTTTGATGGACTACCAAAAAATCTATTAGCATTTTTTTGTGTGTTTTTTGCATGGGGACTCCCAGAAGGGTGGCAGATAGAGTGTTGGTGAGTTCAAAAGAATTGTTGAAGGAATAAAATTGAGAGGATCAGCTTTTACCTTTGACCCCTCTAGAAGTCAAAATTTTTCTATGTGAACTATATGAACGATATGAACTATAATAGACATTTTTTTTCTATTTTTTGTGATTTTTGTATTAAAAGCGTGGCAGATAGAGTGTAAAAGTGTTCAGAAGAAATGTTGAGGAAGAAAAATTAATAGGATTATCTCATGCATTTGCTCCACCCCCCCCCCCCCCCTAGGCAAATTTTTTACTTTGTGTTTTTTGTATATAGATAGATCCCTCCCTACAAAGGATGCAATTTTTTCACGTCGAAAATAGCAAACCACCGACATATATCTGATATTTTAGTTATCACAAATCATTGAAATCAGTATTACCACTAAAAGCAACAACCAGTGACTGTTAAATAATAAATAAGCATAATATTTTTCATGCAAATTTTGTATGGTATTTCATTTGAGATTCTCACTCCCTCTTTCTCTCTGTTTCTTTCACAAAATCTCTGTTATTCTTAATACTAAGAAGTGTCACTTCTGAACTCTATACACGCTATACTGTATATATTCTTTGTATTTGTTTTTACAATAAACAATGGAGGTGAATTTTTTGACATAGTCCGTGATGTGGTGGTAAATTTTACCTCTTTCAATTTTACTAATAACATTAAATAAAAGAAGTTTTTGTGTTAATTTTTCGTTTTTTGGAAACAGGATTTTACATTTTTAATTTAAATAAATACAAAATTAAATTTGCTTTTAAGTTCAACAAAACTGACACATTGGAACATTTAGTTTAACTTGCGAAAAAAAATGAAATATAAATGAACAGTGCAAGCAAAATATTATTTTATTTGAACAATTTATGTAAAAAATTTTATTGTAGTTTTTCAAAATTAAAAAAAGCTCCTTTCTTAAATAAAACTGTTGGCAAAGAATGGGATACATTTCGTTAATTCCCCCTTAGCTACGCCACTGACACATTTTATAATACATTTTTCCCGCAATTTTAAAATAACGAGTTTAATGCGAAAGTTCTTTTAGGATAGACTAAACTGTAACAAAATAAAAGGCTTCAGGTGACTTATACTTAAAAATTGAATGAAATAATTTAGTGCCAGTCAAACGCTTACTTCACGAATTTACACATTTTAGTAAAATCAGAAATTGTATTTTTCAGGATCAAAACCATCTGACAGTTTAAAATCAACTTCAATAGAAAATATTAAGAAAATTGCTGCGATTGCTAAACTTGAAACAAACATAAAAAAAGGCAAACACTTTCACTACTACTTAACCGTATCAGTATTTTTTGTTTATTAAAAATTTTTCTTGAATTGCTTAAGTAAACATTATAGTTATCAACTAAATGTCTTATTTTATTTGCCAAGTTATTGTTACTTTTAAATAAGCCAGCCAAAAGTCCTGGCAGCTTGTGCTTCTTAATGCTTGTAAAATAATAAATTATTATTACTTTTCATTAGATAAATAAAAAATAAAAAAATAAATTGCCAAAAGATGCATTAAGTAGCATGTAAATAATAACGAAAAACGAAGAACATGTTTTAAGAAATAGATTTTATTTTGCTTCTAAAAATATATTTTAAGTTAAAAGAAGCAAACAGACGTAGAATTCCCTTTTCTACAGTAATAGAGAAAAAGTCTGGTTCTTTTATTTATATTTTTCAAAACTTTTTTAAAACATATCATCTTCTAAATAAGAATTATTCAAAAACGAATTTGTTGTTGTTGTTGCCTTCTTCAAACTTACTTGATCTAAAAAGCTCACAATTAAACTTATGTTAAAATTTGTTTTGTTTTATAAAAAGTTTTCGTTTGATATTATATTATTGTATATATGTTTATGCTCTTTACTACAGGAAAAATAAATAATTCAAATTTTTCCGATATATATTTCCATTTATTAAACATAACTTTGAATCACATTTACTTTTAACCAACATAAAAAATTAACATCAAATTCATCACTAAAAATATCAAAAGAAAGCTTTTTATAAAACAAAACAAATTTTTACATTTATTTAATTAGATCAAGTAAGTTTAAAGAAGAACAACAACACCAAATATGTTTTTTTATATATATAATATATTTTATATAATATATTTTTATTTAGAAGATGAAATGCTTTAAAATAGTTTTGAAAAATATAAATGAAAAAAAAAACCAGAATTTTTCTCTATTACTATATAAAAAGGAATTCTACGGCTATACTTACGATACTATCGAAACTATGTCTTTTTTTATAGATATTCTGAATTTCTACTTTGGAAATTTGGTAGCTACAGTCGGCATGTGACAATTGAAGTAGGTCATATTAAAATAGTTTAAATCAATTTATTAAAATAGATATATATTATAACAACGATTTGTTCTTAGTAAAAGTGGTACCATAACGGAAATATATAATTCATATGCATGAACATAAAGTTAATTGAATAAATTGAAAGCTTATGTATATATATGTATATATCTGTATATATATATCTATATATATAAAATAGGATGTGTGTATGTATGTAACGTATGGACTCCAAAACGGCTGGGCCGATTTTGATGAAATTTTCAGGTAATGTTCATCTTGGTACGGTGGGTATCAAAGGCTATATTTGGACCCGATAGGTGGCGCTGGGGTGGACTTATATCGAAAATTTGAATTTATGGACCAATTTAACTGAAATTCAGAATGTATGTTTGTTTGATCATAAGAAAATAATTTGTGTATAAATGGACACGGTAGGTGACGCTGGGGTGGACTTATTTCGAAAATTCGATGGCGTGAAAAATATATACTTTTAATTTTATTTTATAACGAGGGGAGTAGCGAAGCACACCGGGTTCAGCTAGTATATATATATATAGAATTAAATTTATGTTCGTACATATAAATTATATATTTCCGTTACATATATATTATGTAACGTTCACAAAAAACATGATAAATATATTTATATAAACAGTAGTAATTGAATAGCGTATAACCAGCGTTATATTTTTTTAATCAGTTCACATCAATAAATATATATATATATATATATATATATGTGTGTGTCGACAATGAATAATGACTAAACTCAAAATATTGTAAAAAGCTATATGGCATATTCTTCGTTGCCAATCTTTGATAGAATGCAGGAAAACATTTTTTACACAGAATAGATAACCACTTAATTCTACACCTATTATTGTAACGTTTCATATATTTCAGAAAAAAGGTCGGAATAAGTACAATAAAAATATCGGTTTTTACGATAATTTGAGCTTAGTCGTTATTCCTTGTCGACACAGATATAATTATAAAAAGCTGATATAATTTTTGTTAAAAATACTTCGATTGTTATATACTGATTGGAGCTACCCTGTTGCTAGAGAGTAAGAATTAAGAACATATAAAAAGATTTCATAACTGAAACAACAACAATTACCAAGCAAATCTAAAACAACGACGCACGGAGAAGAGCATGACCACAGCGGTTGAGCAGCGTTAGAAGGGATGAACCGAATCTTCCACAGAAAATAAACAGAACTTTGCTTACTATGTCCCGCTTTTCACTCGACAATAATTGCCTTTGCCGCAAGCGACAAACTGATTATTCGCATGCATGAGGGGGCTTACAAAAGTCCACTTTCAACTCGAATAGTCAACAAACTACTTGTGGCGAAAGCAATTATTGCTCATAGAATTGCCGATTGAATAACGGCCCTATGCAGTGCATGCAGAACCAAAACAACAATATCAGAAGCTAGTAGCAACATTGCCAGTTATGTTGGAAAAATCCCATTCGTGGTAAATTTTGATTGCCTCTAGGAATTTTTGTTTTTGGGAATTCCTATAAAATTTTTTAATTCAGCGTTGTATTTTTTTTAATTGGCGTGGGAATTCAGCTGGGTATTTTTTTATTTCCGTGGGAGTTTGGTAATATTCTTCTTAAATTTTTTTTTGTATTAGTAATCAAAATTTCTTTGTGGTATTTCTAAATGTTTTTAAAATTACAGTTGAAAGTTATCTATATGACCTTGTTATTTATTATGTTGATTTTCTATGACTTAAATACAAATTCTAAATGTTTGATAGCTTAAATCATACTTGATTTTAAATGCAAATTCTAGTTGATAGTTTGATAGTTTAAAATCGTTTATTGAGCTTAAGGTCAGGTTAGAATAATTAATTGCTCTAACGAATTTTTCCAAAGAAACAATATTTTTAAATTGTTTGTACACATGGGATTTATTGTGGTATTTTGTTATGCGAATGATATTTTTGTGGTAATTTAAATGCATATGGAATTTTTGGTAGTATTTTTAAAACGCGTGGAATTTTTGTAATTTTTTGAGTAATTTTTAATGATCCTGTGATTTTTTTTTTTGATATTTCTTTATTGCGGTGGAAACTTTTTTGTTTATCTTTATCATGGTAGTTTTTGTGGTATTTAATTTGTTAATGAGAAAAAGTAACTTTTTGTCGGAATTGTTTCAAATTTTAACTGGCAACCTTGGTTTGTAGTAAAACATTTTTTTGTAGCCACATACTGGCTCTCTAGCTACATGCATCTGTATTTTCTATTGTATTACAACCCAACAAGCCATGGATGTGACTGTTCCAGCTAAACGGTACTTAAAATGGCAGCGTGTGATTTGGTGGTATGAAAACGACATGTTTTTGTACCTTTAATCCGTTCTTTATATAATTGTAAAGTCCTTTTTTATATTTATCAAGATTCGAATTTAAATTTATGCCATATTCGCTTAATGCGTCGTTTCTTCTTGTCTTTTTTCCCTCTCTTTTTCACCCGTTCGCCAAAAAACTCTGAAATATGCATTGAATCAGTTGAGTTGCCGTTTATTCTTGAGTTTATTGTTGCGACTTAATAAAAACTATTTAAAAAAAGGTTAGAATTGTTTAACAACAAATAAAATTAATATACAACTTAAAGTTTTCTATACGACCTTGTTATTTATTATGTTGATTTTCCTTGATTTAAATACATATTCTAAATGTTCGATAGTTTAAATCATTCTTGATTTTAAATACAAATTCTAGTTGTTTGATAGTTTAAAATCGTTTATTGAACTTTAGGTCAGGTAAGAACACTAAACTGCTCTAACTATTTAGTCAAACAGATAACTAATTAATCAGCTAGTGATGTTTTCCTTTTCATATTGAAAATGTTGTTGTTGTTGTTTCTTTGCAAAAAAATTCGTTGGAGCAAGTAATTGTTCTAACCTGACCTAAAACTCAATTTTATTTGCAATTTCAACGATTTTAAAGTATCAAACAACTAGCATTTGTATCTAAAATCAAGAATGATTTAAACTATTAAACATTTAGAATTTTTATTAAATCATAGAAAATCAACATTAATATACAACTTAATATATGGTACGCTTATATGAAACACACATTGCATAGTTTGCCGACAACGAAACGGTCCGCTTCAGTGCTTTTAAAAGTGCACACCGTTTTCAACCGAGCCGATTGGCTATCTGGGTAACAAAAAAATTAAAGCAACTGATGAGTATTTATATATGCATGTTTTACATACATATTAATATAAAACAACAACAACAACAAAAGCAGCACAACAGCGAATGACGTGATTACGAACCAAACAAGCAAACACAACAACAACAACAACAACTTTAAAAACAGCATAAGCAGCTACTGCAGCTAAACATCTAAGCAGCTTGTGCATTTCTCATACGAATAGATGAATTTTTCATCTTCTTAGATTTTGCTATTTTATTAGATATTCGTTTTATTCCCACTAAAACTGATATTTTGGTATTTTTTTTCTTTGTACGATGAATATTAAAGGCTGTAGGTATACCCCAAAGTGTCAAATATCATTTTGGAAAAATTCGTGAAAATTACCCCCATACAAACCGCGCTGTAAGACGTAATTCTACGTCAAAAAATCATATGATGTGGCATCAGCTAGAACTCATGTTACTTTAATTAATTTCCCATTGAAATAAGTTCTTAAATTATGTACGCTCCTATCTTGAAATGTTTGGGGAATAATGTTTGTGCAGTAATTACTTATTTCAAACATATGCAGCACAATTTTCCATGTCATTAAGTTTTATTATATATGGCTGTGTGAACTTGTTTAACTTGGCTTAAATAAAATAAATAGCTGAGTATGAATTGTATATAAATTAATTAAGGACCATTTTGGGAGCGCTTTATTAGCAATGTGAGCACAATTTAATAACATAATTGCTCCTTCGGGATATCAAAGTGAGCTCAAATGTGAAAATGTCGTTAATTATGTCATAATGAGGTTACATAAATGTAAGAATGGGGTGGTTTGAAACTCGACTCGAAGTTTTTTATCAACACTTGTAGTTATTAGTATTTACAAAAAACAGAAAGAATAATCTAGCAAGATAAATGCAAAATACAACAGTTTTACTGGTAGAAGAAAATTCTCAGAAAGTTTCTCAGTAATTCTCAGTAGTTAGTATAAATAACTTTTATTATAATAATTATTTTAATAAAAATTATATATAATTATTTATTATTTAATTTTTATTAAATTTGGAGCTGATCTATTATTACCCAACATGACCTTGTGTTAAATGATATATTATGGTGGCTCCAATCATTTTGAAACATGAGTAAATAATCTCTTTACGTTAGTTTAATGTAAAGTCCTATACTAACAAATTCGAATTTTTTCTCAAGTTATTAAATATAAGTGATTATTTTTTTCATTAAATGCTTTAAATGAAACGCGGCACTTTACGTGTCAAAACATATTTTTTATGCTTACTTTCAATTAAGCACAAGATCCTGAAAAATACTATAAAACCGCTAAATAACACATTATATTAAAATTAGGATTTTAATTATTGATTTATCGACTGCTTTTAATATAAATTTTAAATACATAAATAATCATTTACAGTATCATTTGATGTTGAAGGTTCTTAGCCCTCTAATGCCCCATTTTTTGTTTGAGCTCTTATACAGATTGTTCAAATAAAAAAACGAATTTGAAGTTAGTTTTTAATTTTATTTATTCGTTATTTCTTTAAAGGTTAAAATGTGAACTAGAGCTGAAAATGTCAACAGTTTTTTAACAACCTAAATTTTGTTTTACGTAATTTTTTTTTAATAATATTCAACTAAAAGAAAAAATTTCTTACATTTTTTCTTATATTTTTTCCCCTAAAATCGAGTTAAAAATTTCGAGTAAAAAAGTAATTAAATTTGCGAGTAAACAGAGCGCGCTAGCTCTTAGTGAGACAAATGGTTTTATAGCGACCGGCGTGAAATGGCCTGAAACTCAATGTAAACGTATTGGGTGTGTGCATTGAAAACCGAACTTTTACATCAGATGGCACCACTAACACATACTCTGTAACACGCCAATGACTTTGTCATTTTAAAGTGCCATTGGTCAGCTGTCAAAGCCACTACAAAATTATGTGAGCATAAGTTTTTTACTCTCATGAAAAACTACAAAATTGGCGAAGAAAAGCATTTGCGGGAAGTATTGTTGTGATACTTTTTTCTCAAAAACGTTTGCCAAAAATCATCGGTAGCTTACGGATTTTTATGGTGACGATGCAGAAGGTAGGAAATTGGGTGCCACACGAATTGAAGACAAGAGATGTTGAAAGCGATTTCGCATGTCTGAAATGCACTTCGAACGCTACAAAAGAAAGTAGTTTTTGCATTGAAATATTACTGGCGACGAAAAATAGAAACATTTTGATAGTCCGAATCGCAAAAAATTGTATGTGAAGCCTGGCCAACCAAGAACATCGATGTCAAAGCCTAATATACGTGGCTCTAAGGTAATGCTCAGTATTTGGTGTGATCAGAAGGGATCGATCCACTACGAGTTGCTGAAATCAGGTCAAACCAACAATTAATTCGATTGAAGCGAGGATTGACAGAATGACGGCTCGACCACAAGTTGACCGGTCAAAAATTACCTGGAGAATAGTTGCTGGGAAATTTTACTTCACCCGCCAAATTCACCAGACTTAGCGCAATCCGACTACCATTTATTTCGTTCGACGCAAAACGCTCTCACTGGAATACGCTTTACTTATGAGCAAGGTATAAAAACTTTTTCCGACGTGGAATTAATTTACTAGCAGAAAGGTGGGGAAAAAGTGATCGCAAGCGATGGATAAAATTTAGAATAACTTAAAAACTCATTTACTAATTAAAAGAAATCATTTCATTTAACCAAAAAAGATCAGTTTTCAATGCATACAGCCAACTAGAAAACCTGTTTGGCGTTAAAACGCCAAAATCATACATGCCTAGATTTTATTTTAAGCTATTGAAGAGATTTTCGACTGATCCAAATTGAAATGAAATTAATTTTGGCAATTTTGCAATATACGCGGTATTTCTTATTAAATTTTTGTGTATATTTTTATGCATAAAAAAATTTTCCGATAAACAGTTTAAACATTTTTTTTCAACTGTAAGAAATCATTCCAGTATCACTTAGATATTGAATATTTCAAATCATAGTTTTAGCCATTTTATGTCAAAAATTTTGGAATTGTAAAAAAATCCCTAAAAAATTTATTTACATAGTTTGTTAAAACTTTGCGCTTATCAACACTTGCAAATAAAAAAACTGTTTTAAGAAATCTAATTTCGAAGTACGTCAGAAGGCACTATCATTTGAGGGAAGTGTATACAGCTTAACCCATTAATGCTCACCACCAGAACTCGTTGCGTTTATTTTTAAAAATTTTCGACATTAATTTGTATTAATGTTAGACGCAAAACTGTGAAGTTTAAGAAAAAATTTAAAAGATTTTGGTGTGGCGAAGTGTGTAAACGTACAAGATCGTAGACGTATAAGGTATATAATTGTTAGTTAAGAAATAAAAAAAAAACTAAAAAAATTAGAAAAAATTCTCAATTCAATTATTAGAACTCACCTGAGTGGAATTTTTCACTTTTCTTTGAAATACTGCACTTAAAACTGGCTGGAAAAAATAAACAAAAAGGCTTTTAAGGTACATTTTAGAATTCTTATAAAAAAGCATATTTTTGGCTTTCTCACACTGGTGGAAGCAAAAGCTTTACAGTGGCTGCGAATTTTTGAAACATACTTTCATCGCGTATGACAGATCATATATTGTCGTTAATGGGTTAAAAAAAACTTAAAATACATGTAAAATGTATTTCAATGTTATTGTATTTATAATGATTACAGATTTAAAAAAATCTAATGTTCCTTTAAAATGAATAAAAATTTTTTTATTATGTTTTTAAGTTTTAGTTATGTTTTACGTTGTTTGTAATTTTTATAAGTTTAATGCAAATTTTATAAAAAAAATCAAACATATGTACAAAAAATTTTTAAAAAAACTATTTATGACTTCAATAGAGAAATTTTATTAGCTGTTAGTTTTTTGAAAAATATGAAATATAAAAATATATTGAAAAAAATATATATAAAATTGCTAGCACGGATTTACACGGATTTTTTATGTCGCATTTGTGGCTTTTTAGCATAGGCATATGCTAAAATAAAGAAGAGAAAAGCAACATAACAATAACAATTATATGCAAACTTGAACTCGCTATAGCTTAAAAAAAAAACCAATTTTTAAAAAATAAAAAGTACAGTTTGCACATCTACAGGTCTAAACCTCCAAACCGTACTAAATTTATTAAAATTTGACTTGTACTTAAAAAGCCTTACGCCGTACAAAATTTGCGTTTGCGCAAAATGTTAACGTGATACCGTGGAGTAAAATACAACTCTGAAAGCTCTTCTTTCTTATGCCGTGGTTATGCTAGCCAAACATGATTGCCGAACATTTTTTGTTGTTACTATTTCACGTATAGAATGAAAAAATGAACTTTTTCTCGTATTCATTTTCTCGCTCTCGGACCGAACATTTTGATTGCTGATTGAAACGCCAAACATGCCGAACTTTCCAGTGTTGGCTGTAGTCATTTTGTATAATAGCGTCAAAAAAGTAGGTAAAAGTATTAAAAAGTGAAGTTGATTGTGTCTTCAAGTAATCCTTAACATAAACAGCTAGCTAGCATGTCAGATATATGCAAACCATTTTGTTTAAGATATTATAATAAAAATTCAGAGTAAGTAATATCAGTTAGTATATTTTAATTCGTTAATTATAAGTACAAAAATGCAAATTAGGGTTGTGCTTTTTTGTGTTTTGACATACTATTACATATAATGCAACTGTGCCACCAATCATAGCGTAACCACCAAACAAACATTTCAGCGAAGAGAACAAATTAACAAAAATGAACACCGAACATGTTTGGCTAGCATAACCACGGCATTAGAGATGTGACGAGTCAAATATTTTTTCAACTCGAGTCTAAATAGTTTTGACTCGAGTAGAAACTCGATTTGGCGAGTCAGTGAGCGAGTCGGCATTTCAAAGAGTTTACAAAAAAATACCCATATCTAGTAAGAGTCAGCTTGCCAAAGCGAATTAGCGATTGAAAATAAATCGTTATGAGTGATTTTTTTTTATTATATTTAACAACAATAAAAATGTAAAATGTTTAAGTTTCGGTTCAAAGTTCCATTAAAAAATATTTTAGGTGTGCAGATTTAAAACACACATTTTAGAAAGAATGTTAAGTAGGGACTTTATTTAGCTTTTAAAAACAGGGTTTTATTATTTTAACTTTTTTAATTTTTGAAAAAATTTGTTTATTAATCAAACAAGATAAACCGAAAAAAAGTAAAGTTCAAAGAAAAATAACTTAATAAAATAAATTGTCTCTTATGCAAAATAACAATTTTTAAACAAACAGAAACATGAAATTGGTAAAAAAATAAAAACATTCCAAAAAGTAAATGATATAAAATGTTATTTGAGTTTACTTGTAGCGTTACTTGTTTTTTCTTTTTAAAAGCGATAGTACTAACAATATTTTTTTATAAATTATAAAAGAGGTATCAATATGTTAGATTTTATTATTGTTTGGGCCTGATATTGTGTTTTATTATGGATAAAAAAAAGTACCCTAGTCAGACCTTTTGATTTGCAGATTTCTGGTTGTTAAAAAATTCGCTTAATTTTCTGATTACTCGAGTTGCAGAAAAAAAAATAACTCCAGTCGACTCGATCACGAGTTTGACTCGACTCGTCAGATCACTATTCTTACTTAATTTAAAAAGTAAAGGCGTCGTTGGACACAAGAGAGAAGCGAAGCTTTCTTACGGTTTCATAGATTTGTTAATTTATTAGTTTTTTTTATAATAAAATAGTTTTTAAATTTTAAAATTTAAAATAACATAAAATTAATTAAAAAACACAAGTTATAATCACACCAGTAGATTTTATTACATATCATTATTATTTCATTTTGTTACATATTACATCCATTTTGAATTATTTATGTAAATTTTTTCAATTATTATCGAATTTTATTAATGAAATTTAGGGGCTTATGATAGCCGAAATAGCAAACGTATGTTATGGATGTTATATCGGCAATATATTTAGAAAATAATGCATTATTTTCTAATAATAGTTGTTTCTTATCGTGTTGTTCAAATTTATGGATCGCTTATTATTTGCAAACTAAATTTATCAAAAAGGAATTGTTTAAGTGCCCTTGAGGATTTATGTCTAAAATCGCAATTAAAATCTCAACCAAAAACAATTGGCATTTTGTGATAATTTTCACCCAGTTCAATGGGACCTGCTCGTAAATAACATAAAAGAGATATGTGGATAAATTTTATTGTTATTGATTTTGTTTTTTTCAGTCGTATTCTGAGTTCAAATGTAAATTGAAATCATCAAAATATGTTGACCACTAGGACCTATCATTTCTGCAGAACATACTTCTCCAATTTTTGAAATATCAGCGGACAAATTATGTAGCTGAAGTCTGTTTAAATATATTGACATATTTGCAGTGACTGTATTGTACTTATCTTTATTATAATTGCAACTTCTCCAAAACGACAACTATTTCTCTGAATTGAGATATACAAGCGAAATTAGTGATATCGATACTTTCATCATTTTGCATTTTTGTTTCTGATAGCAATTTAATGTCACAGATTTGAGTTATTGAATCGGTAAGATCTTGAGAATGCGCATGGAGACTCTGACAATATAAAGTCATTACAGAAAAGAACTGTTTGCTCTCTATCTCTATTTTTTATAGTAACATATTTAGTTTCTAATTTGTTAAGAGATAATCTTTAAAATTCTCGAATTAAATCAATATTAGAAAAATCATTTCGCTTTCTATGATGATATATAAACTCTTGAGGGTTGTCATCAGAGGTTGTGATAAAAAGTCCGTCAATACAAGTAACACGAGACAATGCGACGTAGAGTAATTCCAAGGAATACTTTTTGTCATATTCGTAAACAATCTGCGAATGATCCACCCTGTGACTTATGAATAGTTATAGCCATTACAGGAATTAACGGAAAATGATTTCTTGTAGCTGTGATTTTTTTATTTTTTACTGTTATTTCGTAGTATTGGCACAGCTTTTCTTCCAACTTGAATCGATTGAGCGTCAGTAGAAGCTGTCATTCTTGTTTTCTGACCAATTTTAGACTCATCGAATTCCAGCCAAACTTTTTTAACCTGGTCATTCTCGTCAATTTAAGTGTGCACTAGTTTACCAATAGCCCCATTTGCCAAACTATCGCTAACATTAATATTTATTGTTATTAGATAATGTTTATTGATGACAAAAACAATTTCAGAAGGTAAACCACCTGTATCGATGAATTTCAAATTATCCAATTTTTGTTTAAATGCTTGTAATTGTTCATTATTTTTATTGCGTTCTATTGCGCGTAAGATAGAATTATTAAATCTTAAATCTTAAAAAAGAATCTTATTCCATTTGGACACAGGCGGCTGGCAGTTTCCTTCGTAAAAAATCGACTCTCTTTTAAATCCAACTCGTTTTGCTCAAGTTTTTTACCATCACCAATCTTCGTTAGCAATGACGAGAACTGTTTATTACTTACACTTCAAATCTCATCGCCTCTGTGGTGCAGTGCGCTAGTGAGCACTTGCACGGGCATCACAAAGATTTCTGATGAATCCTTAAGCATGGCCGAAATTGCAATAAAATCAGCTAGTGATTTTTTTTCTTTTCATATTGAAAAAAACGTTGTTGTTGTTTCGTCCGGAAAGATTCGTTAGAACAATTAATTGTTCTAACTTTGACCTAAAGCTCAATAATTGATTTTAAAATATCAAATAACTAGAATTTGTATTTAAAATCAAGTATGATTTAAACTATCAAACATTTAGAATTTGTACTTTTATTAATTTTTTATTCTCTTGTTATAATCGACACAAAAAGCAACAAAAATTTTAAGAAAAAGGTGTATGGAAAAAAGTGTCGTTTTTGAGATTTCACTAAAGCAAATCACAAAACGAGGCGTAAAAAGCTTCGCTTCAAAAATTTAAAAAGCACAGCAAAAAATTCTGTTTTCTTAGCCTAGTTAGCTCTCCAGCTAGCACAGAATTCAATTTGTAACAAAATATGTTATAATCCGGTTTTAATCCAGTACTTTTAAGCAAATAAAGTTATAAATTGGTGTTGTATTAAAGTTTCGAATATGCAATTTGAAACAAATCATTCGATTTGTTGCAGATAAGCAGTGGCGGATTTAGGCATTTTGCCGCCCTAGGCCCGACATTAGCGCCGCCTTTAACATATTGACCCCCTTATTCAATAGATTTCAACATTTAAACAACAGATTTGATTGTACTGTTTTAAATTGGGCAAGAAGACTAATGTTGTTTAAAAGCCTGCTATCACCTTTTTCCATAGATTTCAACATTTAAACAACTGATTTGATTAACATTTAACAACATTTAAACAATGAATAATCTTGTTTAAAATCTGCTTTTAGCTACGTAGCTACTAAACTGGGTTTATGAATAAGGGGGTAAATGTTTTTCTTACAATAGAACAAAACTTTAAAAATTGTATTTTTCATTTTTTACACACATTACAAAGAGATTTATATAACATAATAAAAATAAAGAGTTTCATTATATGCTCGTACGAAATCATTAATTACATTCTCATAACATAGTTTTTTTACTAGATCTGTTTCAATTTTTAATAAGACATCATAGCTGTCCGTAAATAGTTTTTAATTTGTTTTAATGTAGAAAATTAGCGTTTTCCTGAACAGTTTTTTCCCCTCCTCTTTCCAATCGTCATTAAACTTGGGTATTTTTTGAATGAGTACGAATGACAAATAAAATCCGCAAACAAACGGATGTATGTGTCAAAGAAAGAAATTTGTTAATAAAAACCAGAAACAAGATTAGCAGTGGAACTAACCCTTTGGACGAAATACAGTCAACTACTACACGAATCGTTCTGTCTTTGAGGAAATATCAAACAGATGGTACATCGATCAGAGTTACCACCAACACCATATGGAATTAGTTTTGACACGAGCGCCTTATGCCACACTCGGTCAAAAGCCTTTAAAATATTAAGAGCAAGAACCTTGTTCTCTCCGAAAAAGTGAGCACATTGGTTTCATTTTTTGGTTTAAAACTGTATAAGGTCACCAGTAGGCCCTACGGAAACCATATTGACGATCGCTGAGCGGTTGGTTCTGCTCTAGATAGTTCATAATGTAAAATTTTATTACGCTCTCCATTGCTTCGAAAAGCGTAGAGCATATCGTAATGGGTCGGCAGCTTGGCATCGCCATTTTTAGGTACTGGCTGTACATTTGCGACCTTCCCTTCCAACAAAATGGAAATACTCCTGTTATGTAGGAGATGTTTGATATATCGCTCAAAAGCCGAGCGAGAGAAGAAGCACACCATGCAGACCTCTTCGAAAGTTGTATCGAAAGTTGTCAGGAATACTTAAATTAACTCACAGTGATATTTCTTCATTTCGGTATACATCACAAATATCACGTAAATGAAAAATATTATTTATTTTTGGTGCAAAACTTGTATTTTGTTTATCTTCTTGCAAAAATATTTGACGAAAACTTTTTAAATGAACAAAAAATTTTCGAACACAAAACTTAAAGTTACATTTTAAATAAGCTACGATATTGTTCTCTCATCTTTTAGATTTTTTTGCCATCATAATAATAACGCCCTTTAAATACACTCTGCATTATGTTATTCATTGATTTTTTTTTTAAATTACCATCAATGGCATGGTAAAACTCGTCAAAGTAGTTTATTGAATTATTTTGAGTTTCTTTATAAATTAGGCACAAAAATATTTTGCCGCCCTGTAAATTCGGCTGCAACCAAATAGATTCCGTTTCTAACATTTTTTTTCCTAAATATTTTTCAGCCCACAAAAATTTTGCCGCCCTTAAAATGTTGCCACCCTAGGCCCAGGCCTCACAGGCCTAGGCCAAAATCCAGTACTGCAAATAATTTAAACTACGGTTTTAAGAATGTTACTAACAAATGCTCTTGTTGTAAAAACTTTTCATTCATTTTTAAAAAACTTTAACATTTTTATGTTAAATGGACATTATTAAAACAATTATTTTTGCAGCAACTATCATCAATAACAAATTTTATTTGCATAGTGTACCAACAACCTATTTATAACTTTATTTAAATTAATTTTTAACCTAATTGGAAACTAAGGTGTTACAAAATAAGCGAAAATATCTGCTTTTTCAATTGCAGTTGCGTTACAATTATGATTTATATCTGTATTAGCTATTTTGTCGACCTTTTAATGCTAGCTGGGTCCTTTAAAATACAAAAACAGCTGCGTTTTTCTTAGATCCAAATTAAGATTACCTAAAAAACAAAGTTCAACACTTTGAAAATTTTTACACGTGCATTAACACGTCGAGATAGAGATAGGACCAAAATAATTTTAAAACTATTAATGCTTAAAAGTATGGCATTTATGAATTTATAAAGAACTATATAATTTCTTATAATAATTAAAATTTTTTATGCAAATGTGTTATTGCAGGATGGCGAAAACGTGTCAAAACTAGAAAAGGCTGATATTCTAGAGCTTACTGTGCGTCATCTGCATCGCTTGCGTGAGCACAATACGCTCTTTTTAGCACGCACACATATGCTAGATTCACATGGCAGTCCCACCGGCAATAGTGTCAGTAACCACAACACGCTCAACATCGAGAAATTCTGGGCAGGATTTCAACATTGCGCCGCTGAGGTGTCCCAATTTCTCAACAAATACGATCGAAATATAAGCGGTGAGCTTATCAAGCACATCGGAAGCTACATGCCAAACCTGATGACAGCAGCAACAGCAACAGCAAATCATGCTGCAGCAACACCAGCAAACTACCAAAGATGCCACACAGCAGCAACTGCAACACATCGTTCTTCACCGTGTTACCGCATGTATAATCAGCAACGGGAGGGTTACCTCAAAGTAAAATTGGAGCCTCTTGTGAAGCAGCGGCAGCAGCTGGATGGTGTGTGGAGACCCTGGTAATACCTAAGAAAAACAAAAAAAGGAGGCCAAAGAAAACCAGATATCGAAAGCAAAAACTAAACTTTCAGTTAAATTCTTCTTTTATGTAATAGTATGTTGTATAACGTTGAATGTAAATATTTTTCCGACCGTTTAAAAATGCATGGATAAAGCTTTAAAAGAAAAACTTAACTTTTGTCTTTAGTCTTAAGCTATGTAAAGTTAAGCTTTTGAACATTTTTACAGATTATAATTGAAATACTTATTAAAAATACAACGAATTATATTTAGAATGATTTCTGTGACTATATATATATATATATATGTGGGTTCAACAAATTTTCTGGTTTTAGATATATTCAATGTTTAGTTTTTATTCAATTTTTCAGGTTAATTTTAACAACTTGTATGTTTATTAACAATGTTCAAGTTCATGTTTAATATTCAGTTTAATTTTAATAACTTTTATATTTGCTTAAAACGTTAAAGTTTGTGTATAAGTTTTCAGTTTAACTTTAATAACTTTAGTATTTATTTAGATCTTTCAAGTTTGTGTTCAATTCTCACTTTAATTTTAATACTTTAATATTTAAGAAAATGGTTGCTTAACGCTACTTAATAAACGCTCCACGATGGCTCTCGGCGACAGCTCAACTAACACTGACTCTTACTTTCGTCAAAACTCTCCCGGTGACAGCAGGACCAGCCAAGAAAAAGGGTTGCCACCTCCTAACAAATTCCTACATATATATATATATATATATATCTTCAAAGTAGACTAAAACTAGCCATAAGTTTCATAATTGACACACAAATTTAATAAAAAATATATATGAAATGATGCTACGTAAATTTTGTTCACATAATTCTATGCAAGAAGAATACCAGAAGGATTTTATATGACTTTTTTAATTTAATTCCATGCAAAAGAATAAAGGTTAAGTTAATAATGTTACATCAAAAACCTTTAAAACACAACCTTTAAAGCAAAATAAATTTAAGGGCTTATTGCAATAACGTGATAAGCCACATGATCTAAAAAATTCTATTTTTAAGGCTTAATACATTACTCAACGCATTGTCAACAACCACTGAAGAGATTTTGGCTATTTCCTTTTAATTTTCTAACTTATTTGTAAAAGTTTCTGTGTCCAATTCCATTTTGTCATACAAAAAACCTTTTTATCAAAACTTCAGAATCGATTATTTCAAAATATTTCTTATGTGGCTTATCATGTTCTTGCAATAGGCCCTTTAATTAATATTGTGTTGCAGAAACATATCTCAGAAAGAATAAAGTCAGAATAGTTTTGACCCTTATTTCAATATCACAATGTATTGTTCGCAAAATAAAATAGATGTAGGATAAAATGGGGAATCATACGCTATCTCTTTTTTAAACTGCTGTGAAAAATTTACTGAATCAAAGTGGCAATTGATATATTAAATATAATTCACCATAAAATTTACATAAACATATTAGCTAAAACCAAAAGAATTTATTTCACTAAATTTTTTTCATTTAAAATAAGAGAGTTTTAAATTATCAAGGAATTATTCAACATTAAAAAATTAGTGCAGGGCATTTCAACATTCAGAAAAAAATAAAAAAATGCAAATTATTTGCTAAATTTTAAGCACGCTTTGAAAAATTTATGATAATGAAATTTACAAATATTTATAAACAATTTTTTTTCTTAAAAGTAGAGGCATTTTATTTATCAGTATAATATAATAATAATATAATTAAAGTTTTTTCCTAAATGACCTCAAACAACTAGAATTTTTATTTAAAGTCAAGTATGATTCAAACTATCAAACATTTAGAATTTGTATTTAAATCATATAAAGTCAACATAATAAATATAGAGGTCATTTAGAAAAAAACTTTAATCAAATGGTAGAGCTTGACCAAATGGAAACAGCTGAAAACAAAATCAGCAAAAATCTAAACACAACTTCAGTAAACATGCTTTGTTAGTGGAGACTTCCAGCAGGCTGTTGGACTCCATATAATAACATAAGCATAGAAACTTAAGTAAAGCAAAAATACAACAACAAATGTGGAATTATGAAATTGAGAAAAACTGAGAAATTGACACTTCAAATCTCATCGCCCCGGTGGTGCAGTGCGTTAGTGCGCGCTTGCACGGGTACCACAAAGATTTCTGATGAAGCCCTTAGCCAGGCCGAAATTGCAATAAGATCAGCTAGTGATTTTTTTCTTTTCATATTGAAAAACTTTGTTGTTGTTGTTGTTTCTTTGAAAAGATTCGTTAGAACAATTAATTGTTCTAACTTTGATCTTAAGCTCAATAAAAACGATTTTAAACTATCAAACAACTAGAATTTGTATTTAAAATCAAGTATGATTCAAACTATCAAAAATTTAGAATTTGTATTTAAATCATATAAAGTCAAAATAATATAATAAATTTTGCAATCAAAAAGGGTGGTTGTAAAAAAATACAGTTTTATTCCTTCATTAATTGCATAATTGGAAAAATTTAAAGAATAAGCCCTAACAAAACACAATTGGGTTTGTTTCGTTTTTAATCATGAACACGCATAAACACAACATTTGAAATTAGACCATCCCTTAATTACTTACTTATGCTTCGACATCTGCTGTGAATTTAAAAACACATTTCAAAAGCAATGGAATATTTGGGCTAAACAGCTACGCATATGCATGTTTAAATATAACGCCATCCAGCTGATACTGAAAACATGAATATTAACTTTAGACACCATTTTATTCACGGTTATCTTTTCGATGAAATGTGATATAAATACAAAAACCAAATATCCGTTGATAAAGAAGGGAGTTGCAACGTTGACAAAGTAGTGAGAAAAAATGGAGTCATCACAACAAATAAATAGGAGGGTGGTGGGGTGGCGAAAAATAGAAAGATTTTACTATTAAAATTGTGAATACAAGAACGATTTGATATCCCATCTTTGGAGAACTTTTAAAAAGTATCATTTCGTTTTGACAACAAAATAATTTTAAATTCATTTTTTGAGTAAAATGACAAAATTTTGGACCTTTTTTGAAAAAAGATAAAAAATTGATACATTCATCTAACGGTACAGTTCCAAATATTTTTGTGAAGTGCTTTTGTTAAGCTTAAGAACAAAAAAACTTTGAATGAAATATATTTATGAACAGCGGAGACATTTGCATCGAAATTCAAAATTTTGATTTTCATTTCTTTTTTTTTTTCATTCTTAGGTAACGATGTTATATGAAAAAGTCGTTGTACTAAAAATTTCAACAATGTTGAAGATATGTAAATATTTTTGGTGTCAAAATGACAAACATTTTTTCAAAGTAAATTGAAAAAAAAACTCCGATACTAAAAAGTATTATTTATAATAACAAAATAACCGTTAGAAGAAAAATGTCGAAAGAGGTGTGGCAAAACATAAGCATAAAAAAAATAAACTGGCCATTTAGCCCTTGGAAGGACTATGACCTAGCTTCTATTGATCAATTATGTTGTGCGTGTTATTAAATGTTTTAATCACAAATGACCGAGAGCTGGACCTACGTGTTTTATGCCGACTCCGAACGGCTTATGTTCTCAAGAAGCTTTACATGGCAATTTTTACTCTCTGAGGTTTGCCATTGTCTGCAGAGAGGTGACGACCGAACAGAAAAATTAATTCAATTGAAAAAATTTTCTGTCTGAGCTGGAATTGAACCCGGGCTACCGCGGTTCTTTAGCTTAGGGGCCACGCACTCTACCCACTAGGCCACGGTCGCCGCAAAACAAAAGCATGTTAGAGTTTAATCTAGGATGCGCTCAATATGCATACCAAATTTGAGCGAAATCCGTTAAGGCCGTTTAGATTTGTTTTATACAAACAAACAAACAAACAAACAGAAAAGTAGTTTTATTACTATAGATTGAAGATTATTTGAATTTAGTTTGCCCCATTTTAAGTATTTCTCATATGCAACGTAATTTTTTGTCACCTAAATCTTCCTCAACTGTTCTTATCCCCAATCCATTTAAAACAACCATTTCAATAGCCATTTCTCAGCTAAAAGCAAAAAGAATGTCAACATAAAAGTGTCCCTAGAGGACTTTTTATACTGCTTGATTTTTTAATTTTGTCTTTTCTTATCTCTTATTCTCCATAAAAATTTTAAGGAGTTTTCATTTAGCTCTTCTCTGTATTCGTCACATCCGCTTTGCTTTGTTTTAATCTACTAATTCTTCTCCTTCATCTCTTATAATGCCACAAGCTGTTAAGTGCTAATTTTTTAAAATTACTATTTTAGTCAAAGTGAAAAAATTGTAGCTGCTGCTGTTCAAGTCACAACACAGAAAACAACGACGAGGCATAACGATTAGAGGGTTATAAATTTGCCGCCATTTTGTCATTGTGCTTAGTCAAATTTTTGTTTTAAGCCCAGCTGCCAAGCCCAGTCATCCAAATGATTGGCTATAATTATGTTTGTCAACTCGCACAACTAAATTATCCTTAACGCGCACACGCTCTTGCAGCGCGCAAAATAACAAGAAGAAGAAGAAGAATTTTCGTAATTCATGTGCCTACCTTGCATTTTAATGTCCTTCGGTCAAATGAGTCCTGCGGGCTTTTGACATTACTAGCTAATTAAATTGTAATATACGAAATTAATTGCTTGTTTGCAACCAAAATTGAAATTTAATAGCTTTGAGAAGCTCCAGTCAAACATCTACGAATGAAACCCTTTGGTCGTGCACTGAAACTCAAGGAGGTGTCGTGCGTTTATATTCCCTTTATGTGTTGAGTTACCTTTTTCCGCTGTTGAATTATTCAAACAGATAACATAGTTAAATAGACAAAAAATTTAAATCTCTCTTCAAGTCTTTTCTATTTTTAGTCCAGTTTAGCAATTGAAAACAATAACTTGAAGTAAGTGATAGAGAAGTTAAAGATATTTAAGGACTTTAGAAGGTATTATATTTCCATTTCGAATATAGTATGGAATGCTCGAATAAAAATATACTTTTTCCTAGTTTAATATTTATTCAAACAATTTGCAAGTGTTTTTTTTAAACTATATTTAATAAACACTTTTTTTCTAGGAAAATTGTAATAAATCGAATAGTTAGAATAGTTGACAATTATTATCTTGCCATTAAATTTAGACATAACTCTGATTTAGTTTGTTTGTGTAAAAATTAAGTGTTCAAAATAGCAATCAAGCTGAGAAGAAAATTCTCTACGACAATTAAACTATGTATTTAACTATCTCTTTGGCTTTTTTATGACATCTTAATTCTCTAACCGACAAAGGCACATAATGCAGGGTTAAAAGTCACCCGTATAAAATTACAACGTATTATTCAATGCCGTTTGTAATAGTGTTTTCCATAAAAAAATTAAATTTCAACCAAAATAAAAATTTAGGAATAGTAATTCTTGTATGAAACAAAGTTTTATTCTTATTTTTTTCGAGCTAAAACTAATAATGTTACTTTATTTCTTCTGAAGATTGTGGAAATATTAAATAAACCTAAATAAACTTAAACTTAACTAAATCCACTCTCATAAAAAAAGAGACTTGGGGTTCTTTTAAGCATTTTTTGTGTCACATGCATACTATAAGTTTCCCTCTTTTAAAGGTACAATTACATGTTTTTCGTGTTACGTTGTTATGTTTTAAAACAGATTGTTGGTAACTTTATAATTAAAATTAATTATTCAGAGCAACACAAAATTAGTGACAAAGATTTAAATATGTATTTATCTACACGCTAGCTAAAGAATTATTTAAATATCAACTTATGGCCTAAATGGTCTGGGTTGGGACCTACAGGGTCTAAAAACAAAACAGTAGACTACAATTTTGGCAGATACTTCTAAGAAAACGTTTGATTTTACGCACGTGATAATTGAAAACCAGTTTTAGATGAAATTATGAAGAAGATTTTTTTCTGAATACTACAACGTTTGATTTTACGCACGTGATAACTGAAAACCAGTTTTAGACGAAGTTATGAAGAAGATTTTTTTCTGAATACTACAACCATACTAGAAAAAGTTATATATTTGATAGTTTTAAATAAGATAATAATAAGAAGCTATATATTAAAATTACATCAAAAGGCACGAAAACTATATCAGTTTTCCTTAGCAAGAAACACTGTTGTAAAATTTGCATATTTTAACCTCAGATTTAATATCACTAACCTTTACAAGCAAAGGATTTAATCGATTTTCCTAGAGAAATTCTATTAATGTCAGATTTAAGTGAGTCTTGTGTAATAAAGGGATAATCTGAATGAATGCTCGTTCAGCTTTTTGAAGCAAAAATAAATTTTATACAGAAAATTAATTTTATTAGATAGAATATTTCAAGTACTTTCTGATAGCATTTTTAGACAAAACTAAATAGAAGCACAATAAGGGAATGTCTAAAATTGAAATTTATTAACTGATGTAAAAAAGATATATAATAAACTTTGACCGAGCTGCTACTGATCAATTATGTTCTGAGTGTTATTAAACTTTTACAAGATCAAGATCGGGACCAACGCGTTTTATTTCGACTCCAAGACTTAAGAAACTTTACATGGACATTTTTACTTTCTGAGGCTTCTGTCTGCAGAGAGGTGACGGCCGAAATGAAATATTTATTCAATTGAAAAACATTCTCTCTGAGCTCAACCGTGGTTCTTTAGCTTACGGGCAACATACTCTACCAGTAGGCTACGTCCACCATCGATATAACTATTAAAGAACATGTTCCTTAAGGGCAGGTTCTCTTCTAGAGCTCCAACGGAGATGCTTTTGATTTTTTTTTCATAGAAGGAAGTAAATGAGCACCTTGAGTTTTTTTACAGTCATTTATTGATTCTTCATCTGTAGGAAACTATTTTTTTTGCATAAAAGTGTAATGTGAAGTGCCAAAACTTCACTTTAAAAAAGGTATCCAAACGGTCTCCATCGCACTCGTTTATGTCATCTGATATAAAAACACCAAAAAATTTGATTAATAATATTTTTTTTTTGGAGCTGTTAATAAAAAGTTAAAAATTAAAAAAATGGCGGACACATTTTTATCTCTTTAAAACGCTCGAAAAAAAACCGGCCAATATTATCTGAATTAAGGTTAAGGATTCAATAAATTTTATCTACTTTAAAATAAAATAAAGTCCAAGTCAATCTATTGAGTAATTCTTGAGATCTCTGGTAGGTTAGTTTGAAAAACATTATTCTTCAGAAATCGTCCAAACCGTTATAAATTTAACTAGTCTAACCAAAAAGTTACTAGATAAGTTGCAATCTGTATTCCAGTTAGTTCAAAAATACAATCTGTTTTACTAGTTATAAATAACTAGTCACTTAATTCATAGTAAACTAACTAGTTGCATTTTGACTATTTAAAAATACCTACTGTTTTTTAGGTCATAAATAAGTAGTCATAAATGTTCTGGCTTCTTTGCTAGTTTCTAGAGGTGGGTAACTCAGTTCTGTGCTATGGCATTGTGCTGACTCTCTGTAGTGTGCCATGTGTGCTAGCACACTACGTTGACTCACAAAGTGGCACAGTAGCACGCAAAGAGCGGAGCTTAGGCGAACTTTTGTGCATAAATAGCAGAGTGTTGTGATAAGCTTCTTCACTTACACTCATTGGTTATCGCTAATTTGCACTGCATTTTGTAAGTTTTTGCTTAGTAAAGTTGTTTTTTGTTTTACTTTGGTTAACTTGAATAATTGACATTATGCAATTTGTGAATATTGCAAACAAATTAATAGAGAAGGGTGTTAGCACTCTATTTGTTATCGACACTTTTATAAGTGCTTTGTTCGATTATGGCACAATTGTGCTAACACAGTGTGCTGTCACAAAAAGGTATACATGTGCTGGTGAGTCAACACACTATTACCCACCAATACTAGTTTGAAACTCGCTAGTTCTGCATAAATTTGTAAACATTAAATAAATCGAATTTTTAGTTTGAAACACAGTAACAATGAGGAATGTAATGGATGTCATGTAATGGAAAATTGAAATTCATAACCTTGGATGCGAATGTTTTCAATTAAATTATAAATTTCTTTTTTATAATTGTTAATATTTATTTTTTTAAGTAAAAATCTGTTTAAGAGGCCAGACTCTATTTGTTTCATAAAAGCAGTTTTCTAAAAAACCCTGTTTTATATATTAGATACTATTAGAAATACTATACAACATCTTATTTAAACCGCCGAGATGGAGAAACATCTGTTAGATACTTTTTAAGTAGGTGCATCCAGATAGCATCCATGGCAACAAAAACTTTACGTAAACAATTTTTTCTCGAAACAATGCTTTTCAACCTCGTTGATGTGATTACGAAAAAACTTTTCAACTGATCCGACACAAATTTTAAATATTATTGTACATAACATATGTCTTTGTAGCACAAATTTATATATTCATTAATATCTAACCTTTTTTTAAGCGACCTAACATTTAAAGAAAATATTATGATATTATTTTTTATGTAGTTGCACTATATTTTTTGAAAAAAATAGAAAAATTTTAAGAACTGTTCGAAGTAAAATTTTGCAAGTACAACCAACTTTGTTATTTTTAAAGATATATTTATAGTCCCGACCTATACGCAGGCACGGTTTACATTCTAGATCCTGCACGGATCAGCGGGGACAGACAGAATACACCTACGTACTAAAACATATCCCCTATTTTCAATTAGGATTTTCCACTAAGCACATTAATTGGTTTTTCAGCGGAATTTAAAAATTAAATATATATCAAACGCGTATTAAAGTAAATTTAATTCCATAACATAATAAGCAACATCGAATTAAATTTAGTGATTATCAATTTAAGGTACTCGAAAAACAATCCTGATTTCAAAAACAATCCAAAACACCATAACCTTTTTATTTGGTTTGCGGCCATTGTCCTACCCAAGGACCTACGTGGAAATGAGATAAATCTCATGTCCGCCAAATCAAAATCCCAATTAGTTGGATATAAGCGTTAGTTATAATAGGATGAAGTTAAATTGATTTAATTATATAAATGTAATATAATTTTCCATTATAATACGTCTACCGAATCAGAAAAATTAATGAAGAGCGTAATTTGAATTGCACTGACTCAACTTGAAAAACAGAAAATGTCTAGTTCCTCTCCTTGGGATGTTAAAATTTAGAGCTGAGATGAGATATTCCGAATTAATCTCGCCACGGAATAATTTATACAGAAACATGACATTAAGCATTACTCTTCTGCTTCTTAGGGAAGGTAGTAAAATAATTTTAAGGCGTATTTCATACGATTGAAGCATAATATTGGGTTTCCAACGACTATGACGTAAAGCAAAAAGTAAAAACTGTTTTTGAATAGATTCTATGGCGTCGATGTAGACATTATATTGTGGGTTCCATGTAACTGATGCATATTCAAGAATTGGCCTTACGAGAGAGGTATATAATAATTTAGTAGTAAAGGGATCACTGAACTCTTTAGTCCATCTTTTTATGAAACCAAGGACTCCTCTTGCCTTATTTATCACCATATTAACGTGGAGATTGAAGCGAAGTTTTGAATCCATAATAACACCAAGATCGAGAAAACTGGAAAGTATTTCTAAGTTAGTGTTATTTATAGTGTAATTTATGTTATTAGCAGATCTACGCAAGAATATCATTTGCTTACATTTTTCTAAGTTGAGATTTAATATATTTAATTTACACCAGTCCACAAGTCTATTTAGATCAGATTGTAAGAGATGTCCTTCTTAGGGTGATTTGTAACAAAGAAAAAGTTTCACGTCGTCAGCGTACATTAAGACGTTACAGTGTTTTATAACCGAAGGAAGTTCATTAATGAATAGTAAAAACAAAACCGGTCCAGGACTACTACCCTGAGGAACGCTAGAAGTGACCAAAATACTCTTTGAAAGATAATTCTTATATAAAACCTTTTGAGTACGTCTAGATAAATACGAATTTATCCATTTTAATAATGTGACAGGAAACCCAATAAGGTGGGGTTTTTTTCAAAAGAAGATTATGATTAACACTGTCGAAGGCTTTGCTAAAGTCCGTATAAATAACATCAGTCTGCAGTCCCAAAGTAAAACCATTTATAACACGCGTAGTAAATTCTAAGAGGTTGTTGTAGTGGACCTACCCTTCAGAAAACCATGTTGAGAGACAGAAATGGTGGAAGACACGGAGTGGGTTAATTGATCAGTTAGGATTTTCTCAAATAACTTAAGGATTGCACTTAATTTTGCAATTCCTCGATAGTTAGAAACATTTATCTTGGAGCCAGATTTATGAAGGGATATAATATAAGAATCCTTCCATATAATAGGAAAATAACCACTATACAAGGTATTATTAAAAATGTTTGCTAGAGGAGTACACAGGTTTGTAGCACATTGCTTTAAAATACAGCTTGGAATTTCATCAGGGCCGGTCGTAAAAGAAGATTTTACTTGTCGAAGATAACACATAACAATATTTGGGTCTATTACAGGAGTTTCAAAAGAGTTAACTGGCGGGAAAAAAGGATGCACCGTGCTAGTATTAAATGGTATATCGGAATAAGTTGATTTAAAGAAGTTTGCAAACATATTAGAAATCACATTGTCACAAGATGATTCGACCTGATTGAATTTCATAAGGGGTGGAAAGCTGGAGGCGTTACGTTTTGAGTTAACAAAACTATAGAAAAGTTTTGGATCATCTTTAAATTGAGATTTTATGTTAATTATATAAGCAGAATAGCATTGTTGATATCTATAACGACAAGAAGAATAGGAAGCAAAGTCTGAACTAGCACCAGATATTTTATATTTTTTAAAAAAAAGATTTTTTAAATTTTTTAGTGCCTTTAGATCATTTTTTAGTCAGGGTGGATTTAAAAGATTGGCGCAACACCTTTTTTTGGGACGGACAATTATTGTCCGTCATATGTTAAAAATTAAAATCTTTAAAATGTCATATGATTAGCAGCCATGTAATTCAAATGAATGAATTTCTAAATTTGCGAAGTCATATACAAACTTAAACAGTGAGTTTTTGAATTACCTTTAAAAACAGCTTAATCACTCAAAGGCTACTGAAGAGGAAAATGTAGCGATTTCCAAAACAGACTGTCTTGTCAGCTAAGTGATTGACTCTATACAGAGTTGTTGTTGTTGTTGTTGCCTTCTTAAAAACTTACTTAATTTAAAACTCGCAATTTAATTCATGTAATAATTTAATAGATCATAAGACTATTTAAAGAAATCATAAATTTTATTTGATTTATTATGCAAAATTTCTTACTTCAGTTCAGCAGAGAAAGGCCTTTTCAGAATTTGGCCACATGCATATTGCATACAAACGAATTAAGACATCCTAAAAATTTGCAATGAAATAATTTCAAAATATATCAAAAAACTACTAACATGTGCCATTTTAGCTCTTAAAATTCAACTAGATGCTACTACCGACACTTCTGAAAGCGGTCCTATAAAATCTATTTAACAAAAGTTAAGGTAAACATCAAGTATAATGCAACATAATTTTGGAATTTTCTGAACACTAAACGTAAGATTAGTTCCTATCCTTTTCGTATGAAGTAAAAAACATTTGAGTCAGATAATGATATTACTATTCGCAACCATTTTGCTGACTGTTTTAAAAGCAGTAACTCATCCACTTTATATAATAGTTTTGGATACCTTTTAAATGTGCAATCTGCTGATATTTGTACCAAAATCAGCAGATAATCAAATTTGTACCAAATTAGAATGCTACAAATTGGTTAAAAAAGGCATGCCATCTGACTCTCGTAAGCATATAACTTTTAAACTTGGTGTCTCCTCATCCATGCTAAATGATGTCTTCAACTCTTCTCTTTGGCCAGCTGACGTGAAGGTGAAGTTTTTTCGAAATCTTCAACACCATCTGCCAAAGCCCTAGAGCAATGCGTAAATGTGCCAAAACTCAACAACTCTCTCAACATTTATTTTCAAAACATATCTGGCATGCGCACCAAATCTTCGTCAACCTTTGTTGCTACCTCGCACTTGGATGCAGATGTTATTGTTTTAGTTGAAACTTGGCTAAATAGTGACTTTTTCATCGAAGAATTTTTTGATCTTAATATTTACCAAGTTTTCCGAAAAGATCGCGATGCTGCTAAAACTGGCTGCAATCGTGGTGGAGGTGTTCTGATTGCTGTCAAGCGAAATATTTATGCATCAGTAGTGCCTCTGAATAACTCGGACTCACTTCTAGACCAGCTTTGCATCTATGTTAAAGGTTCTGCTGGTATATTATTTGTGTGTGTCTCATATGTCCCACCAAATAGTTCAATTGATTTATATAGTTCTCATATCAACAATTTAAAATCACTAGTCGATTATAATCTTGCTGATAATCAGCTATGTGTCCTTGGTGACTTTAATTTAAGTAAAGTTGTGTGGAATAATGATCATTGTAATACTGGATTTATTCCTTCTAATGTATGTAGTGATCTTGAAATATTTGTAATAGATAGTTTTTTAGACCTTGAGTTAATTCAAATCAATGGATTTAAAAACAAATTGAATAAGATTCTTGATTTAATATTTATCAGCAATAATTTAAATTTTAAAGTTGAGGAATCGGCTTTTCCCATTTGCTCCTCAGACATGCATCATATTCCGCTAAATGTGGTTCTTGAGTTTTATAAATTTTTGTTACCCGCATCTAATTATAGTTCTACCTCTAATTTCAATTTTAACTTATGCAATTTCAATCTACTTAATCGCGCGTTTTCTACCGTAGATTGGAGTACTCAATTTTATTCACTGAGTTTGGTGGATTCATTTAATTTTTTTAAATATACTATTTCTAATGTTTGTAATGAATATATACCTCGCACTCATAGAAAAAACTATAAAATACCTTGGCTCACACCGGGGCTTATAAAACTTAAAAATCTTAGAAACAAATTTTATAGATTATATGCTCAAACAGGTATTATTGAAAATTTTTTCAGATATCGGCATTACATGAGGGAGTTCAACTTTTTAAATAAATACCTCTATAAGCAATATATTTTAAAGTTTGAAATGAAAATTAAATCAAACCCAAAAGAGTTTTGGCGCTTTATTAATTCTTGGAAAAAGAGCTCATATATTCCTTCTTCGATGTTTCTTAATAATAAAACTTCTAAAAGTGCGTCTGAAACGGCAAATATTTTTGCTGATTTCTTTGAATCAAACTTTATGCCTTCATTAGGTTCTTCTGTTTCATCGTCAGACAATGTATCATCCTCCATTGATTTTGGTCAACTTGAGTTGTCGATTCTTGACATTAAAAATGGAATTCTTAACCTCAAAATGTCAAACAAGTTAGATATCGATGGCATATCCCCGTTTTTTCTTAAAAAATGCTGCTCATCTCTTGTGAATCCATTGCAAATTTTGTTTAATAAATCTTTACACACAGGTGAATTTATAGCCAATTGGAAAATTGCTTCTATTACTCCGATCTATAAATCAGGAAATAAAAACAATATCATTAATTACAGACCGATTACTAAACTATCAACTATTTCAAAGCTCTTCGAAAGAATTGTTAAAGATAAGATCTTCTTTGCAGTGAAAAGCATAATTTCTCCATATCAACATGGCTTTGTTCCTGGTCGTTCGACTGTTACAAATCTTACCGTTTTTTCTGAATACTGTATCAATGCCTTTCAAGAAGGGTGTCCAGTTGACACTATTTATACAGACTTCTCAAAAGCCTTTGATAAAGTTGCTCATACAATTCTGATTAATAAACTATCTAAAATCGGCTTTCATTCAAACTTTTTAAACTGGCTCAATTCATACCTAACTGATAGAATTTGCTTTGTGAATGTTGAAAATGAAAAATCTAGGCCATTCTTAGTAACTTCTGGTGTCCCTCAGGGAAGTATTTTGGGTCCGTTATTATTTATTTTGTTTATAAATGACATAACTGATTCCATTGTTTATTCCCGCTGCTTGTTATTTGCGGACGATTTAAAAATTTTTTTAAAAGTAAACAATTCAGAAGATGCTTCTAAGCTTCAGGCTGATCTCGACTCTGTTTATGATTGGTGTGTTAAGAATATGTTGTCTTTGAATCGAAGAAAATGTGCTTTTTCCACTTATTCAAAGTTAGATCATTCTCACTCAATTACTTACATTCTGGATAATACTCCGATCAATTGTGTCACTGAAATCAAAGATTTAGGTGTCATTTTTGATAAAAAATTTAATTTTATTTCCCATCTTAACTACATTATCCCTAAAGCGTACTCATTGCTTGCGTTCCTGCGTCGAAACTCTTCCAACTTTAATGATCTTGTCACGTTGAAATCTTTGTATATTTCTATGGTGCGGTCAATCTTGGAATATGCCTCTTTTATATGGAACCCTTTTTATACTATACATTCTAATCGCATAGAACGGATTCAAAGGTCATTTGTTAGGTTTGCTTTTCGATACATAAACTTTGAAGAACCTGGCCCTTCATATGATGTCAAATGCAAGCTCATTAACTTAAAAAGTCTTCACATTAGAAGAATTAATCTTGCAATGTTATTTGTTTTTGATATATCAGTCGGTAAAGTCGATTGCCCTCAACTTTTGGATTTAATTAACTTTAATGTTCCGACGAGAACACTAAGGCATTCTAATTTATTTTATTTAGGCTTACGCCGTACAAACTATGCATTAAACTCTCCAATGTATAGAGCTTTATTTGAACTTAATAAGTTGTCTGAATATTGTGATGTAGATTTTGCTAATTCTAAGGATTCGCTAAAGTCATTACTAAACAGAATTTAATTCTTTAAGATATATTAAATTTTTTGTATATAGTTGTCGTAGTCTGTAAGAATATTGTTCATAGACTTAATAAATAAATAAATAAATAAATAAATAAATAAATAAAAAATAATTAATACAAACAAAGACCTTAACCTACTTAAAAGCCCTAAAAACATCTTATAAAAGTGGTTCAGACAAAAACCTTTACGCCCATATTTTGCAAATGGTTGTAAGTATCTGTTATGCCAATCACTTTGATTTTGACTGCTTCTATTTGATCTTGTTATATTCTGGCAGCTTAGAAGTCTTCATATAAATTCCATTGCATAAATCTGTTAACAGGTCTGTAATAGATAATTATAGTGGAATTGCTTAATAAGTTCCTTACTTAAACTTTTCAATGCAATCCTTTCTTTACAATTATCACATAGTGTTAAGATTTCTTTGCGAAAAATATACTGTTACTAATTAACTCGAATTTTAATCAAAATTTATCGAAAAATTCAGAAATAGATTACTAACCGATGTCATTTACACACTTTAGTAAGGCATTCGATGTTGCAAATCATAATTTCTGAACTTTAAAACTATCTCTTCTTGGATTTCCAACTCACCTGGTGAGATTAATTGAATAATATTTACTCAATTAAACACTAATGGCGTTTTCTTTTTTCAGCTAAAACTGCTGTATTCTGAAAGTGCAGAATTTTTTAAATTTTAAAATGAACTCAAAAAATGTTGACTTGTTATTAGTCGAGAAAAGATAAGAAAAAAAGCATATTTCTTTTTTTAATGATGTTGTGTTGGCTACACAAGAGGTTAAAAACTCCAGTAGCTCGTTCCTGTAACAAAATCGGCAAGTCACCGATTTGTGTGATGTCAGCCGTTATCGATCCCTATTAACCGATTTCGTGACAACTAATGTTTCTATACGTTTAAATTGGTAAAAACTCGGACCATGATGAAAAAGAACACAAATCGAGAAGAAAAGTTGCGAAATTGTACTTCTTCATAACTCAAACATATACTGTTTTGCTAAAATGTTTAACTTTTATAGGCATTATTTATAAATTGCATTACCTTTAAAACTAAAACGTTTTTTTAAGAATAACAAAATATTTCAATCAGAAAATAATTCGACTTATATAAAAGTAACCATTTTTAAAGGTATATTTCGAGTACTTATAACTTAATAACACAAAACATTACTGACATTAAATAAATCGGTGGAATTCTCACTTGCCGCAAAGCTAGTGAGAAAAAAAGACATATTGTTGTCGATGCACATTACGCACAGAAACACTTTTTTAAAAGGTTACATTGAAATAAAATTAGAACATGTGATAGCTTATCGATTAGGAACGAACGAATCGAACAGAGATCGAATCAGATACGTACAGAAATATTGCAGGTAAGAGTAACATCAGAGTGACGTCGAATCGGTCATATGAGTCGGTAACTACGATCGCTACGAGTTACAGGAACGAGCTACAGATTTGTACAGAGTGTAAAGAGTGTAGAAGAAATGTCGTGAAAGCGTGTAATGACACAAAATTAGCACACTACGAACACAAATTTGCCTCAGCCGGTGGTAGGAATCAAACTTATAATATTATATAGCAGATTGGCGTGAGCAAGGTTGCTACGCAAGCTTCTAGCAATGTTGACGTCAATAAAATGAACAAAAAATTTATCGATCTTCCTCTTCCTAATCTAGTTGCAAATCCATTTCCAGTATTAGAAAGTACCTCAAATCAGAAAGTACCTCAAGCCAAGGAAGTGTTTTCAGTTTTTACCTCGTCGCTCTAATTGAAGTTTATCAGAGTTGTTTAAAAGTTTAGTCAAATACAGATGGTTTAGATAAGATACATCCTAAATTCTTAAAAATTATTCTTCCAAAATTAATCCCGCTTATTTATCATCTTTTCAATAGTATTATTATGTCATTTTCATTCCCAACTAGCTGGAAAAAAACCAAAATTATCCCAGTTCCCAGAACACACAACGAATTCCGACCAATTGCAATCTTACCATTTTTATCAAGAGTGTTTGAGTTCCTTAATTACAAGCAAATAAATTAACATCTTCTTAGAAACTCTTTGCTTACTGATAGGCAATCTGGGGTTCGACCTAAGCGAAGCTGTGTTACTGCACTTATGGGTGTATCTGATGAAATTCGTGGAAACATTGATCGCAACGAAATATCATTTTTAGTTCTAGTCCACCATTCTAAGGCATTCGACACCGATCATCACAGTATCTTATGCAAGAAACTATCAAAAAAGTTTAATTTTTCTTCGGATGCAACACGTTTTCTGTTGTCATACCTGTCGGGGCGGACGCAATCTGTAAACATTGGCAGTAATACTTCAGATTTCTTGTCATTTGCTCGTGGCGTTCCTCAAGGTACCATCTTGGCACCTCTTTTGTGTACATTTTACGTGAACGACTTGCCAAATTTTTTTACATAATGTCGTGTGCAAATGTACGCAGATGATGTCCAGCTTTATGTAATGGCGTTATCTTTTCTCGGCAAAAAATGCAGCCCTCTGAGTGTGCAGGATTTTTTAAATTTTAACCTGAACTCAAAAAATGTTGACCTGTTATTACTCGAGAAAAGATCAGAAAAATGCATAATTTTTTCAATGATGTTGTGTTGGCTTCACTGTTGTTTAATTTTGAGAAATAAATTAAATTGCAAAACAACAAATGCGAACAATAATATATTCCTTCTTTCCTTATATTGTTCTTAGTAATTTAAAATCGTCAGATCTTTATTATTGGGTGATCATGAAGACGTTTCAAGCAACTCTTTTATAATAACATTAATTGCAGACTCAACTGTTGTGTTTCTATTTGAAACATCACATTTATTTTGTCATCCGTGAAAAAGCTTAAACTTTAATGAAATGTCTATGATAATGTTTTCCTAACATGTCACTTTTTTGTTCATTCAGTTGGTTGAATTTTGAAAACTGTCGATCATGAGAATGCAAAAATTCTGCTTTTTTTCTACTTCTGAGGTCAACATTTTCGAGAAAAGGATATGATTTAATTTTAGAGGTCAGAATTTTCTTCGAGAAAAGAACGGAAAAAATGCAGAATTCAAAGAAGGCAGAAAAAATGTAGAATTTTTTCGAGAAAAAAATGCCATAAGTGTTATATTTAAACATCTAAAGACACATGAGTTTTCAATCACTGCTGGTATGCCTTAAGGAAGCCACCTAGGGTCTCTATTGCTTTTACTTAATATAAGTGATTTACCGTCTGTTATAAAGCATTGCGATATTTTGTTATATACTGATGACGTCAAACTTTTTCTCTAATTTAGAAATGAGCAAGACGATTTATGTATAGTTGCAAACTATTATTTTATTGCAAGGTGTTCATTTTTGTTTTTAGTTTACTTCCACAAAATAAAGTAAATTGTCAGAATATAACTGTTTTACTCGATTTATTGATTCATATAGATAAATGTTTATAATATATTTTTATTTTTTTTTGTGTTGACACTCGTGTTGTTTCTTAAAATAACTAAAAAACTGTCAAGTTTACATAAGTTAAGACATATGTTAATAAATAAAAACAACGATAAGTAATATTTCAGTAAGAATATGTAACAATATGCAACTATTTTTTGAGATTATTTTGAAAAATTTGTGATGTCATCATAGCGACATGCCTACTCATGATATCTAAAAACTTGAAACACTGATACACCAGCTGAGACATATACCAAAATAACATATTAATTGCTAAATGTAAAATATAATTAAGTGAATGTAAGTTTTTAAAAAGTTCAGTTTTTACTTAAGCAGAAAAATTTCACTCGAGAATTTTATGTATTTATATGTTTATGTATCTATTTTCTAATTTTTTTTTATTATGTTTCTTTCGTATTTTTGTAAAAAAAATGGAACACAATATAACTTCAACAAAGAGTAAAGAGCTCAAAATATTTTTTTTTTATTACTGTTGGCTGGCTTACGAAATTGTTAAAATTTGCAAATTAAATGGCTTTTGTGTATATAATATATTTTTTTTTTTATATTTTGTGTTCTTATGCTTTTGCATTAAATTAAGTTTTTATTGTATATTTTTTCTTACAAACTAAATTATCTTGATTAGTTTTATTAATTATATTGCTTAAATTAGGCTGAACAGTTTTTATTTTTTTTTCTCTCTTCTTTGTTTATTTTTAAATTTCTTTTTATGGGTTGCATATAAATATTTTGCTTTTTCAGCAACAAAGCTTGAGTAAAATATTTTTGAATCATTTTGTTATTTAATTTTCAAAATTACTCTAAAATATATTAATTTTTTTCCCATTTTTGTTATGTATGAAATTATCAACTATTATTTTATTATTATTTACAATATTCGTTTGTCTGTTAAATAGATTATTTGTTTGTCTTTATGCACAAACCTTCAATTGAAACATTGTTGTTTTTTATAGTTGAAATTTTCTACAATATTTAATTAAGTTTAAGTTGACGTTCACTACTATATATAATTGATTAAGCGTTAAAATTGTTGATTGTTGTAGCTAAAGTGTTTGTAGTTTAAGTTATTTAACTACTTAGTTGATGTTATATAATAATATTTTAGAAGAATTTCTGTGAGGACAAAAAGGCATGAAAAAGCTTTTTTATTAAAGCATATCTAGAGTTTAGTTTATGTTTGTTAAGATTTAGTATTATCTAGTTTTCTAAAATTTCTTCGACATTTTTTTTCCTATGACGCGCTACTTAGACAACTTTGCATAAAATAAATTTGGCCGATGCACAGTGAAGCAAACTGCTTGAGTTAGTTAAAAATTTGAGGGGTATTTTGAAAAATTTCAACAATATCTCAATGCTATTTCTTAAAATTATTCTATGCGGCAATTTCTGTCTTTTTATGAGAAAACAATTACCTTTGATTAAAAAATAAAACGGTGAGCAAAATACTTTAAAAAAATTGTTGTATATCGATCGTTAAAAGTTGTTGGAATTCTCTTATGTGGCATTTGTACTTTGGAATATCATCGATTGGTACTCGTATGTATAAGATTTATTCTGAAAAGATAGAAATTATGACCAAAATTATGGATAATATGAGAAAAACCGTATTTATGGCATAGTTTAATCTCAAAATTGCTTTTGACTCAAATCATTATCATTCACCGACAATATGATCAAATTGTTTTATATCAGTTTTTCTAAACATCAATAGATATCATGTGCAAATACGTAAGATTTTATCTATGATTGAAATAAAAACATGGTATGCTGCGATGTTATCAATGTGTGCTGTAATAAATAGATTAAACATTTCTTATTAAGAATTTCTAAAATTTCTCTCCTACAAACTGTAGCACAACATGAGCGCAATAAAGTACAAGATACGAATAGTGTAGCTAACTTTCAGCACATCTAATGCAACTACAAAAACCCAATTAGAAAAAAAAAAATTCAGAAGTCCGATTAAAAGCATGTGACCATTGTTTGCTATTATTGAAAAGAACATTGAAAACAATAAAAGTACTAAAATTTCTCCGAAATTAAACAAATATTATTGCATGTTCTATCAACAAACAACCTCTCTACCATTAAATGCAGCACAACTTGAGCTCATCACAGCACAATTTCTAAATTATGTACTCTAAGTATCAGTTCTGTTCCACTGTGCATTCGACTTTCCAATCCGAATTGTTTCTTAACTAAGACTAGTTCAAAATTTATTTTTAACTTTTTAAATTTTTCAAGTTGAGGCGAGATTTTTATTGAAAAAAAAAAAAAATGTTTTCTATGTATAAAGAAATGCCTTATATATTTACCACAATACTTTAAAATGTGCAGAGCTTTGAATAAAAACTGTTTGTTTAACCATCGTTGTTTATTATTGAAAGCTACGTTTTGTTGTTTATACTAAGCAGAGGAGGCTTTAAAAAGTTAAGCATTAAAATATCTAGATTAAATTTCATATAAGATTAATTCTTTTTATTATCAAATAGTGTCAATTTAAAAACACTTGTTTCCGAAGAATTTTTTCTTTTTAAGCGCCTTTAAAACATGACTTCATCAGAGCTATTTTCAGAGCTACATAATTAAGTCCTGACTTATGTTTTTATAAATAATAATGTTTTTATAATGTTTTGTTGTTTTATAAGTCATGGCTTAATTATGTCGTTTTTTGAATAATTTTTTAATAACGAAATAAAATGCAAGCATTGATGATTTGTAGCTAGAAACTTAAATACATAACTATTTTCAAAAAGATTATTTTTTAAAATAATTTTAAACAAAATATTAGAAAAATAGGTGTAATAAAAAGCCAATTCATATGCACAAAACGAAGCATAGTTTGGGGTGGCACCAAGCAGTTAAATATACAGAAAAAAAATATTTTATAAAAAACATTGCTTACTTCAAAACATATCGAAAAGTTACTGAATTACAGAAAATAGTTTCATTAAATCTTAGCTATAAATATTTAAGGCAAAAAATATGCTATTGCTTTGAAATAAATTAATTTACAAAAATTATTTAAGATTTGTATAAGCTACGAGTAAAAAGGTTTCATTTAATACTTTTTTAACAAAGATACAGTGTTGTATACTTGAACTAAGAATAAAGCTGAACCACATATAAAATAGAAATTATTTTAGATTGGTGATTTACAGATATTTATAAATATATATATATTGATATATTTATAACTTTGTTTAGAGATGAGAATAAATAGAGACAGGTGTTGGAAAAGAGTAGCTGTGTTAAGAAATAGTGTAGATGTTTTAAAAGTTTATAAAAATTATAGTTAGAAATGATCAAATTGATACACTTGATCATTTTAGAATATTTTAGTAAGTTATTCGTTAAACTGTTTGTATTTTTGTATACATTAAGTTAGTTATATCAGTTTAGAACATATTAAAAACATGCTGCAACAAAAGCAAAAAATAAAAGAAATAACTCAATAAGAATTTGGAAATCATGCAACAGTTTGGAAATTATTTGGAAATTATATTAAATCGTTCTTTATAAGAAAATAAGTAAAATAGCTTAAGCTCATTTCTGTAGCGAAAAATTGTGCTTATGTTTAAATTGATATCGGTACAGACTTAACCAGAGCTTTCGAATATCATTGGTTTACTTACATTTATTTCATTTGCTGCAAAACCATTTTTTAAATGCAAATAGAGTGTATAGATTTTTAAAGTCAAGAAATTTTCTGGTCGCATATAATGGGAATGGAGATAAAGCACCCACAATATATATGAAATATGCAAAGGTGGTTTTTGTTTTGCTCCACCAGCATTTTCTAATAGAATGGGGTAAAAACATAAGATCTGCATGAAAAGATTGGTATCGTTAGTGGAAAATATCCACCCGGTTTTTATTTAAAGCAGAAAAGACGGGCTAAAATTGTTTGAAAACAGCTTAAACCTATATTTTTTTTTTTTTTTAAAAAGTAAAGGTTTTTATTTCTTCTTTCGACAGGCAATTACACAGGCTACATGGTCCGTCTTCATTTTTTTCATTACGTGAGTTATTTAATTGTGTTTTTGAAGATCAAACTCAATTTTTTACTTAATTCTTATGATCAATTTTCCTGAATTCCTGAACGAATAATAACGAATAACTAAATTACTTAACTAATAACTTAATAATGAAAACTTAATTTTCGAAAACTTAAAACTTAATAACAATATAACCAAAACACTTGAAGACATGAAAATTGGCTAAAAAAATTTCAACCAAATAATTGAAAAAAAATACCAAAAATTGTTCGAAGAATTACCTAAAAATGGGAACGGAAATTTCGCAAAAAAAAAAATTAAACAAATGAAATATCCCAAAAAAAAATTGATAATTACAATAAAATGCAGTAAATGTACTGTACGTTCGGTACCACTCAAGCACTAACAATTTTCGTATAGTTGACCAAAACGTCTAAATTGATTCGGGAAGTCATAAGAGGTCATAAGATAAAAAAAATGTGTACCATAATCCCCAATTAAATTCTCGTTAAAATATAAAAATGCATTGTGAAGACATATCGGACTAGGAAAATTTAAAAAAAAAAATACACAACACCTTACAGGACCAAAAACTTCAGACTGCACATTATTAAAATGGTATGGCAATAGCTAGGCGGGGGGTGCGGTCGTTGGAGCTGAACCATGGTAGTTAAGTTTTCGTTAAAAGTTGTTAACTCGAAAACCTATTTCATGATATTCATCAAATAGTGTCAATCGAATATATTTTATAAAAAGTAATGTTTCACTGAATGTAGAGTGAAGACTTCTTTTAAAACTTTAAACTTTTAATTGCTTCATTTTGTAAAAACTAAAGCTGATTGATATCTTGGCAATAAATGGAAAGGACGATGTAACCTGAGAAATTTTTAAACGAGCACCCTAAAGACGCCAACGAGCGCTCCCCTGATACTGCATAAAAATTTTTCATTCAAGAAAAAGATCTTTGGTTCAATAGCCTAAAAATAAAGCATTCATGACAACATCTACGACAAAGGACTAAGGTATTAGATGGATGTATCATCAGTGGTATTAAAACGACTAGGATAATTTTATTCAAGACGTTGAAACCTACAAAATGTAATAACTGACGGACAGTCAAAGCAATTGATACTCGACTTTCATTCCTGCTTCAAGAAAGCGATCGAGACTACCACCTTTGCCGAAACCACTGTATCGACCATGTGTCGCGGCATCACAGCAGAGAAAGATGTCGTCTTAAAGCCACCCTGCAGTCAATTGTAATGCCTTTTTGCAAGAAGCAAGAAAAGAGGCGTCTCTTCAGATGCAATAATGCATAGCTACAGAAAAAAATGGGTGTAAATGGGTGTCTACCTACAAAGTTATTTTAGAACGGTGGTAAAGTATTCACCTGATAAAGCATTGGCATTAATCATATTGCCAAAATTATGCCAACGTAAATATGACGTAACTAAAAAATTAGCGTTGCCATTAAATTTTGATATATGTATATCCATCATATGAGCAGATAAAGGGAGTCTAAAAATTATGTTATCCTTGTGAATCTGATTGCGATAAAATCAATGAGTCATAGGATAACATTAAATTATAACCCCTTGTTGATTTAATCATCAAACACACTTCGTTTTGTGTTGCGCTATTAAAAATTTGTCAATGTTTTTTAAATGGGGATTCGATGGCAGCGGTGGACAATGCCGATATAAACAATCATCCAAAATGAATGACTTTGAAGACTTTAACATTTAAGAAACTTTTATTGCGCTTTTGCAATCAAATAGCTTTAAAAAGCACACGTAAGCAGTGAGGCAGAATCCAAGGCTGTCATCAACATCATACTGCAGGATTATTAAATTCGATTTTCAAAAAGAATCACAAGAGTCAGTTATGGAAGAGTTCAGCACCGTTTTTAATCAAATAAATACAATTTTCCAATTACTCAAAATATTCTATCTGCAAAGCAACTTCGAAGAAAATTAACTTAAAATTATTCGAAACCTTAAAGTGGGTGCTGACTAGGGCTTTTAATCCCGTAGGGTTTTGGCAAATCCCGGGATTTTGGACTTACAATTTATGATCCCGGGATCCCAGGATATTTCAGAAATTTCAAAATTTTAAAATAATGGCATTAAGCTGTTTTAAAAGCAGGGACCGTTAATAAAACTTTCTCTTAATTTTTGCGATTTAGCAAAAACAATTGCATATTTTTTAAATCAAAATCTTAACTTAATCATTAAGTTTGAAGTACGAAACTTCAAATGTTCAAAAACAAAAAGTTAGACAAAAGTTACAGTTGCAATGTAAAAAAAAAGACTACAAGGAAATAAATTCAACAATAACAGAAAGAAAAAGTCGAATTCTGAAATCCCAATTTGGAATTTTTGAGGAAACACTTGTAAATTTTATGATTGAAAAGATATATATCACCTGATAAAATCAGATCGAAAAGTTATATTAAAATAACAATTATAATATTATGAATAAAAATCATAACCTTTACATTCCTTCATTAAAAATATTTTCTAAATTTTGAAATATTTAAATTATATAATAAGTTTATTTTATAAAAAACGTTACGACTTTTTTATTTACAAAAACCCAAAATATTTAAAATATCAAAAAATATTTGACTTTATTATAAACATAAAAATATGCACGTAAATAAGTTTAACAAAACAAACTATATAGTTTTATCTTTTAAAGAATTTAAAAAGAATTTAAAAATTTAAAAAAAAAACAAAACTTCTTATTCAAATAAACTGGTCAGCTGTTAGTAAAAAGTATGATGTGAATAAAATAGTCCTTTTATCGTAAAAAAACTATAGTTTAGTTATAAAACTATCGTTACTTTTAAAGTTCCGTGAAAGTTGAACAGGCTAGTAAACAGAGTCTTTTAATATAACAACCAAAACAAAAAGTCTGTTGCAGCAGAGATTAGCAAGTTATAAAATTTGAGAGAGTAAGCGGCAAGATGCTCTCTTTGCGTGAAAAATTGCAAAAAGTATGGAAACAGCAAACAGTTGCAACTTTTGAAGAAAAGTCAAAAACGTATGTTTATTTCTTTTGTAAAAACTGGAAAAATGTCAGACTAAAAGAATAAATTGGCTACCTGTTGTTTTTTTTGTGTTGTTTTAATGGCTGGTACTCTAATTTGACATCAGCCGTCAAAACATGGCAGCTTACGAATTGCTGCGAGGTTCTGCTTCGCCAAATTTATGTAGCAGAAAATAGCAACATTTGACAAGGACTGGATTACTTCTTTTCGCTCTCTTCTGCTCAAGTACGGGACCAGACCTAAACTGAAAAATAGACTTTCAAAATGTGTACAGAAATAAAAAAAAGAACAGGGCGATTTCGATATTTAAAAAAAACATCGTTTACATTGCAGTTGCATTTATAGTTACTGAAAATGTTTATATTTTCCTACGAATAAAATACTGGGATTTAGGGTTTGAAATCCCAGGATTCCGGGACTAAAAATAGGTTCGTAATCCCAGGATTTTTAGATTCCGGGATTGAAAGCCCTAGTGCTGACACATTGTCATGAATTTTCACTAAAGTTGACCAAAATTGAGAACAAAAAATGCAGACACATATTCATTCCGTTTTTAGGCACTACATAAAATTCAACACCACAGAATAAAAAACTTTTCGCACGACTTTTTCACAACTGTCATGATTTTACATGTCTATTTGTCTATTTAAGCGCACAGTAATTCTTACTGAATTTTAATTTATGTTTGTTTTTGACACTTGTCTCAATTTTTGCTTTGTTTCACTAACAGGCTGTTTTCCTTGTAGAAAAGAAAATAAGCAACTATCAATGCTATCTAGTTATTTATACAATGGAGCAGACTTAACCATGAATATTTTTACACATATCGCTCATTTGCTCGAATAACGTCATAACTCAAAAAATAAGATTTTTGGGTTAATGTCGCAGAATTGTTCTTTATAACATATTGTGTAAAAATTTTATGCTATTATTTTAAATATTCTCGGCTAGAGAAGATAAAATGTCTCTATCTCTTCATACAGGGTGTGAGTCAATTGAAAACTTTAAATGCGTTTTATGCAAAACGACTTCTTCGAGTAAATGAGCGATGTTTAAACGAACTAATATTTTTTCAACTTCTGTGCGGACAATATTTTTGTAAAATAAAGGTACATTCCTCAAACTTAACATTAATAATTGAAAAACTAAGTTTTACGATTGAAAATTTCGACCCTTGGGTTGGAAAATTTTTCAACTTAACAGAGATGAAAAACACAACACGGTTAGTACAAAAACTAAATCAAAAGATCAACAAAACAAAAAGTTCAAAAACTCAACTTATGCTATGTTCACACTGAGAGCTAAATGCGCATTTAGAGAATTTACTATATATATTTGTCTCTGTTACTCCTACAACGAGTAAAGGGCCGTTCGTAAATGTGGATTTCGTAAATGCGCATTTAGCTCTCAGTGTGAACATAGGATTAAACAATTTAATAATTGAAACCAAAAATCGGTTAGAAATTTCAGGGGCCGAATTACAGCATAAGTGATCGAGCAAAATTGAGCAAGATTGATAGGCACTTCTGTCATCGTGCCCTTCATTACAGATGCTGTAATTCGACCCCAGATTTTTAATTGAAAATACTATATTTTTATTTAGAAAAAAAAACCATCTACTTAAGCATTGCTAATGACTTCTTCTACCTGGAATTTATCATAATCTCTTCCAACAATAAAGCATAAAGATCAAAAGTAGGTTTTTGAAAAGGTATTTTTTCCAAAAGGTGTTAAGGCTTGGGCTAAGGTGACAACTGGGAAGCAGAGCCCTCTATCTACGAACAAAAAACTCACACTCTATAATTCGCTCATCATGCACGTCATATTGTACGTATGCAGCACAAACCTGAACGCTAAGCAATAATGGAAAAGATTTTGGCAGCATTTGAAGTTTCTTGGCCAAATGCAAGCCGACATTGACGTAGTCAAGCCCACTGGATAGGTCACGCTACGCGGATTTTAGTTGAAGTTCCAAAGATAATATTCGATTCGGAGCCAGCATCTGCCATGAAAACGCTAAGCATTAGTCAAATCGAGTTGCTTTGTGTTTATATATAAAAAAAAAACAATCAGTACATACCATTTCGAAAAGTTTTTAATCAAATCTTTGATTTGAAATACTTACCATTTACGCTTATTAAACCAGTTTAAAAAACTTCACATAGAATTTCGAAAGCTCCGCAATAAATCAAAGTACTTTCTTCTCACACAGAATATTATTTATATTCAAGAACATGCATTAAAAAGCATACCACTCAATGAGCTTCAACTAGTAAACAATTGTTTTTTTAGAAAAAAATCCATTCATAAGCTTTTAAAATACAATAGCTGAAGAAAATTTTGGACTAAAAGCTTAAAGCTGTAAAATTTAAATAAAAATAAAAATCAATGTGCTTGCATAAACTCTTCAATATTTGAGGTGAGTAAAAAAAAAATATAGTTTTGCTGCTACAAATTTTTTCTTTTTTTTTAACTAAAATTATAATGTTTATTTTAGTAAAAAACAAAAACCTCGTTTTTCCCAAGCATATCATTAGTAATAAAATTTAAAAAATTTAACCACTGCTTATTTAGTTATGTTATAGTAAGCAGTAAAAGATAACGCTTCGACAGCTTATATGCTCTGTAATAAACGTCATAATAATCATCATCGTCGTTGTTGTTGTTTTTGTGGTCTTAACTAGGTTAAAAGCAGGCAAATATACATATTAAGAGTTACGATTAACGTCTATATTTATTATGATTTTTTTTTTATTTATTAGCAAATCTTAGCAAATTGGTGTTTTTTATTCATAATGTTAGAGTTTTGTTGTTATTAGTTAGGGTTGTTTTTTTTTTGTATTTATATAAGCATGTGTTTTAACTGTTCTTGTAATAATTTTGAAATTTTCTTTAATAAAAATTTTGAATAAGAGTTTCAAAACGACCCGGAATAAGAGCCGGAAAATGCTAAGCGCACCTTTGTGTTCGACCTGGTTTTAGTTTGAAGATGTGTACGTACGTGAAAAGTGGTGGGTGGTGCGTGTTTTGCGTTGGTTGTGTTTTTGGTTTTTATTTTTTTAATAAGAACAGTTGAAATGTTATATTTGAAATGTTTAAGGTGTTGTTGTTGCTTATGTTGTTATGATAGATATCTAAAACTACTGATATTTATAGCTGCGCTTTGTTGTTTTTGATGTTTGTTCATTGTGTAAATTTGTCATTTGTTTTTAACTAAATAATTTGTTAATCTCAGTTTACTAAACTTTTATTATAAGCTTTTCTACTGCTTTACTATATCCTTTTTTATTTTGACTAATCAGTTAGAAATACATTTATTTATGTTTTGTGTGAGTGTGTGAGTTTTTGTGAGTATTATATTATATTATGATTTTTTTTATTCTGCGTTACGGTCTTACTCGCAGTTTACAGATAAGTGTGTCCAGATCAACGTTCAGTTTTTAAATTTGTTTGGTTTTACTAACACATGTCTTCCTATCTACTTAACTGTCAGTTTGTCTATTTTTTCATCAGTCTGTCTGCCAGTTTATATCAGTGCCTGTCTGTTATCTTCGCCGTGTCCTTGTTTATGTGTATTCTGTGTGGTTGTTTTTAGGGTTTTTGTGTTTATGTTATATTTCTCTCATAGTTCTTGTCCTCGTTTAATCCGTTGCCGAATTAAACTAAGACTCCTTTGGTTAATCACCACCTAAACTTAACGCCTGAACTATACGTGGATCAGCTTTACTACCCTCACGAAATTCTTCTAACGTCAATCGATCATCATGATTTTTATCCATCTGATCAAATATTTTATCGACACGTTTCTGCGGTGTGTTCTCGTCCTCTGTTTGTGGCTGCTGACCCTGTAAATATATGAAAAAACCATTTGAAAATTTTAAAACAATTTTAATATATTTTAATGTTATATAAATTTCAATATTTTAAACTATACATGATTCGTTGAAGCCATAATATGTTTTGCAATTATTTGTAAATAAATTTTAATAATGAATTTAAAATGTTATTATAACTAAAGAAACAATTGTTTTTGGCACTAAGAAGTGAAAATTTAATTTTTTTTTTTTACTTATAAGACTTTTTTTAATCCCTAAAAATACATACTAATAAATGACAAAGCTCTTTTGCTGTGAAAAAAATAGCATATAAGAAGTAATTAAAATAATAGCCAGTAAAAGCAGATGCGAGAAATTGAACTTGCACACCCATACACTACAGAAAAACTTGCTACCACCGGTCATTTCAATTTATTATAATTATTTTATCACCTTTACGTTTCCAAACTCATATAAAGAAAAAAAAGTTTATTTTTTTAAACATAAAAGGTATTTTTTTTATAAATTGTTAATCATTTCAGGACACCGGTCCCGGAAAAAATATTTTTTTTTTCATCGAAACTTATTCTAAAGTCCAAAAATGTTTCTTATTTCAATATAGGGTCCTGAATATAGTGAATTAAGCTTTTTTGATTTGGCAGCCCTGTTTGAAAATCAGCTTTTTGAAATAAAGCGTACCTAAAACCACTTTACGCGAGTTCTTGTGAGTTCAACATTGTGGCATTATAACTCATATTTATTGCTTAATGATAATTATAAATTTATATTTCTTAATTCAATCGGTAAGTCTGTTTTGAATTTTAATAGTTTTTATCTTAAAAGTTTTAAAAAAATAAGCCTTTTAAGCGAAACCCACATGGGACACAGGGGTTCATATGATCCTCAAGTGCAACTTTCCAGTATATTTTCTAATTGCGAACTCTAAGTTCATAAAATTACATTTTGTGCTAATAAAAGTTTTGCTTTGCTGAAATTGTTATAGAAATGATGCATTAGGGCACAAGGGAGTTCCATTTAAGAAAGGATGAGATTTTGGTATTACTTACTGCTAAGGATAGCGAGGAGGAGGACGCACTGTCTCTTGATGAGAAAGATAACATTTTTACTGTAGGAGATATTGATGTTGGAGTTGTAATTGTGCAAATTGAGAGAGGAAACAATGTCACTGAAAACTTTTCAATACTGCCAAAATTCCTGATAAAATTTTAGATGAAGACATCATTCGCATATTCCACATACATTTGAGGAAAACGACTATATGTTTGGTGAAATTAGTATTTTTGAAAGTGAAAGTTCAACTTTAGTGACACCTGCAAACATTTTTTACGAGTACACCTAGTTCGAAACATTAATTGAAGGGCTTATTGCAAGAACATGATAAGCCACATACAAAATATTTTGAAATAATCGACTCTAAAGTTTTGAAACAATAACATGAATTAAATTGCGAACTTAAGATCAAGTAAGTTTTTAAGAAGGCAACAACATCAACAACAACTCTGTATAGAGTCAATCGCTACATTTTTCTCTTCAGTAGTTTTTGAGTGATTAAGTCTTAAAGTCTGATTAGTCTTAAAAACTTACTTGATCTTAAGCTCGCAATTGAATTCATGTTATAATTTAATAGATCATTAAACTAATTAGCTAACTATGGCGGAGCACGGCAAAATAAGTTTAATTAATGTCAAATTAATTAAATAATCTAATAATTGATCGGTTTCGGTCAAAGTAATATGTAATTGAACATTTGGTTGGTAAAATAGCCACCATTCAGTTAGAACACTATCTTCTGGCCAAGCAAAAACTCGTTTCATTTCTATGGTGCATTTCGACAAACTGTCGAACACCAATGTATATTGAAATAAATAAAAGAAGCAATTAGAACAGATGGCAACCTTGGTAGAGTTGACGGCGGTGATCTATATATATCCTACTGCTTTGAAATGTCATATGATTAGCAGCCATACAATTAAAAAAGAATGAACTCCAAAATCTGCGCAGTCATATACTAATTTAAAACAGTGAGTTGATCATAGCTTAATCACTCAAAGACTACTGAAGAGGAAAATGTAGCGATTTCCGAAACAGACTGTCTAGTCAGCTAAGTGATTGACTCTATACAGAGTTGTTGTTGTTGTTGTTGTTGTTGTTGTTGCCTTCTTAAGAACTAACTTGATCTAAAGCTCGCAATTTACTTCATGTTTTTTAAATTGTTTTTTTTTAATGTTATGAATTATTTATGTTGACTTTATATGATTTAAATACAAATTCTAAATGTTTGATAGTTTAAATCATACTTGATTTTAAATACAAATTCTAGTTGTTTGATAGTTTAAAATCGATTATTGAGCTTAAGGTCTAAGTTAGAACAATTAATTGTTCTTACGAATTTTTCCAAAGAAACAACAACAACAACAAAGTTTTTTCAATATGAAAAATTGTTTCTTTGGAAAAATTCGTTAGAACAATTAATTGTTCTAACTTTGACCTTAAGCTCAATAAACGATTTTAAACTATCAAAAAACTAGAATTTGTATTTAAAATCAAGTATGATTTAAACTATCAAACATTTAGAATTTGCATTTAAATCATATAAAGTCAACATAATTAATATAGAGGTCATTTAGAAAAAAACTTTATGAATTATTTTAAAAGTTTACTGAGATATGTTCTTTTAAAACCAATGATCTCATTTTTGATAATATTAATATTTTTTATTTGAAGTTGTAATATATAATTATTTTTTTTTTAAATAAAAACTTATTCAGCCCTATTATGAATAATTTTTCATGCGGAATCGGAAAAGGGAGTTTTCATTTTTAAGATAAATCTCAAAAACATTTTGGAAATTTGTAATGCAAATTTCTTGATAAACCGTTTATGAACTAATTTGCATTCAAAATTTCCAAAATGTTTTTGATAATTCCGGCATGTTTTGAAAGATAAAGCTATCTTAAAAATGAAAACTCCCTTTTCCGATTTCGCGTGAAAAATTATTCATGAAAGTGTTGATTATTTAAAACAGAAAAATTTAAAGAACTTGAAAAATTTTTTGGAAGGGGGCATGAGTTTGATATGAACATAGGTAGGGAGGCGCTACTAAAAACGCTTGAGAATCACTGTTTGAGATCATGTGGCTTATTACGTTATTGCAATAAGCCCTTCAATTTATGTTTTCATTTCGGAACCCTTCAGTATGCACAGTAAAATGGAAGAACATTTGCTGTTGACAGGGCTGAAATGAAAGCATTTTTAGGGATGAACTACCAAATGGGCAATCATATATTACCAACTATAAGAGTTATTGGTTAACTGAACCGGATATGGTTTTGCCTTATATTGCAAATATTTTGTCTCGTGCTAGGTTCGAGAAAATCCGTAGCAACTTACATTATTGCAACAATTATAATTAACCTGAAAAAAATTCTGCCAGTCATGATAGGGCATATAAGGTCAGACCCACAATAAACCATTTCAATCAATGTCTTGAAGCAACAATGAATAATACCAAATACCAAGTAATCGATACAGATATGGGATATTTGTTTCAGTTTGATATAAACACAGGTAAAAAAACGCAATCTACAGAAATCGGCTTAGATGAGTACTTTGTCTTAGAGTTCACGGAATCAATTGCATTCTAGGGATGTGAAATATATTTCGAACATTTTTTTAATTCGCCCTCATTGCAACTTGAACTTATCAAGCAGAATGTAAAAGCGTGTGAAACACTCAGAGTTAGTAGAAATAATCTTCCAAAAGACATACCATTAGAAAAAAATATGAGAAGGGGAGACACTTTTTCAGTCAACTCTCAAAGCTTGGTATTTATGAAGTGGATGAACATCAGGGTTGTTCATATTTTGACAAATTTTATATCACCAGACCCATATGCAAAGTAAGGTGATAAAATTTAAATTACATGCTTATTACAAGGTTATGAAGTACAACAAGCATATGGGTGGAGTGGACCTAATGGATCAGAAAAAAGTCTACTACGAAATTGATATTTATTTTTATTTATTTTTATATTAGTAGATTACGAACTAGGTTCTTTTATAGCACAGAGCTCAAAGACATAATTTGAATTTAACTTATTATAAAACCATTTAAACTTAAATCTGAGGTAATTTAAATTTATTATTATACAATTAAAAGTGTTATCCAAAAATTTGTATGTAAAACAAATGTAAATTCATAAGACAGATAAAACTTAAATTAAGCAAGAGCAAACAAAAGAGAGAGATAGAGATAGAGAAAGAGAGAAAGAGAGAGAAAGCCATATAGAGCTAAAGATCTGATATTTTGTTAATTATTATGGGATGAAAAGTGCTTTATAATGGCATGTTTGAAGGGTGTTTTTGACGCTATGGATTTTAAGCTACTAGGCAATGAATTCCATAATCTAGCGGCGTTAATGAAGAATAGTCTTATGGAGTTTTGAAAGTTAAAACTAGGTATAATTATCACTTGGCTTCTATTTGACCGACTAAATTGCAGTTTTTCAAATAAGTATTGGGGGTTGGAATTAATTTTAAAGGTTTTTTTTCGGTTTTTGAGCATTTATTTAGAAACAACGGTACAATGTATATTATTCAAAGTATTGTCCATCGTTAGCTACAACATTTTCCCATCTTTCTGGCAGCATATGGATTCCGCGCCGGAAGAACGATTCGTCTTTTGAGGCAATCCACGAATCGACCCATTTTTTGGTATCCTCGTAAGAAGTGAAGCGCTGCTCAGCCAAGCCATGCGTCATCGATCTGAATAGGTGGTAGTCGGAAGGGGCTATGTCTGGGCTATAAGGCGGGTGGGGTAGCACATCCCAATTCAGCGCCTCCAACGTTTCCTTGACGGTTCTTGCAACATGTGGCCGTGCGTTGTCATGTTGAAAAACCACTTTGTCGTGTCTTTTGGCATATTCCGGCCGTTTAACCTTTAATGCTCGGCTCAATTGCATCAATTGTTGTTGGTATCGTTCCCCAGTGATGGTTTCGTTAGGTTTTAGCAGCTCATAGTACACGACACCCTTCTGATCCCACCAAATACACAGCATAAGCTTGGCGCCATGAATATTCGGCTTGGCCCTCGATGTTGATGCATGGCCGGGTGGTCCCCACGATTTTTTTCGCTTAGGATTATCGTAATGGATCCACTTTTCATCGCCAATGACAATACGATGCAAAAAACTCTTCCTTTTATGCCGTTGAAGCAGTTGTTCGCACATGCAAAATCGCCGTTCAACGTCTCTCGGCTTCAACTGGTACGGCACCCAATTTCCTTGCTTTTGAATCATTCCCATGGCCTTCAAGCATTTGCCGACCGTTGATAAGTCGACTCCCAATGATTCTGACAATTCTTGAAGGGTTTGACACGGGTCTTCATCGAGCAAAGCCTCCAATTCCTCATCTTAAAACTTTTTCGGCTGGCCCGGACGCTCTTTGTCTTCCGTATCAAAATCACCACTTTTAAACCGACGGAACCAGTACTCACAAGTAGAAATCGATGGAACATAGTCCCCGTAAGCCTCAGTAAGCGTGCGTTGTGCTTCAACCGCTTTTTTCTTCAAATGGAAGCACAAAAGTAAACCTTCCCGCAAATTGCGTTTTGTTGGAACGAAAGTCGACATGTTCACAGAGAAAAAAATATATGTTGTTTACACTTCAGTAGAATGGCGCATACTGAAAAATGAAGCTTAGACAATGTGCTTTGAAATGAATATAGTCACAGGTGTGCCCGATGCGATCTATTGATAGTTACGCCATCTCTTAGAAAACCTTTAAAACTAATTCCAACCCCCAATAGAAAGGAGTTTTGTGGTGTATGAGAAAATGATAGAAAAGCGAAAATAAAGTAGCAGTAGTAAAGTAAGTATGGGTATTGAAAATCGCACTCAAAATGTTTGTAAAACCTGCAAGGTGCACCTATGCTTTACAGAAAACAGAAACTGCTTTGCTTAATATCATAGTTAAATAAGAACCGTATTGATGTTACATTCAAAGCCCTATTACTAAGTAACAATAAAATTTTACCTTTAAGAACCATAGGGATACCCATCTCCCAAAAAATTACAAAAAAACTGAAGACTTTATATTTTCTAATCAATTTTATTAACTTATCAAATATTTCCTTGAATTATGTACAAATTTGCTTCTGTAGTTTATAATAACTTAGCAAATTTGCTTGAATTTAACCAAAATTTTGTTTAGTTATTATAAACTACAAATTCAACAAATTTTGATTAAATTCAAGCAACTTTGCTAAATTATTATACACTACAGAAGCAAATTTCTGCTTAATTCAAGTAAATATTTGCTATGTTAATAAAATGGATTCTTTTCTTTCTTTTTTTTCTTTAGGTGGGCATAGCAACCCGTCGTCGGGTTTCGGCCGATCTCATCAGCTCTCGCCAGGCGCCTCTGCTTCGCGCGCGCCTTCTCCAATTGGTTTCACCAAGCGCGGTTAGGGCTTCCTCGACCTGGTCAATCCATCGGAGGCATGGTCTCCCTCTTCGTCGTCGGCCTTCGGCCTTCGCCTCGAACACCTTTTTCGCTGGAGCATCGTCATTCATACGACGGACATGACCTAGCTAGCGTAATCGCTGGATTGCGATACACTGAACTACTTCAATGTCGTCGTATAGCTCATACAGCTCATACTTTCGTAGGATCCCCTCCATGATGATGTTGAAGAGATCGCAAGATAGCGGGTCGCCTTGTCTGAAACCTCGTTCAGTATGGAAGGTTTCGGAGAGGTCATTTCCTACCTTGACGGAGCTGCAAGTATTGCTCAACGTCATCCTGCAGAGTCTTATCAACTTTGCAGGTATACCGAACTCAGACATTGTTGCGTATAGGCAATCCCGCCTCGGGCTATCGAACGCAGCTTTATAATCGACAAAGAGATGATGCGTGTCGATTTGCTTTTCGTTGGTTTTCTCCAGGATTTGGCGCAGTGTAAAAATCTGGTCTATGGTGGATTTACCAGGTCGAAAGCTACACTGATAAGGTCCAATCAGTGTTTTTGTATACGGCTTAAGTCTTTCACATAGTACGCTCGAGAGGACCTTATATGCGATGGAAATAAGACTGATACCTCGGTAGTTGGCGCAAATTTTCGGGTCTCCTTTCTTAAGTAAGGGACAAAGCACGCTGAGATTCCAATCGTCGGGCATGCATTCCGCTAGCCATATTTTGCTGATGAGTTGATGCATGCACCCTATCAATTCATCGCCGCCGGCTTTAAACAGTTCAGCTGGCAGGCCGTCAGCACCCGCTGCTTTGTTGTTTTTGAGCCGCTGGATAGCAACTCGAACCTCGTCATGGCTAGGTGGTAGAACTTCTACTTCGTCATCGTCGATTTGTTGTGGCGAACTGCATTCTCCATGGGCGGAGTTGGTGGGATCATCGCCCGTAAGCAGATTGGAAAAATGCTGTCTCCACAATCTCAGTGCGCACTGCGTATCTGTAACCAGATTTCCATTCCCATCTCTACAAGTGGATGCTCCGGGCTTGAAACCTTGGGTTAGACGCTTAACCTGTTGGTAAAATTTTCGTGTATCCTTCTTGCCTTTGTACATCTCAATTTCTTCACGCTGACGCTTTTCTTGCTCCCTTTTTTTGCGTCTGAAAAGGCGTCTCTCTTCCTTCCTCTTTTCACGATATTTTTCTCGCACGGTTCGCGTTGCAGCTGACTGCAGCGTCTTTCTGTATGCGGCGTTTTTTGCTGCCGTCGCGTCGCGACACTCCTGGTCATACCATTGGTTCCGAGGTTGCGGGCGCCGGAAACCAATCACTTCTTCAGCGGCAGCGCGCATGGAGTGGGAGATGTGCGCCCAAAGTCCATCGGCATCATCGTGTTGTGAGGTTGGTTGGTTGAGCTTAACCGAGAGTTGAGCGGAGTAGGCCTCAGCTGTCCTTTGTGATTGCAGCTTAGCGACGTCTAGCTTTCGTTGCATTCCTGTGCGTATGTTCTTTGCATTGCATAACCGCATGCGGATCTTGGCTGCAACAAGAAAGTGGTCGGAGTCGATGTTCACTCCCCGAAATGTACGCACATCCAGAACGCTAGAAGTGTGCCTTCCGTCGATCACAAAATGATCAATTTGGTTTCGTGTTTTTTGATCAGGGGACAGCCAGGTGGCCTTATGGATGTCGAGGTGTTGGAATCTGGTGCTACTTACTACCATGTTTCGTGCCGCGGCGAAGTCGATCAGTCTTAGACCGTTGTTCGTAGTGGCCTCGTGGAGACTGAACTGACCGACCGTGGGGCCAAAGACGCCTTCTTTTCCGACCTTTGCGTTAAAATCGCCGAGGACTATTTTTACGTCATGGGCCGGACAGCAATCGTACACGTCCTCTAGGCTCGCGTAGAAAGCATCCTTGGCGGCATCGTCCTTTTCCTCCGTCGGGGCGTGCGCGCAAATTAAGGTTGCATTAAAAAATTTCGCCTTGATGCGTATCGTCGCCAACCTTTCGTTCACTGGTGTGAACCGAGAAACAAGGTGGCGTAGTTTTCGTCTTACGACGAAGCCGCATCCGAATTCGCGCTTCTCCGCATGGCAGCTGTAGTAAATATCGCAGTCTGCTCGCTTAGAGCAACTTCCAGTATATTTTCTAATTGCGAACTCTAAGTTCATAAAATTACATTTTGTGCTAATAAAAGTTTTGCTTTGCTGAAATTGTTATAGAAATGATGCATTAGGGCACAAGGGAGTTCCATTTAAGAAAGGATGAGATTTTGGTATTACTTACTGCTAAGGATAGCGAGGAGGAGGACGCACTGTCTCTTGATGAGAAAGATAACATTTTTACTGTAGGAGATATTGATGTTGGAGTTGTAATTGTGCAAATTGAGAGAGGAAACAATGTCACTGAAAACTTTTCAATACTGCCAAAATTCCTGATAAAATTTTAGATGAAGACATCATTCGCATATTCCACATACATTTGAGGAAAACGACTATATGTTTGGTGAAATTAGTATTTTTGAAAGTGAAAGTTCAACTTTAGTGACACCTGCAAACATTTTTTACGAGTACACCTAGTTCGAAACATTAATTGAAGGGCTTATTGCAAGAACATGATAAGCCACATACAAAATATTTTGAAATAATCGACTCTAAAGTTTTGAAACAATAACATGAATTAAATTGCGAACTTAAGATCAAGTAAGTTTTTAAGAAGGCAACAACATCAACAACAACTCTGTATAGAGTCAATCGCTACATTTTTCTCTTCAGTAGTTTTTGAGTGATTAAGTCTTAAAGTCTGATTAGTCTTAAAAACTTACTTGATCTTAAGCTCGCAATTGAATTCATGTTATAATTTAATAGATCATTAAACTAATTAGCTAACTATGGCGGAGCACGGCAAAATAAGTTTAATTAATGTCAAATTAATTAAATAATCTAATAATTGATCGGTTTCGGTCAAAGTAATATGTAATTGAACATTTGGTTGGTAAAATAGCCACCATTCAGTTAGAACACTATCTTCTGGCCAAGCAAAAACTCGTTTCATTTCTATGGTGCATTTCGACAAACTGTCGAACACCAATGTATATTGAAATAAATAAAAGAAGCAATTAGAACAGATGGCAACCTTGGTAGAGTTGACGGCGGTGATCTATATATATCCTACTGCTTTGAAATGTCATATGATTAGCAGCCATACAATTAAAAAAGAATGAACTCCAAAATCTGCGCAGTCATATACTAATTTAAAACAGTGAGTTGATCATAGCTTAATCACTCAAAGACTACTGAAGAGGAAAATGTAGCGATTTCCGAAACAGACTGTCTAGTCAGCTAAGTGATTGACTCTATACAGAGTTGTTGTTGTTGTTGTTGTTGTTGTTGTTGCCTTCTTAAGAACTAACTTGATCTAAAGCTCGCAATTTACTTCATGTTTTTTAAATTGTTTTTTTTTAATGTTATGAATTATTTATGTTGACTTTATATGATTTAAATACAAATTCTAAATGTTTGATAGTTTAAATCATACTTGATTTTAAATACAAATTCTAGTTGTTTGATAGTTTAAAATCGATTATTGAGCTTAAGGTCTAAGTTAGAACAATTAATTGTTCTTACGAATTTTTCCAAAGAAACAACAACAACAACAAAGTTTTTTCAATATGAAAAATTGTTTCTTTGGAAAAATTCGTTAGAACAATTAATTGTTCTAACTTTGACCTTAAGCTCAATAAACGATTTTAAACTATCAAAAAACTAGAATTTGTATTTAAAATCAAGTATGATTTAAACTATCAAACATTTAGAATTTGCATTTAAATCATATAAAGTCAACATAATTAATATAGAGGTCATTTAGAAAAAAACTTTATGAATTATTTTAAAAGTTTACTGAGATATGTTCTTTTAAAACCAATGATCTCATTTTTGATAATATTAATATTTTTTATTTGAAGTTGTAATATATAATTATTTTTTTTTTAAATAAAAACTTATTCAGCCCTATTATGAATAATTTTTCATGCGGAATCGGAAAAGGGAGTTTTCATTTTTAAGATAAATCTCAAAAACATTTTGGAAATTTGTAATGCAAATTTCTTGATAAACCGTTTATGAACTAATTTGCATTCAAAATTTCCAAAATGTTTTTGATAATTCCGGCATGTTTTGAAAGATAAAGCTATCTTAAAAATGAAAACTCCCTTTTCCGATTTCGCGTGAAAAATTATTCATGAAAGTGTTGATTATTTAAAACAGAAAAATTTAAAGAACTTGAAAAATTTTTTGGAAGGGGGCATGAGTTTGATATGAACATAGGTAGGGAGGCGCTACTAAAAACGCTTGAGAATCACTGTTTGAGATCATGTGGCTTATTACGTTATTGCAATAAGCCCTTCAATTTATGTTTTCATTTCGGAACCCTTCAGTATGCACAGTAAAATGGAAGAACATTTGCTGTTGACAGGGCTGAAATGAAAGCATTTTTAGGGATGAACTACCAAATGGGCAATCATATATTACCAACTATAAGAGTTATTGGTTAACTGAACCGGATATGGTTTTGCCTTATATTGCAAATATTTTGTCTCGTGCTAGGTTCGAGAAAATCCGTAGCAACTTACATTATTGCAACAATTATAATTAACCTGAAAAAAATTCTGCCAGTCATGATAGGGCATATAAGGTCAGACCCACAATAAACCATTTCAATCAATGTCTTGAAGCAACAATGAATAATACCAAATACCAAGTAATCGATACAGATATGGGATATTTGTTTCAGTTTGATATAAACACAGGTAAAAAAACGCAATCTACAGAAATCGGCTTAGATGAGTACTTTGTCTTAGAGTTCACGGAATCAATTGCATTCTAGGGATGTGAAATATATTTCGAACATTTTTTTAATTCGCCCTCATTGCAACTTGAACTTATCAAGCAGAATGTAAAAGCGTGTGAAACACTCAGAGTTAGTAGAAATAATCTTCCAAAAGACATACCATTAGAAAAAAATATGAGAAGGGGAGACACTTTTTCAGTCAACTCTCAAAGCTTGGTATTTATGAAGTGGATGAACATCAGGGTTGTTCATATTTTGACAAATTTTATATCACCAGACCCATATGCAAAGTAAGGTGATAAAATTTAAATTACATGCTTATTACAAGGTTATGAAGTACAACAAGCATATGGGTGGAGTGGACCTAATGGATCAGAAAAAAGTCTACTACGAAATTGATATTTATTTTTATTTATTTTTATATTAGTAGATTACGAACTAGGTTCTTTTATAGCACAGAGCTCAAAGACATAATTTGAATTTAACTTATTATAAAACCATTTAAACTTAAATCTGAGGTAATTTAAATTTATTATTATACAATTAAAAGTGTTATCCAAAAATTTGTATGTAAAACAAATGTAAATTCATAAGACAGATAAAACTTAAATTAAGCAAGAGCAAACAAAAGAGAGAGATAGAGATAGAGAAAGAGAGAAAGAGAGAGAAAGCCATATAGAGCTAAAGATCTGATATTTTGTTAATTATTATGGGATGAAAAGTGCTTTATAATGGCATGTTTGAAGGGTGTTTTTGACGCTATGGATTTTAAGCTACTAGGCAATGAATTCCATAATCTAGCGGCGTTAATGAAGAATAGTCTTATGGAGTTTTGAAAGTTAAAACTAGGTATAATTATCACTTGGCTTCTATTTGACCGACTAAATTGCAGTTTTTCAAATAAGTATTGGGGGTTGGAATTAATTTTAAAGGTTTTTTTTCGGTTTTTGAGCATTTATTTAGAAACAACGGTACAATGTATATTATTCAAAGTATTGTCCATCGTTAGCTACAACATTTTCCCATCTTTCTGGCAGCATATGGATTCCGCGCCGGAAGAACGATTCGTCTTTTGAGGCAATCCACGAATCGACCCATTTTTTGGTATCCTCGTAAGAAGTGAAGCGCTGCTCAGCCAAGCCATGCGTCATCGATCTGAATAGGTGGTAGTCGGAAGGGGCTATGTCTGGGCTATAAGGCGGGTGGGGTAGCACATCCCAATTCAGCGCCTCCAACGTTTCCTTGACGGTTCTTGCAACATGTGGCCGTGCGTTGTCATGTTGAAAAACCACTTTGTCGTGTCTTTTGGCATATTCCGGCCGTTTAACCTTTAATGCTCGGCTCAATTGCATCAATTGTTGTTGGTATCGTTCCCCAGTGATGGTTTCGTTAGGTTTTAGCAGCTCATAGTACACGACACCCTTCTGATCCCACCAAATACACAGCATAAGCTTGGCGCCATGAATATTCGGCTTGGCCCTCGATGTTGATGCATGGCCGGGTGGTCCCCACGATTTTTTTCGCTTAGGATTATCGTAATGGATCCACTTTTCATCGCCAATGACAATACGATGCAAAAAACTCTTCCTTTTATGCCGTTGAAGCAGTTGTTCGCACATGCAAAATCGCCGTTCAACGTCTCTCGGCTTCAACTGGTACGGCACCCAATTTCCTTGCTTTTGAATCATTCCCATGGCCTTCAAGCATTTGCCGACCGTTGATAAGTCGACTCCCAATGATTCTGACAATTCTTGAAGGGTTTGACACGGGTCTTCATCGAGCAAAGCCTCCAATTCCTCATCTTAAAACTTTTTCGGCTGGCCCGGACGCTCTTTGTCTTCCGTATCAAAATCACCACTTTTAAACCGACGGAACCAGTACTCACAAGTAGAAATCGATGGAACATAGTCCCCGTAAGCCTCAGTAAGCGTGCGTTGTGCTTCAACCGCTTTTTTCTTCAAATGGAAGCACAAAAGTAAACCTTCCCGCAAATTGCGTTTTGTTGGAACGAAAGTCGACATGTTCACAGAGAAAAAAATATATGTTGTTTACACTTCAGTAGAATGGCGCATACTGAAAAATGAAGCTTAGACAATGTGCTTTGAAATGAATATAGTCACAGGTGTGCCCGATGCGATCTATTGATAGTTACGCCATCTCTTAGAAAACCTTTAAAACTAATTCCAACCCCCAATAGAAAGGAGTTTTGTGGTGTATGAGAAAATGATAGAAAAGCGAAAATAAAGTAGCAGTAGTAAAGTAAGTATGGGTATTGAAAATCGCACTCAAAATGTTTGTAAAACCTGCAAGGTGCACCTATGCTTTACAGAAAACAGAAACTGCTTTGCTTAATATCATAGTTAAATAAGAACCGTATTGATGTTACATTCAAAGCCCTATTACTAAGTAACAATAAAATTTTACCTTTAAGAACCATAGGGATACCCATCTCCCAAAAAATTACAAAAAAACTGAAGACTTTATATTTTCTAATCAATTTTATTAACTTATCAAATATTTCCTTGAATTATGTACAAATTTGCTTCTGTAGTTTATAATAACTTAGCAAATTTGCTTGAATTTAACCAAAATTTTGTTTAGTTATTATAAACTACAAATTCAACAAATTTTGATTAAATTCAAGCAACTTTGCTAAATTATTATACACTACAGAAGCAAATTTCTGCTTAATTCAAGTAAATATTTGCTATGTTAATAAAATGGATTCTTTTCTTTCTTTTTTTTCTTTAGGTGGGCATAGCAACCCGTCGTCGGGTTTCGGCCGATCTCATCAGCTCTCGCCAGGCGCCTCTGCTTCGCGCGCGCCTTCTCCAATTGGTTTCACCAAGCGCGGTTAGGGCTTCCTCGACCTGGTCAATCCATCGGAGGCATGGTCTCCCTCTTCGTCGTCGGCCTTCGGCCTTCGCCTCGAACACCTTTTTCGCTGGAGCATCGTCATTCATACGACGGACATGACCTAGCTAGCGTAATCGCTGGATTGCGATACACTGAACTACTTCAATGTCGTCGTATAGCTCATACAGCTCATACTTTCGTAGGATCCCCTCCATGATGATGTTGAAGAGATCGCAAGATAGCGGGTCGCCTTGTCTGAAACCTCGTTCAGTATGGAAGGTTTCGGAGAGGTCATTTCCTACCTTGACGGAGCTGCAAGTATTGCTCAACGTCATCCTGCAGAGTCTTATCAACTTTGCAGGTATACCGAACTCAGACATTGTTGCGTATAGGCAATCCCGCCTCGGGCTATCGAACGCAGCTTTATAATCGACAAAGAGATGATGCGTGTCGATTTGCTTTTCGTTGGTTTTCTCCAGGATTTGGCGCAGTGTAAAAATCTGGTCTATGGTGGATTTACCAGGTCGAAAGCTACACTGATAAGGTCCAATCAGTGTTTTTGTATACGGCTTAAGTCTTTCACATAGTACGCTCGAGAGGACCTTATATGCGATGGAAATAAGACTGATACCTCGGTAGTTGGCGCAAATTTTCGGGTCTCCTTTCTTAAGTAAGGGACAAAGCACGCTGAGATTCCAATCGTCGGGCATGCATTCCGCTAGCCATATTTTGCTGATGAGTTGATGCATGCACCCTATCAATTCATCGCCGCCGGCTTTAAACAGTTCAGCTGGCAGGCCGTCAGCACCCGCTGCTTTGTTGTTTTTGAGCCGCTGGATAGCAACTCGAACCTCGTCATGGCTAGGTGGTAGAACTTCTACTTCGTCATCGTCGATTTGTTGTGGCGAACTGCATTCTCCATGGGCGGAGTTGGTGGGATCATCGCCCGTAAGCAGATTGGAAAAATGCTGTCTCCACAATCTCAGTGCGCACTGCGTATCTGTAACCAGATTTCCATTCCCATCTCTACAAGTGGATGCTCCGGGCTTGAAACCTTGGGTTAGACGCTTAACCTGTTGGTAAAATTTTCGTGTATCCTTCTTGCCTTTGTACATCTCAATTTCTTCACGCTGACGCTTTTCTTGCTCCCTTTTTTTGCGTCTGAAAAGGCGTCTCTCTTCCTTCCTCTTTTCACGATATTTTTCTCGCACGGTTCGCGTTGCAGCTGACTGCAGCGTCTTTCTGTATGCGGCGTTTTTTGCTGCCGTCGCGTCGCGACACTCCTGGTCATACCATTGGTTCCGAGGTTGCGGGCGCCGGAAACCAATCACTTCTTCAGCGGCAGCGCGCATGGAGTGGGAGATGTGCGCCCAAAGTCCATCGGCATCATCGTGTTGTGAGGTTGGTTGGTTGAGCTTAACCGAGAGTTGAGCGGAGTAGGCCTCAGCTGTCCTTTGTGATTGCAGCTTAGCGACGTCTAGCTTTCGTTGCATTCCTGTGCGTATGTTCTTTGCATTGCATAACCGCATGCGGATCTTGGCTGCAACAAGAAAGTGGTCGGAGTCGATGTTCACTCCCCGAAATGTACGCACATCCAGAACGCTAGAAGTGTGCCTTCCGTCGATCACAAAATGATCAATTTGGTTTCGTGTTTTTTGATCAGGGGACAGCCAGGTGGCCTTATGGATGTCGAGGTGTTGGAATCTGGTGCTACTTACTACCATGTTTCGTGCCGCGGCGAAGTCGATCAGTCTTAGACCGTTGTTCGTAGTGGCCTCGTGGAGACTGAACTGACCGACCGTGGGGCCAAAGACGCCTTCTTTTCCGACCTTTGCGTTAAAATCGCCGAGGACTATTTTTACGTCATGGGCCGGACAGCAATCGTACACGTCCTCTAGGCTCGCGTAGAAAGCATCCTTGGCGGCATCGTCCTTTTCCTCCGTCGGGGCGTGCGCGCAAATTAAGGTTGCATTAAAAAATTTCGCCTTGATGCGTATCGTCGCCAACCTTTCGTTCACTGGTGTGAACCGAGAAACAAGGTGGCGTAGTTTTCGTCTTACGACGAAGCCGCATCCGAATTCGCGCTTCTCCGCATGGCAGCTGTAGTAAATATCGCAGTCTGCTCGCTTAGAGCAGACTTGCCCTTTCCATCGCATCTCCTGGATGGCGGTGATGTCGGCCTTTATTTTTGCGAGGGCTTCCGCCAGTTGGATAGATGCACCTTCTCTATAGAGAGTCCGGACATTCCAGGTGCATATCCGTAAATCATGGTCCGTTTTTCGTTTGCGGTGGTCGTCAACGTGTTTGGGGTTATCATCCGAGGCTGGTTCGATTTTCATTGGGAAATTTGATAATGTGACGGGACCCAAACCCTGTGCACATTCCAGGATTAAGGTCTATGAGAGACCCCTCAAGTTTTAAGTCTATAGAAAGACAAGGGGGGGGTTTGGGCAAATAATAAAATTGATTAGAAAATAGAAAGTCTTCAGCTTGCTTGAATTTGCTTAATCATGCATAATTTTGAAGTGGCTGAGATTCAAGCAAAAGTTTTGCTTAGCCATAATACAATTTTAGCAAACAGTTTTCTCCGTGTAGATACATGGAAAATATAATATAATTTAAAAATTCATATTCTTTCATTTTTGCTTTCCATTCTTTTCAACCAACCATTTTTTTAAAACTGAAAAATATAATATATTTTTTGTTTTATTTCTGAACTCAATTAAGGTAAGAAAATATATTTTTTGCTTATTTTAATGTGAATATTTTCCAAATGTTATTAAAATGTTAATAAAGTTTTAGAAAAAACTATATTTTTCTGTCTTAGAAGTCTTATATTAAAGATGCTACTATTTTATTCATTTTTACTTAGTGTAATGAGTAAACATTTATTTTATTTTAGAAAAAAAATTAACTAAAGTAAATAATGTTATTTAGTGCTTGTCTTGTTGTTCTTAAAATTTTATTTAAGATATTGATATTTACTTATATCTTCATACACATCTTTAAAAATACAAACATGTACGTATATCTTATGATAAGATTTGTTTAAGTAATAATATTAAGTGTTCTATGTTTGGGCACACTTACCACCATCTGATAAATTGCATCCACGATATTGTACATTTCTTCTCTGGTTATGTAACCATCATTATCCACATCGTATAATCTGAATGCCCCTGTATAAAAGTTTTAAGAAAATTTATTTAAAAAAATGATATGAAAAATTTAAAAGAAAGTGAATTAAATTATGAAAAACATTATGAATTGACATAATTTCTTTGAACTTACAGTGCAGCTTCTCGTCTAGATTTCCCCGCGATGTAATCGATAACGCTCGAATGAATTCTTCGAATTCAATGGCACCATCCTATGTCAGCAAAAAGTTCCAAAAAATGTGTGATATCATGATAAGAACAGAAAACAATTATGTTACGAAACAATAAGGCAAAAATAAAACAAAGAAAGATACAATTATTGCTATTCAATTTATAAAATCATGCTTTAATCAATTTTATTAAGTATCCTTAAAGCACATCTTTAGTACTTACATTATTTTCATCAAACACGCGAAACACAAGTGATGCAAATTTGCTTGGATCTCCTTGTGGGAAGAACTGTTTGTAGATTTTAATAAAACCCTAGAAGGCAGACACAAAAAAGAACACACGCGCACACACCACAAAAAAAAGGAAAACATTAACAACAATCATAATAAAAACAGAAGTAAAAACAAAAAACAACAACAGCATATTTTTCCAAGTATGGCGCCATATTGTTTGTTATTGTTGTTGCCAAAAGCAGCAGGAATCGAGTACAAAGAAATATTCGCATTTTTTATGGCATATATTAAGGCGCGTTCAACATGAGTTCGTTTGACATTTTGTCGTTGTTGTCAGCAACATTGTTGTTGACATCGGCCAGCACAGCAGCAGGAGCAGCCACAGGAATAAGTTATGAAAATAAATAAAGTATTTTCAGTAATTAGAGCGTTGAAGAGCGTGAGGAAAAATAAGAGCAGAAGGAGAGAAATCGAACGAGAGGAAGAGAAAAAATAAGTTTATGTTTAGTTTTTTTTTTATGAATAACAGTATTTTTTGTTCATTGCATAGTAATTGTATGGTGCGATTAAAACGCAAGTTGTACTTTGTGTGGCTTAAATATATTTTCGAAGGATTAACATGTAAGGTTCTGTTTTTTAACTTACTTGTTCGGTGAGTAAACCATTTGGACAGTCTTTTAGAAAACCTTTGTGCCTGTTGGTGAAAACAATGAGATGAAAAAAAGAAAAAAAAAAAAATAAATCAATAATACATAAATTTCAAATGAGTTAAAGGAAAAGATTTATTTTTATATACAACTGCGGTCAAAATTACAGCAGTGCGTAAATCTAATTCATTGAAATTAAAATCAGAAAAAAAATTATGTTATTTTTGTCTTTGCTGCTAAATACGTTTACCTGAGAAATGCTCAAATTAATTAAGTAACAAAACTTTTAAATGAAATAACGGTTCTTTGTTATTTCGCTGTTCTGTTCAATCAGATCTGAATTCAAGCAGTCAAAATAATAGCATTGCCCAGTACGTTAAGCTCGTGTGTTTTTAAAAAAATTTGTTCAAGAACCCTTTTGAATTTTTTATTGCCAGAAACATTGATTAAAATTACCATTTGGTATGAACTGCTATTGTTTTAACAACCTTATTTTTAAGTAATAATCAAAAAAATTTATAAATGCCTGAAAACCCAAAATCAATTTAATTTTGTTTTAAGTACTCTATTTTGAAATATATAAAGCATATTATGAAAATTAAAATATGTGCTGATTTTTCTAAAAAACACCTGTTTAAAAACCTTGGAATAAAATTGAAACTTTTCTGTACTTTTTATATGAGCACACCAGCTTTGGCTTCAAATGTAGTATTTGCAAAATACTAAAAAATCGTTTAAATACAGCTTTGGTTTCAAATTTAGTACAAGCTTGGATTGAATATAAAAAAAAAATAACAAACACAGTGCGATTCGAAACAGGGACTTTCAGTTTGTAAGCTCACTACGTTAACCACTGTGCTATTGCGCTATACGAAACAAAAGCAATAAACAAGCATATGAACCTTAAAGTCTAATATTAAGTTACTAGTAAGCCCGTGTGGAGTTAAAACGCCAAAATCAAACGTACCTAGTTTTATTTTTTTTTAGTATTTATTAGGACAGTATTAATTTTTCTTAACATACTTCTGTGTAAACTATATTAGAAGTCTACTACTACTACTTTCTTAAAAAAAAAATGAGTTTAATTTTTCTAAAACGGGTTTTTTATTTATATCATCCAAAAGACAATAACTGTATGTGAAAAACTCTAGAAATTAGATCAGGGCTAAAGCCTGGCTGTTCACCTGGGTTCAAATGCACCCAATAGGGATTATAAGTAAAAGTGAAGAATAAATTAGGCTTTCCAATTGTATGAACAATACTCATCGCGTTTAAATAGTTGAAACGTAAATGTCTATAGCTGCCTTGGAATGTTTTTGGAAAGATGAACTGTTTACCCACACGAAGTCATCAGTTTTGAGCTTTAGATTTAACATTATCATTAAGGTTTAAATACTACTCAGCTCGAAGAAGCTGCTGTTGTGCATATCAACAACCCAGGCCAAGAAAAACTTTTGGGATCTATGAAGAGTACTTAATTCTTTCCGTAGTGCTAAACGATATGATATTTATTATAGGTAAGTTAAATTGTTTTTAACTGCTGTTGCGTGGTACCAACCTTTATCACTAAGCGGAAAGATTCCTAAAAATTAAAAGTTAGCTTCAAATGAAACGTCGTTGATCAGCGAAATTTACATGACCTATCAGCGAAAATTACCATCCTAACATTTTTGTGTTGTGACATCTCAAGCTAATCTCAGACGCAAGTTGTAACGTTTCGAAAAATTTTCGCAAAAGGATTTTGAGCTGTAACGTGTTCTGATAGCTTACGCATGATCGAAATGTCACATTCTCAAATTTCCTACAAATCGGTCAAGATTCGGGTGGCTGCTTCCGTATCATGCATATAGATTTGTGCATAAATGGATTGTCTAACAGGATAACCTTTGTGACAACATAAGTAGAGCTCGCTTCTTAATATCTGACTATCGAAATGAAGAGCTCGACAGTAAATACATTTTTTTCTGAGCTGCCTAACGTCATTACGTTCTGGTCGTTTATTGCTGAGAGCTAACTTATATGTATTTGTCTTACGTCTTCTTCAAGCTCGCAATTCTAGCATCTGAAAAGGATGTATACTACGTCTTGTCCTCCCACTTACATTTGGCGTGCTCGTCTAGGAATTACTATGCAGGTTTAAAATATAAATAATATATCGTCGTAGCGCGAGCAATACCGCTTATCCGCCACTTGCACATACACACAGACGGTGAGAGTAAAATTTTTCAGGAGTGCAGAAAAACTGATTTTCTTTTAAGCTATTGAATAGATTTTCAACTGAACTAAACATTTATTGAAATTAGATATTTGTTTTGTTCTTAAATAAACATGTAATAAAAAATTTAAATTTAAATGAATGAATCAATCAGGAATGATCAAAATTGAAATGAAATTAATTTTGGACTTTTTGCAATATACGCGGTGTTGCAAGTGGCGGATACGCGGTACTGCATACACAACGACGATAGCTATATATAGTTAGCATATTTATTTTCATACCCAAATTTATTTTAAATATACAGGAGTAAAAATAATTCTAGATTTCCAGTTGAAAAATGCTTATTAAATTTTTGTATAAATTTTTAAAAATGAAAAAAAATTAACAAGTTTGGAAATCTTTCTGAAAGAAATCATTCCAGTATCACTTTGATATTGAATATATAAATTTATAGTTTTAGCTGTGAAATTATAAAAGATTATTTGTCAGTATAACAGTTTTATAGCTATTAGCCGATAGGTGACGCTAAATATCTCACTTATTTTTAGACATATGCTGAAATTAAGAAGAGAAAAAGCAACATAACAACAAGAATTATATGCAAACTTTAACTCGCTATAACTTAAAAATTATAAAATTTTAAGAAACAAAAAGACCAGTTTGCACATCTAAGGGTTTAAACCTACCAAACTATACTAAATTTATTAAGATTGGACTTGTACTTAAGAAGCCTTACTTAAGAAGAAGTTTGCGTTTGCGTAATATATTATATAAGATATAATATAAGTATTTGTCAAAGTTTAAATTAAAAAAAAAAAATATGCAGCAGTTTCTTAACTGGACTAATATTTTTTCCAAGATTTTTAACTGTGCGTTTTAATTTTTAATTTGTTTGTCTTAATGCTAGCTCAGCTATTTTGTTGACCGCAGTTGTAAATTACTTTTGGGTGTCTGCTGTATAATAAAAATAAAATGAGTAGGGAAGAATTAAGACAACAGAAATCGACAAGAAAGACCAAGAAAGTCTTGCTGAGGAACGGACTGTTAGGAGAAATGAGACTTAGGTATTACAGTACAAAAGTATATGTAACCGCGCAGAGTAAGATGCAATATAAGATTTTTGGAATGAAAAAAAAAAAAACATAAAAAAGGAAAGGAGAGGACAACCCATGATATGGTTAGATAGGAAAGAATAGAATAGAAAAGAATAGAATAGAATAGGGAAACATAGGGTTGGAAAGGACAGGGTAGGACAGAATTATATTGGATGGTGTAGGATATTATAGAACAACACAGTACAAGATTTTTCAGTTCATTGATTGCCAACTCAATTCTGAGAACTGTATGTGAAATTAGACCCAAAAAGAAGAATTTCTGCATCATTCGTTTTGTCTTCTTACCTGCCAAAATATTTTTAATATCGATTTGAAGTTAGTAACTATCATATAGGGGAATTTTTCACGTTTTATGCACAACAATATTTGGAGAAAACATTGAAACCTTTTTTAATGATTCTGAGAATTAAAAAAAAAGGAAAAAACAAAATAATAAATAAACCCACATTTAAGGGTGCTGATTATTTGAAAAGTTTTGCACAATTTGAAACGTACAAGTGCTGAATCAGGTATATAGCCAGCCACCCTTAAAATATGCGCCCATTTATAAGCACCTGGCAGTAAAATATTGAAAAAATGCAATGCAATAGGTGTGCATTGATCGATTTTTGTCATTCAGGCAGTGCCGACGAAAGCGAACAGTGAAAATGATTTTTCTCCAGTTTTTTAAAAGTGAATAACAACAAAACATAAAATATATCAATATGGAAAACAACAAGTGCCCAAATTTGGATGAATTTTGTTACGTTTGTGGTCATATCGTCCGAAAAATACAGAAAAAAGATCGAAAAAATTTGTTTACTGAGCAATTCAAAACCGCGTATTGTAATTATTTCGATGAAGCAGATTTAAGTGGTGCAAATTTTACGCCGAACACAGTGTGCAACAGTTGTTATACTACCCTTCTAAAATGGATGCACGGAAAAAGTAGAAAGTTGTCTTTTATAAAGCCAGTAATTTGGGTGGAAGACCTAACTGGACATGATGAAATGCATAAATTTTCGTCCTGGATTAAACAGAAAACAATTGAAAGCAAAAGTATACACTGCTGCATTTACTGCCACACTTCCAGTGCAACGCCCTGCTGATACCGATGCACCTAAACCTCCGAGTGCGGATACTGTGTCCCTGCTAGCCGAAACCGTTTGCACCAATCCGAGCAATTTGGATGATGCTGTTTGGAAACCCGATGTTGAAAATAATGGATCAGAACCGGTAACACAAATCGAAATGGATTACATTGTGGCTAAGATGGGACTATCACAACAAAACTCGGAATGGTTGACATCATTTTTGAAGCGCAGAAAACTCACACAGCAAAATGTCAGCGCAACATCATACCGACAACGCCAAGCTAATTTTCAGAAATTTTATTCTGTTGACGAAGCAAATACGTTCACGTACTGCCATGATATACTAGGCTTAGTGGAAAAATTGGGAATGGTTTATATAGCTGGCGACTGGCGTTTATTTATCGATGGTTCAGCTACCAGTTTGAAGGCTGTGCTGCTGCACAAAAAAAATAAAAAACCATCCATTCCATTGGGATTCAGCACAACTATGAAGGAAACGTATGAAGCATTGGGCGAAATTTTGAAGAAAATCAAATACGATGAACACAAATGGAACATTTGTTGCGATCTGAAGATGGTCAACATACTACAAGGGATTATAGAAAAGGGCGGATATCCAAAATACTTCTGCTTCCTTTGTAATTGAGATTCACGATACAAAGGAAATCGTAAAGGAAAATGTAAAGATTGGAGCTCAACAAACAATTAAAATTACGCAATGAACCTATGATAAAGGACCTGGATGATATTTTGTTGCCACCGCTCCACATGAAACTGGGAATAGCTGGGAAATTCGTTGAAGTGGAGGATAAAGAAGTTAACGGCGCCTTTGACTGTTTGAAATCCATCTTTCCGAAACTCAGTGATGAGAAAATTAAAAACGGTACGTATCGTACTCTGTATTTAAATATTGTCATATTTAAATTTGTTAATTTCTATACATTCGCATTACCAATAATTTTTTTCGTTTTTCTTATGTATTTAAAACAGGTATTCTCAACGGACCTGATATTCGGAAATTGATCAAAAGTGATTCTTTCACAAATTTGCTTTCAGAGCATCACGACCACCAACATGCATGGAACGCATTGAAAGAAGTAATAGAAGGCGTTCTAGGAAAGAACCGTGTCCAGCGAGAAGAGATACAGCAACGAGTGGACAGGTTGCTGTATTATTTCGAAAAAATCGGTGCATCTATGACGCTGAAATTGCATTTCTTGCACCACCACCTCGATACCTTTTTGGCACAATCACCTCAGGAATCAGACGAACAAGGAGAGAGGCTCCACCAGGTGACCATGCCAATTGAAAAGCGGTTCAAAAGCAAAAAATTGGATGCATTGCTTGCGGAGGTTTGTTGGTGGAGTTCCACAACTATGCAGTTTTAAGAAAGCACCAAAGATGAAGACATTGAAATTGGTGGACACGGTGAAAAAAACACGCCCTTGAATAGTATGTGCATCTCGGATGAGGTTACAGACTCAGACCATGAATATGAACAACCTACGAAGAAAACAAGATCATCAGAACCACAAGCGTCAACTTATACAAGGATGGATATTGCCAATAATTGAAAAAATGTTCTAAATTTTGTTTTTATGCATATTATAATTGCGTGCTAATTGCATATTATTTTATTTTCAATAAGTTTTTATAAATAAATTTTTTTTTTGCATGATAACTTTTTAATTTTTATTTTTATTTTAAGGGTGGTGGCTATAACTGATTTTTGAAACTCATACCTTTACTCAATTGCGAATAAAAGCGAAACGCGGGCATCGATTTTCATGATCTTTGTCTCATTTTGCTCATAGGTTATGTGACTTTGCAAAAAAGTAACTAGACTTAAAACTTATTTCCGTTTTGTATTTTTTATGAATTTAAAAAGAAAAGATTAAGGGAATTGTAATTCTTAATTTTAATGTAAAAATTTATTTCAACTAAATCGGGCTAGTGGTTGTCGAGCTATGCCAAACAACAGGGTCTAAAACGTGATAAATTCCCCTATACAATAGTACTAACTTCAAATCGATATCGAAGTAAAGAAAAAAAAAGGATGGGCTAGAATAGGATAGCAACGGTTAGTAGAAAGAGGATAACAAAAGAGGTAGTATAATACACTCACGGTCAAAACAAAGCCGACTTAATGATTTAGGACTTCTCAATGTTGTCATAATTTTTTTTCAATTTATTTTTAAAGTTGAACTGTTCGAATTTTGTTGTGACGAAGTTCGTTGAATTTTTACAGCCATTTATTTGCCTTGTTGAAAATCAAAAACAAAATCCTTTTTCTTTGGGTACAATTTTGTACGGAAGAAGATTTTGTAAAAGATTTGACGAAATGGGTGCGTCTTATATGGTACCCAACATATACATAAAAAGCAGTTTTTGCCGGAAAAAATAAAGTTAAGTTTGACGCCATTTAGCAAATTCTGAACCGATGTCGATCTTCTTAAGATCAATAGAAAGGTATTTTTAAGTATAATAAACATTTGTGAAAAACTAATGTTATTAATTGAATATTATTTAATTAAAATTTATGGAAACACAATTTCTTTTTAAGATAATGAAAAGTTCAAAAACTTGCTTCGCTACGTGCTTCATTTTGTATTTATCAGTTTATATAAGTTATTAAGTGTATTATAAATGCCACAATATAAAATATAAGAGTATAATAATAAAAGTCATCAGTCATCCTTAATATATACCATAGATATAATTTAATTTTCTTTTAATTTATTTCTCACACTAAACAATACAGTAAAAATCATATTTTAAAAGCAATTTCAGATAAAATGTACAGAAAAATTATGCAGCATTTTAGAAAGACAAAACATTTAATAAATACTGATATTTCTGCTCTGGATCTTTGAGTAATTATAGAAAAGTAATTTTGTGACATTCCCTTTCATGACATCCTCCATTAGGGGAAATCCTTACTTAAAACTTTAAAAGAAGCTTTTGGTTTTAATAAATAAGTAACAATGCCATAACTTACGTCGTATAAGATGCTTAACTAATAATTGTTAATTCGAGCTTGTTTTCAATAGTTTTCGAAGTAATTTTTTCTCTAAATGCTAAGAAATTTAAATTCAGTAAGAATTTGTTTTTTTTTAATCGTGAATGCTACTTTTGCTTTATTTTGAGTTTTTAAAAGAAGCTAAAAATTATTCAAAACCTACTAAAATTTAAAAAACTAATATTGAAAGTATAGCTGTTACATAAAATGCATACAAAAACAGGCTTGGCCATTTTGTGACCTTAAATTCACAAGTGTGACTTTTTCTAAAGGTAATAGAAATTTTAAGATTGGTTCGAGAATATTGTGCTTTTTTTTCTTTTACAGTTACCAAATCATCGATAGATATAAAATCAATGTCTGTAAATTGAGATTTGTAATAAATTCGTTTGTTTAACATTTTTTGTATACAAAATCTGAAAAAATCACTTGACCAGACGATTGAGGGTCCAAAATTAATGGTTAAAGTTAACCCACAAGTTAGCATCATTGAAACAATTATAAAAGTTTTCATTTCCGCATTTAGTTTAGGCAAGGCTTATTTCTACATAGTTTCAGAATTCTTAAGAATGCATTGTTTCAAATTCTGATGCACAATTCACAATAACTATTTAAATGCGATTGTGTCTTTCGAACGCAGTTTAATAATTTCACTTTTTTTTGTGCAAAACAAAAAACTATGCATATACTGATAACTTTGGCAGCTTAGGAAATGACAAGACCAAATTTAAATAAAAAAATGAGAGTAAAATTCTTCTATTTTTAAAAGAATTTTTTAAACCTTTATCGGTCAACCTTTATCTTTATACGTCTTTGGAGTATTTTACCTTAAAAAGCTAGTCAGTATTTAGCACCCAGTCGGACTTATGACACTTTGAATTTGCCCTAAAAAATACCTTTTTAATCATTCAGCGCCTTAAATTTTCAAAAATCATAAAAATGCCTTTTAAAGTATAATAAAAGTAATCAGAATCCGTTTACGGAACTTTGACATTTCGGGTAAAACTCCAAGTAGCCCGTTGCCCATTTTTAACTCTTTTTACCAAATTTTAACCCTTTGGAGATATAGTTTTCAAAATTATTTTTTGAGTCGCATCTGCATAATCAAAGTAAAATTCTTATTAAATGTAATTTTTCTAGGCCAAGAAGTTTGTGCTGTGGGTCAATCAGTGGACGAGTAGAGACGGTAAGAAGCGAACGCTTTATGAAATTATTATGTGGGAATCTTTTAACGATTTTTCGCTGTGAGAAATTAAATCGGAGTTATATGGTCCCAAGGAGTTTTTAACTCAGAATTGCATATAGAATCCAAAACTGAACGTTACCAGCATGAAAGTTTTCGACCGGAACAAATTGCTCCTACCTAACCTACAGCTAGTAAAAATAATAAAAAACTATCTGATTTTGGTGGCAATTTGAAATAATATTACTATTAAAAAATATCAGTAAATCTAGCAAAATAGCACCTTTTGTGACAGCCCTCAGTAAAACAATCTAAAAAACTCACTTCAAAACTCACATTTATTTAGGTGATTCTATGTAACTTTTATGACTTAATACTAATAAAAAAAAATGTAACAAAAGTTTACTTCACTACATCTATTGTAAATATTCTTCAACTTTATTTATTCAATGTACCCTTTTCTCAGGTTTTTTGACAGCTAAACATCATTGCAGAATTGTAGAGCATTTAAACGGGTTTTGTAGTTTGTTCTTGCCCTTAGGCTTTTGGTATCATTTATTATTTTTAAATCCCGAAATATTCTTTCGTCGTCCATTTTTACTACAATTATTTCAATAGTCACTTTAAAATTTATTTCGAACGCAATGAGTCACAACTAGATGTTTTTGAATTTAGAAGTAACTTTTTTGTTATTATAACTATTGATTGGAATTTAAAGTCGAGTTTAAAAAAAGATTCGACTTAAAATTTGTCGAAGGGCCACTGTCCCTACAAATTTTTCGAAATAATTTCTTATTTTTACTGTATTCTGAAAATAGTTTGAATATAAAAGTGCCTTGGTTGTTATCCTTTTGATTCAATTTTATAGTTTCATGCTTCATATATGTTATTAAACTGTGATCAACCAAAATGAAAAGCTATTAAGCTCATTGCACATACAAAATTTAATTTAAAAATTTTCTCTATTCATTTACCTGTGTTAAGTTAGGATTAAACGCAATGCTTTCATTATAAAAAGCATAAGCTGCTGCAGTCAAACGTCATCCTTGAATTTCCATTTTTCCTTTTCCTTACGCTTATTTTCTTTACTTTTTATGTATGTATATATTTTATTACACACATTTTCTTGTTTGAATACCTGCTTTAATCCTATCAAGAGCTATTGTTCTTTTAATCCCAAATGTAACAAATGCATCTCAGTGCCTTAAAAATTTTCCTGGACGATATAACTAAACTTTTAATACTTTTTTGAGTTCATTTGTCACTTTTAGTTAGGCTGGAGTTTAAGAATAAAATTGTTGACAGAATGATAAACTAAAGAATACGCAAAACTATTTTTGACATTACTATTTAATATAAGTATTCAATTGAATACGAAGGAAATATTATCTCTCGTCTTTGCAAAATTTAGTTCACTTTAAGAGAGAGTACTCTTTTAAATGTTTCGTCTCGTAAAATTGCGACACAGGAAAATACAGGAAAAAATTCAATTGTAAGAATTATACCAAAATATTTATGCTGATGTTTTCTTATTAAAATTTATGTTATAAAATCCTTATCGCAAATAGAATTTCCACAATTTTACGACAATAAAAAACGGTCCTATCTTAAATAATACATTTGGGCTTCAAGAGGGTACACCAGCCATACATAAGAATTTAAAGAATGATTTTAATACAAAATAAAACACTTTGCAACGGAAATATTTAAAACATTGAAACAATTTTGAGCTCTAACTGATCATATTTTACAATAATATACGGTTTTTGTGTAGCAACTTTAAATATAATTATTAGTATTTAACTAAAACTATTAGAGAGATTGAATTAATTAAAAATTAAGTCTTTACAAATAAGTGATTAATATGTTTTATGATTAATGTTTCTTAACTTACCATTGTCTGATTTCTTTTTCTGTGACTGCAAAAAGAAAAAAAAAAAAATAGTTAGCATTTATGTTAAAGAAAAAGTGTTATATTTTTCAAATAATTTCTTGGACGATGAACAAATACGACTAAATATGCTTTAATTGCAACCCATTCTATAAAATTACTTCCGATTTAATGACAAGAAAGTTAAATATTCTAGGAGGTTATCATATTGGTTTTACGACAATTGAAATGTTGAAATTAGGAAAGAAAGCTTGGATATCATATTTTTTAATGGTGATTTATACAGCCATTCAAATAACAAGTACGTTTTAATAGCAGTGCTCTTCGGTAAAATTTACTTTTTTTAAATTTCCGAATAAAACTATTCCGGCCAAGTAATAATAATTTATTTCTAGAAAAGAATAAATAACGAGTAGTATCCTTAAAAAAAATCGTATTCACAAGTACTATAAACATAATTATAGCAGCTATCGCTGTCTTGTATGAAACTTGTACAACTAAAGATATTTAATAATGGCTTAGATAACACTATTAGAAACGATTTATATCATAGTGTCAACTTATATCTTACTTTGCAACTGATTCTCTGTACCATCCCCCACCTCATAAGTTGATGAGTTAATGCAAATCTGTTCTCACCAGAAAAAAGTCTCAAGTTAAAAACCTTGTCCAAAAATTCTACCATGAGAACACTTTATAAAAAAAAGGTTGATTCGGAATTTCAACAAGACAAAGATCAGAGAAACAAATTTCAAGAAGATATTTGCAAAACTGTTTCTTGCTAATCGATCCCAGCCTATGTACCTTGAATTTATTAAATTCACATGAACTCAGAGGACCCAAAAAATACGTTTCTTACTGCAGATCATCCAGTTTATGAAAAATGTAGTCTTTTCTGGGAGTGTTACTATTTTTATGCAAGTACATTTAATATAAGTAATATATGTGAATATTTCTAATGTACATCTGTTTAATTATTGTATTAATATTGCTGAAGATTGAAAAAAAAATAATAACAATAACAAATAACAAAAAAGAAAGCAGCTGATAATAAGAATAATATAAGCTTTTTTGAGAAATATTCGTAAAACGATTCGCTTCGACAAACGACACGAAGAACAGAATACAGAATTCATTAAAATGAATACATAGATTCGAAATAATTTTATACGCAATATGCAAAAGCCCAAAAATATGTATATCAAACGGGATATATGAATCATTTTTAAAAATATCATTAGACACCCGTATTGAGTCACTGATTAAAACAATGCCTCTGAATGATTTATAGGGCAGGATCCATGATGAATATACACTTCTTCCTACAAAGATTCTCAATATTTTTCTCCCGTTCCCATCAACTTACTGGTGCAAAACGGGATGCTCAACCTGTGAAGCTACAAAAACGAAATATGTAATGATACGTATGAGAATTCAAATAAAAGAATTCTTATGATAGTACTTTTTGTTGTAAAAGAATTAAAATTATTCAAAACAAACGCAACTTTCAGTAAGAAATTTTTAAATACTTTTCTTAAAACTACTACTTGTCTATCCAAACTTACTATATCTTCATCGAATAGAATAAGAATTATTTTAGTTTTTGGTTTTTTATCTAATAATCTAATGATTTTTTATTCATTCAATACTTGTTGTTATTTATGACTAGCTGTTATAATATATATTATTTATTATTTTTTGTTAAATCACTAAATGTAAGTTTTAAATTATATTAATTTTTTGTACGTAATTCTTGCTGTTATTCTGAACTACTTAGGGCCATTTTGCTCACAGAGAGATTCATTTATCTCCGCGATAATTTCAGTATTTTAGTAATTTAACTCTACAAGCTGGAGATAAAAATGGTGGCAAAATAGCTTAACCCCCGAAATAACTAACTCATGCCATATGGTTGAGTTAAGCGTTTTATCTCGCTCTCATCACTCTCATTTTACTACTTTTTATTTACTTGATGTCAAAACTCGGTGTCAAAATATTTAAATAAAAACAGCAAATATAATATTTGAAAATTAATAAATAAAAAAAAGGATATTCTGAAGCACATCTGGAAGAATTGAAGCGACGACGATGATGAAGTGGAAATAACACTGCACCACGAAAGCAGACAATATAAAATGCAGGAACGCATTGGAGTGGACAATGATTTTGTTTGTCGTTTCCGATTGACGAAGGTCGCGTTTGTAAGGGTACTCCAATCGAATGAACCATCTCTGCAATACACACGACAAAGGTAAGATGCTATAATATTAGATGTTTCCATGGTTATCGATTTTGTCACTGTAGATCACGCTATATACGACCGGTCACAATGCAATAGAGTTAAGCTGACTTCGCCAGCGTTCCATAACATCAGTTTGTGTTATTTTGCGCAAAATGACCGTCACAATTGCACAGCTACGATCAAATTTCATCAAAATGCCACGCACAAATGATGAAAGTTTGGCGGCAAGCAGAAAATTTTATAAATTTTCGAGATTCCTCGTGTGCAACTTAACATCATCTATCCTGGAGCATGAATAAATAATAACATATAAATAATATTGAAGTTTTTTAATTTATTTCCTTTAAGGCGCATTTTTTCAGTCCATTTTTCTAAAAAAAATTTATTGACACAAATTCGATGTTTATAAACACTTTATGGGCATTTCCACTGAAAGGTCCACCGTCAATGAAAAATAAAAACAGAAAAAAAATAAAATACCCCATTATATTTTTAACCAAATTGATTTCTTCTCATCCTTGCTGTAATTAGCAGAGCTGTCGCCTTGTGCCATTTTATCATTTTTTAGAATTTAAACAAAGTATGTAATGCAACGTCCTGGTTATGTCCCAGTTTATACTCGTCAAGAATTGACGTCAATTCTTGGTATTCCCTTTTGAACTTCCTCCTCTCTCGCGTTGATGTCCACGTCTTTCATCCACAAAGGTAAGACTTGACCGTCAAGCCTTGACGAGTATAAACCAGGACTAACACTCGTCAAGACTTGACGAGTATAAACGAGTATAACTTGAAGGTCAAATATTGTGTTTCATGGCGTTCGACGCATATGGAAAGGGAAAAGCACAAACTTGAGCGTAACGTTTTCTTAGCCATTTCGTTATTTTTAAACGTCATCTCTTGAGTGTAAATTGAAGCGTCAAGTTAAAAAGGAAATATGCAAAACTTGACCGTCAAGTCTTGACGAGTGTAAACCAGGACAACTTTAAAAATCTCGGTTGTATTTTGAAAATCCCTATAAATTTTTGAATTAATGTGCAACATTCTTGCATTCCAATAGAAAGCTTTAAAAACTGAGAGGGAATTTATCCTCTCAGCATAAAGCCGTGATAAAATGTGAACAAAACCAATTTTTTATCTCGATATTTATACAATTGAAATAAAATTAACCAAGAGTAATCCACGAGTTAAAACATAATTATGCCTTTTGTGAGCAAAACGGCTCTTAGCGCCACTTATAAATACTTTTTATGTTTTCTTTTTATTGGTTGTGGTTTTGATTTTAAAAATACTTTTATAGAATGATAGAATCATGATAGAATTTAACCATGATAGAATTGTTAAATGATGTTAAAAACTTTAAAAAATACATATTATTAGGCCCTATTATTTCAAAATTTTATAATTTTAAAATTTTGACAACGGATTCGGATTCAGCGACCCATTTTTACCCTGTAATGTTTACACTTCTACATTATAAAATACTAAAACAAACAATTATAAAACATATTTAAAAGATACACACCTTTACGGTACGTATCACCTTATTCTATTTTATTGTATTATACAAAGATAATATTCTAACAATTAGAACATATGTTCATACTAAGCACTACTATCAATTTCATTCGCACATATGTACTCATATTGCTGAAAACAAAATATATGACATTACATTTTTACTTTTACTCCTACACAAATATGTTAACATATGATTATGTTTACGTTTTCTAATAATCTAAGTCTTCTCACTCACACACATTATGCTACTATTACTAAATTACAAATATGTATACGATATTCTACTTTTACACTAATTTAAGAACATATGATTATGTTTACTTTTTAAATACACAAACAATTTTTAACTAGTTTTAAGACAAAATACCGCTATGCATACTATAAAAGAACGAACAAATTACAAATAAAGTTAATCTAGTTTTGAGCTCTAACAGCTGCCAACTATTTTCATTTCAATAAGTCTTGAGCTTTAATAGCTGCCGACTTAAACCCTTTTAGCCTCTGCACTTTTTTTAGTGAACGGCATAAAAAAGGATATTTAAAATAGCGCCAGTGGCGAACTTCGCTGGCAACCAGTTAGGCAGGACCTTAAAATATTAATAGTAAATCCTTTTTTAAATAATCGCGAATCCTTACATGGCGATGCTATGTCGCGAATAAAATTATGTGGCGATCTGTCGCCAAAATATTATTACTTGGCGATCCAAAAACATATTTACTACAACCCTTTAGTTCGCGCCAGCCCCGAATTTGTAAAAATAAAATATTAAGGTGACAACCTTATCCAACATCTTGAATTTTAAAATTCTGACACCAGATTCGAAATCAGTTACCCCCCAATACTGTTTCCTCATGCTTAAAATTCTTAAAATAAAACATTTTTAGATGGCAACCCTATGTGTAAAAATTTTTTTTACCATGTATGTCGGAGAGATGGTTCAATTAATTGCAGCACCCATGGTAAAATTATTTGACAAGGTTGCCGTGACAGTTTTTTGGCGATTGGTAGTTGTCAAAAACATCTAAAGAAGTTGTAGTTTGCTGCTGTTCACTAGCTATGTGCTTATTTTTAACTTCTCTTTGATTCATTAAATTTGTTCGCGAAGTTTATTGGAGTGTTTTTAGTTTGCTGCAATTGACTAGCTATGTTTAAGTCGTTGCTTATTTTTTCACATTTCTTTGATTAATTACATGAGTAGCTAATTTTGACAACTACTCATCGCCGCTCGTGGGAAAAAAGCCAGTCTACGCTACTACCTTGCCAAATAATTATACCACAAAAATTAAAAGAGCTGTGTCTGTTTACATATTTTTACACCAAGTAAATAAAAAACATTAAAATGAGAGTGATTAGAGCGAATTAAAAATCTTAACTCACCAATTTTCACGAGTTAGGTATTTCTGGGTTAAAGCTAGCTTGCCACCATTTTTATCTCCAGCTTGAAAAGTTAAATGATTAACTCACTGTGAATAAATGAAAAACTAGAAAGTCGGGGATAAATTTATCTCTCTGTGAACAAAATGGCCTTTAATGCATTAAAAAGGCTCTGTCTTATGTGTAAACATTATGTTAAAATAAATAAAAAATTAATAAATAAATAAAAATTCCCGATATAACCTTAAAAATTACGTCGGAACACCAGACTATATCCCTAAATCCCCTTATTCAAAAAAGTTTTTCATTGCTGCAGGAAATTTTTTGGAAAAATAAAAGCTGGAAGTCCTGTTTAAGACAAAAGTTGCATACATCTCTGATATTAATGTTATTTTATGTAATAGTTGAATTAAAAATAAAGGTGCTGCGTGCTAAATTCTACTTTATTTCATTCTTTCTAATAACTTTGAATATTAACATACAATTTAAACCTTACCAGATTTATGTTTTAATATTTAAGCTTTATATAAGCAACTGCATATCTTTAATTGCACCTTAACACAGGGAAATTTACTCAAGTACAATTAAATATTTGCCCTCTTCTCTTTATGGACTCGAACTTTTGCCCACTTTTAACGTTAACTACAAAGTTTAAAAATTGTTACGGTCTATATATATAAATAACAACCATTGCCAACAATTAACTTGATTTTTATACTAATTTAAATTCTAGCAGCGTAACATTTACTACGTTTCCACAATTTATGGCATTTTTTTTAATACAAAATCAACTTTAAACTAATACAATTACTTGAGCGTATCCAACCAACAGCCAACCAAGCGATTACACAGCTATAACACACACATTAAAAATACACACACATTCACACATACACGTATATGCTCCCATATATGTTGTCGCCAAGCATGCAACTACTTCCGCTTTCTAACCATCATATTACCCTGAAAATTTACGCTCGTACCTTGAGGCGAATTAAGTTTTAATATTCAACTACAATTTTTTTCCATATGTTCTTGCAGCATTTTTAACAAGGATGTTGCTGTAGAAAAGTTTGAAGTTTGAAAAACACTCTGAAGAACAGCCCGACACCCATTTTGACAATTTAATCATGGGTCATTAAATGCAAAACATTGCCCAGGCTATTTTTTTGGCCTCACCAAACTCCCCTTCGAATAGCTCAGTCTGCTGCTGAATATAAAAATATGCATCAGTGTGTTGCTGTGCGTGTATGTGGAATTAAATTTGTGGAAATTACCCTTTTTCCTTATTTATAATCATGTGCTTAGGTATGGGTGAACTGGTCTGCGTTATGCGTGTTTGAGTTTTGTGTTAAGGGAATATTTTTGAAATGAATATTTCTTTAGGCTAGTTGAGCGATTTTTGGAAAGCAAAATCTTTCCTTTGGCGACATCACTGCTGAACGACAGCGACACCAACAAATTAAGAAAAATTCTATTTTAAAGATGGTTTTTGAAAATTTAAAAATCAACTATTATGTCATATATTTTACATGAATTTAATTGTGAGATTTTTAGATTAAGTAATTTTGAAGAAGGCAACAACAGCAACAATAACAATAACTCTGTATAGAATAAATCACACACCTGTTACAACAAATTCGCAAGAATTTTACCATTCTCATCGGCCACTTAATCATATGAAATTAAAGCAGTAGGTATTTTTAGATCAAGCCTTTAACACCACCAGGGTTGCCGTCTGTTCTAGTTGCTTCTTATTTTTTCGATATTCATTGGAGTTCAACGAGTCTACCTAAGTGCTTCAAAGATAGTTTAGTGAGGAGGTATAAAGTGAGTTACAGTTCATCCTCAATCGTTAAGTTCGTTAGGAACAGAGCGATGTCTTTGGGTGAACTATCCACTGTTTTGTGCGGTTCTAGGTACAATGCACTTAAGTAGCGAAGTCGGGTCATGGTACAGTGGTACATGGTACTATGGTACAGTGCACCATAGAATTGAAACGAATTTTGCTTCGCTATCACATATTTTAGTTTTCACTTCGGTCACCGGAATGGAGACCTACTGCTAAATTATTTTTCTAAGAAGACTCTATAAAATGATTTAATAGGCTTACAAATTATATCAAACAAAATTTTAGATAACACATTTTTTTTAAATTTCAGTGAGCACACCCAGTGGGAAAAATCAGGGCTTCGAAGCGCTACAAGCAGGCCTTCATATGGATTTAGGAGCCCTTCCACACTCATATCCAAGCTCATTAACCCATTTTTAAATCGAAAACATTTTCTAGACCTTTCTCTGCCACGTTTTTTGAGAATGCATGTTAAAAAAAAAAAAAAAAAATCAATATAAACATTAACTTTAAATCAAATATGACTTTGACTATCTCATGACTTGAACACACGTCCTCTGGTGAGCTGGTCCGACATCTTATTCGTTCGTTTATCGCAGGTATTAGCAAAGTTTCGGTTACTTTGCGTTATTACGAATTACACATACAAAAGCATGCGAGAACGTGGGTTCGATACCCAGCTTTGACAAAATTTCATTTAAAGTTTTCCTAAAAATATTTTTGAAAATTAATTTATAAAAAATAAAAGAGAAGACTAAGAACCTTTCAATAGAAATGTTATCATATAATATGTAAAGAGCTAGAATTCGGAGACATGGGTTTGAGACCCAGCTCGGACAAAATAATGTTTCTTTACAATTTTTTTACAATTTTTTAAAAATTGCTTAATATGATTGAAAAGACTCAGAATCTTCACAGCAGCACTCATCGGACCATTTCAAGAATAGCGACAACTATAATTTTTAATTTTTTTTCAGATTATATGAATATTGGCCTTCCAACTTTAAATTTGAAAAAATTACAGGCCGCTCGCAATTGGTTTAGAAGTTATCGGCCTCCAAAGTAAGAAAAAATGGCCTGGAAATCTTGCTATTTTTCTTAATTTTTCAACAAAACTACTCTTTATGGGTATCATAAGAAAGGTAATTTAAGTACCTATTGAACAAGGTAACTATTCAAATATGAAAATCCATGCATAACTTTTAAAGACATAAACATTTTTAGTGTAGTACTTTCGTAAAAGGGAAACCACTAGTTTTTCAGGCAAATTGTAAATATAAGAATAGGCACATCTTAAAAAGTTATAAATGAATTTTTATGGTTGATACCTCGTTGAATAGGTACTCGCATTTCCTTTTTTTAATACTCATAATGCGGAACACTTAAAAAAGAGCAAGATTTGTAGGCCATTTTTGCAATTTCGGAGGCCTATAGCTTCTATAATTTAGAAGTAATTTAGAATTTATAATAAATTACCTATAATTTAGAAGTTTAAAATCTGTATAATCGAACAAAAAATATTAAATAAGAAAGTTGTCGCTATTCCTGCATTATACCTACTCATCAATTCAGCGATCACAGAAGGTATATTAACGTCAATAATAGCAAACGGATAGATAAAAATCAAGCATTCTATTCTTGATTCAAGCAAATAGGCTATCAGTGTACATTCAAGCGTAAATCTCAAGCAATATTTTGCTATGATTGAGCAAATTTAAAACACGTGATATTAAAAAAAAATATTTCACTCATGAAACATTTGTTTAAAACCCTTAAATATTTTCCTAGATTTAAGTCTGCTATTTGCTTAAAGTAAAAAAAAATTGCTTGATTCCTGTAAAAAATTTGCTGCAAATTAGTATAAATTGCTTGATTTTAGAATTTTTTTCCTGGAATTAAGAAAAATTTGCTTGACTCAGTTATTGCAGAACAAACCACCACGCAGTGTAGACAGACTGTTCCGTTGATCACTACATCAACTTTTCAGTAGTCTACTGTGGTTTCTGCAAACCATTCACTTTGATAAGCTTATACGCACAACTTTTGTTTAATCAAAACCAAATTATTTGTGCAATATTTTTTTGCTTTAAGCCTTGTTCCAGGTTAAAGAATCGATGGTTTTGTTCTTCTTTGAAGCAATCATTTATTTTACTCGATTAGAAATAAATTTAGAAATAAATTGTTCCAGGTTCAAAAATCAATAATTTTGTTCTTGTTTTAAACAATCATTTATTATACTAGATTAGAAATAAATTTAGAAATTTTACAATTTTTTTCTTGACTTTAGTTTTTAATGATTTATTTGAGCAAAAATTGCTTAATTTTAAATTTTCTTAAATCAAGCAAAATTTTGGCTTAATATAAAAATATTATTTTTCTTCGCGCATGCCTTCTTTTTCGTAGCCCTAGCTTAATTGCTAACTGGGCATAGTTTAAACGTTTAAAATTGGCTGGAATTTGTGTTGTTAAATAAACGATATATCACAAAATACTCAAACAAGATTTACATAAAACGTGAGATTTTTTAAAATCTCATGCGAGCCAAAATTAAAATAAAAAATTAAAGTTTTTTTAAAGATATGATTTTTATGAGCTCAGTCATTAATTATTTGCAGACATCCACAGACTCACTGTGATGCTGTAAATATAAAATGTGTTATTTAATTTCATGCAGACATTGAAGAAAAAAAAAGAAACATTTAATTTTCTGCACAAATTTAGTATTTGTGCTGTAATGCACCCAAGTTGTGATACAATATACCGCCAAATGTTAAAAAAAAAATATATGCACTAAGCTTACTCCACCAATATTCGAAAAAAATTTCTTTGATTTCTCGAAATGTGAATCCGTGACCTCACGAAATCCATGACCAAAATGTCTTTGAGGAATTTATTCTGACTTAAAAGTAAAGTATGCCGACATCTGCGTTAATAGTTTCTCTAACTTTTGAGACCCCAAACGGCGGAATCTAATTTTTCAATCCGGTCAAATGAACGCGTTTTTAATATTTTCAAAACAAATTCCACTTTCAAGATCTAAGGATTATCGAATAGCATACGAGTATTTAAAGTAATTAGTGACAACAAGTAAAATTTGAATAACACGTTAAGAATGAATTAGTTCTTTTTTTTAAATATTCGTAAGAGCACGAAATCGGTTTTGACATCTCTAGCCACTGGAGTGTATTCACAAAGTGGGACACAGTAAAATCGTATAACTATATGTTTATTTTATGGCTTGACCGAGTTATACTGGTTACAGTTAATAACGCAGCTATTAATGTTTGTTCGCCTATTATATCAAATTTTGTTCCTTGGCTGTGTATTTCGGAACGTATGTATGTGTGATAATTTATGTAAGGCTTTCAATGTGGGTCGAATAGACTCAAAGGCTAAATTCTTAATGTAGTGATTAAAAATTGTTTAGTGTTAGTGTATGTTTTTTGAACTACCACATAAGACAGCTTTAAAGTCTTGGAAGCTTGTACTCTTTGGCAATTGTTTTTCAGATTTTAAAAAACATTTCGATATGTTTTTTGTTTTATTTTTCTTCGAGTTTAATATTTTATGAACACATTTAAGTCAAATTTCGATGTTTTTTCTCATACATTGAAATCATCTGAATATTCAAAAATTTAAAAAAAATTCTTTAACTTTAGTTCCAAATTTTTAATAGTAAATAAAACTTTCCTTGTAGCATCATTAAAGCTTGCATAAATCGTGCACATGTTCTTTCTCTGTCTGAGCTTACAACGTGGCACTTGCCATATGATGCAAATATCTACAAAATGGCTTACTGAGCTTATCGCTGCATATTAAAGTCAAAATAAGATTAATTTTATTTTACATAAGCTAGGAAAGCATATTAAAATTTCACCAACCTTCACGCTACTTTTGCCGTATTTGTGCCTTGGCAGTAGAATATGTATGCAATTTAAAAATTTTACTTCCTTCTAGCTACAACGATAAAATGGCACAACAACAACAATATTGACATCAACCTATGTGGTAGCCAAAAAAAAAAAAAATTGTCCATGTGCATATAAAAATTTTTCAAAGTTGTGTTAAGACATGACCAGTAATTTATTTTAATCGCTTGTTTTATGTTAATGTTAGTCCCTACACCTGAGTGTAGAAGTGTAGAAAATTCCATTAACACTTAATAATGTGGAAAATTAAAATTTTCAAAATGTTGATCCTAGAATATATGTGTAAACTACAGCTTTAATGGAAAAATTTCGTTTTAATTCAAGTTTTACTTTCAGTTAAGTAAGCTAACATATTTTTATCTTTCCAGTAAGCTCTTAGATCAAATAAAATTGTTTTAAATTAAACTTGAAAAAAATGATTTCAATATTTTTTTGACATTTTATCTTAGATTTTAAAATATTTTTGAAGTGCTTTATACTATTATAAGCACAATTATACTGATAAAAGATTCTATAGCAGGTAGACTTAATAGCTATTTTTAATAACTCTTGATGGGAATTGTATCTAAATAAAAATAAGAGATCACAGAAAGGAATTCAAATTATACTATAGCAATTTATTATGAACTAGCTGAAATACCCGGTATTACAATGCAACGCATTTTGTACACATTTTTTATTATTTTAAATTTCTTTACAATTAGAAATCGTTCGCTAGAATGTGTTATATAATGAGCAAATATTTGTATTTTAAGAAAAAATATATTTTAATGATATGAATGGTTTAAATTTGTAGTAGCTTTTATTTGTTCACTGTAGATGCATTCATTATCTGCATACGAAATAAAACCATTGGTGTGTGACTAAATTAAAAAATTTATTGACGTTCTGTCAAATCAATATACATATAAACTCTCATTGATTACACACTGATAAATAAAATTATTACTACAAAATGACTTTATAAGAAAAAGATAATGCAGTCAATTGCTAAAGTTAATAAATAAAAAGATTTGATTGTAAAATAAAAAATTGCGAATTTATTTATAAGCCAGCCAATATTAAATTTGTATCAAAGTTACCAATTAAATTACATGAGCACATCTACATGCATAACAATCAGTGGCGGATCCAGACACTCCATTTGGGGGGCGATCTAAAAAATGTGACTTCGTAGTAGTTGCAGATATTGGCTAAGGTCGATACTATTGCGTGGTAAGCATACGAAAAAATTTAATTAAAAAGAATATTTCGTTGTATAAAAATTCAATTCATTAAAAACTGCAATCTAATTAATTAAAAATAAAAAAAATATTTAGCCAAATATAAAAACTGGTTTCTTGAAGAACACAAATATTGCGATTTAAAAAAAAAAAAAATCTGTTATTCGTTTAATTCAAATAAAAGACCAAATATCCAGTCTTTATTGACTGTATATACAAAGTTCATATGGATTAAATACAAAAAAAGTTTACATAATTTAAATTAAAATAAAAAAAAAAAATTAAAATTGTTGCCTTAAATTTTTAAATTAAATGAACTAAAAAATTTCCAAACCCTGTTTGAAAAATCTTCCGTGTTTTGCCATATCTACCGGCGACTTGATCCATACTCACTTTAATGTCACAATAAATATTTTATTAAGCAAGTCCGTTCAAACTTTCTTCTGTTGTCGTAGAATATGTATAGTGTCAAACTATCTAATAAAACTATTAAAATTATTCGATTGTTTAAAATCATTCATTCATTCGGTAGTTTTTTTCGATAGTTTTTTCATTTGCGCTTCGTGTGCTTACTTTCAATTGATTGAAAGAATTGTGAGTACAGCAAATTTAACTGAAGAATAACGTTTAACAACACTGCCTAATTTGTGTTTAAATGAAAACTGTAATGAAAGCACACTAGTTAATAGCTATGTAGAAGTATTTTAAGTCGAATGAATGAATACTAGAACTGATTGCAAATTTTATTTGATAGTTCTTGGCTATTTTTATAATTCGAATGAATGAATAATTAATTCGATAGTCGAAATCGTAAGACAGTTCTTTGTTCTAGTAAATATTTTTTAATTCAAAGGAATGAGTAAATTATTAGATAGTTTAATCATGCAGTAGTTTCATGAACTATTTACTATTTTTTTAAAGTAAATGAATGAACAAAATATTCGAAAGAATTGTTCGATAGTTGAAATCATTCGATAGTTAAAATCATTCGATAGTTCCCATCACTAGTTTCAAATATGTTGTAATACTTGAAAAATTCAGTTTCTCCACTTTAAGACAATGTTATTACAATTTTAAAAGACTTTGAAGAAGAGGATACACTGCAGCATCACAGTAGTCTAATGAGGATATAGTTGGGTGGCTCGAAGTATATGGGAAAATAAAATGTAATACAAAATAGTTATATGTAAAATGATGTCAAAAAGCACACTCAATTCCTGAACCTGTGGGATTAAAAACCAAGATATTCTGAACTCGAGGAAAATTATTTTAGTCTCTAGCCACCGGAAATGCGCATCGATTTGCCTCTAAAGTTTTTAATGAATTATTTACTTATTTAATTGATTGATTTTTACAAGACCTTTCCTTCCAATGAACCTCTCAATATTCGTCAAAATTGAATAATATTTGTGCAATTTTGAGAGATTTTCGAAAAATAGATTAGACGCGAAGTAATTGATTAAATGAATCCAAGTTTGTTGTTGTTTCCCAGCCAAAAAAATGAACTCTCTGCGATAGCGCAAACTGACTTCGAGTGTAATCAAAATTTTTGATGTCGCTCAAAACCGAAATCAATCAAAGAGAATTAAAAAGATGATGAAAATCATTATTTGATGCTTATCTGAAATCTGAAATCTTGGTCCATAAAGAATATAATTTTATGTAGTCTACAATAAAATTTGTAATGGTTTTTTCCCAGTAAGCAGAAATCTCACGAATGCCCCCAACAACTTAACGCCAGTGGTATTTAATGGCTCCCGCTCTGGCGTTTTTGGCTTCTCGGTCATCTAACTGGACTTGATTTTAATTGGATACATATGTATGAACCTTATTTCTATAAGGTATCATGCCACATATTGTCAATCTGTTGATGTTACATTACACTATACAACTTTGCAATAGCATTGTGAATTTGCAAAATGAAACTGTGAATGCTAATATTGTGTAATCTGTAGAAGAAACCGTTTTGTAGCTAGGAAAATCTAGATGACGCTATAGACAAAAGAAAATCGAATTCACAGTTATTTTTTCGATAAAAATACATAAAAATGTAGAAATCAAAATTTCCACGTGTTTGAATTACAACTTGCAATAGTAGATTTTGCATTAAAATTATATGACATATGAAAGAGTATAAAAAGTGCATTTTTCAGTTTTAATTGTTTTTTGTTAAAAAAAAAACTTTTGTCCTATTTTTTGTGAGAAAAAGAAATACTTAAAATTTATTGTACTAAGATTTCTATAGTTCCGAAGGAATGTGAATGTTGTTAGTGTCAAACTAATACATTTTTTAAAAGCTTTAGAGTCACTTATTTCAAAATATATTTTAAATGGCTTATCATGTTCTTGCAATAAGTCCTTCAATTATCCTAAAAAAATTTTAAGTTACTATAAATTACTATATATTGGGTAAAAAAGAAAACACATATTGTAGGTTAAAAGCTAAAAATCCTTTCATCAATTTTTTAAACGTATCTCCCATTTTTTAGCCAATTTTCACAGTTTTTCTTTTCATCTTATTGAAAAAAGTGTAGTTATTTTAAAGGCTTCTATTTACATAATTAAAGTTTGAAAAATATGGTGTGTCAGCAGTTTAGTTAAATTCCTTCAGGTAAAAAATTTCATTAATCAGATATGATAAAGAGATAAGAAATGAGAAAGAACAAAATTGAAAAATTGTTTTAATTTAATATCACAATGTTCCTTTTATTTACAGACTAAGTAAAATTTTGCTTAAAATAAAGCGTTATTTTGTCACTTTTTTCAAATGGCTAACAATATCTTTTCACTGAGTTGAACATTGTTCAATATTCCGGCATAAGAACTTATATTTTTTCGTTATTGGAAAATTTGTTGTAGGATTTACGACTTATAGAAAGCTGTATTCCCAAACAATCTATAGCCAAAAATAATGTATCAAAAGTGTGAATAAAATTAGCGGGATATAAAATAATATGCAACATACCTTTTTTTCTCAAACTTTATATGCTCTAATAAGATAAGAAATTGTTTGCTGGTTTCTTTATAGCTGAGTTTTAAGATTACTTATGGAAATAAGATGGAAATTATGGATTACATAATTTTAAAATATTGTTATTAAATAAAAAACAAATAAATTAAACCGCCATTTTTTCGATGCCATTTTTTTAACTTTTTCGAGTTTTCGAAGTCAGATTCGTGATCAGCGACCCCTGGTAATTACCAATTTTTTGACTTCATTTGGTGAAGTTTGCGTTTTATTGCGGCTTGATATATTTTAAATATCAAAATAATTCATTTTTTCATTTCATCTTATGTTCAATATTTGTTAGACTAATTTAAAAATATTTTCAAACAATAAAATGTATAATCGGGGTCTCAGTTGATTGGCAATAATTTGCAATGATTCTACTGCACATAATTTTTTAATTCTCTGATAGCAACGTCTTTTTTGCTATTGGAAGAAAATAATAAGAGAAAATAATATAAAAAACAGAAATGAATTTATGGTTGAAAATTCAACACGCTTGTTTTAAATTTTGTTTTGTAGAAACGCAAATGAGTTAAATTTCTATCTTAAAATTTTTTGTAAAAATTTTAAAGTATATTTTTTTTCAGTGTTGTATTATAGCCAACAAAATACGAACAAGCCAACTACAATGTAGACAGCATCCAATAATTTAAAAATAATGAATTGCAAATATTTATTGTGTGCCCAAAATTGTTCCGATTTTAATCTCATTCGGCCCAATAAATTTTTTAAATTTTTCTTAAATAAAAAGATCTTCTATAAAAAATGTAATTGTAAAATATGAAGATTATTCTTAGGAGAGTTGAACCCAGAACCTTTTACTTTGAAGGACAAAGCTCTACACATTTGCTTATTTGCTTTCAAATTTATTCAATTAGGTAAATCATAAATATAAACTGCAACGTGATCATTTCAATAACCTAGAAAATCGTTTTCTAGGAAATATGAAAACAATAGTAAACTTATGAGCAATAACACTCGAAGCAATATACTTAAAAGAATACTAAATGGAGATAATTATTTTACTTGAATCAAGCAAAAGTTTTGCTTAAAAGCAAATAAGCAAAACTTTGCTCAATCACGGTGTGATTTAAAAAAAAAGATTGCTAAATTGTAATCACTACGCATGTATTGAGGAAAAATCAATATTTTAATTAAATTCAAGTAAAATTTTGCTAAGTTGTTATAAACTCAAACAGCAAATTTTTACTAAACACATGCAAATATTTGCTTAGTTATTATAAACTCAAAAAGCAATTTTTTAACTAAATTCAAGCAAATTTCTTCGAAACACGCGAGCACACGTTTGTTCTTTATAAAGAAAATTAGGCGACAATTGGTTAACAACTGCGATGGTCGAATGAATAAGCCCATGTACGCTCACTCATGCGGCCGAGGTTCAAATCTCCGAATAATGGTAATTTATCAATTTAATTTAATGTTGATTATTTCACTTCAAAATAATGATAGAATCAAAACGAATTAAAATTTGCTATTCCAATGCAGAAATTTCTTTTGCAGTTTATAATGACTTAGCAAAATAGTATTTTGTTAAATTTTAAGTCGCTTGAATCAAGGCGAACTATTAAGTCATTAATATTTCTCTACGACATTGTTTGTGGTAATAATAATTGCCCCTTCTTGTTAAGTGCTATTAATTTTAATATTCCGTTAAGAAACTTGCGTCGTTTTTACTATTTTAAAGTTAATTTTTGTAGAAAAAATTATTTACTATATGAACCATTAAATAGGACTCTTAAAGAAAATTATTCACTTTGCTTTAAAATTACTATTGATTTTGCTGATAGTAAGAATGTTTTTATTTATGTTTTGAATTCTCATCACACTTAAGTTATTGTAGCGAAATTGTTACTTAATCCTAAGACTTTAATTGTAGACAAATAATTGGACAATAGACAAAAAAACTTAACTAAACTAAAATTTTGCTTGAATTTAATCAAAAATTTGATTAGTTATTATAAACTACCATAGCAAATTTTGATTACTATTTGCTGAAATCTAGCCTAATTTTAAAGTGGCTGAGAATCAAGCGTAAGTTTTGCTTAACCACAATACAAATTTAGCAAACAGTTTGTTCTTTGTAAAAGTGTTAATATATTCCAAAAAGTATTGGTTATAAAATATTATTCTGGAAAAAAATTTTAGACTTACTTTTGTAAGAAAACTATTATAATACAATTTACTTTTTTAACAATTTGAGCTTTTGTTAAATAAGAACCAATTTTATTTATGAGTTCACACCAATATCCATTTGGTATAACTAAATGGATTTTTTTTCCTTATAAAGGCGTTGGAACAGGAGACAATCATGTAACACAAATATAAACGGCTTTTGTTGTTTTGACTATTTTATAATCTAGAAAATAGTTTGATGATACATTTGGTGCATTGTAAACTATTTCTTTCAGTCAATTTGTTGAATTTCTTATATTAATACTACAAACTTACTTTATAAGGAAAGTACTACTTTTAAAGAAGTGTCTGTTCAAAAAGTATATTTTCCTCAAGGATTAATACCCTGCAGGAAATGCCTATAGAGAAATTGTAGTGATTTTCTAGTGACATTGTCAGTAGTAGTACTGACCAAGTGTACACCAGCCAATGTAATCGCCTATTGACATTTAACATAGGCTTGTCATTGAAAATCCACCAGTAGACAGTACTACTGACTAGGTAGTTATATTGACTCCACATGGAGACATTGGAACCAATGATTGAATAGTAAATTTAAGGGGTTCTTGTCTACAATATTGATGTTTTCTCGGTCGATGCCAATAGTGAAATCGTAGTGCTTTCCTAGTGACATTGTCAGTAGTAGTACTGACCAAGTATACCCCAGCCAATGTAATCGCCTATTGACATTTAACATAGGCTTGTCATTGAAAATCCACCAGTAGATTTTAGCACTATTGACAAGGAAGCTCTTTTGCGGTAATATAGAGGCATTTGAAGTAAATACTCACCAATACATTTTATTGACTCTAGTCTACAACTTTATTTTAATGCCCGCTGACATATACAGTATTACATAAATAAAAATTATACTTGAGTAATATTACGCCATGTTTTATTATGACAAAATATGCAATTTTTATGCTAGTTGCAAATGCTTTGTCCTATACTGAATGCTCATTTTCTTCGAGGCTGGCTAAACCTTTAACTATTTTTAATGAACACAAACTAAAATTTATATAAAAGATCATTACAACTAAATGATTTAGTCTTTTTTTGTACTTTAAGGCTCATTTTCTTCGAGGCTGGCTAAACCTTTAATTATTTTTAATTTACAAAAAATTGTACATATGTAAGTAATCAAAACAACTTGCACATATATGTTTATTTTATAACAGTCTTTTTTTTTGGTATTTTAGGGCTGATTTTGTTCGAGGCTGCCTAAACCTAACATTATTTTTAATAAAAAAAAATTATATTTATTTACAACTATAACAGTCTTTTTTTGGGAAATTGTGGGCACATTTCCTTCGAGGCTGGCTAAACCTTTATAGATGTGTATGTACATACACAAAAAAAGTTTTAATTATATTTAAATAAAATATTTTTTATGTTTCTGGAACATTTTCGGTATTTTGCGCCTTGAAGTTAGAGTTGTTGCGACTGTTTTGTTTGAAGTATTTTTTCTTTTGTCGCTGAAAGGCTGCTCTTAAAGTTTTATCAGGTTCATCGTTGAAACTTGATATAACATTTAATTAATGGAAAAAAGTTTATTTTATTAATAGTTCTTTCGAAAAGATTTTTTGTTAAAAAGTTCTACCTATAATAGCTGCAAGCACATTGCCAAAGTCTCTTAGTCTTTTTTTACCAAAAGTCCCTTCAATATTAAAATTCATTATAATATTATGACTTTATATTAAATGCAAATTGCGTTCGACGTTACCACCGACTAGATTTTTTATTTGTCGAATCTGCAAAAATAAATGCAAGTTAAAATAATTAATAACAAACTCTGTTTGCCGAAACGAAAATACTTACATACGGATCTGAATGCGTTGCTAAGAGACCGTCCAATTCTTTTAGTTTTTCCTCTGAGATTATTGGGAAAATGGACATTATGTTATCTACGACAACATTTTGGGATGCAACCCGATCTAGCAAAACTTTATGTTCAGCCAAAATCTCAAGCACCGTGTCGAGTTTTTTTGACAGTTCCTGGCAGCAAGAACACTTTGGATTAGCTGAAAAATTATAAAAACCGACACAATGTGTCATATTAAAGAAACGCAAGATTAAAAAAATTAAAATTTACCTTGAGGAGAAAAATATTTCAATTTTCCTTTTGAGGAAGTTGGTTGTTTGCTCGACATTTTTCTGTAAAATGCGTATTATGAAGACGGGTTATTATAATGATAATTGGAGAAGAATTATTTATTAGGATTATTGTTTTGAAGAATTTGCAATGTTTGCTTGGATTTGTTGTGGAAGACACGAGTGTAAAATTGGTATTATTACGAAATCAGAGTGAAATGGCAAGCAAACAAATTTGAACTGTACGTCTCTTACAGAAAATTTCTCTTTTTTGCCTAAAGATAGATTTGTTTTAAAAATACCTAGCTCAGAAGAATTTATGGGTTCTTCGTAAAAACTCTCTAAAACCAACAATCGTCGTCCTTCAATATAAATTTCCTCTTCTTTTTTTATATTTTCAATTTTTATTGGAATAAATGATTTCACGGAACAAATATTGTTGGGTTCCTTCCAAGAAATAAAACAATCATTTGCAGAAACTCCAACAATGATATCTCTTTCGTATTTTATCTCTTCACTTTTAGTTTCTACATAGTCTGTGTGTTTTTCCTTTTGTACAATCTGTTGAAGGATCGATGATGGTTTTCGAACATGTTTTTTCAAAATCTGCAGTTTGTTTTCAAAGTCGTATGCAGAAAACGAAATCAGGGGGCCATATATTTCTGCGCAAGAAGCCAAATGCAGCAGATTATGAACATTAAAAGAAACGCTGTTTGATCCGAATACAGCAGAGAAATTCTCGACAAATAATTTAAGCAAATCATTAGCTTGATTAATATTTTGATGCACGTGTCGTGGATTATTTAGCAGACGATAAGCACAATGCAAAGTTAAAAATTCGTAAAAAATATCTTCGTGTACGTTTTTATTAAGGGCAATTATGCCTGTATAAGCAAGGAACTGGTGAAACTCAGTCGCTTTCCAATGATGCAAATCATCTAAAGACCTAGGTCTTCTTGGGAACTCCATTGGAATGAATTTTTTTAAGTTAACCAGGTCAGAAGATATTTTGGAAATATTTTTTTTTTGTGTCTTTTCTTCTGTTTTATTTCGAACTATTCGAATGAGCATTTTTTTCATGACTCCCAGGTCGATAAGGTGCATGCTATCTAACGGAGTTTGTGATACCATACCAAACCCTATTTCTTTGAGGGGAGTTTTCTCATTTTTGAACCTTTCGCAATGATGGTTGGGATACTTTCTTAAAGTGAAATCCAGGTCGGAAATTAAAGAGCCAGTAACGCTTCTATATGTGAGTACATTGTTAACCTTTTTAGCAATTTGAGTGCACTTCGTGCATCCATTCATTGATGTATGCCCAGGAACGCCACATATGAAGGCTTTGGCAGGTGTATCGCACGTTAAGCAACGAAATTTCAATTTAATTTGTTTTTATTTTAGCACAAGTTCACCTTTTAAATAAATAACTTCTTCAATTAAATCTTTTAAGTAATCTTTGACGCATCTCGGTTTAGTGGTCCCCAAGTAAATTCCCACAGCAAAAGGTTGTATTTTCTCCTTAACGTTGACGATTTTGCAAAGAATTGGCCACAACTGGATCCGCGAACTTTTGAAAAGTGGAATTCCATCAATGTTCACATCCAAAACGACTTCGTCGTACTTTTCCAAGACTTGTTCTAATCTTCTTAGCTGCGTTTCAATACCAATGTGGCAGTAGCTTCCTGGGGAGACGTTTCTAACTAAAACTTGCGTTCTTTTGCCCAACAAAGTTTCTCTAGAGAGTGGAACATCTAGGCCTTCTTCCTTTAATATTGCCAAAAGCTTCTCCAAACATTTTCTGGAAGGAGCTGTTTCTATATACCACTTTTTCAGCTTATCCCGCAACGTCAACTTCGGAGCAGCAAATTCTTGCATTTGCTCCACAAAATCTGCACTATCTTCCACAATCTCAATTGCACTCATTTCCTGCTCACATTGCAAACTTCTCGTTTTATATAAAATTTTTTGTCTTTTAACCAGTCTTTTGTAATTCCTTTTACTCATTTTTTTACTTTTTTATATTAAATAGTTTTTATCACCTTTTTTTAACAAAACGCAATTTAATTTTTCACAGCACGTGTCTTTTTGACAAATGAACCTAACGCTATGAAAAGAAAAGAACAACTGTCAACAAAATTCTCTACTCTATTTCTCTATCTCTCTCTGACTGGATATCATAATAAAACAAACTGTTGACGGGTTCGTTGACAATGTCACCAGAAATACACTACAACTGTAGTCTCTAACGTTTTTGTACTCGCGCATGCAAGGAAAGTCGTCGACAGTTTAACTAGTGCAATTGTCGCTAGGAAAATAGTGGTGACATAGAGACATTTGGTTCTAGGCTGACTACAGGGATAGTTTTCGTTGCATTAAACAAGGGTCGTGTCCGAATTTCAGCCCATTATTTTTAATATCGTACAATATTTTGATTGTTTGTTTTGAAAGGCGTCAACTTTTACTACAGTCACCATTTATTGCTTGACAATAAATGAAGTTAAAATTTTTTTGTAATTAGGTTTCGTGAAAGTGGTTCCTTGAAAAGAGTTATTTAAGAGTTAGAAGAGAAAAAGTCTCTTCTGGGTTTAACTTTATTGAAATAAATTTATAAAAGCTAAAACATTTTTTTTTCACTGTTATTAAAATTGTTTTTTTCCATGCTAGTAAGCTGTAGACAAATCTTGACAAGCGTTTAATTTCTCGGAAATTGAGCATGTCTAAAAAATTTGAGCAGCTTTGAAATCAGCATGTTCTACTTGCCAAATTGAGTAATTTGTAGTTGATGAGACATAATACAGCGACATTGACTCACAATATTTTATTTCTTGAAAGTTTAAGCTCTGTAAACTTTATAATTTGTATTAAATGATGAACAATGTTGACATTGCTGCTCTCTTTTGCTTCTGTTTTTCAAATTTTTTGTTTTGTTCATAAGCCAGTAGATTATTCATTTTGATTACAGATTTACAAGATAAACATGTCAAAAGGATAAAGAAGGACAAGCTTTAAAAGACCTTAGTTGGATTTGACATATTTTGACAAATTCTGACAGCAAAAGACGTGCATGTTAATCTCAAAACTACTTTAATACCTCTATAAAATTATAAATTAAAGTTTCAAAATCCTCAGTCATAATTGTCGGTGATTTCAATTTCAATCAAATTAAATAATAGGTGATTTGAAATGTAAAATACCTCAACAATTTCCTGTCATGAGCACCAAAATTATTTTAGTTTTTTTGCTGACTGTGAGCATGTTAAATACTCTTCTTTTATCTATTCCATAAACTTAGAAAGTGCATAAATAACAAATATTATTTACATTCTGTTATGCGCTAAAACCATTCAAATATTCCATCAAAATATAACAGAATGCATACATAAAAACTTTCTCAATCCACACGGACCAAAACAAACGAACGAACACATGGCAATTGTGTGGTTTCGGGCAATCATGTTGTTAAGCTTTTGCTCTAAATGGTGCATTATTTATTTATTTTAATCCAATCATGGCACTTAACAAAGTTATCCAGATGCGATTTAATAAACATATGGTAAATAACCATTATTAACACACATATGAAATATGATATGTTTAATAATGAATAATTATTGATTAATTCTTTTTGTGTGTTTTTCTTTCGCATACATTAAGAGTAGGAATGTAGAATTAAATAACTTTTTAGTTTTCTTTGTGAACAAATTTATTTGTGTAAGCTCTGTTATAGTCTAGGATTTGTAATGCTCATAAATATCCTTTATTTTTACTTTTACATTAACTAAAAATTTAGCATGAAATCCAGTTTGGCTCGAACAAAAAAATTTCGTTGAAATTTATCAAAAATTTAAAATAAATGAACCATTTCACACCAAGTACAAGTGCGATGCTAGCCAGTTCTTCTCTTTTATTTTTTTTTTTTGCAAATAAAACTTTATTGCACATTTTAATTCAGTTTTTGCTGCTCTTTCCTGAATATGGTGCTATTTCCGGCTTAAAACGGAAATGTATGAGTTTATTTCTTTTTTGTTCTTTCTGCAGGCAGCTGCTGCGGAAAGTAGGCGTATGCAAACAGAAATATGAATAATGCGATCATAGTAAAGGTAGCAAGCATTCCGCTGTTTCTTCTGCTTATTCATCTTCGCCTTCTTTGCCTGTTTCTGGGCGTGAAGTGTTGCTTATGCAATAAATGTGAAAAGCAGATAATGAAGGAATGTTTATGTCGAAGGAAGTGGTGTTACTTCTGGCAGCTAGCAGGCAGAAATGGCTAACAAAGTGTATAATTAATGAGTTTGCAAAATTTCAACACTCATTTAAAAAGAACACTCACAACACCCATATAAACTCATTTGAAGATTCTTTATTTAAAAACAACAAAACTGTTTAGCGCATACAATTTTAAGAGATTATGGACCTACTTTTTTCCTTTATTTTTTTCTTTCTTATTAACTAAAAGTTTTTGAACAAAAATCAACTTAATTAGATTCTTACATTTTTGAGCCACTTATAAACGCATTTTATCACTTACAAAAAGGATAAAAAAAAAGAAATGCGAAAAAAAACCGAGAAGTAAAATGTTAGCACAAAAGTTGCTCCACGAAATACGACAGAGAGATAAGAAGATATGCGATAAATACAACACAGAAACCACAGACGTTACGAATGTGTACAACAGAAACAACAGAAACAAAAATAACAAAAACAGTAGCAAATTCATTCGGATGTCAACAGGAAAACAAACGAAGTACTAATTAATTTCCCCAGAGAGCTTTGCATATACTTAAAACCACAAAGTTACGCAGATAGCAGCAGCAGCTAACAATGCTGCCACTTATACAAATCTCATAAGAAAAGAACTGGATAACAAACCCATACATATGTATATTACAGCTATAAAAGTAATATTCTCCAAAGTGTTGTCAATTTATATTATTGAACAAATAAACCATTAAAAACTAGAGCGAAAGTTCAAAACTATACAGTGACTTCAGATTTGCGTTAGAACACCAAGATTGTAGAAAATTGAAGTTTGCTTAGTAAATGTTTGGATAAAGTAGGATATAAAGAGACAATCATTCCGAATAAGCAATAATGGAGTAAAAAAAAAGAATTAAATTTGAATTTAAAATTTGCTTAGAGAGAAATTCAACAGCATGTGAGTTTTATTGATAAATAAAATAAGACTTTCTAAATATTGTTATTTTTTGCGCCAACAAAAATATTTTATATATCTATAAAATTTAGAAAGAGCTTTCTTTTAATAATTTATATTAAATTTTTTTTTATTCACCAAATTTTAAACTTAAGCTCTTAATTACTATTACAAACACTGTAGTTAATGTTTTTTTTTTAAATAATTAAATTTAGAAATTAAAAGTTCCAAATTTCACGTTTTTTTTATTATCGAAGCGCAAAGCTGACTTTCGGTCTAAAAATGGCCAATGGGTTTTTTAAGCAAAATTTTGTATGCGTATATGAAAGCGAAAAAAATAATCTAGTGACAGGTATCCACAGTATACTGATTTTGTTTTGTAGAGGTAATTTTTTTGTAGTGTAGTGACAATAACACTGGTTATTGAAATGATATCCCGTAAACTGGAATTACAGAACTGAGCTGAACCAATTAAAAAGCTACTTTCACAAAAATATGAAGATGTCAAAGAAGAAGTGGTTTTATCTCTCGAAGTTAAATAAAATGCAACAGACACAAAAAAGTCAATTAAATTAAATATTTTTGGTTTAGTTAATTAGTTTTATGATCTTTGAAATTATTACATGAATTAAATTGTGAGCTTTAGACCAAGTCAGTTTTTAAAGAAGGCAACAACAACAACAACAACTCTGTATAGGCGTCAATCACTTAGCTAACTAGACAGTCTGTTTCGGAAATTGCTACATATTCCTTTTAAGTAGTCTGTGAGTGATTAAGCTGTGATCAACTCACTGTTTAAACAAGTATATGAGTGCGCAGATTATGGAATTCATTCTTTTGAATTGTATGGCTGCTAATCATGTGACATTTCAAAGCAGTAGGCTATTTATAGATCACCGCCATCAACTCTATCAAGGTTGCCATCTGTTTTAGTTGCTTCTTTATTTATTTCAATATTCATTGGTGTTTGATAGTTTGACGAAATGCACCATAGAAATGAAACGAGTTTTTTGCTTCGCCAGAAGCTAGTGTTCTAACTGAAAGGTGGCTATTTTCACAACCAAATGTTCAATTACACATGAATTTGACCGAAATCGATTGACCCTATACAGAGTTGTTTGTTGTTGTTGTTGCCTTCTTTAAAAACTTACTTGATCTAAAGCTCACAATTTAATTCATATTTTTGGTTTATTTAAAATAAAAATAAAAATAATATATTCCAAAATTAGTGGAATCTGGTGGTTAGAATATATCTTTAGCTTTTTTGTTTTGGCTGTAAGATTAAAATAACTATTTGCCAGAGGCTGGCATTATGTCTTGATCTGTTTGGTTTCTAATCCTCCAAGTCAAGCTTTGAAATGATCAATATTTAGGCCTCCAAAAATATCATAGACGCTCTCATCTATAAATTGACAGTGGAGCATTTTTAAAATGTTTCGATAGTAATAGAAAAGGCAACTTACTGCTTATTTTCATAGATCGACTGACATTAATTGATATAAAATTTTTTATTGAATATGATGGCTTTTATTTTTTTAGATGGCTTTCTATTACATCAAGAGTTCTTAAAGATTATATTGCAAAAGCAAGAAATAATTATTTGCAGTTATTTGAATTTATTTCCTTCTCAGGTATTTACATTTTATAAGTTTGGGACTTTGAACTCGATGCGAAATGTTTACTAAAAGGTTAATACTAGACTTGTAAAAATGTATGAGAAATTCTCTCTTATTTAAAGAACACAATTTAATAAGCCTGAAATCACGCTATAACTAGAAAGTTAATATCCGTCTTCGGCTAGGCTGAAGTTAACCCGAATAAACCGCAACGCAAATGCAAGCACCTAAAATGTTCTGATTTTAACCACTCTTTATTTGCTGTTAACATTAGAACTGATGCGTGGAGCTTTATTGACTTGATTGTTTTTTGTTAAGTAACTTTGTGAGGAAGGTATGCGTGGTTTTCATTCGATTTGCTGAATTTCATACTCAGAAAGCAAATATTATATTAAAACTAGTATGCACAAATTTCAAGTCCATATATTAATTTTTGTGGAATAAAGTTACCTTGTATGGTACGTAGACGTAGTTTTCATACAATTTTTCTAATTTTTTAACTTGTTATTTATTTTTTAAATATAAGTTTACATTTCGAATTTCAATACTATATCTGCAAAATCAAAGCTGTAATCATGGTCACAGGCTGACAAAAAACGGCCATAGCTACATCGACTTAAGAGGTGATGCTGTTCAAGAATATATACATATATAAAATATCTGTATACCTGACGCGCCTTAAAATGACAAATTAATATGCCCCTTACGCAGCACGCATGGGAGTATAAAAATAGGAAGTTATTATTTTTTGCGAATTGCCTAGCAAAAATGATAGACGAAGCTTAACTCTCCTACAAAAAGCTTTGAAGATGACAATGACATCTTACCATTTAAATCTCAAGCTTTGAAAAATTGATGAAAAATTGTCAGTAAATGAATTGGAAAGTAATAAATAAAAGTTTCAGAACAAGAAAAAAAAAATAATAAACAAACATAAGCATAAAATATAAAAATAAAAACATAAAAAAATACAATAAAATAAAGATTGTGAAAGATATAAAAAAATTTCAAGACCACAAAACACTATGAAAAATTTAACAAATGCCTATTAAATTCTGTCACTTACGCGTGGTAAGCCTTAAACACTTCAGAACATTTTGTATGCTAGTGACGGGAATATTTTTAGCCAAACGCAGTTGAAAAAAATATTTAATAGCTGCGATTTTTTCGGTCTAAGATCTAGATCTCGACCTTACTTTGCATTGAAAACTACAAAACGAAACATAGATAATTTTTTTAATTTCAAATGGAAGTATTCAGTATTTATTTATTAGCTTACTCGCCCCGCAACACATGCAATATATTATCAAAAAAAAAAAATTTCACATATGTTAGTTTTGTTGGAACGAAACAACGCTATAAACATTGTACAAATCCAAACGTTTATGTCAAAATAAGCGCCGCAATAATTTTCTTGTTTGCTGTGAAATTTGTGAGTTGAGCAAAATTTATTGAATTTAAAAAATTAAAGAAAAATTAATAAAATGCTTTGCAAATTGCATGAGCATTGAAAAGAATGCATTCGAGATTAGTGCAAAATATATAAAAGATTTGCAGAAGTTCAACAATTGGAATGTCTTGCTACTACGAGTGCAGTGTACAACATTCTAACTTTACTTTGTTCTTATAATAATATAACTAATATAAAAGAATGTCCTACGATAGATCCTCCGCACACTTCCTTTTTAGAGACATTTGCCGAAAGCACTTTTTCTCTTTTTAGAGCTTGATTTTTTATTCGATTGATATGTCAAAAATACATACGTACCACTTTAAATAACACTTTACGTATTAAAGCAGGGTTGAAAAATTAGTTCAAGTGTAAAAATGGAAAGAATCGAGTTTGGTAGCAATCATATTTATACACAACTTAACAAACTAGCTTTGCAATCATCATATTGTATACGTAGCAAATCAGGTGTCGTTTCGCGGCTAATACAATTTAATTTTTTTGTGCAATCCATCAAAAGAATTTCATTAAATTCGTCATAACTTTTTTTAGAAGGATGGAAAAAGAGGTAGTTAGATCAAAAATTTACTATGTATTGTAAAAAACCCAATATTGTCACTGATTAGTATCAAATATATTTTCTGTGCATACTTTCAGGCTGCACATTTTTGAAAGCAGTCTGTCTTGTAAAATTACTTTACTGTCAAAAAATAATTACAAATTGAGAGATACTGTGAGCGGAGGAGCAGCATTCTTGCTTTTTATGTATTAGATGTGCATACTTTCAGGATGAACAGTTTGAGGGTTATATATTAAGATTTAAATTTGTTAACTTTTGTTTTTACTTTAATCTATTATCTATTTCTCAAGTAATATAACATTTGATGTTATGAACAATTCTATTGATTTTTTTTGTTATGTTATTAAAGTACTTCAATTATTTATTTAAAAACTTTAAATAAATAAAATAAAATCTAAAATATGAATTTAAAAATTTAAGAATAAAAATGTTGTAATTTTTAAATTATACATTAGTCCTACATATTTTCTAGGTTGCGTTTAATCGTTTTATAATTAAGTGCTTCATATTTTGTTCGTAACGTTTAAATGCTTAGCACGTTATATCTAACAAAATGTAAAGGCAAGCATACCTGACCTTTACATTTGGAGTATTGGTTAAATAATTAGTTAACTTACTCAATAATTAGTTAACTTACTGGAAGTATTAAAAAGATTAAGCTAGACAGCTAGATGTTAAGTATTTGTAGCGTTTCAGTTGTACATGAGTTTCGTGTATTTTTTTCCATCGCTTTTAAGGAGCTAATAGAAACTTTTTCATGTAGCCTACCCAATATTTTCGTTAACACCACTACTTAAATAACAAGTTAATTTACTAGGACTTTTTGAAGGGGGTCTCTAATAAGTGTCAATGACTTACGTCGCTATCACTGTCCGCGAATCGAATAGAGAACAAGTAAAATTCGCCAAGGTGGTATCACCGGTCACGAACTTCACAAATGTGATTCGACTTGATTCAATTATTATAGGCTGTCCATTCGTTCGACAACACCCGTAAATATGAAAAAAAAATTATATTCTCTCTGAAATATAATTGACAACCAGGGTTTTGTGGTCTTCTATGAAAAAGTTATGTTTCAGTGTTTTGTTGCGTATTTTTTTTTTTAAAGTAGTTTTTCTATATTTTGCTGTTAGCAGGAAAAAAAAAGAAATAGTGTGCATTGCGTTTATAATAATTATTGCTTTGTTAATTTTTATTGAAAATTGTTTTCAAATTTTGTTGCGAGCCGGTTTTTTTCAATTAAAATATAAATAAAAATATAAATTTCAATTCAAATAATAATGCCTTCAATGTGAGATATTGGCAAAACAGTTTATTTTGGTGATGAAATTCGAAAATATAATGTGCCATCGAATTCAATAAGCCGTCAGCGGTGGGAAAACATTTTCACAACAAAATATTGAAATTAGTCTTATAAAAACTCACTTAAATTTTCTATCGAAACAAATATGCAGTACAGAAAGTAGTTGAAAATGCAGCTGTATCCTTGGGTATTTAGTACTGCGAAAAGTATGATATTCCTGCAACTGATTACTTTGATGGCATTGCAAAATTACTCTTTTGCTCTCCTCTTCAATTTTACGGGTGTATATCTTCATTCTTGTGAGTAAACGTCAAATAAATGGACTACCTATAGTAATTGAATCATGATCTGTATCACTGTTCCAGAATTTCACAAATGTGATTCAACTTGAATGTCAAAAACAGACGAATATAAATGTGGGATTTGAAAGTAGTAAGACAACACGGACTGGACGAAACTATTGACTCCCTGCACTGACTGACCATTAACGATTACGACATTGACACCCCTGAAAAGAACGAACATAAAGAAAATAACGAAGCGTTGATCTTTTTTTGGAATACCGAAGAACGGACAGTAAAACAAAACCAACGCGCAGTGAAACACACAAAACAATTTTTAAGCTTTAAAAAATGAAAACTAAGTTAAATAAATATAAAATGAAATGTAAACTTTTAAAAAATGAAAACTAAGTTAAATAAATATAAAATGAAATGTAAACTTTTAGAAATAAAAACTAAATCTAATAAAATTTAATTAAATCTAAAACAAACATTAAGTGTTTTGACTAAAAACCCACATAAATATTTGGTAAGTAGGCGGAAAATTAGAAAAAAGTGAAAACAGAAAACAGTAAGTCATTTGCATTCTTTTTATTTTTAGTTTTTGTTTTCGATTTTAAGGAAATTCTTATTTATTTTTAGTATAAAAAAATCAACGGCCGGAAATTGGAAGAGCCAAAAATATTCAAATGGACTGCATGGAATTTTTAATATTCTGCAAAACAAAGGCGAAGGCTTTTTTGTTAAGAATAAAATAAGATTGAAACCTATAAGAAATACCTAAATATTTTACTAGAGATTTACCGGGTACATAAAAATACTCACAGGCAATCAGGAACTTCTGGCGGATTTTATTTGACCCTAATATTGCGTCATAATCTTCACAAAGTTTGTGCTACCTCAAATATAATAGCTCCGTGCTGCTGAACATTGTGTATTTTGGTATTTTTAAGAACAAAATACATTATTTGATCCCAACTGAATACAATATTTTTGACGATAGCTTATTTATTTTCATGTTTTCTGCTTTGACAGCACTGAGTGTATGGCGAATACGTTGATTTGCAAGCCATAGTACATCAAGAATAATAGTTCGCCAGCTGAGTAAACTTGACTGCAACATTCGACTCACGGACGGTGATAGTGACATTAATTTTGTTCGAAACGAAATTTTTAAAGAAGTGAAGAAAAAAAAAAACTATTGTTTATAAGTTGCTCTCAGTACGGCTGTTAGCTCACTTGCTAACTGATAGCGAGTATTTAAGTTTCCTACTTTGTTTTCTTGTTTGATTACAAAGACTAATAAAACATAATTTTCTTTCTCCAAGTTGTCCAAAAACAACAAAAATATACAACACAAAGGCTAGAAATGGGCACGATCTCCTCTACTACCAAACTAATTAGCCTAACAACGACACAGATCGCCAACAGGATTAGAAAAATCGTAATATTCTTTTTTGCAATCTTAATCAACGTATTTTCCGCGAAAAGCAATTAGAGGCTTGTAGATAGAAAAACATATTGCGAAGATTTCAGTTTTCTTGTAAAGCCTAGTACTATGTTCGTTAGCATGAAATTTCGCTGGCAACATCTATTTATTTGTTGCGTGAAATTTCTGACTTAAAGTTTGTTGCGAGGAGTTTCTATGGCAACGTTTCTCAGAGAGACTCAGAGAATAAGTTTGGAGATTTCATATGATATTTCTCTTTTCAATTCAAAATAAATAGGCAGTACAATTTAACTGTCGTAAAAAAGTGTTGCTCAGAAACATGTTGTGATAATTTCAGGCAGCGGGAACAGAGTACTTATTCTCTGACGAAAATATTGTGAAAATTTCCACGCTTGTTTCGCAGCTGTCATACTTTGTATGGAAATTTGAGTAAAATTTCACATGAAACTAAACAGAGTACTATGCTAAATGAATGATTCACATAGAAAAATATTTATTTTCAAATAAAATAAATTCAATTTCAGCTGCCAAACCACTTTGCGGAGCCATCATTTGAAATACAGCAGAAAGGGAAATTTTATTCAATTCTTTTTTCATAAAAGTTTAATCTAATTAGATCATTGACCGAACAAATCTTTCACAAATCAGTGTAACACATCCGAAACAATAGAAATGAAATGAAAGTAGAAAGGTAAAAATAAAATGAACAACCAAATTCGAAATCCTTCGCTTACTATAAGTTTTCATTTTAATGCTAATGAGTTACATATCTGTTTCAGTCGTAGCACACTGGTAAGAGGGCGTGGTCGATATGCTGAAGAGCCGAAATAGCCTGGTTTCAAATCTCATTAGGGGTCTACACATTGATCAAATCGCTCAACAAATGATTTGACAGACGATTTGACCAACAGAAATATATATGGATTTGATGGCGATTTGACGATTCTGAACACTCATCAAATCGTTTGTCAAATCATTTGATGAAAATCAAAATGTTTTGATTTTTCTGCTCAAATTTTGTAGAATTGTGTAAAACGATTTCGTCAGTTAAAAAAATGTTCAACCTGACAACATTGCGACAAAAGAAAGAATGGAAGAAAATAATAATAAATAATTTAAAATTATTTTATAAAATAATTTCTTCTTACGGTTTTAATAACAAGTGCAAATGAAAAATTTACGTCATCGAGATGTGCTAACTTCGGTGTTCAAGACAAAATGAAATTTGACGAAAAATTTGATGAGTATAAATGATGCTCATGACGATTCGATGAGCAATTTGATAAACTATTTGAAGTGTGAACTGGGCTATTTGCGACAGAGTGTTTTTTCAATTCAATTAATATTTCTGTTCGACCATCACCTCTCTGCAAACAATGAAAAACCTCAGAGAGTAAAAACTGCCATGTAAACCTTCTTGAGAGCATCAGCCGTTGATAGTAGGCATAAATTTCGTAGGTTCAATTTTCGATCATTTACTTGTCGGGAGATATTCTAAAAAAGTGTTTTGCAAAATACATATGCTAATGATAATGATAATATTGGCCATAATACAGGCAAAGTTAAAAAATTCAGCATGTGGCAACGCTGTCTGTCTTATTAAGTAATTCAAGTCTGAAATTTTTTGACGAAATCTTTAAGAAACCAAACAAAAAAAGAAAAACAAACGAATTTTTACAGAAAATATCATGTTCTTCACGTTAAGGGTTTATTTGTATATTTTACTTAATTTTACTTTTTTTGTGGCATTAGCATGAATTTCATCTTACGGATGATATAGAGGTTAGACTGAATATAATGCTGACTCAACACTTTTATTATTTTGCTATTTTTGAAAAACTTGCATTTGTCATTGAGTGCTTGTGTGAGCGTGTCTTTGTATGTCAGTTTCAGTGGCTGTGTTTATGTTTGAGTGTATTTGAGAGCCCTTAGGCTCATTTTCTGTGACTCGCCCTTTCCTTAACCACCATCCTACCTTGATAAGAATTACATAATACTATTTTAAAGTGTATATGGTACATTCGAATTATCACCATCAGCAATGTTGGCATTTGTTTTTTATAGCTATTAGATAGCTTCCTCAGTATTTTCAATGTCTTTTAGAGATAAAGATTAAACGTACAATAAATAACTTGAACTATTTCATAGCTCAAATATATAGACCTCGCCATTATATTGTTTAAAAAGAGTGTATTATTAGGGCAAAAAATAATTAAAATTTAACACAATTTCACTATAACGGTAAATAATTCATCGATGAAAGTAATACCAAGTCAAAAATAAAAAAAACAGCAATAAATTTCAAAAGCATAGTTTTATAACGTTACACCAAAAACTATCAATTTAATAGAAACAACGTATTTCATGTTAAATGAAAAGTTTTATTGTCAAATAATTTTTTTTTAACTAATATGCTACTGTTTTACGTTGTAAAATTCATAACTTTAAAATGAATGAATAAAATATCAATTAAATATATGTTTTTACATATGACATGAGTTCATAACATTTTTTTTAATATTTTTCCTATCGAATAAAAATATGCAAATTTATCATTGGATATTATCATTTTCATACAAATTACGTCAATATAATTTGATATTATATTTATATTATCAATTTATAAAAATGCATTTCAAATGAGAAGAATTAATATAATTTTTTCCATTTTGAATATGAAATGAACTTGTTTTAATTGCATACCAATTCTACGTTGTTCCATTACAATATTATATGCAAAATGTCAGAAAAACACTTACATAATATATATTTTGCGTTTTAAACCATATTAGTATATCATCAATTCTTCGAAAATTCAACTTTTTTATATCAATATGATGTAAACAGTATCAGAACGATATAAAGACTTTATGAATTTCATATGAACAATAATAAATTTTGCGTTTTTCATGTTAAAGTGTATAGACAAATCAATTATAATAGTGCTATAAAAAAAATAAAATAAAAACTGTAAACAAAAACTTTAATTTTACGATGGTTTTTTGTTATTTTTTTGGTTTAATATATGAGTTGCCAACAAAAAAAGAATACATTAGGGCTATTCCCGATTACGGGCAAATAGCGTGGCATCGTGGCATTTGCAAAATATGATGGCAAATATTTTCAACACAACAACAAAATGTACAGATTTGCATTTGCCCGACTGTGTCAAATTTGCAACACTAAAATCGCATTGCAAACAGTCGAGCATGGGCAAAACTTGTTTGCCAATCAATCAGCTGTCACATTTTAACCAAACGCCGCTAATAAAACAAAATTAACAGACTCTGATATGGAACTGACTGTGATAAATAATGCACTTTGATAAATAGTAATGAAAAACACCACAAATACTGTTCGTGTTGTTTTTTTTTTCCTCCAAAACAGCTGTGAGTTTTGTTTGCAACAGTGTTCTAAAAAGTGTGCTCACAGTTGATGGCAAATATTTGGTAGGGCATACATTTGCAAAGCTATTTGCCCGTAACTGGGAATAGCCCTATTATGTGCGTTCAGTAGAGCACCTATGAAATATATGGAACGTGCAAAAGTGTTATTTTCTTTGCTCCCCGCGCATTTTCGTAGAGAACTAGACTAAAAAATAGGATCTGCAAAAAAAAAAAAAAAACTCGGGTGCGTCTAGTAGTAAAATGACAGAAGCATTTGATTTAAAGCCTCAAAATACACTTTAAAGGAGTTCGAAATTTTTTTGATCTGTAACTCTTTTAAAAAGTATTTAAAGTAGTTGGTAATTGGGACTATCAATTAAATAATAGGCTATGTTATAAAAACAGTGTATAAACTTTTGAACAACTTGTAATATTCGTGGTAAAATCAACGTTTAAGACAGGATTTTTGAAATTTTTTGAGCACTTTTTTTGCAAATACGGTTGCCATTATGGTTTTCGTACGGATAAAACTATGTCCTTTATTTTATTATAGAGATAATTAAGTAAAGTTTAAATAATTTTTTTTTTATTTAAAATATTTATTTTTAGCAGCGATAACGCGGTTCAAAGTCAGAATATATAAAAAATTAATTAAAAAAATTTGCGGCAAAGTTTTGAAATTATGTAGACATCTAAATAAATTCATTCTCAAGCCAAGTAAAGAATAACTGCATGCTCAGCTTATCCAATGACCTTCAGTATTTCTAATCGTACAGTTTTTCTAAAATATTTTTATCTTAAATATGCTTCGTTACTAACGTAAAATCCACTTGTCATTTTTGTTGACATCTTAACAATTTATATAGAGAGAACTACAGATAAATATTGCGCATGTCCACCATCTTTGCTGTGATGTAGAAGGTGCTCATTGTTTGCAACGTTACCACAATTTATTCATAGGGTGTAAAGATTTTAAAATGTCGAGATTTACTTATGAAAACTTGTTTTTACGAAATGAAATAAATATTGTTAAATAATGCACCCGTCCAAAAAAAAGCAAATATTTTTTAGTACTGCTTGTGAAAAAAAATTTGCATATTTTGTAGAGGTGTTTTTCCCCTTTTTTACCTTGAAAAAATTTTGACTGTTTCTTCATTTTAATTTTGCTGTCTTCATTTTGCCACCAATGACGAGGTGCGCAGTAAATTTTTTTGTTGCGCATGAAATACATTATCTGTAGTTCTTTGTATCATTTGGTGATAGTGTTTGGCGTTCGCAACTATATCAAATAAATTATGAAAATGGAAAACAGCCACTTGGGAGAAAAATGAAGATTATCTTGCTGCAAAATTAATTGTTAAAAAACTATTTGTCGTTATTAATATTGCAGAACGTGGCGTAGCATTGATTTCACTTTTAATGCCGTTTTAACTCACCAAGAAGAGCAGAAACGATTATCCTGCATGCAAATTTGGCATCCAGCAATTTTTCTAAGACAAAATTTTTACAATATTTAGATACAAAACAAAATTACAGTTACTTAAATGAAAAATTTACTTTAAAATACTTGTTTAATTTTCTTTGTTCTTAAATGTGTTACCATTAATTTAACTTAAAACATAATAAATATTATTTCTGCTTGAATCATATTATTAGCTATAATTGATTTATATAATTTTTTTGTATTAATGTTTTTTATTATTGTTTTATACATATTTTCTTACTTTGAACCGCGTTATCGGCGCTGAAAATTAATATTTTTTATAAAAAATTTTCATTTGAACTTTATTTAATTATCTTTATCAAATAAAGCACATAATTTTATTCTTATGAAAATCATAATGGCAACCGTTGTTGCAAAAAAAAGTGCTCAAAAAATAAAAAAAATTTTTGTCTTTAAACGTTGACTTTACCACAAAAAATACAAGTTGGTCAAAAGTTTATACACTGCTGTTATTGGCTATGCTATTCTTTAATTTAAAGTCCCAATCACCAACTACTTTAAACACTTTTAAAAAGAGTCACAGATCAAAAAAATCTTTAACTTTTTCAAAGTGTGCTTTTGAGGCTTTAAGTCAAATGCGACTGGCATTTTACTACTAGACGCACCCAGTTTTTTTTGCAGATCCTATTTTTTAGTCAGTTCTCTGCGAAAATGCGCGGGGAGCAAAGAAAATAACACTTTTGCACATATGGGTGGTCTAGCGTTCTGTGTCAAGCATGTCAAATTGAAGTTCTTTTGAATATTTGCAAAACAATTATAATTTAAGTATTTGAAGGTCCTCGTAAACTTGGCATACAAAATGGTCATGTTAGCTTAGATCCCAAAATAAAACTGTTTTGGAAATATGATACACCAAAAATAAACTAAAAATTTTATTTTCTACACCAAGGTCAGACTGCGGTTAAACATAAAAAAATACAATTATTGCTTTAATATATTTCATTAAAGTTTGAACGGGCACATTTGCTGACATTAGTTTGCACAACAGTATCGACCACTTTTGGTTTTCTTTTAGTTAAGTTCGGGTCTTATTCTTATTGGGTAAACATTTCATTATTTCCCAATGAAAATTCTCTTAAAGTAGTGCATTCTTTAAGTCCTGAAACTTCTGTGAACTTTGAACACTTAACACTTACAAATGTATCTACAGTTGTTGCTGCTAAGGTGCATTTATTACAGCAGACAAAAGTACTTCTGCATAACTTCTCATAAGCCAAGGGATGGAAATAAAATTTATTTGCCAATTTTTTTCTTACATTCAGAGAAACCAATTGATATCTTTTGCAACCGAGACGACAAATTGCGTCATCGAGAGCTAAGACAAACATTTGTTTTGATTGCTAAGCAAAGCCAATGTTCAAGAGTTCTTTCAACTTCGTATAAAGAATTTTAAGCTGCCGACACAAGTTGAAACTTAATAAAGACATAATATCGCCAGATATGAAATATCGCAAATTTTAAAATATTATTTGAAAATGGTTTCATTGCAAATTGCTTTTGGCTAAAAATAGAGAGTTGCTTGTCGATGTGTACGTACTTAGGAAAAACTATTTTTTAAGAGTTGTCTTATTGGAAAAATTTATGATATAAATACAAACATATGTATAGCGAAACAACAACAAGGACGCTTGATGTGAGAATTTGTTAGATTTTTGTTGTAAAGCTGAATTTTTTTGTCCATTTTATATGTTGCAAATAAAAATTTTGGAAAATAAAAATTTGATAACATAAACATTTAAAACATAAATACAAACATTCCTTATATATTTTAAAGTAAACAATACACATGAGTAACACAAGACATTTGTTTTTTCTAAAATTGAAACTATAACTGTAGTAACTGATAACTAAATATTTATTGTTTCTTTGCTTTTTAATCTTCAAAATTATGAATAAGAATCATTTTAATTTAAGTTAAAGTTTATGATCCTTTCACGTTGCTTCTTTTTTGTGTTCCTTTCGCCACTTGTTCTTTTGGTCGTAGGCAGGAGACCTTAGTTGTTAGTGCATTGAATATAAATTTAGTTATTTTAAATAATTAATAAGTGGATTCATGCGCTGCGAAGGCGACACATTGATGTGCATATAAATTTATTTCCAGAAGTCAAGTATCACAACTTAGGTGCTCTGGTTTCCATGGCTAATGAATTTATGGAAAAATTTTTTTTAAAGGCAAATAGCAACTATTTAAAGGCACATTAATAGTTGTTATAAAATAAACCGTTACATTAACTTGTGAGACATAAAGAAACAATATTATTTTCGTAATGAAATTTTTTATCAATACAAATTTTCATACAAAACACAATCATCTATTTATTGTGTATTCTGAAAACCATGCTCTAAAAGTTGTTGAAACACTACAGACAATATAATGAAAAAAAAAAGTTTTTTTCTTAAGAATTTTAAACTAGAAACATTGCATATGGGCAAATCTACAGAAAAGTCAACTGTAACCTAAAAATTAAAACTTATTAACAACGTATTATTTTATGGTATTACCTAAGAGAAACATTTTAATTATATAAATTTAAAAAAATAATTTAAAAATCGCCTGCCCTGTTTCACTAATAAAGTTTTTATTTATCGTAAATTTTTTGTAAATGTTTCGTAAAACTTCTGTTTTAGAAAAAATGCAAGGTAATTTCTTAATTACCCAAGAAAACTACAATGAAAAAATGTGTGACATCCGACACATAACGTCCGAACAAATAAAAATGTCAATTGAAACTTTAAAAATACGATATTTGAGATAATAACTACTTGCCTTTTTTTAAACTAATAAAATTTGCAATTACTTGTTCCCTAGATTTTTGAGGTGCGATTGATCATTTAGCTGAAATATTCTCAGTTCGAATGTTAGTCTCACAAGAAATTCCATTTTTAAACACATCCGAATGCACGAAAAAAATAACAAATTTTAGGTAAACTGCGGCAAGATGCAGGATGTTATAAATTATACTCATGAAATAAATAGCTTTCACCAGATACATCTTTATTGGAAAAATGTTAATAAAATTTTCAAAATTTATGAAAGAAGGTATGCGAATAAAAGTCCATACGCTAGGATTTACCAATACGTGTGTTGAGTTTTTACTAACTTATTTTAATAAAGCCAGGTAAAGTTATTTTAGTCCAACTAAAAATAAAGTTGAGTTTTTATTTCACGCTGTTTTATTTTTTGGTTTTATTTGGTTTTTTATTATAAGTTGTATTCATTTTGGCCGTAGCCTAGTGGGCAGAGTGCGTGGCCCCTAAGCTAAAGAACTGCGGTAGCCCGGGTTCAATTCCAGCTCAAACAGAAAGTTTTTTCAATTGAAATAATTTTTCTGTTCGGTCGTCACCTCTCTGCAGACAATGGCAAACCTCAGAGAGTAGAAAATGCCATGTAAAGCTTCTTGAGAACATAAGCCGTTTGGAGTCGGCATTAAACACGTAGGTCCAGTTCTCGGTCATTTGTGATCAAACATTTAATAACACGCACAACACAACTGATCCATAGAAGCTAGGTCAAAGTCCTTCCAAGGGCTGAAATGGCCAGTTTATTTTTTTTTTGTATTCATTTTGCATGTGGAGAAAGCTTACTAAACTGCATCACACATTAATGCAGTTTTAATTCTAGCTATAAAATTAAGCGGCACTTTACTTAGTTAAACTAACTTTTAATTGTTTTACCAACACAGGTAAAGCTCGTTAAACGATTACGCCAAGTGAGCTTATGCTATGCTGTGTGCAATTGTTGTTTTAGTAAAATATGTATATGATTGCAACAGGTGCAATGATAAAATAAGAATTAAATTACAGTTGCGGAGTTTTAACAAAATAATTCTGAGAATTATTAATTACACGGTCTAAAATTATGAAAAACTTTTAAATTCAAACTTTGGTTAAAAGGAATTCTAAGTCCAAAAAGTACTATTTTTGAATCCCTAATTTAGTTTAATTTAGTTGTTTCTCGAACCCACTATTCTGAAAGGAACTTGGTTGCATTCGTAATCATACAAAATAAGCGAAACCTTTGTTAACAACTGAGAAGAAGAGGACGTGTGTTCAATTCATGAAATGGTCTGAGTAATTCTTTATTTTAGGTCGATATTTACCCTGCAGTGTAACCAACTTGTTTAAAACCAGTCTGCATACTAGTTGAAAACTGAGCACTACTTGTAAACTTTTAGAATTAAAATGGGGTGGGGAAAACTAAATGGGTTTTTAATAGAAACTGGGGAAACTTAGTTAAGATGAAAACACGGAGAATTCGAACTGAATTGTACAAACGTTGATTTATTTGTGTTCGCTTACATGCTAACAGAGTTTTAGCAAGGGCCGCGAGAGGCGCTGCCCGAAAAGAACAATACATAAAATAAGAGCGTAACTGGACAAACCACCGCTGTGCCGACACAACACAGGGTGTCTATCAGTGAGCTCAACACTACTAGTTCAAGATCGTATTTCTTCATATACCCAACTGGTATTTTTAACGTGACGATGTCATAAAAAATATCAATTGTCCTATTCTAAACAGATAAAAACTAGTTTATAATATGTATACTTATATTTAGTTAAATTCTAGTTTGTTGTGAATAGTTGTAAGCAAATCATATATTGCCAAATTTTATCTAGTTTCTAGTTTAACCTTTCCTGAGTGGTTGACATATAGTCATATTTTCATTAGTTTACAACTAGTTATATCAAACCAATGATTCAACCAGTTCTTTATTCGGAAATTTATCTTCTGAAGTTGGAGCTTCTACTAAAGCGACTATTTAGAAAAATTCAAGTAAAATTTACACAGTATTTTATTATTTCATATAAAAGTAAATTTTTTAAAGTTCATAAGGTACATGAGAATAATGAAAGAAAAATTATAATACTAATTGTATTTTTACGAAAAATTTAATGAATGTTTTAATTTTTGTCGTCTGCATTTGATGCTTATATTTTACGTAGTTTTATTATTCGGTATAAAAGTAAATTTTTTGAAAATTCATCAGGTACATGAGTACAATAAAAGAATGTTTTAATTTTTGTCGTCTGCATTTGATGCTTGTATTTTACATAGATCTTTATCATTTGATATAAAAGGAAATATTTGAAAATTCATTAGGTACATGAAAACGTTATATTTGCGAAGTCAGAGTCTGATATTAAATCTCCAACATTTGTGTTATAAGTTAACACATTGTCAATTTTTTTACCTACTTGGGTACATTTTACAACTGGTTTATTGTGACTTGACACAAACTAGTTGGGTTTAAACTATTTTTGCAACTAGTAAATCGTGACAAAATATCAACTAGTTTGTTTTAACTAGTATAAGGACTAATAATTTTTTACTGTTGTTTAGTCTTACACTGCAGGGTATATTGCTTTTTTAAACTTTTTGTAGATTAAAAACTAAGCTTTTTTTATTAGAAAATTTTAAACTTTTCCTTGGATTAAAAAGTAATCTTTTTTGGTTTTGTCCTACATGTAATCCAAAAAAGTTCTAAATTTATTCCAAGATTTTCAACCGTGTAGGTAAATAAGAATGAAAATAATGCTTAAATGCTTATTAATGCTGAAAATAATAAAAACTGCAAATATTAAATAATTTCGAATGGTAAGTTTATTTTACATAGAATGAAAGGAAACAGAAAGAAATAGATTTTTAGGGGGATAAATTAGGTAAAGGTTAGGTTTAGATTTAGGTTTAGATGGCGGCAGGTCTTAAAACAGGGCCACTTAGAGCAAATTATTGGTCCGTTGTGATACCACAAGAGGATGAAAGAAGGGAGTAATCAAGTGAAACTTTTGTGTAGGATGTTCTTTACTGTAGCAGAAGCTGTAGAAACATATTGAATCTAATGCAAATGTTATATCTTTACCTCAATCAAAGCAAGTTTCTAAGCGTTGTTCTCCAAAAATTTTCTTATCACCACTAACTACAAATTTTTGTCGTAAATCGATGTTTTTTAAAGTTATTTTAAATAGAAGTAAGGACAGAACTGTTAACGCGTTGGACTATGGCCTGGCCAGGATTCGAGCTCAGGACCCCTAGATGGCAGTCAAGAGCGCTACCACTAGGCTATCGAAGCCGCTTTAAGGTGGATACAAATTGAACTTTTTATTCTAAAGTACGTTCACATATATACAATATTACATGATTTATTTTGAAAAAATATTTTTGTTATCGTTCTTTTAACAGCATTTATTTTAATTTCTTATTCACATTCAACCAAGCAAAAGGAAAACAAAATGAAGAAAATGATTTAAAAAAACAAAGATATTAGAAAATTTTTCCAGCACACTTCAAGCAACTTTCGAGCTTTTTATGCTTGTTTTTCTAGCTAGTTTTGAGCTAAAAAATGCACTGAAATACGTTCTAACACAAAAGAAGTTAATACAATCGAATACGGTAACAGTCCTTGACTCTAAAAATTTTATTAGTTTTTATAGCTTTCTTTAATCGTCTTTATATATGTATGTATAAAATTCTTCTGCACTTGGCTTTGTCACTGAACGAGAATACAAAAAGAAACTAATTGAAAAATTGTCATGATTCTTTTATTACACCATTACTTTTTATGCAGAAAAACTACAAAAATACAAAATGAATAGAAATAAACAAAAAAATCTTAAATTTTTATGACAGTTTCGCTTTAGCGTTAGAAACTTTAAATAAACCCTACATTTATGAATATGATATGAAAGTACATTAAAAAAGCCATTTTTTGTTTTGAATATTTTTTCAACAACAAATTATTTTATCCAAGTTTTTTGCGAAATAAAGAAATTCAACAAGGTTTTATGTCTTAAGATCATTAAAATTAGAAAGGAAACCAAAATGAAAAAATTTTATACACGATTGGACGAAAAATTAATCAAAATTAAAAAAAAAATGAATGCAATCCTTTGTAACATGACGTAGTTATTCCATTTGTCGATCGATCGATGTAACGATTTTTTTTTTATTTAACCAAAAAATAAAATAACTACTGTTTCAGGTACGAAAGTTTTTTGGTGTCTATTTCTTGGAAATTTTAAGCAACTTGCATGTTCCTATAGAAAACGAAAATTTTCTAATTAAAAACATCTAAACCAAGAATTTTTCTAACCACAAAGGTATGCAATTACCAAATTGCAATTATATAACACTTCAGGAAGTTATTAAAATACAAACCAAGGCAGGTTTTAACATTGAAAAAGGGGCGTGGAACCTCCCATACAGCCGAAATATTTGATATAGAATGGCTTTGGAATTATATGCCGCACTGCTTCGGAATTCGGTATTCGAACACAATTTACGCGTGCCATTTTACTGAAAACAATTTATGTGCTTTAGACAAGGGGGCGTGTCATCTCCTATACAACCGAAATTTGCGATATCGAATAGCTTTGGAGTTTGGAATTTGGTATCCGAGCACAATTTATACGTGCCATTTCGCTGATTATAATTTATGGGTGTTGAACAAGGAGTCGTGGCATCAGCGCACCGGGTTTTAACTAGTTTTTTTATAAATAATTAAGTATTTTATGCTATAAAATACCATGTGTCAAAAAATACAATAAATAATAAACGCAAACACGAAAATTTCTCTGAATTAAAATCTGGTCTTCAAACAAAAGACCGCTTAAATAATTTTTACTACTCTTCCTATCTTGCTCTGATACAACCCACACACATACACATACTTACCGCTGTCATACCATTGAGGCAAAATAAATAAATCAAAATTTCCGCAACATAAATTCAGCAATAATATCAGTATAACAACAACAGCAGCACCATAGAAAACAACAACATCAAGAGATGAGCTTCATTTTGCACAAGCGTGCACAGCAAAACATAACTGTACCTATCAAATAGAAGTGAAAAATAAAAAGCTTTTTAAACTCATTTTAGACAAACTACAGCAACGAACGAATTTTGAGGACAATTGTTGCAAGCTGAGAACAACTGATACTGTATTTGACTCAAAAGAGTAAACAAAAGCAACATCAAAAACAGCAGCCACAAATACAAAACAAACAAAAAAATAAAAACGGAAAAAAAATAAAAGGATCAACCAAAACATAGTAAAGCACATTTCAAAGTAAAGCGCTCAAACATCTCTACTAAGCTGTAAATCTTCGCAAAACATCAACGGATGAAATCAATTTTACCGAAACAGATACAAATAATAGCAGATATAAATGAAATACTGCCATATTTTGAAGAAACACTTTGGCGATTATATTACAAACACATATGAGTAGATAAAACAAAATGCGAAGACTTAAAATTATATTGTTTTGAGTGAGCGAAAATGAGTGCGTGATATTTTTGTAAGTTCTTCTTTGGTTAAATGGATTTAAATTTTTTTCTCTTTTTTGTGGTTTATGTTGCTGATAATAGGCGGAAACACGCATATGTGGCAACGTATTTAATATGCGCTACTTTATGAATTGCTGCATCATATTTTGTGGTTTTCCGGCAAGACATTGAAATATTTGGACGCTATCAGAAATGTTATAAGCTGCAAAATATTTTGATTTTATTCAATTTTAACTGTTTTGAATGCTTATTTATTTATTTTATTTCATTAACGAAATTATCTATGGATTCTAAATGAAATCTAGTTGGATTGGTGGCTGGAGAGACATGATGTATTGTTAAGATATTGAACCGTATTTGGAATACAAGCCGATTTATTTTTACTTTTAATAAAATGCTAAAAAGGCTTACCATTATATGTTTTCAGTTTAGAATTTTCCTGAAATATATGTATAGCTTTTATATAGAAATTTATTTAAGTAGTCAAATTTTTGTTGTAGGCATCGGAAGTTTTCACGAAGTTAAACATTGTTTGGTGACTTTTGATAAAGTTTGTAGGCTTTATTTTTTATATTGTTAATATTTTTAAGTTCCCCATTGAACCATTTGGGCTTTGATGATTTTTTTTATCTTAGGAATAACCCTGCAGTGTAATCAACTAGATTTATACCAGTCAACAACTAGTTGGAAATATCCAACAACTAGTTCGATTTATGTCCTATTTTCATAGAACCGACTGGTATTTTTTACGTGGTGATGTCATTGGAAAAGACAATTGTCTTACTATAGATAAGGTTTTAACTAGTTAACAACTCATTTTTTATGTAAAGTAAAATTCTAGTTGGGTTGTGACTAGTTTTTAACCAATATAGTAATTATCGAATTAAAACTAGTTCATAGGTTCATATTTTTTCAATAGTTCATAGGTTCAAAGAACATATATTTTTACAACAAAATATTAGCTAAAGGCTAAAGTTAAAGCTATTTGATGAAATACCATGTTTATGGAATACATAAACTAAGTTCTAATCTACTACAAAGTTGCAATAAAAACATTTAAAAATGAGAGTATATGTCGCATTAATATAATTCAAGATACAATAGTTTATCAACTACATGTTTTTAAATTAGTTTTTATATGTTTTAATTTGTTTATTATTAGTTTGTTCCAATGGGGTACCCAGCTCCAACTGGTTTTGGAACTGGTTGATTTTGATAATATGTAGTATAGTTTGATTTTGGCTAGTTTTACAACTGGTTTAATGTGACTTGACAAAAACTAGTTGGGTTTAAACTACTTTTGCAACTAGTAAATCGTGACAAAATATAAACTAGTTTGTTTTGACTAGTATAAATACTACTCATGTTTTAATGCTGACTAGTCTTACACTGCAGGGAAATTAATTCATCGCATTTTTAAGTTTAAATTAGTTAGTAAGTCAGCGTTGTTTAAAACTGTCTTTAAAACTTTAATGTACGAATTTCAGTGTTGCCTTCTTGTTGCACTTGTTAAGGTAAGTTTTGAATAGAGTAGAAACATAATTTGATTTAATTAACCTATAGACATTTTATCTGAAATAATCACAAAATTTACAAATTTTTTAACATTTTGAAACTCTTTGTTTAAATCTTTAAAAGGAAATTATAATCATTTTAAAACAATTTAAAAAGTAATTCACAACATGTTTTGATGCTTTTTTTTTGAGAAAAATTTATGCATCTTTGAGTAAATTTCAACTCTCTGTGGTCTTGTGGTCTTCTTTCATCAAAATTTTTCAATATTTTTATTTATGAAACTCGCAAATATTTTACAAAAACTTTAAAGCTTTAGCAATCTCTGTTGACATTTTGACCGCAATTTAATTTGCACTCAATTAAGGTTTGGAGCAAAGCATCACATACACATATATACATACATACTCATCAACACTTGCTCGTTTATTTAAAATATATGAATTGCATGATATGAAATCTAATTTAAATAATGCACTGACTCTATTTACACACTTACACATCCACATAAGCACCCACAAAAATGCACAGGTGTGGAATCAGGGATCTTTTCAGACTAAAATCCCCTCTCAGAGAAAAATTTTAAATAACTTTTCTTTAACTAAATATGATTAACACAAGGTAAAAGGAATCTTGTTCTAAATGTACTCTTTCAAGCTGTACGATAGTTTTTCATTTATTTTTTTATTTATAAGCGCTTGTAAAAAATAAACTTATAGTTAAGCACCATAATATGTGTGAAATAAAAAAAATAAAAAAAATATTTATATTTTGATATTATAACAATTTCATTATGGAGGACTAAAATTGAATTAATGGTCACTAACGATTAGAAATGTTCTTAAGTTATTATAGTTTAAGAAAAATTTTAATTATAAATTTAATAAAAATTTAATTTTAATTTTAAATAAAATTTCTATTCTCGACCCTTTTTCCTTGCGTACTTTGCATTGATAGGAAAAAATAAGCAAAAAATAGGTTATTTTTGAGATATCAGCAAATTAATTATTCTTTTCACATACCTTTCTTATAATAATTAATAGATAGTTATGTAGATTATTTATGTCAGTAACGTTTATCGGATAAAAAAAGAAACGATGAAAATTTTTTTAGGTAGTATTTTATAAGACCCCAGCATTGCTAGTTTGTGCAGCATATAAAGGGTTGTAAAGGGTTATTTTTTAAGCGTTTGGTTTTTGAAAATTAAAAAAAAATTTGCAAAAGTGAATTAAATATTTATTTGGAGCAATACATGAATGCCTGCCATTTTCTTTTTAAAGATTATTTTTTTTTTAATATTACCCGCAGCTACGACATAGATTGTCCATCCATAAGCTCCAAGTTTGCATATCTTTCAAGCATTTCGGCCGGTATCTCACCGATGGCAGCTGTAACGTTTTCTTCCAAGGCTGCAATTGTGGCTAGTTTATCTATCTATGTACACGAGATACTTCACGTAGCCTTGTAAAAAATAGTCTTGTTTCGTAAAATCGTATGATCTTGGCGGCCAATTTACTGCTTCAAAACGTGAGATTAATTACCAAACTCGCCTCTCAACAGATCCATGGTATCGCGTGCCTTGTGGAATGTGGCTCCGTCTTGTTGAAATTACATGTTCAATTCTTCCATTTTGGGTAAAAAAGTCGGTAATCATCGCACGGTACTTTGCTCTGTAGCTTTGCGGTTGTCATTCTTTTTTAAAAAGTACGGTCTAATGAAGCCGTTCCATAAACCACACAAAGTAGTGCGTTTTTAGGGTACATTGGTAGCTTTTGAACTGCCTCTGGCTGCTCTTCAGACCAAATTTGGCAATTCTGTTTGCAGACGTACGCATGCGCCAAAAATAAGCTTCGTCGCTGAAGAAAATTTTTCGATAAAAAAGTGGATACTCATATAACTTTTATAAGGTTTATTCACCAAAAAAATGACGTGATGGTAGGTCACCCGGCTTTGATTTCTGCACCAGCTGTATTTTATATGGTATAATACCGAGGTCCTTATGCAAAATCTTCCAGGTGACCGAATAACAAAAGCCCAATTGTTGACATATACCGATCTTCATTGATACTGGCGGATACTGCAGCAATATTTTCCTCTTTACGCACTCTTTGCAGCCCGTATGCATTATTGTCCAATAAAGTGAAACTGGTGCAAAATTTGGTCAAAATTGTTTGATAGCCTGTTCGGTGGGTCGATTATGACGACCATAGAATTAACGTAATTTGCAAAACATATTTCTCACAGAGCACGAGTTTTGATAATAAAATTTAATGATTTGCTACCGCTCTACATGTGTTAATCTTCTATTTATGATAAAATGGCAAACCTAAGTAAGCATTTTTGGGTTTGCTACATGTTACAAATTATGCTAAAGATGTCAAAAAATGTACACTCAGAAAATAAATAGCAAAAAATTTACCCTTTATAAAATGTGGTACTTTTATACATATTGGTTGTGAAGAATTGCTTAAATATTCAAAAGAACCTTAAAAGTTTCTCTTCTAGGGCATTACTTGGTTCAAAAGTCAATGAATTTAATTGATACTCTAATCTACGCCCCTTTGTGTCTTTGTTTTTTGCTATATTATATTGCTTTCGAAATTTAATTTTACATTCTGCTCTTTATTCCATTGTTTCTGCCAGTGCACTTTAATTTTTTTCAACAATTAATCCTTGCTCACAACCAGAAGTATTAGGAAAATCTTAAAAGTCGTGAAAGTTTTCCTCGAGTATTTTTTTGTTAGTGTTATTATGTCATTTAAAAGAATTCCATTGACAGGATCGATGCCGGGAATTTTGCCTTCAAATCTGATTTCAGCTGCTCCCACAATATAAATTTTCGCTTTATAATAGTCTTTTTCTACTTCTATCCTCTCTAAAAACAAAAAACTTTCTTATCTGTTAATCCTTTTTTGCATAAACTCATTGTACAATTATTTCAGCAGGCCTTGAATATTTTAATAATTATATTTTTTGAAGTTAACAAACCAGTTTTTTTAAAATATTTATTTGTTATATATGCTCTCAAAACATTAGCAAATGAAGAAAAGAAAAGTAAAAATGTTTTGCTTATATTCAAATAATAAAATATGTAAAAAAAACGAAAAAGTTAAAACATATGAAATAACGTAGTGTTAAATTTTAAAATAACCAAGAACTGAACAAACAAAACTAACAAAATTCTTTTAGTTCTAAATACGAGGATTACTGAAAACTATTTGCAATGTAATAAAAAAGTTTGAATAAAATGAATCCAAAATCTAGAAAAAATTGACAAAAATATATGTGAATTCCTAATTTCAATAAATTATAATACTACTAATTCCGTTGAAATTTTTTTTACGAATTTGTTATCATAATAAAATGATATTTCACAAAAAATAAAATTGATTTTATAAAACTACATAATCTTTTAAATATATTTAATAATTATGTTGACTTTATATGATTTAAATACAAATTCTAAATGTTTGATAGTTCAAATCATACTTGATTTTAAATACAAATTCTAGTTGTTTGATAGATTAAAATCGTTTATTGAGCTTAAGGTCAAAGTTAGAACAATTAATTGTTCTAACGAATCTTTCCAAAGAAACAACAACAGCAACAAAAAAGTTTTTCAATATGAAAAGGAAAAAATCACTAGCTGATTTTATTGCCATTTCGGCCGGGCTAAAGGCTTCATCAGAAATCTTTGTGATACCCGTGCAAGCTATCAACCAACTAGAATTTGTATTTAAAATCAATTATGGTTTAAACTATCAAACATTTATAATTTGTATTTAAATCATATAAAGTCAACACAATAAATAAAGAAGTCATTTAGGAAAAAACTTTATATTTAATAATTTTGAAAAAAGTTCAACCTTAAAAGTTTGCATTAAAAAAACATGCTCGATATAATTGTAAAAACAGGGTTTAATTATAGCGATACGTTTAATGGTCTAATATTTTCAAGAAAAAATAATACAAAACTATTGAAGTCAGCGGATGTGTTAAAACTTTTTTCCGATTATTTTTCTGCCTATAACTTCTAAATTCGAGCTGCGAAATGAACTCACTTAGTAATCACATAGAATTTATAAGTGTATATCATGCAAGTTCTACGTTGTTATTCTATGAAATTGATGATTAATTGACTTATCGCAACCCCCTTCAAGCAATTTTTAGATCTGCCACTGCAAATGTATACACAAAAGTATCCATTTGAAATGTAAAATTTAGTAAAAAAAAATGAAATAATGAAAGTAACATAAGCAGCGGGAAATGGTACCAATACCAAATACCATGAAATGCAATTTTAGCCCAGAAGTTGGTAAATATGTCGATGTATGAGAATTTGTTGACTTAAGAAGACTTCTGTTGTCTTTTGTAGACTTCAATTAAAAAAATAACAAAGAAAAATGTTTAAGGTTTTGATTTTAGCAGCAAGGCTGTAGTTCTTTATTTTTTTGACTGTTCGCAAAAAAGTTAAGTTAAAGTTGTTTTACAAGAATGCACCTAGCTACACTCATTTGTAACTGTTCGTTTATACAGCTTGCAAAGTTATAAAAATAACTAAAAGAGTATATGTTTAACGGAGATTAGAATACTTAAGTATATATGTATGTACATGAGATTGAGTATAGGAATGAGTAAAAATTAAAAATGAGTAATAAAGTATGTTAGTAAAAAATGAAAGCAGTTAAGTTGTTTTAATGCACAGTGATTAGAGTACGTGTAAATGACGCTAACATTTTCCCCCACGAAGAACGACAGTTCTTAACCCGTATCATGGTGTGATGTCTTCCTCTGACCTGTTGGAGGTAGATTGGTTCGGTCGCCATGTTGACCTAGCTGTGCCTCTGCTCACAGCTACGGGCTGGTCAGATTCATGATTTACACCTGGTGTTACATCGTTGATCGGTAAAAATGCGGTCTTAGATACTGGTCGCTTAACGCTCTTGCCATTGCAAAATAAAGTGACCACTCTTACACACCCATCTGGTCCGGGGTGCGTTTGTTGTACACGGGCCAGTGGCCATTGGCCTGGTGGACAGCGCTCATCGACTATAAGCACTAGATCCCCCACTTCAGCATTTCTGTGCATCTTCAACCACTTCGGTCTGGCTTGTATGCGGCAAAGATACTCGCTTACCCAGCGCCTCCAGTACTGTTGCTTCAACTTCTCAACTACTTTCCATCGGTTGAGGCGATCTATGTTGAAATCTATCAGATCTTCTTCTGGTACACATAGCGTAGGCTCACCAATAAGGAAATGAGATGGAGTGAGTGCAGTGCAATCTGATGGGTCAGTAGAGAGCGGACAAAGAGGCCTCGAATTAAGACAGCCTTCTATTTGTGCCAGCAAAGTGCTTAGCTCTTCGTAAGTTAAAATCCTATTTTGCATAATGCGCCGAAGGTGATGCTTCGTCGATTTAACGCCTGCCTCCCAGAGACCACCAAAGTTAGGCGAAGCTGGTGGGATGAAGTGCCACTGCGTACCACTATTTGCTAGAATTTCGATAATTTCTTGTGGTAGTGATGATAGACTGCGGTTATTGAGCAACTGAAGTTCCTTGCTGGCTCCAATAAAATTTGTGCCACAGTCTGAGTACAGATCAGTACATAGGCCGCGCCGTGATGTAAAGCGTCTGAAGGCGGCGATGAAAGATTCGGTTGAAAGGCTAGTCACTGCCTCGAGGTGCAAAGCTTTCGTCACCATGCATATGAAAAGGCAAATATACCCTTTTGTTGTAACTGTGTTGCGTGCAGTAGACTGTTTGATAGTGATCGGCCCCGCGTAGTCAACACCACTGTGCTTGAATGCTCGTGCTGGCTGCAATCGAACTTTCGGCAGGTTGCCCATGAGCTGCTGCGATACAGTAGCGTTGTATTTAAAGCAAACGATACAACGCTTCTGAACACTCTTTGCTAAGTTGCGTCCTGAGAGAATCCAGTACTCACGAGCCACATACGATTGCATTAACTGCAAGCCACCGTGCAGTGTTTTCACATGAGCATCTGCAAAAATAAGAAGTGATAGTGGATTTTGCTTTTTAAGTAAAATTGGGTGCTTTCGAGAAAAGCAAAAATTTGAATTTTGTATACGACCACCAACTCTTAAAACACCTGCTTTATCTAAAAATGGACAAAGATTAGAAATTTTGCTACTAGTATGAATGTTGGTTTGCTTTTGTAGTGCAGCTATCTCTAGCTGAAAGTCGATTTGTTGAGATATTTTAATTAGCTGTTGAAGAGCACGGTTTATTTCACGCGTTTGAAGAAACCCTGTTGTTTTTTCTTTATTGATTTGTTGTTGTCGCAGTCGTGGCGATGTATTGTGGTAGAATCTAAAGGTATATGCTATTACGCGCACGATTTTGTTTAGAGAGGAATATTTTGTTAAGATTTCTGGATACTCAGTATTTTGAGTTGTTGTCGTATGTATCTCTATTTTGGATTTCCGTAGATCAAGGCTGGTGCAAAAATTAATTTTTGGCTGTTCCGGCCATGTCTCTGGTGGCTGACACAACCACGTTGGTCCCGTCCACCATAAGTGATGATTCAGAAGTTCTTCTGAGGAGATGCCGCGCGACGCGCAGTCTGCGGGGTTATCAAGTGTAGATATGTAGCGCCACTGGTCTGCACTTGAGCGGCGTTGAATTTCTGATACTCGATTGCCGACGTAGACCGACCACTTTGATGACTGGCCACGTATCCACGAAAGTACTGTTGTACTGTCAGTCCAGTAAATAGTTTGAGTTATTTCTCGATCCAGCTGCAAACTAATTTTATCAACTAGCTTTACCAGTAAAGTAGCTCCACACAGTTCAAGCCTCGGTACTGTCACAGTTTTTAGAGGAGCGACCTTTGTCTTTGATTGGAGTAATGTTACTCGTCCTTTGCCCATATTGTCAACTACTTTCACGTACGCCGTTGCTGCGTATGCCGACTGAGACGCGTCGCAAAATCCATGTATTTCAATGCGGCTCAACTTGTTTGCTCCAATCCAGCGTGGAATTTTTATGTTCTCCAAGATTTTAAGATTATGGCGATAGCTTACCCATTTGCTGCCTAAATCTGCAGGTAATGCGTCTTGCCAATCAAGTCCTAGTAGCCACAAATTTTGAAACATAATTTTCGCTAGTATTGTTGTAGGAGCCAACCAACCCAATGGATCGTACAACTTTGCAGCGTCGGATAAAAGGCTACTTTTTGTGATAGCTCGTTCTTCGTCATAACTAATTTTAAATGAAAATGTATCACTCACAGTGTCCCATTCAATACCAAGTGCCTTTACAACATTTTTGTCACTTATCTTAAATATATTGGAGATTTCACGATACTCTTCCGGTATAGCACTCAGTAAATCCATGGAGTTTGAAGTCCACTTTCTAAGATTAAAGCCACCCGCATTCAATAATTTACAAAGTTGTTGTTGCAAACATTGGGCTTCCGAGGACTTGACGAGTATAAACGAGTATAACTTGAAGGTCAAATATTGTGTTTCATGGCGTTCGACGCATATGGAAAGGGAAAAGCACAAACTTGAGCGTAACGTTTTCTTAGCCATTTCGTTATTTTTAAACGTCATCTCTTGAGTGTAAATTGAAGCGTCAAGTTAAAAAGGAAATATGCAAAACTTGACCGTCAAGTCTTGACGAGTGTAAACCAGGACAACTTTAAAAATCTCGGTTGTATTTTGAAAATCCCTATAAATTTTTGAATTAATGTGCAACATTCTTGCATTCCAATAGAAAGCTTTAAAAACTGAGAGGGAATTTATCCTCTCAGCATAAAGCCGTGATAAAATGTGAACAAAACCAATTTTTTATCTCGATATTTATACAATTGAAATAAAATTAACCAAGAGTAATCCACGAGTTAAAACATAATTATGCCTTTTGTGAGCAAAACGGCTCTTAGCGCCACTTATAAATACTTTTTATGTTTTCTTTTTATTGGTTGTGGTTTTGATTTTAAAAATACTTTTATAGAATGATAGAATCATGATAGAATTTAACCATGATAGAATTGTTAAATGATGTTAAAAACTTTAAAAAATACATATTATTAGGCCCTATTATTTCAAAATTTTATAATTTTAAAATTTTGACAACGGATTCGGATTCAGCGACCCATTTTTACCCTGTAATGTTTACACTTCTACATTATAAAATACTAAAACAAACAATTATAAAACATATTTAAAAGATACACACCTTTACGGTACGTATCACCTTATTCTATTTTATTGTATTATACAAAGATAATATTCTAACAATTAGAACATATGTTCATACTAAGCACTACTATCAATTTCATTCGCACATATGTACTCATATTGCTGAAAACAAAATATATGACATTACATTTTTACTTTTACTCCTACACAAATATGTTAACATATGATTATGTTTACGTTTTCTAATAATCTAAGTCTTCTCACTCACACACATTATGCTACTATTACTAAATTACAAATATGTATACGATATTCTACTTTTACACTAATTTAAGAACATATGATTATGTTTACTTTTTAAATACACAAACAATTTTTAACTAGTTTTAAGACAAAATACCGCTATGCATACTATAAAAGAACGAACAAATTACAAATAAAGTTAATCTAGTTTTGAGCTCTAACAGCTGCCAACTATTTTCATTTCAATAAGTCTTGAGCTTTAATAGCTGCCGACTTAAACCCTTTTAGCCTCTGCACTTTTTTTAGTGAACGGCATAAAAAAGGATATTTAAAATAGCGCCAGTGGCGAACTTCGCTGGCAACCAGTTAGGCAGGACCTTAAAATATTAATAGTAAATCCTTTTTTAAATAATCGCGAATCCTTACATGGCGATGCTATGTCGCGAATAAAATTATGTGGCGATCTGTCGCCAAAATATTATTACTTGGCGATCCAAAAACATATTTACTACAACCCTTTAGTTCGCGCCAGCCCCGAATTTGTAAAAATAAAATATTAAGGTGACAACCTTATCCAACATCTTGAATTTTAAAATTCTGACACCAGATTCGAAATCAGTTACCCCCCAATACTGTTTCCTCATGCTTAAAATTCTTAAAATAAAACATTTTTAGATGGCAACCCTATGTGTAAAAATTTTTTTTACCATGTATGTCGGAGAGATGGTTCAATTAATTGCAGCACCCATGGTAAAATTATTTGACAAGGTTGCCGTGACAGTTTTTTGGCGATTGGTAGTTGTCAAAAACATCTAAAGAAGTTGTAGTTTGCTGCTGTTCACTAGCTATGTGCTTATTTTTAACTTCTCTTTGATTCATTAAATTTGTTCGCGAAGTTTATTGGAGTGTTTTTAGTTTGCTGCAATTGACTAGCTATGTTTAAGTCGTTGCTTATTTTTTCACATTTCTTTGATTAATTACATGAGTAGCTAATTTTGACAACTACTCATCGCCGCTCGTGGGAAAAAAGCCAGTCTACGCTACTACCTTGCCAAATAATTATACCACAAAAATTAAAAGAGCTGTGTCTGTTTACATATTTTTACACCAAGTAAATAAAAAACATTAAAATGAGAGTGATTAGAGCGAATTAAAAATCTTAACTCACCAATTTTCACGAGTTAGGTATTTCTGGGTTAAAGCTAGCTTGCCACCATTTTTATCTCCAGCTTGAAAAGTTAAATGATTAACTCACTGTGAATAAATGAAAAACTAGAAAGTCGGGGATAAATTTATCTCTCTGTGAACAAAATGGCCTTTAATGCATTAAAAAGGCTCTGTCTTATGTGTAAACATTATGTTAAAATAAATAAAAAATTAATAAATAAATAAAAATTCCCGATATAACCTTAAAAATTACGTCGGAACACCAGACTATATCCCTAAATCCCCTTATTCAAAAAAGTTTTTCATTGCTGCAGGAAATTTTTTGGAAAAATAAAAGCTGGAAGTCCTGTTTAAGACAAAAGTTGCATACATCTCTGATATTAATGTTATTTTATGTAATAGTTGAATTAAAAATAAAGGTGCTGCGTGCTAAATTCTACTTTATTTCATTCTTTCTAATAACTTTGAATATTAACATACAATTTAAACCTTACCAGATTTATGTTTTAATATTTAAGCTTTATATAAGCAACTGCATATCTTTAATTGCACCTTAACACAGGGAAATTTACTCAAGTACAATTAAATATTTGCCCTCTTCTCTTTATGGACTCGAACTTTTGCCCACTTTTAACGTTAACTACAAAGTTTAAAAATTGTTACGGTCTATATATATAAATAACAACCATTGCCAACAATTAACTTGATTTTTATACTAATTTAAATTCTAGCAGCGTAACATTTACTACGTTTCCACAATTTATGGCATTTTTTTTAATACAAAATCAACTTTAAACTAATACAATTACTTGAGCGTATCCAACCAACAGCCAACCAAGCGATTACACAGCTATAACACACACATTAAAAATACACACACATTCACACATACACGTATATGCTCCCATATATGTTGTCGCCAAGCATGCAACTACTTCCGCTTTCTAACCATCATATTACCCTGAAAATTTACGCTCGTACCTTGAGGCGAATTAAGTTTTAATATTCAACTACAATTTTTTTCCATATGTTCTTGCAGCATTTTTAACAAGGATGTTGCTGTAGAAAAGTTTGAAGTTTGAAAAACACTCTGAAGAACAGCCCGACACCCATTTTGACAATTTAATCATGGGTCATTAAATGCAAAACATTGCCCAGGCTATTTTTTTGGCCTCACCAAACTCCCCTTCGAATAGCTCAGTCTGCTGCTGAATATAAAAATATGCATCAGTGTGTTGCTGTGCGTGTATGTGGAATTAAATTTGTGGAAATTACCCTTTTTCCTTATTTATAATCATGTGCTTAGGTATGGGTGAACTGGTCTGCGTTATGCGTGTTTGAGTTTTGTGTTAAGGGAATATTTTTGAAATGAATATTTCTTTAGGCTAGTTGAGCGATTTTTGGAAAGCAAAATCTTTCCTTTGGCGACATCACTGCTGAACGACAGCGACACCAACAAATTAAGAAAAATTCTATTTTAAAGATGGTTTTTGAAAATTTAAAAATCAACTATTATGTCATATATTTTACATGAATTTAATTGTGAGATTTTTAGATTAAGTAATTTTGAAGAAGGCAACAACAGCAACAATAACAATAACTCTGTATAGAATAAATCACACACCTGTTACAACAAATTCGCAAGAATTTTACCATTCTCATCGGCCACTTAATCATATGAAATTAAAGCAGTAGGTATTTTTAGATCAAGCCTTTAACACCACCAGGGTTGCCGTCTGTTCTAGTTGCTTCTTATTTTTTCGATATTCATTGGAGTTCAACGAGTCTACCTAAGTGCTTCAAAGATAGTTTAGTGAGGAGGTATAAAGTGAGTTACAGTTCATCCTCAATCGTTAAGTTCGTTAGGAACAGAGCGATGTCTTTGGGTGAACTATCCACTGTTTTGTGCGGTTCTAGGTACAATGCACTTAAGTAGCGAAGTCGGGTCATGGTACAGTGGTACATGGTACTATGGTACAGTGCACCATAGAATTGAAACGAATTTTGCTTCGCTATCACATATTTTAGTTTTCACTTCGGTCACCGGAATGGAGACCTACTGCTAAATTATTTTTCTAAGAAGACTCTATAAAATGATTTAATAGGCTTACAAATTATATCAAACAAAATTTTAGATAACACATTTTTTTTAAATTTCAGTGAGCACACCCAGTGGGAAAAATCAGGGCTTCGAAGCGCTACAAGCAGGCCTTCATATGGATTTAGGAGCCCTTCCACACTCATATCCAAGCTCATTAACCCATTTTTAAATCGAAAACATTTTCTAGACCTTTCTCTGCCACGTTTTTTGAGAATGCATGTTAAAAAAAAAAAAAAAAAATCAATATAAACATTAACTTTAAATCAAATATGACTTTGACTATCTCATGACTTGAACACACGTCCTCTGGTGAGCTGGTCCGACATCTTATTCGTTCGTTTATCGCAGGTATTAGCAAAGTTTCGGTTACTTTGCGTTATTACGAATTACACATACAAAAGCATGCGAGAACGTGGGTTCGATACCCAGCTTTGACAAAATTTCATTTAAAGTTTTCCTAAAAATATTTTTGAAAATTAATTTATAAAAAATAAAAGAGAAGACTAAGAACCTTTCAATAGAAATGTTATCATATAATATGTAAAGAGCTAGAATTCGGAGACATGGGTTTGAGACCCAGCTCGGACAAAATAATGTTTCTTTACAATTTTTTTACAATTTTTTAAAAATTGCTTAATATGATTGAAAAGACTCAGAATCTTCACAGCAGCACTCATCGGACCATTTCAAGAATAGCGACAACTATAATTTTTAATTTTTTTTCAGATTATATGAATATTGGCCTTCCAACTTTAAATTTGAAAAAATTACAGGCCGCTCGCAATTGGTTTAGAAGTTATCGGCCTCCAAAGTAAGAAAAAATGGCCTGGAAATCTTGCTATTTTTCTTAATTTTTCAACAAAACTACTCTTTATGGGTATCATAAGAAAGGTAATTTAAGTACCTATTGAACAAGGTAACTATTCAAATATGAAAATCCATGCATAACTTTTAAAGACATAAACATTTTTAGTGTAGTACTTTCGTAAAAGGGAAACCACTAGTTTTTCAGGCAAATTGTAAATATAAGAATAGGCACATCTTAAAAAGTTATAAATGAATTTTTATGGTTGATACCTCGTTGAATAGGTACTCGCATTTCCTTTTTTTAATACTCATAATGCGGAACACTTAAAAAAGAGCAAGATTTGTAGGCCATTTTTGCAATTTCGGAGGCCTATAGCTTCTATAATTTAGAAGTAATTTAGAATTTATAATAAATTACCTATAATTTAGAAGTTTAAAATCTGTATAATCGAACAAAAAATATTAAATAAGAAAGTTGTCGCTATTCCTGCATTATACCTACTCATCAATTCAGCGATCACAGAAGGTATATTAACGTCAATAATAGCAAACGGATAGATAAAAATCAAGCATTCTATTCTTGATTCAAGCAAATAGGCTATCAGTGTACATTCAAGCGTAAATCTCAAGCAATATTTTGCTATGATTGAGCAAATTTAAAACACGTGATATTAAAAAAAAATATTTCACTCATGAAACATTTGTTTAAAACCCTTAAATATTTTCCTAGATTTAAGTCTGCTATTTGCTTAAAGTAAAAAAAAATTGCTTGATTCCTGTAAAAAATTTGCTGCAAATTAGTATAAATTGCTTGATTTTAGAATTTTTTTCCTGGAATTAAGAAAAATTTGCTTGACTCAGTTATTGCAGAACAAACCACCACGCAGTGTAGACAGACTGTTCCGTTGATCACTACATCAACTTTTCAGTAGTCTACTGTGGTTTCTGCAAACCATTCACTTTGATAAGCTTATACGCACAACTTTTGTTTAATCAAAACCAAATTATTTGTGCAATATTTTTTTGCTTTAAGCCTTGTTCCAGGTTAAAGAATCGATGGTTTTGTTCTTCTTTGAAGCAATCATTTATTTTACTCGATTAGAAATAAATTTAGAAATAAATTGTTCCAGGTTCAAAAATCAATAATTTTGTTCTTGTTTTAAACAATCATTTATTATACTAGATTAGAAATAAATTTAGAAATTTTACAATTTTTTTCTTGACTTTAGTTTTTAATGATTTATTTGAGCAAAAATTGCTTAATTTTAAATTTTCTTAAATCAAGCAAAATTTTGGCTTAATATAAAAATATTATTTTTCTTCGCGCATGCCTTCTTTTTCGTAGCCCTAGCTTAATTGCTAACTGGGCATAGTTTAAACGTTTAAAATTGGCTGGAATTTGTGTTGTTAAATAAACGATATATCACAAAATACTCAAACAAGATTTACATAAAACGTGAGATTTTTTAAAATCTCATGCGAGCCAAAATTAAAATAAAAAATTAAAGTTTTTTTAAAGATATGATTTTTATGAGCTCAGTCATTAATTATTTGCAGACATCCACAGACTCACTGTGATGCTGTAAATATAAAATGTGTTATTTAATTTCATGCAGACATTGAAGAAAAAAAAAGAAACATTTAATTTTCTGCACAAATTTAGTATTTGTGCTGTAATGCACCCAAGTTGTGATACAATATACCGCCAAATGTTAAAAAAAAAATATATGCACTAAGCTTACTCCACCAATATTCGAAAAAAATTTCTTTGATTTCTCGAAATGTGAATCCGTGACCTCACGAAATCCATGACCAAAATGTCTTTGAGGAATTTATTCTGACTTAAAAGTAAAGTATGCCGACATCTGCGTTAATAGTTTCTCTAACTTTTGAGACCCCAAACGGCGGAATCTAATTTTTCAATCCGGTCAAATGAACGCGTTTTTAATATTTTCAAAACAAATTCCACTTTCAAGATCTAAGGATTATCGAATAGCATACGAGTATTTAAAGTAATTAGTGACAACAAGTAAAATTTGAATAACACGTTAAGAATGAATTAGTTCTTTTTTTTAAATATTCGTAAGAGCACGAAATCGGTTTTGACATCTCTAGCCACTGGAGTGTATTCACAAAGTGGGACACAGTAAAATCGTATAACTATATGTTTATTTTATGGCTTGACCGAGTTATACTGGTTACAGTTAATAACGCAGCTATTAATGTTTGTTCGCCTATTATATCAAATTTTGTTCCTTGGCTGTGTATTTCGGAACGTATGTATGTGTGATAATTTATGTAAGGCTTTCAATGTGGGTCGAATAGACTCAAAGGCTAAATTCTTAATGTAGTGATTAAAAATTGTTTAGTGTTAGTGTATGTTTTTTGAACTACCACATAAGACAGCTTTAAAGTCTTGGAAGCTTGTACTCTTTGGCAATTGTTTTTCAGATTTTAAAAAACATTTCGATATGTTTTTTGTTTTATTTTTCTTCGAGTTTAATATTTTATGAACACATTTAAGTCAAATTTCGATGTTTTTTCTCATACATTGAAATCATCTGAATATTCAAAAATTTAAAAAAAATTCTTTAACTTTAGTTCCAAATTTTTAATAGTAAATAAAACTTTCCTTGTAGCATCATTAAAGCTTGCATAAATCGTGCACATGTTCTTTCTCTGTCTGAGCTTACAACGTGGCACTTGCCATATGATGCAAATATCTACAAAATGGCTTACTGAGCTTATCGCTGCATATTAAAGTCAAAATAAGATTAATTTTATTTTACATAAGCTAGGAAAGCATATTAAAATTTCACCAACCTTCACGCTACTTTTGCCGTATTTGTGCCTTGGCAGTAGAATATGTATGCAATTTAAAAATTTTACTTCCTTCTAGCTACAACGATAAAATGGCACAACAACAACAATATTGACATCAACCTATGTGGTAGCCAAAAAAAAAAAAAATTGTCCATGTGCATATAAAAATTTTTCAAAGTTGTGTTAAGACATGACCAGTAATTTATTTTAATCGCTTGTTTTATGTTAATGTTAGTCCCTACACCTGAGTGTAGAAGTGTAGAAAATTCCATTAACACTTAATAATGTGGAAAATTAAAATTTTCAAAATGTTGATCCTAGAATATATGTGTAAACTACAGCTTTAATGGAAAAATTTCGTTTTAATTCAAGTTTTACTTTCAGTTAAGTAAGCTAACATATTTTTATCTTTCCAGTAAGCTCTTAGATCAAATAAAATTGTTTTAAATTAAACTTGAAAAAAATGATTTCAATATTTTTTTGACATTTTATCTTAGATTTTAAAATATTTTTGAAGTGCTTTATACTATTATAAGCACAATTATACTGATAAAAGATTCTATAGCAGGTAGACTTAATAGCTATTTTTAATAACTCTTGATGGGAATTGTATCTAAATAAAAATAAGAGATCACAGAAAGGAATTCAAATTATACTATAGCAATTTATTATGAACTAGCTGAAATACCCGGTATTACAATGCAACGCATTTTGTACACATTTTTTATTATTTTAAATTTCTTTACAATTAGAAATCGTTCGCTAGAATGTGTTATATAATGAGCAAATATTTGTATTTTAAGAAAAAATATATTTTAATGATATGAATGGTTTAAATTTGTAGTAGCTTTTATTTGTTCACTGTAGATGCATTCATTATCTGCATACGAAATAAAACCATTGGTGTGTGACTAAATTAAAAAATTTATTGACGTTCTGTCAAATCAATATACATATAAACTCTCATTGATTACACACTGATAAATAAAATTATTACTACAAAATGACTTTATAAGAAAAAGATAATGCAGTCAATTGCTAAAGTTAATAAATAAAAAGATTTGATTGTAAAATAAAAAATTGCGAATTTATTTATAAGCCAGCCAATATTAAATTTGTATCAAAGTTACCAATTAAATTACATGAGCACATCTACATGCATAACAATCAGTGGCGGATCCAGACACTCCATTTGGGGGGCGATCTAAAAAATGTGACTTCGTAGTAGTTGCAGATATTGGCTAAGGTCGATACTATTGCGTGGTAAGCATACGAAAAAATTTAATTAAAAAGAATATTTCGTTGTATAAAAATTCAATTCATTAAAAACTGCAATCTAATTAATTAAAAATAAAAAAAATATTTAGCCAAATATAAAAACTGGTTTCTTGAAGAACACAAATATTGCGATTTAAAAAAAAAAAAAATCTGTTATTCGTTTAATTCAAATAAAAGACCAAATATCCAGTCTTTATTGACTGTATATACAAAGTTCATATGGATTAAATACAAAAAAAGTTTACATAATTTAAATTAAAATAAAAAAAAAAAATTAAAATTGTTGCCTTAAATTTTTAAATTAAATGAACTAAAAAATTTCCAAACCCTGTTTGAAAAATCTTCCGTGTTTTGCCATATCTACCGGCGACTTGATCCATACTCACTTTAATGTCACAATAAATATTTTATTAAGCAAGTCCGTTCAAACTTTCTTCTGTTGTCGTAGAATATGTATAGTGTCAAACTATCTAATAAAACTATTAAAATTATTCGATTGTTTAAAATCATTCATTCATTCGGTAGTTTTTTTCGATAGTTTTTTCATTTGCGCTTCGTGTGCTTACTTTCAATTGATTGAAAGAATTGTGAGTACAGCAAATTTAACTGAAGAATAACGTTTAACAACACTGCCTAATTTGTGTTTAAATGAAAACTGTAATGAAAGCACACTAGTTAATAGCTATGTAGAAGTATTTTAAGTCGAATGAATGAATACTAGAACTGATTGCAAATTTTATTTGATAGTTCTTGGCTATTTTTATAATTCGAATGAATGAATAATTAATTCGATAGTCGAAATCGTAAGACAGTTCTTTGTTCTAGTAAATATTTTTTAATTCAAAGGAATGAGTAAATTATTAGATAGTTTAATCATGCAGTAGTTTCATGAACTATTTACTATTTTTTTAAAGTAAATGAATGAACAAAATATTCGAAAGAATTGTTCGATAGTTGAAATCATTCGATAGTTAAAATCATTCGATAGTTCCCATCACTAGTTTCAAATATGTTGTAATACTTGAAAAATTCAGTTTCTCCACTTTAAGACAATGTTATTACAATTTTAAAAGACTTTGAAGAAGAGGATACACTGCAGCATCACAGTAGTCTAATGAGGATATAGTTGGGTGGCTCGAAGTATATGGGAAAATAAAATGTAATACAAAATAGTTATATGTAAAATGATGTCAAAAAGCACACTCAATTCCTGAACCTGTGGGATTAAAAACCAAGATATTCTGAACTCGAGGAAAATTATTTTAGTCTCTAGCCACCGGAAATGCGCATCGATTTGCCTCTAAAGTTTTTAATGAATTATTTACTTATTTAATTGATTGATTTTTACAAGACCTTTCCTTCCAATGAACCTCTCAATATTCGTCAAAATTGAATAATATTTGTGCAATTTTGAGAGATTTTCGAAAAATAGATTAGACGCGAAGTAATTGATTAAATGAATCCAAGTTTGTTGTTGTTTCCCAGCCAAAAAAATGAACTCTCTGCGATAGCGCAAACTGACTTCGAGTGTAATCAAAATTTTTGATGTCGCTCAAAACCGAAATCAATCAAAGAGAATTAAAAAGATGATGAAAATCATTATTTGATGCTTATCTGAAATCTGAAATCTTGGTCCATAAAGAATATAATTTTATGTAGTCTACAATAAAATTTGTAATGGTTTTTTCCCAGTAAGCAGAAATCTCACGAATGCCCCCAACAACTTAACGCCAGTGGTATTTAATGGCTCCCGCTCTGGCGTTTTTGGCTTCTCGGTCATCTAACTGGACTTGATTTTAATTGGATACATATGTATGAACCTTATTTCTATAAGGTATCATGCCACATATTGTCAATCTGTTGATGTTACATTACACTATACAACTTTGCAATAGCATTGTGAATTTGCAAAATGAAACTGTGAATGCTAATATTGTGTAATCTGTAGAAGAAACCGTTTTGTAGCTAGGAAAATCTAGATGACGCTATAGACAAAAGAAAATCGAATTCACAGTTATTTTTTCGATAAAAATACATAAAAATGTAGAAATCAAAATTTCCACGTGTTTGAATTACAACTTGCAATAGTAGATTTTGCATTAAAATTATATGACATATGAAAGAGTATAAAAAGTGCATTTTTCAGTTTTAATTGTTTTTTGTTAAAAAAAAAACTTTTGTCCTATTTTTTGTGAGAAAAAGAAATACTTAAAATTTATTGTACTAAGATTTCTATAGTTCCGAAGGAATGTGAATGTTGTTAGTGTCAAACTAATACATTTTTTAAAAGCTTTAGAGTCACTTATTTCAAAATATATTTTAAATGGCTTATCATGTTCTTGCAATAAGTCCTTCAATTATCCTAAAAAAATTTTAAGTTACTATAAATTACTATATATTGGGTAAAAAAGAAAACACATATTGTAGGTTAAAAGCTAAAAATCCTTTCATCAATTTTTTAAACGTATCTCCCATTTTTTAGCCAATTTTCACAGTTTTTCTTTTCATCTTATTGAAAAAAGTGTAGTTATTTTAAAGGCTTCTATTTACATAATTAAAGTTTGAAAAATATGGTGTGTCAGCAGTTTAGTTAAATTCCTTCAGGTAAAAAATTTCATTAATCAGATATGATAAAGAGATAAGAAATGAGAAAGAACAAAATTGAAAAATTGTTTTAATTTAATATCACAATGTTCCTTTTATTTACAGACTAAGTAAAATTTTGCTTAAAATAAAGCGTTATTTTGTCACTTTTTTCAAATGGCTAACAATATCTTTTCACTGAGTTGAACATTGTTCAATATTCCGGCATAAGAACTTATATTTTTTCGTTATTGGAAAATTTGTTGTAGGATTTACGACTTATAGAAAGCTGTATTCCCAAACAATCTATAGCCAAAAATAATGTATCAAAAGTGTGAATAAAATTAGCGGGATATAAAATAATATGCAACATACCTTTTTTTCTCAAACTTTATATGCTCTAATAAGATAAGAAATTGTTTGCTGGTTTCTTTATAGCTGAGTTTTAAGATTACTTATGGAAATAAGATGGAAATTATGGATTACATAATTTTAAAATATTGTTATTAAATAAAAAACAAATAAATTAAACCGCCATTTTTTCGATGCCATTTTTTTAACTTTTTCGAGTTTTCGAAGTCAGATTCGTGATCAGCGACCCCTGGTAATTACCAATTTTTTGACTTCATTTGGTGAAGTTTGCGTTTTATTGCGGCTTGATATATTTTAAATATCAAAATAATTCATTTTTTCATTTCATCTTATGTTCAATATTTGTTAGACTAATTTAAAAATATTTTCAAACAATAAAATGTATAATCGGGGTCTCAGTTGATTGGCAATAATTTGCAATGATTCTACTGCACATAATTTTTTAATTCTCTGATAGCAACGTCTTTTTTGCTATTGGAAGAAAATAATAAGAGAAAATAATATAAAAAACAGAAATGAATTTATGGTTGAAAATTCAACACGCTTGTTTTAAATTTTGTTTTGTAGAAACGCAAATGAGTTAAATTTCTATCTTAAAATTTTTTGTAAAAATTTTAAAGTATATTTTTTTTCAGTGTTGTATTATAGCCAACAAAATACGAACAAGCCAACTACAATGTAGACAGCATCCAATAATTTAAAAATAATGAATTGCAAATATTTATTGTGTGCCCAAAATTGTTCCGATTTTAATCTCATTCGGCCCAATAAATTTTTTAAATTTTTCTTAAATAAAAAGATCTTCTATAAAAAATGTAATTGTAAAATATGAAGATTATTCTTAGGAGAGTTGAACCCAGAACCTTTTACTTTGAAGGACAAAGCTCTACACATTTGCTTATTTGCTTTCAAATTTATTCAATTAGGTAAATCATAAATATAAACTGCAACGTGATCATTTCAATAACCTAGAAAATCGTTTTCTAGGAAATATGAAAACAATAGTAAACTTATGAGCAATAACACTCGAAGCAATATACTTAAAAGAATACTAAATGGAGATAATTATTTTACTTGAATCAAGCAAAAGTTTTGCTTAAAAGCAAATAAGCAAAACTTTGCTCAATCACGGTGTGATTTAAAAAAAAAGATTGCTAAATTGTAATCACTACGCATGTATTGAGGAAAAATCAATATTTTAATTAAATTCAAGTAAAATTTTGCTAAGTTGTTATAAACTCAAACAGCAAATTTTTACTAAACACATGCAAATATTTGCTTAGTTATTATAAACTCAAAAAGCAATTTTTTAACTAAATTCAAGCAAATTTCTTCGAAACACGCGAGCACACGTTTGTTCTTTATAAAGAAAATTAGGCGACAATTGGTTAACAACTGCGATGGTCGAATGAATAAGCCCATGTACGCTCACTCATGCGGCCGAGGTTCAAATCTCCGAATAATGGTAATTTATCAATTTAATTTAATGTTGATTATTTCACTTCAAAATAATGATAGAATCAAAACGAATTAAAATTTGCTATTCCAATGCAGAAATTTCTTTTGCAGTTTATAATGACTTAGCAAAATAGTATTTTGTTAAATTTTAAGTCGCTTGAATCAAGGCGAACTATTAAGTCATTAATATTTCTCTACGACATTGTTTGTGGTAATAATAATTGCCCCTTCTTGTTAAGTGCTATTAATTTTAATATTCCGTTAAGAAACTTGCGTCGTTTTTACTATTTTAAAGTTAATTTTTGTAGAAAAAATTATTTACTATATGAACCATTAAATAGGACTCTTAAAGAAAATTATTCACTTTGCTTTAAAATTACTATTGATTTTGCTGATAGTAAGAATGTTTTTATTTATGTTTTGAATTCTCATCACACTTAAGTTATTGTAGCGAAATTGTTACTTAATCCTAAGACTTTAATTGTAGACAAATAATTGGACAATAGACAAAAAAACTTAACTAAACTAAAATTTTGCTTGAATTTAATCAAAAATTTGATTAGTTATTATAAACTACCATAGCAAATTTTGATTACTATTTGCTGAAATCTAGCCTAATTTTAAAGTGGCTGAGAATCAAGCGTAAGTTTTGCTTAACCACAATACAAATTTAGCAAACAGTTTGTTCTTTGTAAAAGTGTTAATATATTCCAAAAAGTATTGGTTATAAAATATTATTCTGGAAAAAAATTTTAGACTTACTTTTGTAAGAAAACTATTATAATACAATTTACTTTTTTAACAATTTGAGCTTTTGTTAAATAAGAACCAATTTTATTTATGAGTTCACACCAATATCCATTTGGTATAACTAAATGGATTTTTTTTCCTTATAAAGGCGTTGGAACAGGAGACAATCATGTAACACAAATATAAACGGCTTTTGTTGTTTTGACTATTTTATAATCTAGAAAATAGTTTGATGATACATTTGGTGCATTGTAAACTATTTCTTTCAGTCAATTTGTTGAATTTCTTATATTAATACTACAAACTTACTTTATAAGGAAAGTACTACTTTTAAAGAAGTGTCTGTTCAAAAAGTATATTTTCCTCAAGGATTAATACCCTGCAGGAAATGCCTATAGAGAAATTGTAGTGATTTTCTAGTGACATTGTCAGTAGTAGTACTGACCAAGTGTACACCAGCCAATGTAATCGCCTATTGACATTTAACATAGGCTTGTCATTGAAAATCCACCAGTAGACAGTACTACTGACTAGGTAGTTATATTGACTCCACATGGAGACATTGGAACCAATGATTGAATAGTAAATTTAAGGGGTTCTTGTCTACAATATTGATGTTTTCTCGGTCGATGCCAATAGTGAAATCGTAGTGCTTTCCTAGTGACATTGTCAGTAGTAGTACTGACCAAGTATACCCCAGCCAATGTAATCGCCTATTGACATTTAACATAGGCTTGTCATTGAAAATCCACCAGTAGATTTTAGCACTATTGACAAGGAAGCTCTTTTGCGGTAATATAGAGGCATTTGAAGTAAATACTCACCAATACATTTTATTGACTCTAGTCTACAACTTTATTTTAATGCCCGCTGACATATACAGTATTACATAAATAAAAATTATACTTGAGTAATATTACGCCATGTTTTATTATGACAAAATATGCAATTTTTATGCTAGTTGCAAATGCTTTGTCCTATACTGAATGCTCATTTTCTTCGAGGCTGGCTAAACCTTTAACTATTTTTAATGAACACAAACTAAAATTTATATAAAAGATCATTACAACTAAATGATTTAGTCTTTTTTTGTACTTTAAGGCTCATTTTCTTCGAGGCTGGCTAAACCTTTAATTATTTTTAATTTACAAAAAATTGTACATATGTAAGTAATCAAAACAACTTGCACATATATGTTTATTTTATAACAGTCTTTTTTTTTGGTATTTTAGGGCTGATTTTGTTCGAGGCTGCCTAAACCTAACATTATTTTTAATAAAAAAAAATTATATTTATTTACAACTATAACAGTCTTTTTTTGGGAAATTGTGGGCACATTTCCTTCGAGGCTGGCTAAACCTTTATAGATGTGTATGTACATACACAAAAAAAGTTTTAATTATATTTAAATAAAATATTTTTTATGTTTCTGGAACATTTTCGGTATTTTGCGCCTTGAAGTTAGAGTTGTTGCGACTGTTTTGTTTGAAGTATTTTTTCTTTTGTCGCTGAAAGGCTGCTCTTAAAGTTTTATCAGGTTCATCGTTGAAACTTGATATAACATTTAATTAATGGAAAAAAGTTTATTTTATTAATAGTTCTTTCGAAAAGATTTTTTGTTAAAAAGTTCTACCTATAATAGCTGCAAGCACATTGCCAAAGTCTCTTAGTCTTTTTTTACCAAAAGTCCCTTCAATATTAAAATTCATTATAATATTATGACTTTATATTAAATGCAAATTGCGTTCGACGTTACCACCGACTAGATTTTTTATTTGTCGAATCTGCAAAAATAAATGCAAGTTAAAATAATTAATAACAAACTCTGTTTGCCGAAACGAAAATACTTACATACGGATCTGAATGCGTTGCTAAGAGACCGTCCAATTCTTTTAGTTTTTCCTCTGAGATTATTGGGAAAATGGACATTATGTTATCTACGACAACATTTTGGGATGCAACCCGATCTAGCAAAACTTTATGTTCAGCCAAAATCTCAAGCACCGTGTCGAGTTTTTTTGACAGTTCCTGGCAGCAAGAACACTTTGGATTAGCTGAAAAATTATAAAAACCGACACAATGTGTCATATTAAAGAAACGCAAGATTAAAAAAATTAAAATTTACCTTGAGGAGAAAAATATTTCAATTTTCCTTTTGAGGAAGTTGGTTGTTTGCTCGACATTTTTCTGTAAAATGCGTATTATGAAGACGGGTTATTATAATGATAATTGGAGAAGAATTATTTATTAGGATTATTGTTTTGAAGAATTTGCAATGTTTGCTTGGATTTGTTGTGGAAGACACGAGTGTAAAATTGGTATTATTACGAAATCAGAGTGAAATGGCAAGCAAACAAATTTGAACTGTACGTCTCTTACAGAAAATTTCTCTTTTTTGCCTAAAGATAGATTTGTTTTAAAAATACCTAGCTCAGAAGAATTTATGGGTTCTTCGTAAAAACTCTCTAAAACCAACAATCGTCGTCCTTCAATATAAATTTCCTCTTCTTTTTTTATATTTTCAATTTTTATTGGAATAAATGATTTCACGGAACAAATATTGTTGGGTTCCTTCCAAGAAATAAAACAATCATTTGCAGAAACTCCAACAATGATATCTCTTTCGTATTTTATCTCTTCACTTTTAGTTTCTACATAGTCTGTGTGTTTTTCCTTTTGTACAATCTGTTGAAGGATCGATGATGGTTTTCGAACATGTTTTTTCAAAATCTGCAGTTTGTTTTCAAAGTCGTATGCAGAAAACGAAATCAGGGGGCCATATATTTCTGCGCAAGAAGCCAAATGCAGCAGATTATGAACATTAAAAGAAACGCTGTTTGATCCGAATACAGCAGAGAAATTCTCGACAAATAATTTAAGCAAATCATTAGCTTGATTAATATTTTGATGCACGTGTCGTGGATTATTTAGCAGACGATAAGCACAATGCAAAGTTAAAAATTCGTAAAAAATATCTTCGTGTACGTTTTTATTAAGGGCAATTATGCCTGTATAAGCAAGGAACTGGTGAAACTCAGTCGCTTTCCAATGATGCAAATCATCTAAAGACCTAGGTCTTCTTGGGAACTCCATTGGAATGAATTTTTTTAAGTTAACCAGGTCAGAAGATATTTTGGAAATATTTTTTTTTTGTGTCTTTTCTTCTGTTTTATTTCGAACTATTCGAATGAGCATTTTTTTCATGACTCCCAGGTCGATAAGGTGCATGCTATCTAACGGAGTTTGTGATACCATACCAAACCCTATTTCTTTGAGGGGAGTTTTCTCATTTTTGAACCTTTCGCAATGATGGTTGGGATACTTTCTTAAAGTGAAATCCAGGTCGGAAATTAAAGAGCCAGTAACGCTTCTATATGTGAGTACATTGTTAACCTTTTTAGCAATTTGAGTGCACTTCGTGCATCCATTCATTGATGTATGCCCAGGAACGCCACATATGAAGGCTTTGGCAGGTGTATCGCACGTTAAGCAACGAAATTTCAATTTAATTTGTTTTTATTTTAGCACAAGTTCACCTTTTAAATAAATAACTTCTTCAATTAAATCTTTTAAGTAATCTTTGACGCATCTCGGTTTAGTGGTCCCCAAGTAAATTCCCACAGCAAAAGGTTGTATTTTCTCCTTAACGTTGACGATTTTGCAAAGAATTGGCCACAACTGGATCCGCGAACTTTTGAAAAGTGGAATTCCATCAATGTTCACATCCAAAACGACTTCGTCGTACTTTTCCAAGACTTGTTCTAATCTTCTTAGCTGCGTTTCAATACCAATGTGGCAGTAGCTTCCTGGGGAGACGTTTCTAACTAAAACTTGCGTTCTTTTGCCCAACAAAGTTTCTCTAGAGAGTGGAACATCTAGGCCTTCTTCCTTTAATATTGCCAAAAGCTTCTCCAAACATTTTCTGGAAGGAGCTGTTTCTATATACCACTTTTTCAGCTTATCCCGCAACGTCAACTTCGGAGCAGCAAATTCTTGCATTTGCTCCACAAAATCTGCACTATCTTCCACAATCTCAATTGCACTCATTTCCTGCTCACATTGCAAACTTCTCGTTTTATATAAAATTTTTTGTCTTTTAACCAGTCTTTTGTAATTCCTTTTACTCATTTTTTTACTTTTTTATATTAAATAGTTTTTATCACCTTTTTTTAACAAAACGCAATTTAATTTTTCACAGCACGTGTCTTTTTGACAAATGAACCTAACGCTATGAAAAGAAAAGAACAACTGTCAACAAAATTCTCTACTCTATTTCTCTATCTCTCTCTGACTGGATATCATAATAAAACAAACTGTTGACGGGTTCGTTGACAATGTCACCAGAAATACACTACAACTGTAGTCTCTAACGTTTTTGTACTCGCGCATGCAAGGAAAGTCGTCGACAGTTTAACTAGTGCAATTGTCGCTAGGAAAATAGTGGTGACATAGAGACATTTGGTTCTAGGCTGACTACAGGGATAGTTTTCGTTGCATTAAACAAGGGTCGTGTCCGAATTTCAGCCCATTATTTTTAATATCGTACAATATTTTGATTGTTTGTTTTGAAAGGCGTCAACTTTTACTACAGTCACCATTTATTGCTTGACAATAAATGAAGTTAAAATTTTTTTGTAATTAGGTTTCGTGAAAGTGGTTCCTTGAAAAGAGTTATTTAAGAGTTAGAAGAGAAAAAGTCTCTTCTGGGTTTAACTTTATTGAAATAAATTTATAAAAGCTAAAACATTTTTTTTTCACTGTTATTAAAATTGTTTTTTTCCATGCTAGTAAGCTGTAGACAAATCTTGACAAGCGTTTAATTTCTCGGAAATTGAGCATGTCTAAAAAATTTGAGCAGCTTTGAAATCAGCATGTTCTACTTGCCAAATTGAGTAATTTGTAGTTGATGAGACATAATACAGCGACATTGACTCACAATATTTTATTTCTTGAAAGTTTAAGCTCTGTAAACTTTATAATTTGTATTAAATGATGAACAATGTTGACATTGCTGCTCTCTTTTGCTTCTGTTTTTCAAATTTTTTGTTTTGTTCATAAGCCAGTAGATTATTCATTTTGATTACAGATTTACAAGATAAACATGTCAAAAGGATAAAGAAGGACAAGCTTTAAAAGACCTTAGTTGGATTTGACATATTTTGACAAATTCTGACAGCAAAAGACGTGCATGTTAATCTCAAAACTACTTTAATACCTCTATAAAATTATAAATTAAAGTTTCAAAATCCTCAGTCATAATTGTCGGTGATTTCAATTTCAATCAAATTAAATAATAGGTGATTTGAAATGTAAAATACCTCAACAATTTCCTGTCATGAGCACCAAAATTATTTTAGTTTTTTTGCTGACTGTGAGCATGTTAAATACTCTTCTTTTATCTATTCCATAAACTTAGAAAGTGCATAAATAACAAATATTATTTACATTCTGTTATGCGCTAAAACCATTCAAATATTCCATCAAAATATAACAGAATGCATACATAAAAACTTTCTCAATCCACACGGACCAAAACAAACGAACGAACACATGGCAATTGTGTGGTTTCGGGCAATCATGTTGTTAAGCTTTTGCTCTAAATGGTGCATTATTTATTTATTTTAATCCAATCATGGCACTTAACAAAGTTATCCAGATGCGATTTAATAAACATATGGTAAATAACCATTATTAACACACATATGAAATATGATATGTTTAATAATGAATAATTATTGATTAATTCTTTTTGTGTGTTTTTCTTTCGCATACATTAAGAGTAGGAATGTAGAATTAAATAACTTTTTAGTTTTCTTTGTGAACAAATTTATTTGTGTAAGCTCTGTTATAGTCTAGGATTTGTAATGCTCATAAATATCCTTTATTTTTACTTTTACATTAACTAAAAATTTAGCATGAAATCCAGTTTGGCTCGAACAAAAAAATTTCGTTGAAATTTATCAAAAATTTAAAATAAATGAACCATTTCACACCAAGTACAAGTGCGATGCTAGCCAGTTCTTCTCTTTTATTTTTTTTTTTTGCAAATAAAACTTTATTGCACATTTTAATTCAGTTTTTGCTGCTCTTTCCTGAATATGGTGCTATTTCCGGCTTAAAACGGAAATGTATGAGTTTATTTCTTTTTTGTTCTTTCTGCAGGCAGCTGCTGCGGAAAGTAGGCGTATGCAAACAGAAATATGAATAATGCGATCATAGTAAAGGTAGCAAGCATTCCGCTGTTTCTTCTGCTTATTCATCTTCGCCTTCTTTGCCTGTTTCTGGGCGTGAAGTGTTGCTTATGCAATAAATGTGAAAAGCAGATAATGAAGGAATGTTTATGTCGAAGGAAGTGGTGTTACTTCTGGCAGCTAGCAGGCAGAAATGGCTAACAAAGTGTATAATTAATGAGTTTGCAAAATTTCAACACTCATTTAAAAAGAACACTCACAACACCCATATAAACTCATTTGAAGATTCTTTATTTAAAAACAACAAAACTGTTTAGCGCATACAATTTTAAGAGATTATGGACCTACTTTTTTCCTTTATTTTTTTCTTTCTTATTAACTAAAAGTTTTTGAACAAAAATCAACTTAATTAGATTCTTACATTTTTGAGCCACTTATAAACGCATTTTATCACTTACAAAAAGGATAAAAAAAAAGAAATGCGAAAAAAAACCGAGAAGTAAAATGTTAGCACAAAAGTTGCTCCACGAAATACGACAGAGAGATAAGAAGATATGCGATAAATACAACACAGAAACCACAGACGTTACGAATGTGTACAACAGAAACAACAGAAACAAAAATAACAAAAACAGTAGCAAATTCATTCGGATGTCAACAGGAAAACAAACGAAGTACTAATTAATTTCCCCAGAGAGCTTTGCATATACTTAAAACCACAAAGTTACGCAGATAGCAGCAGCAGCTAACAATGCTGCCACTTATACAAATCTCATAAGAAAAGAACTGGATAACAAACCCATACATATGTATATTACAGCTATAAAAGTAATATTCTCCAAAGTGTTGTCAATTTATATTATTGAACAAATAAACCATTAAAAACTAGAGCGAAAGTTCAAAACTATACAGTGACTTCAGATTTGCGTTAGAACACCAAGATTGTAGAAAATTGAAGTTTGCTTAGTAAATGTTTGGATAAAGTAGGATATAAAGAGACAATCATTCCGAATAAGCAATAATGGAGTAAAAAAAAAGAATTAAATTTGAATTTAAAATTTGCTTAGAGAGAAATTCAACAGCATGTGAGTTTTATTGATAAATAAAATAAGACTTTCTAAATATTGTTATTTTTTGCGCCAACAAAAATATTTTATATATCTATAAAATTTAGAAAGAGCTTTCTTTTAATAATTTATATTAAATTTTTTTTTATTCACCAAATTTTAAACTTAAGCTCTTAATTACTATTACAAACACTGTAGTTAATGTTTTTTTTTTAAATAATTAAATTTAGAAATTAAAAGTTCCAAATTTCACGTTTTTTTTATTATCGAAGCGCAAAGCTGACTTTCGGTCTAAAAATGGCCAATGGGTTTTTTAAGCAAAATTTTGTATGCGTATATGAAAGCGAAAAAAATAATCTAGTGACAGGTATCCACAGTATACTGATTTTGTTTTGTAGAGGTAATTTTTTTGTAGTGTAGTGACAATAACACTGGTTATTGAAATGATATCCCGTAAACTGGAATTACAGAACTGAGCTGAACCAATTAAAAAGCTACTTTCACAAAAATATGAAGATGTCAAAGAAGAAGTGGTTTTATCTCTCGAAGTTAAATAAAATGCAACAGACACAAAAAAGTCAATTAAATTAAATATTTTTGGTTTAGTTAATTAGTTTTATGATCTTTGAAATTATTACATGAATTAAATTGTGAGCTTTAGACCAAGTCAGTTTTTAAAGAAGGCAACAACAACAACAACAACTCTGTATAGGCGTCAATCACTTAGCTAACTAGACAGTCTGTTTCGGAAATTGCTACATATTCCTTTTAAGTAGTCTGTGAGTGATTAAGCTGTGATCAACTCACTGTTTAAACAAGTATATGAGTGCGCAGATTATGGAATTCATTCTTTTGAATTGTATGGCTGCTAATCATGTGACATTTCAAAGCAGTAGGCTATTTATAGATCACCGCCATCAACTCTATCAAGGTTGCCATCTGTTTTAGTTGCTTCTTTATTTATTTCAATATTCATTGGTGTTTGATAGTTTGACGAAATGCACCATAGAAATGAAACGAGTTTTTTGCTTCGCCAGAAGCTAGTGTTCTAACTGAAAGGTGGCTATTTTCACAACCAAATGTTCAATTACACATGAATTTGACCGAAATCGATTGACCCTATACAGAGTTGTTTGTTGTTGTTGTTGCCTTCTTTAAAAACTTACTTGATCTAAAGCTCACAATTTAATTCATATTTTTGGTTTATTTAAAATAAAAATAAAAATAATATATTCCAAAATTAGTGGAATCTGGTGGTTAGAATATATCTTTAGCTTTTTTGTTTTGGCTGTAAGATTAAAATAACTATTTGCCAGAGGCTGGCATTATGTCTTGATCTGTTTGGTTTCTAATCCTCCAAGTCAAGCTTTGAAATGATCAATATTTAGGCCTCCAAAAATATCATAGACGCTCTCATCTATAAATTGACAGTGGAGCATTTTTAAAATGTTTCGATAGTAATAGAAAAGGCAACTTACTGCTTATTTTCATAGATCGACTGACATTAATTGATATAAAATTTTTTATTGAATATGATGGCTTTTATTTTTTTAGATGGCTTTCTATTACATCAAGAGTTCTTAAAGATTATATTGCAAAAGCAAGAAATAATTATTTGCAGTTATTTGAATTTATTTCCTTCTCAGGTATTTACATTTTATAAGTTTGGGACTTTGAACTCGATGCGAAATGTTTACTAAAAGGTTAATACTAGACTTGTAAAAATGTATGAGAAATTCTCTCTTATTTAAAGAACACAATTTAATAAGCCTGAAATCACGCTATAACTAGAAAGTTAATATCCGTCTTCGGCTAGGCTGAAGTTAACCCGAATAAACCGCAACGCAAATGCAAGCACCTAAAATGTTCTGATTTTAACCACTCTTTATTTGCTGTTAACATTAGAACTGATGCGTGGAGCTTTATTGACTTGATTGTTTTTTGTTAAGTAACTTTGTGAGGAAGGTATGCGTGGTTTTCATTCGATTTGCTGAATTTCATACTCAGAAAGCAAATATTATATTAAAACTAGTATGCACAAATTTCAAGTCCATATATTAATTTTTGTGGAATAAAGTTACCTTGTATGGTACGTAGACGTAGTTTTCATACAATTTTTCTAATTTTTTAACTTGTTATTTATTTTTTAAATATAAGTTTACATTTCGAATTTCAATACTATATCTGCAAAATCAAAGCTGTAATCATGGTCACAGGCTGACAAAAAACGGCCATAGCTACATCGACTTAAGAGGTGATGCTGTTCAAGAATATATACATATATAAAATATCTGTATACCTGACGCGCCTTAAAATGACAAATTAATATGCCCCTTACGCAGCACGCATGGGAGTATAAAAATAGGAAGTTATTATTTTTTGCGAATTGCCTAGCAAAAATGATAGACGAAGCTTAACTCTCCTACAAAAAGCTTTGAAGATGACAATGACATCTTACCATTTAAATCTCAAGCTTTGAAAAATTGATGAAAAATTGTCAGTAAATGAATTGGAAAGTAATAAATAAAAGTTTCAGAACAAGAAAAAAAAAATAATAAACAAACATAAGCATAAAATATAAAAATAAAAACATAAAAAAATACAATAAAATAAAGATTGTGAAAGATATAAAAAAATTTCAAGACCACAAAACACTATGAAAAATTTAACAAATGCCTATTAAATTCTGTCACTTACGCGTGGTAAGCCTTAAACACTTCAGAACATTTTGTATGCTAGTGACGGGAATATTTTTAGCCAAACGCAGTTGAAAAAAATATTTAATAGCTGCGATTTTTTCGGTCTAAGATCTAGATCTCGACCTTACTTTGCATTGAAAACTACAAAACGAAACATAGATAATTTTTTTAATTTCAAATGGAAGTATTCAGTATTTATTTATTAGCTTACTCGCCCCGCAACACATGCAATATATTATCAAAAAAAAAAAATTTCACATATGTTAGTTTTGTTGGAACGAAACAACGCTATAAACATTGTACAAATCCAAACGTTTATGTCAAAATAAGCGCCGCAATAATTTTCTTGTTTGCTGTGAAATTTGTGAGTTGAGCAAAATTTATTGAATTTAAAAAATTAAAGAAAAATTAATAAAATGCTTTGCAAATTGCATGAGCATTGAAAAGAATGCATTCGAGATTAGTGCAAAATATATAAAAGATTTGCAGAAGTTCAACAATTGGAATGTCTTGCTACTACGAGTGCAGTGTACAACATTCTAACTTTACTTTGTTCTTATAATAATATAACTAATATAAAAGAATGTCCTACGATAGATCCTCCGCACACTTCCTTTTTAGAGACATTTGCCGAAAGCACTTTTTCTCTTTTTAGAGCTTGATTTTTTATTCGATTGATATGTCAAAAATACATACGTACCACTTTAAATAACACTTTACGTATTAAAGCAGGGTTGAAAAATTAGTTCAAGTGTAAAAATGGAAAGAATCGAGTTTGGTAGCAATCATATTTATACACAACTTAACAAACTAGCTTTGCAATCATCATATTGTATACGTAGCAAATCAGGTGTCGTTTCGCGGCTAATACAATTTAATTTTTTTGTGCAATCCATCAAAAGAATTTCATTAAATTCGTCATAACTTTTTTTAGAAGGATGGAAAAAGAGGTAGTTAGATCAAAAATTTACTATGTATTGTAAAAAACCCAATATTGTCACTGATTAGTATCAAATATATTTTCTGTGCATACTTTCAGGCTGCACATTTTTGAAAGCAGTCTGTCTTGTAAAATTACTTTACTGTCAAAAAATAATTACAAATTGAGAGATACTGTGAGCGGAGGAGCAGCATTCTTGCTTTTTATGTATTAGATGTGCATACTTTCAGGATGAACAGTTTGAGGGTTATATATTAAGATTTAAATTTGTTAACTTTTGTTTTTACTTTAATCTATTATCTATTTCTCAAGTAATATAACATTTGATGTTATGAACAATTCTATTGATTTTTTTTGTTATGTTATTAAAGTACTTCAATTATTTATTTAAAAACTTTAAATAAATAAAATAAAATCTAAAATATGAATTTAAAAATTTAAGAATAAAAATGTTGTAATTTTTAAATTATACATTAGTCCTACATATTTTCTAGGTTGCGTTTAATCGTTTTATAATTAAGTGCTTCATATTTTGTTCGTAACGTTTAAATGCTTAGCACGTTATATCTAACAAAATGTAAAGGCAAGCATACCTGACCTTTACATTTGGAGTATTGGTTAAATAATTAGTTAACTTACTCAATAATTAGTTAACTTACTGGAAGTATTAAAAAGATTAAGCTAGACAGCTAGATGTTAAGTATTTGTAGCGTTTCAGTTGTACATGAGTTTCGTGTATTTTTTTCCATCGCTTTTAAGGAGCTAATAGAAACTTTTTCATGTAGCCTACCCAATATTTTCGTTAACACCACTACTTAAATAACAAGTTAATTTACTAGGACTTTTTGAAGGGGGTCTCTAATAAGTGTCAATGACTTACGTCGCTATCACTGTCCGCGAATCGAATAGAGAACAAGTAAAATTCGCCAAGGTGGTATCACCGGTCACGAACTTCACAAATGTGATTCGACTTGATTCAATTATTATAGGCTGTCCATTCGTTCGACAACACCCGTAAATATGAAAAAAAAATTATATTCTCTCTGAAATATAATTGACAACCAGGGTTTTGTGGTCTTCTATGAAAAAGTTATGTTTCAGTGTTTTGTTGCGTATTTTTTTTTTTAAAGTAGTTTTTCTATATTTTGCTGTTAGCAGGAAAAAAAAAGAAATAGTGTGCATTGCGTTTATAATAATTATTGCTTTGTTAATTTTTATTGAAAATTGTTTTCAAATTTTGTTGCGAGCCGGTTTTTTTCAATTAAAATATAAATAAAAATATAAATTTCAATTCAAATAATAATGCCTTCAATGTGAGATATTGGCAAAACAGTTTATTTTGGTGATGAAATTCGAAAATATAATGTGCCATCGAATTCAATAAGCCGTCAGCGGTGGGAAAACATTTTCACAACAAAATATTGAAATTAGTCTTATAAAAACTCACTTAAATTTTCTATCGAAACAAATATGCAGTACAGAAAGTAGTTGAAAATGCAGCTGTATCCTTGGGTATTTAGTACTGCGAAAAGTATGATATTCCTGCAACTGATTACTTTGATGGCATTGCAAAATTACTCTTTTGCTCTCCTCTTCAATTTTACGGGTGTATATCTTCATTCTTGTGAGTAAACGTCAAATAAATGGACTACCTATAGTAATTGAATCATGATCTGTATCACTGTTCCAGAATTTCACAAATGTGATTCAACTTGAATGTCAAAAACAGACGAATATAAATGTGGGATTTGAAAGTAGTAAGACAACACGGACTGGACGAAACTATTGACTCCCTGCACTGACTGACCATTAACGATTACGACATTGACACCCCTGAAAAGAACGAACATAAAGAAAATAACGAAGCGTTGATCTTTTTTTGGAATACCGAAGAACGGACAGTAAAACAAAACCAACGCGCAGTGAAACACACAAAACAATTTTTAAGCTTTAAAAAATGAAAACTAAGTTAAATAAATATAAAATGAAATGTAAACTTTTAAAAAATGAAAACTAAGTTAAATAAATATAAAATGAAATGTAAACTTTTAGAAATAAAAACTAAATCTAATAAAATTTAATTAAATCTAAAACAAACATTAAGTGTTTTGACTAAAAACCCACATAAATATTTGGTAAGTAGGCGGAAAATTAGAAAAAAGTGAAAACAGAAAACAGTAAGTCATTTGCATTCTTTTTATTTTTAGTTTTTGTTTTCGATTTTAAGGAAATTCTTATTTATTTTTAGTATAAAAAAATCAACGGCCGGAAATTGGAAGAGCCAAAAATATTCAAATGGACTGCATGGAATTTTTAATATTCTGCAAAACAAAGGCGAAGGCTTTTTTGTTAAGAATAAAATAAGATTGAAACCTATAAGAAATACCTAAATATTTTACTAGAGATTTACCGGGTACATAAAAATACTCACAGGCAATCAGGAACTTCTGGCGGATTTTATTTGACCCTAATATTGCGTCATAATCTTCACAAAGTTTGTGCTACCTCAAATATAATAGCTCCGTGCTGCTGAACATTGTGTATTTTGGTATTTTTAAGAACAAAATACATTATTTGATCCCAACTGAATACAATATTTTTGACGATAGCTTATTTATTTTCATGTTTTCTGCTTTGACAGCACTGAGTGTATGGCGAATACGTTGATTTGCAAGCCATAGTACATCAAGAATAATAGTTCGCCAGCTGAGTAAACTTGACTGCAACATTCGACTCACGGACGGTGATAGTGACATTAATTTTGTTCGAAACGAAATTTTTAAAGAAGTGAAGAAAAAAAAAAACTATTGTTTATAAGTTGCTCTCAGTACGGCTGTTAGCTCACTTGCTAACTGATAGCGAGTATTTAAGTTTCCTACTTTGTTTTCTTGTTTGATTACAAAGACTAATAAAACATAATTTTCTTTCTCCAAGTTGTCCAAAAACAACAAAAATATACAACACAAAGGCTAGAAATGGGCACGATCTCCTCTACTACCAAACTAATTAGCCTAACAACGACACAGATCGCCAACAGGATTAGAAAAATCGTAATATTCTTTTTTGCAATCTTAATCAACGTATTTTCCGCGAAAAGCAATTAGAGGCTTGTAGATAGAAAAACATATTGCGAAGATTTCAGTTTTCTTGTAAAGCCTAGTACTATGTTCGTTAGCATGAAATTTCGCTGGCAACATCTATTTATTTGTTGCGTGAAATTTCTGACTTAAAGTTTGTTGCGAGGAGTTTCTATGGCAACGTTTCTCAGAGAGACTCAGAGAATAAGTTTGGAGATTTCATATGATATTTCTCTTTTCAATTCAAAATAAATAGGCAGTACAATTTAACTGTCGTAAAAAAGTGTTGCTCAGAAACATGTTGTGATAATTTCAGGCAGCGGGAACAGAGTACTTATTCTCTGACGAAAATATTGTGAAAATTTCCACGCTTGTTTCGCAGCTGTCATACTTTGTATGGAAATTTGAGTAAAATTTCACATGAAACTAAACAGAGTACTATGCTAAATGAATGATTCACATAGAAAAATATTTATTTTCAAATAAAATAAATTCAATTTCAGCTGCCAAACCACTTTGCGGAGCCATCATTTGAAATACAGCAGAAAGGGAAATTTTATTCAATTCTTTTTTCATAAAAGTTTAATCTAATTAGATCATTGACCGAACAAATCTTTCACAAATCAGTGTAACACATCCGAAACAATAGAAATGAAATGAAAGTAGAAAGGTAAAAATAAAATGAACAACCAAATTCGAAATCCTTCGCTTACTATAAGTTTTCATTTTAATGCTAATGAGTTACATATCTGTTTCAGTCGTAGCACACTGGTAAGAGGGCGTGGTCGATATGCTGAAGAGCCGAAATAGCCTGGTTTCAAATCTCATTAGGGGTCTACACATTGATCAAATCGCTCAACAAATGATTTGACAGACGATTTGACCAACAGAAATATATATGGATTTGATGGCGATTTGACGATTCTGAACACTCATCAAATCGTTTGTCAAATCATTTGATGAAAATCAAAATGTTTTGATTTTTCTGCTCAAATTTTGTAGAATTGTGTAAAACGATTTCGTCAGTTAAAAAAATGTTCAACCTGACAACATTGCGACAAAAGAAAGAATGGAAGAAAATAATAATAAATAATTTAAAATTATTTTATAAAATAATTTCTTCTTACGGTTTTAATAACAAGTGCAAATGAAAAATTTACGTCATCGAGATGTGCTAACTTCGGTGTTCAAGACAAAATGAAATTTGACGAAAAATTTGATGAGTATAAATGATGCTCATGACGATTCGATGAGCAATTTGATAAACTATTTGAAGTGTGAACTGGGCTATTTGCGACAGAGTGTTTTTTCAATTCAATTAATATTTCTGTTCGACCATCACCTCTCTGCAAACAATGAAAAACCTCAGAGAGTAAAAACTGCCATGTAAACCTTCTTGAGAGCATCAGCCGTTGATAGTAGGCATAAATTTCGTAGGTTCAATTTTCGATCATTTACTTGTCGGGAGATATTCTAAAAAAGTGTTTTGCAAAATACATATGCTAATGATAATGATAATATTGGCCATAATACAGGCAAAGTTAAAAAATTCAGCATGTGGCAACGCTGTCTGTCTTATTAAGTAATTCAAGTCTGAAATTTTTTGACGAAATCTTTAAGAAACCAAACAAAAAAAGAAAAACAAACGAATTTTTACAGAAAATATCATGTTCTTCACGTTAAGGGTTTATTTGTATATTTTACTTAATTTTACTTTTTTTGTGGCATTAGCATGAATTTCATCTTACGGATGATATAGAGGTTAGACTGAATATAATGCTGACTCAACACTTTTATTATTTTGCTATTTTTGAAAAACTTGCATTTGTCATTGAGTGCTTGTGTGAGCGTGTCTTTGTATGTCAGTTTCAGTGGCTGTGTTTATGTTTGAGTGTATTTGAGAGCCCTTAGGCTCATTTTCTGTGACTCGCCCTTTCCTTAACCACCATCCTACCTTGATAAGAATTACATAATACTATTTTAAAGTGTATATGGTACATTCGAATTATCACCATCAGCAATGTTGGCATTTGTTTTTTATAGCTATTAGATAGCTTCCTCAGTATTTTCAATGTCTTTTAGAGATAAAGATTAAACGTACAATAAATAACTTGAACTATTTCATAGCTCAAATATATAGACCTCGCCATTATATTGTTTAAAAAGAGTGTATTATTAGGGCAAAAAATAATTAAAATTTAACACAATTTCACTATAACGGTAAATAATTCATCGATGAAAGTAATACCAAGTCAAAAATAAAAAAAACAGCAATAAATTTCAAAAGCATAGTTTTATAACGTTACACCAAAAACTATCAATTTAATAGAAACAACGTATTTCATGTTAAATGAAAAGTTTTATTGTCAAATAATTTTTTTTTAACTAATATGCTACTGTTTTACGTTGTAAAATTCATAACTTTAAAATGAATGAATAAAATATCAATTAAATATATGTTTTTACATATGACATGAGTTCATAACATTTTTTTTAATATTTTTCCTATCGAATAAAAATATGCAAATTTATCATTGGATATTATCATTTTCATACAAATTACGTCAATATAATTTGATATTATATTTATATTATCAATTTATAAAAATGCATTTCAAATGAGAAGAATTAATATAATTTTTTCCATTTTGAATATGAAATGAACTTGTTTTAATTGCATACCAATTCTACGTTGTTCCATTACAATATTATATGCAAAATGTCAGAAAAACACTTACATAATATATATTTTGCGTTTTAAACCATATTAGTATATCATCAATTCTTCGAAAATTCAACTTTTTTATATCAATATGATGTAAACAGTATCAGAACGATATAAAGACTTTATGAATTTCATATGAACAATAATAAATTTTGCGTTTTTCATGTTAAAGTGTATAGACAAATCAATTATAATAGTGCTATAAAAAAAATAAAATAAAAACTGTAAACAAAAACTTTAATTTTACGATGGTTTTTTGTTATTTTTTTGGTTTAATATATGAGTTGCCAACAAAAAAAGAATACATTAGGGCTATTCCCGATTACGGGCAAATAGCGTGGCATCGTGGCATTTGCAAAATATGATGGCAAATATTTTCAACACAACAACAAAATGTACAGATTTGCATTTGCCCGACTGTGTCAAATTTGCAACACTAAAATCGCATTGCAAACAGTCGAGCATGGGCAAAACTTGTTTGCCAATCAATCAGCTGTCACATTTTAACCAAACGCCGCTAATAAAACAAAATTAACAGACTCTGATATGGAACTGACTGTGATAAATAATGCACTTTGATAAATAGTAATGAAAAACACCACAAATACTGTTCGTGTTGTTTTTTTTTTCCTCCAAAACAGCTGTGAGTTTTGTTTGCAACAGTGTTCTAAAAAGTGTGCTCACAGTTGATGGCAAATATTTGGTAGGGCATACATTTGCAAAGCTATTTGCCCGTAACTGGGAATAGCCCTATTATGTGCGTTCAGTAGAGCACCTATGAAATATATGGAACGTGCAAAAGTGTTATTTTCTTTGCTCCCCGCGCATTTTCGTAGAGAACTAGACTAAAAAATAGGATCTGCAAAAAAAAAAAAAAAACTCGGGTGCGTCTAGTAGTAAAATGACAGAAGCATTTGATTTAAAGCCTCAAAATACACTTTAAAGGAGTTCGAAATTTTTTTGATCTGTAACTCTTTTAAAAAGTATTTAAAGTAGTTGGTAATTGGGACTATCAATTAAATAATAGGCTATGTTATAAAAACAGTGTATAAACTTTTGAACAACTTGTAATATTCGTGGTAAAATCAACGTTTAAGACAGGATTTTTGAAATTTTTTGAGCACTTTTTTTGCAAATACGGTTGCCATTATGGTTTTCGTACGGATAAAACTATGTCCTTTATTTTATTATAGAGATAATTAAGTAAAGTTTAAATAATTTTTTTTTTATTTAAAATATTTATTTTTAGCAGCGATAACGCGGTTCAAAGTCAGAATATATAAAAAATTAATTAAAAAAATTTGCGGCAAAGTTTTGAAATTATGTAGACATCTAAATAAATTCATTCTCAAGCCAAGTAAAGAATAACTGCATGCTCAGCTTATCCAATGACCTTCAGTATTTCTAATCGTACAGTTTTTCTAAAATATTTTTATCTTAAATATGCTTCGTTACTAACGTAAAATCCACTTGTCATTTTTGTTGACATCTTAACAATTTATATAGAGAGAACTACAGATAAATATTGCGCATGTCCACCATCTTTGCTGTGATGTAGAAGGTGCTCATTGTTTGCAACGTTACCACAATTTATTCATAGGGTGTAAAGATTTTAAAATGTCGAGATTTACTTATGAAAACTTGTTTTTACGAAATGAAATAAATATTGTTAAATAATGCACCCGTCCAAAAAAAAGCAAATATTTTTTAGTACTGCTTGTGAAAAAAAATTTGCATATTTTGTAGAGGTGTTTTTCCCCTTTTTTACCTTGAAAAAATTTTGACTGTTTCTTCATTTTAATTTTGCTGTCTTCATTTTGCCACCAATGACGAGGTGCGCAGTAAATTTTTTTGTTGCGCATGAAATACATTATCTGTAGTTCTTTGTATCATTTGGTGATAGTGTTTGGCGTTCGCAACTATATCAAATAAATTATGAAAATGGAAAACAGCCACTTGGGAGAAAAATGAAGATTATCTTGCTGCAAAATTAATTGTTAAAAAACTATTTGTCGTTATTAATATTGCAGAACGTGGCGTAGCATTGATTTCACTTTTAATGCCGTTTTAACTCACCAAGAAGAGCAGAAACGATTATCCTGCATGCAAATTTGGCATCCAGCAATTTTTCTAAGACAAAATTTTTACAATATTTAGATACAAAACAAAATTACAGTTACTTAAATGAAAAATTTACTTTAAAATACTTGTTTAATTTTCTTTGTTCTTAAATGTGTTACCATTAATTTAACTTAAAACATAATAAATATTATTTCTGCTTGAATCATATTATTAGCTATAATTGATTTATATAATTTTTTTGTATTAATGTTTTTTATTATTGTTTTATACATATTTTCTTACTTTGAACCGCGTTATCGGCGCTGAAAATTAATATTTTTTATAAAAAATTTTCATTTGAACTTTATTTAATTATCTTTATCAAATAAAGCACATAATTTTATTCTTATGAAAATCATAATGGCAACCGTTGTTGCAAAAAAAAGTGCTCAAAAAATAAAAAAAATTTTTGTCTTTAAACGTTGACTTTACCACAAAAAATACAAGTTGGTCAAAAGTTTATACACTGCTGTTATTGGCTATGCTATTCTTTAATTTAAAGTCCCAATCACCAACTACTTTAAACACTTTTAAAAAGAGTCACAGATCAAAAAAATCTTTAACTTTTTCAAAGTGTGCTTTTGAGGCTTTAAGTCAAATGCGACTGGCATTTTACTACTAGACGCACCCAGTTTTTTTTGCAGATCCTATTTTTTAGTCAGTTCTCTGCGAAAATGCGCGGGGAGCAAAGAAAATAACACTTTTGCACATATGGGTGGTCTAGCGTTCTGTGTCAAGCATGTCAAATTGAAGTTCTTTTGAATATTTGCAAAACAATTATAATTTAAGTATTTGAAGGTCCTCGTAAACTTGGCATACAAAATGGTCATGTTAGCTTAGATCCCAAAATAAAACTGTTTTGGAAATATGATACACCAAAAATAAACTAAAAATTTTATTTTCTACACCAAGGTCAGACTGCGGTTAAACATAAAAAAATACAATTATTGCTTTAATATATTTCATTAAAGTTTGAACGGGCACATTTGCTGACATTAGTTTGCACAACAGTATCGACCACTTTTGGTTTTCTTTTAGTTAAGTTCGGGTCTTATTCTTATTGGGTAAACATTTCATTATTTCCCAATGAAAATTCTCTTAAAGTAGTGCATTCTTTAAGTCCTGAAACTTCTGTGAACTTTGAACACTTAACACTTACAAATGTATCTACAGTTGTTGCTGCTAAGGTGCATTTATTACAGCAGACAAAAGTACTTCTGCATAACTTCTCATAAGCCAAGGGATGGAAATAAAATTTATTTGCCAATTTTTTTCTTACATTCAGAGAAACCAATTGATATCTTTTGCAACCGAGACGACAAATTGCGTCATCGAGAGCTAAGACAAACATTTGTTTTGATTGCTAAGCAAAGCCAATGTTCAAGAGTTCTTTCAACTTCGTATAAAGAATTTTAAGCTGCCGACACAAGTTGAAACTTAATAAAGACATAATATCGCCAGATATGAAATATCGCAAATTTTAAAATATTATTTGAAAATGGTTTCATTGCAAATTGCTTTTGGCTAAAAATAGAGAGTTGCTTGTCGATGTGTACGTACTTAGGAAAAACTATTTTTTAAGAGTTGTCTTATTGGAAAAATTTATGATATAAATACAAACATATGTATAGCGAAACAACAACAAGGACGCTTGATGTGAGAATTTGTTAGATTTTTGTTGTAAAGCTGAATTTTTTTGTCCATTTTATATGTTGCAAATAAAAATTTTGGAAAATAAAAATTTGATAACATAAACATTTAAAACATAAATACAAACATTCCTTATATATTTTAAAGTAAACAATACACATGAGTAACACAAGACATTTGTTTTTTCTAAAATTGAAACTATAACTGTAGTAACTGATAACTAAATATTTATTGTTTCTTTGCTTTTTAATCTTCAAAATTATGAATAAGAATCATTTTAATTTAAGTTAAAGTTTATGATCCTTTCACGTTGCTTCTTTTTTGTGTTCCTTTCGCCACTTGTTCTTTTGGTCGTAGGCAGGAGACCTTAGTTGTTAGTGCATTGAATATAAATTTAGTTATTTTAAATAATTAATAAGTGGATTCATGCGCTGCGAAGGCGACACATTGATGTGCATATAAATTTATTTCCAGAAGTCAAGTATCACAACTTAGGTGCTCTGGTTTCCATGGCTAATGAATTTATGGAAAAATTTTTTTTAAAGGCAAATAGCAACTATTTAAAGGCACATTAATAGTTGTTATAAAATAAACCGTTACATTAACTTGTGAGACATAAAGAAACAATATTATTTTCGTAATGAAATTTTTTATCAATACAAATTTTCATACAAAACACAATCATCTATTTATTGTGTATTCTGAAAACCATGCTCTAAAAGTTGTTGAAACACTACAGACAATATAATGAAAAAAAAAAGTTTTTTTCTTAAGAATTTTAAACTAGAAACATTGCATATGGGCAAATCTACAGAAAAGTCAACTGTAACCTAAAAATTAAAACTTATTAACAACGTATTATTTTATGGTATTACCTAAGAGAAACATTTTAATTATATAAATTTAAAAAAATAATTTAAAAATCGCCTGCCCTGTTTCACTAATAAAGTTTTTATTTATCGTAAATTTTTTGTAAATGTTTCGTAAAACTTCTGTTTTAGAAAAAATGCAAGGTAATTTCTTAATTACCCAAGAAAACTACAATGAAAAAATGTGTGACATCCGACACATAACGTCCGAACAAATAAAAATGTCAATTGAAACTTTAAAAATACGATATTTGAGATAATAACTACTTGCCTTTTTTTAAACTAATAAAATTTGCAATTACTTGTTCCCTAGATTTTTGAGGTGCGATTGATCATTTAGCTGAAATATTCTCAGTTCGAATGTTAGTCTCACAAGAAATTCCATTTTTAAACACATCCGAATGCACGAAAAAAATAACAAATTTTAGGTAAACTGCGGCAAGATGCAGGATGTTATAAATTATACTCATGAAATAAATAGCTTTCACCAGATACATCTTTATTGGAAAAATGTTAATAAAATTTTCAAAATTTATGAAAGAAGGTATGCGAATAAAAGTCCATACGCTAGGATTTACCAATACGTGTGTTGAGTTTTTACTAACTTATTTTAATAAAGCCAGGTAAAGTTATTTTAGTCCAACTAAAAATAAAGTTGAGTTTTTATTTCACGCTGTTTTATTTTTTGGTTTTATTTGGTTTTTTATTATAAGTTGTATTCATTTTGGCCGTAGCCTAGTGGGCAGAGTGCGTGGCCCCTAAGCTAAAGAACTGCGGTAGCCCGGGTTCAATTCCAGCTCAAACAGAAAGTTTTTTCAATTGAAATAATTTTTCTGTTCGGTCGTCACCTCTCTGCAGACAATGGCAAACCTCAGAGAGTAGAAAATGCCATGTAAAGCTTCTTGAGAACATAAGCCGTTTGGAGTCGGCATTAAACACGTAGGTCCAGTTCTCGGTCATTTGTGATCAAACATTTAATAACACGCACAACACAACTGATCCATAGAAGCTAGGTCAAAGTCCTTCCAAGGGCTGAAATGGCCAGTTTATTTTTTTTTTGTATTCATTTTGCATGTGGAGAAAGCTTACTAAACTGCATCACACATTAATGCAGTTTTAATTCTAGCTATAAAATTAAGCGGCACTTTACTTAGTTAAACTAACTTTTAATTGTTTTACCAACACAGGTAAAGCTCGTTAAACGATTACGCCAAGTGAGCTTATGCTATGCTGTGTGCAATTGTTGTTTTAGTAAAATATGTATATGATTGCAACAGGTGCAATGATAAAATAAGAATTAAATTACAGTTGCGGAGTTTTAACAAAATAATTCTGAGAATTATTAATTACACGGTCTAAAATTATGAAAAACTTTTAAATTCAAACTTTGGTTAAAAGGAATTCTAAGTCCAAAAAGTACTATTTTTGAATCCCTAATTTAGTTTAATTTAGTTGTTTCTCGAACCCACTATTCTGAAAGGAACTTGGTTGCATTCGTAATCATACAAAATAAGCGAAACCTTTGTTAACAACTGAGAAGAAGAGGACGTGTGTTCAATTCATGAAATGGTCTGAGTAATTCTTTATTTTAGGTCGATATTTACCCTGCAGTGTAACCAACTTGTTTAAAACCAGTCTGCATACTAGTTGAAAACTGAGCACTACTTGTAAACTTTTAGAATTAAAATGGGGTGGGGAAAACTAAATGGGTTTTTAATAGAAACTGGGGAAACTTAGTTAAGATGAAAACACGGAGAATTCGAACTGAATTGTACAAACGTTGATTTATTTGTGTTCGCTTACATGCTAACAGAGTTTTAGCAAGGGCCGCGAGAGGCGCTGCCCGAAAAGAACAATACATAAAATAAGAGCGTAACTGGACAAACCACCGCTGTGCCGACACAACACAGGGTGTCTATCAGTGAGCTCAACACTACTAGTTCAAGATCGTATTTCTTCATATACCCAACTGGTATTTTTAACGTGACGATGTCATAAAAAATATCAATTGTCCTATTCTAAACAGATAAAAACTAGTTTATAATATGTATACTTATATTTAGTTAAATTCTAGTTTGTTGTGAATAGTTGTAAGCAAATCATATATTGCCAAATTTTATCTAGTTTCTAGTTTAACCTTTCCTGAGTGGTTGACATATAGTCATATTTTCATTAGTTTACAACTAGTTATATCAAACCAATGATTCAACCAGTTCTTTATTCGGAAATTTATCTTCTGAAGTTGGAGCTTCTACTAAAGCGACTATTTAGAAAAATTCAAGTAAAATTTACACAGTATTTTATTATTTCATATAAAAGTAAATTTTTTAAAGTTCATAAGGTACATGAGAATAATGAAAGAAAAATTATAATACTAATTGTATTTTTACGAAAAATTTAATGAATGTTTTAATTTTTGTCGTCTGCATTTGATGCTTATATTTTACGTAGTTTTATTATTCGGTATAAAAGTAAATTTTTTGAAAATTCATCAGGTACATGAGTACAATAAAAGAATGTTTTAATTTTTGTCGTCTGCATTTGATGCTTGTATTTTACATAGATCTTTATCATTTGATATAAAAGGAAATATTTGAAAATTCATTAGGTACATGAAAACGTTATATTTGCGAAGTCAGAGTCTGATATTAAATCTCCAACATTTGTGTTATAAGTTAACACATTGTCAATTTTTTTACCTACTTGGGTACATTTTACAACTGGTTTATTGTGACTTGACACAAACTAGTTGGGTTTAAACTATTTTTGCAACTAGTAAATCGTGACAAAATATCAACTAGTTTGTTTTAACTAGTATAAGGACTAATAATTTTTTACTGTTGTTTAGTCTTACACTGCAGGGTATATTGCTTTTTTAAACTTTTTGTAGATTAAAAACTAAGCTTTTTTTATTAGAAAATTTTAAACTTTTCCTTGGATTAAAAAGTAATCTTTTTTGGTTTTGTCCTACATGTAATCCAAAAAAGTTCTAAATTTATTCCAAGATTTTCAACCGTGTAGGTAAATAAGAATGAAAATAATGCTTAAATGCTTATTAATGCTGAAAATAATAAAAACTGCAAATATTAAATAATTTCGAATGGTAAGTTTATTTTACATAGAATGAAAGGAAACAGAAAGAAATAGATTTTTAGGGGGATAAATTAGGTAAAGGTTAGGTTTAGATTTAGGTTTAGATGGCGGCAGGTCTTAAAACAGGGCCACTTAGAGCAAATTATTGGTCCGTTGTGATACCACAAGAGGATGAAAGAAGGGAGTAATCAAGTGAAACTTTTGTGTAGGATGTTCTTTACTGTAGCAGAAGCTGTAGAAACATATTGAATCTAATGCAAATGTTATATCTTTACCTCAATCAAAGCAAGTTTCTAAGCGTTGTTCTCCAAAAATTTTCTTATCACCACTAACTACAAATTTTTGTCGTAAATCGATGTTTTTTAAAGTTATTTTAAATAGAAGTAAGGACAGAACTGTTAACGCGTTGGACTATGGCCTGGCCAGGATTCGAGCTCAGGACCCCTAGATGGCAGTCAAGAGCGCTACCACTAGGCTATCGAAGCCGCTTTAAGGTGGATACAAATTGAACTTTTTATTCTAAAGTACGTTCACATATATACAATATTACATGATTTATTTTGAAAAAATATTTTTGTTATCGTTCTTTTAACAGCATTTATTTTAATTTCTTATTCACATTCAACCAAGCAAAAGGAAAACAAAATGAAGAAAATGATTTAAAAAAACAAAGATATTAGAAAATTTTTCCAGCACACTTCAAGCAACTTTCGAGCTTTTTATGCTTGTTTTTCTAGCTAGTTTTGAGCTAAAAAATGCACTGAAATACGTTCTAACACAAAAGAAGTTAATACAATCGAATACGGTAACAGTCCTTGACTCTAAAAATTTTATTAGTTTTTATAGCTTTCTTTAATCGTCTTTATATATGTATGTATAAAATTCTTCTGCACTTGGCTTTGTCACTGAACGAGAATACAAAAAGAAACTAATTGAAAAATTGTCATGATTCTTTTATTACACCATTACTTTTTATGCAGAAAAACTACAAAAATACAAAATGAATAGAAATAAACAAAAAAATCTTAAATTTTTATGACAGTTTCGCTTTAGCGTTAGAAACTTTAAATAAACCCTACATTTATGAATATGATATGAAAGTACATTAAAAAAGCCATTTTTTGTTTTGAATATTTTTTCAACAACAAATTATTTTATCCAAGTTTTTTGCGAAATAAAGAAATTCAACAAGGTTTTATGTCTTAAGATCATTAAAATTAGAAAGGAAACCAAAATGAAAAAATTTTATACACGATTGGACGAAAAATTAATCAAAATTAAAAAAAAAATGAATGCAATCCTTTGTAACATGACGTAGTTATTCCATTTGTCGATCGATCGATGTAACGATTTTTTTTTTATTTAACCAAAAAATAAAATAACTACTGTTTCAGGTACGAAAGTTTTTTGGTGTCTATTTCTTGGAAATTTTAAGCAACTTGCATGTTCCTATAGAAAACGAAAATTTTCTAATTAAAAACATCTAAACCAAGAATTTTTCTAACCACAAAGGTATGCAATTACCAAATTGCAATTATATAACACTTCAGGAAGTTATTAAAATACAAACCAAGGCAGGTTTTAACATTGAAAAAGGGGCGTGGAACCTCCCATACAGCCGAAATATTTGATATAGAATGGCTTTGGAATTATATGCCGCACTGCTTCGGAATTCGGTATTCGAACACAATTTACGCGTGCCATTTTACTGAAAACAATTTATGTGCTTTAGACAAGGGGGCGTGTCATCTCCTATACAACCGAAATTTGCGATATCGAATAGCTTTGGAGTTTGGAATTTGGTATCCGAGCACAATTTATACGTGCCATTTCGCTGATTATAATTTATGGGTGTTGAACAAGGAGTCGTGGCATCAGCGCACCGGGTTTTAACTAGTTTTTTTATAAATAATTAAGTATTTTATGCTATAAAATACCATGTGTCAAAAAATACAATAAATAATAAACGCAAACACGAAAATTTCTCTGAATTAAAATCTGGTCTTCAAACAAAAGACCGCTTAAATAATTTTTACTACTCTTCCTATCTTGCTCTGATACAACCCACACACATACACATACTTACCGCTGTCATACCATTGAGGCAAAATAAATAAATCAAAATTTCCGCAACATAAATTCAGCAATAATATCAGTATAACAAAAACAGCAGCACCATAGAAAACAACAACATCAAGAGATGAGCTTCATTTTGCACAAGCGTGCACAGCAAAACATAACTGTACCTATCAAATAGAAGTGAAAAATAAAAAGCTTTTTAAACTCATTTTAGACAAACTACAGCAACGAACGAATTTTGAGGACAATTGTTGCAAGCTGAGAACAACTGATACTGTATTTGACTCAAAAGAGTAAACAAAAGCAACATCAAAAACAGCAGCCACAAATACAAAACAAACAAAAAAATAAAAACGGAAAAAAAATAAAAGGATCAACCAAAACATAGTAAAGCACATTTCAAAGTAAAGCGCTCAAACATCTCTACTAAGCTGTAAATCTTCGCAAAACATCAACGGATGAAATCAATTTTACCGAAACAGATACAAATAATAGCAGATATAAATGAAATACTGCCATATTTTGAAGAAACACTTTGGCGATTATATTACAAACACATATGAGTAGATAAAACAAAATGCGAAGACTTAAAATTATATTGTTTTGAGTGAGCGAAAATGAGTGCGTGATATTTTTGTAAGTTCTTCTTTGGTTAAATGGATTTAAATTTTTTTCTCTTTTTTGTGGTTTATGTTGCTGATAATAGGCGGAAACACGCATATGTGGCAACGTATTTAATATGCGCTACTTTATGAATTGCTGCCATCATATTTTGTGGTTTTCCGGCAAGACATTGAAATATTTGGACGCTATCAGAAATGTTATAAGCTGCAAAATATTTTGATTTTATTCAATTTTAACTGTTTTGAATGCTTATTTATTTATTTTATTTCATTAACGAAATTATCTATGGATTCTAAATGAAATCTAGTTGGATTGGTGGCTGGAGAGACATGATGTATTGTTAAGATATTGAACCGTATTTGGAATACAAGCCGATTTATTTTTACTTTTAATAAAATGCTAAAAAGGCTTACCATTATATGTTTTCAGTTTAGAATTTTCCTGAAATATATGTATAGCTTTTATATAGAAATTTATTTAAGTAGTCAAATTTTTGTTGTAGGCATCGGAAGTTTTCACGAAGTTAAACATTGTTTGGTGACTTTTGATAAAGTTTGTAGGCTTTATTTTTTATATTGTTAATATTTTTAAGTTCCCCATTGAACCATTTGGGCTTTGATGATTTTTTTTATCTTAGGAATAACCCTGCAGTGTAATCAACTAGATTTATACCAGTCAACAACTAGTTGGAAATATCCAACAACTAGTTCGATTTATGTCCTATTTTCATAGAACCGACTGGTATTTTTTACGTGGTGATGTCATTGGAAAAGACAATTGTCTTACTATAGATAAGGTTTTAACTAGTTAACAACTCATTTTTTATGTAAAGTAAAATTCTAGTTGGGTTGTGACTAGTTTTTAACCAATATAGTAATTATCGAATTAAAACTAGTTCATAGGTTCATATTTTTTCAATAGTTCATAGGTTCAAAGAACATATATTTTTACAACAAAATATTAGCTAAAGGCTAAAGTTAAAGCTATTTGATGAAATACCATGTTTATGGAATACATAAACTAAGTTCTAATCTACTACAAAGTTGCAATAAAAACATTTAAAAATGAGAGTATATGTCGCATTAATATAATTCAAGATACAATAGTTTATCAACTACATGTTTTTAAATTAGTTTTTATATGTTTTAATTTGTTTATTATTAGTTTGTTCCAATGGGGTACCCAGCTCCAACTGGTTTTGGAACTGGTTGATTTTGATAATATGTAGTATAGTTTGATTTTGGCTAGTTTTACAACTGGTTTAATGTGACTTGACAAAAACTAGTTGGGTTTAAACTACTTTTGCAACTAGTAAATCGTGACAAAATATAAACTAGTTTGTTTTGACTAGTATAAATACTACTCATGTTTTAATGCTGACTAGTCTTACACTGCAGGGAAATTAATTCATCGCATTTTTAAGTTTAAATTAGTTAGTAAGTCAGCGTTGTTTAAAACTGTCTTTAAAACTTTAATGTACGAATTTCAGTGTTGCCTTCTTGTTGCACTTGTTAAGGTAAGTTTTGAATAGAGTAGAAACATAATTTGATTTAATTAACCTATAGACATTTTATCTGAAATAATCACAAAATTTACAAATTTTTTAACATTTTGAAACTCTTTGTTTAAATCTTTAAAAGGAAATTATAATCATTTTAAAACAATTTAAAAAGTAATTCACAACATGTTTTGATGCTTTTTTTTTGAGAAAAATTTATGCATCTTTGAGTAAATTTCAACTCTCTGTGGTCTTGTGGTCTTCTTTCATCAAAATTTTTCAATATTTTTATTTATGAAACTCGCAAATATTTTACAAAAACTTTAAAGCTTTAGCAATCTCTGTTGACATTTTGACCGCAATTTAATTTGCACTCAATTAAGGTTTGGAGCAAAGCATCACATACACATATATACATACATACTCATCAACACTTGCTCGTTTATTTAAAATATATGAATTGCATGATATGAAATCTAATTTAAATAATGCACTGACTCTATTTACACACTTACACATCCACATAAGCACCCACAAAAATGCACAGGTGTGGAATCAGGGATCTTTTCAGACTAAAATCCCCTCTCAGAGAAAAATTTTAAATAACTTTTCTTTAACTAAATATGATTAACACAAGGTAAAAGGAATCTTGTTCTAAATGTACTCTTTCAAGCTGTACGATAGTTTTTCATTTATTTTTTTATTTATAAGCGCTTGTAAAAAATAAACTTATAGTTAAGCACCATAATATGTGTGAAATAAAAAAAATAAAAAAAATATTTATATTTTGATATTATAACAATTTCATTATGGAGGACTAAAATTGAATTAATGGTCACTAACGATTAGAAATGTTCTTAAGTTATTATAGTTTAAGAAAAATTTTAATTATAAATTTAATAAAAATTTAATTTTAATTTTAAATAAAATTTCTATTCTCGACCCTTTTTCCTTGCGTACTTTGCATTGATAGGAAAAAATAAGCAAAAAATAGGTTATTTTTGAGATATCAGCAAATTAATTATTCTTTTCACATACCTTTCTTATAATAATTAATAGATAGTTATGTAGATTATTTATGTCAGTAACGTTTATCGGATAAAAAAAGAAACGATGAAAATTTTTTTAGGTAGTATTTTATAAGACCCCAGCATTGCTAGTTTGTGCAGCATATAAAGGGTTGTAAAGGGTTATTTTTTAAGCGTTTGGTTTTTGAAAATTAAAAAAAAATTTGCAAAAGTGAATTAAATATTTATTTGGAGCAATACATGAATGCCTGCCATTTTCTTTTTAAAGATTATTTTTTTTTTAATATTACCCGCAGCTACGACATAGATTGTCCATCCATAAGCTCCAAGTTTGCATATCTTTCAAGCATTTCGGCCGGTATCTCACCGATGGCAGCTGTAACGTTTTCTTCCAAGGCTGCAATTGTGGCTAGTTTATCTATCTATGTACACGAGATACTTCACGTAGCCTTGTAAAAAATAGTCTTGTTTCGTAAAATCGTATGATCTTGGCGGCCAATTTACTGCTTCAAAACGTGAGATTAATTACCAAACTCGCCTCTCAACAGATCCATGGTATCGCGTGCCTTGTGGAATGTGGCTCCGTCTTGTTGAAATTACATGTTCAATTCTTCCATTTTGGGTAAAAAAGTCGGTAATCATCGCACGGTACTTTGCTCTGTAGCTTTGCGGTTGTCATTCTTTTTTAAAAAGTACGGTCTAATGAAGCCGTTCCATAAACCACACAAAGTAGTGCGTTTTTAGGGTACATTGGTAGCTTTTGAACTGCCTCTGGCTGCTCTTCAGACCAAATTTGGCAATTCTGTTTGCAGACGTACGCATGCGCCAAAAATAAGCTTCGTCGCTGAAGAAAATTTTTCGATAAAAAAGTGGATACTCATATAACTTTTATAAGGTTTATTCACCAAAAAAATGACGTGATGGTAGGTCACCCGGCTTTGATTTCTGCACCAGCTGTATTTTATATGGTATAATACCGAGGTCCTTATGCAAAATCTTCCAGGTGACCGAATAACAAAAGCCCAATTGTTGACATATACCGATCTTCATTGATACTGGCGGATACTGCAGCAATATTTTCCTCTTTACGCACTCTTTGCAGCCCGTATGCATTATTGTCCAATAAAGTGAAACTGGTGCAAAATTTGGTCAAAATTGTTTGATAGCCTGTTCGGTGGGTCGATTATGACGACCATAGAATTAACGTAATTTGCAAAACATATTTCTCACAGAGCACGAGTTTTGATAATAAAATTTAATGATTTGCTACCGCTCTACATGTGTTAATCTTCTATTTATGATAAAATGGCAAACCTAAGTAAGCATTTTTGGGTTTGCTACATGTTACAAATTATGCTAAAGATGTCAAAAAATGTACACTCAGAAAATAAATAGCAAAAAATTTACCCTTTATAAAATGTGGTACTTTTATACATATTGGTTGTGAAGAATTGCTTAAATATTCAAAAGAACCTTAAAAGTTTCTCTTCTAGGGCATTACTTGGTTCAAAAGTCAATGAATTTAATTGATACTCTAATCTACGCCCCTTTGTGTCTTTGTTTTTTGCTATATTATATTGCTTTCGAAATTTAATTTTACATTCTGCTCTTTATTCCATTGTTTCTGCCAGTGCACTTTAATTTTTTTCAACAATTAATCCTTGCTCACAACCAGAAGTATTAGGAAAATCTTAAAAGTCGTGAAAGTTTTCCTCGAGTATTTTTTTGTTAGTGTTATTATGTCATTTAAAAGAATTCCATTGACAGGATCGATGCCGGGAATTTTGCCTTCAAATCTGATTTCAGCTGCTCCCACAATATAAATTTTCGCTTTATAATAGTCTTTTTCTACTTCTATCCTCTCTAAAAACAAAAAACTTTCTTATCTGTTAATCCTTTTTTGCATAAACTCATTGTACAATTATTTCAGCAGGCCTTGAATATTTTAATAATTATATTTTTTGAAGTTAACAAACCAGTTTTTTTAAAATATTTATTTGTTATATATGCTCTCAAAACATTAGCAAATGAAGAAAAGAAAAGTAAAAATGTTTTGCTTATATTCAAATAATAAAATATGTAAAAAAAACGAAAAAGTTAAAACATATGAAATAACGTAGTGTTAAATTTTAAAATAACCAAGAACTGAACAAACAAAACTAACAAAATTCTTTTAGTTCTAAATACGAGGATTACTGAAAACTATTTGCAATGTAATAAAAAAGTTTGAATAAAATGAATCCAAAATCTAGAAAAAATTGACAAAAATATATGTGAATTCCTAATTTCAATAAATTATAATACTACTAATTCCGTTGAAATTTTTTTTACGAATTTGTTATCATAATAAAATGATATTTCACAAAAAATAAAATTGATTTTATAAAACTACATAATCTTTTAAATATATTTAATAATTATGTTGACTTTATATGATTTAAATACAAATTCTAAATGTTTGATAGTTCAAATCATACTTGATTTTAAATACAAATTCTAGTTGTTTGATAGATTAAAATCGTTTATTGAGCTTAAGGTCAAAGTTAGAACAATTAATTGTTCTAACGAATCTTTCCAAAGAAACAACAACAGCAACAAAAAAGTTTTTCAATATGAAAAGGAAAAAATCACTAGCTGATTTTATTGCCATTTCGGCCGGGCTAAAGGCTTCATCAGAAATCTTTGTGATACCCGTGCAAGCTATCAACCAACTAGAATTTGTATTTAAAATCAATTATGGTTTAAACTATCAAACATTTATAATTTGTATTTAAATCATATAAAGTCAACACAATAAATAAAGAAGTCATTTAGGAAAAAACTTTATATTTAATAATTTTGAAAAAAGTTCAACCTTAAAAGTTTGCATTAAAAAAACATGCTCGATATAATTGTAAAAACAGGGTTTAATTATAGCGATACGTTTAATGGTCTAATATTTTCAAGAAAAAATAATACAAAACTATTGAAGTCAGCGGATGTGTTAAAACTTTTTTCCGATTATTTTTCTGCCTATAACTTCTAAATTCGAGCTGCGAAATGAACTCACTTAGTAATCACATAGAATTTATAAGTGTATATCATGCAAGTTCTACGTTGTTATTCTATGAAATTGATGATTAATTGACTTATCGCAACCCCCTTCAAGCAATTTTTAGATCTGCCACTGCAAATGTATACACAAAAGTATCCATTTGAAATGTAAAATTTAGTAAAAAAAAATGAAATAATGAAAGTAACATAAGCAGCGGGAAATGGTACCAATACCAAATACCATGAAATGCAATTTTAGCCCAGAAGTTGGTAAATATGTCGATGTATGAGAATTTGTTGACTTAAGAAGACTTCTGTTGTCTTTTGTAGACTTCAATTAAAAAAATAACAAAGAAAAATGTTTAAGGTTTTGATTTTAGCAGCAAGGCTGTAGTTCTTTATTTTTTTGACTGTTCGCAAAAAAGTTAAGTTAAAGTTGTTTTACAAGAATGCACCTAGCTACACTCATTTGTAACTGTTCGTTTATACAGCTTGCAAAGTTATAAAAATAACTAAAAGAGTATATGTTTAACGGAGATTAGAATACTTAAGTATATATGTATGTACATGAGATTGAGTATAGGAATGAGTAAAAATTAAAAATGAGTAATAAAGTATGTTAGTAAAAAATGAAAGCAGTTAAGTTGTTTTAATGCACAGTGATTAGAGTACGTGTAAATGACGCTAACATTTTCCCCCACGAAGAACGACAGTTCTTAACCCGTATCATGGTGTGATGTCTTCCTCTGACCTGTTGGAGGTAGATTGGTTCGGTCGCCATGTTGACCTAGCTGTGCCTCTGCTCACAGCTACGGGCTGGTCAGATTCATGATTTACACCTGGTGTTACATCGTTGATCGGTAAAAATGCGGTCTTAGATACTGGTCGCTTAACGCTCTTGCCATTGCAAAATAAAGTGACCACTCTTACACACCCATCTGGTCCGGGGTGCGTTTGTTGTACACGGGCCAGTGGCCATTGGCCTGGTGGACAGCGCTCATCGACTATAAGCACTAGATCCCCCACTTCAGCATTTCTGTGCATCTTCAACCACTTCGGTCTGGCTTGTATGCGGCAAAGATACTCGCTTACCCAGCGCCTCCAGTACTGTTGCTTCAACTTCTCAACTACTTTCCATCGGTTGAGGCGATCTATGTTGAAATCTATCAGATCTTCTTCTGGTACACATAGCGTAGGCTCACCAATAAGGAAATGAGATGGAGTGAGTGCAGTGCAATCTGATGGGTCAGTAGAGAGCGGACAAAGAGGCCTCGAATTAAGACAGCCTTCTATTTGTGCCAGCAAAGTGCTTAGCTCTTCGTAAGTTAAAATCCTATTTTGCATAATGCGCCGAAGGTGATGCTTCGTCGATTTAACGCCTGCCTCCCAGAGACCACCAAAGTTAGGCGAAGCTGGTGGGATGAAGTGCCACTGCGTACCACTATTTGCTAGAATTTCGATAATTTCTTGTGGTAGTGATGATAGACTGCGGTTATTGAGCAACTGAAGTTCCTTGCTGGCTCCAATAAAATTTGTGCCACAGTCTGAGTACAGATCAGTACATAGGCCGCGCCGTGATGTAAAGCGTCTGAAGGCGGCGATGAAAGATTCGGTTGAAAGGCTAGTCACTGCCTCGAGGTGCAAAGCTTTCGTCACCATGCATATGAAAAGGCAAATATACCCTTTTGTTGTAACTGTGTTGCGTGCAGTAGACTGTTTGATAGTGATCGGCCCCGCGTAGTCAACACCACTGTGCTTGAATGCTCGTGCTGGCTGCAATCGAACTTTCGGCAGGTTGCCCATGAGCTGCTGCGATACAGTAGCGTTGTATTTAAAGCAAACGATACAACGCTTCTGAACACTCTTTGCTAAGTTGCGTCCTGAGAGAATCCAGTACTCACGAGCCACATACGATTGCATTAACTGCAAGCCACCGTGCAGTGTTTTCACATGAGCATCTGCAAAAATAAGAAGTGATAGTGGATTTTGCTTTTTAAGTAAAATTGGGTGCTTTCGAGAAAAGCAAAAATTTGAATTTTGTATACGACCACCAACTCTTAAAACACCTGCTTTATCTAAAAATGGACAAAGATTAGAAATTTTGCTACTAGTATGAATGTTGGTTTGCTTTTGTAGTGCAGCTATCTCTAGCTGAAAGTCGATTTGTTGAGATATTTTAATTAGCTGTTGAAGAGCACGGTTTATTTCACGCGTTTGAAGAAACCCTGTTGTTTTTTCTTTATTGATTTGTTGTTGTCGCAGTCGTGGCGATGTATTGTGGTAGAATCTAAAGGTATATGCTATTACGCGCACGATTTTGTTTAGAGAGGAATATTTTGTTAAGATTTCTGGATACTCAGTATTTTGAGTTGTTGTCGTATGTATCTCTATTTTGGATTTCCGTAGATCAAGGCTGGTGCAAAAATTAATTTTTGGCTGTTCCGGCCATGTCTCTGGTGGCTGACACAACCACGTTGGTCCCGTCCACCATAAGTGATGATTCAGAAGTTCTTCTGAGGAGATGCCGCGCGACGCGCAGTCTGCGGGGTTATCAAGTGTAGATATGTAGCGCCACTGGTCTGCACTTGAGCGGCGTTGAATTTCTGATACTCGATTGCCGACGTAGACCGACCACTTTGATGACTGGCCACGTATCCACGAAAGTACTGTTGTACTGTCAGTCCAGTAAATAGTTTGAGTTATTTCTCGATCCAGCTGCAAACTAATTTTATCAACTAGCTTTACCAGTAAAGTAGCTCCACACAGTTCAAGCCTCGGTACTGTCACAGTTTTTAGAGGAGCGACCTTTGTCTTTGATTGGAGTAATGTTACTCGTCCTTTGCCCATATTGTCAACTACTTTCACGTACGCCGTTGCTGCGTATGCCGACTGAGACGCGTCGCAAAATCCATGTATTTCAATGCGGCTCAACTTGTTTGCTCCAATCCAGCGTGGAATTTTTATGTTCTCCAAGATTTTAAGATTATGGCGATAGCTTACCCATTTGCTGCCTAAATCTGCAGGTAATGCGTCTTGCCAATCAAGTCCTAGTAGCCACAAATTTTGAAACATAATTTTCGCTAGTATTGTTGTAGGAGCCAACCAACCCAATGGATCGTACAACTTTGCAGCGTCGGATAAAAGGCTACTTTTTGTGATAGCTCGTTCTTCGTCATAACTAATTTTAAATGAAAATGTATCACTCACAGTGTCCCATTCAATACCAAGTGCCTTTACAACATTTTTGTCACTTATCTTAAATATATTGGAGATTTCACGATACTCTTCCGGTATAGCACTCAGTAAATCCATGGAGTTTGAAGTCCACTTTCTAAGATTAAAGCCACCCGCATTCAATAATTTACAAAGTTGTTGTTGCAAACATTGGGCTTCCGCATAAGTATCAGCGCCAGAAATAACATCATCCACATACGTGTCGCTCTGCAGTACTTTACTAGCCTCGGCGTAATTGACTTCTTCATCGGCCGCAAGTTGCTGTAGCACTCGAATAGATAGGTACGGAGCTGAAGTAGTTCCATACGTTACAGTACATAACTTGTAAATAGAAATATCATCGTTCACCGAGTCACGCCATAATATCTGCTGGTATTTCTGATGTTCTTTAACCACACGAATTTGGCGAAACATTTTTTCCAAGTCTGAGCGAAATCCGATTTCGAAGCGTCGCCAACGTGTAATTATTGTAGGAAGTTCGGTTTGAAGAGCTGGGCCCGCTGAGAGTTCTTCGTTAAGAGACTGTTGAGGGGGGCGCTTGCTACTTCCGTCAAATACGACTCGCAACTTCGTCGTAGTACTATTTTCACGTATTACACCGTGATGTGGCAGAAAATGGCAATGCTCTGTTAAGTCCCGGGGATATGAACCAATTTTTTGCATATGACCCAATTGTTCATATTCTGTCATGAAGTTTCGGTAAGCTTCTTTTAGAGCTGGTTTCTTTTCGAATTTCGCCTCAATTTGCTTTAGCCGCCGCAGGGCGCTGTAGTCAGTATGACTGAATGTAGGCATAGGTAAATTATTTAATGCTGATAAAAATGGTAGAGCAACAGTGTATCGCCCAGATTTATCGCGAGTACAAGTGCTTTTAAAGTACTCTTCACACGCAGTTTCTTCTTTCGTCAGTTGCCTTTTTTCGCAGAGCTCTTCTTGCTCCCAAAAGGAACGAAGTTGATCATCAAGAGAAAATAAATTCACATTTAAGGTAATATCATATGCGATTTCCGATGTAGGGCCTGACACGATCCAACCGAAGTGTGTAAATTGTAAAAATATGCCCTTATCAAATTTCTTATGATTCGGTAATACGATGTTTCCATACACATCACCACCCAGCAGCAAATCAATGCTGCCACTCTTATTAAAATATGGGTCGGCAAGAGCATATTGCGTTAGATTAGGGAGGGAACTTTTGTCTACATGCAGAGGCTGGTAAGCTGTAAGCGATGGTAGAACTAGTGCACTGCATTGCAATTGAAAGTCGCTTTCATTCGATGATAATAGAGTTAAATTGACATATTTGCGAGTAGTGCAGGGTGTTTTGCCTCCTACTCCATTGATTACAGCAAGCGTATTTAATTTTTGCAGTTGTAAAAGTTGCACTGCGTCTTCGGTAATGAGTGAAGCTTGCGCACCTTGGTCAAGTAGCGCTCTTAAGCATTTTTAAGTTTAAATTAGTTAGTAAGTCAGCGTTGTTTAAAACTGTCTTTAAAACTTTAATGTACGAATTTCAGTGTTGCCTTCTTGTTGCACTTGTTAAGGTAAGTTTTGAATAGAGTAGAAACATAATTTGATTTAATTAACCTATAGACATTTTATCTGAAATAATCACAAAATTTACAAATTTTTTAACATTTTGAAACTCTTTGTTTAAATCTTTAAAAGGAAATTATAATCATTTTAAAACAATTTAAAAAGTAATTCACAACATGTTTTGATGCTTTTTTTTTGAGAAAAATTTATGCATCTTTGAGTAAATTTCAACTCTCTGTGGTCTTGTGGTCTTCTTTCATCAAAATTTTTCAATATTTTTATTTATGAAACTCGCAAATATTTTACAAAAACTTTAAAGCTTTAGCAATCTCTGTTGACATTTTGACCGCAATTTAATTTGCACTCAATTAAGGTTTGGAGCAAAGCATCACATACACATATATACATACATACTCATCAACACTTGCTCGTTTATTTAAAATATATGAATTGCATGATATGAAATCTAATTTAAATAATGCACTGACTCTATTTACACACTTACACATCCACATAAGCACCCACAAAAATGCACAGGTGTGGAATCAGGGATCTTTTCAGACTAAAATCCCCTCTCAGAGAAAAATTTTAAATAACTTTTCTTTAACTAAATATGATTAACACAAGGTAAAAGGAATCTTGTTCTAAATGTACTCTTTCAAGCTGTACGATAGTTTTTCATTTATTTTTTTATTTATAAGCGCTTGTAAAAAATAAACTTATAGTTAAGCACCATAATATGTGTGAAATAAAAAAAATAAAAAAAATATTTATATTTTGATATTATAACAATTTCATTATGGAGGACTAAAATTGAATTAATGGTCACTAACGATTAGAAATGTTCTTAAGTTATTATAGTTTAAGAAAAATTTTAATTATAAATTTAATAAAAATTTAATTTTAATTTTAAATAAAATTTCTATTCTCGACCCTTTTTCCTTGCGTACTTTGCATTGATAGGAAAAAATAAGCAAAAAATAGGTTATTTTTGAGATATCAGCAAATTAATTATTCTTTTCACATACCTTTCTTATAATAATTAATAGATAGTTATGTAGATTATTTATGTCAGTAACGTTTATCGGATAAAAAAAGAAACGATGAAAATTTTTTTAGGTAGTATTTTATAAGACCCCAGCATTGCTAGTTTGTGCAGCATATAAAGGGTTGTAAAGGGTTATTTTTTAAGCGTTTGGTTTTTGAAAATTAAAAAAAAATTTGCAAAAGTGAATTAAATATTTATTTGGAGCAATACATGAATGCCTGCCATTTTCTTTTTAAAGATTATTTTTTTTTTAATATTACCCGCAGCTACGACATAGATTGTCCATCCATAAGCTCCAAGTTTGCATATCTTTCAAGCATTTCGGCCGGTATCTCACCGATGGCAGCTGTAACGTTTTCTTCCAAGGCTGCAATTGTGGCTAGTTTATCTATCTATGTACACGAGATACTTCACGTAGCCTTGTAAAAAATAGTCTTGTTTCGTAAAATCGTATGATCTTGGCGGCCAATTTACTGCTTCAAAACGTGAGATTAATTACCAAACTCGCCTCTCAACAGATCCATGGTATCGCGTGCCTTGTGGAATGTGGCTCCGTCTTGTTGAAATTACATGTTCAATTCTTCCATTTTGGGTAAAAAAGTCGGTAATCATCGCACGGTACTTTGCTCTGTAGCTTTGCGGTTGTCATTCTTTTTTAAAAAGTACGGTCTAATGAAGCCGTTCCATAAACCACACAAAGTAGTGCGTTTTTAGGGTACATTGGTAGCTTTTGAACTGCCTCTGGCTGCTCTTCAGACCAAATTTGGCAATTCTGTTTGCAGACGTACGCATGCGCCAAAAATAAGCTTCGTCGCTGAAGAAAATTTTTCGATAAAAAAGTGGATACTCATATAACTTTTATAAGGTTTATTCACCAAAAAAATGACGTGATGGTAGGTCACCCGGCTTTGATTTCTGCACCAGCTGTATTTTATATGGTATAATACCGAGGTCCTTATGCAAAATCTTCCAGGTGACCGAATAACAAAAGCCCAATTGTTGACATATACCGATCTTCATTGATACTGGCGGATACTGCAGCAATATTTTCCTCTTTACGCACTCTTTGCAGCCCGTATGCATTATTGTCCAATAAAGTGAAACTGGTGCAAAATTTGGTCAAAATTGTTTGATAGCCTGTTCGGTGGGTCGATTATGACGACCATAGAATTAACGTAATTTGCAAAACATATTTCTCACAGAGCACGAGTTTTGATAATAAAATTTAATGATTTGCTACCGCTCTACATGTGTTAATCTTCTATTTATGATAAAATGGCAAACCTAAGTAAGCATTTTTGGGTTTGCTACATGTTACAAATTATGCTAAAGATGTCAAAAAATGTACACTCAGAAAATAAATAGCAAAAAATTTACCCTTTATAAAATGTGGTACTTTTATACATATTGGTTGTGAAGAATTGCTTAAATATTCAAAAGAACCTTAAAAGTTTCTCTTCTAGGGCATTACTTGGTTCAAAAGTCAATGAATTTAATTGATACTCTAATCTACGCCCCTTTGTGTCTTTGTTTTTTGCTATATTATATTGCTTTCGAAATTTAATTTTACATTCTGCTCTTTATTCCATTGTTTCTGCCAGTGCACTTTAATTTTTTTCAACAATTAATCCTTGCTCACAACCAGAAGTATTAGGAAAATCTTAAAAGTCGTGAAAGTTTTCCTCGAGTATTTTTTTGTTAGTGTTATTATGTCATTTAAAAGAATTCCATTGACAGGATCGATGCCGGGAATTTTGCCTTCAAATCTGATTTCAGCTGCTCCCACAATATAAATTTTCGCTTTATAATAGTCTTTTTCTACTTCTATCCTCTCTAAAAACAAAAAACTTTCTTATCTGTTAATCCTTTTTTGCATAAACTCATTGTACAATTATTTCAGCAGGCCTTGAATATTTTAATAATTATATTTTTTGAAGTTAACAAACCAGTTTTTTTAAAATATTTATTTGTTATATATGCTCTCAAAACATTAGCAAATGAAGAAAAGAAAAGTAAAAATGTTTTGCTTATATTCAAATAATAAAATATGTAAAAAAAACGAAAAAGTTAAAACATATGAAATAACGTAGTGTTAAATTTTAAAATAACCAAGAACTGAACAAACAAAACTAACAAAATTCTTTTAGTTCTAAATACGAGGATTACTGAAAACTATTTGCAATGTAATAAAAAAGTTTGAATAAAATGAATCCAAAATCTAGAAAAAATTGACAAAAATATATGTGAATTCCTAATTTCAATAAATTATAATACTACTAATTCCGTTGAAATTTTTTTTACGAATTTGTTATCATAATAAAATGATATTTCACAAAAAATAAAATTGATTTTATAAAACTACATAATCTTTTAAATATATTTAATAATTATGTTGACTTTATATGATTTAAATACAAATTCTAAATGTTTGATAGTTCAAATCATACTTGATTTTAAATACAAATTCTAGTTGTTTGATAGATTAAAATCGTTTATTGAGCTTAAGGTCAAAGTTAGAACAATTAATTGTTCTAACGAATCTTTCCAAAGAAACAACAACAGCAACAAAAAAGTTTTTCAATATGAAAAGGAAAAAATCACTAGCTGATTTTATTGCCATTTCGGCCGGGCTAAAGGCTTCATCAGAAATCTTTGTGATACCCGTGCAAGCTATCAACCAACTAGAATTTGTATTTAAAATCAATTATGGTTTAAACTATCAAACATTTATAATTTGTATTTAAATCATATAAAGTCAACACAATAAATAAAGAAGTCATTTAGGAAAAAACTTTATATTTAATAATTTTGAAAAAAGTTCAACCTTAAAAGTTTGCATTAAAAAAACATGCTCGATATAATTGTAAAAACAGGGTTTAATTATAGCGATACGTTTAATGGTCTAATATTTTCAAGAAAAAATAATACAAAACTATTGAAGTCAGCGGATGTGTTAAAACTTTTTTCCGATTATTTTTCTGCCTATAACTTCTAAATTCGAGCTGCGAAATGAACTCACTTAGTAATCACATAGAATTTATAAGTGTATATCATGCAAGTTCTACGTTGTTATTCTATGAAATTGATGATTAATTGACTTATCGCAACCCCCTTCAAGCAATTTTTAGATCTGCCACTGCAAATGTATACACAAAAGTATCCATTTGAAATGTAAAATTTAGTAAAAAAAAATGAAATAATGAAAGTAACATAAGCAGCGGGAAATGGTACCAATACCAAATACCATGAAATGCAATTTTAGCCCAGAAGTTGGTAAATATGTCGATGTATGAGAATTTGTTGACTTAAGAAGACTTCTGTTGTCTTTTGTAGACTTCAATTAAAAAAATAACAAAGAAAAATGTTTAAGGTTTTGATTTTAGCAGCAAGGCTGTAGTTCTTTATTTTTTTGACTGTTCGCAAAAAAGTTAAGTTAAAGTTGTTTTACAAGAATGCACCTAGCTACACTCATTTGTAACTGTTCGTTTATACAGCTTGCAAAGTTATAAAAATAACTAAAAGAGTATATGTTTAACGGAGATTAGAATACTTAAGTATATATGTATGTACATGAGATTGAGTATAGGAATGAGTAAAAATTAAAAATGAGTAATAAAGTATGTTAGTAAAAAATGAAAGCAGTTAAGTTGTTTTAATGCACAGTGATTAGAGTACGTGTAAATGACGCTAACATTTTCCCCCACGAAGAACGACAGTTCTTAACCCGTATCATGGTGTGATGTCTTCCTCTGACCTGTTGGAGGTAGATTGGTTCGGTCGCCATGTTGACCTAGCTGTGCCTCTGCTCACAGCTACGGGCTGGTCAGATTCATGATTTACACCTGGTGTTACATCGTTGATCGGTAAAAATGCGGTCTTAGATACTGGTCGCTTAACGCTCTTGCCATTGCAAAATAAAGTGACCACTCTTACACACCCATCTGGTCCGGGGTGCGTTTGTTGTACACGGGCCAGTGGCCATTGGCCTGGTGGACAGCGCTCATCGACTATAAGCACTAGATCCCCCACTTCAGCATTTCTGTGCATCTTCAACCACTTCGGTCTGGCTTGTATGCGGCAAAGATACTCGCTTACCCAGCGCCTCCAGTACTGTTGCTTCAACTTCTCAACTACTTTCCATCGGTTGAGGCGATCTATGTTGAAATCTATCAGATCTTCTTCTGGTACACATAGCGTAGGCTCACCAATAAGGAAATGAGATGGAGTGAGTGCAGTGCAATCTGATGGGTCAGTAGAGAGCGGACAAAGAGGCCTCGAATTAAGACAGCCTTCTATTTGTGCCAGCAAAGTGCTTAGCTCTTCGTAAGTTAAAATCCTATTTTGCATAATGCGCCGAAGGTGATGCTTCGTCGATTTAACGCCTGCCTCCCAGAGACCACCAAAGTTAGGCGAAGCTGGTGGGATGAAGTGCCACTGCGTACCACTATTTGCTAGAATTTCGATAATTTCTTGTGGTAGTGATGATAGACTGCGGTTATTGAGCAACTGAAGTTCCTTGCTGGCTCCAATAAAATTTGTGCCACAGTCTGAGTACAGATCAGTACATAGGCCGCGCCGTGATGTAAAGCGTCTGAAGGCGGCGATGAAAGATTCGGTTGAAAGGCTAGTCACTGCCTCGAGGTGCAAAGCTTTCGTCACCATGCATATGAAAAGGCAAATATACCCTTTTGTTGTAACTGTGTTGCGTGCAGTAGACTGTTTGATAGTGATCGGCCCCGCGTAGTCAACACCACTGTGCTTGAATGCTCGTGCTGGCTGCAATCGAACTTTCGGCAGGTTGCCCATGAGCTGCTGCGATACAGTAGCGTTGTATTTAAAGCAAACGATACAACGCTTCTGAACACTCTTTGCTAAGTTGCGTCCTGAGAGAATCCAGTACTCACGAGCCACATACGATTGCATTAACTGCAAGCCACCGTGCAGTGTTTTCACATGAGCATCTGCAAAAATAAGAAGTGATAGTGGATTTTGCTTTTTAAGTAAAATTGGGTGCTTTCGAGAAAAGCAAAAATTTGAATTTTGTATACGACCACCAACTCTTAAAACACCTGCTTTATCTAAAAATGGACAAAGATTAGAAATTTTGCTACTAGTATGAATGTTGGTTTGCTTTTGTAGTGCAGCTATCTCTAGCTGAAAGTCGATTTGTTGAGATATTTTAATTAGCTGTTGAAGAGCACGGTTTATTTCACGCGTTTGAAGAAACCCTGTTGTTTTTTCTTTATTGATTTGTTGTTGTCGCAGTCGTGGCGATGTATTGTGGTAGAATCTAAAGGTATATGCTATTACGCGCACGATTTTGTTTAGAGAGGAATATTTTGTTAAGATTTCTGGATACTCAGTATTTTGAGTTGTTGTCGTATGTATCTCTATTTTGGATTTCCGTAGATCAAGGCTGGTGCAAAAATTAATTTTTGGCTGTTCCGGCCATGTCTCTGGTGGCTGACACAACCACGTTGGTCCCGTCCACCATAAGTGATGATTCAGAAGTTCTTCTGAGGAGATGCCGCGCGACGCGCAGTCTGCGGGGTTATCAAGTGTAGATATGTAGCGCCACTGGTCTGCACTTGAGCGGCGTTGAATTTCTGATACTCGATTGCCGACGTAGACCGACCACTTTGATGACTGGCCACGTATCCACGAAAGTACTGTTGTACTGTCAGTCCAGTAAATAGTTTGAGTTATTTCTCGATCCAGCTGCAAACTAATTTTATCAACTAGCTTTACCAGTAAAGTAGCTCCACACAGTTCAAGCCTCGGTACTGTCACAGTTTTTAGAGGAGCGACCTTTGTCTTTGATTGGAGTAATGTTACTCGTCCTTTGCCCATATTGTCAACTACTTTCACGTACGCCGTTGCTGCGTATGCCGACTGAGACGCGTCGCAAAATCCATGTATTTCAATGCGGCTCAACTTGTTTGCTCCAATCCAGCGTGGAATTTTTATGTTCTCCAAGATTTTAAGATTATGGCGATAGCTTACCCATTTGCTGCCTAAATCTGCAGGTAATGCGTCTTGCCAATCAAGTCCTAGTAGCCACAAATTTTGAAACATAATTTTCGCTAGTATTGTTGTAGGAGCCAACCAACCCAATGGATCGTACAACTTTGCAGCGTCGGATAAAAGGCTACTTTTTGTGATAGCTCGTTCTTCGTCATAACTAATTTTAAATGAAAATGTATCACTCACAGTGTCCCATTCAATACCAAGTGCCTTTACAACATTTTTGTCACTTATCTTAAATATATTGGAGATTTCACGATACTCTTCCGGTATAGCACTCAGTAAATCCATGGAGTTTGAAGTCCACTTTCTAAGATTAAAGCCACCCGCATTCAATAATTTACAAAGTTGTTGTTGCAAACATTGGGCTTCCGCATAAGTATCAGCGCCAGAAATAACATCATCCACATACGTGTCGCTCTGCAGTACTTTACTAGCCTCGGCGTAATTGACTTCTTCATCGGCCGCAAGTTGCTGTAGCACTCGAATAGATAGGTACGGAGCTGAAGTAGTTCCATACGTTACAGTACATAACTTGTAAATAGAAATATCATCGTTCACCGAGTCACGCCATAATATCTGCTGGTATTTCTGATGTTCTTTAACCACACGAATTTGGCGAAACATTTTTTCCAAGTCTGAGCGAAATCCGATTTCGAAGCGTCGCCAACGTGTAATTATTGTAGGAAGTTCGGTTTGAAGAGCTGGGCCCGCTGAGAGTTCTTCGTTAAGAGACTGTTGAGGGGGGCGCTTGCTACTTCCGTCAAATACGACTCGCAACTTCGTCGTAGTACTATTTTCACGTATTACACCGTGATGTGGCAGAAAATGGCAATGCTCTGTTAAGTCCCGGGGATATGAACCAATTTTTTGCATATGACCCAATTGTTCATATTCTGTCATGAAGTTTCGGTAAGCTTCTTTTAGAGCTGGTTTCTTTTCGAATTTCGCCTCAATTTGCTTTAGCCGCCGCAGGGCGCTGTAGTCAGTATGACTGAATGTAGGCATAGGTAAATTATTTAATGCTGATAAAAATGGTAGAGCAACAGTGTATCGCCCAGATTTATCGCGAGTACAAGTGCTTTTAAAGTACTCTTCACACGCAGTTTCTTCTTTCGTCAGTTGCCTTTTTTCGCAGAGCTCTTCTTGCTCCCAAAAGGAACGAAGTTGATCATCAAGAGAAAATAAATTCACATTTAAGGTAATATCATATGCGATTTCCGATGTAGGGCCTGACACGATCCAACCGAAGTGTGTAAATTGTAAAAATATGCCCTTATCAAATTTCTTATGATTCGGTAATACGATGTTTCCATACACATCACCACCCAGCAGCAAATCAATGCTGCCACTCTTATTAAAATATGGGTCGGCAAGAGCATATTGCGTTAGATTAGGGAGGGAACTTTTGTCTACATGCAGAGGCTGGTAAGCTGTAAGCGATGGTAGAACTAGTGCACTGCATTGCAATTGAAAGTCGCTTTCATTCGATGATAATAGAGTTAAATTGACATATTTGCGAGTAGTGCAGGGTGTTTTGCCTCCTACTCCATTGATTACAGCAAGCGTATTTAATTTTTGCAGTTGTAAAAGTTGCACTGCGTCTTCGGTAATGAGTGAAGCTTGCGCACCTTGGTCAAGTAGCGCTCTTAAGCAATAATTACCAGTTGAAGTTTTTACAATAACACGAATTGTAGCGAGTAGAACTTGTGGCATCGCTAAAGTGTTGAAATTGCAAGCTAAATTTGCTGCTGCAGTGCTCGTGGTAGGCGTCGAAGTATTGGGTAATGTTACCACAGCAGAGGTAGCCTCTGTTGGAGAAGTGAACTCGGTGTGAATGTTTAAGGACTGATTTAAAAAGTCATTATGGACAATCGTGTGATGTTGCTTTTGGCAGATTTGGCAGCGAGCATTTATGCGACAATTATTGGCGAAATGGCCAATGTTTAAGCAGTTATGACAAATCTGCTTTAATTTCAACAAATCGCGTTTAGCAGCAGAAGGTAGTGAGGCGAATTTAAAACATTTGTAGAGTAAATGACGCTTATCGCAGCATGGGCAGTTTAAGTCAGCAGCATCGGCAGTAGTAATATGTACATTTCGACGAAAAGCATTTCGTGAAGCATTAGGAAAGGGCTTGGGTTTTGATTCCATTGAAAAAGAATGATTTTTACCATGAATGGTCTCAAGTGTACGAAAGGTGGTTTCGAGAAATTCAAACAGATCTTTAATTTTTGGGATTTCAATTGATGCCTTAAGCGACTGTTCCCACTCCTTCCGAGTTTGAGCGTCGAGCTTATTGACAGTCATATAAATCAGAATAGCGTCCCAGCTATCTGGGTGTATGTCCAGTGTGCGCAAAAGTGCAAGGCAATTGCGAGTGGTATCTAAAATTTGCTGAATGCACTCGGCAGTGCCATTCGAAGGTGCAATCGAAAAAAGCTTACTTAAAACTGTATCGACAATTTTCCTTTTATTATGATACCTAAGATTTAAAGCGTTCCAAGCAAGCTCATAGCTTGCGTCAGAAGCCGGGTACTCATTAACGATGTCGAGTGGTGTATCTTTGCATGAACCCTTTAAATAGTAGTATTTTTGGATTTTAGTGAGATCACTATTATTGTGAATAACCGAAGTGAACATGTCTTTATACGATATCCAAGCAAGATAATCACCAGAAAAGGTCGGAATATCGATCTTAGGTAACCGAACTGTTGAAAACAGGCTTTCATTGCGGCTTTGTGACGGAACTGCAAAGGTGCTCGCATGAAATTCTAGCGAAGCTGGACCATTCGGTTCCATGAGCAAGTCCAGTAATTTACCCTTGAACGTAAAATATTTATCGCGAAACGTATAATATACCTTTTCTGTCATATAAGGTACATCAATAGCATCGATAGAGTTGTCCCGAATGAAGTCAAATAGCTGGGAATGATTTTCTTTAAATTCATTAAAACATATTTCTATTTCATCCAAGAGACTCTGAACAAAACCGCGTGTTTTTTCAGACCTTGGTTTGCGATCAAAATTCAGCGCCATGCGCTCGAGTTCACTCAACATGACTCTTTGATCTTCAATTCGGTGGTCAATTTTTTCCATTTTATTTTAATAAAATAAAACTATATACATACGTCACAAATCCAAATTAATCAATCCCGTTGCCCGTTGTTAAAGCAGTGTTTGTTACCAAATGTCCAGATAGAGAGATGTTCCAATCAAATTCCTTTACGCAGCACGTGTCCAAGATTACAGCAAAGTCGTCGACTATCCAAGTTAAAACGCTTGAAGCATTTGTAATAATTGAAAGTTTGATAAATATCCCGGGTTTCGGCACCAAATTTTATGTATGAGAATTTGTTGACTTAAGAAGACTTCTGTTGTCTTTTGTAGACTTCAATTAAAAAAATAACAAAGAAAAATGTTTAAGGTTTTGATTTTAGCAGCAAGGCTGTAGTTCTTTATTTTTTTGACTGTTCGCAAAAAAGTTAAGTTAAAGTTGTTTTACAAGAATGCACCTAGCTACACTCATTTGTAACTGTTCGTTTATACAGCTTGCAAAGTTATAAAAATAACTAAAAGAGTATATGTTTAACGGAGATTAGAATACTTAAGTATATATGTATGTACATGAGATTGAGTATAGGAATGAGTAAAAATTAAAAATGAGTAATAAAGTATGTTAGTAAAAAATGAAAGCAGTTAAGTTGTTTTAATGCACAGTGATTAGAGTACGTGTAAATGACGCTAACAGTCGACAAAAACCAAATTTTGCTTTAACCCATTCGAAGTCAAACAGAAACTGGAAGGAAAAGTTGGAAATTTCTTTGTTTATTAATCAACAGCAATGCAAGAAAACAGAAAAACTAAAAAAAATTTAAAAATTTGTGTACCCAAATTAGCACAATGACTCCTTATGAGTCCAATTTTTTAAGCAAGCTTTATCAATGCTGAGTGTTTTCTTGCATTTTTTGCTGCTCCAACGGCTTCTGTTGTAGGAGTTGTTACAACGTACATGCTTAAGGAGCTTTTCAAGAACGTGATCAGCGCCGACCACTTGAAAAACCCCAATTTTTGATGACGCGGGTCGAGCAGAGCTTCTTTTGGAGGACTGTTTCATGTAAAACCCAGCTATAGTTCGACAAAATAGTAACTGACTTTTTCACTAGAACATACGTGCATACGCCACACATTTGATATGACTATATCAACTATGTACGTAAACAAAACCCACCACAATAAAACAGTTTCCAGAGCGGGCAAACAGCCATAATGTGCCTCCGTTCATTGAAACGCTTACTGTCAAACTCCGTATAAAAAAATTTAAGCAAATTTTGTTTACAATTTCGAAAGTGTTTTAAGTATACTTGTAGCCGTTGTACCCCAAATTGGCAAAGTAATATATTATAACTTCTAAGACTTAAAAATTTAGCTTATCGAACTGAAAATGCTTTTGAAATGGAATTTGATATTATAGTACAAATTACGGTTATAAACATTAGGCACAAAATAGTATTATTGTTAACCTAATCCTAGCTCTACATGTGAATTAATGATAAAGTTTGATAGATTACATATAGATTACGCAACAAAAAAAAAAAAAAATTTCGGCATTTTTAGTCCAGTAGAGAGTACGCTGGGCTATCAACCCAAAGGTCCCTGGTTCAAATCCGGGTTCGGGCAAGGTTTTTTCACTTTCTTTGCTCTTTCCTACATTTAAGAATTATGGTAAACTAAAAATCCACAACTAATATGGAAAATGTGGAAAATGTGAAATTAGAGAAGAGGAACAACTAAAGGCTGGAAATGTTTGCCGAGGTTAAGGCATAACACTAGCCTCGGTTAAAAGCAATTAAAATTGTCTTTCACTTTTGTTTTGCTCATTCAATAATTCACCAATGGCTCCAATCAATTCCTCTAAATAATCTATCAATTTGCTTTCAGGTAAAAGACCAAACCTTGTTTGTATAAGGCGCATGCCTTGGTTCTTTGATCTCTTTTTTTTTTTTTTAAATGTAATTAAATCGTTCGATATCATATATACACTGAGAAAAAAAAATCAAAAACGCACATTTTAAAAACGTTTAGTAAAATTAATATTTTTAAAAATATTTAATGCCATACAAAAATTAAAACGCACATTTTTAAATAGAAATGTAAAACGAAACGTTTTTAAAACCACCACGAATATTTTACTTTGATAAGGTAGGATAAAATTAATATTTTAAAAAGCATTTTGCGCAATACAAAAATGAAAACGCACATTTTTAAATAGAAAAGTAAGAAAAAAAAACTTGCGGATGAAACATTTTTAAAACAACTACGAATGTTTTACTATAATATAGAAGGTTAAAATTAATATTTTTAAAAACATTTTACGCCACACAAAAATGGAAACGCACGTTTTTAAATAGAAAAGTGAAACGAAACCTTTTTAAAACAACTACGAACGTTTTACCATGACATAGTAAAATTTACATACTTTGTTTCAAAACACTTGTTAAAAACGAATTGTTGATTATATATTTTTCATTGACTTATGTATTTGATATTTGTTCAGAAAATAAAATATTTTTCATTCTCGATTTCATCACTCTGCAGTTTGCCTGCAAGAAAGTAATGAACGAGTTTGAGTTGGAGCATTTGCTGCCACAACTAAGAGGTAAGTATTTTATATAAAATCAATAATATCTGACAAAATTCTATTTTTTATAGACGCTGGGATAACTATAGTATAATTATCTAAAAAATTTTAACAAGATAAACATAGCTGATCATTAAATAACTAAAATAAAACTATAGTTTTGAAAACTAATAAAGCTTTTTTTAATTAAAAGAGGAAATGCGGATTTCTGTAAATTTTTGTACTTAATGAGAAATAATGAACATTTTCGTTTTTAATATATAAATAATTGTTGTACCACTGCATTTGAAAATGTTTATTGTTACAAATCGAACGAAAATTTTAGAATCTAATTTTAAAATTTTCGTTTTTAAAATGAAAATAAACATTTTACATTTGAGAATATTTATTATTAAAAATCAAACGATCATTTTAGAATCTTTCTTTAAAATTTTCTTTTTTAAAATGAAAATGAACATTTTACTACAGCATTTTAAAATATCCATTGTTAAAAATCAAACGAACATTTTAGAATCTCATTTTAAAATGTAAGTTTTTGAAATGAAAAAAAACGTTTTACTATTTAATTTTAAAATGTTCGTTTTTAAAATAAAAAAAAAAACGTTAGAAGTGCTAAATCTGGGTTAAACGTTTTTAAAAGTAGCTCGTTTCTGCCACTTTGGAAAATGTTGTTTTCTCTGTGTAATTAGAAAACTTCCCAATACTATATATTGCAAGAATGATTGAACTAGTTAGTGTCAAAAGTTTTTTATACGGCCTTAATATTTAATTGCTTACAAATTGGCACAACGGCTATGAATTGGTTAATGAGGCAATATTTATGTGTAATTTTGTAAGATTTACTTAAGTTTAGCATTTTAGCGGGCTCCCTTGTGTTTGCAGAAATGTGCATACTCATACAAATATACTTTGTACGAACTTATTTTGTAATTAGTAGCAACTTTTAAGTTTTGCTATTTGTTATATAAACTAATTTGAGTTATATAAACATGCTTCAGCAAAAAACAAGCTGCATATGTGATAACATCTGTATATAACGCACATTTTTCTTGCGAATTACTATAATGCGAATAAATAAATATCAATGTTACACACTGCTGTATTTATCAGAAAACCATATAATTATTATTGTTACTCATACGCCCCAGTTCTGTTGAAATAGTCATAATTATTTATCACTCATACGCCCACGGGTTGCTGAAATTGAGCAGAAGGCAGTTAAAAATATTGTTTTCATATAAATTAGTGTTGTTAATCATTCTGACCTGCAGCTACTGCAATTGTTTGTTGTAGATAAATTGAGTTCATTTCGAATTCATTTATGCATATCAATTATAGCTATTGCATTACTTATATTGCATTCAACAGAACAATTATTTTAGCCAAAAGTGTTAATTTATTTGATTAAAATTAAAAAAGTTAAGTCAATTTGTTATGATGCAATGTTTTTAATTTCATTTAATATTTTTTTATATATATAACAAGTTTTAACTTTCTATGAAAGCTGAATTATTATTTTTTTTTTTAATTTTATTAACAATTAAAATTGAATCAGAAAAAAGCTCTTAAATTTCTTGCTTGATTATAAATTCTTTGATTCAAATTATTTGTTGCAGAGCTGTGTTGTCAAGAAATGCGATAAAGTAATTAAAAAAAATGCAGGTATGTTTTGTATTCCATTTCTGAGTGGAAGTGAAATTGAATCAAAATTTAATTCGATATTTGGTGGTCTAAATATCACTTTTTTCGTTTTGTATTAATTTATTTATTTAATTTATTAATATTACTATAACCACCAGAATGACAGAAATAAATTTTGATTTTATTTCACTTACACTCACACGGAAGTAGAATATGCTATATTATTAAGCTATGCAGCAAGTCTTAAAACGAAAAAACAGAAAGTGAGGAAACTTTCAAATTAAATGAACTATTAGAAACTTATAGAAAGAAATAAAACAATATATCATCCTGAACCACATATTCATCGATAACGTAGCAGTGTTTTTGCACAAAAAAAAAAATGGACGACATAAAGTTATTTAATTTATTTTTTATGCCAAGCATAGCATTTAAACGCACATGAAAACAACATGCAATAATAGACCAAAAAAACAACTATAGCATCAAAAATGCAAGTAAAAAAGACAAGGACAGCACAAGATAGATTATTTTATTAAGAGCCAAAATAACAACAAATATGTCGCCAGATCTTCGCCTTTCTAGTGAAGAGGTTCCTGAAGCCAGTGCCTGTGTGTGTGTGTTCATTTTTATGTACGGAAATGTTGATTTTGTTGCATGTTTATCTGCGTTTTTATGAGTAGCTGTGTGAGAGCTTGCGTCTGGTTTTTATTTTTTTTATTTTAGCTGTTATGTGGTGCGCAAAACTCTTCCGCGTTGCTCCACTAAGTATCGTGAGCTGCTGTACAAAGTAATTTATTGAGGGGGAGTACAGTTTGGGCATTGGTATGTTTTATTTTTATTTTAATGACCAGTTTAGTGCTTTTTTGCATGTATTGCATTTAATTGAAAATAAAATATTTTATATATTGTCTGGTAGTTTTACGCAATTAAAAAAAATAACATTACTTTGAGTGATTTTTATATGAGTGACACAAAAAATTTATATGCGTATGTATGTGTAATTAATGTAAATAATATCTTTAACAAGCAAAATTCAATGCAGTAATGGAAAAAAAATTAATTTGCAACTACCACGCAGCTAAATGCTTCATTACCCTCAAAATAATTCAATGGGATTAACTGATAATTTAAAATATAGTTTATACATATATTTCTGCTTTTGCAATAATTTTATTCCAATTAAAAATATTTTAATATATTTGTTTAGTGGCTCGTCTTTTGAATTTTTTTACTGACATGTGTAGCTGCATTCATATCGGAAAAGTTATCGATATCGAGTTAAAAATCCTTGCGTATATTGATTAGTTATGTGAAATATACAGAATATACAGAATATACAGAATCAAGGTTTTATAAATCAAAGTGCTAAGTTTGTCATAGTTATTGAGCTGATAAATATAAGCGACTAAAAAAAACAATGTAATAACAACTACTTTATATACATAAACACAAAACTTAAGACCTCTTCCTATCCACTTTACGATTACACATTCGTATAAAACTTATATCATTCGAATGTTTATAATAACTAATTAATTATAATAACTTCTAATTAATAACTATTTAATTAATAATTATCTAATTCATAACTTCTATAATAACTAATTTATTAATTAGTTTTCAAAAATATGTATATTCACTAAATAAAAAGTATCCGTATTTAGGTAGCCGTAAAAAAGTCGATGCCACAATATTTAATAATATGTTCTGAAATATTTTAAAGTGAAAATTGTGGGAATGAGTAAACAACTTACCACTGTCGACATTATTAAAGAAAAAAAATTGTGTGAGCTCATCAAATACTTTTGTAATTAAAATACATATATTTAAGACTTTTTAAACTTTACAGTTTTGTATTTTTATATACTTAAAACAATTTCTTATATTTTTGAATTAAGATTGTGAGCTTCAGATCAAGTGAGTTTTCAAGAAGGCAACAACAACAACAACAACTCTGTATAGAGTCAATCACTTAGCTGACTAGACTATATTTTTTTTTTGACGTAGAATTACGTCTTACAGCGCTGTTTGTAAGAGGGTCATTTTCACAAATTTTTTTTAACACATTTAGGAATCTTAGTTGACACTTGGGGGTATACCTACAGCCTTTAATATTCATCGTACAAAGAACAAATATATGCGCAAAATATCAGTTGAAGTACGAATAAAACGAATATCTAACTTTGGATTTTATCACTTATTTAATAAAGTCACAAAACAGCAAAATCTTAGAAGAAAATAAATTCATATACTCGTATGAGAAAAACAGAAGCTGCTTGAGTAGCTGCTTGGTTCGACTAATCTTGGTGCGCTTATTTCAAAACTATTATTACTTTTTTCTACCATCGCTAGTTTTTGAGATAAGCTTTTTTGAAATCTAAAAGTTGTATTATAAGTTTAATTTTTTTTATGTTTGTTTAAGTTGAAGGGAATAAAAAAATATTACAACAATAACAACTCAATATGTATATCTCTACATAATAAACAATAAAGAAAATCTTTATTTTTTAAGGCAATATACCTTAGATAAACCAGCATCAAGAAGAAGTTGACTTTGGTCATATCCAAGAAGGTATAATTTGTCCACGCTTCTGGGTAACATTGTGTTAATAACTTTTTCACTAAGATTTAACTTCCCGCACTTCAACTCGTAGAATTGTTTGTACAAATTTTGATATAAAAAATTTCACTAAAGTTTTCATTGAACGATTTCACTGACGTTTATTTAAAAAACGGGTGATGCTAGAAAAAAGTAACAATAGTTTTGAAATCAGCGCACCAAGATTAGTCGCAAATAATACAAATATTGCTGGGAAAATCGAAAAATAATAGTTTTGTCCCCCTGAGCTATTCAAGTAATTTGAGGTAAATACCCTTATTACTTTGAAAAATTTTTGGAGAAAACAAAAAATCTTAACTGTTTCTTTATTCGAAATGGAATTTCATATGAAAACATTAAAATTTTTTTTCTTTCATACACTTGTGCAAAATTTAACCCATGTGCGCACGGGCTTATATGCATTTGAACTTGCTAAAATGTTTGAAGAAATTTTTTTATCATCAATTACAACAGTTTGAGTCCTTGGGATGGTCTTTGTAAAATAAGGTCCACTCCAATGTAGCTACAGAGCCAGTATGTATTGATTACTACGCAGGTTTGCGCATGCGTTACTAAAAATGCGTTGTTCTTTGAAGATCCCTTTTCTTAAATACCATAATTAATTAGAATTATTTCTGTTATGCATTATATTTATTCCATATTAAAAATATATTTTGTTTAAAAAATTGCAATTTTAAATCGCTCTTAATATATATATATATATATATATATATATATATATATATAAATATATATATGCGTATGTTCTTCACTAGTATATAAAAAAAATAATTCAAATTTTTCCGATATTTATTTCCATTTATTAAATATTATTTTGAGTTACATTTAGTATTAACCAATGTAAAACTTGAACAAGAACAACAAATTTATCACTAAAAAATCAAATGAAAACTTTTCATAAAACAAAACAAATTTTTACATAAATTTTATTGTGAACTTTTTAGATCAAGCTAGTTTGAAGAAGGCTATTCCAAAAACAAATTTGTTTTTGAATAATTTTTATTCAGAAGATGAAATGCTTTAAATAGTTTTGAAAAATATAAATGAAAAAAATTAGAATTTTTCTCTGCTACTGTATAAAATTCTACGTCTTTACTTTCGATACTATCGAAACAGTGTCTTTTTTAATATATATATAGGTTTTCAAAAACTTTATTTCGTTATACTCTCAACTATCATAAACTAAATTTTACTGAAAAAACCATCGAAAGCCTATACGAAGAAATAAACTATACGGCACTTAATTTTTCAGACGACGAGTTTTTAAGCATTCAACTAGACGTTGTTGCACGCTGTATCTTTTAATACTAAATAAATTTTAAGCTCGTCACGCATGTTTACTTTCAAACAGAAACAAAAGGAATGTCGAAAAGAAAAATATGTACATCCTTAGTTTGTTGATGTGTAGTGATCGCAATGGCTGTAATGAAAAAAACAGATGAGTCGCTGGATACACGAGAGAAGAGAAACTTTTTCACAAATTTATATGTTTGATAATTGAATGGTTTTTTAATAAACAAATTCTAAATACCATAATGTTTACCAAAAACAACAATAATAATCCCAGCAGACAATTGTATTACCTTACATTATTATTTAAAATTAATTTTAAATTATTTTTGTAAATTTTAATGAAATTGTTTGTTTTTTATATCTGAAACATCAAACGTATATTAAATAGATGCAATGTCATCGATATTTCTAGCAAATATTACATCAATAGTTGTCCTAATCGTGTTGTACAAATATTTATATCGCTTATCATTTGCAAATTGTGTTTATCAAAACGTCATTGTTTTAGGCCTATAATTTGTATTAAATTGATTTTTCTTTAGATATTTCAAAATAATAGTCTTTCTGACGTTATTTTCAATTCTACAGCCGTAGGTGTTGAGCCACAGTGTTTCATCTAGATTCATACTGTTTATACTCATTTATCTTGAAACCACTTTTTTTAAGCATGGTGTTGCAGAAAAACCAAAAACTTTTTAGCCGAATAATCTTAAATTTAAATATGCTATTCATAATATCAAGGGCCATCGCTGGAACTAGAATCAAAGTTTTATTTAAAAAACATCGTATATTTTACATTTAATAAACGGTTGAAAACAACCTGTTTTAAAACTTAATTTTCAAAAGCACGTCATTCTGTCAATTATCAATATTTTTTTCTAGTGCCAGCCATAGCTGCACTCATAGTGGTTAATTAGTTTTTATTGGTTCTTATTTTTCAGATATATAGAAAAGTCAAAATCTACAACACCGTCCATGCTTTTTTTACTTGAAAGCGTGGTTTGAGCGCCATTTTGAACAAGATCAAAAATTTTTTTAAAAACTTTTTACTTAAAAGTTTAAATATCGCTGCTCAATATTTTAACTTTTTAAGAAAATACTAAGAATACATTAAATTTTCGAGCGTTACATCACCGGCCTTGCTTTAAATGTCACCTAAAACATTTGGCATCTTGTGATAATTTTATATCGATACTGAAACATAGCTTCAACTTAATAATTAATATTGAATGAATTACTTCATTACATATAGGGTTTTGAAGTACTGGTTAGTGTGTAGAAGTCTCAATAGAAATGGTTCGAGTTCGATTCTCACTTGCTTACAAAGAGATATTGTTAACTTTATATCTTTTGCTGTAGTAGACGCAAGAAAAATAACAACAACAATTCTGAGAAAAAGATGTATGGAAAAAAGTGTCGTTTTTCAGGTTTTACGCAAGCAAATCACAAAACGAGGCGTAAAAAGCTTTGCTTCAAAAACGTTTTATGATCCATCAACAACTTTCGCATTTGATTCAACAGTTAAGTTGTTGCGCAAACAGCACTAAAATTGTTGACCTCGAATTAATTAACAATTTTCCGTTGTTGACATAAATATTTACTGTTAGCCCAAAAGTGTCGTGCTTGAATTAAGTATCATGAGTAAAAACTGTTGGAAAAACATAGTTTATTTTGGCGAATACATTGACTCTTGTAAGAATTCAAATGCGCAAGCATTGTTGTAATGAATACGCCACTGTTGCCAAAAAAGCTCAGAAAATGTTTGCGTTAGGACTTTATTGTTTTAACAAAGAATTATTTTTTCTGAAAAATATTTCTTGTAACAGTTTTTTAAAAGTGAAAAGTCTTTGTCCTGACAGTTTTTAGTTTTTCGAGTGCAAGATTTTTTTTGGAAACTTTTTTTAAAAGGAAAAATAATAATCAATTGTTTGAAGAAATAAGTTGGAGTCACACTTGATCTCACCAAAATTGTTAAAATTTTCATTTTCATTTCAATATTTATATAGAAAGTTATTTATATGTAAGAATGCAAAAACTAAAATAACAACTTAAAAATTAAAAAAATATTATGAACCTAGCTTAAAGCTTTTTGTTTGGTGTTGAATCCGAATTATTTTAAGAAACGAGTCCGTCACGACTTCACATTATTAAAAAAAAAAAGAGTTCATTTTGAATCGAACAGAAGAGTCCGAAACGGATTTGTAAATAAAGTTCGTTCAGAGTCCGAGAAGAATAAGAAGAATGTGGAAAAAGAAATTCGTATTTTTGAGAGGAATTTGATAAGAGAAAGAATAAATTTCGGATGCGAAACGAAACGAAACCTGCTTTGGATAAAATACACGAAGCAGTAAGTCCATCTCAAAATGAAAACGGATCCATATGGTACACTTTGTGCATGTCTTTTTAAACACATTCAACCAGCGCACAGTATCGGATTTTGTTTGAGCGTTCGAAACTATAAAATGCAGAGTGTAAAATTTTTAGCATTGTTTTTTTGCTTTGACAAAATTTAATCTATGATGATTCATGAGATATAGGGTTCAAATGTTAAAACTTTTTTATTCTCTGCGCAAATTTTGGAATCTATATAACTTTTTTCAAGTTTGAAAAGGTAGTCTGAATAAACCGTTTAAGATTTAAAATTGATGTTTTCGTTTTCAGCAAAACTAGAGTATTGTCATACAATTTAGAATATTAAAATTATAAGATATTTTGTGTTTTGATCACAGCGACCACAAGTAATCATCGTAATTTTTCGCGATCATTTTAAGTTTTGGTAAGCTTTAAAAATTTGGTACAAAAAGAAACAATAACGGGGCACGAAACATGAATCCTTCGACTATATTTTTTATATCTTTATATGATTTTTGTCCGTTTACGTCCGTGTGTAGAACATAATTTTGAATTTGAGGTAAGAAGACGAATTTTTTTTGGATTTTTTTTGTTATCACTATTTTCATGTTTACTAATTAAAAGCGTAATTTCTCGTGGACCTTTTTAATTTATGGATTGTGAATTCTGAAAGAGGCATGAATAAAGAAAATTTTTTTTCAACTATATATAAAAATAGGTAAAATATAATTTTTGTAAAACCGGAAAAAATACAGAAAATATTCAGAAATGAGTGAAAATGGGTGCTTGATTTTGGTCAAATTTGCTTGTATTTCTATACATATTGCAATAGCAATTTTGTGTTAAATTGTTGTTACTGCCTCTCGTTACTTAAGATTGTTATGTTTTTGCATTTTTACCGACTAAAACCGGCTGATTGACTAGTTAACCTGTTGCCCGTATTCAAGTAATCAGTTCACTGCAATTAAAGCATTTATCATAATACTGGCACAATATATAAATATGCTGAAGAGAGAAATCGAACTTATTGAATAAATAAATTGCACAAATATGAAAAATTTAATATTGTCTCATGAAAAATATTAAAACATACAATATATGACATGTAATGATTTTTAAAACAAAACTTCTGACTTAAAAAAAGTCAGTTATGTGATTTTTCACAACTTGTTAGGAAAGCAAAGATCGACGGCCTTACTCGGTAATGCGATTCGAAAGCAAAATTTTTCGATTTGGGAAAAACTATACTCTCTAACCCGACTTTCGAATCGATATAATACTTTTGTATTAAAAACACTCTGGTTTGCGTAGATAAGAAAAGTTATATGTTAGTCGAAATAAACACTTATCGAAATCTTTATTGAACCCCTTTAGACCGAGGGGTACCATATGACCACCGGCGTTTTTTAGTTGTCGTTGCTTTTATTACAATTATTCCGGTAAATTATACTTTGAATTTGGTTTAAGAAGCTGGCAACATCGGCAGGCTAACAGCTGATCACCTGGAAGTATTATTATTCTTCTTGAAAACTATGTTGCTTATGCAGCTTAAGTATTTTGCTTATACTTCGACTAAATGAAATAAAATCTTTCCAAACGTAAATAAAAGTTCTGAAGAAAATGTGTTTTATTGAAAAAATATCGAGTTCAGCACATATTTCCAGGTTATTTTAAAAAAATTTACAATATTAAATAGGGTCTTGCGTGACTCTATCGGTTTCAAGTGGTGCTTTTAATATTTTATTAAAATATTCAAGGGGTTAAAAATAAATTGAAATTAGAGGGAGCCAAAAAAAAGTGGTTTACAAAAACCACCAATTTTAAGTATTTGTTGGTTTCTTTCAATAAGACTCTGAATACGCCAAATCATACATAGTACGTTCCTTAAACTTAATCTTCATCGCATGAAATCGCCATTTACAGAGTGTAATTATGTTTTCGAATAGCATTTGGCTTACAAATCGCATTACTTTTCAAATAGCGATACAGAGTAAGGTCCCAGTTTTTTCAATATGATTTATTTTACTTAAATCTTGAGTCCTGGGTTAATATGGCCTAACCAGTCCATTATTTGTTATGGCAATTTTTCTTTGGAAAGCATGTAAGTCTTCGTTATTTAAATAAATTTGTCATTTCGACGCACTTTGTAATTTTTTTATGTTTTTTTTATTCATCTCTTTTTCTGGTTTTAATCAGTTCATTTCGTTTTATCATTATATTTCATTATTTTATATCTTTCCACAAGCTCGAGTCGTGCTAGTTATGTTTACACCTCAGTTTTATCATAACATTATTTTCTTTGCATAGCTTTACAATTTTATCTCTAACGTTGAATATTTTGTGCTATATAAAAGATATAAAAAATTTTAAAATTATTTTACAAACTCTTTATTTAAGTCTTTAAAATCAGTTAAACTTTATGAACCATGCTATTAACTACTTCAGTGCACACTTTTATTATGTATATGTGTGCTTTGCCAGGTTTGAAAACCATTCGTTGTGTCATAAACTGTGGCCCAAAAGTCGTCCTAAGCTAAGTAACATCCGCTCAATAAATATGAGCCCCACATTAAGTTCGGCCTTTGTTTGAATTTAATTTCTGCATAAAAGACAGCAGCAATAAATTGAAAATGCTAACTTCAGAAAATGTTTCATTAACAAACTTAAATCAACTTCCGCAAAGGCTTACAATGAAAACGAACAAGATATTTATTAAAACGCTTCAATGGCAAGCTGTGGGGAAAAGCTAATATAATAGGAGCGGAAGTGAGAGGAAGCATTAAATTTTGGCACCGAAACTAGCTACATAACAGTTAGCAATACAAGTAGCGGTAGTATCAGAAGAACCAGTAACAGCAGCTATAGAAAGGATTGGAATATCATAGAAATGTCAAGGGGCAACACCAAAATAAATTGGCTCAAAATTGAGCTGACATGCGGGTGAAAATAGAGAAAATGTCAGTTTGTGTTGACATGGATGTGGATGATGAAGAGATGGAGGCGGGGGAAATGTGCCAAGGATATTGAATTAACTGTGGCAACAATAGAACACTCGACATGTCCTTTGGGCATATCTAAAGGCTCTAAGGGCGACAAAAGAATGAATAAGCGTTTAGAGCTCGATATAACCTTAAATTAGACAGAGAAGGTCATTATTGTAAGCAATAGGACAATTTACGCTTTGCGGTATATTAATTTTTTAAATTGCGAAACTAGAACAATACAGACATTCTTTTACATGAAATTTTTCAAGTTTAGCAGGGAAAAGAATTATATAAATTTTTAAACTAAAAAATCAATACAATTCACATAAAGTTTCCAGAAAGGTATCCAGAAATAAAAACAAAGTTTTTGAGGTTATCAAATGGCTTACTAAGCTACAATTAAGGATATTTAAAAACAATTTTAAAAAAAGGATTTATGTGGCCAGCCGACACGCACGGTAGAAGTGAAATCAAAAGAAATCTTAGTACAACGACTTTTTCATAAAACATCGTTACCTAAGAATGATAAAAATTTCCTTAAAAACTAATATTTTTTACATTCGATGCAAACGCTGCTTTGCAATATATGTAACTTTATTTTTTTTTTTTTGTTGTTCAAAAGTCCAATGAAAGTTCTTCACAAAAATAGTTGGAACTCTACCGTTTGGTCCGTGAATATATTTTAACTCAAAATTCGCTTTTGTGGTAAAAACAAAAACAAGTAAAAATTGCATTTTTGACAACCTTTTATATAACATAACATTCATTTGCAAAATTCTTCCAGTTTGTGCAAAAGTTGTTGTAGGCAACTAAAAGTTGGGTAGGCGTTGCGGAGGAGCTTTGCCTCTTGTTGTTACAACTTCTATGGGATTTTAAACCGATTCAAGTCGAAGAGAAACACTTCAGTTTCTTTAAGAAGTTTATTGTCTTCATATAAATTTATCCAACTTAAATATAGATCAAAATTCCTAATAATTCATAATTCCCTTAAAATATTTTAAATTTAAAACGCTCCAAACTCTATTTTTGGCATACTTTTTCCAGTATTTTGGCCGGTATCTAACCAATGGAAGCTGTAATGTTGTATTTCAGGGCTGCAATTGTGGCTGGCTTTTTTTTTTTTGTGCACGAGAAACTTAACGTAGTCAGTCCCACAACAAATGCATTAGTGATAAAGCGTGATATTAATTTTTCACAAAACTCCCCTATCAATAGGTCTATGGTATCTTGTGTCGTGTGGCATGCGGCAAAGTATTGTTTAAACTGAATCAAACAGTGCAGTTTTCAGAGTGCATTGGCAGTTCTTGAACTAATTTTTGCTGCTCTTCCTACCAAATTTGGCAATCCTGTTTGTTGACGTACCCATTTAGCCAAAAATCAGCTTCCTCGCTGAAGACAATTTTCGATAAAAAAATGGATTTTCATCCAACTTTTCTAAGGCCCATTCATTAAACAATCGACGTTGTGGTAGGACATTCGGCTTTTGTTCTAGCACCAGCTGTATTTTGTAAGGTTTCACACCTAGGTCCTTACGTAAAATCTTCCAAGTGTTCAAATAACACATGCCCAATTGTTGACAACGGCGACGAATTGACAAATCGCGATCTTCATTGACACTGGCCGGTACAGCAGCAACATTTTCTTCGGTATGCACACTCCGCATACAGGTTGGTGGATTAATGTCGAATAAAGCAAAATTTGCACAAAATAGCTTTAATAATCTTTTCGGTGGGTCGATTATGACGACCATAAAATGGACGTAATTTGCAAGACACATTTCTCACAGAGCACGAATTTTGATAATAAAATTTTATGATTTGCAAACGCTGTTCATTTGTAAGTCTATTTATAGTAAAATAGCAAACCTTACTGAGCATTTTTGGCTTTGCTATATGTTACGAATCATGCGTGAGGTGTCAAAATATGTATACTGAAAAAAATAGTACAAAAATCACACTTTAGTTTCAAAATCTTATCATATCTTAAGTGGAACTCCTGGTGTCGCAATAAGCCATTTCTTTAATAATTTAATTAAATCCAAACTTTTTTATCATGAATTTTAATTTTATGGCCTTAGAGTTCGCTATTAGAAAATATACTGAAAAGTAACACTTTTGGGAAAACCATTTGGAAAAATTTTGTCCCATATGAATTTTTCTTAAAAAAATCTTAACTGCTTTAAAAAAGGTTCGCAATAAAAACGGATCAAATACAAAATAGACTTACCGATTGAATAAAAATATAAAAATTTAAAATAATAATAAAGCAATTATCACGAGTAATAATGTCACAATATTTAACCTATAAAAACTTGCGCAAAGTGGTTTTAGGTACGCTTAATTCCAAACAGCTGATTTTCGAACAGAGTTAACAAATTACAAATTTTAAGAATCGCACAGTAAAATGAGAAATAATTTTAGACTTTAGAATAAGTTATGACGAAAGAAAATATTTTAGGGACACCAGTGTCCCTTGGTCCTGAAAAGGTTAAAAGCATAAAAAAGCATCTTGTCTCATCTGAAGAACACTCAAATCTCACAGAATCAAAAATTGTTTTCCAAATATTCACCCTGTCTGCACCTTGAACACGTAAGATTATTTCTATGATTTCAGATTTAAGACTTAAGATTTTATATGAAATAAGCTAAGGAAAAATTTCAAGGGTCAACATTTGCATAGCGTTGTGTGCGTTTGGTCGCTCATTCGAAATGTTAAGAAGAAAATTTATCTTAGGTTCAGTATAAATGTGAAAAAATTTTGTAATTTATTATAAAATACAAAGGTAGAAAATTTTTTGTTCAATCCGTGGCAGTGAAAATTTGATGGCATAACATTAATATAAAAACAAATAGCCGAAAATGTTGAACAATATTTTCTAAGCCATAAATTCTGACAGCAACTTTTATGACTTGCGGCATGATTTATCATAAAAGGATGTGCCGGTGAATTTTGATAAATATAAAAACATTGCTAAAGCAACCAATTTTCTATGTAACACATAATTTATTACCACACGGTGATGCTTATATTAATTTAAGGTAAGTAACAAGGCTACATGCTTGCATCTTCTTTCAACCAATTCTTATTGAACTTGGCTTTCTTAGAGCCATTAAAGCGTTCAAATGCAATCTATTTTTGCTTAATATGTTGACATTTAACAGACTAGAATAATGCTTGCAGCATCGGAAAACTTTTGGTCAATCGTTAGCAGTTGATGCTGCTGACCAAGCATGACAAGAAGTAAAATCAAGTGAAATAGAAAAAATAGAAGCAACGTTTAACTATGTTTTAAGTTCTGGCATCTTTCTTTTTTTGCTGCACATAGCATTTGTTGGCATAAAAGTGAGCAGCACAATTCATGGCTTTGCACAAACATCGATAGACACCAACACAGACATACCCAAACAAACACCTATAAACGCTACGATGAGCACACGATAAAACATTATATGAAAAAAAACTTACAAATTGAAAAAGCTCACAAAATGCTGTACTGCATAACTAACAAAAGATGCTTCAATAAAGCAAACGAAGCCAAATGTGCTGCATGTGCTTCGATTTGGTTGGAGTTTTTCTTTTTTGTCATATGATTCGTGCTGCTTGTTTTCTAACAGAGTCGCAACACAATTTAAATGAACGGAAATTGATTTTTTTATGATTTGATACACATACATACAAATAGAAAAAAAAAGAAAAAGCAAATTGGAAAATTCAATGATGTATTTTTAGTTATAGCTTTGAAATAGCTTTTATAGATTACGAAAGATTTATTCGAGAATTTAACTTTGAGGTAAACAACTCATGCACATCAAACAGAGAAAAGTGATGCAAGAAGAATGCATAAACAGTATTTTGACATGTATATTGTGTGTCTTTGTGTGTTCTCTGTGCTTTTAAAGTTTTGCACTTTCAAAAAAGTAGCAAAAAAAAACTAAATATTTGTTCTGAGAACAAAACCCAAATAACTCATGGTAGGTTGTCCTTTAATTTTAACATCTAGTGGTTATGTTATTATTAAGGTTCAGAAAGGAACTTACTCATTTTTGTTCGCCGATCTATTTTTAGACCAGCAAATTTAAACTTTTCTACTTAACCTTCGCTACCAGGTATCGCGATAGACGAGATGTTAACATCAAGTTTTATTCATTGGGTTTTGGGCTGAAGCCAAAGGTTGAAAAATTGGCCAATTATGCTGAAAACCGAAGCCGAATATTATACTTTTTTAACTTTTCAATGTGTAATGAAAAGAATATCTTAAGTTTTTAAAATTAAAAAAGTTAAATTGAATTTTTAACTGAGTGGTCTAGGATATATTATAAAGTATTTAAGTTTTCAGATTTAGTTTTTCAAAGTAAGTAAATAAACTACAAATTAAATTTCAAGCGTCCTTTCTCAAAACTTTTTATGATTTATTTAAATTTTACTATCTCTAATCCTCATTATTTTAATAAAAAAGTTTTTTATGTGAGCGTGAGTTCGAAATGCTTTCAGTTAAGCTGGTGTCATTAAAATTAATACCAATAATATCAATTATGATTGACTTGACAGCAGCAAGAACAAAAAATATACAAATAAATACAAAGCCAAGCTTACAAAAGGGAAATCAAGGAATGCAGTAGCTGCCGCAGCAGCAGAATGTTGCAAAGTAATGACCCAGGAGATGTTCTTGTAACAGCTACAAAAAAAAATTAAAACAAGCATGTTTGTTGCTTCTGTTGTTTGTTGTACAATAACTAGCAGTCACCATGGTGATTGTTGTCGTATTAGATGTTGTAGTTTTTGTTGTTATTTTGACGTTTGGCTGTTACAGCTGCCACATTTATAACAATTGCTATTATTTGCGCTGCTGTGAATGCTGTAATTATTGTTGTTGTTTTTGGTTGCTATTGTTGTCGGCGTTGTTAACTGAAGCTGAAACGTCATGCTTATTGAAACGTAACGTTGACGTTAGAGGGCACTGTTTCATTTAAGTGTATGACATGAATGACATCTAGCAGTTGTTGCACTCGACACAATAGCAACAACAAAACTATAAAAACAAAAATGCAACAAATATTGCAGCACAAGCAAGTAAATACAGCATTTAAATTGAAACTGCATTTGAAAAATAAAACAACAAAGAAGCTGAGAAAAACAATAACAACAACTTGCAGAAGCCAAACAACATTCAGTTAAGTGAAATGCAGACAATATGACGACGATGTTGTGGATGTTATTGTTGTTGCTGCTGTGGCTGACATTTTATTTTATTAGTTTGTTGCTGATGTTGTTTTTACAGTTATCATGGGACTGAGTGCGCATTTCTTTGACAACAATTGATATGGTTATAAACTGATAACTTGACTGACTTGAAACATAAGAGACTAAATAAAATTGATTAAATTTAAGTCAAACTTGTACTTCAGCAAAGCGCAAACAAAATGGCGACAGTGCCATTTTGAAATACATATTCAATTTAATACTTGACAACAGCAAACGCGCCAGCAGCCAGAATATTATTTTTTATGAAATAGTTCTAGTGTGCTTGTGCTAGAAGTTTGAGTGCTGTTTTTTGCAAACTTAAGAGTTTTGTCTACAAATTCGAGCATGTGTGTGTGTGTGTGCATGTGCGACTTGTCGTTATTATTTTCGCCGACTCTTCACAGCTAAGTGCGCCACGACGCGCCATTTAAAGTTTGCTTAGGCTTCACATGCATTCACACATTTAAACATATTGAGCGTATTTATGGCAGCATTAGCTAGTGTGAGTTTTTTCATTGTTTTTTTTTTTAATCTTGCCTGTGCTCATTTTACTCTTGACAAAAAGTTCAAGGATATGTATCCAGTGGTAAATGGACACATGACGTAATCAGTTTTTTTTTTAAATACAATGTAGTTGCGAGGCCTCCAAAGCTTGTTTACAATTCTTAATTATGCTTGTTAAAACATGGCCGCTCAAACGCTGATGTCATCTTCCTTACACAGTAAGCGACGATGGAAGTAGGTAAAGCGACGAAAAGATAGGAGAGAACAAAAAAAAAATTACGCACAAAATTCGAGAAGACAAAAAAAAAATTGAACGAAAATAATCTCAATGCAAAAATTTTAACGAAAACGAAAGAGAAAATACTGAAAAAAGCAAACAAAAGACACAAATTATGCCACAAACTATTTTCGCAATGATTTTAACAATTTATGGAACGAACTTATAACCTTTTAACGAGTATTTCAAAATAAATGTTTAATACCACTTGATTATTCTACGATTTATCTATGTTCTGGTTAACAATAATAATTAATAATTTTTACAAACACACTTCACTGCAAAACTTCCCGTTAGAAAACGTGGTGTTATAGTTGTGCATTACAATGTCATCACCTACAAATTTTTACAGGCCGGTGTATATTTACGTTGAATATTTTCACTGCTTATATATCCCAGTTATACTTCCCCACGTTAACCTCATACATCTGCGCCATTAATGAACATGTAAAAGCTTTTAAATATTAACAAATGTCTTGCTGCCGCCTATTCTAACCAAAGTGGCGTCACACATGGTCGAGCACGTGGACAAAGATTCGGCATGTGTAAAAAATTAAATGTAAGTTTGTTAGTAATACTTGTACTAAGGAACACAAAACATTTTAATAAGGAACCGAAAATAACGACTATTTTTGAAATTTTGGATCAAAAGACCATGTATAAAAAGTTTTTGTATAATTATTTTAAATATAGCTATGTGACGCTAGGGGAGTAGAGAATCCATTTTTTACATATTTCTTATTTTCATGATTTTTTTAAGATAAAAATCACCTTAAACCAATTATTTTTTGATCGATATTTTTTCGATCAGAAATAAAAGTTATTTCTTGGTCGTTATTTTTTCAATCAGAAATAATAGTTATTTCTTGGTCGTTATTATTATCAATCGGAAATAAAAGTTATTATGTGGTAATTTCTTTCAATCAGAAATAAAAGTTATTTCGTGGTCGTTATTTTTTTCAATCAGAAATAAAAGTTATTTCGTGGTCGTTATTTTTTCGATCAGAAATAAAAGTAATATTTTGTTCATTATTTTTTTGATCAGAGTTTTTTTTGACTATTTTCGATAAGTCTCAAGGTTTTTCTCTTTTTTTCTCAACTCAACTCTTCTTATAACATAATCTCTATTGGCGAAATTACAATACAGCAGTTGCAACGAAACAAAGCAATTGAATATGATTGTTTTATTAGGAAACAAACGAACTACAAACAAGGAAAAAGTCAAACTGCTGTCAAAACAAACCAAGCACCGTAGTTTTTTTGTGAAAGGGAAAACGTGAGAAAACCCCCGCGTTATGTGATTTTTTCTTTTGAAAATTATTAAATCTGGAATAATGTTGCATATTCATAATTGTTTCTTTAGTTCAAGTCTGTTTTAGTTTTTTTGTATGCAAATTATAAAATACGTTGTTACAGATTTTTTCCTTCAAAAAAGTACAACTTTTTAAAAGTCTTTTATATTGAATTAAAAAAAGTGTAAACTGTAATTCAGGATCGAAAAAGCGGAAAACTAAAAAAATCTAATAAAATTTTGTATAATACGAGTATTTATTACACTTAAAAAATTAAAAATTTCGTTTTAATTTTTCAACTTTTGTCACCATTTTCCAACTTTAAGTGTCATTCATAATTTTTGTTGCCACTTTTTTTAATATTCAAATTAAGATTAGCTTTCAGCACTCTCAACTTATAAGATGTAAGAATATTTTCTTCAATGGAAATTATTTCAGTCATAAAACTTTTATTTCTGATCGAAAAAAATAACGGTCAAAATATAACTTTTATTTTTGATCGAAAAAAATAACGACCACGAAACAACTTTTATTTCTGATTGAAAAAAATAACGAGCACGAAATAAATTTTATTTCTGATTGAAAAACATAACGACCACGAAATAACTGTTATTTCTGATCGAAAAAATATTGAACAAAAAATAACTTTTAGTTTTGATTGAAAAAAATAACGAGCACGAAATAATTTTTATTTCTGATTGAAAAAAATAACGACTACAAAGTAACATTTATTTCTGATTGAAAAAAATATGAGCAAGAAATAACTTTTATTTTTGATTGAAAAAAATAACGACCAAGAAATAACTTTTATTGCTGATCGAAAAAATAATGACCAAGAAATAACTGTTATGAAATGCTTGATTGATAGCGATAATCGTTATTGGTGGTACTTGATTTTAATAAAATACGTATTATTTTAGGCACTATAAGGATTTTAAGAAGATCAACAGGTGCATTCCAGTAAAGGTCCAATTATAGGAATTATAGAGTCTTAGCCCTATTCTTAAAATCAAAATATTTATACAACCATTTCATGTATTCCTTATTAATAAGTTTTTATAAAAAAAACTACAGTGTACTGTGCATACAGTACAGAACATGGTATAATTATTTGACAAGGTAGCCGTGACAGTTTTTGGCGATTGGTAGTTGTCAAAAGCTGTTTACTAGCTATGTGCTTATTTTTAACTTTTCTTTGATTCATTAAATTTGTTTGCGAAGTTTATTGGAATATTTTTAGTTTGCCGCGATTGACTAGCTTTGTTAAAGTCGTTGCCTATTTTTTTACATTTTTTTGATTTATTGCATGAACAGCTAATTTCGACAACTACCCATCGCCTCTCGTGAGAAAAAAGCCCGTCTATGCTACTAACTTGTCAGTAATTGTACCATGGTAATGAAGTAAAACATCTTCAAATCGTTTACTAAGCGTACTCTAATATTAATGCTTTGATCACAATGTCTTTTCAGTAAAATATTTTTCAAATTGTTTAACTTTAATAATACAGTGTGAAGAAACCTTAAAGAAATTTTTGAAAAGGGACATGTTGCGAGTCAATCGTACCGGGTCGGACCTTTCAATGTCATCAAAACTTATTTAATTTTTTTCAAATTTTTTTGTGCCAGCATCCATTGAATTTTTACGTTTGCATTGTTTGAAATGAAAAACAAAATCCACTTCGCGTTAGTTTACGTGATAGAATTTGGCGTAAATAAAAAAACAAAAATCCGACTAAATACAAAAAAAAAGCGTTTAGCTTAGCAAATTCTTGTATCTTTCTTTAGTATAAAAAAAAATTATATTTCTATTAATTTTTGTTAAACAATGTTTCATTTATGATTTTTTCCACAAAAATTAACTGCACGTAAAAATACCTTTCCATCGAACAAAGAACATCGAAATCGGTTAAGAAATCGCTAAATGGCGGCAATTTTTACTTTTTTTCTTAGTCAATTATAGATTCCTATGTATATGTTTGGTACCATACAAAATGATCCCATTTCGTCAAATCTTTTTACATAGTCCAGTTGTACGCAAAAGTCTACGAAAAAGAAGTTAATTTTGTTTTTAAGTTTTAACAAGTCAAATGACTGTAAAATTCAATGCATACACATAAGATTTAAACATCAATTAATAAAAATTGTGACAGTGAAAGGTCAGACCAGGTGCAATGAACTAGCAACATGTCCCTCCTTGAGAATTTCTTCTAAAATTGGTTTTTGTAAATTTTAAGCGGCAACACTGTGTAATTTGCGCTGCTTCCAGAAAATTTGGGTCGGAAAATCTTGGTTCACAAAAATTTGTAGAAGAAACAAGTTACATTAATCTAAGACATATTTCCTTTAACTTTGGATACTCTGATCAATTTAAGTATTTCCAAAATTGAATGAAATCGACTTCACACTGAATGATTTTCACTCGCCAATTTTATACATTAAATTTCTCGCTGTGAAGTATTATAAAAAGCGTTCTCGATGTCGTGTCGTTGCTGTCTCAATGTCGACTAAAGCTGGAAGTTCATTTAATGCAGTTGCGTTTCGAGTCCATCTACTCGCTGGCGCGATTCAGTAGATATATGTTATGATAGAATATTCAGGTAGTATTATTAGCTAGAAATCAGCTCGGGATTAACTGTCATTTTGGGCATATAGTGTCAAAATGTAGTGAGTAGGGCAAACAATGTTGTTTCTGTATTATTTGAAATTAGAAAACGATAAACAATTATTTATCTTTTCTTTGAACTTGATATAAGCCAAGTGAATAACATTGATAAATAGCAAATTGTTTGGTTTATTGCATCAAAAGTTAGGCTTCTGCATAAGAGAAATAATATGAAGAATATGATTTAAAGTTTTAATGTTGGACTGATTAATAAATGAATAAAAAAATTTGATAAAAATAAGGACACCTACATTTGAAACTTCTCAAAACTTAAATGTAGTCTATGGCATAGAATTTAACAGAAGTAACTACACTCTAAAAAATAAATGTAAATTTACTATAATTACTATAGTAATTTTTTGTATAAATTCAAACCGATGTGTAATTTTACTATAAATCTTATATTGATCTTTGAATATTTACCATTAAACACTATTCTTAGCAAAATTAAGCAATATATGTTCAATTTTGTTGCAATATCTACCGCAAGGCCGTATATTCCTATATAAATTGAACTAATGAAACAGATGTTCCAGTCAACTCTGTTTGTCAACGTGTACGGATATCAGAATGTAAGAGTTATATGGTTTTTAATTAAAAAAGTGCAGTAATAACTCGATTTTTATTAAAAGTTTTATTATGTTGTAGTATCTTGTGTGGGTACAACACAACACAATAGGTATATGTGAGCAATATGTTAATAATTCAATAAAAATCTAGAAAGAATATCTGTGAATCATTTGTTTTTCTCTTTTGGATCGCATCGGCAGGAATTTTTATATGGAAGTGTTTTTTATATTCCTCATTTTGCTGTTTACAGTGCCAATTTAACGAAGAAATAAGCAATAAAGATAAATTAAATTTATTTCTGCACGTACCGTCAAGTGTGAAGTTTTAAGAAATATTAAATTGTGTTTTAAACCAAGAATGTCAAAAACTAACAATGTTGCATTTACTATAACATCAATATAAATGTAATTGATTACATCAATCTTAGTAAAAATAAATTCAAGTTGTTGAATTTTACTAACATAAGAATAGTAATTTTGTTATGGTACTTCATAAATAATAGCAATTGATGTTTAATTTTGCTGCAATGCCAATATTTTTTCATTAATATTGCTTCATATTTAACTCAAATTTAAACACTTTTTGCTGAATTTCACTACAAGTCAATAGTAAACAATATGTTTAATTAAATAAAGGTGTGTAAATTTACTGTAGCAACAGCCGCAAAACTGTTGCATACAAGTATTGTAGTAAAATTCAACAAAAACTTTTTAGAATGTAGCAGCAAAAAAATTATCGACTTCATATGAAAATGTGGATATCGAGGCAATAATAACACCAAAAGATCCTCTTCTACTTCTTGGTGTGATTGCGATACTTTTATTTGACACTAAATGCCCAAAGTAACGAGTAAAAGCAGCGATTAATACTACCTGGTAATTCTGTTATGATGTATGTGAAAGCTTATGAGAGCAAGTTCAATGCTTGTCAACGTTCCGCTCAGAAAACGCAATTAACGTAAGAGAAGTTGAAAATATTTAAACTTTTGTTCTGATATTACAAACGTATACACCAAATTTTAGTTCTGCAGCTTAAATATGAACCATTTTATAGCCATTTAATGGTTATTACCATATTGAGTTAACTGGGAGGTGGGTGTGTTTATTGTTCAAACTTTATTGTTTTGTGCCAGTTTTTGATTGTTATGGAAGGTAGTTGTGCTCATTTGCTTTTCTTTTCTTTTATTTATAAAAGATACTCTGCACCAACGTTTCATTGCTGTACGACCAATATATCTATTGATGGCCGTGGTTCGTATGGAGGCTCGACACTGTGCTTCGCAAAGTACAAAAATCAAGCTTTACAAGCCCTATGGTTCTAGCCTCAATTTTTGTTTCAGTCTGTAGTAGAGTTTATGTTATGTTATTTATCAACATAATAAGCATGAAAATTGTATACTTACAATATGTATCTGTTTTCAAGCGATCGATAGTATCTTGCTTCAATTTGGAATTCTTCTTGCCCATCTTTAAGCCAATTTAGTCTCAATTATGATGAATGATATCCTGCGTTATAAGTTTCAAACTCAAGTTATATTGATTAATTTATGGCAATTATCGTAAATTGATGCTTAGGTTTGTTGTTGTTGTAAGCTGATTTTCTTCTTTATTATATATATTGTCTTAAGTTTATATTCCGTTGTGGTTTAAATTTCAAGCCAATGTTTTTGCAACTCAATAAAGTTTACTAACTTTTTGTTTTTAATTGTTTTGAAACGTTGGTATGATTCCCTGTTCTTATTGATTATCCTTTTTTAAATGTATTGCGTGGTAACCGTCTGCAAAGATAAATAAAAGATTGTTTTAGAATTACATAAAATACAAATAGATTAAAGATTGCTTAAAATTAGCAAAAGATTGAGTCGTTCATTTTGGAAATGACAAAAATTAATTTATATGAGAATCAAAATTTAAAATTTTTGCGTTTAAAAACTATCAAAATATTTGAAACATATAACATAAAAGTATAATGCTTTTGGGTTTTTAAGGAGGTTAAATTTATCAAACCAATTAGCACAATAAATTTTATTTTTAAAATTTATTTTTTTTATGGCTATTAAACTTATGTTACTTAAAAAATATTTTGGCGTAAAAAATTTATGAAATTCATATTATTATAACGTTATTCCCAAACAAAAAATAAAATCAAATTTTTTTATATTTCTCACACATTTTTCAATGTATTTTTTACGTTGCTCATAACTTCTATTTTTTAAATTATTTTTTACGTTGCCTGGTAAGAGCTATTCAAGAGAAATATATTTTTACGTTATTTCAAAGGCCGTTATATCACCACCTGCGTGCCAAAACTATGAATATACTATTTTTAGATTTGGGAAAACGAGTTTAAAGTTTTGAATGCTTCTAAAAATTAGAGAAGTTAAATTTTTTAAAGTTTTCTCTTACCGAATGGTTAGTATTAAATAGCTACTAGTTAGTATTAAATTTTCTTTAATAGCTTAAAATTGTTTGAAATTTGGCTGACCTTTCTCTCTTTGAAGGTATTTTAAAACACATTCTTTGTCTTGGCATGCAGAAAATTAAAATTTTTAAAACCTTCATAAATTAAAACCCAATATTTTCGCTTGCAGATATGTGGACATTAGTACACTCGATTCATGATTTCTATTTGGTTGGTCTTCAATTTGGTGCAAAATAAATTTGGCACATTAGTTTATTTGGCGTGATAAAGATTAATAAAAAAAAACACATTCATTGATTTAGAACAGTAGTATTGCGGCAGATCTGATCAACATATTCCATATTTTGATACTATGTTCCTTACATAAAATTGCATCAGAAACGGCAATAAACCGAAAATCGAATTTGTTCACATTCATGGTTTTGGCATGCAAGTAACTATATGTAATTAAATAAACCTATTTTGTAATTTAAAGCTTCAATTATTTTATTATAGGAATTTAATTTAACAAATAAAGTTTGCGAAAGTGCTTTGTCACCGAAATTGCATTTTTTGTCTGTCAATAAAAGATGTAATGCCGAAAACGTTCGCTTGGAAGAGACTTGTGTAGCTGGCACTGCGAGGAAAAAATGTGTTTATATTCGCAAATATGGAAAAGTATAATTTTTTAATTCCATTGGTTAGAGGATCCCCTTCCATTTCTGAGGATGAGCCAATTCCAAGCTCTGTCAATGACTCTCTGAGCAACGGTGTAGTGCTATAGTAAGTGGATTCATTAATGAGAAATCACATGTTAGTTGTTAAAAAGGCACCTCAGAAATATAATTTTTGATTTTTGAAAATAAAAGTTATGAACAACATAAAAATTTTTGACTTTTCTATAACTGTTACGAGACAACGTAAAAAATACAAATTAAAAATTAACATTATCAGTAATAAATAAAATAATTTTTGTATAGTTGTTAAAAAAGCAATGCAAGCAATGAGTTGACAAAGTCTTATCGCAATCGGATGAACGGTATTGCAGCACATAACCAACGAACAAACAAACAAACATTCATTTTTATATATAAGATAATATCTAAATAACAATACAGAGTACTCTATAGGGTAAGAAAACTCAATTTTAAAATTTAAATTTTTCCTGACCCAAACTTTATAAAATTTCATAGTGACTTGTACTACAGAATTTTAGAATTTAAGCATAGTACTCTGTTCAGTTTCATGTGAAATTCCACTTAAATCTCTATACAAAATATGACAGCTGCGAAACAAGCGTGGAAATTTTCACAACATTTTCGTCAGAGCAGGACTCTGTTCCGCTGCGTGAAATTATCGCAACATGTTTCTGAGCAACATTTTTTCACGACAGTTTAATTGTACTGCCTATTTATTTTGAAGTGAAAAGAGAGAAATCATATGAAATCTCCCAACATATTCTCTGAATCTCTCTGAGAAATGCTGGCATAGGAATTCGCAACAAACTCGCGAATTTAGCGTCACCCTATTATTTTAAATATTTTAAAATTTTTAAATTCTGACAACGAATTCGGATTCAGCGACCCATTTTTACCCTTTAGTTCGCGCCGGCCCTGAATTCGTAAAAATAAAAAAGGTGGTAACCCTATCCACCATTTTGAATTTTAAAATTCTGACTTCAGATTTGAAATAAGCGATCCCTAACACTAATAAATTATGTTTTAAACTTTAAAAAATATGTACATATTATTAGGTGGCAATACTGTGGTATTTTTATGTAGGATTTAATCCTAATTTATATTTAGGTAGGAACTCTAACCTTTATCTTAAATTTTAAAATGTGACATTATATTCCAAATCAAATCCGTTGTCAGAATTTCAAAATTACAAGAATTCGCAAAAATAAAAAAAAATCTAGGTGGCAACTCTATCTTAAATTTTAAATTTTGACATAAAGCCTAGTACTCTGTTCGTTTACGTGAAATTTCGCTGGCAACATCTATTTATTTGTTGCGTGAAATTTCTGACTTAAAGTTTGTTGCGAGGAATTCCTATGGCAACGTTTCTCAGAGAGACTCAAAATAAGTTGGCAGATTTCATATGATCTCTCTCTTTTCACTTCAAAATAAATAGGCAGTACAATTAAATTGTCGTGAAAAAATGTTGCGCAGAAACATGTTGCGATAATTTCATGCAGCGAAACAGAGTACTGTTTTGACGAACATGTTGTGAAAATTTACACGCTTGTTTCGCAACTCTATCTTAAATTTTAAATTGCGCCATAAGATTTGAAATCATCTACCCCTTAAACTTCCAACCACGAAGTCCATAGAATCCTTAAAAGTCCTATTACGCTTAAGCTCTCTCAACAAAAGCTCATTGAATTTTTTGGATACTTGCTTTTAATTCAATTAATTGGATACTTGCGAGCTTACGAGCTTTTCAACTTTCTGCCCGACAAAGTAAGACGAGCGAGCATATGTATCTGTTTGGTATTTTTGCAAGCTGGCTTAAGCTTGATTTTTCAAGTTTGGATACATACTTGAATTGGAGTTCTTAAAAAGGTTTGAACTTCAAGTAGGCTTGTGCAGTTCTCTGGTAAATATGTCGTGATTTTGTGGCTGACTTGCCTAAACAAAAAAGAAAATCTTCTTTGTAAATTGGCTTGAAATTTTAACAATATGCTTCCAATACTGTATTAAATCAATATTAAACACTATTTTTTCTTTTGAGAAGATGCCATCTTATGATACGCGCTGCAAATTAAATTGTCACTAAGAAGGTAAGCACAGAGCGTTTTATTTATCAAATGCCTGGTAGATAGCAGCATAGTTTGTCCGGAATTACTGGAGTTAATTCCGTTCTATGCTCCGATTCGGCCATTGGGGGAGAGTTCTTTGTTCTGCGATCCATTTCATAGAACTAATTATGGCATGAATGAGCCAATATCTAGATGTTTAGTTAATTACTACTTAATTGCTTATAATATTGATTTTAGTGACAGTTTCATTGTATTTAAAAATAATGTTTTTGAAATTTTAAACTAATTTTCGCTGTTTTTATGTTATAATAATGTAATATATCTCTTAGAAGAAAAACAAAAAACTTAGTAATAAGTAAACAAAACCTGTTAGAATAAGTTAGAATAAGTTATTTGCATTGCCTTGTTTGGCCAATAAATAAATAAATAAATAAATAAATATTTATTATTGGAGGATATATCTTTTGTAATTATGAAATAGTCTGTAAGATCTTGTGTCAGTAGACTGAATTAAATAAATAAATAAATAAATCTTATAAGTGAAAAGAAAAATTGCCTTAAAAAGTTTTTAATTGTTACCAATTTACATTGCCTAACTTAACGCTTGCTCAGCATACCATTTATTAAATTCATAACAACTTTAAACACACTAAAGCACACTATAACAGTGTCTAGAAAGTTTCAAAAAAATAGCGTTTGATGTGGCTAAATTTTACTAAAAAAGCTGAGCTTGTTGTCAAGCAAGATTTATATAGCTACAACGCAGAAACTGTAGCACTTGTTTTTGAAATAAACTTAAGCACATGTTGAAACAAAAGTTTATAATTATATGTGAAATGTTTAAATGAAACTGAATTCATATGAAATGAGTTCGTTTAGCTTTCACTGCAATAATGCATGTGTATTTATATTCTAAGATCGCCTCATATTATATTCCTAAAATTTGATATTCTGAAAAGTTTCTTTAATCTAGTTGAATCACGTGTCTTGTTAGTTTTCCATTTTTTCGATTTTTATATCAATGGGCAAAACTTTACCCATAAGAATTATACAAAATCTATGCATTAACCGAACTTTTAACCGACTTTTGTAACTTACACAAACTCTTTATATAATGATTAATTGATGAAGTTATCACATTAAACTACTAATATATACATAAAACATAACTAACTCCAACTTTTCTGAACCATGAGAGATAAAAAGAAACATTCATATAACATAAAAAATGTCAGAAATTTGTTATTAAGTCAGTAACTTTGCTATAACTGCAGTTATATGTGTAACATTAAGTTTTCTAACTAGCATTGGACCAAAATAAATGGCTTTCGGTCAGAAAGCTTTCATTATTTTAAATTATTTAGGCCAAAAGAGAAATGCATGTGAATTGCGATGAACTGAAAGAAACCATTTACAACACAGTGGTCTTTTTTTCAAAAAATTTGTCTCATTTGTCATGTTTTGCTGTCAGCATTGAGGCGTGAGTGTCATGATCATAGATAGGTAGACATAGATTAGATATATACACTACATATTTCACTCATATATTTTGACATAAACATTAACCTACACGTCAGACGTAAGTGTGGAGAATTCCTGTTTCAAATAAAAAATATTTTTATGCTTGTATGTCATGCTTTTATTTCCGGTTGGTTATAACATACATAGAAGATAAAATCTTTAATAAAAAAAACACTTGTGTGAATAATAGTCCACGAATTACATAAAATAGGATGTTGTAAAAATTTTTAAATTTTTAATGGAATTTCACAATTTATCAAAACATCACTTGCTAAGTTGAAATGAGGGGTAAAAAAACAAAAAATAAAGGATATGCTCTAAATGGACAGTATAAGAATGCATACGTAGAAATTATTTTGCAACAGGCAGGTGTTGTTTGGAAACAGTCATATATCAAACCAAACTTACACATACACACGTAGGTAAAAATTCATTGCAACCTTTATATAAAATATATTCATGAATAAATATTTAACGTATTGAATATTTCAGCTTTTTTAAATTGCTCAGCTGTTAGCTAGAATTTTCGCACAATGACCTAATGCACTTCTGAATTAAAATTATAAGTGCAAGCATTCTGTTTTTTATTAAGAGTATTTTATACTTTTCAAAATTTGTATTTGTAACTGTATGAATTCACTAAAATTTTTAAATAAAGTAACATTATAAAATTGAGAAAGCAACATAAGATACAAATTCAAAAACTAAAAACACAATAAATTGAAATATAACTGTTAAAATTTAATTCAGTCTTAGAGAAGGATAAGAGGTAAGCGAGAAAATAGAAGCGTACAGAAAGTCAAGAAAACTTATCGACAATTAAATACCTGTAATTTTTCTTAAAACACTTTGGGTGTTTTTTTAACTGCATGAAAAGTTTCGATGGTTGTTGTCTATGGTTTGACAGTTGATAATGCTAAACTGTGTTGACATTTCTGTTTAGTAAGATTTGAAAATTTATCATGAATCGCTTAGCGCTAGAATAACGCTTACAAATTGCGAAAATTTACCTTGAAAAATAAATGTGTTTGCGAAGTACATAGAACACTTCGTCTATTTTACGGTCAACATAATCGGCCTAGTGAGCAGCGTTGCCATATTCACAGTTTTAACTGTAAATTACAGCTTTTAAAACAGGCATACAGTTTTTTAAAATGACACTTAGTGCAAATTACAGTTTTTAAAAATTTCAAATTTATGAATAAAGCATAGTACTCTGTTCAGTTTCATGTGAAATTCCACTCAAATCTCTATACAAAATATGACAGCTGCGAAACAAGCGTGGAAATTTTCACAACATTTTCATCAGAGCAGTACTCTGTTTCGCAGCGTGAAATTATATACATGTTTCTGAGAAACATTTTTTCACGACAATTTAATTGTACTACCTATTTATTTTGAAGTGAAAAGAGAGAAATCATATGAAATCTCCTAACATATTCTCTGAATTTCTCTGAGAAACGTTGCCATAGGAATTCCTCGCAAAAAACTTTAAGTCAGAAATTTCACGCAACAAATAAATAGATGTTGCCAGCGAAATTTCACGCAAACGAACAGAATACTAGGCTTAAACAGTTAATTAAATTTGAATTTGAAAAGGCATTTTTAAAAGATGTGGAAATTCTGTCTCCAACTAAAGTTTAAAATACTTTTCAACCATATATATTTCAAATGAGTCGACATTTGACAAATGTTGTAAAAATTGTTTAATAGCAAGAAGTTTATGATGAATGACAAATTACATCAAATTAATTTTAGCGATTTTAGTTTAAATCCTGACAGTGATACCTATTGAAGTTTTTGGGAATTTTTTTTAAAAATAAAAAAAGCGATGACAGTGAAACATTTCCTTTTTTTAGAAAAAGGGTATCTGCTGCTTTATGCATTCCAATAGCCATAGCAAATGTAGAAAGAAAATTTTCCATAATTAATATTAATAAAAAAAAACTTAGAAATAAGTCAAAAATTACCACACTATGTGGTATTCTAAGAACAAAAGATCTCTTAAAAGAATGCATCAAATTGTACTCAATTTGATAAATCAATCCTAAAGCATACTACTCTGTTCAGTTTCATGTGAAATTCCACTCAAATCTCCATACAAAAAGTGACTGCTGCGAAACAAGCGTGGAAATTTTCACAACATGTTCGTCAGAGCAGTACTCTATTCCGCTGCGTGAAATTATCGCAACATGTTTCTGAGCAAAATTTTTTCACGAAAATTTAATTGTACTGCCTATTTATTTTGAAGCAAAAAGAGAGATATATGAAATCTCCCAACTTATTCTCTGAGTCTCTATGAGAAACGTTGCTATAGAAATTCCTCTCAACAATTTTTAAGTTAGAAATTTCACGCAATAAATAAATAGATGTTGCCAGCGAAATTTCACGCAAGCGAACAGAGTACTAGGCTTAATATACAAAAAAATTGACAAGTCAATTTACGAAATTTAATGAAATCAAATTTCAAAAACAAAAAACAAAAAGTGATCTATTCAAAAGCATGGTGTAATTATAATTAGGTATTCCCATTCGCAATATCTGAAAAAAATAGGCTGCCTAATTTGAGCATTTCATTTAAAATTTTTTATGTGAAGTCGTATAAATTGTCAAAATAAGGCAGCATGTCACAGAAAAATGTCAGGTGTTGGCAACTTCATAGGTATATTTTTGTTAATTAATTGTTTCTTATAACTTTCATTTTAATAAATAAACAAATACCAATAAATTTGAACTTGCTTTTTTTAAAAATACAGTTTTTTATTTTGGAATTTACAGTTTTAAAAAAAGTCTGGCAACGCTGCTAGTGAACAAGCAATTCGTGCAGTAACTGATCGTTTTCGCACTAATTTTACTCTTTTCGATTCAAAATACTCCATAAAAATGAAAATTAAAATTTGGTGCAGTTTACACGCTCAAAGCATCATTGGTTTTTCTTTCTTTCGAAATTATTATTAATCAGCTAAATATCGTTGAAATTTCGTTCCAACAAGACGGCGCAACTTGCTATACAGAGCGCTTAGCCATCAATTTATTGCAAAATCAATTTGGTGACAACTTTATTTCGAGAAGTGGTCCTGTTAACTGGCCCCCTTGTTAGTGCGACTTAACTCCTCTCAATTACTTTTTATGGAGCTATGTTAAGTCATTGGTTTATGCCGACAAACCAGCAACTTTTGAAGAATTGGAAGCCAATATTTAAGCCACCATTAACGCCATACGGCCAGATTTATTGGAAAAAGTAGTGAAAAATTGAACTGATCGAATGGACTATGTAACTCGTAGCCACGGCCGACATACTCCGGAAATCGTATTTAAAAAATAAATGCCATGAAATTATCTTATCTTAATATGATAAAAATTTATTCCATCAATGTTTCTGTCTTGTAATATTATTTAAAGTTTTCATGCAGCTAAAAAAACACCCAATGCAAGGTGTAGAGTTCCAAGGCTTTTTAGTAGTGATAAAATACAATGTGCTGAAGTATGCAAATTTGTGTTTAGTATTCTTGGAGTTCAGTTTCTGTTTGATTTCTAAACTAAAACTTTCAAAGAAGTATGTAGAGCTTCGTAAATAAACGACAAAGTGCAAAAAAATGCACTATTAGACGTCTGCATCCTTTTTTCAGGATAACATTCTTTATAAGCTAACATATAATATGCACGAAATAATGTTCAAAATACCATTGAAATAACGTTCAAAATACTTCTCTGTTATGCTTGAATAAAAATCAAATGACATATTTTTAAAGATCTGTTATAAGAATGTCTTTTGGTTATTTAACCCCAATAAATTCTACGTTCTAAAATCTTTCTAAATCTAAATCATTCACCTAAGGCTATGAGTTTTGTATGGCTTCTCAATATATTACTCAAAAGGCTAAGCAAAGTTTTCCAACACATAATATAAGGTCAAATTCAAAGCTCAATTTGATGATAGATTGGACAGAAAATTTTAAGTATCTCAGTTGCTTACATTCTTGAAGCATCAACTTTCTATCCCCACCAGACTTCTGCGCTTGTAGCAGAAAATAATTATAGTTGTGATACAACATTTACTAATAATATCATCCTAATAATATCCTGATTGCAGCACAAACATTAAACTAAGCACACATGTCTGCATAACATCATCATAACCGTAGTCATTATCTTCATATGGGTTTGTCAATAATTCTTGCATCGATATGCAACTCCTGCGGCTTTTAAAACTTAAATGGTTTCCAATGCAAAATTCAACTTTAACTTCGTCTTCTATTTTGCTTTGCTCAGCACAGTCAGTGGAGCACAAACATTTTAGTGCAGCTTTTGAGTAGCAGGATGTTGGCAATAAATTTAAATTTTGCATGCCGAGAACTTTTGCAACGTGGTAACATTTAATGAAAAGTTTGTTACAGCTAGTTTCAGATGATGCGAAAACATGTCAGACTAAATTTTTTTAAGGGGAAATCTACTGTAAATCATCCAAAAAATTAAATGAATTTAATTAATAGCTAGCAGGCTTCTGTTGTCCGCGGCTTCACCACGGACGTTTTTTATCAATCTTCTTAACACCTTAAAAACGGGACAATTTTTTTCACACATATACTACTTTGTACCTAATTTCGATTTTGACTAATTTTAATTTGATACGGTCAGTTTTTTTTTGGAGCATCGCTCTGCATTTATATGTATCTCACTTTTCGCCTTGCTCGAGGCTCATCAGTTTTTTTTTTTAGTTGCGCTGTGCTAGCTGAGCACGGAGAGAAAAACACAGAGCAACGTGGAGTTTAATGAAACTCTCGCAGCAACACAAACGCGTCAAAAGTCAAAGAAAAAGCAATGCGTAGCTGGGATGATTTCTTAAAAAACTTATTACCTTAACTAAATATACTTATTATTAAAATTTTGAAAGAAAAATACCCCTAATTAAATTTGTAGTACAAAAATAATATTTAAAAATTTTTTTCATAGTAATTGGCCTAGTACTTTTGGAGTAAAGTCGTAACTTTAAATTTTCACTTCAATTTTATATAATACTATAGATAAAGATATTGCCACCAACTTATTTTAAAAATACAAGCTATTTAAGAATACACATTTTTAAGCAGCCAAAAGGCAGGATAAGTGCTGATTGATTTCGAAAAGATTGATATAAATGACTCTGCAAGGATCCTTTAAAGCTATTGTTGTTTTTCTAGGCGTTCTAATAATGCTGCTTTTTTGAAAATTTAAAAATGATGAGTTTCATAACAGTAATAAAGTTGCGCAAGTTAGACAACACTCAATTCTTTATAAATTATAAATGCAAATTTCAGAAATGAAGTCAGTTTTTCACAATCAGCTTAAATATGTGAGTAATATGTTTGAGTAATATGTAAATAGTCAAAGGATTTTTCTGATAATTTCATCTTGTCTTGTTAACGCATTGACTGATTGCGAACGTATTTAACGCTTTGTTCAACTGCTTTGCAGAACTTTAACAAAGGAATTAAGTTCCTAGTTAAACACTTCATGGTCTTTTTACACCAATTAAATAATTTTTGCATAGTTGCCACAAATTCAAGAATATGATTCTTAAACAGAAGGGGCTATTCTTAAATATAGCTCAAGTGTTTTTAACTTAATCATACTATATTCGTAAAAAACATTTATCATTGAAGATGTGAAAAAATTTAAATTAAAAAAAATTAATACAAAATATTGTGATAAATCAGCACTGAATTTGTTTTTCATAACATATTAACTATTGATTTAATTAGCCAAAAATTTTCACACTTTACGAAAGAAATGCGAATTTTGAGCCAAAATTCACAAATTTTATTATTTAACTCATTTTTTCAAATAAAATTCGAATGCATTGAAAAATTATTCACAATAAAAATATTATCTTCATCACTTTAAATTAAATTTCCTGAAAAATAAGCATTTGCAGTTTTATACATATGAGCTGTTCAGAGCACAAGTGGCGTAAGTCCATTTTTTAGAGAAATTGAGTTAAGTTCGTAGAAGTGAAGAGGAAAATGTAACCTATTTATGAGTACGGGCTAGAAACTCCTAGCTTACGTTATCTCTGAACAAAATGCAATACTTTGTTATTTCTCTGAAAAATACCATTATTTTTTCAGAACACAAGTGGCGTAAGTCCATTTTTGGTAGTTTTGAGAAAATTGAACGTTTAGAAAAATTCTTAAATGAATTCTAAGTATGAAGAACTCAGTTTTGCTTATAAGCTTGGTCAAGAGCATAATTGGAGCTATCCATATCGTAAAAAATAAACTAAATAATACACAAAAACGATGCAGAATATTGCATATTAGTAAAAACATTTGGAATTGCGCCACTGAAAATTATTTTAAATTTCTCGTTTCCGCTGTAGAAATCAAATAGAAGATATTTTTCAAAAAATTTTTGACGAAGAATGGCAGCATTTTTACAAAGAAGTTAGAAAAAACCACCCCTTAGCGATTATTTGCATTATTAAGGGAGATATAAAAAGAATGGACTTACGCCACTTGTCCTCTGAAAATTTTTAAAAATTTATCTTTTCCGCTGTAAAAATGTAATGGAAAATATTTTTAGGAATTTTTTGATGAGGAATGACAGCATTTTTTCATAGAAGTAGGACAAAACTACCCATTAGCGATTATCTCCATTATTAAGGGAGATATAAAATGAATGGACTTACGCCACTTGTCCTCTGAAAATTTTTTAAAATTCCTCCTTTCCGCTGTAAAAATGTAATGGAAAATATTTTTAGGAATTTTTTTGATGAGGAATGACAGCATTTTTTCAGAGAAGTTGGACAAAACTACCCATTAGCGATTATCTCCATTATTAAGGGGGGTATAAAATGAATGAACTTACGCCACTTGTCCTCTGAAAATTTTTTAAAATTCCTCCTTTCCGCTGTAAAAATGTAATGGAAAATATTTTTAAGAATTTTTGATAAGGAATGACAGCATTTTTTTCATAGAAGTTGGACAAAACTACCCATTAGCAATTTTTTAAAATTACCCTTTTCCACTGTAAAAATGTAATGGACTATATTTTTAAGGATTTTATGGTAAGGATTGACAGAATTTAGTTTCAGAAGTGCGATTAAAACATCCCTTTGTGATTTTCTGAATAATTGAGGAGGCCAGAATGCAGTTATTAATATTAAAGTTAAAGTCTTATTAAACAGCTGAAATTAAACACAATTGTTTCTATTTAGTAGGAATGTAATAATATGTAATATTTATTAATATATTAAAAAATGTAATAAAAAATATTTACAAATATAAGTTTTCATCGTTATCGTTGTCGTTATTTGGAGCAATGGTAAATTTTCGAAAAAGTATATATCAAAACTCCCTTTATAATGAAGATAATCGCTAAGGGATGATTTTGTCCAACTTCTATGTAAAAATTCTTAAAAATATTTTCCATTACATTTTTACAGCGGAAAGGAGGAATTTTAAAAATTTTCAGAGGAGATGTGGCGTAAGTCCATTCATTTTATATCTCCCTTAATAATGGAGATAATCGCTAATGGGTAGTTTTGTCCGACTTCTATGAAAAAATGCTGTCAATCCTCATCAAAAAATTCTTAAAAATATTTTCCATTACATTTTTACAGCCGAAAGGAGGAATTTTAAAAAATTTTCAGAGGGAAAGTGGCGTAAGTCCATTAATTTTATATCTCCCTTAATAATGAAGATAATCGCTAATGGGTAGTTTTGTCCAACTTCTATGAAAAAATGCTGTCATTCCTCATCAAAAAATTCCTTAAAATATTTTCCATTACATTTTTACAGCGGAAAGGAGGAATTTTAAAAAATTTTCAGAGGACAAGTGGCATAAGTCCATTCATTTTATATCCCCTTTAATAATGGAGATAATCGTTAATGGGTAGTTTTGTCCAACTTCTATGTAAAAATGCTGTCATTCCTCATCAAAAAATTCTTCAAAATATTTTCCATTACATTTTTACAGCGGAAAGGAGGAATTTTAAAAAATTTTCAGAGGAAGAGTGGCGTAAGTCCATTCATTTTATATCTGCCTTAATAATAAAGATAATCGCTAATGGGTAAATTTGTCCAACTTCTATGAAAAAATGCTGTCATTCCTCATCAAAAAGTTCTTAGAAATATTTTCCATAACATTTTTACAGCGGAAAGGAGGAATTTTAAAAAATTTTCAGAGGACAAGTGGCGTAAGTCCATTCATTTCATATCTCCTTTAATAATGAAGATAATCGCTAGTGGGTAGTTTTATCCAACTTCTATGTAAAAATGCTGTTATTCCTCATCAAAAAGTTTTTGAAAAATATCTCCTATTAGATTTCTACAGCGGAAACGAGAAATTTAAAATAATTTTCAGTGGCGCAATTCCAAATTTTTTTACTAATATGCAATATTCTGCACCATTTTTATGATCTATTTAGTTTATTTTTTACGATATGGATAGCTTCATTTATGCTCTTGACCTAGCTTATAAGCAAAACTAAGTTCTTTATACTTGGAATTTATTATAAGAATTTTTCTAAATGTTAAATTTTCTCAAAACTACCAAAAATGGACTTACGCCACTTGTGCTCTGAACAGCTCATATCAAGAAGAAAAAAAAATAATAAACATATATTATAATATTCATTTTGTAAAAATGTAACTTTATTTTACTTTCCTTTATATAAAAAAAAGTACTTGTATATGACCTTTTTACATACTGCCAAAAAAGGTACGTTGAAAAAATTTTCTACGAGTGATTAGTGAGGCGTTTTTTTATTTTACCAACCCCTAAAATTAACAAAAGTATTAACGGTCAATTCTAGGCGTTTCCAACGTTGTAACGAAATATTTTTGTTAGTAAATTCAATAAATTATTTCATGAATTTTAAAATATTTCTGGAAGTATTAAAGATTAGAGTGAAAATAAATTTTTTATTTAAAATCAAGAGTTGATTCCTTTTCATAAATATTTTTTTTAAAAAATTGGAACAGATAAAAAAAAGTTGCAGGGCTTAAAAAACTCAGGCAAGTGAAAATTCTCCTAAGGATAGAGTTTGAAAAATGTGAGGACATTTTTATTAGAACAGTATTGACTTAAGATATGCCACATTTTTTAATTTTAATCCTCATCAGGTCACCAGATCCTTACAATATACGAACCATATTTTGATGAGGAATCTTTAAATAAAGATAGCCTCAGAAAAATATGATCGCAACCAGTTGGAATTGACTTTAAGTCTTCCTTTAAAGGCCAATTACTATCATATTCAAAGCATGTGCTTACTAAAATAAGGTTTTCCTTAACTGATTTCCTCTCAGTATTTTTGTTAGTGTGTATAAAAAAGTAATTTTTCATCTATCCTGTCAGCATTATTTTTGCATGCACTAAATTTTCAACTTGTTGTTACATATATTTAAAAAAAAAATATTTGCAGACCGCATAGTATTTATTCAACGTGGAATTAAAAACTTTTTCATGATATGATTTCATATTTCTTTAGAACATATTCCTAAAAGTAATTTATAAAAATATTTTAAAAGCGTAAACAATTTCAAGATACGATTTGCGATAAATCAGTGAAAGTCATAATTTTAAGCCATTTTAAGGTGGATACAGCTGTGACATAATTGCTTTATCAAAATTTAATAAATTCTTCTTAAATAAAATTTTTCTATTGTATGTAAAGCAGGTTGCTATTGTTGAAAATTTTTCGATTTCTTACTTTTTTTTTATTTTACACATACCATTTTTTCTTTTTCCAACGTCCAAACTTAAGCTTAGTATGGTGTAGGAACGAACATTTTGAGGCTTTTAATTCTACACACGAAATTTTTGTGTAGACTCAACACTAACATATACTTACCATAACGTGTTTGTTGAATGTGTTAGTAGAATATTATTGTTAAATGTCAAATTTCCACGCAAATTAAATGTGTGCACAAAAATCACTGTTGTAAACTTGGCTGCATTAAACAAATTTTTCGGTACAACTGCGTACTAACCGACGAAAAAAATTTTCAGTACCTTTTCGCTATCAAAAACGCAATGCATATTTTACCGAAGATTTCTTAGTATGCTTCTACGGCATACTAAGTTTTAAGTGGAAAGGAACAAATGAGAGAGAATAAACTTAAATTTTTAGCCGTAAGACCTGGCACTGGAAAGTGCTCCTTTCTTCCAGTGTAAAAAAATAATTCATATAGTAAATAAAAATAAATTAAATAAATAATATAAAATTTTTTTTTTCATTTATGAAATCTGTGTCCAAAATATTTCTAATCCTATGATAAAATACTATGCCCATTTAATTTAAAAATTTTTAAATATAAATTGGTGAAAATTTTTTTTGGGAGGTGCGCGTGAGAAGTTTTTTTTGTTGTTTATTCTCAACATGCTATTATCCATAATTTTTTACAAAGTTGTTCGGATATAGGTTTTATAGGTTTTTTTGTTTGGCAGGCATGACTCTTAAACAAAAGGGGCTATTCTTAAACATAGCTTGAGTGTTTTTAACTTAATCATAATATATTCGTAAAAAACATTAATATTGTGGTTAAAAATATTCTTATCTGTGATATAATATTGTTAATTCCAATGTAATCATACGAATTCATATGCTAATATTTTTCCATCTTTTGTTTGTGATGAAACCACTGAAGGTGTTATATTTTTTCTTTTCTAAAAAGACTTCCCCTTAAAAGAAGTTTTACTGAAGACTGCTGTACGAGTTGCAGCAATGTGCAAAAATGTTGTACATTTTAAGATGAAAAATTTTATATTTTGTAGAATTATGTGAAAAAATGCAAGCATATCGTAGAATGAAATTGAGAACCGACAACAAAGTTTTAATATAACAAAATTTTTAATCTTAGAATATAATTGAAACTCAATTAAATTTATAATTTTGTTTTGTTTCATGAAGTCTTATGTGAATATAAAACAAATTTCCGTTCGATTCTTTGTCTATGATTGTAAATTAGTTCAAATTTCAATAGTTTCATGTATATGACAATACAATATCACCAAGAAATGATATTAGATTGCAATTTCAGCCAAGGCATAAGTATGTATGGCAACTTTTTCTTGGGGTTACTATCAATAAGCACGGATAGAAAAAAAAATAAAACGTTATATGCTTGATCCAATCAGTAAGGCTATCGGCTCTCTCTCATATGTATACAAAATTTTCAGTCCAAATAATATTTTTCTAGTATTGCGAAAATGTGAAGTGGATTTTATTTAGGTAGTACAGTTTTGTTCAAGAGTGTATTCTTGAAACTACAAAATATATTTGTTGAATGTCAAATTTCCACGCCAATTAAATGTACTGACATATAAAAGACAGCGAAATTTTGACATTTCCAATCATGGTTGTGAACTTGGCTGCATTGAACAATTTTTCGGTTCAACAGCGTACTAACCAATGGAAAAAAATTTCGCTAGATCTTTTATTTCACGGAAGATTTCTTTTCCCTTCTACAGCGTACTAAGCTTTAACAAATAACACAAGCGTTGATATTTTTAGTCAGTACTGTGCTCATTTATTCAACAAATGTTGTTACAGTCGCTAACTGTAGATTGCAAAGTTTGAACAAGAACCATTGGAAGGAACATAAGAATTTTTCTTAGTGCCTTTTTTATCCCGGGAAACACATATTTATTTTGTGTCCACGTAACAAAATTTAAACGTATAGTAAAATAACTAAAAAATTTTTTTTGACAGTTTAAGATAAATGACATATAAAAAACTTTAACGATTGAATCTTACTTTCCGAAAAATTTCCGAAAAAAACCTTGAAAATTATGCCGAAGCACTAGACAACATCCTTAAATGACACAAAAACTAGTGTAATGAATTTAAAAAATGTCAATATATAATTATTGTATATTTTTTATTATTATTTATATATTATATGAAAAATAACAATAAATTATTTTTTTACAAAGTAGGGATGGAGCTCTAGCTGCCAAGGCTTTCGGATCTTTTTTTATTATTATTATATTATTATTACATAAAAACCACGCTTAACTTTCATACAAAGTTGCCATATGAGAGCGGTTAAGCCTTTAAGATTTCACAAAAATACATTTATACATTTTTTTTAAGTGGTGTTTAGTATTCTAGACTCATATTATTTACATAAACTGCAAGTGGCATGTATAGACTTAGAATATTTAGCCATGTTACTGGTCTAAGCAAGCGTATTCTAGGACTCAATATAGAACATTATTTAAAAGCAAGAAATTGTATATTCCTTCATAAGCTGATACACTCAAAAACTCCAAACAGTCTTTATTCTAAATTTCAGTTTTGTTTATCATCCAGAAGCTTAAATTTAGTAATTCCCCGCTTTAAATATTTAAACTCCTCAGGACTTTTTTCGTAAGCATTATTAAATTGTGGAACTCTTTGCCGAGAGCTTCTCCTCTCTCTTTAAATTTATTTCCAATGCACAAAACTTCAAGCAATTAATAGCGGCACATTTTTCTGAAATCCTGGTTTCTCTTTTTCTGTTTTTCTTTTTCACATTTAACTCTTTTCTATTTAATACTTCGTTTCATTACATTTAAGATCGTGTTGATTTAAATGTTTTTATTAAATTCATTTTAGAATTTCACTTAAGTAATGTTTAGATATAAATTTAATAACTGTTTGCTTCTTTTCCTTTCTGATCTTATGCTTTTTTGAGATATATAATATACTATTTTATTGTAGGCAAAAGAATAACTATTTCTTATGTGCTAACATATGAATAAAGCCTAAATTTAAAAAAAATAAAATTATTCACATATGCAAAGAATATTTAAATTAGCTTTGAGTTTGAAATTTGTATAAATCGTAATAAAACTAGGCAAATCTCTCATACAAAGTAACGTCATCAAAGTAGAATAACTTTTATAAATTCCACAAAATGTGTGTATTAACAGCATATTTCACACATATTCTTTCATATCATAAACGTATTCTGCTTTTGAGTTATAACAAAATTGGATGAACACCACACCCATCTTCTACACGAAGTGCCGTTATCAAAATTTAAAAACATGCATAACTTAGAATATACTTTGAAATTATACTTTAACTTCGAAGATATTAACCCAGTCAAAGATATTTCCGTATTAGTTTTTTGAAGTGAAAACTTCTTTAGGCGCGTTGAACGATTTTGGTAGAGGGTAAATTTTTGATTTGCGTCATTGTCTTTTTCTGAGTAACTCTCGTCATCAATACAGACAGCAAAGATAACAAGATAGGAAACTTAGAAAACATAAGCAAGCAATCATCAATAAGTTCCTCTGCTGACGCATCGTTCTTTCTCCTATCTTTGCTCCGCTACGAAACATTAGCTGTATTCCCGTGGTAAAACAACGTTAGTTCAACTCTATATCAATTTGTTATCGGATTCTTGAAACAGCTGTTTTAAGAACAATAACAAAAGAAAACAACAATACCAAAACGCCCATTGAGCGGTGAAACGTCAAAATAGGAAAATGAATAGTTATTTAGATTTGCCAACTATGTTTGTTTTAATAAAAAAGGCTTGAAACTTGGCAGCATTTTAAGATCAGAAATAGAGCTAGATTTAATTTTTGTTTTTGTTTTGTGAATAAAATAGAGCCGCGCTCTAGATCAACGACCACGGGAATGCAGCTATAGAATGTTATTGTTTTTTTCAATGTATATGTAGAGCTAGCTGTAGGCTAAAATAAAATTAATTTAAAATTTTTGATATTTGCTTTTTGTTTGACTGGTCTCTTTTAATGCATCTTGCTACCAGGACCTTGAGATCTTGCTACCAGGGAAACAAAAAACATAGCAAGCAAAGTGCTGTTTATTTTCCATCGCCAATTCGGTTCATCCCCTCTAACGTTGCCCAACCGATGTGATACTGCTCTTCTCTGTTCATCGTTGTAGTAGATTTGCTTGGTAATTGTTATTGTAAATGAATTTTAGTTCAGCTACAGATCTACATATACATTGACAGAAAAACAGTAAATATCCTTCATGATTTCTTTATGAAGGAACGATTTGTCAGTAGATAAACTTATTGATGGTTGCTTGCTGCCATAGTAGAACTAGATAAGGTAGTGTTAGGGCTGAATGTGTTCTCTTTCTAAGTGACCATAACTGTCAAACTCATACATTTTGATATATTTGCCAATTCTTGCTTTCAAATTGCATTCTTATTGGTTGCAGATTTTGTATGAAATGTCAACTTCGTTTTGACAGTTTCGGTCACCGGCTCTCCGCTCTAACACTACCTTGTTTAATTTTGCTATGCTTGCTGCATTTGCTGAGCGCCTGGTAGCCAATATCCAAGAGCGTGTATTTGAGTTTCTTGACCAACGTAAAAACATTTGTAGTTTTATAAATGTCGCCAGCATATTCTCTGAATTGACATAGTATTATAAGTAAAAGTTTGGAGTGACATTTCGTGTTTCGACCATCGAATGTCAAGCAAAGAAATCAAAATAGAGAACGTGTGTCACACACATTGGCCGCATTCAGAGCAGTCACCTGCTGTGAATAAATCATTTAATTGCAAATATTTTTTTTCTCAAATTAAAAAAAAAAACAGTTGCATACTATTGACTCTGCTGAAAGCTGCCAATGTGTGTGACACACCCACTTTATATGGTTTTCTTTTGTTTGAAATTGCAGCTCGTGAGAAAATAAGTAGTTGTCAAGGCTACCTAATGATAATTTTATCATGAGTCGGACTGCATCGACCAAAAGTTTTTGTTTCTTATTTCAGCTAGCATAAGCCTATAGTATCCTCTTTAAAAATATAATGCAATGCTTAATTACGCAAACAGTGAAAATAATGTAAATGAAATTCATTGAAATGTATGTAAATACAAATTTTATGTATGTGTGTATTATTATGTATTTTAAGTGCATATTAATTATTTCAATAAGTAGAATTCATATTTTTCTTTACGTTTTACTTTGTTTATTGTTTTAAAACCCATAATATAAAATATAATGAAGTGATAAAAGATGAAAATAATGTGCATTAATGATGAACCGGATGTACGGAAAAACCGAATCGGGGGCAGCAAATACACTGCACTTTGCTTGCTATGTTTTTTGTTTTTCTTCTAGCCAGATCTCAAATGCGGGCATTAAAAGAGACTTCAAGACCCATCAAACAAAATATCATATATAAAAAAAAGTAAATTTATTTTATTTTAGCTACAGCTCTACATATACATTGGAAGAAAAAAATTAAATATCCTTTTTGAGAATTATTTTTCATTCAATAGTGCTCCCTGTATTATATGTTTATATCAGCAATATTCAATTTAAATGTAATAATATAGTTTGGTGTAATGGTGTAATTATAAAATAAAAAAGCTATCTGAATAAAAAAATATTTTGAAAAATTTAAGTTTAAAAAATTATCAATTTTGATAACTTAATTTTAAACAGAATTAAATTAAAAATTATATAATTTAAAAAGAAAAGTTGAAGTCAAATAAAGCGTAAAATTATTTGATATTTATTCAATCGCAAAAAGAGTGGCCCTTAAAATTATTTAAAATGAACCCATTTGTTTATCCTTGATTTTTAAAACAAATAAAGGTTTATGGTGAAACACTGCTCAATTTGAGATACCGTTTCAATTTTGAGAAATAAACAACAAAAGATGACTAAATTGTGATTTTATATTTCAAAACTATAATTGTTTAAGAACAAAATATTTTTAAAGGTGTTTGAGGTCTCATTTTATAACTAAAGACACATAAATACAAAAAATAATAAGTGGCAAAATACAATATTTTTGCCTATGAATTTTTTTCGTATTCTACTTAATTCTGAGATATGAAATTTGGAAAGTATGTAACTATTCTTACAAAACTGGTTTAAAATTGAAACAGCATCTCAATTTGAAACTTCTCTGAAAGTTGTGTTTCATCATAAAACTTCTTGAAGCACATATTTTGTCTTCAAATTTCAGATATATCTAATTAATTTTAAGTGACATTAGTTTCTCGACCAAAAATATATATTTATGTATGAGTACTTTAACTGTATTTTAGAAAAAAATTTAAAACCACAATCAAGCGTAATTTAAATGAAATTGATGAAAATTTCCCACATTAAAATTCGTATTGATATCAATCAATATTTTCACCCAAATTTCCCTGCCACTTAAAATTCTTAAAAGCCTTTTTTCATTACCCCAAAAAATTATTTATTTGCACATATTTGGTCACTTTTAACAGAGCCTTCCATAATCAAAACCATCATCTAATAAATTTTTTTGTTATTTTAAGGTAACATATTTTTGTATAACTAAAGCTTCAAAGCTGCTCCGGATGGACCGCCTCTCTTTGCTACGCGTCTGTATCCAAGTATGCCTTTGTATTCATTTCGATCATACCGATAATATCTATTTAATAGACTTCGAAAGAAAATTGTCCACCTTTTTTATTTTGTATCGGTATTTTTTTACATAGAATATATTCTTACATCAATCTATCCCTATTTAAAAATTCTTACAGCCAGCTTTATCTCAAATTCATATATTTGATAAGAAAAAAAATAAAGTACTGATGATATATTGCAAAACTTTCCAGTAGCAAACCACAAATTGAACAGGTGGTTAACATATTCACAAACAAAAAAAAAAAAAAAAATTAGATTCCAACAAAAATAACTATAAATTTACCATTATCACACACAACATAAGCCAGAGCAAATCTGTTAAAAGAAACTGCAACAACATTACCTGGTCGCAACATTCCACACGCACAGGAACAGTTTAACATAATAATGCGAAATGGCCTCACACAAATCAAACATTCAAATCGATAAATCAGCTTTAACAACCGCCAACAACAACTTAAATAAATTTTATAAATAAGTGTGTAAGTGTGCTTCTCAATTTCTCATGAAAGCATGGCTAAATATTTTTATGTTGTATATGTTTATTTCTACATGTTTGTAAACAAAAGCGTAGGTGGGGGAAGGGGGGAAACTGCCCTCCCCTTTTTATTTAATCGGTGACTTTTAAAGTACCTTCAATATGTGATCCTTTTGAAATGTGTGGTCTTACATTATTCTTTGAAGCTAGAGCTAGAAAAGTCAAAGCAAATCAGTCTTTTTGTTGCGCTATTATGTAATTTTGTCCAAGTTGGTTAGTTTGTGTCTAATATTTTTTGGAAATTTATACTGTTCAATCGGAAAGTTGAAAACTTAGATATTTAAATTAGATAATATCTTCAACTGCATGCCAAAACCATGAATGTGCTTTTTATAGTTTTGGAAAAACGAGTTTAAGGGCTTAAATGCTTCTGAAAATTATTGAAGTCAATTTTTTAAATTTTTATTTACCGAATAATAAGTATTTACTGACTTAACGATAGTTTAAAATTTAGCTGGCTTACCCCTCTCCAAAGGGATTTTAAAACACAATCATTGTTTTGGCATGCAGAAAAATTCCAATTTATACTATTTTCATACAAAGAATAGTGTAGTGTGAATGTCGAAGATCTATTATTTATTAATACTTTGGTTTGCAGATATGTGGGCATCAGGTCCCTCGATTAATGATTTAAATTTCGTTGGCCTACGTCATTCGTAAAGGATTTCAGAACACATTCATTGTTTTGGCATGTACAAAAATTCCAATTTATAAAACGTTCATGCTTCAAAAAATCGAGTAATGTGCAAGATATATAAGATATGTTATTTTTGATACTTTAGTTTGCAGATACGTGGGCATTAGGTCCTTCGATTTATGATTTAAATTTCGTTTGCCTACCTCACTCCTAACGAATTTTAGAGCGAATTTTAGAGCGATATATAATTTTTATAATGCTGATTTAATTAGAGAATTTCAAAGATTATCCTTAACAAATTAGAAACTAAATATATTACTATAAAAAAATAGAGACAGAGAGCAAACAGTTCTTTTCTGTAATGACTTTAAATTGTCAGAGTCTCCATGCGCATTATTAAGGTCTTACTGATTTTATAACTCAAATCTGTGACATTATATTGCTATCAGAAATAAAATTGCAAAATGATGAATGTATCAATATCACTTTTTTCGCTTGAATATCTCAATTTCAGAGAAAAAGTTGTCCCTCTGGAGAAGTTGCAATTTATCGTAATTATAATAAAAATAAGTACAATACAGTCACTGGGAATATGTCAATATATCTAAAAAGGCTTCACCTACAAAATTTTTCCGCTGATATTCCAAAAATTGGAGAAGTATTTTCTGCAGAAATAATAGGTCCTAATGGACAACATATTTTGATGATTTCGATTTACATTTCACCTCAGAATATGACCAAAAAAACAAAATCGATAGCAAAATTAAATTGATCCACAGATCTATTTTATGTTTTACACGAGCAGATTCCATTGAACTGGGTGACAATTATCACAAAATGCCAATTGTTTTGCCAATTGTGGATATTTTAATTACGATTTTAGACATGAATCTTCAAAGGCACTCAAACAATTCCTTTTTGATTAATTTAATTTATAAAGATTAAGCGATCCGAATATTTGTACAACACGATAAGGAACAACTATTGATGCAGTATTTTCTAGGTATATTGCCGACATAACATCCGTAGCATACGTTTGCTTTTTAAGTTATCATAAACACCTAAATTTCGTTAATGGAATTTGATAATAATAATTGAAAACACTTACATAAATAATTCAAAATGAATTTAATATGTATTGAAATAAAATAATAATGATATGTTATAAAATTTACTGGTGTGATTATAACTTGTGTTTTTTTTTAATTTAATTTGATGTTATTTAAAATTTTTAATTTAAAAATTATTTTATTATAAAAAACTAATAAATTAAAAAATCTATGAAACTATGAAAATTTTGCTTCTCTCGTGTGTCCAAAGACGCATCTATTTTTTTTCTTGCATACATATTTATCGCACAACAAAAAAAAAACGAACTGACGAAATATTGATCAATCAAGCCCTTACACTCATCAACCGCTTGACCAGCATTGCAAAATATCTACAAATTTAGATTTTGGTCAATCCAGCCATCAAAGAGTCTGTGTAAAGCATACCAACAATATTTACTAACACATATAAAAGACTGACCGTTTAAGGTCCTCATTAGACACCATACATTCATTTTGAACTATGTTCATTGACTTATAAATTGCATGAATGAAAGATATTGTAAATAAATTTTATAAGATCTTTCCGCCCCCTAAATTTCATCATGCCGACACCCCTGATTGTATATATATCTGCCATTATCTGAAACAAAATATGTATATTTATTTATGCCTCTTAAGACCTCAACAACATACTGTAAATATTCACTACAATAAAAACAAAATACAAACAAATTGTTCAACCAAAGTATATTTTGCGTTTTTGCACTCAAAACGTGACTTTAACAAATTCATTCCAACCAACCCCAAATAGCTAGCTATCTGCCCCCAATACCACAAACACCAATTTCTGCTCATTGGCTTTGAGTCTAGATGAGGACGTGAAATGTTGTGGATTGTGGACATAAAATGAAACGGGTATTGATTGTGTAAAGTGATAACTTGTAGACTTATACAACATGCGTGCAAAGAATAAATGCATGATATCAAATAGAAGATTTAATTTCTGCTCATCTGTGCAAATATTTGGTGGACTTGTGAAGAGTAAATAGAGTTTAGGTATGACGCAACTTTTGAGCCCAAGATACGATATGGCGCACCTCGTTGACAACGTTTGAAACGATTTGTCAATTGACTCTTCTTGACTGATGACCTTTAACTGAAGATAGGTGATAAATTGAATAAGAAAAAGAAAATCACAGCTTGACAGAATGTGGTATAAATTTATAGAAGCTAAGAGAGAATTCCTCAGCATTACATTATTTTTGTTTATTTTGCTTTTCTTCCCTTTTCTTTTCTTTTCTTTTCTTTCCTTTTTTTCTTTTCTTTTCTTTGCTTACATAATAAAAATTTTTCTTTATATAAGCCAAGATTGGATTTATTTTTTTTACTGTCGTATTTTATTACTAAGGTTAGACTCAAGTAATTGTAATAGAATAGAGATTGGCATTGTGCATGTTATTCTTCTATCTCGAGCTTCAAAAGTTTTTTAGAATAACGCTTTCAAGCAACTTCAAGTTACTTGAATCGAGTACGGAAACAGACCTTATATGTATGTCAATTTTGAAAGAAATCACTTTTAATATCACTTAAGCTAGACGCTTTGGTTAAATGCGAAACAAAGTTTTGGTAGACATATCGGACTTTTTATTTGAATCGAATTTATTTAATTGACATTATCAAAAACGGAAACAGCTTACTTTAAAAACTCTAAATAGTTTCTTGCAGTCAATAAACGGGTTTGTTTTAAAGATTTTCAATATATTGGCACTAGTTAATATGATATTTAAATTAAGCCTTTCATGCCCGATTTTTCCGATTGTACTTATAGGCTTCTAAAAGACGTTATTGTCATATTTTTTTGTCAGTTATTTATTAGATCATGTAGCCTAATGTGTTGTGCAAGCTTAAAGCTATTTGTTTTATTGAAATCTTTGCATGTATCCATTCAGTAGACGTTCTACGCAGATTAAAATGGTCGAACAAAAGATCGGGATCATTTTGCAAAAAAAGTTTTTATACAAAAAGTTTTTAAAATCATTAAGAAATTCTTTGATTGTAAGAAAAAGTGCAAAATATAAATAAATAAAGGTCAGAAAGCTATGTGCACAAAAACAAAATCAGGATAAAAGTTTTTAGTTCGTGCAATAGCTGCCCAATGTTGCAAATAAGCAACATCCTGTAACTAGCGAACCTGGAAACAAAGGACTTTAAAATTTATGTCAATTCATATTTGAGTAAAGACTAACAAAAATATGACCTCAAAAAATGTGTAGTCCCATCCATTTTAATTCGGTCATGAAAGGGTAAAGAATATGGGACTTTTTCATAAAAACTTATTTTCACTATTAGTAATCGCTAAAATAGCTATTATTTTTAATATCATAGTAAAAGTGATCTAAATGCCTTCTCGTATTTATATATGTACATATCGTACATTTTCTGAAAAATAAATGCTTTTTTTTACAATATTTTTTAATATAAATAATAAATATTATAATGAATAATAAGAACTTATTTCAAGGTTATTTTAAAAATTATTGTTGGCTTATTAAATTTCACGGACATGAAAAATACCCCAACAGAACAACAGAACAACAGAAAAACAGAACAACAGAACAACACAAAAAACACCTATAAACTATCTTTTTAAGTATTTATAGGTGTTTTCCTGTGTAAAATATAAAATTCCATCACTTAAAAAGACTGCAATGTTTTGTTTTTCGGAAGAGTTTACTTCCGTGATCAAATTTTTATAAGACTTTATAAAATTTTGTAAGAATTGTTTAAAAAATATTGGTTAAAGGCATGTTTTTTTTCTAATTTTAATTTGTGTAGGTAAATACACCCCAAATTGGAAAAATTTTTCAATTTTATGTTTTCTTCAGTTGGGTATTAGCCAAATAATTTAAGAGCAATATCCTCGCCTTATCAATGATTTATGAGGCAAAAAAACTAGCAATGAAAAAAATCTTTGCCCAAATCAAGACTTAGAGTCGAACATATTCACAATACTGCACAATTTTTTGCTTCATTTCAGCACAAATTTTGAGTTTAATATTGATAAACGTTAATATTATTTACGCAAAGATAAGTTCAGTAGTTGTATATTTCATTTATTCAAAATTATTTCTTGTTTTTTTGTTTTGACTTTGATGCTTGCCATATTCTAAATAAAATGTGCATGAAATGTGAAGAAAGCACATATTTCGATAATGTTTTTGAATGTTAATTTTGTTACACGTTAACAAATTTAAAAAGAAAATAATGTAACTGTCCGAGCAGCAGTTGATTGATGAAAGGAAATGTAATTGCTTGAATTTTTAATGTCTTTTTTGCTTTCTTATTAAAAACATAACTGAATTTCAGCTGAGCGTTTTTTATTGAACACTCATTAACTTGGGAAGATTTTTAGATATAAAATCGAATGATAGAAAAAATGGAAGTACACTTATCTGCAACGCAATCTCAAGAAGCTTCTTTTGAGGTAATATAATGAAAAGTTATGATTTAACAATTTCTGTTAGTTTTCAGTGAAATTTATAGATTTACTTACAACATTTATTTCGGTCAGATTAATAAAAAATGAAATGTACTTATGAGCTATAACTCATATCAAACAAGAAGGAATATATTATTTTTATTAATTTTTAAGTTAATTGATATATATTTATACATTAACACATGAACTAAATTGCGAGTTTTGATCAAGTAAGTTTTTAAGAAGGCAACAACAACAACAACAACAACTCTGTATAGAGTCAATCACTTAGCTGACTGACTTGAAAGCTAGCAATTTAATTCATGTAATAATCTAATAGATCATTAAATTAATGATTTTATACATTAACTTAAATAAGTCGAGAAAATGTAGAGAGTGAGTTAGTGGGGATGGAACTCCAAAGGATATTACGTAGTTCAGATCTGGTAAGATGGAAATTGAATTCATATTTCATATTATGAATCAGACGAAGCATCCTTAACACAGGTTTACCGTATCCGTAATCAGTGCAATGAAAATTGAGATAGAAGAGAGACTAAGGCCTACAGTTGAGTGGGTTGACGTTAAGGGATATCAATTGGAGCAGTGAAGGGCAGTTTTTGGTCCCCCCTCGAGAGTAATTTATTATAGATTCCGACATAGTGCACAGCAATTTAAATCCACTGCGCAGCCTACGCCACATGTGAAAATATATCCACATACAAAAACACAAACACAAAAAACGAAACTGAGCACTAGGGTGTATAGTTTGTTTTTTTTTTAATTCACTTCTAAAAACCTTTGTCTGGTGTTTTGATTCATAAGTAAAAACCTGTGCAAGGAGAAGGTGCACAATTAATTTCTTCAGGTGTCGCCATTCCCTAGAAAGTCCGCATATCGTGAAAATTCAACTTTTTCGTAGTTATTTGATAAATATTGATCTCTTTAAAAGCGTATGTGCCAAATTTCAGTGAAACAATTTTTTTGGAATATAACAATTTTTTTGAAGAATATCTCACTTTCTGAAAAGTGCGCCAAATAAGTGATGCATATAGTTAAAGTTGTAGTATTACCTTTTAAACATTCCAAGATTATTACTTTTAACGTGAGTCAAGCAATATCTTTCATCTTTCCAAAACCGTTTTAAAATCGGTTGAAAAATTGCTGAGTTGCTGATTGTGTAATGTGTCAAGTACCAAAAAATTGGTTTTTTAACGGTAAAATCAAATTTTGGGGGTGTATTAACAATTTCAAACATGGTTTCGTATTGTACTCGACCAGATCTATAACCTAGACTATGTCACTTAAAAAAGTATAAAAATACATTTCCACTGTAGCACCGTGTAATCAATTATCATAATCATCTAAATAATATAAGAGTGAAATTATAATATATTAATTCAGAAATATTGCTTTAAAATCGATAAAATTTGTAAAATCGCACATCCTACGCACTAAACTCTGGATCTGAAATATCCAGAAATGAAAAATGGGCGATAGCAGATCTGAAATCTCTAGAATTACAAAATCATAAAAATACTACAAATTTGATTCAAGAGCACTTAGAGACTTTTAAAAACTCTTAAATTGAAGGTGTTTTGTAGTACTACTAAAATTTTCACTAAATAAAAAACTTATTCAAAACTCTTTGAATTTGAAAATTTTTTTCAAATGAATGACTTAGAGACTTTTAAAAACTCTTAAATTGAAAGTGTTTTGTAGTACTACTACAAATTTTACTAAATAAATAACTTATTTGAAACTCTTTGAATTTGAAATTTTTTTCCTAAAAACTGTTCAAAATATCGTGTTGAAAAATAGAATTCTATATATATCTGTGATTTCGTTTTTTCACATAGTCTACATATACTTCAGTAATAACAAAATTGTTTCACTGATATTAGTTGCATATGCTTTTATAGAGATCAATATTTATCAAATTACTACTAAAAAGTCGAATTTTCACGATATGCGAACTTTCTAGGGCATGGCGCCAACTGAAGAAATCAACTGTGGATCTTCTTCTTACAAAGGTTTTTTATTTATGAATGCCAGCACCAGAAAAATGCTATAAGAAGTGTTCGCTCTAAGCTCAATATCCTTTTTCTTAATGATTTTCTCTTGATTTACAAGGCAAATCATTTTACGGTGATAATGTCCACGCCAAATAAGACGTAACGTCCGTTTATTTCATTAAAAAAACAAAGATTGCATTTGAAAATGAAATTTCTTAATCGAGTCCCTCTATAAGATAATTGCTAGTTTGCAGTCAGTTTGACACGTTCTTCTTTCTCACCACTGACGTCACATTCACGTGCTCACAAAGATGGCGGCGCATGCCGAAATCTATTATATATTATTCTTGGTATACCTAATAGATGATAAATAATGAGAAAATCGGTAACAACTTTACATATTTCAAGAATTTGCAAAATTATTAGTATCAGAAGATCAGCGTTAGGAGGTAATTTAAAGTTGTCGGAGCCGAAAAGGCTTCGATACGCATCGAATGATAGACTTAATAAGATGACTAGTATATTCAAGTATAGGCCTAACAAAGGAAAGGTGAAGGGGATTTCGATGCTTCAAAAAACAAAGAGTAGAGTTTGTTCTTCTTGTGATGATATTGATATGGGACTGAAAATTAAGTTACGTATCGCAAATTATAATTAAATCTCTCATAAAACTTTTGGAGGGAACTGTCTCGCCAAATATGTGATAATTTCTTGGGGGAGATTAGAGTGTCTTTCGCAAAAATATGATTACTTTACATTTACTGACGTTGAGTTCCAGAAAGTGTTTTGGCACCAAGTGGAAAAATTAATTAAGTTATCTTGAAGATGGCAGGAGTCAGCATTAGTATGCATGATTCGATGTATTTTCATATCATTACAGACAGTTTTGAGTGTTTGATGATATCATTGACCTTAAGGGATACCCGAGTAAGCTGTAAAAAGACAAGGATTTTGAAAATCTAAAAATAAAATTATATTTTCATTTATAAAGGTGATATTTAATCCATGCAATAAACGGGGGCTTAAAGCCAAAAGCTTTTAGCTTAAAAACGATGATGGTTTGCAAAATTTTGTCGAATTCTATGCTAAAATAAGTAGAGATTACGTCAACTTCATAACTGCTTTCCAAAGAACACACCGTACTAGAAAATATTTCTTTTAAGGTGATAATATTCGATCTATTCCTGAGAAAGCTAGGCTGGTTAAGAGAGAAGATAGATTTTCAATGAAAAACATATTGTCATATAATATACTTATGAAAATTTTGGGAGTGCATGACAGTTTTTCTATGGGTTTATAATTTGTTATATCATTTGTTGCCCCTCTTTTATGCGAAAGTGCAATATTGGAATTTTTCCAAAGCATAAGAAAAAAGAGCTATCCTTGAGAGATAGAGAGCTGAAATATTCGTTTGATTTACAAAAAAGTCTTATATAAAGAACAAATAGCACACCGTCATCATCTGCCACAGAACCGTGGAAAATCTTCGGTTAAAATACATTAGAAACTTTTTGTTCTAAATGATTTTTTTGATCGGCTGTCATGTTTCTGTAGGCCATATTTTAAGAGTAAATTAGAAATTGTAAGATTTCTTGAGAACATAAACATTAATTAGCTTATAAAGTCAGTAGGTCATCTTGTTGACCTTGACAATTTGTTGACCTTACTGCTATGTTTTTATTGTCACTTACGTTCTTCGTGGTAAGTATCAATTAATAACTGTATATTGTAAATGGGGAATTTCGTAAACTTTAAAAATAAAAAAGTTTAAATGAAAGTCACTTAAAATTAATGAATTGTGAAATAAAGTAGCGTAGCTTTAGAAAATTAATGACAATTTCTGAACCAATAAAACAACGACAAAAAATAAAAACTTAAACAACCAAAGAGTTAAAATATTTGCATAAACTATTCGCAACAAAGAGAAATGCTTACCCTTCACTTTATCATTTAAAAACAAGTGTTTTTACTGCAAAACAATAACAAAAAAAAGAACAACATAAACAAGACAACAAAAAGAAAATTGTAGTGCTCAACGTTAATTAAAATATTTGTTTTTGGTTTTACTTTAATAAATAGAAACTGAATCTATTTAATAGATATTTAACTTATTAGATATATTATTAAAAAAAAATTATTAATTTAGCATATTTGAAGTCTGTCGGCTTAAATATAAAGGCTTATTTTTTTCGACTATATGAAAAAAAAAGAAAAGATTGATCTCAACTACTCTTCTAAAAATAGTGGACGTTTTTATCCTTTCTCGTTTAAATGTTCTGCTTATATTGGAAGCTATTATTATAAAATTTGAATACACTGTCAAGGTCAAAGTGACGCCATGTTGATATATTGTTTTTGTCGCTAGTGTTCCTGGCGTTGTTGTTGCGTATACTTGGCTGCTTGCTACTCATTCATTGTATTAAATGTTGAAATGAATTTAATGTTGTTTTTTTTCTCCAAACTAACTTTTTTTTTTCTTAACCTAAACCAACTTTCAGATGATTCAGTCGCATGGCGAATATAAAATTTTATAGCCATAGCTAAAACAAGACAAAAAAACAACAACAACGATAAAAACAACAAAAATTACAACTACGATGAAGAAGACGACGATGATGACGGTGACAAGGACAAAATAAACAATGATGAGCGTAATAAGAAAACCCAAAATTAGAAAAGCATAAAAAAAAATATGAAAAAGAAAATGAATACCTAACGTATAGCCTCAATTTGAACGCAAGGCAGCCTAAAAAATGCCATAAAAAATAGGTTACTTTTATACAAAGCAAACAAGGCGATATTTTGTGTTTGCTTATGCAGCACTGCCAATGTTGTCAATATTTTGAGAATGAGAAATTCCATTAACGGTTTATATCTATGTATTGTATACATGTATATACATAGCAAAGTAAAGGATATATTTTAAACTAGCTGAACCCGGTGTGCTTCGATGCTCCCCTCGTTATAAAATAAAATTAAAAGTATTTATATATTTTTCACGCCATCGAATTTTCGAAATAAGTCCACCCCAGCGCCACCTACCGTGTCCATTTATACACAAATTATTTTCTTATGATCAAACAAACATACATTCTGAATTTCAGTTAAATTGATCCATAAATTCAAATTTTCGATATAAGTCCACCCCAGCGCCACCTATCGGGTCCATTTATACACAAATTATTTTCTTATGATCAAACAAACATACATTCTGAATTTCAGTTAAATTGGTCCATAAATTCAAATTTTCGATATAAGTCCACCCCAGCGCCACCTATCGGGTCCAAATATAGCCTATGTTACCCACCGTACCAAGATGAACATTACCTGAAAATTTCATCAAAATCGGCCCAGCCGTTTTGGAGTCCATACGTTACATACATACACACATCCTATTTTATATATATAGATTAATCTGTTCATATTTTATCTTTACAGACATAATCAATTATTACTTAAAAATAAAATAATGAATTTCTGTAAGGTAATCTAAGCTTTATATTTTTAATAAAATAACTGCATGAAACGGTTCATTTTGGAATAGAAAATTAAAAGCCTTAAAATTTTGTTATTTTCTATTAGTAAGTTTTTAAAGAGATGCAATAATATTTGGCTTTTAAGTATTTGTAGGTTTAGTTGTTTTATGTGGATGAAGATTTTGTGGCATTAAAAAAGCATAAATTCTAATATTGTGAACTCATTTACAAACATGTAAATATCTAAAATAAGTTTTATAAAGATATCAGAAAAAATGTATACGAATATATCTACAAAATATTTTAATGTGAGTGGATCACTCAAAAGTACCTACCTAAAAAATAAATAAAACTAGTTCTTAATAGTTATGATTTTAGCTGCTTGAAAAGAATCGTGAAGAATCGTGAATGAGAACTCAAATACCGAATTTTTTGTGCAAAATTAAAAAATAGTTCTTATTATGAAATTTTTTGAAAGGCATAGCTTTATCATAGCTTTATCATTTTTTTTTAAAAAAGTCGCATGTCTCAAAATTCGCCATTTGTAGGCAAAGAAAGTAAATTGGAGTGGAACTAGTACTGGCTACCTAGGGGCTATCGAAATCAATAATTTTTTACAGTGGCATTAGCTACTGGGGTCTTTATCCCACTTTATATCTAAAGGGTGGTCAAATTTTAAGGGCCGATGTTGAATGTGAACCACACCTAAACGTCAAATTTTTTCTGCATATCATTTGACATTTCTTCATTTCAGACTAATTTAATTTGAACCATGGAAAGATACATAATCGAGCAACGCGTAAGACTTATTCAGGCTTATTATAAAAATGGACGTTCAAATCAAAATGCACTTCGTGATTTTTTCGGTCAATTTAATCGTCCAAATGTGCATACAATCGGAAAAATCGTGCAATAATTTGAGCAAACTGGGTCTGTAGGAGATGTGAAAACACCAGTGCATGCTCGTACAGCTCCTACTGCAGAAAATATTGCTGATGTTCGCGATAGTGTGGCTGAAGAGCTGTACACCTCAACTCATCGTCGTGCCCAACAATTGCACCTCTCACGCTCGTCGTTGATGAACACTATGCATAAAAACTTGCATTTAAACGCTTACAAGGTGCAATTGACTCAAGAACTAAAGCCTCTTGACCATTTCAAGCGTCGTCAATGGTCTGAATGGTGGCAAGAAATGGCAACAGTGGATGATCAATTTTTGAAGAAAATCATCTTCAGTGATGAGGCACATTTTCACTTCAGTAGATTCGTCAATAAGCAGAATTGCCGTATTTGGGCGAATGATAATCCAAGAGTGATTGTCGAAAAATCAATGCACCCACAAAGAGTGACTGTTTGGTGCGGTTTATGGTCTGGAGGCATCATCGGACCGTATTTTTTCCAAAATGAGGCTGGTCAGGCAGTTACTGAGAATGGTGTTTGCTATCGTGAGATGATAACGAACTTTTTGTGGCTCGAAAACAGCTAACGAAACAATGGCTCTTTTCCGCGACAAATTCAATGGCCGTGTTATCTCACGTGGTGGCGATGTCAATTGGCCGCCAAGATCATGTGATTTGACACCGTTGGACTTATTTATTTGGGGTTATTTGAAAGAAAAGGTGTACGTCGAGAAGCCAGCAACAATTCAAGAGCTAAAGAATGAGATAATTTTGAGGTGTGCCGCCTAGGTCGCGGCTGCCATTTGGCCGATATTTTGTTTTTTACATAATTGAACCATACCAATATTATCATAAAAAAAAAGAAATGACAATTACTGCCGAAATAATTTGCGTTTTATTCAAATTCAACATCGGCCCTTAAAATTTAACTACATTTTACTTCTTCGCAATGAGTTAAAATTCGTCAAATTAGTCACCAAAAATAGAAAGTCATAATTTTTATGTATATTAAGTATATTATTGAAGTGTAGATGCAACAAAAACACACCTTTAAATTTAAAAAAAAAATTATTTTGCAATGATTTATAAAAAATTTAGTTTTAGGCTAATGTTTCAGTAAAAGTAATTTTGCCAAGTAATGGCTTCTTAAAATTTCATGATTTTTAGGTCAAATGCTCTAAATATAAATTTATATAAATTACTTTTAAATTACTAAATATAAATTATATATAAATTTTTAAAAACAAAGTAAAAACAAAAAGTTCCCGGTCACCTATAAACATAGATGACATTCAAAACAAGTCTTTCTATATTTTTCAGCTGCTTATTTTGACTACCATGTTTTTTTTCTTTGCATATTTAAAAATGCAAATTTTTTTTTTAATTTATTGACCTTCACTTCTAACCTCAGATAGAATATTTAGCTAAGAAATTTAAGCCAGCAAATGGCATACATCCTAAAATAGTATTAAAAAATATAATTATAATGAATAAGTAAATTTAATAGTAAAAGTAGCAAAATTCATGATTGGTAAACAACTGTAAATCTTGTTTATTTCTGTGCTTCTGCAAATGGTTGTTGCTTAAGCGGCGGTATGGCAGCTTTGTTGTTGCTTGCATTTCTTTCTATATATAAATACATATAATTAAGGTGGCCATCATTTACAAAAGTTTTATTTTATGAAATTCTGTTAGCAAAATTCTTCATTAAAAAATTCTGCATTATTAAAAAACTGTGTTAATAAATTCTGTATGCCGAAATTCTGCAAAATATGGACTAAGAACAACTAAGGTAAATAAGCTTAAACTAACAACTTTGCGTGCAAGGAAAAATAATTTCATCTTAAAAAATACCATTTTGTATCCCAAAAAACAGTACATAGATATACAAATTTTTAGACAAACAGTATTTAAAAAATACTGTTAAAATTACAGCATTTAGACAATACAAACTTTTGACAAGCAGAAAACTGACCCGCTCCCACTAAAAATATTTGATTTGATATAGAAATAAAATTTATAAGGTTAGGTGCAGATCGATGACCTTTAAGAACTCGCCCGAAGAAAAGATCAATAGTTGGAGAAGCGTTGGACATGAGGTTTTCTTTGTATTTAATCAAAGAAGTATTAAGAACAACACTTGAAGAAAATGTTTTCAATATACCTGGTATGTTGTTCGTTTTATATTCAATTGCTCTTTAAAATGAGCTACGAAACCTAAAACGGAATGATATTTTACTTTTCGAAAAAATTTAATTTTGTATCTTGTTGTAATAAGAAAATCATAAAAATTCAAATTTAAAAAAAATGCAATGAAATGTTACTGAATTATTTTCTAAAACAAAAATAAAAATACATACAAAAGATGTGGTTACGTTGAATAACTTGGGCGTTATAAAATTTTTTACTAAAAGAGAAACATTTTGTAAATTTTAAGTTTGGGCATTTTTACGAAAAAGATATCCAAAAATTTTAAAAATGAAAAATTTCAACAAACGATGGTTTTAAAAAAAGTTCTAAGACCAAAATCCGGTTAAAAACTACAGCTGCTGAAACTTCTGTTTTTTTTCAAAAAATCTCAAAGTGCCTAACAAAAAAAAAAAAAAAAAAAAAATCATGAAAAATCGATAAAAAACTATATTTAAAATTTCAAATGACTTCAATAATTTTAAAAAAGATTTTCTGAATTAAGGTAGAAATAATTTTAGAATTAGATATTAAATTTCGATTTTTTAGAAATCTCCAAAAATGAAAAAAAATTTCAAACGTGGTTTTAGGCGTGGTTTAAAAAATATGTAAAAAAATTCTAATCAATCCCGATTATTATACAGATTCTATAGCGTTTAAAACCAGATGCGCTAGAGTCACTTTAACACACCAGAGTAACTTTCAATGCGTTTTTTTCGAAACATACTTTTTCAAAACGGGCCACACCACTGCACACAAACTAATCGACCGGTTTTAATTTTTTTTAATATGTTTGTTTTTTATTCAACACATCTTTTACCAATATTAGTGTCTTTGGAAAATTTGTCTAGTTTTTGCACGCAAAAATATGGTAAAAAATAATGGAGTTTTCTTAATTTTCCATATTTTCATTCTATTTTGATAAAAGATGTGCATTCCAGGGTCTGTTTTCGAAAGCATTTTGTTTCTTTTTTCAGACGATCTGAAGCCAAGCTATGATGTGGCCCGATCCTTACATTTTTTAAGCACACTTACTTTAGCGCCCTTTTTATATACAACAAAAATATGTTGTTAAGACTGATGATGTAAAATTAACATACAAATTAAATTTTTTGTAAATATAATAAACTTTTTTAGAAAATATGTCTTTATTTGAACTACTTTTGCCCTTAAACTTCCTTAAATTTAAATAAATATACGTCAGATACACCGTTTCATAACTTTATCACACTTTTTAACATTTTTTTAACTGCTCATAAAAATTTAAAAAACGATTTATATAGAAAACCTTCCCACTATATTATACTTCTTTCAACAAAATATGTTTTCTTAAATCCTGCTGTTTAAAGGAACCGTTTAAAACAGCAAAGTGCTTTTTTATTTGCGCCTCTTTTTTCATTTCGTTACTATAGCACACTTTATTTAACACCCTCAAAAATAGATTTTTCTTGTTTAATTTTTTTTTAAAAAAAATTTTAGTAATGAGTTACACCTCCGTTATGCTGAATACACTCCAATATTTGGTGTTTCATGGAATCAACTAGGTTTTTAAATACATTTTCTTCAATACCTTTCCAAGCATGAAAAATTGCATTTCTTAGTTTTAGAACTGATTTGTACTTTCGGTATTCTGCAAAACCTTTTCTTGTTAATATGCTCTATATATTTTATATCAAGTTAAGATCAGGAGAGCATACTAGCTATTCCAAAATCGAGATATTATTGGCTTGAAGCCATTGCATTGTTTCTCTGCTGGAGTGTAAATAAGCATTATCTTGTTGAAATGTGTAGTTTTTTTCAACATTCTGCCGCAAAATGGAAGAAGAGTACATTGAAGCTCCTTGTGTATTACACCAATTCTCTTAATTTTTGATGAAGCACCTGCTGCCCCATGCCATCAAAGAACCGCCATCAAAATTTCTCTGAGAAAAATATTGTGGTTATTTTCTTAAGTCACGCCAATATTGTCTGTGACCATCAGGACCATCTAGATTCCATTGTTATCAGAAAAGATAAATTTTAGAACAAAAAATATTCAGAATATGACAAAGAGTTATTTATGTACTATCAATTACCTGAGACCAGTTTGTTTGCATATTTCGCTTAGCAAATTATGCCGGGAAACGTTAGAAACAGAACTCTCCAAACCGTTGATTTAGAAATTTTTGTTGTTACTGTAGTAGCAAGTTGGCTGCAACTAAGTGCTGAGTTGCTGGCTTTTTGTAAAATTCTTCCAGATTCGCGATTAAAAAGTTGTTTTTTTTTGTCAACTCGTCTTGCGCTATCTTATTCTTCTGGATTGTAGAGGAAATTATAAAAAACTTTGCTACTTATGCTTATTTTTCTTGAAATATTGCTAATTTTCAGGCCTGCTTCATTAAATCCAAGAATTTTCACTTTTTTTACTTCTGACAACTTCTTACCTAGCATTTTATCATTTTATTATTTTTAACTTTAAACACAGAACTATTATCTTAAACTCAAGTGTTGTCACTTTAACGTTAGCTTTTCAAATTTGTGCAATAGTTATGAAACGAAAAAAGACATGTAAATATGCGATCTCTTTGCGATTTTTAACGTTACATTTCAGAGAGCAGCCTTGAGAAAAAAATGTTGTGAAAAGTAGTAAAAGAGAGTAAGAAAAATTTCTTTTAACTTTGTTTTATATACGGGGTTTTTTTATTAGTTTCCAAAGTCAGCTAAAATAATTGCAGCTAAAGCTACACACAACGTATTCGGAAATTAGTAATTTACAGTGGTGAAAAATTTAATTAGTTGGTTGTGTAGTTTTTCGAATATTTTCAACACTAAAAGCAAGGATCCCTTGAATTCCAAAAATTTTATAATACGAAAATCCGAAATATTAAAAAAAAAATCATTTCAAATGGGAAATACCGTTCCTTCGATATTTTATGATTTTTTGTGTCGAAATACCAGAAACTGTTACTTTGAGGATTTTTGAAAAGAAATCTAGTTTCAGCAGCTATTACTTTTTTCTAAGAAATTTGGTTTTTTGAATTAGGTCAAGACTCTGCCATACGCATTAAAGTGTTTATTGGTTAAAATTTTGAGTTCTTGTATTTTTGACTTTTTTTTTTTGTTTGTAAAAATACTCAAGCTCAAAAGTTACAAAACGTCGCACATCTAGAAACAATTTAACAATAATCAAGTTTTACAACGTAATCATCCAATTTTTTGCTTTGGTTTTAAGTCTTTTTTCAGAAAATATTTCATAAATATATCATTACAATTTTCTCAATATTGTATTTCGACGATTTTTTTTATTACAACAAAAAAAAGGATTTTGATTTCAACAAAAAAAAAAAAGGACAAAGGAAGAATTTTGTTCTAAATTTATATATCACAACTCTAGTACTTTTCAACCAATTTTATGTATGATAGATATTTTTAAAGAACAATTTAAGAAAATATGGAATTAATACCACATTTTTTAAAAAATGTTATTAAAGTGTTGTTTTTATTACTTCTTCGATTAAGTACTATGAAAAACTCTTGTGTAACGCTTTTCCAACTATCGAAATTTTAAGCAAGTTAATCAATAAGCATGAAGCTTTAAAGATTTTAATGTTATATCAAATAAAATATTTTAAGCCTAAGCTGTCAACAATTCGAGCTAACATTTTTTTCCATGTATATGGGGGCCACCTTAATATACATAGACTAAATTCGCAATTTCAATTCAGCACGTTAAGCTCAATTTATGGCAAAATTGCTTTTGTGCTGCTTTAAGGCTTTTTCCTTTTCATTTTCCTTATTATTTTGCGATCTTGAAGAAAAGAACAGCGCGCCTTTATTAAGTTCTTGACAGCAGTCAGGATTTCGGAAATCCTTTAAAACTGCCATGAATGCTGCATGCTGATACATTATTAAAATGGTTTATTCCGAAATGCTGTTGCACATAAGTTTTAGCGGAAATTCAGTACTATTCAGTTTGACTTGAAAAAAGCTACATGTTAAATTGTTTCATTGAATTTGGCACTTGACATAAAAACAGAAACGAGATGGCTGAAAATAAAGTACAATGTTAAGAAAAAGTCATTCAAGACTAGATATTCAAAATTAGCATTTTCATAATAATATGAAATATGTTAAACGATTCATATAATATGAACCTAAACGAAATTAACAGCTCTGTTCTGCCATCAATCTATTCATACTGAAAAATTGTGATAGCTTTGAATTGTTCTCTTTTGACTTGTATACAATCTAAGCTGTTTTAAAGTATTTTTCAGCTGTTCTCTACAATGAGTATAAATTTGTGTAAAGAAATGCATGCTTATTGTACGCAGCCTAGTCATATGTACAGTTGGGTGCTTGGAAGTGTTCTTTTTGCATCCAACATTTCAAATGATTCTATGCAGAACTAGCTTGGTTTATATATTTGAATTTATTCATTTTACAAAAATTTGCGGAATTAGACATTTGTTTAATGTTAAAATAAACTTTCGTTTTGATATTTTTTTAAAAGTCCAAAAACTAAGAAAAATAATACAGTTGAACTAAATAAGTTTGGCATCAATTTATTTCTTAGTTAATTTGCAAAGTAAAACTAGCCACAACATAACATTTTTCTGACAATAACAACAACAACAATAAAATTATACTCAAAAACAAATTAATCACATTTCATCTCACAGTCGTAATTTTTCCAAAAAGTAAATTATACCAAAAATATTTATATAAACTAATAAATTTCAAACTAAGTAGTATAAAATTTTTGGTTTAAAACTTTTCTTAGTCAATTTTTCCAAGAATGCATTAATTTTTGTGTTGTTTCAACACTTATTTTGCTCCATTTTGCACTTATTTCTTCCTTTAGTTAAGTTTCTTTAGTCAGTCTTTGGATATTTTTTCCTTCCAATATTCCTTCCAGTGACAATTTCAAGTAAATGAATTTAAAGTAATAAACATATTCACATTATTCTTAAAAATTTAAGCCAAAGTTTATAGATAACTGATTAAATTATGAAGTCATATTTAACGTAATTTGTGTTATGATTCCTATTAAAAAATAATTTAAAACACAACTGAATATAAGAAAAATAGAATGTTTCTTATTTATTCCGGCCCTTTGGACAATCAATATGAACTGATTTGATATAAAATATGAAGGTTAAATAACTTATCTTTCTTTTTATTTCCAAAGTTTAAAGTCCTTAGAGCATGCACACTAATTAAGTAAAGGACTTAAGGGCTTTACAATTAAATAATTTAAGTCAACAGAGTTTTTGAAGTTTATGAATCAGAAGCATGAAAAGGTTTCAGATTATTGCCTCATCTTTCAGCCTCGAGCTATCAAAAGAATTACACTTAAAAACGTGAGGAGTTCAAAACCCGGTACTGTTTTTGCGAGTAAATGCAAAGAAAGACTAAGCTTTCGAAATCACAACACCAAGATCCTAAATTATCCCTAGATCATGAATGGTATCAACTGACTACAGGGAGGATGCACCGAGAAAATAACTTGAATTTAAAAAAGGACCTTTTTTCAATCGCTTATACTGCAATAACTAAAGAAGATAGAGAAATTTGTTCCAAAGAAGAAATGTGCACCCTTTTTTAGCTTTCGATTAATGTTCACTAAAACTAAATCACATTACTTTTCAATTGCGAAAAAAAGAGATTTCCAAATTAATTTTTTTTTAATTTGGGCCTATTTTTTTTTTTTTTTTTTTTTGTTAAAAAAGCCTTAACCTTTTTCTTAATACTGGTAGTATTTCAGAGTGAGCACTTGAATACTTACGGAGCAATGAATTTTCCAATCGCAACTTACACGTTCGAAGTGAAACTCAGTGCGACTTGCTTGACTTAAGAGTGCTCTACCATCGTGTACTCATGAAATACTTATGTTACAATTGATGGGCTTATTGCAAGATCATAACATGCCACTTAATAATTAGTCGATACAATCAAGTTACACTTTTTTAGAAACGAAATTTTGTATGAAAAATTAAATTGAACAATTTAACTACAAGAAGTGGGTCCTTAATAATTCGGAAATGAGTTGTTATATTATCAGTCGATGTTATTATTCAATTGCGTAAGAGACCCAAATTTAACAATAATTTTTTCAATTCAAATTGTTTACCACGTTGTTGCTATAAGCGCATGAATTCTAAGTGTTTAAAATTAAGACAATATCATATGATTCTGAAACTTCGCAAGAAGGTGTTAAATTTTAAATTACCTAGGCTTGAATTCAGTGCGAAAGGTTTATTAAAAAACGTTGAAACTATTTATTTAACATTAAATTTTATTTTTATTAAATTTGGGTGTACATATTTACAAAATCTTGTTTACAAATAGCAAATATTTCAAAAGTGTCACAGGAATAAAATACTTTCATTTACAAATTGAAGTCTTTGATCGGCTCAACATAATGAAATGATTGTGTTTCTAGAATGTTTTTGCATTTTTCAAAATGATTTTGGAGAAATTTTTTTGCTCTTACATAGTCTTCTGAACATTTGTAAAGAACTGAAATATTTGGCAAAGAAGAAGCTTTCTTCGCCCACTCGTACAATTCAGTTGCGGAGGATATTTTTCCATCAGTGATCATTTGCAAACTTGCTGGACGTGTTATTCTTTTAATAGTTAATCCAGCCCCAAAGGTCCTTTGCCATGTGCCGTTGCGTGAAAATGCCACGTGGTTAAGGTCACATTCGTGATGAAAAATATTCACAAAGTGTTTGACATATTTGAATTGCTGAGGAGCGCCGTCAAAAAAATAAATGCACTTTGTATGTGTAGATAGTTTTGTGAAAAATACTCATAAAGAGTTTAAAGAAAAACGTACACAGCTATCGCATCATGTTTCATGCAGTCAGAAATGATAATTAATGTCTTATGCTCCATTTTGTTATTAATTTTGTGATAAAAAACGATTGGTATTTTGAAGAACGAACGCATAGTTTTGCGAAAAATTGCAAATTATTAAACTCTCATCATTCTTCAGACTTTTTTTACATTCTTAAAACTCGAAGCTTGTTTTTTTTTGGCGATAAAATTATGTTCAATAAATATTCTTTGGGCTTTACAAAACCTTTGAACAAACTCATCTGAAGTTGCAGTTGTTATTTTTAAACTTGTTTTCGGTTTAGTTATCCATTGCTTGTGCGTACCTTTTTTGATTTTATGTTTTTGTAAAACTTCCGAAATTTCTTTGGACATTTGATTATTTGTTGGACAATTTATATTTTTTCCAAGAAAACATTATTTTTTTCGGATTTGCACATATAAAAAGCAGCACCACATCTTCATAATGATCCACAGAAAAATTGCTTTTCAATAATTTAACGAACTCACTGCCTAAAAATAAAAGGAATATCAGTGCTATGAAAAAATATAGGACTGTTTTTTATTACCTGAAGTCATTGGTCTCATATTTTCATGAATAGGACACTAACAAACATTGTGCGTCCCACCAGAACCAGCAAAAATACAGTGCTCTGGTCGAAGTAAATAGAATTTTGATAAACCTATTTTAATACCTTCATTTTCGCATACGAATTTTTTGAAGACGTATTTGTGATTTCCAAATATTAATTTTTTTTGAACAACGCAATTTTTCCCATTAATTTTCACAGATTTCGTGTCTTTTTGACCTGGCATTATTATTTTTAAAATTGTTTGACTTTAACAATTATTTCCGGAGAAAATGGTTTTCCTGTGAAAATAAAAAATAAGTACATACATTTTTTGCAGTTGATAAACGAATCGAAACATTACTTGTTATATCAGGAATCGTTAAAATTCCTTTTTTCTTTTTCAGATTCTTTGCTTTTGCAACAAGATATTTTGATGTGTTCATTACATGTGCTGCCTTGCGAATACTCCAGTTTTTTGGCAAAAGAGATAAAATTCTCATTACATCTGACTTAGTTGCATCTTTCTAATGGATTTTTTCTCTACATTCGGTAATGTATGCAGAAGGCAATTCTTGTTCGTCCTTAAGAAAAAGGAATTTACATTTTTTTATTTAAATTTTGTAACAGTAAACATGAATATCATTTCATATCTACTTTTAAATAGTTGCTGAATATACACAGACAATCATCATCAGTCTCGGAAAAATCAGAGTCTGAGAATATAGATTCAGCAGCGGAGTTTGACGCAACGGCTGAATGGTACAGCTAATTGTTTTCACATTTTTTAGAAATTGAATACTTTCATTATTGAAATACTCACGAAAATCATTTTTCAGCAATTTATTTCCTCTCTTCCTACACATTGCACACAAAACATCTGTGGGATGCAAAAAATTAAATTTTTCAAGAAGTGAGTCCCTGCGACGCAAATTTTTTTTTTGGTTTACTGCCACTATGATCACGTCAAAGAAATTGCAACAGCGGTTTTTGAATTAAGAACACGAGATTTTTGACAACGTCGTCTGAACGTGTTTAGCAATAGTGCATGAACTGACATGTTTAGACAAGTAAACAAGTTTATAAAAGCACACTACGAAACGCTTCGCACCAGAGATGTGCAACGAGTGATTCATACTTTGAGTATACTTATCGTATACTCATGATATAGCTGTACTTATATTCATTCATACTCATAAAAAAATTCATTATGTAAATAAGTACTTGACTTATTTTCCATAGAATTGATATATATCAATTGCAATTGGCACAATGCTTGCAAAACGCACAACGTGTTTTGAGGGAACACCCAGCCGGAAAATTAATATGTCTATGTCGCCAATACCTCTAAAGTAAGTAGTTATACAAGTTATTCGAATATAAAACCTTTTTTAACGGATTACGATTGATTATTCTCTGAATCGAGTATACTCTGAATGCTAAAAAAGCGACTCATTGCAGTTCTCTGCTTCGCACGTGTAAGTTGCGATTGAAAAAGTCATTGCTCCGCAAGTATTCAAGTGTTCACTCTGAAATTCTACCAGTATTAAGAAAAAGGTTTTGGCTTTTTTTAACAAAAAAGAAAAAAATAGACCCAAGTTAAAAAAAAAAATCAATTTGGAAATGTGTATTTTTCGCAATTGAAAAGTAATGTGATTTAGTTTTAGTGAACATCAATCGAAAGCTAAAAAAAGGGTGCACATTTCTTCTTTGGAACAAATTTTTCTATCTTCTTCAGTTATTGCAGTATAAGCGATTGAAAAAAGGTCCTTTTTTAAAAACGTAATATAATGCTTATGGAAAATAATTATTTTTTAGATTACGTATGCACTTATGACCTGCCTCGCTGCTCGTCACTATAATCACTATTGATAGAGAAAGAGATTTTTAAAGGGTTCAAAGTTAGAGTGTTGTGTCAACTGTGACATCTGTTTCAATTGGTACTGAGGTGGCTTTTGTAAATTTGTTAGAAAAGAGCTATAAGTTTGTTCTGTGTGTATCATGCATGAATTTTAAATCTGTATTTTTGATGCTGTAGTGACAACTTTTTATGAATTTTCACCTGATTTTAAAAAAAATCAATAATTCTCCATAAGAACCTTGCTCATAAGAACTCACCTGTTTATTAAATGTGAGTAAAAAACATCCACTAAAAAGATAATCGCAATCATTACCTAATAAAAGACATTTATTTTAAGGTTTTTTTATGCATTTTATAATAAATTCAAATAAAATTTCTTTTTCGTAACATTCATTTTTGAAAACCTCTTGCTATTCATCAACAACGATGTATGTCAGGTAATTTGCGGACAAGTGTACCATTCAGTGCGAAATCTTTCATAAAAATGTTTCCATTGTTGTTGTATTTAAAATATTGTATGCTTTTGTGTGAGATAATATGAAAATTTGTTAGTATTTCTTTCTTTTTGTGAAGAAAAAAGCTCAAGGCAGTCCTTTTGTTAACAATATTTGCTACGAAAAAATTGTTTGACCTGAGTTTCTCATTGAAACTCATGTTTAGCTATTTAAGTAGCAAGAAGGTCAGCATGACAAGCAAAATGAATACAACAACGAAACAAATAGAATGACGGATTAGGAAGTAAGCCTATTTTAATATATACCTTAAAACTATGAAATATTATTTCAAATAGTACTAATTAAATTATTACCTCATAGCATAGTAGTGTTCAGGTAATGATTTTACAGGATTATATTATAACTAAACTCAAAGCCAATGCCTTATATAAGTATTTCTTAAGGGGAGAGGAGTTTTCTGAAGAAAAAAACTATATATGTTTTATTTTTATTTCGCTTTTAACGGCTTTTTTAAAAACAATTATGAGTTATTAAATAATGATAACGATGATGTTGAAAGATTTACCAAGCCTTCCTATGATGATTTTTATAATTTGTAATCAACCATAAAATTAATTACACTTTCTGAAATAGAAATAGGGAAGGCCGATGAGATGAAATTAAGTTCTTTTAACTTTTACTGGAGAATAAAAAACACTTATAGGGGAACTTTTCCCACTTGTGAAATAAAACGTAGCCCCACATTTTTACTTTGAATTTATTGAGTTTACAATAGTACAATTAAAACTATGTTCTTTTAAAGTACAATAGATAGATATCAAACAATTTTAGTTGGATATAGGTTAGGCTAAGGTGGCGGCAGGTCTTTAGACCAGCCCACTTAGACCATTATTGGTCCTTGTGATACCACAAAATTAATGAAGGGAGTAAGCAAGTGAAACTTTTTGTGTAGGATGTTCTTAATGTGGCAGAAGCCACATGTGATATTAGATCTGAAGCAAATGTTATGCCTTGAACTCAGTCAAATCAAGTTACTAAGCGTTTCTCTCCAAAAACTTTTCCTACCACCACCAACTACAACTTTTCGTCGTAAAGTGATGTGTTTTAAACTTACTTTGATTAGAAATAAGGACATTAAGGTAATAGCGTAGGACCATGGCACGGCCAGGATTCGAACCCGGGACCTCTGAGCGACAGTCAAGTGCTCTACTACTAGACTATCGAGACCGCCTTGGTTGGATAACAACAAATTATTACTAACAATAAGAAAAAAAAAACATGAAAATAATGATGAAAGAAATTGAAGATAAGAGAAGTAAGTAAATACAGATAACATCACATCATCTAACATCACATCACATCACATCACATCACATCACTTTTATCACATTTTTCAAAATCTGATACTTTTAAACTGATACCAAAACTGATTACGTCGGCTCAAAAAATTTTAATATACACATTTAGGAAAAAATCGGTTAGTTGAAAACGAATTTACAGTAAATAAAAATTAAAAAAGGAACATTTTTGCTATTGGCAATTAAGCCTTTTACTAACATAAAGAGTTTTTAAGTCATCAAGATAATATAAACCTTTAACGTAGATATTTTTTGTGTTTTCCCATCAAAAGTGGAATATTATGAGAAATATTTTTGTGGAATATTTGGAATATAAGAAATACCCTAAACGTCGTTGCAGGGCTTTTAATATTCTAAAATAATATGATAAGATTCCGCTAAAAGTCTGTAAAATAGTAGATAGTAAATAGTAAAGGAAGACTGGAGATCAAAGGATTTAGATTTTGAATACAAAAATTAGTTTTATAAAATAGATAGTCAATAGCAAGAAATATAGTTTTAGTTATTATTTAGTTATTATTTAACACTAAATTATTTTTTAGACTTTAAGAGGTTTTTTAATAAAATTAAAAACAACATTTTGTAATAAATTAATTTCGTCAAAAAATCAGAAGCTCTTATTGTTTCGATAATATAAACATATTAATAATTTTTGAGCAAAACTGGAATAATTTTTGCAAATTAATGTATGTCATATGATAAATAGTTAGAAATGTAATTTTCACCATATTGATATAGAATTAGAGAAAACTTTTATTGAGGCTAAAAAAGATTTTTAGGTCGATGAGTATAAATCACTGGAATTTGCAACATCGGGAAGTCAGCAATGTATTTAAAAATCGTCAGATATTCTGACTTAGGAAATAATTTTGATTTGTGGCGAAGGCAATTGTGATCGAAACTTAAAAATTGCTTACGATTATCGTACAACTATTTCTCCAACTAGCATTAGAACGGTGCTTCTCATCAGCGTGTTATATTTGTAATAATATCAGAACAAATCTCTCTTATAAAAACTAAGACGCGTTGATCAGCTTAATGTATTATTTTAGAAATAATTTAAACAAAAAAATCAATTTTGAAAAGTCTTTTCCAACCTTAATTTGACTTAAACACAAAAAAACATGAAGATGGTGTTAAAAAAAAATGTTTTACACTTGAATAATACCTTTAACTGTTCTGTATATTATTTTTACTACATTTTGTTCTTTAAATTAATACAATGTGCTAGTCATTAATATTATTTAAATTTTTTGTGTTTATTAAAAATAAGGGTATTCACAATTGTGTGGTATCTTGGTATTGTGTATTTTTACCATAGCTGAAAAACACAATTATGAGCATCCTTTAAATTAGGATTTGTTGTTGTGAACCTCCCACTATAGCATTTTGTTACTATGTAAATAAATTAACTATCCAATTGGATATATTTTATTAATATATGACATAAAAAGTTTAACTTGCATCTTGCACTTCTTTCATTTTTGCAATTAGAAAATAACTGGCAACGCGATCAGTTGTTTATGTAACTTTAAAAACCACGTTCGTTAAACATATCATTGGACTACTTAAAATTACCACACTTTTGGTTTTTGTAAATTTCATGTAAAACAACAAAAAATATAAAAACTTCTCGGCAAAGTGTGGTTTTAATACCACGTGGTCTTTTAGCTTCACTGAAAACAACGCAATTGTGAATACCCTTAATGTTTTTTTCTTTTATAAATGAATTAATTTAAATTTTTTAGTTTCATGTAATAAATAAAAAAATTTAATGAAAAACTGTTTACAAAACTTTAAATTATTTACTTCTTAAAGTTATGTATGTATGTATGTGTGTATGTATGTATGTATATACGTATGTTTGTATGTATGTATGTATGTACATTTTTTCAAAAAACATCATAGTTGTGCCTGCCCCTATACAAACATGCAATAACAATAGAGTTCAGCTACTACAGCTTTTTCACACTTTCTCCGCAATAGATCATTTTAAGAACCAATCCAAATATCATTGAAATATCTCAAAGATATCGATAGAAGTGGTCAAAAAAAAAACCAAAAGGGAGAAAAATTTACCCACCATAATATGGGTTGGGCTCAGGGACAAACACAAGACATAACAACTAACCGTGCGTTTACATAGATCTTATCCTTCATTAGTTTTCAATCTACTTTTGAGTTGACCTTTCGACAAGTTAACATCAAACACGTTACAGTTGTTAACAAAGGTACTCATGCGATTTAATGGAGCAGTTAACATATAATTTGTTCTACTAAATGGTAAATAAATCAAGTTGTTAGAGTTTCTACTGCTTCTACGGTTAGTGTTAAAATTTAAAAGAGAAAGAAGCTCTGGAGAGTCGAATACACCAGTTATGAGTTGGTGTAAGTAGACGATATCAGCTATACTAAATTTTAGTACCCTAGTGTAAATATTAATCGAAATACAGTGTTTTTATAATTTTGCCACGCCCCTTTGTATAATAACGCCTCCTTTTTAAAGAATTTTATCATACTTGTGCCCACCCCTGTCAGAGAACTGCTTGAGTGCATTCAAATGGCGTTTCGATTGTCTCGTCAATAAACGAGAACCGAATGTGCTTCCTGCATTTAAATTAATGCGCAAGTGCATGTTACCAATTGCTGTTCATACGAATACCTAGAGTGTAAGCGCGAGCGATTACGAACGTCTGTGACACAAGAATGTCAAACAAGGCAAGACATGAGGAACAATCGCCAAAAGCAAGGAAAATCCATGCTTTTATGCTCATTTGCACAAAGGAAAATTATTAGTTGCAGTGTTGCATTTTTTTATTCTGCGAATGTTGTTACCAGACATAAAAAATTGCAATATTATAAAATAAGCTTTTAATAAGACCCCTTTTACATTGATCAAGACTTAAAGTCAAGTTTTTTTTTTACGTTCTCTTTTAAACTTGATGAAAGCTTTCACATTGGTCAAGACTTCAATTCAATTTCTTGTCTTCTTTCTTTGTTTTCTTAAAATAAAACGAGATAGGTAGCAAGCAAATGAATTATATTTTATAGAAATATGCAAACTGAATTTTAATTTTTTACCACGATGGAAGTTTACAAAATGTTTTTGCTTAAAAACTAAATACAAAATTAAATTAAATTAAATGCAAATAAATTTTAATGCAACCGAAGTCTAACAAACTCACATTGATATACGAAAAATAAAAAAAGCACTGTCAACAACGCGAAAATAATAAAAGGAATGCGAAAAATTGCCGGTACAGCTTCAAGTTTCTTTTTCCCTTCCGTCGTTTCCAATGTGCGGCGAATTGCCCACAAACTCTGAAACTTGACTTCAAGTCTTGATCAATATAAAAGGGGTCTTAGAGTAATTATCGCACAAGTTAGCGAAAAAATATGTCAACAATCAAATTCTATGCTTATTCGAATGCGAGGTGGATAGCAGGAATTAAATACGATTAATGTGAAAATTACTTTTATTAATATAGCTAATGGTATAAAGAAATGTGTTTAAAGCCATAACCTTTGACTGGAAAGACATATTGGGGTTATTTTTTCATGTAAATTATTTTTGAGACGTTAAATATAAAAACAACATTTTGGTATAAATAAATTTTGTCCAAAAAAATTATAGGGTAAAAAAAAGACAAAACCAGTTTTACAATTTTTGCGCAAAACTGGACGATTTTTTGCAAAACAATGCTATGCCACATAAAAGGTAGTCAGGAATTTTATATTATAGTATAGATGATTCCCCAAATATTTCGGCTGTAGTGATAGCCATCCGTGAGCTGGAATGGTTTAAAATTACCTCTAAAAATCAAGTTTTTTGTAAAAATATTGGCTGGTGATTGATTGATTCCTGGTCAGAATTCCGTATATTGATATATATTAAAACTAAAATATAAGCTATAAAATAAGCACATACTGGAAAATATTGATAGAAATTAAAAAACAAAATACTACTTATGAAGATATTTTTGTATAAATCACATGAATTATATTGCGAGCCTTAGATCAAGTAAGTTTTGTATTAATATTTTGAAATAAAATTAAAATAAAATAAAAATAAAATCAAAATTATGTATAAAAAAAGCATATTTTGCTTTTTTATGATGCAGATAGGAAGAGTTTTTTCCGCCACATAATTTCTGGCAGTTAATGTTTTAAAACTATTACACCAACCAATATTTTGACAACAAACTTTTTTTAGAGGCTATTTCAAACCATTCCATCACACGAATGGCTATCACTAAAATCGAAATATTTAAGGAATCTTCAAAAATGCTATTGCAACCAAGGATTATTTTGAGAAAGTGACACAAACAACATTACCTTCAGCTTTTAACATTCATCGCACAAAGATAAAATATGTAATTAAATATAATGAGTTATGTGGCAAATGAAACGAATATTTTATAAAATATTCTTATAAAATATTTACTATAATTTTTTTTACAAGAAATTTATATTGTATCTAAAATGTTATTTTGTTTGTTCTTATTATGTTTTAAAATATATTTGTATTATAGAAACAATAAAACAGTTGCATACCATAGAAAAAAATATAATAAGTATATTAATAACAAGGGCTCGAACTTTAATGAACTAAAAACTGACATAAGTGACATAAAAACGCAAACAATTATATAAAAAAATAAAGAAAAAAAAAGTCTTAAAAATAAAACATTACTAAACACGTATTGCTGTAAGAAACTTAAATAAGTTTGCAGAATAAAGTTTCTATTAGTTTTAGAATGGTGATGTGAAAAATCTGACTAAACTAACGTATATGTGTGATTTCACAAGTAGGGTGGATTACACCTAGTAGCACTACATTCGAAATTATTCTAAGCATAGAATTAGTGAATGAAATTAATAAAAAACTATTTGTAACTAATAAAAAAGGTTTAACTAATTTCGAATTTAAAAATTTCCAATATTTATACACTTGAGTCCTTATAATTGTGAGTTTCATTTACGGGTGTTTTTATAGGTTAGTAATCAAGGGTTAAGCAAACTCTTTTATATATTAAACTAATTTTTATTTTCAGTTTTACTATATCTAATATTAAACATAACCGTTTTTTATTTAAATGTTACATAATTTAAAATTGTCTATATTCGAAACTTTTGATAAATATCACAGACATTTATAATTTTGATCAAATCTACGCCTTCTTGGACTTTTTTTAACATATTCTGGCACTAAGTTTTTATAGAAATTTCGCAGTTCTTAAACCCGAAATTAGAGGTATTTAATTAAATGAATCAAAATTAAAGACTGAAGTGTTTTTATCAGTTGAACTACACAACATAATCTAAAATTTAAGCCATTCCTTGACAAGTTTACAGTTGTACAAAATTTGTTTTATTAATAAATACTTGCTCGTTTTGAAAAACTTCATACATTTGGGTTGAATACTCATTTTTCTGGGCATTTTCTATAAATTTTTTTAATAAAACTTTGCAGCACACGTCGCTTTTTTACAACAGTTGTCAGAAGGATCTCTTTTTAACTTACACAACTTAGCTCAGCTCATGACATTTGCTAAACCTGCACTTTCTCACATTCATAAAAAACAAATTAATGAAAAGTTTGTGTTGGTTTTCATCAAACATTTTTTAATTGTGTTGGATGTTTGGTTACGCTTGTATTGAAGGGATAAAGAATGCTCATTGAAAGCAAAACATTGTTGTTATTTTACCAACAAACTTTCAATAATAGTTTGGTTACTAATTTAGGTCGCTTTGAAGATTAACTTTCATGCACTCTTGGACCAAATTTTAGCCCAGGTTACTTTAAAAATTTACTGTCATAAAAAATGCTACTGGCAATACTGATTGCTCCACAGTAGAGAAAAGAAAACAACAAACTAAAAGGAAGCAAACAGCATAAAGAAGAACCATGATACAAAGAGCTACAGGTAAAGTATTCCCGGCGCAACAAACAAAATTTACTGCGCACCTCGTCATTGGTGCTCGTCAAGTGTGACACTTGATGAATACATTCAAAAGAAAATGTAGAAAAGTGACAAAGATAGCAAAATAAAAAAGAACAAACAGTGAAAATTCTGTCAAGCACATCCAGCAACGTAGCCGCTTTTTGTGTAAATCGGTAAAAAGGGGAAAAAGCACCCCTACAAAATATGCAAATTTTTCTTCACAAACGGTACTAAAAAATATATTTACTTTATTTTGGACATGTGCTTTATATTACAATATTTATTTCATTTCAGTAAAACAAATTTTCATAAGAAAATGTAGGCATTTTAAAATCTTTATACCCTATGAATAAATTGTGACTACGTTTCAACCAAGGAGCACCTTGCACGTCATAGCAAAGATGGCGGACATGCGCAATACTTTATCTGTAGTTCTTTGTATCATGAAGAAGAACGATTTGCTAGAGAAGGTCAGAGAAGTATGGAAACTACAAAAATTCATGCAGCAGCTGAAACTCGAGCTTTAAGCGAAGCATTCGAATGATCTCGTGTTCTGGAGGCTGCCTTTGCATCAATTGGCAATCGTGACAAAGTGCGCTTTGTACCAATCTTTGTTGACGAACTCGAGCGGTATATATGGATTTTTTTCTTGTGTGCGATTACGGCTGACGACGATTGTTACTCTAGCGGCAAAAACTGACGAATAGTCTCATGCAAATCTCTGACCCTGTACTAAATTACCTTATGTCAATATTATTCGATATATAGTGGTTGCATAAAATGGCCACGCCTATTTTCCGAATAACGCCCAGTTTATTGTTTATAATTTGTTATAAATGTGCCTGTACAAAATTTCAGTACCCTATTATCAATAGTATTTCAGACACAATATTATTCGTCTGCTAGTTTGTAGTCTGCTCTAGTGATTTTTTCTACCAAATCGCACTAACCGCAAGCTGCATAAAGGAACTTCATTCCAAAAAAGTTCTGTGGAATTTGAAAAAATTTTACCGTTTTTATGAAGTCACTTTTTATGGGAAGTAGACGTGGTTTTCATCCGATACGGCTCTTTTTCAAACGCAAAGTGTGTAATTAAGATTTAATATCTTCGATAATTTTTGTGGAATTGAAAAGATTTAACGTTTTTATAAACTCAGTTTCTTTAGAAGACAGGTGTGGTTTTCATACAGTTGGGCTCATTTAAGAACTCGAAGTGTATAATTAAGAATTAAGCTTATTTTCCAAATTTAAAGTGATTTAACTAATTTCTATGAAATTTAAAGAGTTTTTTTTTACTGCTCATTTTTTATTGGTCAAACTAATCCCACTTAATTTCTTTAAGCAAGAATTTTAAAGATCCCATTTAAGTTATCCACCGATAATTCTTTAGCGTTGTTGTTAACGTACGTTTATGATATAGCCCAAAATGTATTAAAGTTGTATGGCAGCTATTGCTACGCCCACTTATCCAATTGTGTCGACATTTTTAACACTTTCCGCTCAATTCTAAATGATTTTTTTTCTGCAGAATTTGAAAAGGGAGTTTTCATTTTTAAGACAACAGATAAAGATATAGCATTTTTTTTGTACGCTTATGAATTTTGACGGTTGATGAACAAATTGGCATTAAAAATTTCCAAAATGTCTTTGAACTTTATCTTATAAGTAAAAAATTCCCCTTTCAAATTCTTCGGTAAAAATTATATAGAATTGGGCTGTTAATGTTTGATTTTAGTATTGTAGTTAACTTCATTTCTAAAATAAAGCACAAAATGTGTTTCAGTTGTATGGCAGCTGCCACGGCCCTTTGTCCAATCACGTATAACTTTTTTGCACTTTTTGAAAATCACATATTAGACGTCTGTACTTGATTTTGTTATCGTATTTCATCTCCTTTTTATGATATAGCGCAAAATGTGTTTAAGTTGTTTGGAAGCAGCCACGCCTACTTCTTCAATCATGTAGACATTTTTTAAACTTTTTAGAATTCACAAATTAGTTGTATGTGGTTTATTTTGTTATCGTAGCTTGATGCCTGTTTCGGCAATAGCTACATTTCCTCTTCAGTAGTCTTGAGTGATTCAGCTGTGACCAACCCACTGTTTAATAACACATATAGCTAGAATCATATGAAACGTAAACCGTGAGTTGGTCACAGCTGAATCACTCAAGACTACTGAAGAGGAAATGTAGCTATTTCCGAAACAGGCTGTCTAGTCTGCTGTGTGATTGACTTTATACAGAGTTATTATTGTTGTTGTTGTTGGTGTTACTTTCTCTCATAAAGTGGGTTGGTAGCCCACTTATCCAATTGAACCAAAATGTTTAACACTTTTTTGAAGTCAAATAGTAGACGTCAATGTTTAATTTCGTAGTAAAAGCTTACCTATTTTTAAGATATAATACAAAATGTGTATCAGTTTTATCGCAGCTGCCGCGCCTACTTGTACAAGCTTTCTGAAATACTTTTTTTTTTGTACTTTACTTAAAAAAATAGCAAAAAAAAATAAATAAATAATATTTTCCGTCTAACTTGTACCAAACGCATCACAGTGCGGCACTTTTATTTCTTTCTATACACGAATTTTTTTACACGTTTTAGTTAGGAACGTATTTACCGTGTAAAAAAATAGTTCAGGTATGTTCATCTGTTCCACTCTCATTTCTAAACTACTTATCATAATTTGACTAAAGAGGTATCGTTGGAAGCGTTTTTATTGTTTGATGGTTATAGGCCATGTGACGTTACATTATATTTAATATGGCGCCCTCTACATTACAAGGAGTCATGAACTAAAAATTTTTTATAGCGACATAATCAACACCTTTGTTAATTATTGTATAATTTTATCATCAAACAATTGATAAGTAATTACTTTCGATTATATAAAAACTAAATCAATTATAAAAAAATTTAAACAAAAAATTAAATAAAATAAAGATAACCCGATTACAAAAAAGCACTCTCTAAAAAGTATGAAACAAGAAAATATTCTCATCTGAAATGGTTATGTACAAACTATTCAATGTTTTTTTTTTCTTTTAAGTAAAAAACTTACACTTAATATATTTTATTGTATTTATTACTAATTCATAGTGACATTCAGAAGATATCCGTGGTCGCATGCCACCTACCCTAACAAAACATTACATTCTAACAGAAGAAAACAATTATAAGTTTAAGGGCGAAGTTCATTACGATATATGTACATCTAGAGGGATACACATGACCGTACACATGTCACATGGTGGCATACTTCCATGCATATCTTCTGAACATCACTATGAATTAGTATTACATACATTAAAATATTTTGTATGAAAGTTGCTTATTTAATAGACAAAACAAATTAAATAGTTTGTACATAACAATTTCAGATGAGAATATTTTCTTGTTTCAAACATTTTAGAGTGTGATTTTTAGTAAACAGTTAAAAATCTTGGACTAAACTGTAGACCTACTAAAATAGTACTGCAGTTTTTTTAAACCTTTTAATTTAAAGTTTAAGCTTTTCAAATACTAACTCATATTTGTAACTATACTGTACTGAAATCCAACCAAAGAAATATAAAGCTTCCCTATTAGCTTATTGGTTTAAATTTTAGTACAAAAATAATATTACAGCGTTTTTTTTTTAGCTTTTTTGTTAAAGTTTGAGAACACTTCTGTATTACTTTTTGTTTTAATACAATTTAGACTAAAGTCCAGTGCATTTGGATACTATATTTGAATTTGAACCCGTTAAAAGTTAGCCTGACAATGCTGAGGCTCAATTTAGGCAATTCGGTTCAAATGTTTGCTTATTGCTTTTCTAACGCATAACGAAATATTACAGTGGTTAGACTAGAGAACCTACAAACTGGATGTCGTGGGTTCGAGCCTCACGGTGTTTGTTTTTTTTTTTTAATATTTTAATCCAAGTCTTTACTAAATTTTAAACCAAAGCTGTATTAAAAATATATTTTAGTTTTATGTATATACAGAGAGATACAAGATAAACCAAAACTGGTGTGGACTTATATGTAGTACAGAAAAAATTAAATTTTAGTTGTAGTAAGATTTGTAACCGTGTAGTCGGTTTTTAATTTTTGAACTATTTTTATAACTATTTTGTTTACGTTTAAAAAAACACATATTTTATTGAAATTTTGAATAAAATAAATGTAAAAAAGAAAATTTTGAATAAAACAAATGTCATTTTGATAAAGTTAGTAAGGGTCAATTTTTCAGTGCGAGCTTAAACTCTAGTTAAATTAAACTGAGGACGTTGAAACTGGGTTTAACTAGATATTTTAGCATTCGCTGTAGTTACATTGACTTATATTATAATACAATCTGTTTATTTTTTGCCTAAAACGAGATTAAACGTCCAATTTAGGTGAGTTAACCTCAGTTTAATTTGACTAAAGTTTAAGCTGGCACTAAAACATTGGCTCTAAGAGTTCATTAGATTTAGATTTGAAAGCTTTGATTTCTTGTTTGCAACTATAGAAACATTTTTAAATATTTATTAGTGTCTCATTAACTTTCCACAACAAAATAAATGCTAAAAATCTTAGAACTTTGAAAAAGTGTAATTTGTAAACTTAGAAAGTTGACGTGGCAGCCAGTCAATTTTACTTTTTTCCCCTTTTTGAGGTCCTATATTAGTTCACTACCAAATTTCTTGTTTCTAAGCTCAAAATTAAAAAGGAAGGATTTGCCGTTATATGGGAGGTGGGCATGACAATGGGCCGAAATCTTAAATTTTCTAAAAATTTATTAATTTAAGGTATAATGATACATCCGCCAAATATAATTGCTCTACGATCACTTCTTCTATTTTTGGCCACTAGTTATTTGGCCAGAGAAGAAAATATTTCATTCGGTACCGGTGGTGGTCTACGCAAAGCAGGACGTCCTCATCTTTATTAGAGAAACTAAGTAGTGCAGTAACTTAAATCGATTGAAATTTCTAATTGACACCAGCACATGACAAAAGATGTTCACAAAAAACCGTACGTGAAGCTGAATCCGACTCAAAGTTGTAATCATAACAAATGCAAGAAACATAAGAACAAACGAAGATTTAAGTTTTGAATGGAAGATTAATGATGAATTGTAATAAATTCAACATTTTAAAACATAAAATGATTAATTTTGAAAGCACTTCTTCAGTTTACAAGGCCTGAAAAAGCAAGTGACTTCGCATAAAATCATTAAATAAATCATTCTTTTGTTTACAATGATTGATTGTAAGTTTAATTTTAACTTAAAAAACAGCTATAAACATATTTGCTAGAAGCAGTGAAAAAAATTTATGTTATAAGATTTTTATGACAACTCTAAGCAAGAGAGTTATATAGCAAGCAAGCATTGAACGTGACTGCTGCATATTGAAAATAAATGATATTTAATTAATATTGCTCATACTCCCAAACATCTACGCATTCTTCGATTTAGTGACGCTGTAATTAATTGTTATTAATTACATTCAGGTTTATGTGCAAATGCTTAAGAGCACTGCTTAAATTTTCTTACTTCAGCACATTTATATAACAAACACATCTACAAACATACAGCCCCATAAAAATTATCGAACTCGAGCTGTTCGAAATGTATTGAAACAGAAAAAAACGAAAAAACATCAAAAAATTAAACTAGAAAATTTTAAGCGATTTTGTATGTAGTTTTTGTTTTGTGCTTGGTTATAACATCAATTTGATTAACGATTAGTAATTTGACAGTAAGGAGCAAAGTTCGAACATGAAAAAGAGAAAAAAAAATTCAATAAGAAGGCTATAAACCGGGAAGCAGAAAGCAGAAAGCCAAAAGCTCCTGAATTGTAGAAAAAAAGCTATTAACTCGCAAGAATGTCATTAAATGACAAGAAGAAAGTTGTTAAAATTAGTAATCGTTATCAAGAAATTGAGATTATTGTTTTTTTACTACTTATTTACTATTAGAATAAAGAACTACGCCCAACGCTTCAGAAGGGGTCACGTATAAATAACCTTGTTTTGTCTTTTTATTGTATTTTTAGCTCTTCACTTTTACTACTGCCTCATCAGCACAAACCAGCGCAGTCATTGACATGCACTTCCGTTTCCGCTTTAGGCGGACAATAAATGTTGTCATTACTTAGTTTATGTTTAGCTTGATAAAAGGTTATTCATGTGCCGCATAATAAATGGTTGTGTGTGTATGTGGGAGTGTATTTGAGAGAGTGACTAAGTTACTGAATGACTATTTCTGAAATAAAAGCAAAAAAGAATGGCTGCATAAATTTTCAAGGCTGCGGATTGTGCAACAGTGGCTGCAGCTCACAAACAATAGATAACAACGTTAAAGGACACAAAAGAATGCTTAGCTGTAAGTGTCTCTTGTTGCTGTTGTTGTTTATTTGCGTCTTTTTTATTTGTTTGTCAATTATTTGCAGGTACGTCAAATTAAAGCTTAATTAATTGCTTACCATTAAGCTAAGCTTGTATATCCTCAGTTAATGTCCATGTTAATAAATATCGTTTTTCTTATTATAAAACTCCGTGAATTTTCTAGTTTGTTTTATTAAATTGTTAAATAATTCGTAATTCGTAAATTTTTATGAAACGCTTTACATAATCCTATCATGCGATAGTCACGACAAACACACGAACAATTCAATACTTTGGCTTTTTAGACGCTGACCTCTAGCTTCCCACTCTATAACTAGGCGTGGGTGGTGTTGCCAACTTGTGGTTGCTCTACTGCTAAATACAAAATATACTCGAAAAATTTACACACACGAACGTCCTCTTCGAAAAAAAAAAGGCTTCTGCTATGGCAAAAAGGTGTATTGCTCACCGTTACTTAGCATGTATTGCGAAACAGCGACATACACACATAAAAAAAGTTACCCGCACACCTTTATACAATAAATACACTGAGTGAAATTATTTGTATCTTCTGGATACGCGCTACGGTTAAGAACGTGTTGTGCACGTTGCACGTTCCGAAATTCTACTGAAAGCTTTGCAAGCCGCAGCAAAGCCGGAATCCTTGTTGCGCTCGGCAGTGTCAAGACTTTTCCTTACTTGTTGTTGTTGCTGTTGCTTTTGGCTGATATTTGTTTTTGTTGTTGTCCTTGAGGTGAGATTCGTGCGCATGCAGCAGCAGCTGAAGAGCACACAAAACATGGCTGCGGGCTTATTTTGTTTGCGAAAAGAGCGAGAGCGCAAATGCATGAATGAATGGAAGACGGAGTGTGAATGAAAGTGTTTGTTTTTTTGGATGTGTGTGTGTGTGATTCTATGCGAAGTAATACAGTGGTGCATAGACAAAAATATTGCTTTTAAATATCATTTGCAAAAACAAAACTATATATTTGTTTTAAAAAAAGAAACTTAATTAAAATTCTGAATTTTAGATTATAAGCTTTAAAAGCACTTATTAGTAGGGCTAGGAATCGCATGCACTAAAAAATCGAAAACATGCGCATAAAACATGCACTTAAAACTCTAAAATATGAGCTAAAAACAGGTAAAATATGCAATTAAAAATATTTTTCTAATACAATATATTATTATCGGATCACAAATAAAATTTGCATGTAATTAAACAAAAAATGAAAAACAATCAATTTTAGAATGCATACAAAATAATTCACCAAAACCAACAAAAATATGAAGTAAACAAAGTAGTTATAATTATAAGTTTTCTTTTCCCAAAATATGTCGCACTGGTTGCAAATAATAAAAAAACAATATTCAAAAACCACATGCACTAATTGTAAAATATGCAAAAATACGCACAATAAATATGAAAAAATCAGACTTTTTTTGGTAAAATATGCAAAATCGTGCATTTATTCTAAAACATGCTAAAATATGCACTAGAAATTGTATGTCATTTAAAGAAAATTTAATTTTTCGTAAAGATAACTTAACCAAGTGCCGGGACATAGCCCCAAGGGACATAATCCCAAATTTCAAATTTAAAATTTTTTTTTTGGGACATTTTTGGGACATTTGGGAAATTTTTTTGCTGGTGTCCTCTAAAAAAGGCGACATAATCCCAAAAATTGCGTTTAGGATTATGACCGCTTATTAAGCTGTGCCGAAGGTCGCCTATTCAGTAAGGAATTATATCTAGAAGTACTGTAGACAGCGATAAATCTCTTGTTAATAGGCGGCCTTCGGCCGCTGCTTAGCGATTACAACCCCCAGTAATTTCAACACTAGCTTCGCTTTCTACAGTAAAAATAGCTTAAGTTGACTTAAGAAAGATCTGAGTACAATTTCTGGGATTATGTCTTCTATTCATTTTTAATATAATTTTTTAATTTTAAATTTAAAATTTGAAATTTGGGATTATGTCCCTTGGGGCTATGTCCCGGCACCACTTAACCATTTCCCTTGAAAGGTTCCCAGTAAAAACATGCATTTGCATGAGTTTCCTAGCCCTACATATTAGTTTATACGAACCGCTTCACTATAAGAACTGGACAATTACCCTTCGCTAGGGTCTTGATCTCTCGAGCATTCTTACTTGATCTCGTGAATTTAGTTTTTGTCATGGAAAGATTTTTTTTTTATTAATATACATATGTTAGATTCTTACATTCACAATATTTTTTGAAAATGCTTATTTGAGTCTGCTTGTTAACGTTTAATGATCATTTTTTAAAATTTATTTGGTTTTTAATTAAAAACATTTAATTAATGCGGATACGCAATGAGAAAAAATTTTTATGCAGGTGGTTTTATACTAGCTATTTTAATATTTTAAGTGAGAATTTACTGAAAAATGTATATAAAATAGATTTAACAACATATCTTTGAATGTACTATAATATAAGATAGCCAGTATCATGGCTATTATTACGGGTCACTGGTGCACCGGAGTATAAGCCAAAAAATAAGAGTGCCCTTCAACACACACACTCGTAGTTGCGACGACCCAAAAGAAAAGGCAAGCCCTTCCTCAACTATCTGGATGAACTTTAAAAAAACAATAAAAAATCTGCTAACGTCCATTAACCGCACCGTATGGTTATAACTAGGGGATGCAATCCCCTATTTGGTTTAATTTTGAAAAAAAAAATTTATACATATATATAAAATTATAAAAATTTAAAAAATATAGTTAAGAAAGAGTTTATTATAAAAATCCCCTTCATTCTCTAATAATTAATTTATTATCACCACTGCTGCCAAAATGCTATACATGGTGTCCATTCGAAATTTTTTAGCTTAACCCATTAATGACAACGTAAGATATATAATATGCGATCACAGCATTTCAGAAAAATTCCTCAAAAATCCGCAGTCTCTGTTAAGCTTTTGCTTTTGGCAGTGTGAGAAAGCCAAAAGTATGATTTTTCCTAAAAAGTTTTAAAGTTGACATTTAAAGCCTTTTTGCTTACATGTTTCGCAAAAGTTCGTGCAGTATTTAAAAAAAAAAAGAGTAAAATGCCACGCAGATGAATTATTTTGTTATATTTACATCAAGAAAAAAGAAAGTAAATGAACACCTACGCTACGAAATAACATTTTTCAATTTATAATTTTTCTAATTTTTCCATTTTTTAATTTTATTCCTCTACTTACAGACTCCTTATACGATTATGTATGATATATCATACCCTTCACCACACATTTGGTCAAGTCTCGGTGATGTCAGCTTAGAGGCCTTAACTGCCTTAGATCTTATTTTCAACAGCTTTATAATATATAAAACTTTTAAATTCATGCCATATATTTATAGCTGTAATTTTTTTTATAATTATTATTTTTTATTTAAAAATTAATATTATTGCGTTTTATTGCTATTAAAATTTGTAGAACACTGCATTACTACTATCATTTCCAGTTGCTTCTTTTTTATTTTAAAATCAATTGCAGATTTTTTTACGTGCGTTTTATTGTAAGAAAGCAAGGTATTTCAATTATATAAATTATTGAACATTTTTTCTGAACAGTTTCAATCCCGGGACTAATCAAGGGATAGAAATTTTCCAGGTATCTCCAGGTAATTTCCGGGTATCAAAACGACTCACTGGAGTTACTTGGATCCTACTTGTATATAGCATCACCATCTTAATCAAAGAAACCAGTCAACGTACTATCAAAACTGAATTTACAGTATACAGCACAGCCAATTTTGTTACTTTTAAAGATATGTTTATGATTTTGATGTCACTGAAAAGAAAATGAAATAAACCACAAACTCGATGCTAAAAAATATAATTTGTTACGCAAAATTAAGAAAAAACTGCTCTCAAACTTGAAATTTATAAGTTTCAACGGATTGATAGTAGTATTAGTAGTGGGTTTAGTAGTTTCACAGGATTACAGCTCGGTTATAGATAGGTCAGGTGGATTCGTTGATACACTTCTTAAAATAAGTTTTCCGTGAATTAGTGTCTCTGCTAAAAACAATAATGTGCATTAAAGTCATGAAATATTAATTAACCCTGTAACCCCTAAAGGTGTGATAATAGAACACCATCCTATACGATTTTTTGCTCAACTCGACATCACCTTCACCTATTTAAATAGTTGCACTCTATCGAGAGACACTCTGTATATTAAATTATGTTTTAATATTGATCGTAAAGTAAAGGTGATCGTGAGGTAAAAAAAAACTGTTGAAGTTGCAAGAACAACATAAAGAATTTTTAATAACTACATAAACTGTAGTAAACTTAATAAAAATTATTAAATTTTATTGTCATATAAGTAGTTTTTTTGCAAACTACTACTACAGATTTTTAGCAAAATTAAACATTTTTTGTTGAATTTCACTATATTTTTATAACAAACAACTTTTGAATTTAATAAGCGTGCGTAAATAACTTAAATGATTGCTTACGATTGTGACAGTAAGTTTCAACAAAAACTTTTAAGAATGTATTTTTTCATGTGATTTGATTGTATGTATTAATAAAAAAATGCCATTTTATGATGAGTTGAAAATCTTCAAAGACATTATTGAGGTACAGTTGAGGAAAGATTTGTGTTCCAAATCGAAACAAATATTCTAGGAAAGCAAATTAATTTCACAAAAAATTGTTCTTCTTGATTTGATGTACATTTTTATCATAACATGTATCAGCGGTTCTTTGTGGTTTGAAATTAAATCAAAACGCTCTATTTCAGATGAATTTGCCTGAGTTGAACAAACATTTTGTAATTTAGTTCGTAAGGTTACTCTCCGCAATTCATTAAAAAATGGGCGTTGTTGAATTAAAACTACGCCCACTTTTCAGAAATCATTATAATTCCTGAGTTGTGCATGTTTTTATAATGAAACTTGGTGTGTATGTGCCATGAGACCAAGTAGTGGTCATTATATGTATAAATGTTGCCACGCCTGCTCTTAACGTTCTTCTATGTATACTATTATATAAAAATGAAACTTTTGAAAAGTTAGCATATTTGTGGCTGCCGGCAAACTCAAGAACTGTTGAACGGATTTATGTGAAATGTTCACTCTTCAAATCAAAATTGATCAAAAATGGTTCATGTATACTCAAAATTGAGATATATATAATAGCAAACAAGTTATTGACTGAGAAACTGGCTTAAATCTCAATTTATGGTAAAATTCGGGACATTTTTCCATTGTCTGCCTAAACAGTTAAATATGTATGAAAATGTCTTATTAAATATAAAATATCTTTCCGATTCCAACAAAAAGTCAGCAATGACATGCATCTACGATCAATGGTTTTGTCTTAAAATTGGCATTTTAATAAAAAATTAAATCATTTTCTTGCAAGCAGTTCGTCTGTTGATTGACTTTGATGCTGTTACTGCTTGCAGCTATGGTTTCGTTTTTGTTGCGTGTTTCTTTGTAACTACAGCAAAAACTGTGCGTTGGGATGAAAAGAGAACAACGTAGTTTTATTGCATTAACTTACAAACTACGAAATAAGGCAATAATTGAGAAATATAATAAGGGATACATTTTCATCGTAATACAATATTTTGTTTGTTTTGTTTTTTAAAATTGTATTTATTTTAAGACTTTTCGAGAATTCGAAAATTTTAAATAAAGTTTTGCAATTTATTAGTATGGTTTAATGATACCATATTGTTTGAATGAAATTCTTTTAAAATAAAATTTGTTATAATTAAATATGTTCAATCAAATGAATGTAATTACGAGCTTTAGATCAAGTGAGTTTTTAAGAAGGCAATAACAGCAAAAACTCTGTATAGAGTCAATCACTTAGCTGACTAGACAGTCTGTTTTGGAAGCTGCAACATTTCCCCTTCAGTAGTCTCTGAGTGATTAAGCTGTGATTAACTAAAGTCGTATATAATTTCACACGTTTGTTTGTGATTAATGATTTGTGAAAATGATTTAAAAAATACGTTTGTTGAAGCATAAATTGTGTGTTCTTTTAGCTTTATATTTAATAAGCCCGACCTCAGAATAACTATATACCAATACTAATACCAAAAAGCTGTAAATAGGTACCTATTTTGGCAATCTTATCGTAATATTACATAAAACATAAATGCTGACAATTATGACAATATATAAATGTCAATACAAAATTTAGATTTCCATACAAACTTCATATCCAAAGTTTAAAATATTTTTAACTTATTTTAATATTGAACCTATAACATTCTCTTTTTTACATAACGCAAAAGTGGGTGTACTTGGATAAAGCTGGATGACTCAGGGCCAGTTTTTCAGTACAAGTTTAAGTTTTAGTCAAATTAAACATATCTTAACTCACCAAAATTGGATTTTTATACTCGATTTAACTAGATATTTTAGCATTCATTGAAGTTATATTGATTTATATTATCATATAATGTGTTTCTGTCTTACCTAAACCGAGTTTAAACGTCCAATTTTGGTGAGTTAACCTCAATTTAATTTGACTAGACTTTAAGCTCGCACTGAAAAAATGGCCTTAAAAGAAAAAAAAAATTTAATAATCTCAAAAAGACATTCTAAATGTAATCAAGTTATAAGCAAAATAATTAGAATTTATCTTGAAGGACCCGACTTTTTATGATCAATTTTGTTATGTGTGTGTGTGTAGTATTAAATGTATGTACAATGATTCAGAAACTGCACACTCAAATTTTAAGCCGACTCTAAGGCTAATATCTAGTTTTCAGAAGATATATTCAAAGAAAAGAAAACCCTTATAAAGCTTTATTTTTTAAATAAAAAACTACAAAATGCAGATACCATGAAAGATATTTTGGAAAAAAAGAAATTATTCCAAAAAATTTAGTATAAATATGTTTCTATTATTTTCCATATACTGGAAAAATTAAAAAATTTTCAATTCGAGTCAACGCGTACATTTTCCTGTCATCAAACTTTTTTTCCAATCGTTGCGAACCGAACGACTTCAAAGCTACGATTTATTTAGGTTTGATTTGGATTTACATTCATGTTGTGATATTCCTTGTATTCTACATTATGGTCTTATGGAGTTATGGTCTTGCCTTAGCCAGTTCAAGATTATTGAAATCAAAAATCTTCACAATTTCCCACAATACCGCTAATATATTATTTATTTTACCTCCTTTTATTTATTTTTATTAGCAAAACCAAGCTAATATAGAAGAGGTATTTCTTGCGATTATTCAGAAATCATTAAGTCTTTGAAAAGAAAAGCATAACCAAGCTTCTTTTTTTAAAATAATAAAAAAAAAGAAATGCAGATACCATGAAAGACATGTGTAGAAAAAAAGAAGATTATTTTATTTTTATATGTAGTGGAAAAATGTAGAAAGTTTTCGAATCCGAGTCAACGCGAACATTTTCTAGACGTTAAACTTTTTTTCGATCGTTGTAAATCTAAGGATTTATGCCCCACGAGGTAATTAGGTATGAGTTGAATTTACATTTAATTTTTGATATTCGTTGTACTCTTTATTAATAATAAGCCAGTGCTATGGTAATGTCTTAACCAATTCAAGTTTATTAAAAACTTCTTCACAAATTCTCACAATATTATTAACTGTGGGTTATCTTAAGAATAGATAGTTAGAATCCTAAGACTGAGACGAATACCGAAAAAGTATCCAATGCGAACCTTTACCAGGCAATCAAGCTCGCCAAGTTTTTAATTTTGGTTAAAGAATTATTTTAATGACATATGAGTTATTTGAAAGGTTGTTTTGTTTTTGTGTCATAACTTTGGCTAAGATCATGCTAGAAGCTCCAGATTGTGTTTGTTTATAGTTCTTTATGTGTGGAACACAGCTACATTAACATATCATTTCTGTCTTCTTCTTTTTTTTTCTTCTTAAAAGTCAAAACACCAAGGCATGTGCCTAATTCAAACAAGGTTTGGTCTTTGATTTGGTTTGATCTAGGGGGGGGGGGGGGGGGGGCAATTCTTTTGACATTTCTTTAGTGTCATGTTTTTTTTTAGTTTTGGTTGTTGCAGCTTTCATTTCACTATTATTTTAATGAGAATGGAATAGCAACAATATCTGAAATTTTTCAAAATCAACTAATGCTATTATTTGCGTTATTATTACAAAATAAAAAATATATTGTTTCCGTATCGCAAGCAAAGCCATAGAGGGTTGCTAGTATATATATATAAAGTTTTTCGTGTGGTGTCTATTAAGATCTCAGGAGGGGTAACACCTAAAGCCATCAAATTTACTATATCTGTTATTAAAGTTAATATTTGTGTTAATAACAAAAAAATTATACACCTCCTTTTATGCCCATAATTAAATAAAAATGTTTTATTTCAAACAGTTTTGAGTCTAAAATTTTGTAACTCATTTTGTATGGTTACTCTCAACAACGGCGTTTAAATAGGAAATTTGAGCAAATTTCTGTTTTTTTGACACCAAAAACATTCACGTACTTTCAAAATTGTAGAAATTTTTAGTACAACGACTTTTTCATAAAACATCGTTACCTACGAATGAAAAAACGACATGAAAATCAATGTTTTGACTTTCGATGCAAATAACTTAGCTGTTTTTATCAAAATTAAAAACAATTTAAAATTTTATCAAATTTTACAGAGTGAATCAAAAAAACTGTCGCACTTGTTTTATGCTATAACTCAAAAGCACTGTATAAACTTTATTAAACAAAAATTTTGATTTTTTATTTTAAGCATTCTTTATAACTCTTCATCATTGAATTTGAATCTTTCACCATTAATTCTTTTTAAAAATTTAAAACAATTTTTGAAAGACGAGGTACATCATCTGATATTTTCATTGATCATCGCTTAAATTTATCTACCGTCATGTGTTTATGTTCGTTAATTTGCTCAGCACTATACTCCAAATAGAAAGGTCCAGGGGGCTTAGGTCAGGGGATGGCGGAGGCCATTCGTCAACAGAAATAAAACATGGCAAAGTTGCTCTGCACCAGCTTTGAACGATTTTTGCCTTGTGTGTTGGAAAAGAATCTAGCTGAAAACAAAAGTGACCCTCTCCGTAAATTTGCTTAACATGTGGCTTAACATGTAAGATAATTCTTTAAAACATGTTCAAAGTAATACTCCGAATTATTTTGACGCATTTTTTGATAAGAAGAAAGGGCACTTTGTCTTTTTCGGAGAAAGCGCCCCAAACCATGATTGACAAAACATTTTGAAACCTTGCAATGGTTTTTTTTAGAAATATCTGCCATGCAAGCTGCGTACACTCTATCATTTTGCGAGTTGAGGCTTGCTTGCAAAAGGAAGAGTTTTACGTCGGAAAATATGATACTGCAACCTGAGTGCTGGTGAAGGATCTCTACACTTATTTCCTTTCGCAATATTATTATTATTATTATTATTAACAAAACTTTTGAAACTTTTCATGCAATAAGTGTACAATTAATATCAAAGTTGTAAAAAAAACATATGTTTTCCAGTGTTGCTTCTTTTTGTGTAATTGGTATTAATATAGGTGCGAGAGTTACTTTTATTCACGCTGTATATTTGATTAAATTTTTTTTGTTTAAAAGTCTGTTAAATCCTGTAAACTCCTAATGGTACACTCCGAAAACAACACTGGTTTTTGTAGGCTTATGGCAGGAATATTTTAATCGATATAACTATAATACTTTCTTAAAAGTAGTTTTTAATATTGTTTTTTTATATGGGATAAAGGCGTGAAGAGTCTAGTGAAGAGTGCGCAAGACAATCGGGTTCGTTAATGGTTCTTTTCACTTTCTTCGTTCTTTACTATATTTAAAAATTATTTAAATAAAAGATTAAAAACTAAATTGTGGAAAATTTGCAATTAAAGGATAGAAACGGGATAGTAGAGGGATTTTTCTTGGATTGAAATTGAAATTCCTTGGAATTAAAAATTGGTAATTGTACATTTCAATTCCTCAGGAATTTAATTGGAAAAAATTTTCAATTCAAATAAAAAAAAAAACGTTTCTCTGCTATAAATGAGGAAGGCGTGGTCATGGTTCAATTGTAGAAAGCTGCTTGTTATATATAAACTTCATGTAGTAAATTTCATCCATCTATCCTTATGTTAAGCGCATATATTGACTTTTGACCACAAATCAGAACTAGCTGGCCCACTGTGCTTTGCCAAGAACTAACAGAACACAAAATTCATATAAATTTTTGGCAGCAGTAAAGGTTGAAAATTGAATATTTTACAAAAATTATTTTTCATTTACGTTATTGGAAGTTATATTTTGTTAAAAATATCGATATATTTATGTTTTGGTAGATTAATTGGAGTATGAGGAGTTGCCATTTTCTAATTTTAACAGATATTACAATTATTCACCTAAATTCAATAAAACTTAAATTAAACACAATTTTGAAATATGCATAGCAAAGGATTCCAATGTTAATACTTTTATTAATAAAAAAATTTACTTGCAGGCACATTTATATTAACTTACAATAGGAAAATAAAGTAGCTTTTTAAATTTTTAAATTAATAAAATATTTATCTACATATAAAATAAATAGCAAAAAATACTTATAAATCTGTATTGATTTGTTTTGTTCTCTGCTTTGTATATCTTGGCTTGATGAAAATTTGTGCAAAAAACAATAACAAGTTTTACAACTTAAACTGTTTTTAATAGAACCACAAAAACACAATATGTTTTGAATCTGCAACTATAAAAAAAAACTATTATTGTTTAAGTTTAATAACATGTTATTTCAGTTATGAAAATTATACAAAAAATTGTATACAGTGAGGGCACTACTAACTGTCGCTTATTTTAGAAGAGCCCTTGTGTCAAACTAAGCAAGCCTAAAAAGTGTTCGTAACAAACTGCCCTTTTTACATTAATAGCGAAATTAAAATAGTGCTTGGTTATTTCAATAAATTTCAAATAGGATTCAAACTGCAACTTCAAAGCGATTTAAACAAAAAGAGAACTCATGCAGAAATTTCATTTGCAGAGTAAAACACGTGAGATTTTTAAGTCACCCCAAAACCTGAATATTGAGCACAGATTTGTGAAACGCACTGAGACATGGTTAAAAGCAACTGGTAGTGTCAAAATATTTAAAAAGTCTGGTCGAAAATTCATCGTAATAACTTTTAATCTGGTGAAAAATGTTCGTCAAAGATCTGAATGTGAGTCGTAAATCCATTATAAACATCCTAAAAAAATTTAGAGATGAAGCCATAAAAAAGACAATAATTTATGGAATTAAAGAGCACCAAAAGAAAATTCGAAGAGAAAGAAGCTACTCCTTCAGCGGCACGCAATTTGCAATATTGTGTTTTCTGATGAGAAGTTGTTCCTTCAGCAAAAATATCACAAGCCACAGAATGACCTGTTGTTTGTGCAGTATTCCAGTAGATAAGAAAGGCATTATAAGATACCAAAACGTAACATCTGTTATAGTTTGGGGAGCCATATCTGCAAAAGGAAAACTTCCTCTTTTTTTATAAAGGCGTTAAAATCAATATAAAATATTATTTGAATGATGTGCTGATCAGCCTTTTTATGTCTCTTGCATTATTATCATGCATCATTATTTGAATGAAGTGCTGATCAGCCTTTTTATGTCTCATGCATTCGAGTTTTTTAAAAATGAGCCATATTGCTTTCAGCAAGCTTTCAGCAAGAGTCTGCTTCGGCTCACAAAACAAGAAGCATAGAAAGTTTTATTTCGGTGGGTGAATTTCCTCCATCTTCTCCGGATTTGAATCCATTAGATTATTGCATATGGGTTAATATGTTTGGAAAACTGAAACAATTTAAACTGTAACAATTTAAATGAAACAATTTAAATGCCGTTTGCAGAGAATTTGGGACCAAATACCAGGAGAAGTCATCCGTGCAGTGTGTTTAAGTTTCTTAAAACGTTTATAGCTTATGAAGAAAATGAAAAGAGAAAGATTTGAACTTATAAACGACTTATGTTAGCCAACGTTGCAAGAAATAAAAAAATATCTTCTGATTTGACTTCGGTAATTTTTGAGTTTTAAGGCTTCTATAAAATGTTAAAGTAATTCTAATAATATTTTGACATAACTTAATTTTTTCGTAATTTATAAATTATTTCAAATAATTTTGCATACTTTTTTTTGCATAACTATTGCAAAATTTGAAAAATTTTTATTTTTCTTTCCAAATGCAAAAATAATACTTCATTTTGATGATATTAATAAACAGAGTTGAAATATCTCGTATTTCTTTATTATATGTAACTATAAAGACATTTACAAAATTCTGTTTGATTTGTGATCGCAAAAATGGCTTTTGTTTGACATTTCAGACAGTACGACCTTTCTTAATTATTTTTTTTTGTCCCCACTCAAAGCAGTGTGGCATCGAGTCAACAATATAAATATATTGCACAAATATGGCCTTAATCTATACGTTAAAGTACAAACGCATTAACAATTTAATAATATCAAAATAATTGAAAGGTGTTATTCAAATGAAGTATAAGAAAATTATATACATTAGGGCGGGTCGATTTATTTTTCGACAATTTCCCTATAATTTCCGTATTATATGGGTTATTCCATGAAAATTTGCCAAAGGAACCATACCTCTATCGTTAAAATCGAGTCCCCTACTTTTTGTTGGTAGATTTTTTCCCAAATTGACGTTCGTATGAAATATTACCTACACGTTCACATCCATAACTCAAAAACTATCGATCGGGTCTAATCGCCAATTTTGATCAATTTACAAAAAAAAAAATCTCCAACATTGGTCCAACGGTTCAAAAGTTACGGGCATTTTTGTCCAAATTTTGGAGCATTTTTCCATTTTTTTCATGATTTTGTCCAAGAATATTACTTTCATGGCCATTTTTTTGGCTCAATTTTTTTGACTTACGAAGCTTACGAACCTTACGTTACGACTGAACTGATTTGCGCTTTACATTATTGGCATATTTTTTCACAGGGTGCACACCCTGTGTTATGTTTGTTTATTTCTTTTTGTTTTTAGTTTCTTTTCACATTTTGTCTTTTACTCACTCAAATTGAATATTTTTTTTTTTGATAAAAGGTTGATAGATACTTTATTATCTCTTAATTTGAATTTTTGTAGAAAAAAAAAAATAAAAAGGGAAAAAAAATCAAAGAGTTGGTTTTATGTGTTATTTTGTTTTAGCAATATCGCATGAATTAATCAACCGAATTCGATAAATTTGGGCTTAAACTCTTCGTTTTGAATTTTAAATTCAATTAAATAATGGATTGAGCCAAAAAAATGACCATGAAAGTAATATTCTTGGACAAACACATGAAAAAAATGGAAAAATGGTCCAAAATTTGGACAAAAATGCCCGTAACTTTTGAACTTTTTACCAACAAAAAGTAGGGGACTCGATTTTAACGATAGAGGTATGGTTCCTTCGGCAAATTTTCATGGAATAACCCATAGAATACGGAAATCATAGGGAAATTGGTGAATTTTTTCACTCCCTACAAATCGACCGCCCTAATATACATATATCAGAGCATTACAAAGTTGATAGATATTGAATTCTGTCTGTTGAATAATGTTTTGTGTCTCTACTACAATTAAAATAAAAACTTTTTAACAAAAAAAAAACCCAACTTCAAAACCACTACAAAGTAAAAAATAATTTTAAATTACTTTTCACATAATTTCTTGGTCAAATTTGTTAATTTATTTATATATTTTATTAAATTGGAAATCTTATTTCTATAAATTTTTTCTGTTTCATATTATTATCATAAATATATTAATATCTCCATGAATATAAAACCTTTAAAGCCGGAGTGTTTATTTTATAAAAGTCTGATTATATAAGCGTCCTAACCCTGTACCAATTTACAGTACTCTAGTGTCAATATTAACTGAGATACAGTATTTTTATTATATTGCCACGCCCTTTTATCCAACAACGCCCACTTTCTTTACAGTAAATTTTTATAATTATGCCTACCCCTGTACCTAATTTCAGTATCCTAGTGTCAATATTATTGGAGCTACAGCGTTTTTCTAATACTGCCTTGCCTTTTATAGAATAACGCCCACTTTTTGAACATCACTTTTAAAAATTGTGCCAACCCTTGTTCTAAATTTCAGTACTCTAGTGTTAATGTTAGTCGATATACAAAGTGTTTCTTATATTACCACGCCCCTGTATCGAATACCGCCCACTTTTAGACGGGCACCTCCGCGTCTATCTGTTGACAAAAAATTGAGGCAATCGGGCAAGTACTTTAGGAGTTATCGATGTACATACATTAAAAAAAAAAAAAGAAAAAAAAAAAACCAACCAACTTCAGAACCTCCTCCTTTTTGAAGTCGGTTTAAAAGAGCACAATGATTGCGGAGTTTCGCTGCAATACATTATTTAAGTCGCTTTTTAAATAACCACATAAAAAAAAATGTCAAAAATAGAGGCAATGAGTATCACAAAACGTTGTTCTAACATATCAAAAACTAGTTGTTAAACATAGTATCTTTTTTTCAAATAAAAATTATAGATTTCGTTAATAAAAGGAAAAAACTGACGTCAGTTTTAGCTTTTTGAATCGAACTCTATTCTTATCATTAGATTAAGGTTTAAAAATAATTATCCTATAAATCGGACCATATCCTTGAACTGAATGTCTATTTTCTCATTTATCAACTAAACTAAAACATCAATAATGCTGCTTTTTGGGCTTAGTTCCTTTTGACATAATGAAAACTCAACACAGTTTGCAAAAAAGCTTGCAAGCTTTTTGATGAAAAACCAACTTTTTGAAGAGTATAAGAGAAAATATTTAGCGAGTCGAAAAAATATGTATGCTCCTTGCTTAAGGAAAATAATAGGGTGGGTCATTGTTACCTTAAGAAAACCTTTGGGACTTTTATATAAGAATTCCAATTGATTTTTGGATGAAATAGAACTGTTTTCTGTGTTTTCAACCTAAAATTTATTATGGCACATATTTTGGCAAGCTTGCCAAACTATTGCGTTTAAGTATTTTTAATCAAATTAGTGACGATAAAATCTATAAATGAAATAGAAAAATTTTTATAAAATATAGATGTTTGAAAAAATATGTAAACATTAGTTTTTGCAATTGGCATTAAAATTTTCTTATCGCAGCCAATGACATATTTTTATAATGTTTATGTTATTTCAAACTATTCCAATTGATGTTGACATGTTGATGTCCAAATAAAATATGTATTTTTGTATAAAGTTATTAAATAAAAGTAGGAATAATAACAATTAAGTTCGAAGTTTAAAAGGGAATTCCACAATCTCTTTAGGTCTGGTTCGCTATTAGTTACGTTATGCGTCAAACTAATTTTTATCATCATATGTCTCATTTCGTTGATACTCTAAGCCCTTCACATGAATTTATATAAATAATTTATTTTAAATTACCTAAATTAAAGAAGGCAGTTCTTTTAAACCAATCTAATGTGTCTCTATGTTTTTGTTCAATTTTTGTAGCATTACTTTTAACTCTTCCCTTAAGCTAAAAGCTTTTTTTATAATAAAGAGAACATTTTATTGCTCTCTTAATTTTCTTTCTATAGTTACACAGCTTTATGATGCTTTCAAGCCTTTACTGTAACATTTTCTCTTCTAAAAATATATTTCTTACGAGTTTGTTCAGTATGAAAACTTTGGTAAAGCTTTATTTAATATCTAACCTAACTTCCACGTGGTGAGTTTGTTGAATTGTTTTGAAAAAATATGCAAATAAACATTAAATGGTCACAATATTTAATTAATAAACTTGGTGTTTAAGAAATTGTAAATTGTTTGCTTGAAAAATTAACATAATTAAGGCTTATAGCTCGTGTGTTAAAAAAATCATAGTTCTTGCTGTTCGTCTTTTTTTTCTTGTTCTTTTTACTGCTGACTAGTAATGAAAAAATTTACATTATTTTTTAATGATCAGAAAGCTTTTGATTTTTATTTGAGAACGTTCCTTAAAAACTAAGTAGCTGAATATACTAGGATCAGTTTTTCTTTCACTCAAAACATATTTACAAACCAATATCCATTGCTATAAGCTCTTAGCTCTTAACTTACTTCTTGCCATTATATCCAAAGAAGACATTCACCTGTAGAAAACTTCTTTTATAGTTCTTGAACCTATTGTTCTGTAATTTTTTAAAAAATCTTAAATATCTAGCTTTACACTCAGTCAAGCAGTTAAAGTTAACTAGTTTTCGTTTCATCTCAACAACAGTTGTGTTTCTTCACTTTTTTGTATGCTGCGTACACACATTATTAAAACCGAATGACTTGAAAATCTTTAATATTTTTTGTTGTTATTAGAACAATCTAACATATATCATAAAATGCTGATAAATCAATAGACATTTTTCAATACCTTTTTTGCAGCAAAGATGAATCAGCAGAAATAAATCTTGACTCAAATAAAAAAAAATACATTCATAACGCTTAAGCGAGTGATATAAAAGTTTTCAAGAACCACCAAGAAGACCATTCATTGTGATTTATTGTGGCACAACAACAACAGCATTCGCACTTTTGTGAGCAGCTCAAGAACAGCGGCGGCAACAAAATGTAGCCAATCCTTCGACTATCCTGCTTTAACAGATATCAAGAACTCTGCACAAACCATTAAATCTTATTTTAGACACTTGCGTTGTCTTCCACTTTTTTATTTTTTTTCTGTTTACTTTTTTTTTCGCTGGTCAAAATCACGGCCGTTGTCTTGCTCTCCTTCGTTTCTTGTTCTTCTATTCATTTTTTTTTTCGTAATGCTACGCACTCATTTTTCACCTTTTTACTTCCTTTCTGCTGCTATTTTGTGTTGTTACTATTTTTAACTCAAAACCCAACCAAGTCAGGTGTTAATGAACGGAAGTCGCACCCGTAATTTGCCAACAATAAACCGAATACATAGAATGAAATCGTTTCAATTGTATTTATTGCTGATAGCCTAAATGTAGGCAAGCCTTAATGCACGCACACAACAAGCAGACATAAGCACACACACACAAACTCCGCAATAGCAGTATTTAGTATGCGAGGTAGTGTGCCGCACGCATTTATTAAGCGTCTTGATTTGTGTTGTTGGCTCGCAAGCTGCTTGTTATGCAGCGCACAAACCTCGGACCATCGTAGTGGAAAAAATTTGGCACCGGTGGCAAGGCATTGAAGAAACTTCAAAGAGCATTGGTCTTATATCCGGTGTAAATTTAAAGAAAACCAACCCCCTTGAAATAAAAGATATATAAAAAATTTATTGCTATTCATGAAGATGCAGCAATCAAACAGCAACTCAATGCTGCAAGTGGCTCAATCTAACAATATTTACAGGGTACCCAATAAGCCACTGGACATAAAAACATATATACAAGATATCCAAAAGACCCTTCCAGAAAAATGTCTGCAATAGGTGTGTCTTCTCGGATATTGTCTTCTTTGACAATCCTCAAGCCGTCTATAAAAAACATGCGGCACGATAAATAAACGAATATTGCATTTATGATAGAAAATAAAAAAACACAACAACAACAAATGCTTAAGGTATTTCATTCAAATCTGTACAACTTATAGATACTCCTTAAACCTTCAGAATGATCGAGTGTGAGCAATTTAGATTCCAGAAATTCTAGACAATCAGCAATCAGAATTCAGCATTTGTGATGGCATGGCGGGGTAAGTTGCAGTTTGGATATATTTTAGGATAAGTTTTGTGCGAGAAAGAAGTTTTATATTTTTCTCCAAAGATTATTTTTTTATGTATAACTGGCCTTCCAGAATCGCATTTTCTCGATTGTTTTGTATTGGGACTTAGGTTGGAGCAGTTAAGTAATAATATGGTTCCAGATTCAACACATTTTAGAAAATTAGATGATACTGAAAATTGGGTGCGCAATACCTCAGTAGCTGGTAGGTTTGAAATGGGACCATTCGACATTTTATTTTTGTTAAAGAGCATAGAAGAATAAAGAGGTAGATGCAATTCGGAGAGAAAAAAACGAAAGAACAAAACAGTGGCGTAGCTATAATGTCACTATTGACAATTTATCTTTATTCGTTCAGCCATAGGGATGTATAATTTACTTGTAACCGTATAAATCAATTGAGCACCCAGATTTTATGGCGTTTGATAGCATAGACATTGTCAAACGTGAATTGTCGATAGACGTTTGCAGTTACCGCAATTTAAATACTCAAGCTGAACTGCTTGGGAGTACATGATATTCACGTTGAAGTCCACCGAAATGAAAATAGATGTGTAAAATTCAAAAAACAATCTTAAAATAATTATGTGTACTGTGTTGCAAGTAACTGTGCTCTGTGTAATTTTGAATTGCTAATGTTAAAAATGTTATCATTAATTTGCTGGGACTTTGAAAAAATAAATTAAATTAATTGTCTTTAAGATTGCAGCTACGTTTTTAATTCGATCCGATCGGCAATAAGGAACATGCGAAATTACTGCATAAAAAGCAACAACCTTTTGCATTTGTTTAACATAAAATTTGATCCAAAAGAAAGTCAAAATTGATAAAATTTTCAAAACAGCTCATTTTGACATTATAACTACGCCTATGTTATTATTTTGTTGTCGAAGAGAACGTATTTCTAGTACATCTACCTGGTTATTCTGCCATGGTTAAAGAGATGAAAAATTATTAAAGAAAAAAAAATATTGAATTAGTTGGAAGATTTCTTTAGCAAGAAAAAAAAAAACAAAATGTCGAATGGTCCCACTTCTAACCAACCACCTACGGAAATGATTACGATGAGTGTCCTCTGAATTGAAGGAACTATACAAACGCATGGCTTAATTCAGGGCTGTCAAATGTCCTGAACCCCCTGTAACTATTTGACATTGATAAAATAAAAATTATAATTTAAAGCACTGGTAAAAAACCTCCTAAAAAATAAAATAAACAAAAAATTGACAAAAAAAAAATACATAAATAACACTAAATTACAAATTGAAATTTTGCTGAAATACCAAGAGCGGCATGTATGATGGCGTTTAACTTGGACCTCTTGAACACAAATATTGCTATACATTTCTTTCATTTGTTAATTTTTTAGTTGACGGTACTTTTGCAGTTTTCATGACCTGACTTTATTCTAATTTAATTGTAGCAAAAACTGTGTGTTAGATTGAAAAAAAGCAAACTGTCAGGAAATTAAATTACTTATCTCTCCACTTGTATATTTTTTGTTTCGATCTAGCAGAAAATGGTCAAGTTATAGCTAGCTCATCAAAGTTAAAAGTTTTTGAAATTAAAGTTTTTTCAATCAACATAATAAGTTTTTGAAATTTTTAGATTTACTTGAAATATTTCATTTTTAAATAATTTTTTTTTAAGAAAATGGTAAAATCAGGAACACTTTCTCATTTAAAATATATCTTATTTAATTTCAAAAAATTTGAGCCTAATCGGATATGAAATCGGATGAAAAATACATTTTTTAATTATTATTTTGTGGATCCAGTAATTTTTATTTTTTACTGCTTATGCTATCACTTTTAACTCGTCAATTCCCAGTGTCACTTGTAGGTGACAGAGATTGAAGAATTTATTTATCCTATAAAACAAAAAAAATTTGAAAAAATTTACTACTACTATAAAGTAGTAGTATTTATATTTTTTTTTGCAACCCTGATACATACATAATCTGTCAAATTATTTATTTGTCTCAAACAGTTTTGAAATTTTTGTGCGTCGAAGTGGTTTTGAAACTTTTTTTTGTTATAAAAATACCAAAAGGGTAAGTACTGCAATACTTGTTTTTGCAAATTGTTGTTATTGAATGTAACTTGTAATAGAAATGTACTTGTAATAAAAATAAGTCGTATTCTTCTTATTACCATATTAAGTTATAAGTATAAATTACACCCAGTGTCACCTGTAGGTGAGACACCCCTTACAAAAAAAAAAAATAAGGAGTGTACATTTTTTTCTTATTTTTCATGTTTTAAATATCTAAACACGTCAATTAACACAAAAAAATAATATTCTGCCATCAGACAGAAGCATGGGAATTGACGGGTTAACGGGTGACGGGAATTGACGGGTGATGAGCTTTAACTTGACCATTTTCTGCGCGATGAAAACAAACAGCATATCGGTGCTTTAACTTCGTTTTCGACCAATCGATTTTTTTCAAAAATTTTGCAAAGCCAGGTTTTATAAGCCATGCAATTTTAATTTGTGTATCAGATTACCAAATATCGTACCATTAGGGGAGTTTCAGTACAAAAACGTTCGAAAATTACAAAAAACTCAAAAGGGGGTACGTTCTATTTCAAGGAGAAACCAAAAAATTCCTATAGAATCCATTTTTGTCATCTAACAGGGAACAAACAGGTACATACATTATTTAATCAAATCGGCTCACTGTAATGTATATCACCACTTAAAGTTGATAAATATTAATTTTACTTTACAAAAAAATTTTTGTTATGAAATTTTTAAGTGGTCTTTTTCATTTGATTTTTTTTTTATTATAATCGTAACTATTGTGCGTTAAATACGTCTGTTTATCGAAACAGCATTTCAAAACAGCCAAAGATTATGGAAAAGCTATTAGCACTAGGATGGACAACTACTTGGAGGGCAGTAAGTTAACCTACAAGATCTGGACAGACCACAGGGCGATTTTTTTCTAAATGCATCCTTTTGACGAGGCGGTTGATCCGAGTTGCTTTAAACTTAATTTTTTATGATTTATATAGCTATAAATTCTGTATATGTGTCAGTTTACTTACGGAAAAGGTACAGATAAATATAAAAATTGAAAAGAAAATAATTGTGTTTATGTTTATTTTGGGCATAATAATTTTTTGATATTTTTTTGTTGATTTAACACGTATTTGTAGTTGTACTTGTACGCTAATCATGTTGTGGTTAACAATCATCATAAACATAGGACTTTTTCTCTATTCCGTGTTAAAGGTACTTAGGATTGCTGCATACACCACACATAAAACGAGTTTTGTGCTTTGTTTTGGTGCTAACCTTGCATTTTACACACAAAGGGCGGTAGTTTGATGACGAACGGGCTGCTTTTGACGAAGTGCTTGCTTCTTATTGTTGTTGTATTGTTGGTACCTGCGAAGAAATGAAATGTGTAAAGCATAAGAAAGGTATTTGATGGGTTAAATACTTACCAATACACCATATTTTGAGATCGCATTATTGACGTGAGGCCTACCACTAATATTTGAAATACTGTCTCGAATTTCCATATGGGGAACTACTAACTGCGCTGCCGATTCAGTCAGAAATTTGCGGCGCCGGTCTGATGGCTTCACCTTCATCATTTCACTATGGATCAAGAATGCGGCCAAGGCAGCTACGTCTAGCCTGTTGAAAAACATGGCTAATGACCAGCAGTTTGTTCCGCGTTTGCAGCTATAGCCCGACACCTTTGGTCCATTGTATCCACTCCTGCCTTCTTCCGATTGTAGTCAAGGATTTGATTCGGCTTTTTAGAAATATTTAATCGCAAACAACATCGTCGTTTGGAAACGCAACGCATGGCTCACCAATTTAGGTTGGACTGTTACTGAACTACTACCCACACACACACACGAAAAAACAAAATTTTGCATGCTCGAACATGTTTTGTGAATTACATAGCTAAACCAACAGTTCAAAATAGTTGTGGTCTGGCAAGACCATGTAGGTTAACTTAGCGCTCTTATACTTTGAACCCAATTTATACATTACCAACTTAACCGAACCAACCCGAAAATAGCTTCAATCCACTCAGAATTCATATCTCAATTCACGAAGTCTTAGTTCACTATTTTGTCTTGGGAAAAAGATGTTCAACATCAAAGTCAAATTTGGTCTGGCCGGAACCATGTTGCCCATCCTAGGGTTAGTCTGATTGAGAAGCTTTTTATATTATATTCATTATAGAAAAATCTATGAGAATGCCTACAATCATCCCTTAAAATTAAAAATTCGTTTTTTAGAACGTTTTATAGATTAAAAGTAGGGTAACTTTTTAATTTTTTTGTTCAAATTGGCCCAAAAAAAACCTTATTGTATGGTTGGTAGATCAATCATACTAATCTTATAGTTTTTAGTGTTATCTTCCATATGAAAACAGATTTCTTTAATTTATCAGCAATTTAATTTTTATGGTACCAGACAAATAAAAATTTCGGAATGTCCATATCAGATTGGGACAATTTCTGCATGAAACATCTCTGAAGAAGAAAAATCTGGCGTGATCTTCGGCTTAATTACAGGGTGCACAAGATTTACAAAAATCGTCAAAAAGTCGAAAATCTGAAATCGGATTTGTAATTTGCGTAATTTTTGAAGCGAAGCTTTTAACGCCTCGTTTTGAGATTTGAGATTGGAAAAATTTTTTTTCCAATACCTTTTTATAAGAATTGTTGTTGCATTTTGATTGCGTCTATCACAACAAGAGAATATAATATTAAAAATATGTCTTTCCATGCAGTTAGCAGAGGGAATCGAACTCGTATCCTTTCGATTGATAGTTCTACACATTACCCACTGATTAAGACCTATGTTTCGTAAGTTTTTTTATTCAATATTAAGTATTAGCTGAAGATATGTTGGTTCACAATCCAAATAACCCAATTATAATCTCAATACATAAAAGGCAAGCACGCTGCTCCGCACAAAAACTGTTGTAACTTTTTTGCCATTATTACAATGTTGTTATCAAAAATGTTGATTGAGGTGATCTATCAGTCGCACTGACCATCTCCGATTTGGCTCAAAATTTGTTTTTAAGTAGGTTTTTTGTTAAGAAAACCAATTCCGGAGTTAAAAGTTAAAAAAAAAATTTTTTGCGGAGCCACAGCCATTCGAATGCCAAAATAGGGCCTCATTTTAGACAACGTAGCTCAGTCAATTTAAATCACATTTTATTAATTAGGGTATCATTGGAATAGTTATCTCCTCTATTTTAAGGATAAAATATAAAACTTTAAAGAATTGCTGTAAATTGATCCATTGTCAATTTCAAAGTTTAATGCCATGCCAACAACAGACGCTATAATTTTTTTTCATTTTCTTTATTTTGTTTTTTCTACGTGTCAATACCTTTCCACCGATATAAAATTTAGGTGTGCTTTGTTCTAAATTAGGCGATCGATTACAGCAGCTTGTGTTTTTGGGTGTACGTGTTTTAGTTTTTGCAAACATACAAGTTTATAATAGAAAACAATTTGTATAGCGGGCAAAATAGACTACTTGCTGAGCATGTATGTTGTAAAGCTTTGATAGCTAGTTGAATTTGTATTGAAAACTCTTTAACACTTCACGTTTTACGCCATAATTTCTGAACTTCAAGAGCACGCCTTAAATTTATATCGTTCGAAAGGTATTGAAACGGTATTGAAGGTATTGAAGGTATTGAAGTTATTGAAGGTATTAAGAATGGACCAAATTACTGCAATTTTTCCAAAAGTTTTATATTTTTCCTTTAAAATAGACAAAATAACCTTTCCAATGATACCTTATTTACGAAAATCGGATTTAAATTGACTGAGCTACGTCGTTTCAAAGTACACCCTATTTTGGCCTTGAAAAAATGATTCTAAAAATTTATAACTTCGGATTTGCTTTTCTAAGAAATAAACCAATCCAGGAACAAAATTTGAGCCAAATTGGAGATGGTCAGTGCGACAGATAAGTGACCTCAATCTGAAATGGGCGATATAAAAATTATCAAAGAATTTAAAAAATTATTTTTTAAGTTTTTCAATTTCCTGCACTAGAATACTGCTTTATACAATGTCTTTTTAATTAATCTAATTTACGAATAATAAGCGATCCAAATATTTGTACAACACGATTAAGGGCAACTATTGATACACTTTTTACTAGATATATCGATGACATTGCATCTTTAATATACGTTTGTTATTTTAAATATCAACAACACGGATAAAACTGTTTGCGGAATTTGTGTTGTGGTGAAGCAAAACTTGCACTTGAATCTGAGCCACTTAAAAATTATGCTAGATTTTAGCAAAAACTAATCAAAATTTGCTATTCCAGTTTATAATAACTAAGCAAAATTTTGATTAAATTATAAAAAATATTATAAACTGCAAAAGCAAATTTCTATTTAATTCAAGCAAATATTTGCTAAGTTATTATAAATTGGAATAGCAAATCTTGATTAGTTTTTGCTGAAACCTAGCATATTTTTGAAGTAAAATAATTATTAACAGTAAATTAAATTGAAATCAGCATTAAATTAAATCAGCATAAGAAGATTTTAGTTTTCAGTACAGGGGTTTTCGGGGGCGAAAAATCGATCTGACTAGGTTTCATATCTGAAAAAATTTGTTTAGCAGGACACATTGAGGTATTTGACCGATTTACGAAGCCAAAATTATTGCATTCGGAAAATAGTTTCTATTAAAGTCTGTTATTTGATTTTAGCCCTGTAGGACCATTGCGATAATTCAAGCCTATTCAACATTGCAAATAAAAAAATTGTTAATCAGCGCACATTAGGGTATTTTACTGATTTATGCGGCCAAAATTATTTTATTCAGTAAAGACTTTCTATTATATTGCACACTAAGTTTTGCGGATTTTCATGTATTTAATAGCTTTAAAGTTCTTTGTCTTTTGCCTTGTCACTTAGAAACTTTTTAAGTCTTTGCACTAGGACGCTTGTCTAGTGCAATGAAATTTTCTAAGTCCTTTCGCTAAGACGCTTGTCTAATGCAATGAAAATTCTGCAACGTCTTTTTGCAACGATATTTTTTAAGTCTTTTCGCTGAGGCGCTATCGTAGTCGTCAAAATTTTTCTAAGTCTCTTTTTTATACGCGAAAATTTTTCTGAGTCTTTTTGTCCCGAAAACCTTCGAAGTTTTTTCGCTAAGGCGTTTGCCTAGTCACCAAGTTTTTCCTAAGTTAATTTTTTCTATACTTCGTGTCGCGGCACCGCTATGTCATTTGGCTAGCATGTTAAAGAGTTTTTTAAGTCTTGTTGTATCACGCCACTTGCTTGGAACAATTGGACTTTCCTAATTCCTTTCTTCGCCTCGTGTTATTTGACTTGCGCTATGCTTTGATTCAAAGTCTTTCGACGCGTTCCCCGTAACACAGTTTCCAACCTGTTGATAAATTCGCTTCGAGATGTCTGTAGGTTATTTTTTTTATATCTCGGCTGCGCCGCGCTTGGAATTTTCTATGTCTTTTACCACACTCGAAATTTTCAAAGACCTACCGATGCGTTCACCCAACATATTTTTTCCCTTTAAATTTTTTGCCTTATGCTGCGAGACGTCTCTAGGTCATTTTTTTTTTATCTCGCAGGCAATTTATTTTGCTATACATTAGTTCTCCGAGAATCTCGTCGTAACGTTGTCGAAAACTCAACATACAATATAAACAAAAATAAATTAAACAAATAGAAGTAAGTGACAATTTTGTTAGTATAAGAGAATGTGAAATAAAATTTAACATTATAAATTTAAAGAAACATAAGCTTGAGATTTACTGCAAAGCAAATGGATTTATTTTGTGATACACAAACCCTGGACACCAGCGAGTGATACTTCGGCCGAAAAGGTTCGTCACACTTGGTACATAAAATTAAATTGCTCTTGGATACTTTCTTGCAGAAATATACAACCTTATCGATTTCGGTTATATGGGAGGTGGGCGTACCAATTGAAAGCACTTTTCTGAGAATATTTCTGTTATCAAAAAACGTATTTCCAGAAAATTTTGTGATTCTACGATTTGTTTATGGCCGCTCGCTATATGGGATCGATTCACTGTGCGTCGTCTTAAAGATAAAATGAGCTTTACTTTATGAAAAGTTTACCTTTTCTTAATAAATGTCTGCTATAGGCCGAAAAGAAGTTGTATAACGGCACTGATAGATGTAACCGAAGATATAAGAGTTATTTTTGATGCCGGCAAAGTAACTTTTTTGAGCCTTCTTGAAATGTGCTTCGTCACAGTTGATCACGATATCTTGTCTTCTAAGTAAGAAAATATCTCTTTGAGTTGGGAATTAATTATAATATTGTTAAAAATTAGTTATTAGTGCTTTTTAGTGAATAAACGACACAAAAACTCAAAAATCACTATAACAAATTTCTCAGGCGCCTTGATACTTTTTTAGGATTTCAGCAATTGCGTACACACCAACTCAAGCGTAATTTTTTACAGTACTAAAGAAAGATTATATAAATATTTTAAAAACAATTACTTTTAAATAGATAAAACGCATACCATAAAATCATAGAAACCAAAATGTTAATTCCCATAAGTTCCTTTTTGTATTTTGTAATATACCTCTAAAAATTTTGGTAATTTTTTTCGTATGAAATTGATTAAAGCAAATTCGATCCTTCGTCAAACAGAAATGTATCCTGCACTTACAGCAAAATAAAAAAATCTACCTGAATGCTTTGAATTCTTGCACTTTTTACAATCCTTTTTGTATTTTGTCAAGCTAGCACAAAGAGAAACGTCAGCGAAATGTAAAATAATGCGCAATATCTACTTTTTGACTTAATATTCTTTTGGATTAAAAAAAACTGAATCATTTCGTCTTGAGTCGTGTACTTAAATGCCTTTCCCCGTCTGTTCTGCATAAACATTTGTATATGTGGCCATTCGATTAAAATTTTGAGTCGGCAAATATTTTTGGAAATATAATAATGGCCTTCTATTTATTATCTATTATCTATTTATAACATAAATATTCCTGGAAAAAAACTACCTTCTTCTGAATTCAATTTTCTTTTTGTCAGTTACTATGTACTTTCCATATTATCACTAAACTGCACATTTTCAGAACCAAAGAATTCTGTACAAGGTTGAGCAATATCCGATCCGTCTTCATAATGTACTGCAACATTAATATTTCCACTCATTACAAAATCAAATAAATTTTCAGATGTTTGAGGAATTGTTGTATTTATATTAACAACGGGGTTTTACGCATTTTTTTTAGTTTTAAAATCATCCTCACATTCAGAAAAATCTGAAAACTCTAAAATCTGAGTCCATAGCGTTCAGAAGATCACGGATTTCCTGTTCAAAAAATCCTTTTTTTAAGCCATTTTGATTTAAGCCATATGACTTTATGTACCCATAAGGTATAACTACAAGTCTGTCCTATTAAATTGTAATGCCAAACAATGTAACCTACACGGTTAAAAATGTTAGACTAAATTTTATTCCAGCTAAAATATTATCTTGCAGTAAATGATTCAGTTTAAATTTTAAACTTTTAAAATATTTTCTCATATTAAAAACTCTACAGTACTAAAATTAAAACCAAAGAAATAGTACGGCTAACCTTTTAGCTTGTTGGTTTAAATTTAAGTATAAAAGAAATATTACAGCGTTTTTTACCTTTTTTTTAAATAAAAAAGCAATTCTGTATTACTTTTTGTTTTTAAACTTAAATGGTGATTCAGTTTAAGTTTTTGTTTATTGCTTCTTTTTTTTTCATATCACAGTAGCTTAGTGGTTAGACTAAAGAACTTACAAACTGAATGTCGTAGGTTAAAATCTCGCGGTGATTGTTATTTTTTATATATTTTTTTAATATTTTAATACAAACCTGTACTAAATTTTAAACCAAAGCTGTATTAAAACCATACTTTAGTATTTTGCAAATACAGTTCTTACTACAATTTTTGAAATTATAACTGTTTTATCTTTTATTTTTCTCCAATAACGGTTACATTTTGCACAGAATTTACTATAGTTCTTTTTAGGACATTTTTATATGTACTCAGTTTGTTTGTACACATTTATGTACATGATTTTTTAAGCTGTTTTTTTAATAACTTTAAAAGTTTTGAGACCAATGAATATATATTTTTATTTCTGAAATAATTCGGTTTCATAGAACCAAATTTTGGATGAAATACTGATTTTCCTTCTTCCACAAATATGGATTTCAAAGTAATCGCACGGAATTAATTTCTGCTTGATCTTCGTTATGTCAGAAAACTAAGAAAAAATCTGAACTTAGATGTATTTCATTGTATGTGTTAATTAAATTTTTAAAAACACTCTAAAGAACTAAAACTCTAACTGAAATGAGTCTTATATGAAACAAATTATACAAGTGCCATACAAAGTGATGTACGCAATTGTGTACTCGCCAACCGAAAGAGATATGTATTTCGATAATTTTTTTTAATTTGTGTTAAATATGAGTGGTCGTGATAAGTGAACTTTAAACTCTACAAAAATGTTCACCAAATTTTATACAATTCTCATTTAGTGATGGAGAATGTGTATTCTAAAAAAAAAAAACATAAAATAAAAGCGAGCGTGTGCGAAGCCCCAAATCAGTTTAAAAATAATGAATAAACACGTATTCAACATATACTGAAAAATCAGCCGGTGTCAAGTGGAGTCAAATAAACTCCACCTTCTGAAAGTTTAAAAATAAAAACTTGTATTGCAGAAATAGTGCTTTTGACAGTTTTTAAAATTTTACAAATATATATCCATTTTCTCACTTTTTTATAAGATTATATCTCATAACCTTCCACTTGAAATTCCATTGCACACTGATTATAATAAAATTTTAACTGATGATTATAATAAAATATTTAAAACTAACTACTTGTTTTGCACTGCTTACTACTCAATACTTATAATCGAGAGACAAAAAAAAATCTTAATACCGTCTTTTTTAGATCATTACTCATCAACTTTTACAGTTATTTTCTCGAAGTGAGAAAAACAATTTTGTCCAGGTAGCATATTCTACGTGATTCACTGTGCGTTGGTAAAATTTACGGCATGCTCCTTACACTTTGGGCTACACAATATTTCACTCCTCACATAATAAGGGCTCTTTTAGAAAAATCAATACTTAATTCCTACTCTACTTTATGGTTGTGAATTATTCACTAGTTGTGACTCGTTAAGCAGACATAAACTTAACGTTATTTATATTAACATCTTACGTTATATTTTCGGACTTAGGTAATCAGATCACATTTCCACGTTTCCTATACAAATTTTCAATATAACTTTCGACAATTTATAAAATTCAAAACACTTGTGTTTTTAAAGAAAATAATTATTTACAAAGAACCTAAATACTTACATGACCGACTACGCTTTTCCCAAACTCAAAACATACAATTAGGGAATACCCATCTAATTTCAGAGCGACAATACTATATAAACTCTATTCGTCTGTGGACCTACCAATATTAAATATCTTAATAATCCTGTGCAATTTAAAGCTAAAATTAATAATTATTTCTCCTTGTTGTAATATCTTTTATTTTTGTGATCACTTTTAGATTATTAAAAAACTTGTGTAATAATCAAAATCTTGTTCCGCTTGCCGGCCATAACATAACTATAACCACTTTAAGTACCTTAGTAAAGTATTTATATGTGCTCAAATATTTTAATTTTTTTTCTCCCTAGTTTATAACAACACAATTTTTTTGAGTTTGCCAACATTTTTTTAAAGGATGTAGTTTATTTGTTGAACAGAGAATTCTTCTCTTCCTCGTATTCGTAGTACTGTTAGTCGAAAATAGTGTGAAATCTCGCTTGTGCAATAGAAAATATTTATATGTGCACAATTGCTGTTTTTGTGTTTTAACTGCTATAACGTAAAAATTACAAAATATTGTTTACAATCTTAGTAAGAAATTCGGTAATACATTTTTGGAACAAAATATGAGCAAATTTTAGAGTTATTTGATTTTTCAAATAAAAATTCCATGTGGAATCACTTTATCTGAAGAAGATCGTTGATATACATATAAAAGGCTTAAATTTAGCCAGTATAAAAGTAGGTGCTATAGCTGTTAGGGTAAATCGTCACCGAAGCACCATAACAAATTTTTAAAAAGATTGGCAACTATGCTATAATCAAGCGTAGTGAAAGAAAATCCGTGATTGACCAACGGCACAAAAGACGAATTCAACGTCTTGCTGTGGAGAAAAGCATGAGTTGTGGTGAAATTGCTACGCAGTTGGATCTAAGGGTTACCAGAAGCAGAATCCAGCAAATTTTGAATGAAAATGCCAACGTCAGTTATGAATCATCCTTCTTTTAACCCAGACTTCTACCATGACACGTTTCGGCCAGTCAAGCATATTCCGAAAAATACAAATTTTGTGAGAAAGAATTTGGAAATATCATATTAAATGATGAGAAAAAGGTTCAACCTTGACTGGCCTGATGGTTGCCAGAAATACCGGCACAATTTGCCTCAGCAAATTTGGTATGCGCGTAACCATGGGCGGGGATCATTGATGATTTCAGCTGGTTTCAGATACTTTGAAAGTCTCCCCTGTTATTAATTTCGTGCAAATCGAATGCATAAATGTAAATTGAGTTGTTAGATGATGTGTTTTTGAGTTCACATGCTATAAATATCAGGATAGCTGGACTTTTCAGCATGAAAACGCACCAAAAAATCCTTCCCGAGCCACAAATGACTCTCAATAAATCTGAAATTTACCCAAACTGTAGTGACCTGCTGTTAGTCATGACTTGAATCCTATTGAGTGGGGCATTCTTTCGGCCCAAGTTTATAAAAACGGGCGCCAGTTCGAGTCGATGAAGCATCTAAAAACAGTTATTTAAGATGAATGGCAGAAAATTGATGGCTCCATCTTCAGATCGTTGTTGTACTTCATGCCTTTCAAGAAAGGAAGACATAGTTTTATATAAAATCTATATACATTTCTATTTTATTCCATAAAATCAATAAAAATAGGTTTTGCACATATAAATATTTTCTTTGAACTTTTTTAATACATTATAATTTTTTTAATAACAACAAGTTTTTTAAATAAGATATATCTTGTTTTACATATACTTCCTTAATACTATGTGAATAAAAAAATAATATAAAAACAAATGCAGTTATGCTTGCTTAAAATTGCATTTGAAGTGTTGCAGATAATATTATTTACTGATGTATTATAATCATTTAAAAATTGTGCTATTTTCAGCTTTTTCACTTTTTTATATATATGCTAGTTTTAAGTTAATTTTTGTGAATTAGTTAATTAAAATTATATTATTTTGACTTATCTTAAACAAAAATATAACTAATACTATAGTAATATTATTATATCTTTTGTATTAGGAAACGAAAATAGATAAATAAATAATAATATAAAATGTGACACAATGTTTATATGTGTTTTTTAGTAATATAAATATTCTTAGTAATTTGAATTAACAGATATGCTAAAAATGTTTTAATATATATAGTTCTAAGTGAAACGAACGGAACTAGAAATAATTTGCATGCAAATAAATTACTAAGTTTTTGCTTAAAAATCTTTTGTTTCGCCTTTTTTATTGGCTCATAGCCAAAACAAAATGAAAAACTCACTGATGCATATTGTAGTGAACGATTTGTCTAATGTTGTTGTTATTTTACTGCAGCAGGCTATTCGCTGAAATTTATACCCAGTGATAGTGCAATTTTTCGGTGTCGAAAAACGATTTGTTGCCATAGATATATGTTTGTTTTATACGAACAACTCAAGAAACAAGTTGAACATTTCAAATATGTTTTCTTTTCAATTTTAGAGCGCGAACGCACATTATCTGTGCCACATTAAAAAACTTGAAGAAATTTATTATTTATTCATAATTTTTCCAATCAAAACAATAAATCTAGCTCGAATAACGCAAAAACTGAATTGAAATATTAAGCTATTCGATATTTTAATACCGCCTGTTCATAATAAACTTTGAACATTTAAGCGGGTTTTATAATGCTGTGTTTATACGATATCCAGCAACTCTTCAATAAATTTCCAAATGTTTTGCAATTAAACTGTGAATACGTTTTTTTAAACAATTTAATTCTCAGTAAAGCACGGTACAAACAATTGTGAGCATTCTACTAATCACCTTTGAAGTGTTTCAAATTTAAAAATAATAAAATTTTAAACTGAGCATCAGTCAATGTTTGCTATACGGTGTATGGTAATATCAGTGCGATTCTCACTGTTTGCCCAACAAAATATAATAACATAAAAGGATAAAAAAGTAAACATAAACATAAATGACCTCATTCGTAAAGAAAAGAAAAAATTGTTGGCCTTTTATTTTGGAAGCTATTAACCGCATATTGCTTACGCACAAAGAAGCGGTATCCAAAATTAGCCAATAGCAACAATCAAAGGAAATTATGACCGAAAGATGTTGTTGTTTTGACATTTTACTTATCGTATTTTTGTTTGTTTACTTCAATTTAAAGGAAAGTTCATAAAAAAGTTCGCAGTTCAAAACAAGTAATCAAAATATATTTGAATACAAATGCTATTTTTAATTTTTGATAATTGAGTACATAACTGCAAGGAATATTAGATGCAAGAAAGCAATTATATACATTTTCACGGTAATTTTGTGATAGTATCGAATATAATTATAGCACTAAGCTCAACGTCATAGGTACTACTCACATTTATCTTCATTTATTTTTAATACTGTGCTTAAACACGAATAGCCATGCAAAATGTCCAATACTCTGTCAAAGTTGCAGTGTGTCGTATTTCTTGCTTCGTCGTGAAGTGGTTGCAAAGTTGTTCGCAATAAAGACGTTCTCAAGTTTATAAACTGTTGTACTATTTATCAGCTTGAAATGCACAAAGTACGACGCTTCCTTTGTCGTCTTCTTAAGCCATTAGCATCATCTTGGGAGCGACCCCAAACCCACTACTTAGTCCACAACAAACGATTTAATTTTGTCCAATTATAAATTCCTATTAAATGCGCTGAGCTGCCGAGTAAAAGCTTTTCGTGTGCATTTGACTAAGTCGCAGCGCATTTCCTGCCATGTCTGAACTTCCGGCCAAGTACGATTTCCGTAAAGGCAGACTTTAATTTTATGTTTATTTTTTTTTTTTTTTTTTTTTTTTGCTAATTTACGACATTTACGTCTCACTGAAGCTCTTCGTTTTTGATGTCGTCGTGGTTGTTTTCTGACTGGGCCGACGTTAATTAGTTTGTGTGACTGCTAGCATTAGTGATCAGAGCGGTATGTTGACTTACAGGCTGTGCAGCAAGGTCTACGCGGCTGTTGTTGGTTTGAATGGAAGTAAGTGTAAGCAACAGCACATCAGAATTTATAACGTAAAACTTTAACTTGTGTATCGAGTGTCTACTTCTTTACATGAAAATGCCTCAAAAAAATGTTTACAACCCTATTTAAGGAGGATATAAATATACAATTATGAGGCAGAGCAATTTTTAATTGGCCTATTCTACAAAAAAAAAAGGCCATTTAATGCTTAAAAATACTTTCCACTCCGTATAAGTTTTTATTGTAATATTTTTTGTTGTGGTTTTGGTTTTGGTGTCTGCTGTCTATTGTTGAGCAAAAGGGCTGCATGATGAATGGCAACCAGATTTTTTGGTTGCTTTTCAATTATTTTTGTAAACTTAAAGCCTTGCGCTACAGCAGAAGCCTCAAATTGATCTAAATTTTCGATAATTTTTTTTTAATTACCTTTGTTTCAAAATGTAAATAATGTAAAGCGCAAATCAGTCCAGTCGTAACGTAAGGTTCGTAAGCTTCGTAAGTCAAAAAAATTGAGCCAAAAAAATGGCCATGAAAGTAATATTCTTGGACAAAATCATGAAAAAAATGGAAAAATGCTCCAAAATTTGGACAAAAATGCCCGTAACTTTTGAACCGTTGGAGATTTTATTTTGTAAATTAATCAAAATGAGTTCACCTTTCCAACGCGCCTACTGGCGATTAAACCCGATCGATAGTTTTTTAGTTATGGATGTGAACGTGTAGGTAATATTTCATACGAACGTCAATTTGGGAAAAAATCTACCAACAAAAACTAGGGGACTCGATTTTAACGATAGAGGTATGGTTCCTTCGGCAAATTTTCATGGAATAACCCATAGAATACGGAAATCATAGGGAAATTGGTGAATTTTTTCACTCCCTACAAATCGACCCGCCCTAATATATATATTAAGGGTGACCTTAGCAATAAGGATACTTTTGAAAAGACATTTTCTTGAAATAGATGGCTGGAAAATAGTTCCTTTTGATTTTAAAACAATAAAAATATCAAATTGCTTGTAATCGGAAACTATTTACCCGACCATCAAAGCGATTTCAATTTTAAATTGAAAAATATTTGTAAATTTTTTGACTTTTTACATATTACTAGATTGTTTGCACATAAAACCTTATTTTGTGCCTCAAACTGGTATGCACTTTGCGTTTGTTATTTAATTGTTCCTTAAAATGAGATTTAAAAATATATCAATCGGATAAAAATTGCTAGAGTTACTTTTTGAAAAAATGCCTTTTTTTTCTTGAAGTAGTAAAAAAAATCTTAAAAATTGTTGCAATATTTTCTGAAAAAAAACATTTAATTCAAATAAAAAAATTATGTGATTACGTTGAATAACTTAGTTATTATGAAATTTTTTACTAGAAGTGTAAAATTTCCTCAAAAATCCAAAAATGCGGAATTTAAAAAACGACTTGACGAGTTACTCTGGCATAGTTTTAAGCTATTTTGTGCAAGAAATTACAAAAACCAAAATTTGAATGAAAAATTTATAGCTGTTGAAACTTGATTTTTTTTCAAAAATTCTCAAAATTTCTGTTTTTGGCATTTCAAACACAAAAAAAAAAAACAGAATTATAAAAAATCGATAAAACTATTCTTCGCATTAAAAAAGACTTCAATAAAAAAAAATATTTTAGATATTCCTTAAAAAAAATTTAATTCCAGGACTGCCAACACATCAAACTCTGGTTTTAAGATAAAAAAATATATAAAATATCCCAAAAATTAACAATTTTAATTTTCACGCAATATGTGAATTATCTTTTTTCACCACTCCAACAAGCACAACATATCCAAAATCGGATCAGAAACCAAGGATGACCAAATCGGATCACACCGCCATATTAAAGTTAAAAATGTTTAAGGAAAAAAAAAATCGGAAAAATTTGCTTTATTAAATTTTTAATTGATTCAATGTTGCAAAATAGACCTACGTTAAATATAAGTTAATTTAATATTTATTTCCATAAGGAAGTGTTTTTAAATCGAGCAGCGCTTTGGATACCAACGTCTGTGGTGAAAAATTAAATTTAATGATTTTTGGGTTTTTTTTTATTATTTTTTACCCTAAAGCTAGGCTCTGTTGGCATATGTTGGCAGCCCTGGAATTAAATTCTTTTGAAGGAATATTTAAAATATTTTTTTCTTAAAATTATTGAAGTAATTTTTAATGCGAAGAAATATTTTATCGATTTTTAATGATTTTTTTTTTGTGTTAAAAAAAATCAAGTTTCAACAGCTATAACTTTTTCATACGAATTTTGTTTTTGTACAAAATAGCTTAAGACTATGCCAGGGTCACTTGTCATTTTTAGGGACAATTAAGTAACAAACAAAGTGCATACCAGTTTAAGGCGAAAAATAAGGTTTTATGTTACAACAATCGAGTAATATGTAAAAGTCAAAAAAATTTTCATATGTTTTTCAATTTCAAATTTGAATCGCTTTGATGGTCGGGTAAATAATTTCCGATTACTTACAATTTGATATTTTTATGTTTTTACATAAAAAGGAACGATATTTCAGCCATCCATCTTAATAAAAGTAACTTAGAAAAATTAATTCACCCTTAATGTCTACTCCTTTACATTAAAATGCCTCAAAAAATGTTTACAACCCTATTTTAGGAGGATATTAATATACAATTATAAGGCAGATCAGTTTTTAATTGGCCTATTCTACATAAAAAAGGTCATTTAATGCTGAAAAATATTCAAATAGATCCAACTTTTCGACAATTTTTTTTTTTTAAATATAAGAACCTTTGTTTCAAAACACAAAGTGTACCACATATTTAATATATATGGGATTTTACAGAATTTAAAGATTAACTCCTTTTTAAAAGATACTATATATATAAATATATTTCGGAAAGTACATTCATTTGGCTTTACGGATAATACTCTATAATTAAAGCTACTTTTAATTTTAATACAAATAATTCTGCGAAGGTTCATGAAACATATTTATCAGCTCAAAACATGTTCTTTATAACGGCTTTTTTACTCAAAAATCCAAGATTAATTATACTAAATAATTTTATCAATGTTTTTTAACCTGCAGTTGTGGAAAATTAAGAGAATTTATTTTTTTGTGTAAAAAGCTCTTTTTGTTATTTTTCAGCTATGGTGATTATTTAGCAAAATCAGTCCAAGAATAGCAACTGATCCATGCCATCGAATAAATTTTAGTAATAGCTTTTTGAGATATTATTTAAAAAAAAATATCTGACGTATTTAATATTTCTAATTGTATAATTTTTAGTTAGAGCGGAAACTTGTCTACTTTTTTCCAATTTTCCAAGCTAGTTAATCACTTTAAGTTATTTTAACTATAAGAGCACGCTTCACGTTGAACAATGCAATTCACAACAACGAAACGGACACATCTGGTGGCACAAAAGTAGGAATGAATTATTTACTCCTTAAAGTCACAATGTCAAATAGACTGGGCAAGATACTTTCACAGGTTTTGTAATGGGAAATTTTTGCTTTGTTTCAAATACTATTTTATTCGTGAAAGTGATCATTGTCCTTTCCGAAAAAATTATAGTTAGTTACATTATTTATTCATTAATTCATTTTAGTTTTTTAAAGCACAGCTTAAACAAAATCTAGATACAAAAACAGATTTATATTTTTTAGAAGAAATTTCTAAAAAAAATATATGCACTTTTTTAGCAGAAATTAAGACAGTTGCGTTACACTTGGACACATGTTTTTGCTCATATTTTTATACAGTAATCAGAAAACAAAAATATCTGAATTGCTAATATGATAACGCTAACATGAGCAAGCCAACAAAGGTCTTGATTTAAGAATAAACTATTTTTTTTTGTCTTAGGATATTCCTGGGATAAGTCATGGGGCTGACGCATTGATAGTGAGCCACTGCTATGCCAAAAAATACGTGTAAAAATAACATTACATTTGGTTCAGTAGTTGTCGAGTCAAATGTTTTCAAGGGAAGCCATAAATAAAATACCATAACTAGTTCAGCTCAAATACTTTTTTATTGTGAAAACTACACTCTAAAAATTTTTTGTTGAAATTTGCTTTTGTAGGCAACAAATTTGCGGCTATTGCAGCATTAAATTTTCACAACCTTATTTAATTCAAAATAAACTGTTTACTATTGACTTGTAGTTAAATTCAACAAATTGTATTTAAGTTTGAGTTAAATATGTAGCCATATTAAAGAAAAAATATTGATATTGCAACAAAATTAATCATTAATTGCTATCATCTATGTAGTACCATTACAAAATAGTTACTATAATGTTAGTAGAATTAAACAACTTGAATGTATTTTAACTACAATTGATGTAATCAATTGCATTTTCTATTGATATTCTAGTAAATGCAATATTGTTATTTGTGACATTCTTGGTTTATGGAACAATTATATGTCTTAAAACTTCACACTTTTCACGGCAGAACACCAAAATGAGGATTAATCAGTTGCATAAAGGAATTTCTGCCGATGAGTATCCAAAAAAGAAAAACATATGAAACACAGACATTTTTTTATTGATTTTTATTTAATTATTAACATATTACTCAGATATATCCATTGTGTTGTGTTGTACAACATACGATACTACAACATAATAAAACTTTTACTAAAAAACTATTACTACACTTTTTCAATTGAAACTATATAAATCTTACGTAATGATCCGTATACGTTGACAAGCAGATTCGGCTAAACATCTGTTTAAGATATTGTACATGTTGAATATTCAACACATGTTTCATTACTTCAATTTATGTAGTAATAAAAGGCTTTGCAGTTGATATAGCAGCAAGATTCTTCATATATTTCTTAATTTTGCTAAGAATAGTGTCTATCGGTAAAATTATAGCAAGTATACATTTACAGCCTTATTCTTAATCTCATTTTAAAGGCTGCGTAACTTTAAACCAGCTTTAAGCAACACATCGTTATTCACAAACGTTTTTCGGGCTTGTGTAAGATCTGCGTAGCTTAAACACCGAAATTTGCGTTTAAAGGCTGCATAATTTTAACCTAAACTTTTTTGTCGTCTTTTCGATTAATGTTGATGTATATGATATTTATATCATAGACATGCTCCATATGCGACCTTTTTATACTTTTTTCAGTAACAGATTTGCAAATGTACAAGAATTCTTCGTTTTTGTAAAAGAATTTATATTGTTTAGACACAAACCTTACAAAATTAAGCAATGAATAAAAAAATGATTATGAATAACAATTTCAGCGAGGTCGCGCAGAGGATGCGTAAAGCCTAGAACAGTGTGTTACTAAGCAAGCGTTGAACGTTTGTTTAGGAAAATCTATTGCATAAGGCTGTTATTTTTTAAGTGTGTAGAATTTTTCTTGTATTAATGTCATAGAACAAGACAATTTTCCCTATTCTCGGTACGATTTCAGCTAGTGTTTTCATTTGCCAACTTAGAAATAATTTTGATATAAGTGCTTTTACAAGCCAAATACTAGGTAATTTAAACTAGATTTTTTTATGTTTTGGAAAATATGGGAAATTGTATTACCTTTCGAAATGATTCATTTCAAATATTACGGAAAATCCGTAAATGTTTCTCTAGATAAACGTATAATAAAAAGCAACAGTTGAAATATTTAGTCAATTGATTGAAAATTGTTGCATGCCAATTTCCTTGTATGTTTTTTAAATACATATCTGCACAGTGTCAAATTAAAATTATTTTAAAATTTATTCATGTACCTAGAAATATAGTGATGTGAAAATAAATAGGGACAACTGTATTTTTACATTTTATGCTGCGTGATTTATATATAAGGTACCGCAGATATAGCTTTAACTCCCTTGCAAGGATGAGGTTCACCCCCCCTTTGGGAGCTAGACTGGAAAAACTTGATAATATGTATCATTACGTCTTACTCTATATTTTATTTATCTCTTTACTGATCTCCAAAGTCAATAGCATCTTGAAAAAGAGACTACATGACCTTCAAACGAATGATACAAAAACCGTTTTCTAATCGTACCACACTAAAAGCTAACTGTTTTACGTGTGGTAATTTTAAATTAAAAAGTAATTATGTTTGCATTGAGTACTCAAGTACTATGGCATGATCAAAAACTAAGTCAATATAAAACTTTATCATAAAAAAATTATATCATAAAAAGTTAAAAAATTTATTTAATAATCGAGATATTTATTGTCAAATTTGAATTTAAATTTTTTTTAAAATTAAGTTGCTCATAAATTTCTTAATTGTGACTTTATGCAAAATGTTTTTTAGCAACTTTTAATTAGCAACTTTATGTAAATTTGATTTTCTTCTCAACAATATATAAACTTTGGAAATCGCCTAAGAGATACATAAAAAACGGAGTAAAATGTAATGACACATATTTTCAAGTTTTTCCTCTAAAGCTCCCAAAGAGCCTAAGCAAGGTGAATCACCACCCGAGGGAGTTAAATCTATATCTGCGGTATCCTGTGTATAATTCAGGCAGCTTTAAATATAAAAATACTGGTGTCCCTATTTATTTTAACATAATAAATATGTGTGTATATGTAAATATGTGGTTTAAGCGTATTTTGGTAAGTGAATAACTATTTGCTTTTAGTTCCAAAAAAATTTGTTAAAAACTTTTTATGATTTTAGGGTTCTGCTGTGGCAAATGGCCCTAAGCTTGTTGTTGCTACGTTTCGCAAAAGCAATTACTTATAAAATTGAACAATAAAATTATATCATAGAAACAATAACACAGTAATGACATGCGTGCAATTTTATCTATGATTAATTTTTTTTTTATTCCAAACAAAAAAGTACGTAAGGCTGTCATTGAGTGCCATTAAATTATTCATCAGTGTCTGAATTGAATGCAAAATCAACTGAAAAGTAAAATACGATATCTACTGTTGAAGTAATTATAAATAATAAATCAAACCTTTTTCTTTCGAGATTTTATAAATATTCCCAAAAACTTAAAAATTTTTAAGGCTAAGGATAAAACCAATTGATATTAAAAAAAAAACTTTAAAACTACTTTTGGAGTACATGACAAATGAAATGATGTTAATAAAGCTGAAGTTAAATTTTTTAACAACAACTATTTTTTGTGTATGAGAACCAGATTTAAAATAAAATAATAGGAAGTAATGAAAATTTTCAAGGTAATCATTTTTTTAAAGCTACTCCGCTAAAATAGACTAAAATTTTTTGCAATACAAATTAGCTTACTTTGAAGCGATTAAAAATTTTTTTAGTATTGACGTAAAAATTAAGCCTCAAAATTTAATTTAAGTTATGCCTCTACATTGCGTTGTTAAAAAATGAAAAAAATAGCTCTGTGAATGAAGGCACCAAGACGATAAAATAGGACACAAAAATAAAAAAATAAGGCCTCAAAAATCGTAAAGAATATATAATTATATAGCCTATTAAATAATACCCCAAAAACTATATCGGTGCTTGTTTTGCTTTAACATGTTTTGGCTTTAAGTGTTTATGAACTAAAATCCTATTTTAAAGAAAAAAAAAAATAACCATAACTATACTCGGCTTTAAACAATTCGATAAAAAAATCTACAGATATTACTTTTAACAGTGTATTTTTATGTGAAAAAAAAAACAAACCATGCAGAAATAAATTTCAGATCTCGGACTCCATAAACGACTTAAGGACCAGAAAAATATTGTTAACCAATATCCTCATTGATATATGTATTTATGTTAAATTGCGTTCTTTCTCCTGGTTCTCCACGTAACCTGAAAAAATTACTAAACCTCTACGATTAAAATTCATTCATAAAAATACCTAAATAATTAACTGTCAAATAAATATCATAAAATAAATTTCATTAATCAGAAATTATTAATATTAAATTGTTTAAAGCTGATTTAAAATGGATTTTAGTAACAAGTCTAGTTGTAAATTTTTACTTAGAATACATAAATACTGTCTTCAAATATCTTGTGCACTCAAAATAATAATTATGTAACTTAAACCACTTCTTTAAAAAAAAAAGGTTTATTTGTATATTTCCATCGTAGATTTTGATTCGACGCAACACTCAAAACAATAAATAACGGTGGTTACCTTGTATACTTATCTTCAATAGTTATATAAATTATAGAAAAAGTTACACATATTTTTTAAAATTTAAGCTTAAACTTAAAAATATTTGAATTGAAAAATATGAAATATTTGATAACATAAGAAAGTGTTTTTTATTTTTTTTTATTAGTTTTATTTAAATGTTATGAATCTTAATGAAATAAAAATATACAGCCTTATTCATAATCTCATTTTAAAGGCTGCGTAACTTTAAACCAGCTTTAAGCAACACATCGTTATTCATAAACGTTTTTCGGGCTTGTGTAAGATCTGCGTAGCTTAAACACCGAAATTTGCGTTTAAAGGCTGCATAATTTTAACCTAAACTTTTTTGTCGTCTTTTCGATTAAGGTTGATGTATATGATATTTATATCATAGACATGCTCCATATGCGACCTTTTTATACTTTTTTCAGTAACAGATTTGCAAATGTACAAGAATTCTTCGTTTTTGTAAAAGAGTTTATATTGTTTAGACACAAACCTTACAAAATTAAGCAATGAATAAAAAAAATGATTATGAATAACAATTTCAGCGAGGTCGCGCAGAGGATGCGTAAAGCCTAGAACAGTGTGTTACTAAGCAAGCGTTGAACGTTTGTTTAGGAAAATCTATTGCATAAGGCTGATAGTTGCTAAAGTGAAAGTAGTAAAGTTTTAGTGCACAAGCACGGAAATGCACGCATGACTTTGCTTTTCTTAAGCATGAGCACGAACGTTCACGCACAAAGTTTTTTTAGACCATCTCTAGTTTGAACTCAATAGTAAGAAAATTTGCTCACAATTGTGATCACCGTTGAATCTTTAATCCGTATCCAGAAACATTAATGTTTTGGTCTGTTCGCTTGTTTTATTTATTGCTATAATCCTTAAGTTATAATTTTCATTCTGGATATCATGAAACGATTCTTCTTTTTATGATTTTAAAAATATTCCCTGAAGATGACACTAATCAAGTGTTTCGTCACTTTTTTTCGTTGGGAAAAAACTCGAATTTTTATTTTTACATTTAAAAAAAATTTTACAACATATTAAAAATCTTCTTCTTTATATTTGAACTATTTCTTTGTGTCTTTTATCAAACAATGAATATATTTTGAAATTCTTGATACATTTTTGAATTAACACTTAAAATGAGTTAAATGAGCTGTTATTGTTTTTTATGTCCTAAGTCTATCTATCATGTATTTAAATCTTCTAATTTTTTACTTTTACTCTTAGCATTGCTCCTAGGTACTTTGATTTCATTTAATAAATTCAAAATTCATATTAAAAATATCACAGTATAGCGAGTAAACAGTACAGAAGTGAAACTTCTAAACACACCAAAGCTCTATCTGCAACCTTTTTGGGGTACAACACACAACAAAACAAAAATTACTAAATTAATTTTTAATACGACCAAAACTATCCGAAAGAAAGCATTTTTAGAAATTTGTGGGCGGTAAAAGAGGTGCGGTAACACTATTTTTCCTTAAACCGTTTTGCACTTGAAACAAAGCGACTGCCAAAATTTCAGCTAAATTCAGGTTGTACCTAGTACACTTTGCTTCACTCAACTCTTATCCTTTGAGAAGTGGGCGTCACTATGAGGTGACTATGCTTATTTTTAGTAAAGTGTCCGAAAGTAAGCATATTAACTAAATTGCCAAATTTTAGTCTAATACTATCAAAACCGTCTGAAATATAGAATTTTTATTGATTTGTGTGCGGTAAAAGGGGGTGTAGCAAAAAATTTTCCTTAACTATCCCCGTACACACTTACACCCTATCTGTCACCCTTCTGGGCGTTCCAATATAAATATCACAGAAAAAGCCTGCAGCTCCACACAAAGTCTATCCCAATCGTATTTGCAGAGGTAGAAAAAAATTTTCGTGACGATGCTCGAATTCTGACATATTAGAAAATTTTTTGTTACGAGACACGAAAAATTTTACTCTTAACACATCACCGCCTATTAGGACTCACTTTAAAAAATCAAATTAAAAATGAATTGACTGTCATCTTTCTACGCTCACTGCCATCGTTTCAACTAAAACGGTAAATTAACCATAAGCTTACTAAATTTCTTAAAGAAATCCCAAAACTCATACTCAAACACACACACGGTCACTGACACCAACCCACATTACAAAGATAAATTGCTACCAAAGAATCATCACTTTATTTTAATTAAACAATAACAAAAACAGTTAAAGAACTCATAAATCCATATAAATGTTTGGCACACATTAATATCTGCTTAGATGGGAATAAAATTTTATCAGGCTTAAGAAAAGAGTAATTTTTTTTAAATAAAGCCCTAAGTTGTGCTCTGTAGTAACGCAGAAAATCCAAAGTCGAAAATTAATAATATCTAATAGGAATAAAAAAAAAGATATTCAAACAAACAGACAAGAATAAAATACAGACGGTATTTTCCTGCTAGTCATTCAAAGACGTTGCCTGCTAGTCATTCAAAGCTCGAAACTCACACATAAAGCTCTGCATGTAAGGACATGATGAGATCTCGCTTTCCTTAAAACTAAGCATTCCAGTTTATCACAAAGGATTTTATCGAGAATGACACTGACGACAACGACAGCAGAAACGACGATAAGGACAAAAAAAAAAGATGTCAAATATTGAGCTTACAATAACAATAGAATCTAAAGCAAAAACTACAACAATCCACACAACATGTAATAAAATTTTCCAAAAGCAAATGTAATCTGCTGCATTGGCCATTCCCTTGGGTATTTTGCTTCAGCCCACTTGCGTTCATTTGACCCTTGGCTTCAACATATCGTGGTTATGTTATTCTGGCCGAATCAACGTAATGCTATTCGTGCTGCTCACACTTTCAATAATTTTGGCTTAACCCATCAAGTAGATCGTGGTAACGATTTCACAATTTCTCGATTATTTATATTTATATAATTTGTATATTTAAGCTTAAGTCTAGAGGACACAGATTTCTTGAGGTCTACAAATGCTATTTATATACTTGTTGTTGCGTTCGAAAGAAACTTTTCTGAGATTAAAGTTTAACCGAGCTCAGCAAATATGTTAAGAGAGTAAGTTAGTGCATGTGTGAGTTAGTGTCGCAAAAGTAAAATGAGTTTGTAACAAAAGTTTTTCTTTTAAATATGTAAATATATTTTATTACATATTTTGTCTCTAAACGAAAAAAAATTATTATATTTACTAAGGAAAAATATCATATTTTCTTTTAAAATAGTGAAAAAGTTTCATTTTAAACTTATTCCATATTAAATCGGTTCCACTTTCGTTTATCGTGAACTTTCTGTAGAAAAAAGTTCTTATCTGCTTCTCCCAGAGTTAATGGAGTTGGAAGTAGTCGATTTTTTGATCAATTCAAAGAAAGCATCTGGGAGGTCATATTTCTACCGAAGTAAACACGAAATAAGGACAAAATATTATTCTATTTTATTTTTTTTATATGTATATTTTTAATCAGTTCACATTTGCACTAGGGCATGCAATCCCAGGATCCCGGAGTTTTCCGGTCTCGACAGTCTCGGGGTTTTAAATTTTCGGGATCCCGGGATTTTGTGAAATTTTCAACAAAAAGTTATACAAAAATATATATAAATAAAATTATAAAAAATTAAAAAAAAAAATATATAAAAATGTAGTTTAGGAAAAGTTAACTTTAAAAATTATCTTCAACTCCTAATGATTCATTTATTATCACCACTGTTGCCAAAACGCTATACAAGCGGGCTATTCAAAATTCTTTATCTTAATAAGGCTTAACAGCATGTGGGATCGTGTAGCCGCAAAGCTTTATTTGAAGTTATTTAGCCGTCACACAAAAAAGTTTTTTGTTACGTATTATTTTAAGTAATAAAATGAAATTGAGTTTTTTTATAAATATTTTTAAAATATTTTTTTAAAAATTCAGAAGATTCAGAAGATTCTAGGATGCAATTTATTGTTGTGTTATTTTTAAGACATGATCAAGACTTGATTTTTTTTATTGTATTTAACAAAGATTTTTTATTTATTTGATTCGTTTTCGTTGCACTAGTGCTCAGGCTAAATGGAATATGTTTTTATACAAATAAAAAATTTATTCAAATTTTCTCCACCGAGGTTTCGCTGGTTGCTTTTCAGCTTCTTCAGGAAATTTTATTTATCTTTAAACAAATAAAAAAAGTGATATTGCTGTAAGAATATAAAAAAAATATAAATATACAAAAAATATATATACAATTGATATACACAAATTTTTAGATTAACAAAATTATAAGACAGAATAACTTACAAAATTAAATTTTACATTAAAAACTCATGTGCCTGTGGATTTTTAATATAAAATAAAATGTAACAATCAAACATTAAACAATAAGAATATAACTATTTTTTTCACTGATCCTTTTTATATATTTTAATTTTTTGTTTAAATTACCTTTTATGCAAAATAAACATTTCAAGAAAGAATTTTATTGCGATTAATTGCTATTAAAATTTGTAGAACACTCTTTCCGATTTCCAAAAAATTAATATGTCCGGTTGCTTCAATAACATTTAGTTTTATATCGAATTTAGGACTTTTTATGATAAAAAACCAGATTTTTTAAAAATGAAAATATTTCAAAATTACAATTGCAATAGCGGGATCCCGCGATTGAAATTTTCAATCCCGAAAATCCCCGGATCACCAAAAAACCTGAAATAACAAGCCCTAATATACACTTATAAATGATGGTTCGATACGGTATCCAGGAGGTTTTTGAAAGTATTGAAAAACATTAATTAAGAGAGAAGGTTAGTTAAATAAAATCATTAGCTAGCTATCTTTAAAATATTTTAAAATTATGTTAAGGGAACTCCTTCAACTAAAACAGAAACCGTAGAATCGGTTTTTTTTATTTTTATTTTTATTTTTATTTTTATTTTTATTTTTATTTTTATTTTTATTTTTATTTTTATTTTTATTTTTATTTTTATTTTTATTTTTATTTTTATTTTTATTTTTATTTTTATTTTTATTTTTATTTTTATTTTTATTTTTATTTTTATTTTTATTTTTATTTTTATTTTTATTTTTATTTTTATTTTTATTTTTATTTTTATTTTTATTTTTATTTTTATTTTTATTTTTATTTTTATTTTTATTTTTATTTTTATTTTTATTTTTATTTTTATTTTTATTTTTATTTTTATTTTTATTTTTATTTTTATTTTTATTTTTATTTTTATTTTTATTTTTATTTTTATTTTTATTTTTATTTTTATTTTTATTTTTATTTTTATTTTTATTTTTATTTTTATTTTTATTTTTATTTTTATTTTTATTTTTATTTTTATTTTTATTTTTATTTTTATTTTTATTTTTATTTTTATTTTTATTTTTATTTTTATTTTTATTTTTATTTTTATTTTTATTTTTATTTTTATTTTTATTTTTATTTTTATTTTTATTTTTATTTTTATTTTTATTTTTATTTTTATTTTTATTTTTATTTTTATTTTTATTTTTATTTTTATTTTTATTTTTATTTTTATTTTTATTTTTATTTTTATTTTTATTTTTATTTTTATTTTTATTTTTATTTTTATTTTTATTTTTATTTTTATTTTTATTTTTATTTTTATTTTTATTTTTATTTTTATTTTTATTTTTATTTTTATTTTTATTTTTATTTTTATTTTTATTTTTATTTTTATTTTTATTTTTATTTTTATTTTTATTTTTATTTTTATTTTTATTTTTATTTTTATTTTTATTTTTATTTTTATTTTTATTTTTATTTTTATTTTTATTTTTATTTTTATTTTTATTTTTATTTTTATTTTTATTTTTATTTTTATTTTTATTTTTATTTTTATTTTTATTTTTATTTTTATTTTTATTTTTATTTTTATTTTTATTTTTATTTTTATTTTTATTTTTATTTTTATTTTTATTTTTATTTTTATTTTTATTTTTATTTTTATTTTTATTTTTATTTTTATTTTTATTTTTATTTTTATTTTTATTTTTATTTTTATTTTTATTTTTATTTTTATTTTTATTTTTATTTTTATTTTTATTTTTATTTTTATTTTTATTTTTATTTTTATTTTTATTTTTATTTTTATTTTTATTTTTATTTTTATTTTTATTTTTATTTTTATTTTTATTTTTATTTTTATTTTTATTTTTATTTTTATTTTTATTTTTATTTTTATTTTTATTTTTATTTTTATTTTTATTTTTATTTTTATTTTTATTTTTATTTTTATTTTTATTTTTATTTTTATTTTTATTTTTATTTTTATTTTTATTTTTATTTTTATTTTTATTTTTATTTTTATTTTTATTTTTATTTTTATTTTTATTTTTATTTTTATTTTTATTTTTATTTTTATTTTTATTTTTATTTTTATTTTTATTTTTATTTTTATTTTTATTTTTATTTTTATTTTTATTTTTATTTTTATTTTTATTTTTATTTTTATTTTTATTTTTATTTTTATTTTTATTTTTATTTTTATTTTTATTTTTATTTTTATTTTTATTTTTATTTTTATTTTTATTTTTATTTTTATTTTTATTTTTATTTTTATTTTTATTTTTATTTTTATTTTTATTTTTATTTTTATTTTTATTTTTATTTTTATTTTTATTTTTATTTTTATTTTTATTTTTATTTTTATTTTTATTTTTATTTTTATTTTTATTTTTATTTTTATTTTTATTTTTATTTTTATTTTTATTTTTATTTTTATTTTTATTTTTATTTTTATTTTTATTTTTATTTTTATTTTTATTTTTATTTTTATTTTTATTTTTATTTTTATTTTTATTTTTATTTTTATTTTTATTTTTATTTTTATTTTTATTTTTATTTTTATTTTTATTTTTATTTTTATTTTTATTTTTATTTTTATTTTTATTTTTATTTTTATTTTTATTTTTATTTTTATTTTTATTTTTATTTTTATTTTTATTTTTATTTTTATTTTTATTTTTATTTTTATTTTTATTTTTATTTTTATTTTTATTTTTATTTTTATTTTTATTTTTATTTTTATTTTTATTTTTATTTTTATTTTTATTTTTATTTTTATTTTTATTTTTATTTTTATTTTTATTTTTATTTTTATTTTTATTTTTATTTTTATTTTTATTTTTATTTTTATTTTTATTTTTATTTTTATTTTTATTTTTATTTTTATTTTTATTTTTATTTTTATTTTTATTTTTATTTTTATTTTTATTTTTATTTTTATTTTTATTTTTATTTTTATTTTTATTTTTATTTTTATTTTTATTTTTATTTTTATTTTTATTTTTATTTTTATTTTTATTTTTATTTTTATTTTTATTTTTATTTTTATTTTTATTTTTATTTTTATTTTTATTTTTATTTTTATTTTTATTTTTATTTTTATTTTTATTTTTATTTTTATTTTTATTTTTATTTTTATTTTTATTTTTATTTTTATTTTTATTTTTATTTTTATTTTTATTTTTATTTTTATTTTTATTTTTATTTTTATTTTTATTTTTATTTTTATTTTTATTTTTATTTTTATTTTTATTTTTATTTTTATTTTTATTTTTATTTTTATTTTTATTTTTATTTTTATTTTTATTTTTATTTTTATTTTTATTTTTATTTTTATTTTTATTTTTATTTTTATTTTTATTTTTATTATTATTATTGTCCCCCGAGAAAAACCAGATGCAATTCTGGTTCAACTAGCAGACGGCCACAGCTACGCCGACACTTTAAAGAATCTACGACAGAGGGTAAAACCAGAAATTCCCATCCGCTCTATCCAGAAAACGAAAACTGGAGCCAACTTTTTAGAATTTGGTAAGGGCGGAAACAAGGATGACTTCCGAGAGGCAATCAAAAAAACACTTGCCTCTGTATTTGGTATGGAAGGCTTTTATTACGCCATTTTTGAGATATTCCAGTTTGCAGTAAAGAAGAAGATAACATCAAGTAGAAAAAGAAGAAAAACGAATCCTGTTAATAATACCTTACTAGATATATCTTGCTGCATCTACAACATGGTGCATAGTGTATTAATCTACAACTCAACATTGAAGTTTTTAAATATTTGGGAAAAGACTTATAATTGAAATGCTTAAAGTACACAATTTCAGTTAACACTTACCATAAAATAAATCATGTAAGCTCGGATCCTAAAACTTATAGCTTTCGGAAATATTAAAAAAATTAAAATTATAATTAAGTTTTCTAAACAAACGTAGGACTACGGTTACATAAAATAAACTTAACTAATGAATTAAGCATTTCTTTTGATATTTTATTGTTCCCGAATTTCTTGAATTTAAATCAGTCCTGTTTTAACTTAATTAGTTTTGTTTTTAATGCAAATAGAGCAGTTTTTGGCACACATATTTTTTTAAAATAGAAAACATTAATGCAGGAGTCTTACCAATATAATTTTACGTCGATTGCAGCTTTTTTAATTTTTTACTTGCATAAGAACAGGGTAATTGTTAACATATCACTTTGTAGCAGATATGTTTAATTAAACCCCTGTCGAAGTTTATCACAGTGTAATTTGTTTTGGTCCTTTTTTTTCATATCTTTTAAAAAAGCACTGCTTTAAATCGTTTTTAAACGATTAAAAAATTACTTTTTTTTTTATTTGTTCATTTGTAAATTTTTGTTTATATTTTTTGTTTGCAATTTTTGTATGTAAATGTATAGAACAAAACGTTCAGAAGCAATGTCAAATCACTTTCTTTATTTTTTTTTTTAAATATGTACTGAAAATAAAATCTATCGACGTAAAATTTGCATTTTTATCACCTTAATGTATTTAAATAAAACTGGCAGCACAGCGTATTATTTTAACAAAAAATTCAATGCTCGGTAAAAAACGCATAGTAGGCGAATAGCACGTTCACACTCCAATAAAAACAATATCGAAAAAACACTGCTGTAAAAATAACAACAGCTACATGCAGACAAAATCTTAGCTACGAAGACAGCAATACGAGAGAATCACGAGTTGGGGCAAAAACCTCACTGATACTAAATGAAATGAAATTTATTTTATAAAAATGAAATGAAATTTCCGCACGAAACGTATTGAAATGAAACATGAAGAAATTAGAAGATCTTAAAATACAACAGTAAAGTAAACAACTAAAACGAAAGAACAATATCCCTTCATGTCTGAGAAATCCATAGAATTTATTGTGAGCTATTTAAAGTGAGTGAACTGCGAAGATCTTTCCTATAAGTTTGTGTAGCGAATAACGATTAACAGCTGGCTGCTGTGAGTAGTTTTTCTGAAAAAATTGTTGTGTTGGCAACCTGTTGCTTCATAAAATATTTGGCAAGGAGCTCATAAAATACTTCTTAAAACATTTTTTTTTATTAGAATTACTAAAAAGCACACATTTTTCAGAACTGTTGTCTTTTTCCACAACTTAACAGCTTTCATTCACTTACCATTAATTCTCATTAAATCTTATTCAATTCTCATTTTATTACGTTTTTAACTTGTTTTTATACACATTCGATTGAACATATTTTGTGCCGCTTAGCAAATATTTTTTACTCTTATTTTTTCTCTTTCTCTTTTGATCTCTCAACTTAGTCAGAATTTTTTTCTTAAGGTCTAAAGGAAAAAGGAAAATTTTAGACTATTTAACAAACAAACAAACAAACAAACAAACACATATTTACACAAAGACACAGCTATGCCAATACTGCATGGCATTAAATTTTCGTTTGACTTTCATTGAGGTTACGCTTTACTTTGTATTGTTTAGAATTTGAATTGTATAACTTTGCACAATGCAGAGGTGCTAAATGGCATCAGTGTAAACAAAAACAGTACGTGCAAATTGTGAAGGCTTTATAACAAACAACAACTATTAAAACAAAAACAATAAATAAAATTCTACTTTTCACCTTTTTGAAATAAGCATTTTGTTTGTTGTTCTTGTATCAATACTTTTTGGTGCTGGTTTTTGAGCACATAATTTTTCGATTTAGCTTAAAAAAATGTTTCAGTTTATAATTCGTTATAATATGAAAATTGTTGATCCAATAGTCCTTGTTTTCCAACTAATTCATTTAAACAATCCATTTTAAACATTCCCGAAATAACACTTTGTTTATTGATATTTTCTATAATCCCATTACTAAAGCAATATGAAAGATATGGTTCTAGGTTTCTTTTTGATATAAGCAATTTGATTTCAGCAAACATTTGAATCGTTATATGAGCAAAGTTAAGTTGCACTTATTATAAGCAAACCATAAATCAATAAATTTTCATTAAAATTTTGACAGTCGATATAACTTAAAAGTGTTGATATCTTCAAGCTTCAAAATGTTGCTGTCATTTAACAGATAATAGAAAAAAGAATAAACGAGACATACATTTGAGATGGTTGCATTTCGAGAATGCTCTTTTGGCGTATTATATAATTCGTATTAGATAATTTAATTTTACTAAGAATTTAAATTAGTAGTGCTAATTTTTTAATATTTTTTTAATTGATATAGTGGATTTTTTGATCTGATTTCAACTAAAATAATGAAAACTACTTTCATATCTTTAACCCTTGCAGTGGCTAGGCTAAACTAAGAACAAAATAATTTTTTGAGGCAATATTTCTATTATTTAGGTCATAAAAAGATTTAAAAAAAACCATACCAATGTTTTTTATCTGCGCTACTTACGTTTTGGAAAAACGTTCGGAATAACATTTTTTTAATTCTTTGAAGGTTTTTCAACTCTTTAGATCTTTGTTTTTAAACTCTATTAATATAATTACCATTAATTACATAAAATGATAAAAAAACATAAATTTGACTTTTGCCCGGTTTATTTTTTTTTTAAATTAAAAAAAAAATTTTTTTGCTTTTCTTCGACACGAAATCAAAAATGCAACTGACTTTAATATAAAATATTTCTCTAAATTTACTTTTATAATGTTGGTTCATCTTTTTTTCAGAGATCCAAACGATTTCATTTAAAAAAAGCGTTGCAAAATAAAAATAAAAATAATTTTCTGTCGTGTCTAATGTATTGGGCAAATCCACTGAAAAAGTTAAGGAAAGGCATCCTCGAGTGGTTTTTTTTTTTATTTTATATTGCAAATGTAGATATTTCTTTGCGTTGGAGCGTTATATTCCGGAGCTTTTTTGTCAGGGGGCAAAGCGTGGAATGCCCAACATTTTTCATCGCTTTGAAAAACTATAACTTATGGTTTTTCAAAATCTATTTTTTTACTTGCTGTACCCGACAAGCGTTCGACACACCAAGCGTTGCTATTCTTCTCATATAATCATATATGTATATACTTTTTTTAACGAGTAAATACATAATTATAATATTTATTGTAATTTAAGTAAACATATTATATATTTGTTATTGCTTTACGCTGCAAATATGAAAAAAAAATTGTTGGTCATCATAATCTGAAGCAAACAACTTACAGCTGAGCGTAAGTTTTTGTAAAATATATTTTTAATAATATTTAACGTTTATGTAAAATATATTTAAGCAACAAAAACAAAATATTTTTGAGGTCATTGGCAATCAAGAATGATATATTTATAGATTATACATCACGCATGTCCCGATTCAAACGCCATCTACTGGTCGTGCTCGACAAGTCACAGAATAAAAACGATTATAAAAACGTAGTCACAATTTATTTATAGGGCGTACAAATATTAAAATATCGTAATTTTCCTACTCAAACTTGGTTTATTGCTAAGAAATAAATATAAATTAAAAAAATCCATATTCACAATAAAGTAAATATATTTTCATTCATGTTTTTTAAAAATGCATATATCGTATGGGTGTTTTTTCCCGTTTTTACCCCTTTACATTTTTACTTCATCTTCTGGTCTTTCGCGCCATAAAATGCATACTCGTCTGGATGAGAGACCCAAACGCAGCGATACATTTTACAAATATCTCCACACAGAGCAATTTTAAAGAATCTGCAACGCAGCAGCGTATTGATTAGCTTGGGTTGTATAGTTGGCCCAGCTATAAGACAATCATTTAAAGAATATCCCGAAGTGCTCTTTGCCATCGAAAACGACGCGAAGCTTCGTTGACGTACTGTCGAGCTTCTGCGCACAGATGAGGAAGAAAATATATTGTACAGTTAACTGGCAGTTTTGCTAAGGACATGTGACCTAGCGATGCGTACTCGTTCATGAACGGAATGTATTGTGAACGCAAATCATTTTTGCCTTTAAGCTTCCTTTCCAATCCTGAGAATCTTTGCAGAGCGCGATTGTATGAGTCACCTAGAGTTTCAAAATTTGATTTTGTCGGAAGTCGTACTGAGTATGCTCCAGAAGCAAGACGTGTAAAATTTTGTTGAAAATGTTGCTCACATCAAATATTTTCTGCAGATTGAGATATGGTGGAATCAAGACAATTTTCGATGTTCCAAAACCGCTGTACTAGATCAATCAATGAGTTATCTTCTGCTTGGTCAACTAAATTCTTGCTAAACACAGCTAAAGATGATGATTGCTTGCTAGAATAAGAAATTCCTCCAGAAATGACCCAACCAAGCTGAGTCTTTTGTAATGTTGGTAGGTTAATTGCAATGCGTATTTGGCCAACGCACATCAAATCAATAAACAAACTGGCCCCTATCAAAAGGTCGATGCGCTGTGGTTTGAAAAACTGAGGGTCAGCCAGCTTAAGATTTTGTGGAATATTCCAGTTTGAAATGTTCAAGTTAAAATTGGGTTGAAAATCTGTAATGCTTGTTGTGACCACAGCTGCGAAGGATGTGACGTAATCACCATCTTGCGACTGTGCAAAAATCTCGACTGATTTGTCAGCTACGAAATTTGATTGCCCAATAACAGAGATGGATATGTGGGACTTATTGGATTTGAGTTGCAATTGATTTGCTAATCGAGTTGTAACAAAATTTAGTTGAGAAGCCGAGTCTAAAATGGCGCGGAAAGGAACCAGAGTGCCTGCATGATTTTTAATGAAAAGAATAGCTGTAGCTAACAACACGTTGTTGGGCGGAGCTGTTATGGTTTTATATTGAGAGTTACTTGATGATGAAACAAGAGCTGATTGCGAAGCGTTATCAGAAGTGTTAATCAACTGAGTTGCTGTATCTTATGAATTTACAGAAGACTTCGAAGATTCTGTACAAGATTCTGGGATCATATGGAGCAGCGAATGATGTTTTGCATGGCAATGACGACAATGTGTCGACTTGCACCGCTTTAGGCTATGGCCCTTACGCAAGTAGTTCAAACAGAGTTGCATCCCTTTAGCTTCTTTATGGCGCAAATTTGGACAATTGCGGACAATTTATTTTATTAGAAATTGTGTTTGAATCGCAAAACACGCACAAGATTCTATCAACTGACGAGGCTACCAGAACATTTCTACTATTTTTTATAATTTGTGAATTTTTGCCCACCTGCTGGCTAGGTGTTTTGATTACCATAGCATATTCCAAATTTTCCATCATTCGGCATCTTTTTTCCATAAACGCTGACATTGCATTCCAAGTTGGCAACTCATTTATCTGCAAATCCTCCTCCCACTTCTCTTGCGTTGTTCGATCGAGCTTGCAAACGATTAAGTATATGAGCAGTCCATGAGAAATTTGCTCTGAAGATGCCAATGTATGTAGAGCACGGAGATGTGCATTGAATTTGTCATTAAGCTCACGCAAGCTGGTTGCTGATCCCTTCTCTACACCCTTCAGACTAAAGATCGCCTGTATATGCCCATGAAATATTAATAATTTATTATCAAGTCGTTTTAATAATAAGTCCACAGCTTTGTCGTAGTTCTCTCCATTAGGCTCAAGTGAGGCAACTGTTTCGAGAGCAGCACCCTCTAAACTAGCGCACAAGTGCTGGAATTTTTCCACCTTACTTAGCTCGGAATCTTTATCAATAACGCTGGAGAACATGGCGAAGAAGTTTGGCCAATCTATGTATGCTCCACTAAATTTTGGTATCTTCAGCTCCGGAAGACGAGATTTTCGATGTGATGATAAATATGTTGTTGCGTCTTCCAACGCAAAATTTCTGACAGTCGACAAATATTCAGCATTTGCTCTCCTTTCCAAATTAGTTCTCGAGAAAATTTTGCTTTTACGTCGAAAAAGACCGCAAAAAAGTCTGACCGACTTGTACCACAGAGTTCACTTTGATCAACTTCTTCCAACGTTGACTGTACGCTATCAAAGTTATTTTGCAGGCACTCGACATATTCTATGTGAACACAAATTTCTGCATCATCGAAATCGTTAAGCCGTTCAGCAGTCAATAATTTATTCAACTCTTCCAGTTGCTGCTTAATCGATGTGGTCTTCTTTTTAAGAAACAAAACCGTTTCTGAATTGTTGTTCTTGGCAACATTCGATGCAGCGGGATCTTTCGGCATTGTGTTGATTAAATATATAAACGAAAGAACGGTTGAATTGCCGTAACTATGTGAAACGACGCGCTGTTACCATGCGCGATGTTTTTTGGCACTTTTTTTAAGTAGTAGCCAAATTGTTATAATTATCCGAATTGATAATATATATTGACTTTTAGCCCGATAACGTTGGGGTCACCAATGTTTGAGGAGGTACTAGTTTGCACCACCTTTCTTCGACAAAAGTTAATTAAAAAATATAAAGATTTAAGCAACGAAATTATACAACTTTATTTGTTGGCAATCGAAATAAAAGTAAGAGTTTTTACATTAAGTAAGTATACTTATATTAAGTTAATGAGTGAAATTAGCGTGAGAGTTAATAAGAGGTTTCAAATAAACAAGGCATAATTAAAGCAGCAAAGTGTTGTGAAATTCAATCACAAGAAATTCATTTTAAGGAGACTTTTAAGAGACTTAATTTAACTTTAAGAGTAATTAGATTGCTGCGAAGCTTCGTTGACGTACTGTCGAGCTTCTGCGCACAGATGAGGAAGAAAATATATTGTACAGTTAACTGGCAGTTTTGCTAAGGACATGTGACCTAGCGATGCGTACTCGTTCAAGAACGGAATGTATTGTGACCGCAAATCATTTTGCCTTTAAGCTTCCTTTCCAATCCTGAGAATCTTTGCAGAGCGCGATTGTATGAGTCACCTAGAGTTTCAAAATTCAAAAAAACAAGCACCTTATAAAAATAGTTTTCAATGAATGTCCAGAAAATTGAAGATGGTTTAGGATATTCTTAATTGAATAAATTAAATATTTTGAAACATATGTCAACTGCTCTAATCAAATTACAAATTTGAGACTTAATTCTATCCATATATAAAAAGTGTTTTCAAATTTATTGAAATTTTCGTCTGCAATTGCTAACAGAAATGACTGAATATTTTCAGCATGCTTCTTCAGGTATCCAATACGATCTTCCAGTTGCTGCAAACTTCGCCCAACAAAAATAAATGATTCTTGAGAATCTCTCATAGTAAAGCGCGTTACGGGTTTCTTGCCTGCAGAATCGGCTTTTATTATCTTTGTTGTTGGTACACATATCCATGCAGGCACCATAGTGTCTTAGTGTCTCTCCTAAGGAAAAAATTTAAAATAATTGGTAAGACAATTGCAAAAATAAATATTTTCCAAATATATTGTACCTGTTTCTATTTCAGCGTCTAAAATTTATTGAAGAGGGACTTTAGAAGACGCATCTTTTAAATTCTTATCTTTACGTTTTTATGTAATTCTTATCTTTTTTAAAAAATTGATAAATTTTGAATAGCCCGGTTTCCCATCCAACCACCTGACTTTCGTTATCATTATAAAGGGTACTAAAATCTTCATCGATCTGTGGGCCAGTCTCCACACAAAAAAAAGTGTTTGATAAACTCAGTCTAAATATTCTTTGGCTTATTGTTGTACCCTCCACGGAAGGATTTCACAATGTGTAAGCCCGTAGGCTTCCTGAAGATTTTTTAAAAACATTCCTCTTTTGGGTAAAAACCCACTTTTTGTATAGGAGAGTTTTTTGTTCATAAGACTTATATAATAACATACAATAAACTGGCCATTGCGGCTCTTGGATAGACTTTGGCCAAGCTTCTATTGATCAATTGTGTTATGCGTGTAATTAAATGTTTGAACACAAATGATCGAGTACTGGGCCTTCTAGTTTTATGCCGACTCCGAACGGCTTATGTTATCAAGAAACTCTCTGAGGTTTACCATTGTCTGCACAGAGGTGGTGGCCGAACAGAAATATTAATGCAATTGAAAAAAATTCTGTCTGAGCTGGAGTTTAAACCGGGGTTATTTAGTTTACAGACAACGCACACTACCAGTAGGCTACTACCGCCACGTCATGCTTATAACTAGTCATTTTTTTACCAGTATCAGTTATATATAGCTGCATTACAAAGATCTTAATTGTTATTAAAATTTTATTGAATGCTGTAAAATTGATGTTGAAATTCTTTAATATTTTTGCTACAAAAATCGATTTGATGTTATATGGTTGAATGGTAATTTTTTATGGTGTACGCTTTAATACACAAATTTGTGCTTGTTTACTTAGCAAAAACAATGTTTTTTACCCACAAATTTTAGTTTTGTTCATTTGCTGTAAAAATAAACTTTGTTTGAAGTTTTATCACGTATTAACAAGTACTTTTCTATAATGTTGAAAACTATAACAAAATATTATAACAACATTTGAAAGTTTACAAATAAACTTATCTTCTAGAAATTAGTGATGTACTAACCACCGGATGCATTCGCATGATTGTATTTAAATTTAAAGTTGAGATATATGCTTATAACAAGGAATCATTTTTATATATATATATTAAGGCGTAGTGAAATTTTTTTCTATAAATCGTGAGTGAATAACTTAAAACTTACAGCACTTTAAGAAACTTGGCCAAAGGATTCTGCTCTCCGCTGAATTTCGAACGGCCAAATCTTTTAAAATAGCTTATTATTATATCTATATTATGGATGTGCTTAAGAAATATTGCTCAAGAGCGTTTCTTGCTCATAAAAGGTCAACTATTGTTCTAGATAAATACTAGTTAGTTATAAAAGTTGTCATTGAAAAAGCAAATGTTAGCAAGACTTGGGCGTCCGCAGGATTTTTTCTAGGGAGGGTCAAAGGCATAAATGACTCTAGAATGCACATAAAGAAAATTTTTTCTATGTTTATAATGCTGTTAACTGAGATTGTTGGTACTAATTTTGTAAAAGTGATAAGCACGCTACACTGGTTGAAATTTTTCAGATTTGTATTTATTAGATCAAAATCCATATACTCCGCAAAAATTCCAACTTTAAATTGTTCCAGTTAAAGAGAGTTTTCATTTTTAAAATAAAGCTCAAGAATATTTTAGAAAATTTTTTTTCAACGGTTGATCAACAAAGGGGGTTTTTTTTCCTGCGCTACTTACGTTTTGCAAGCTTGTACACTGAGCCAAAAAAATCAAAGGGTCTCCTTAGTGCTATTACTCTTAAACGAACATTTATGGCAAATGAATTTGATGTAATTATAATGTACTTTGTTGCAAATATGAAAGGACTTTGGCAAGTCATTTAAATGCAAAAATCATCAATTAAAGTAAAATTAAATTAAATTGAGGTGAAGCAAATTTAATTTAAATACGCGCTAAACTTAATTTAAGGATGTGTGCTTTTGAGTATTTCTGAAATGCACTTATAATTAAAAGAAATGCGCTTATATTTAATTTCACTTTAATAGTAGCGTTGTCCATGTAATCATTTTGAAGCATTGAGCTATTTTTTACCCGACTACGGCGAAGCAAAAGAGCGGCATATGTGTGTATGTTCTTCTGTTCCACTCTCACTTCTAAACTACTTATCATAATTTGTCAAATGAGGTATCGTTGGAAGCGTTTTGATCGTCTATTAATGGGCTATGTGATGACACATTAAATTAAATAAAGCGCCCTCTTTCGTACACAGCAAATAAAGTGAATACCATTAATGTAAATACATAATTCATAAGAATTTTCTATTCGCGTATTTCTTCCTTAAATTCTTATGTTTAAAAAGCAAAAACAAAAATCTAGATTTTTTTTTTTCATTTTTGAGATAATGGGAGCAACAGGTAAAAATGCAAATTCCCCTACGACGAGTGACAATCTTGAAGCGATGTAGGGGCTTAAGCTGCAATGACGCAATGCTGCCGGCGGGAGCAGTTCCTCCCTGTTGGGCATAACCCTACAGCTTTGCGGAGCCTACAGTCTTGGTCTTGTGGCGAACTAAAAGTTACTCCCCCCTAATCCAGGGTGTCATGCGTACCGTGCCCATTGGATGGTTTGCAGTCAGGGGGTATACCGACTGTATTGGAACGGCGCCTTCACGATAACAGGCCGCCTCGTGAAGTAACTGTGGCCTTACCATGGTATGCGGGCTCTGGCATGGTCGACCACCCTTTCCCAGCCATAACAAATAGACTGCGACGTTTTTGTCCTCGGACACGAGCTACCGGTCGAACCAAAGATTATGAGTACAACCAAAAAACAAAAACACAACAAACAAGAAGACTTGCGGGAAATCACTGCAAGCAGAGCAGCAGACCTTATGGAACAGAGATTCCAAGGAGAAGGTCAAAAGCAGGGCACCAAAGTTAGGAGTAATCCTCCTCCGCCAACCAGAACTCAAGTCAATAGGACTTCACGCAAAAGCGATCAGGTGGAGCATAAAATCCATAAAGATGATCACAGACACTGCAGAACACAGATCAGGAGGAACCCGTACGGCAGAGATCGAGTGGAGCATAACATCCACAACGATCAAAGGCCTAGTACGAGCCACCAAAGGAAAACTTCGAGCCCTAGGAGATATAATCCTGTCACAATGCCCCCGGAAAAACACCGGGAAGATACGACATCGGCTCCGAAAAGAATCCCATGTACGGAAACTGCGTCCACATCCAAGGAAGCAGCACAGAAAAGGGAAACAAAAGAAGGGCACACACACAAGCCCTTCCATAGTAGACGTCGCCTTGTCCATCTTCCTCAGCGTGGGGAGCCAGGAGGACTAGACGACCCACTGAGAGTTGGTCTAAGTGGAGCGGGCGTAAGATGGTATCTGCGCTACCTGGAACAGGGCATGGCACCCGAAGTAGCTCGTGAAAAAGCGTTGGAGCATCGGGGAATCACCGGCTTACCAGAGACAACGAAGAGGAGTTGTAATGAGATAACGCCTCCTCAACGCCCAGAGAGCAAGAAGATAAAAATAGCTCCTGGGAGTAATAGTAGGTCAGAACCTGGGGCCAAGTTACCCAAACCAGAACCTCTGAAAAAGAGGACCAGCTATGCCAGCATAACAAAAGGCATACAAATTGCGGTCCTACCCAAAGAATACCCCCGGCAAATGCTAAGTCCGGATGAGCTCTCGGAGCTAGAAGAAGCCATACTGAGCGAAGTAGTGAAGGGCTGGTCCACCAAGCTACAGTTTGAGGGAATTCACTTCCGTCCGGGCATGTTACTGGTCGACTGTTCGAATCCCTCAACAGCAGAATGGCTGCGAGCATCAGCACCAAAGCTCGAGCACTGGAAAGGGCTAGAACTGATGGCTTGCCTAGGGGAGGAGGTTCCAAAAGGGCGTACTATTAGGATGTTCTTGCCAAGAAGCTCAAGTACGGAGATCAATAGATCGATGGGACTAATTGCCGCCCAGAACGATGGTCTCAATACGAAGTATTGGAAGATACTGAGCTCTAAGGATGAGGGAAGTGGGCACATGCTTACGTTCTCAATAGATAGGGAGTCACTTGAAACTATCAAGTCACGGGGCTCAACTATCAGCTTTCGCTTTGGAACCATTCCGGTGTTGGGCACAAAATCGCCCCCAACGACCAAACCGTCCATAGCAGCAACATCCACAGCTGTAGCGCCCACAGCTGCAACGTCGATAGTGGTAACAGAAGCTACGTCCACAGAAACTACGTCTGTAACTCCCAATGAAGGGAGAGACGCAACGCCACCAACACAAATAACTGGTGAAGTTGTCACGGAGAAGTTCGCCTCCGTCTCGGTCATCACCGCAACACCTTCAATCGGAGATCAGGCAGAGGGCATGAACCTCGCCGCTCTCTCGATTGATGGTAGTAAAGAACCTTCAACTGAGGTAGGAGCAATGCTGCCTGAAGAAGATCGGGGCAGCAGCGCGGTGCTATGACGATCGGCACAGAAACCAGCACGAAATTTGCCCAGGTAAACCTCCACCATGCAAAAGCTGCTTCAGCAGTTATTGCTCGGAGGTTTACCACAGAACAACTGGGCTTCGTGCTGATCCAAGAACCCTGGTGCTACAGGGGAAAAGTCAGTGGCCTCTACTGCAGAGAGGGTCAGGTAACTTGGGACCACAGAACAAGCAATCCCAGAGCATGCATCCTAATGCAGAAAAATACTAATTATATTTGTCTTTCAGAATTTATGACGCGGGACCTAACAGTAATCGAGACTAACATCGAAACTGATGGCAAGCACCGCGCCATAGTGATCGCATCCGCATACTTTCATGGGGACGATCTAAACATCCCCCCAGCGGAGATAAAACGGCTAGTGGAGCACTGCAGGAAAGAGCAACTTCCACTAATCATCGGCTGTGACGCCAACGCACACCATACAATTTGGGGAAGCACCGACGTCAACACCAGAGGTGAGTACCTTTTAGAATTTCTTTTAAGTAGTAACCTAGACTTTTACAATGTGGGGGTAACACCTACTTTTGTCACTAGGGCTAGAGAAGAGGTCTTAGATCTCACCATAGGAAGCCCAGAGGTTGGGGATATGATTAGAGAATGGAGGGTATCAACGGAACCTTCAATGTCTGACCATAGAATAATAGAGTTTAGACTTGGGGCAAAATGTCAAGAGATAGAACCCAAAAGAAACCCAAGAAATACCAGTTGGGACAACTACACCAACACCCTGAAAGGAAACCTACAGAGCGTAAAAGCTAGGAGTAGAATTAGTAACATCCTAGAACTTGAATGCTATGTAGAGCAGGTAAACAATGCAGTATATAATGCCTACGAATCTAGCTGCCCAACAGGGCACAAGGCAAGAACAAAACATACTCCTTGGTGGAGCGCTGAGTTAACCAGACTCCGAAAGAAGGTGCGATGTAGTTTTAATGCCGCAAAGCGCAACGGAGAATGGCACAACTACAAGGCGACTCTAACGGAGTACAATAAAGAAATCAGAAAAGCCAAAAGACAAAGCTTTAGAACTTTCTGCGAAGACATTTCTTCCACGCCAGCCGCAGCCAGGATACACAAAGCAATGGCTAAAGGCAAAGTGGAGACAAGAATGTCACTTCTATTGCCAGACGGAAGCTATACGCTTAGAGAAGAGCAACGAGCCAGTCACCTTCTAGAAACTCATTTCCCGGGCAGCACACCGGTAACTGAGTATGAGACAGCAGACAGGCAGATTACTCCAAATCAAGAAGAATGGAAACTCGCAACGAGCATTTGTACTAAGGCTCGTCTAGATTGGGCACTCAGAACCTTTCAACCATTCAAGTCAGCAGGTGTAGACGGCATCTTTCCTGCACTTCTACAAAAAGGTGCAGAAACTATATTGCCTCACCTAGTAAAAATAACTAGAAGCAGCCTTGCTCTGGGCTATATCCCAAGGAAATGGAGAAGGGCGATAGTCACCTTCATACCAAAAGTAGGGAAAATATACTACACGCTATCAAAGTCGTTTAGACCCATTAGCCTTACCTCATTTGTACTTAAAACGATGGAAAAGGTAATAGATAACTATTTAAGAACTGAGATTCTGGAGAAGGCACCAATGCACCCATGTCAACACGCGTATAGGGCGGGTAGATCTACAGAATCTGCTCTATACCAGTTGGCTAGTAACATCCAGTCAGCTTTCAAAAACAAAGAAACCGTACTCTGTGCCTTTCTAGACATAGAGGGAGCCTTTGATAATACTTCTCACGAAGCTGTGAAGAAGTCTCTACATAAAAAAGGAGTAAGTGATATGCTCAGCAGATGGATATGCCAAATGCTTAGCACTAGAACTGCAGAAACAAAAGTGGGCAACACCACTAAAAGAATCAAAACAACAAAAGGCTGCCCACAAGGCGGAGTCCTTTCTCCACTGCTGTGGAGTCTTGTTGTGGACGAATTATTAACGATGCTAACCGAGAATGGCATAAAATGTCAGGGTTACGCAGACGACATCGCCTTAATAGCGAGAGGGAAGTTCGAGGATACACTCTGTAACCTGATACAGAGAGGACTGTCAGTAACAAAGGAGTGGTGTAACACGGTGGGATTAAGTATCAACCCAGCGAAAACCACCATAGTACCTTTTACTAACAAAAGAAGCCTGCCAAACCTCCGAACAATGAGAATGGATGGCACTGAAATTCCCTTCAAAGGAGAAGTAAAGTATCTGGGACTTACACTAGATTCAAAGCTTCTCTGGAGAAGACATGCAGAGGTAACTATAAACAAAGCAACGCGCGCACTCATGGTATGTAGGAGCCTGGCGGGGAAAAGCTGGGGTTGTAACCCAACAATTCTCCGCTGGATGTATACCATGATGGTGAGACCCATCCTCACATATGGTGCAATAGCATGGGCTGAGAGAACCAAGCTAACCACAATGAGGAATATGCTAACAAAGGTGCAGAGACTGGCCTGTGTATGCATCACAGGGGCCATGAGGACATGCCCTACAGCAGCACTAGAAGTAATTCTGGACCTAACACCCTTACACCTTGTCATAGAGGGAGTAGCCAAGCGAACTCTGCTGGGCATTGCAAAAGAGGGGACAGGTTTAGGTAAAACTATCAGCAGTAGAGAGAAGGAGGATATTGCAAAGCAGACTCCCTACATCGATCTACCAAGAGACGATATAGTAAAAAGGTATAACTTCGAAAAACACTTCGGAATTAAGCTTAGTACCAAGAAAGAGTGGGACAGCGAGATGATATCGCAAGTTAAGAAACCACATAGTATAGCATGGTATACAGATGGGTCCAAGACATTGGAAGGTATAGGCGCAGGGGTGTACGGGCCAAGAACCAATCACTTTGAACCTATGGGGACAACACCCAGTATCTTCCAAGCGGAAATCCTAGCAATACAGCTGTGTGCACAATTCAATCTGGACCGTAAATACAAAGGTCAGGATATAGTTGTGATGTCAGACAGCCAAGCAGCAATCAAAGCATTAGTTTCCTGTGAGATATCATCGAGAATAACATGGGAATGCCTAACAAAACTCAACGAGCTAGGCAAGAATAACACTGTTACTATACTTTGGGTCCCAGGACACAAAGGAATACAGGGTAACGAAGAAGCCGATGGTCTAGCGCGACAGGGTGCAGCCACAAAATTTATAGGACCAGAACCATTCTGCGGATTGGGCACACATTCTATAAAAGAAGAACTAAGAAGGGAGGAGAGGCATAAACGTTCAAACCTTTGGAAAAGCCTCCCAAAGCTAAGACAATCCAAATTGCTCCTCAGAGATTTTAACACTCGGAGAGCAAAATTGTGCATAAGCTTAGGCAAACCGAATCTTAGGATTCTAACGGGGTTCCTTACAGGACACTGTAAACTGAAATACCACCTGATGAAATTGGGCATAGAGACCGATAGTAACTGCCGTTTCTGTGGAAAAGCAGAGGAGACTCCAATACACCTACTTACAAACTGCGACGCCGTGGCTCGCAGGCGTAAACTAGCACTGGGGAATTATGAGCTGAGTCTAGAGCAGGTTTCATCCCTTGAACCTAAGAATATTCTCAAATTCATTAGAGAAATAGGGCTGGATGAAATTCTGTAATCCGCAAACCCAGCGGAGCTTTGAGAAGGAGGTACAATAGATCTCATTTAGGTCGCAGTACGCATCTCCACCACACAACATTAACATTAACATTAACAGGTAAAAATGGCAAATTAAATTATGAAAGCATTAGAAACAGTAAGGAAAAATAAAATTGAGTATTTTGTTAGATAGCCACGTTGTCTTAATCCGGATTTGATTTCATATTTGGCCTATCATATCTGGTTATTGAGATATGCAACCTAAAAAATTCATACAATGCTGTTTTTGGTTATATGTTAGGGCATATTTAAGCGAGGGAGTACCTCATTTACATCAAATACACGCAGAGAAAAGACATAGTTGAAACATGATTATTGCAATAATAATTTGTTTACTGAAGATATTGTACTATTACTGCAAACATAAATTTTTAAGGTCATTATTTACTAATTGTGGCACCAAAAATAACATTATGGTTTAAATTATACTATCGTCAACATATTGTAATTGGCTCAACTATTAGTTGCAGTAAAAATGTTGTGGTTCTGTCAATCATGATAAATGTGAATTTTGTGATAAAGATAAACATACCAGAATTTTGAATGTTTGTCTGAACTACTTTTTGATCGAGGGTAAACGAAGCAGCACATAGTCAAAAATCGAAAGAATTTATTGTGTCTGATCAGTTTGCAGGAAACCTTTCACTTTATTCAGAGACAATAAGTTTTATAGATTCCTCGTCATGTGCCGTTTCGTTTGTAAAAACAGTACGCAGAAAAGTGACATTTTCGATATTAATTGTAGCAAACATATTTCTATTTACCGTAAATATATTTCGAAATTCTGACCATATTTTGTTTATCACACATATTGCTATTTTTGTGACAATGCACTTAATGTACCGTGTTTATGAATGGCATTAGTCAGGTGACCGGTAGTAGCGGCTGTGGCTTATTAATATTGTGCGTGGCTCGTAAGCGAAAAAGCCGCGGTTCAAACCCCATCTCGGACAGAAAATTTTATCAAAAGGATTTTTCAATTGAATTAATATTTCTGTTCAGCCCAGACAATAACAAACCTCTGGAGATATCTTAATTAATAGCTGTGGAAATTGGAGTGCATGAAAATAAAAAACAATAAAATTATTGTAACAATAATATTCTGGATCGTAAAAATAAATTCATAATAAAGTTGTTACAATCATTCTATTTTCACCCCAATAATAATGATTGTTTCAATAATATTTTTTGGTTCCTAAAAAAAGTTATTTTTCTAAATAAAGTTGTTGTAATCATTTTATCATGATCACAGAAAATATTATATGTTTAAGAACATGTTAGCAACAATCATAATCCGATTCATACTGTGATCATCTTAAAACATGGTTGTTGCAACTATTTTTTTCTCTGCGTGTGTTGTTACATTTAATAACGTGTGTTGTTACATTTAATAACAATAAAAGTGGATTACCCTTTATTATTAGCAATTAATCAAATGGGGCAAAATTGTTGTTAAAAATCATTAAATTAAATGCGTTTTCTTAAATTGCACTGCCTTTTTTTATCAGTGTACTGTAATGAACACTTTTATGTGAAATTTAGATGAGTATTTTTAAAGTTAGTTTTCAGAGCGACCTTGTCAAAATTTCGTTATAAAAATTCCTCATATGAGAAAACTTAAATGCTTGTCAAACAGCACCTAAGCAGCTTGTCAAGAAGCACTCTCAAAATTTGTCTCTGAACTTGAAAAGGTTTGCAACTTCAGCCTAAAAACTGAAACTTCCAGTTCATTGAGAAGTGGAAGAATAAATAGTCACCTTCGAATTTTCAGCAAAGTTTATTGTATTAAAATAATGTGAGTTGTTGAATATCATAATAATTTTTGCAATAAATTTTAAAAGTTAACAAATAATGTGGCATTCTTTATTCTTATGTCATTCTTTTTAGACATTTTTGTCTAAAAACTAATTTTCAGCAATAATTTTACAGTCTCAATATTCCAGTTAACAATCATACTTTTTTTTTATTTAAACAAATTATCAGAATTTAATCAGTGAGACTAAAATAACTATTCGAATGTTGGTTTGTTTTAATAAATTTCTAATATAATGTTACCTTAAAATTACACTTCACACACGTTTAGCGCACGAAAAAGAATACAATTTGGTGCTCTTCTAATATACATCATTATACTGTAAGTTGTCCACAATATATTCTATATATTTTTGTGTATATCAACGCAAGTCTGTGGAGTTTTTCATACAAAATTTCTTGAGGAGAACACATTAATAAATGCATACATATAAGGCATTAAAATTGCATAATTCATTTCAGACAAGTTGGAGGGAAAATTTTCTTTGTCATCATCATAAAGTAATGTTCATTTGTTTTTAACAACGGCAATAGGTATTGAAATATCGTATGGTCAAAAACATGGTACTCCCAAAATGTCATCAAAATCGTCACCGAATTTCATCAATAGTATTCTCTCAAGATTGTCTTGACGACTAAAGAATCGAGGTGGATATTGTTTACCAAACTTTATATTCCTGGTAAAAAAACAGCGAACGTTACTGACAGTGTATCCGGGTACCCAACGTTTTATATGGAAATACAATGCAAGGAAATGTGAATATACCTGCAGTGAAATATCATACTAGTTATGAATTCAACTAGTCAACTCACTGGTTAAAATAAAACTAGTAAAAAAAACGAGATATCAAACTAGTCAAATCTTACTAACCAAAAAATAACAAGATAAGTTCCCTGTAGGAAAATCAAATAATTTAAAAGTAGTTGAAAAAGTGGTTTTTGTCAACCAAAACAAGTTGAAATTCTGTATTTTTTCCATAGAACGAACTAACATATTTTGTATGGTGATGTCAGCTAAATAAATCAATTGACTTTCGTCTGCATATGTTTTCAACTACTTGTTAAATTAGTTGAATTTAAATTATATTTTACTGCTTTAAAAAAAATCAATTGAAAACCGCATATATTTTCAACTACTTATTAAATTAGTTAAATTTAAATTATTTTTTAATTACTTTAAAATAATACAATTGAAAACCGCATATATTTTCAACTACTTGTTAAATTAGTTAAATTTAGATTACTTTAAAATAAATCAATTGCAAACTAGTTAATATTCCTCTTACTAAGATGAATTTAAAAGCATAAAAATTTTAAATTTCTATTCATAAAAGAGATCATTTATGTTATTGTTTTTAAAAAAAAAATACATAAATTTATACTAGTGAAAGTCTAAAGTTAATAATATTTGATGAAATAGTATGGTTAAATATATATAAACTTGCAATCTAATAAAAATTTGCAATAAAAACATGCCAAAATCAGAGTAGTCGCCGCCTTAATATAATTCAAAGTAGTTTTTAAGCCACTCGGTTTAAAGTAGTTTTTTAATTACTTCATAAATAATGCAATAAAAACTATTCGAAATTGAAGTGGATGCCACCTTAATATAATTCAAAGTAGTTCATAAACTTGTTTATTTTAAAATAGTTTTTTAATTAATTGTTTTTAAAAGCAAGTTGGTTTATTCCTATAGGGTTTCTATCTTTATTTCAGCTAGTTCAAAAATACAAGCTGTTTAACTAGTGATAAAAAAACTAGTTGCTTAATTTATAATTATTATCTAGTCGCATTTTGATTAGTTAAAAAAAATACCAACTGTTTTACTAGCTCATAACTAAGTAGTCATTAATGTACTATCTTCTTTGCTAGTTGCAAACTCTCTGGTTCTGCATAAATTTGTAAACATTAAATAAATAAAATTTTTATGTGTAAAAACAGTAACAACTAGGGATGTATAAGATGCAGTTCTGTAAAGTTCTGCAGTTTGGATGTTTTCAATTAAATTATAAATTCATTTGTTTTAATTGCAAATATTAATTTTTTAATTAAAAATCTGTTTAAGAGGCAGTCTGGTTCCATTTGTTTCAAAAAATCAGTTTTCTAAGAAACACTGTTTTATATATTAGATACTATTAGGAAAACTATACAACATTTTATTTAAGGCGCTGAGATGGAAAATCATTTGTTAGATACTTTTTCAGTAGGCGCGTGCAGATGGCATCTATGGCAACAAGAACTTTACGTAAACACGTTTTTCTCGAAACAACGCTTTTCGACCTCGTTGACGTGATTACGAAAAAACTATTCAACTGATCGGACTAAATTTTTAATATTATTGTACTTATGTGTTTGTGTTATAATTATATATATTCATTAATATTTAACCTTTTTTAGGCGACCTAACATAAAAATAAAGGTAAAAAAATATTCAAAACTCCGCCATTTTGTTATGGCCCAAATGTGGAATGAGTGTTACAATATAACTTAAAAGTTTTAATAAAAGTTAATTTTTTAACCTTTAAAAAAAATCCTAAAAATAAAATAAATTTTCGAGCGCTTTAAGGTATAAAATAAAAAAAAACCCATTTATAACAAAAAAAATTAAAGCAAATACCATTTCAATTGTTATAACTTAGTATAAATATTAAATTTTAAAGAATTTAAAAGTTATTAAGCTTGAAAAAGCAAACTGAAGAGGAGATCTTTCTATTTAAAATTTAAAATTGATATTTAGATGTCTACCATTTTGTTATTTTTTAATGAAAATGTTTATATCGACTACCTGCCAAAATGAACAATAATCTATTTAAATTGTTTGTTTTAAATTACTTCAAGTGTTGTTATCACCCGGGCCAGCAAAACTCCTTATTTTTATTTTGTCCACTTTATGTTTATAGAACCATATAAAAATATTTAAACGATTATACGGACAGATTAAACCGGAATGCATCCTTAATTCAAAACAATTATTCGAAGTTATTTTCAATTGAGTTTGTATAAGAAAAATGTGCAGCTTTTTAAAAGTAACAATCTGCTTAGGATTAAAAATTCAAATATAGTTTCAATAGTACAAGTATTAAGCCCATTTACGTTGTACTAGCATACAACTGGTTTCAAAAAGACTAGTAAAAATGAATACTAGCATACAACTAGTATGGAAACTACTAGAATTTAACTGGCTAAAATAATACATATATAAAAGTGGTCAATATTAAACTAGTATTTAACTATTTAAAAATAAACTAGCACAAGGGTGGCTTAACTCATACCAGTAAAAAGTCTAGTTTTGATTATACTAATATTTTACTGGTTTAAAATTTACTACCATCACAACTAGTTCAAATAATGCTAGTAAAAATACTACTTCAATTCATATCGAGAATAGGAAAATTGTCTTTTCCCATAACATCAACACAGAAATATAACCAGTTTGTTCAATGTAAAAAGCATTTGAGCTTTTTACTGGTATTATTTGTCCTAGTGCATTAACTAGTATATTAACTAGTTGTCTACACTGCAAGGTATATATTAAGGCGGCCCTTATTTTAAAAAATGTCTCTTTTTAAATCGATTTCCCTAAAAATATGCAAACAGGTGAAAATTTCAGGTCCTTTTGAAGTGATTCAGAGGTCGCTCAACTAGGTGAATATACTAACAACATAATTTTTTGTATTTAAAAAAAAAAATCGAAAAAATCCAAATGCGACAGTATTTTAATAAAATGTAGTGGAAATATTATCTGAAATTATGGCTAATATTGGCACTGAAAAAGGAAGTGATTATATTGAATAATCTGGTCATTATGAAAGTTTTTCCTAGAAGTGTACCGTTTTGAAAATTTGGAGTTTGAATGTTTTTACGAAAAAAATTCATATATATCAAAAAATGCAAAATTGAAAACAAACAACATTATTTGTAGTTGTGACATAGACTTGAGCCCTTTTGTGCGAAAATTAAAAAGACCACAGTACGGAATAAAGTTATAGCTGTTGAAACGTGACTTTTTTTAAAAAAATCTTCAATGTGCTTGTTTCTGGCATATCGAACAAAAATTGTAGGCTTTGAATATACAATTGTGCATATACACTAATATTAATCGCAGCGCACTTGACTCATTATTTGTCAAAAGGAAGAACCGATTGGATTGATAACTTTCCGCGGAGCCGCAAACTTTTGACTCATTATTTTTAAAAATTGATTTCTACAGGACCTACATCTAGAACATGTGGTTTAAGCGTTGTGGATACTTTCAAATTATTTATGTCCAAGAAGATTTGCTGTATAGATAATTATCAGTTAAACCAACTAAATTGGCTCTGAAATCCTGAAAAAGAACCACTCGTATGGCAGACTTTGACTAAAACCGAAGTTGATAGTAAACAAAATGGAGGGCCTGCTTATAAACCTGCCATAATATCATGAACAAATTGCTGTCAAAACACACAAGCAAAAAGCGTACAAATCGGTCACTAGCATGTTTTTATAATAGTGTTGATGTTGCAGCACTAGCCGCATATATTATTTATATGGAAAAACTAGTAATTTTAAAAGTTCAGTGAATAGACCACGAACATTTTTGAAGGATTTGGTTCGGCAGTTGTTGGTGACAGTAGTTTTCAGATGTTCGGAAAATACAGGAATTACTTGGCACTTAGTACCAAAAATGCAATTGAAATCATAATTGGCCATGCAATAATCTCATGCTAGTCTGGAGCCTCTAATTCGGGAGCTAGTTAAGACCGAAACACTACTGGCAGATTGACAGTAAAGAGGAGATGCTTTCTTTGCATCTTATTTTCTTTGAAAGACTCGAAAGTTGTGCTCAGTTTGTAAGAAATCGGTTTGTAATACGCATACAGTTGATATGCAATGCAATTTATAAGTTCCCTGTTTTTTTTATTTTTTCCTTTTAATTTAAATTATTAAAATATCATTTAAGTTTTTTTTTTATAAATAAAACAATTTTTTCAATTCAACATAAATAAGAAAATAGATTTCGTCGCCCTTGTAATTAGGATATCCGGGTACCCTGTCAGTAACTAGAGTAGTATATTCTAAAATTATTAAAAACCTTTAACTTCCAAATAGTTTTTCCTAACTTTCTGGACCTAATCGAGCTCAAAATCGATTTTGAGGAAAATAATAAAAATTTCAGCTCGATCCGGGCACCTTGTCAGTAACATAAATGTTAAACAGTTGCACGCATGGAGACCACCTCCAGAAAACACAGTCTAAAACAAAAACTATAATGAACTAATCTACAGATTTTAAAACATAAAGTTAAATTTTACAAGCAGATTTTACCTTACAGAGCTCATATATTGACTAAATATAATTTTTAATTAAATTTGTAATATCTTTTTTATTTTTATACACTTTGAAAAATTGAACTAATACGTTATTTTCGAAATAAATGAAGTATGTAACCTGAAAATTTGGTAGCGTTATTTTGAAAAATTGCTCTACAACAATAAAAAATGTATTGAAAAGGGTAACATTTAGCCAGATCTGCTCGCTTTACGCATTTTGATATGCGTTTGGGTATAAAAATCATGTAAAAATCAAAGAATAAATCAAAATTAGTTATCAATATAAACTTATTTAATTTTTTTAAATTTCAAAACCACACTTATGGGATGATGCACACTGGGGTAAAATTGATAAATTTTATAAAAATATTTAAAAATTAATAAGAACTTTTCTATCGCTGACCAATTCATTGAATTCATCAAACATTCAATTTTGGAAACAACACTTGTGGCGTGCACAGAAAACTTTAGGTCACAGAAAACTTTAGAAAACTTTAAGTTACCTTGAAATGAATCTATTACCATTTAAAGTTTGAGCTCCGAGCTTACAAGATTTAAAATTTATGTTCACTTTTATACATTTTTTTTTTAAATGAATATGTACAAAATCCAAAATGTTAAACATTTTTGCTTTGAAAATATTTCTTTATAATGCATTTTTTGAATTTTTTGAATAATAATACCAGCTTTATATTTTAAAAAAACTAAATCTAATGTTTTTAATTTAGACCTAAAAGTAGACAATTCAAGACTAAAATTTTAAAATTTTCAACTTTCTTTTAAATTATTTAACCATAAAAGATTGCGAATTTTAAACCTTGAGTTAACTTATATATAAAAATATTTTTTTTTTAACCTGGTTGAAAGTTGTAATCCAAGAAGTTAAAAAAAAGTGACATCCATGTTCCTATTTCTAAGACTTTAAAGATATTTTTAAATTAAAACCACCAACTTTTGCAAGTGCGAGTTCAAAAAGCTACATTTTTTGAGGAACTTTGACAAAAGTCTTGTCTATTACCAATTTGTAACGTCATTCCTATTGGGTTGCTTCGCAGAAGCTTACCTTTCTATGCTTATAGATAGCGACTGCTTATGTCTGCCAGTGTTGTTTCTTTGCTTTATTGCTCTTTTGACTTTATTCCTCCAAGAGTTTCCATAAATCTTGCTCATCGTGTGCAATGCCATTAACTGTCTTTTGCTTTTTTGTTGTGTTTCGTCTGTTTTTATTCCTTCGTTGGTGATGGTGCAATATTTTGTTTATTGCTTACCTTGCTTCTTCTTATCTACTCATGGCTTGTCTCATTCTTGTTCCTTACCAAAATTTATATAAAAAGTTTTCCACTAATTGTCGGTTTTTCCTACTCATTACACTTGGCTGACTCGCAGTGAAGCTGTCTAAAATTGTTGGCATATTCAAGGTAATTTAAATATTCTGTGGCTCATAAGAGCGAAAAAATTACATTTTTAAAATATTTAAGTGAAGTAACCTGAAAAATAAATCTTGGTAAAAAGAAAAAAATATTTGCCTTCAAGCGATGGAATGTAATCAAATATATAAAATTTAAACTAAGCCGATAGTGTAATTTAAAGAGTTTGCAGAAAGTTTCTAATCACTATATTAAATTGTGGATAATACACTTCGTGTCATTAGCTTAAGAACAGCAAAACCCATTTAAAATTATTGCATTAAAAAAATTACATGGAGTAAATTTTTAATTTTTGTTTTTTGAATTAATGCACGCAAAAAAACAAAACAGAAATAAAATAAATCCGCTTCAAGCAGTACAATAAGACTTGTTGAATTTCATATTTTTTTTCATCATTGGACGGACTTAGATTTTGTTTACTAAATGATTAATATCATAAGCTCACAATTTTAAGTAGTGCGTATTACCACCATTCTTTGAAATTACCTCAAAGACACGAATGGGTATTGAATCGTAAAATGGTTTCAAGAAGTTTAGGCTAACTTCATCCCATGCCATTTAAATGGCGGCAAATTAAAGAATTTTTGCTATCGAACTGTCTCTATTTTTGTATACTTTCTTCGAAAACAAACTCTGCACATTTTCCAAAACGCTAAAGTTTTGTGAATAAGAGGGCTCTTCTAAGACCTTAACATTTTGGTCTTGAATTCAGGTTTTAACTAGTCTTGCCGTGTGAGTTGGAGCATTATCATATTGGTAAGTCCAATCAATTGTTCAAAATAAATTATGAAATTATGGGAAAGTCACTTAAAGTATGATTTTGTATATTTTTGCAGTCATCTTTGCAATTACATCATCCGTGATCGAGCAAAATCGTCAAAATTTATCGGCACTTGTTTCGTTATTCGTTTGAGACGTCACATCAAATTGAATATGGAGCCCTGTGTAGGACAAAAATTCATGATCTAAAAAAAATGAAAGCGAAATAATAAACATCTTTCCTTATAATATGATCAACAAACAATTAATTAGAAATTATTATTCTGGATTATATGACAAGTTCTTGATAATCGACGTATAAAATTTTTTCTATAAAAACATCTTCTTAAAACAAAATAAAAAGGAATAAAAATTTTTGAGCAATACCTTGAACAAAAAACACATTTTGGAATTCCTAGAGTCAAAGAAAATGGTTGTAAAGCAAAAAAGTGAAATCAATTGCTTAGCGACAAAATAGATTCGGATGAATTTTTTTTTTTAAAATGTATTGGTGAAAGTTAAAAGAGTATATTTAATTGAAAGCAATAATGTTGACGTATCTTATGTATTAAAAACATTTTAACAAAAAAAAAAAAATCTAACTTCAAAACCACTACAAAGTAAAAATAATTTATATTACTTTTCACATTAATTCTTGGAAATTTGTAATAATTTTCCCAACTTCTGTAACAATTTTTAGAACACTAGTGTCAATACTAACTGAGGTACATTATTTTTCTTATATTGCCACGCCCTTTTGTCCAACGACGGCTTCTTTCTTGACCGAACATTTTCATAATTATGCCTGCTCCTGCACCTTATTTCAGTACCCAGTGTCTATATCCAGTTACAGCGTTTTTCTTATATTTCCACGCTCTTTATTGAATAACGCCTACTTTTGAACATGATTTTTAATAATTGTGTCTACCCCTGTACTAAATTTCAATACTCTTGTGTTAATATTATTCGATATACAAAACTTTTCTTATACTGCCACGCCCCTGTGTCGAATATTCCTCACTTTTTAAAGGGGCACCTCCGCATCTAATGTCTTTATCTGATGTCAAAATTGCGGCAATCGGGCAAGTACTTTAGGAGTTATCGATGTACATACATAAAAAAAGAAAAACTAACCAACTTTAGAACCTCCTCCTTTTTGAAGTCGGTTAAAATACTAAGCCTTTCTCATTTTATCAATTTGTTTACATAGTCTTATTCTAGACAAAATTTACTGAAAGGAAGTGGATTTTCTTTTGCATTTCCAATAAAGTAAATGGCTGTAAAAATTCAATAAATGTCGGCACAACAAAATTCTAACACTTACATTTTAAAAAAATTATTTAAAAAAAAATTGTGATGAGATAGAGAATTCAGACCAAGTGCAATAAACTTGCAACACGCTCCTCTTTAAGTATATCTCAGAGACCTGCAGCGATGAACTGCAACTGCTTTTACACTCAGTACATACTTGGTTTTTGTATGACTTCAATATCATTTATACCAGGAAACATATTCTAAGCCATCGAGCTCACTTACAACATCAAGCATGTTGCATTAGCCAATTGTACCAAAGTCCAACACTGTGTGATGTGTGCTTCGACTTCAGTGGAAAGTATAGATGTTTGCATATAATAATTATGTGTATAAACCACAGCGCACGAACGGCAATCTTTATAATTATGCATTATTTTGAGCTACTGCCTCGTGTACCATTGCAGGTTGATTTCAACTTCGGCTAAGCAGTGACACAAAAGTAAGCTTACGAACGATGAAATCAGCGCGTACACTGCATTTTTACTCAAGTGTTTGTAGATTACTTCAGTATGAATAGAGTAAATAGTTTTAGGAAGTTTTAGGGGTAACTTATTTCGAAGATGATGTCAAACTTTAAAATTTAAGATGGCGGATAGAGCTGCCACCTAGATTTTTTTCATTTTTGCGAATTCTTGTAATTTTGAAATTCTGACAACGGATCTTATTTCGAATATAATGTCGCAGTTTTAAAATTTAAGATGGAGGTTAGGGTTGCCACCTAAATTTTTACCACAGTATTGCCACCTAATAATATGTATTTTTAAGAGTTTTAAACATCATTTATCAGTGTTAACGGGTCGCTGATTTTGAATCTAAAGTCAGAATTTTAAAATTCAAGATGGTGGATAGGGCTGCCACCTTAATTTTTTGTAGTTTTGTTAATACGGGGCTGGCAAAAAGAAAATGGTAAGCCAAAAATGGGTCGCTGAATCCGAATCCATTGTCAGAATTTCAAAATTATAAAATTTTGAAATAATAGGGTTGCCACCTTATAATATGTCTTTTTAAGAGTTTTACACAGCATTTATCAGTGTTAAGGGGTCGCTGATTTCGAATCTAAAGTCAGAATTTTTAAATTCAAGAAGGTGGATAGAGTTGCCACCTTAATTTTTTGTAGTTTTATGAATTCGGGGCTGGCAAAAAAAAAATTAAAATTTTTTGAAATAATAGGGTTGCCACCTATTAACAAAAGTTGTAGCTTTATTAAAGATCTGCATGCATACAAAATCTTACCAAAATCAGTGATTAAAGGTGTTTTATAGTAAAATGGCGTCTGATATAATTTCTTAAAAAACTAAATTTAATAAATATCTTTAAAAATTTACTAAACAAATTTTATTGCGCACTCAATTAAACTTTAGAATTTATTTTAAAAAAGAAATCAGCTCAATTGAACCATTAGCTTATGAGCTACAAGCTCTCAAAAGTCACGCAAAGTAACTGCAATGTTACTTCAATGTTACTGCAAATACTTTGTGTTCGGAGAACAAAATAAGCGCTGGTTTTTTTATGCAGGAGTTACGCTTTATGCCTTTGTTTTGTTGCTTGTAAATGACCATACTTACCATTGCATACCAGAAGTTGAAAAGACCTTACGCTGGTTATCAAACCAACAACTCGAACATGCATTATTGTGGTCTTACGACACGCTCATACACAGTTGGCTTCAATGTTGCAAGTATGTTCGACACAACAATCGCAGCGCTTGCGTAGTGCGGTCAGACTGTCACTATATTTGTTGAGGGTAGATTGCAAGTAGCGAAAATGCCATCGCTTGCAGATCACTGGTATATCTATAAAGTTTTGTGCTTTTTTTCGTTGAGTTCGTCACACTGGGTCATAATTCAAAAAAACAATATTTGTTACCAACATTTTAATTCGGCTTTTTTTTTGAGCACGAGTGTATGCAACACTTTTTTTTTATGTTCTTGTTTTTTAGTTCAAGTTTTTTTTATGTGGAAAAAGAACTGTTCTTAACAGAATATTTAAAATTGAATTGAAAATAATTTTATAGAGAATACAGTGGCTCACAACGAAAGTCGGGCAGGTATTTCTTAGCACTTTTGCATTGGTTTCAGATATGAAAATGTAAGAAGAAACTTGGAGTAAATATTTTTTTTCAAAACGTTCTTTATTGATGAGCAAAATTAAACAGAAACATAGTTAAAAAATTAGAACATAACGGTAAAACAAAATTAAATCAAACCAAAGCTTTAAAAACGAGCTCACATTGAAAGTCGGGCAGATAAGGAATTCAATGTTAAAATTAAGAATTTCATATTTTGTTGCCAATCCTTTTTCTTATATGACTGCCTGCAGCTTTTTTTAAAATGGGTGTAATCAAATTTTTAAAAACTTCAGCTCCAATCTGATTCCACTCTTCACTTAGGTTACTTTTTTTAGGATTGGATCTTAAGTTGCTTATCTCTGATACTGCACTCAGGGTTCAAGTTCATCTCATAGATGTTCTATCATATTATAATCTTTGTCTGAGGGTGTGAGGGTGTTTTTATGACATTTGGACAAATGCTAAGTACACAATTCTTCACCAAGAGCGTTCTATGTTTCAGGTCATTGTATTGGTAAAACTAAAAATTGTCTGCAATTCCTAATTTACCAGCACTTTCTTTTATTGCGCCATGAGAATGTCAAGGAACATATTTTTGTCCATTATACTTTCAATAAATTGAATCCTTCCAACATCAGACGCAGCCCCAAACCATGATTGATCCTCTACCATGCTTAATCGTATGTTTAGAATTTTTATTGCAAAATTCTTCATTCGGTTTTCGCTTTCCATCTGAACCATATAAACTAAATAAACTCTAATCTGTAAGCAAAACCTGTACTAAAAGTTTATTGTTTAAAAGTGCCAAAGATCTTAAAGTTTTCTGTTGTATTAACATTGCTCCAGAAAAGCAAGTCTTTGGTCATCTGCTCATGCACGAAATTGAGGCGTTCTGTTACATTTTTCTTTCTAATACAGTGCTTTTTTCGTGCTACTCCTCAATTTAAACATTTCTTCTCAAAACTCTTCAAATTATTTCTGAGTGTACACTCTTCCCCAAATTGAGTTTTAACATGACCTCTAGTTTTAGTGCAAATAAAAATGGGTCACTTATTATTTCTCTTAAAAAATACCTTTCATCTTTGGAGCTAAGTTTATTTTTAGCTACTGTACGTTTTTATTGTATATTCTCTTATATTGTATATAATGCTTGATTATATCGCGACTTGTGAAATTTTTCTTTCGGATTTTCCTTTCAAATAAGAGTCTATCACGATCTGCCTTTCTGCCCGTGTTGATTGATTCACTTTTCGAGGAATGTTTCTTTTTTTAAGTTTTGCATTTGACTAAAGTTATTCCAACAGTAGTAAAAAGTTGTCAGTAGGAATAACGGTTTAAGGACCACAAGTTGCATTTTTTTTTACTTGCCCGACTTTCAATGTGAGCTCGTTTTTATAGGTTTGTTACGATTTAAATTTGTTTCACCGTTATGTTCTAATTTTTTAATTATGTTTCTGTTTAATTTTGTTCACCAAGAAATAACGTTTTGAAAAAAATATATATTGCAATATTATTCATATATTTTCATTTCTGAAATCAATGTGAAAGTGCTAAGAAATGCCTGCCTGACTTTCGTTGTGAGCCACTGTAAGTAAACGGATATATAATTAATTTGTATTTACATCTTACTAATGTTATTTTATAACGATTAATTTATGTTTATTGGATTGAAGCGTGATTATTATCTACAAAAAATATCCTAAAACTTGCTTTTTTTTTAAAAATTTTCACGGAGATAATTATTTTGCCTGAATCAAGCAAATGTTTTGCTTAAAAGCAAATCAGCAAAACTTTGCTCAATCACGTCGTGATTTTAGAAAAAGAATGGTGAGCTAAAATCACTCCTCTTTTATTTAGGAAAAAGTAAAATCATATTAAATTGAAGCAAATATTTGCTAAGTTATAATAAACTCCAAAGCAAATTTATACTAAGCTCAAGAAAATATTTGCAAGGTTATTATAAACTCAAAAAGCAAATTTTTACTCAACTTAAGTAAATATTTGCTTAGTTATTATAAAATCAAATAGCAAATTTTTACTAAATTCAAACAAATTTCTTTCAAACACACTAGCACATATTAATTCCTAATGAAGATAATTTGGCAACGATGAGTTTACAACTGATATGTTCAAATGGATAAGCCCTTGCACTTACACTCATGCGGCTGAGGTTTATGTCTCCGGATAATGGTAATTTTTCAATTTAATTTAATATTTATAATTATTTCACTTAAAAAATATGCTTGATTTCAGCAAAAACTTATCAAAATATGCAATTCCAATTTATTATAACTCAGCAAATATTTGCTTGAATTGAGTAGAAATTTGCTTTTGCCGTTTATAATAACTTAGCAAAATTTTGCTGGAATTTAATCAACATTTTTCTAGATTATTATAAATTGGAATAGCAAATTTTAATTAGTTTTTGCTGAAATCTGGCATAATTTTGAAGTGGCTGAGATTGAAGCGCAAGTTTTGCTTACAAATACAAATACAAATTTAGCTGACAGTTTTCTCCGTGTTTAAAATTCAAAGTGTAATATTTTTGTGGAACATAAAAATTAGGTGAAATATTTTAGAATATGTATTTATAATAAAAGAGTATATTTCTCTAAAATTCTTCTGGTCGCACTGCTTATAACTTTTTTCTCGCTATCGGTATGAGAATGTGTCACAGTTCAATATTGCTAGGTGCAATGCAATGAGTACTTATTGGTGTATAAGGATGTGTGTCTGAATAATAATTTAAAGCAACCACTGATATTGGATGACTGGAATTTAATTGAAGTCATTGTTCCTTTTAAATTTAATTTAACTTAATAAAAAACTTATAACTCAATTTTAAACCTAATCAAATTCACTCATATACTTCTTTAAGGAATCTCTTAGATAACATGAAATAAATTTGACACTATGAAACGTTAGATTGCTGATAAAAAACTTAAAATACTTCAAACTCATACCAAAAAACTATAATAAACTCATTCAACTAGTTGACCAAAAGTGAGATTTATCAAAAAACCCAACCCTGTGCATACATTTTATAAAATCTCTTTATGGAAAATTGAAACCAACAAGCATCAGACTAGCTGCTAGCATTTGCTGTTTTCAACTTTAAGCAGCATTTCAGACTGATACTCAAATAGGTACACATACAAACATACATCTATGCTATGCCAACCATCTAGAAGAAGTAATTAAAATAGAATTTATGACCAACGCCATCCGGAAGTCGAGTTGTTGAGCTCATGTAGTATATGAATAGCGAGTAGCTGGTGTGCTTGAATCAAATTAAGCAAGGATTGCAGTGGCATAGAAAGGACACAACTAGCATGTTCTATGAAATCAACGCAAGAGTTTGTCTGGCATTTCTGACTGGCGACAAAATACAAATTGCATGCATGCTCAACGAAAGGCGACACCAAAGAAAATTAGTCAGAAGAATGCAATTAATTAAAACAACAAAAAGAACGAGGAAAAATATCTAGCAATGGGTTGCATAAATTTGCAAAAACGGCGATAGCAGAAACAAATAGCAAATATTGTGGCAAAATAAGTCGTTAGCATGTTTGTAAGGACATAATATAACGTGATTTGAAGTGCATACAATGTAAATAAAGTCATATAAGTAGAAGTATTAAAACTGGAAACAGCTTCTCGTGACTTGCAACAGTTTACTAAGAAGATATACCAGCAAAAACTTGCTTATTTTGTTCATGCATTTTTTTACACACCGTTTAAAACATGGTTTTTTTAACAACTTTATTAAAGAGTTATCAACGTTAGTTGGGTTATAACAAAAAAAAAAAAAATTAAAACTAGAGTACCTTTTTATGACCGCATGCATCCTTAACTGTGTTTTTTGTTATTTTTTTTTTGCAATCTTTTATTACTTGCGCTTGCACGTTCTGACAAAAACAAACAAAATATGCAAATTTTTTAGTTCCCTTTTTTATGACGCTTCTAACGCTGCATACAAAAATCGCTCTTGTTCAGTACTACGTCAGCGTCCTTTTCCTGTTGATGCTGGTGCTGGCTGGCACTGGTTGAAAAAACAAATTGTTTGCATAGACATGCATTTTGCATGAGTATTAGAGAGTTGCTTAAAGCCATTATCTCACACCAGTGGCATAGATAGCTTTTGGTTGTGGGGGGAGTCCGTAGGAAATATTATATCATTAAAAAAGTTTACTTTTGAGTACCTGATTACATGACTATTTTGTGACATCAAATGTTGTTTCAGATCCTTACTTTGCTGAAACGTCAAAAAACGGTAGGTAGGTACAACAATTATGGTTTTTTTAATTAAATCTAAGCAACACCGAATTTCTGGAAGCTACACATGTCACTATGTCTCTAATAATTGTTAACCGCTTTAGAAAAATTAAACACTGAACTAAATCATGTTTTGATAACTTTCTTGAGAAAAAAACGAATTACATTTGGATTCGGGTGTAACTTAATAGAATCAATTCCATGGCTCATGGGGGTCCAGACCCGCGAAGTCGCCCATATCTACGCACCTGTCTCTCACACACACTAAAACACATATAAGTTGCGATTCTTTTTGTGTGCTTTATCATCATGTTTTGGCAGTTAGATTCTTATGGAAATCCAAAGGAATTGCAGACAATTTTTTTTGTGGCTTGTATGCATGATTCTGTCTTTGAATATTTTTTACCCGTTTACTTAGCTCAGCTTTAAGGTTAAAGTATTATTTGAACGAAGACATGGTATAAAAGAAAGATGATTAAAAAAACTTATTTAATAATTCGATTTTTTGATTGTATTGAAATCAAAATATTGCTTTTCTTTTAATAATATCAGATGTAATCTTTGACTATGAATTTAATGCTGCTGACGGATATACTATGTATATAAATTGTTTTTTTTTCAAACTAAGAAAATTTACGAAAACGAATGATCATGTCGTACATCTATCTACAGAGCAGGAAATTTTTATTGCTACCTCATTTGTTTATAGTCAATAATCGCAATAATGCAGTTATCAAATATTTATGGCAAATATGCTTGCACAATTTCAACAATAAATTTGCTTTTAATTTAATTACTAACCATCAAACTTTACTCAATTCGCTTTAATCTGTTCTGTTTTTTATTTAAATCTCTATTAAAATTTGTATATACCGGGTGGGCCAATTTGGACTGAGTGATTGTTGGATTGTGTGATGAGTATAAATGCTTATAATTTTTTTATTTCAAAAGTCTTTTATATTATTTTTAAATGGATGTATAAATGATTGAATTTTTTGTATGTTTCGTATGAAAAATTACATACTTTAAATGTCTTTCCGTTTTCTTTAGGCAGTTAATGGCTCTTTTTAAGATACTTTGCATTGCATTGTGCAACGGTTTTTGGCTCTTGTTTTTCAATTTCATTGCAATTATTCTGCTTTAGTTACAGAATATTTTGTGGTTTGAAAAAATCGTTGAAGAAACACAAAAAAAAATCTGAAGCCTTCAAATCTGGATAATAGCAGCCTGCTAGGCGAAAGTAGAATTTTAAATTATTCGGTCATCGAAAAGTTCTCACAAAATCGCCATTGTCTCCCTCGCGGTATGAGCTGTAGTTCCATCTTGCTGGAACCATATATCACGATTGTTGAGAACTACGGGACGTTAAAAATTTTCTAACATGGTTTGATGTACCGCAAGAGCGATGGTTTCTGGATGTTCAGTTTCATTTTTTAAAAGAAGTATAGACTGATGACCCACCCTATCAGCCATAATTCCACACCAAACAGTGCATCTCAGAGGGTGTAATTATCGCTGATGCACTATTTTCTGATTCTTTGTACCCCAAATTCGGTAGTTTTGTTTATTGACAGGTCCATTTAAATGAAAATGTGCTTCATCTTTCATAATGAGATTTTTCAAAAAATTCGCATTTTATTGCGTAAGCAAAATTATCTATTGGCATATTGCAGCCATTGTAGTGCATCTCTCGGCAGTAATTCTTGGCCCAATTGAATTTTATATGGAAACATTCTCAGATCAGCTTTTACCGCTTTACTTTTTTAACGAAAAAGCAAACAAACTAACGGCAAGCAAGACACGATAAGCAACCCTTTTTCCTATACAATATTCTATTGCCTCGTTGGTCTTTTTGAATTCTATATGGAAACATTCTCAGATCAGCTTTTACCGCTTTACTTTTTTAACGAAAAAGCAAACAAACTAACGGCAAGCAAGACACGATAAGCAACCCTTTTTCCTATACAATATTCTATTGCCTCGTTGGTTTGCATTTTCGTGATACAAAATGAGGCGGTTAGAATGAGGAGATATTAAACATAACATAAGCGGTTATGTTCTGGAGATATTGAAAAAAAAAAATGGGAGAGGTTTAAAAAAAAGTACAAAAATGGACCACGTTTTTCACCCATATTCACTTGCTAAATAATGATAACTTTAAACTTTTTAAAGATATTGTACTACACTACGGTACAAAATATGTTAATAAAGAGAATGAATCTACTTTTATCAAAATCGGCTCAGCCAATCCCGAGATTAACTGTCGGCCATTTGAAAAAACCGTCATTTCGAGAAAAACGCGTTTAAATTTTACGATACACCTCCTACTTATTCAAAGTCGCGCGATCGCACTTTTTGTAGTAAACCATTTTGCGTCTCATTTTTTATAATATGTTAGAAGGGCATTTTTAAAGACTTACATAACCCAAAAATAAAAAAAAAATAGATGTACCTTAATTGTAAAACCAAGTGCACAGTATAAATAAATAAAGGTGAGAAAGTTATAAGGTCTCTTCGCCAAATAAGGCCTAAGCCTTAATAAGGCCCGATTTCTAATACGCACATTTATTGTATTCCCTGTAAAATTATTTTTTCGCAAGTTTAAACATGTTCATATCTGCATCACGATGCAAAAAAATTACTTCGATTGTGCATCTGTGAAGAGAGTGACAGTCGAACGAAGTCAGCGGTAGCGTCAACAACGTGGTTGATGTAATATTGTGCTCGCAGTAAAAGTCCGTTATTCTACAAATTAACTATTGCCTATGTCCAGCTTTGAATTAAAAATCAAGAGAGGTATTTTAACGAAAACAAAAAGGTTAATTGATCAAATCTAACTGTGGTGTATTCCGAGAAAAACTTGATTAATGAAATTATATTGAAATTATATTGGGCCTTATTTAGACATGGTGGTCCTAATATAGCAAAAATCAGACCTTTTTAAAATCTTCTGAGCTGGATATATTTTTTACTTTTTCATGATTTATTTTTATGTTTTTGAAAAAAGAATTGAATAAACAAAAATACAAAATTGCAAAAATAAGTTTAAAAAAAACCCGTTTCGCTTCTGTCTGGTAAAAACCGTTAGGTTGGCCTTATTTAGGTAACTTACCTTATGTACAAACAAATTATGAAAAATGTATTTAATTTGTGCAATAATTTCCCAACGTCACAAATAAGCAACATTCTGTAACTAACGAACACGGGCACTAAGGACTTTCAAATTTTTGCCAGCTTAAACATGTTTCTGTAAAAACTAACACATACCTCAAAAAGTAAGTAGCCCCACCCATTTTAATTCGGGAATGAGAGGGTTAATATATTAAACATTTTCAATAGTGGTGCTCTCTTTTGGCTTGTAATTGTTGTGCAGATTGACATTCATCACTTCCAACAAATCGCGTATGGGCGCTGCTTTGTTATCCTTCATCCTGATTACAGCAGTACATGATATTCTAAATGTACAAAAACGGCAAATACCATAACAGTTCGGATTCACATGTATTTTATATGAAAGTACCAGGAACCTTCGTATAAGACGAAGGGGTAGTACTTAAAAAGCTTTTATAAAAACTTGCCAAAACATTTTATTTTAATATAATAATTGTATTGAATAAAAAAATTAATTTTAGGAAGGAACTTAAGATTTAGGTATAAAGTTACTTGGACGAAAGTTAATTTTTTTTGCTTTAAAAGTGCAAAAAGTACCCGGGTACCTTCGTATACACATTTAGGATATATGTAAAAACCAAAACACTGTCTGTTTGTCTGTCTGTCTGTATGATGTCTATAGACTCCAAAACTACTGGACCGATTGACCTGAAAACTTGGCAGTCAATTTGTTTTATTTACGAGATTGTTTGGAAAAATTTTGCGACTCTCCCATTTAACATCCCCAAATAAATAAAAATGCTATATTTCAGTCAGCTTGGGTCGTAAAGACTAAAATTCGGTAATTTAGTTTGTATGGTTACTGTCAGCAACTGTAATATATATTGGTTTCCACGCCCCCTTAAACCGCCCACAAACCAATGAAAATCCTTTATTTCAGACGGTTTGGGTCGAATTAAACTAAAAATTGATTACTCTCGGCAAGTGCCTTAAAATGGGCATGTCACACTTTAGTTACACCCACTTTCCGGTGTATAAGCATAAGCAAAGCGCGCCAGGTTGAAGCTAAATTGAGCTAAATTTTTGGCAATCGATTTGTTTCGAGCACGGGATTTTTTAAAGGAAAAAATTCCGTCGCACCCCAGTTTTACTGCCTACAAACCAACAAAGATGCTTTATTTTGCACAAATTTGATCGTTTGAGACTAAAATTTGGTAATATATTTCATTTGGTTACTTTCGACAACTATACTAAAAATGGTAAATACTGTGACTCAAACTACTGACCTCGTGTTTGCTTACTCTGTATTCAAATGCTTACAACAACAAAAAGCTTTTCCGATCTTACTCAACAAGCACTTATTTATTTTTTATTGTGTTTTCTTTAAAATAAGTTAAAAGGGAGAGCAATCTAAAAACCAACCGTTATTTTGTATTCTTAAATAAGTACAAAAAGTGTAAGTGGTCAATTTTTTGTGTTTAATTATTTTACTTCAGTAAATGTAGTTAAAAGAAAAGAAAGGGATAATTGTTAAAAAAATTTTGGTATTGTGAATATTTTGAAGATGGTAGGCAAATTTTAACAGTTTTTATTAATTTTCAATAAATTTTTTATAATTTTTTTAGACAAAAATGATTCGGCCATTGCCGAAGAATATTGTGGAGTGCATTCACCAGCTTTTAATAGAAGATAAAGGATGTCGAGCAATAGCAGCAAAACTCGACGACAGCAAAAGCGTTCTTATAAAAATGTGCAAAAATATTATCTCCAATTCCAGTACAAAGTGGAGACGGCAATGCAAATATATTAAGAAATGTAATTTATATTTGTCAGCAGCGATAGTTAAAAATAAATTGCGTTCTACTAGTTTGTGAGGTCGAGCAAAAGTGAAGAAACCTCTGCTCACAAAACGTCATCAAAAGCTTCGTCTAAATTTAGCTGGACGAAGATCATATTGTCGAATAAAGCCAAAATTAATTGGATGTGATCAGATGGAAGTTAGTGGACTTGGCGAAAACTAGGAAGTAGGGATGGATAGTAGGGTAGTCGAAAAGTAGACAAGTCGACTTTTTCATAAAATTTTTCGACTTTTTAAAGTCGATTAATGATTTCAGTTGTAAGTCGATTTTTTTATCGACTGTTTTCGGTTTTTGTGAACTTTTTTTTATTCATAACACAATAATTTTGTTACAATAAAAATTAGGTTTGTATCGATAACACTTTGTTTTCTCTTCCAAGAGCACCACTCGTGCGTTCAGTTCGCCAACAACGCAGTCAACTCTGAGAAAACAACATAATGTTAATTGCTAATTTGTGTCAGTGCTGCCAAAAGTACTACAATTTAAGAATTTTACTCCCATTGCACAACTATACTCCCCAAATATGAATAATAGTACTACAATTATCAGCATCCTTATAAGCCACATGTTGTAATTTTTATAGACTTTCATCAATTTTCCAGGATAGCAGGGTATGAAATCAACACTGCAGTAAAGGGGTAAATAACTATATGAAAACTTAAGCAAAGCATTCATGGACATTGAAATAGCTTTTAAGAATTTGCAATCAAAAATCTCATCACTGAAGCCAGTATTTGTCATATTTGAACTACTTATACGTAAATCATTGGTATGGTTAAATATTAAAAAATATGGTAAACCAAATAAATATTTAAAATTTTTAAATGAATTATAAATTGGTGAAACAAAAATAATAATAACAATCCAACATTTAAAACACGCAAACAACAATCGCTGAGCCTGATATTGTGTGCATATCTGATGAACATACCAAGAACGACATTTGGGACTTTCTTGACCGATCTGTTAGAAGAGTAACAGAACAGAGTAACACTGGAACAGAAGTTGATGAAATTCCTATTCAACTACTAATTCCCATAGTTACAACGTACGTACCTTGCGAATACTTGTTCTCTCATGTAGGTATTGCCGCTAACCTATTACGCAACAGCCTTTTGCCAAAAAATTTCAATATGTTAGTCTTTTTGCCTTAAATTAGTGAGGACTTCTGGATTCACACATATAATAGCTTAACATAACTAAAATTGTTTAATAATCGTAATATAAGTGAAATCAATTCCAATTCACTTTTATTTTTTTACAGAAGTGTTCCTTAAAATCTAGTCAAAAAGTATTTATTTAGCGTTAAGTTTGTTTTCTCTTAATTGGCTTTTATCTGTTTTTAATTCATAAACTTTAATAAAACAAGGATTACAATAAATACTAAAAAAGTTTTATAAAAAACCATATGCATTTAATTGAGGTTAGCACATTTTGAACTCTTTTAATCCCAGTGTATAAAAGTGATGTAAGAGATAATGAAAAAAGTCGAAAAACCGATTTTAATCGACTATTAAGGCAAAAAAATCGACTTCGAAAAAATCGTTCATTTAAAAAATAAAAAAAAAAAAATAAAATGTCGATAATCGATTTTCTTGTTTAACTTATCCATCCTTACTAGGAAGCACTCTTAAGGCCCGACACGTTTGAAGATTGGTAGCCGTAGCATTATGTTGTGGGGCTGTATGATGGTGGGAGGAATTGTCACTGTACGGCGAATAGTTGACAAGATGACTGCCTAGTATTACGTTGCTATTTTGTCAGCGAACCTCACGCTACTTGACGAAAATTTAATGTATTGACCTCAAATATTATATTTCATCGTGGCAACGATCCCAATCACTTGACGAAAATTTAATGTATTGACCTCAAATATTATGTTTCATCGTGGCAACGATCCCAATCACACTGCCAAAATAGCTTAAAAAAGGCTTACAAAAATTAGATTTAAAGTGCTGTCTTGGCCACCCTAGTCACCTTAATCTCAATCTGATTGAACAACTTTGAGGTGAGCTGAAAACGAGTCTAGTGCATATTCCAATTTCCTTGGATAAGTTGTAGGGCGTGTCGTGAGAGCTTGGGAAGAGAAACCACCCAGTATGTGCCATAACCTGGTCGAAAGTATGCCACGAAGAATTGAGGCTGTTGTAGTTGCAAACGGTGAATATATGTATATCATATTAATTTAAATTATTTAAGAACTTTTGTATGTTTTACATAAACACAAACAATTGACTACATGATTTTTTTGCAATTATTTGAGAATAAAAAGATAACGGTTTCTTAAATTGCTTTACCAAAACAAAGAATATGTGTATTGTCCTACCGAAACCGGAATTTTGGCAGAAACCGAATATACGGCCATTTAATAATATTCGGCAGAAACCGAAACCGAAACCGAAACCGAAACCGAAACCGAAACCGAAACTGGTAATTAATATGAAAATACAAGTTTTTAAAAATTATTTTTTTTTTTATAAAATGGAAACAAAACTACTATTACTACAAAAAAGTAGTATTTGAATGTTGAATATTTATAATAATTAATTGAAGTTTACTATACAAATAAATGAGATAATTTGTTATTTTATTTTTTATTACAAAAGTATTGCAAACTTTATATCTTTCAAACAGTACACACTCAAAACAGTAAATACCTGCAACGATCATATTTTTAGAACTACAAAACGAAGTATTTCTGTTTTTTTTTAAGGTTTAGTATTATAAAAATAGAAATATTTCGTTTTCTTTTCCTTTAACCCACACTCACAGAATTCGTTCGGAAGTTTAATTATCATTTTTTGGTTTCAGTACCTATAAATTTTTAATGTGAATTGCAATAGAGATGATAAAATGAAAAATGATAGTATCGAACGCATAAAATTAGCCAAAATGTTTTGCGGTCACACGATAAATCAAATTAAAGTCGAATTCATAATTTTTGTTTTGCACAATGCGTTGAAAATATTATTTATTATTAAACCAAATTGATATATTTGAATTAAATTACTGATGCAAGAAATATTGGTATAATTCAAAAATTGCGACAACTCTCTTTTTTAATATTTTTGTTGAATTATACAAATTTTGACCCAAATCTAAATCTGTAAAAATTTCGGGCCGCTCGCAATTGGTTTAGAAGTTATAGGCTTCTAAGTTGCAAAAATAGTCTACAAATTTTTTATACTACACTAAAAATGTTCATATTTTTAAAAGTTATGCATAGATTTTCATGTTTGATACTTTGTTGAATATGTACATAAATTACTTTTCTTATGATACCCATATATGTAGATTTGTAGGCCATTTTTTCTATATTTGGAGGCCTTTAACTTCTAAGCCCACTGCAAGCAGCCTGCAATTTTTCAGATTTGGAGCAAGAAGGCCAAAATCCATATAATCTGAAAAATAATTAAAAACTAGAGTTTTCGCTATTCGTGAAATGCTCCGAAATTTTTACCAAAAGATTCGGCTAGTTTTGGCTATTTGGCCTTATTGAAACTGACAAAAAGGGCAGAAACCGAATACTCGGTCGGACACTAAATATGTGTTTATTATTATTATGAAAATATGCAAAAACTCCTTAATAGGAAACTCTTAAATTATCTTTTGTTCGGGCCCACTAGTGACACTATAAAAAAGCAATATACATTTTTTATTAACAGTGCAAACAAAAATTTTTTGCGAAATAAATACATACAATGGTACATTTCTGTAAGTTTATCCCAATGCTTCAAATTCATTTTTGTTAACAAATAATTCACACTTAAATTGTTCAACAGTCCCACCCGTAACTAATGATTGCATTCGTAGGCCGTTGGCTAAAATTGGTAAGCTTTTTCTTAAAAAATTGGATAAGTGGAATCCAAGATATGTTTACATATATGCAACTATGTTAAAAAAGAAAAAAAAATTTTGTTTTTTTTAACGTATCTAAAAAAAAATTTTTTGCGATTTCCGTTTTTAGAGACCCCAAATCTATAATGAAAGTGTAGTGGAATGCCGGATGCAGAACTTTTTTCTGACTTTGGCGTAAAGTGTTATTAGAACATGGTTACTCAATAAACTTTCTCTCTTTTTTTTTAAATTCAATGAAAATTTGGTTGTGAAAATAGCCACCTTTCAGTTAAAACACTAGCTTCTGGCAAAGCAAAAACTCGTTTCATTTCTATGGTGCATTTCGACAAACAATCGAACACCAATGAATATTGAAATAAATAAAGAAGCAACTAGAACAGATGGCAACCCTTGATAGAGTTGATGGCGGTGATCTAAAATGGCCTCCTGCTTTGAAGTGTCATATGATTAGCAGCCATACAATTCATAAGAATGAATTAGAGGATCTGTACATTCATATGCTAGTTTAAACAGTGAGTTGATCACAGCTTAATCACTCAAAAGACTACTGATGAGGAATATGTAGCGATTTCCGAAACAGACTGTCTAGTCAGCTAAGTGATTGACTCTATACAGAGTTGTTGTTGTTGTTGTTGCCTTCTTGAAAACTTACTTGATCTAAAGCTCACAATCTTAATTCATGTAATTATTCAATAGATCATAAAAATTAATTAATGAAGTAATGTTACGAATGATTTTGTTAAAATGTTAAATTTATTAGAAATATTTTAACATAACAATTATTTAATAATTATAAAAGAAAAATAACAAATTTTCTTATTCATAGAAATATGTTGAAAACAATTTTATTTTGACTTAAAATAATGTTAAATTATTTATTCATTTTAAAAGATTTGTTTTAAACTTTTTCAATTTGTATTCACTTAAATTTATCACTAATGCCATTTGTTATGCATTTTATATAGATGTATATATATTTATATATAGAATACTTATATACATATGTATGCATATAATATAGTTGAAATCATTTTTGTATGGTTTCTATATTAAACTTTTAATAGTATTTTAGTTAAATAGTTTTTTTAGAAATATATTGCTTTAGAAAACGATATATTTTGAAAATTTTATTTTAATTGCTTTAGTGTAGCATACAAAGAGTAGAATTGACAATGTTTATTATAAGTCAAGAAACAATTAATGGTTTTTGTATTTTTTTTTTTTTCGTGTACCTAATTTTATGTAGATTTATTTTTCCATATTACTCAAGTTCCATAGCTTAAATTTTGTATCTGTTTTTATTTTATATAAGCTATATTTTTTATATACAAAAAAGATTTGTGCCGTTATTATAAATAATTTAAGGTTACTACTGAGTTAAAAACTGTTTTTATTACATTGAAAAATTTTCCTGTTGTACTTTTTTAATAAGTACCTTAACATGAATTATATTTCATTTTGATCTTGATTTGAACTAATAAAGTTTTTAAAAATGAAAAAATTTATAATGCTGGCAACATTTTGAAATTAGTATTGAGGAAATCCTTATAAAAGCTAAGCTGGATTGCAGGAAAAACTTAAGTAATAAAGTGTGTTTATTTTCGATCTTACGCCATTTTTGATTTTGTTGATGTTTAAGGTTAAACAGTATTTTGAAGATTTTAGGAGAAGAGAGTTTTGGCTAAGCCTTAGTAACACTTAATTTGTAAGTTAAATTTTCAAGTGTTTTCCCAAAAAGCTTTCTCATGTTATCATAGTTGAATCAAATCTACTAAAACTTTCCGAATTTTCTACTAATAAATAAAAAATTCGTCACCTTTTATTTCTTTCATTTATTGCATGGAATTTTTAGAATATTTTTTTCAATTTACTAGCTTAAAATATGGTTTTGAACAGTTTTTGATTCTAATGTTTTTCTTTTAGCTTAGTTTTAAAAAGATTTTACAATTAATTTGCATAGAAGGTACACTTTTTGAAATTTAAGAAGAATTTCAGTGAGGCGTTGAAGTAAAGAAAGAGCTTTTTTAATTCTTAAGAATTTTAGCACTTTAAAGTTTTTAGAGCAACTAATAAATATTGCATTGAAAAAGCCATAAATAGCTTCTATATTCTATTAAATGTAGTGCTTATTTGGTATTTTGACAAGCTTTTATTGACTTTGGAGTTATTTTGTAAAATTGTGCATTAATTACATTTTCCCATAGCAAGTTATATTTGTTGTAAATGATTTTTTTAAACTTTAGTTTTATATTCTCTTAATATGCTGTAGTAAAATAAGTATCATAAAATTTTCAATCATAATAATAAAGCTGAACCGCATATAGAATAGTAATTATTTCAGAATGATGGAAAGTTTCTTTATAAAATGATCTTCCTTTGCGACTTTTTCAAGCTAAGACTTGCCTGCCATGTGTCTGTGTAACTTTGTTTGTGTTTGTGTTTTTATTTATTGCTTCAAATTTTCCACAAATGTTTGCATTATACATTTTTAAAATTTTACTTAATATCATAAGAACTACATTCTTTTTCTCTAGACTCTAAATGCTTATTTAAAACATTATATTTTTAATATTTCCCATAATTAAATTACTATTTTTTTATATATATAACTTTGAAGGCTTTTTTTTTCTTTAAATTGGTGTATTCAAAAGTTGCATGTTTATTTTCATTGCATTATATTAAATTGAACTTTATCTTAACCTAAAATTATTATCCTTTCAAAAATTTATTAATATTTATATAAGTGTGTTTATATATATATATTTTTTTTAATATACATATATTTAATTTGAAAAATGTCATGTTTATGTTTTGGAGAACTTTGCTGTAACTGACTTCATTAAAGTAAAAATAATTTGTTACAGATTTGCTGCGAAAAATCGTACTCAAAACTATTGAAATATTAGATGTTGCCGTTCATCTTAAATAAAGTAGATTTTATTTAGTTATGTTAGTTCCTTATCATAAAAGTTAATATTTTTATATTCTTTGCAAAAATTTCTCTCAAGCAAAAGCTTTTAGTTATCTTCCATTTCTATCACTCAAAGATTAAAACTTTAAGTTTTACTTACTAAAAAAAATAAGAAACATATCTATTTAAGTACGAATTTTTAGAAAAGTTTGTTTCAACTTTAGGTTAAGTTTGAGTTAGCCGTAGGCTGCTTTATTTTTTGCAATGTACCAAAGTTTGAGTGGGAAAAAGTATTTCAGTGTTTGTTGAGCTTTAAGCAATTTTTTAAATTTAACCACCACCTAAACTTAATGCCTGAACTATACGTGGATCAGCTTTACTACCCTCACGAAATTCTTCTAATGTTAATTTACCATCATGATTCTTATCCATTTGATCGAAAATCTTGTCTACACGCTTTTGCGGTGTATTCTCGTCTTCCGCCTGCGGTTGCTGACCCTGAAGGATAAAAATGAAAATTTAATTAAAAATGCACTGAAAAATAATGAAAAATAGGTAATTTTTTCAGATTCAAAGAAAACAGATGATGACTAAAGTAGCATTTTTTTCAAATATATCGAAATACAGCTTGTTTTTCACATAGTATAGTAATAAAAGTAGTAGCGACAGTTCTTGTTCGGTCAACGAATGTCAAACAAAAGGAAACCAAAACGAGAGCGTGGCAGCTTATGCAAAACGTAGATATCAAAAATGTTTTGTGTCAAAATGTTTTTTAGTTTTCTTTCGTTTGGCATTCGTTCACCGCAGCTCTTGAGAAAATAGGATGTTATCAAGGCTACCTAATAGATTGTTTTATCATGGTTTTGCACTTGTAGGTGACAGAGAAAACTTCAAGTTTATAAACATGAATATGTTTGAATTCCTCTCATTTATATGATGGATAATACTACACAGTTAAAAATAATTTTGATGAGTTTTTTTTAAAGGCTGGTAGCCATATCCGGCGGAAAGAGGCAGTCAATTGTCATCGGAGCAGATGCCAATGACCATCACCCAGTGCGGGGCAGCACAGACATCAATGATGGAGGTGAGTTCCTACTTAAATTTATTTTACAATAGTTTAGTAAATATAGGCGAGGAGCCAACTTATGTAAGATCAGACCACCATCTTCGTATCTTGCAGAGCAAAGATGCTACCTAAAAGATATCTTCCAACTAGCCAAAAGAGCAGATCAAGCAGAAATCTGATTAAAAGCTGAGAGTAAAAAGACACTCTTGGAAAAACGCCTGCATAGAAAAAATTACGGACACAGAAAGGCTTAGGAAGCTTCTCTTTATGTCCAAAACTCAATAGTAGGGTATCCAATCCCGGGATCCCGGACTTTTTTATTTCCGACAGTCCCGGGGTTGCAAGGCCTAAAATCCCGGGATTTTCGGGATCCCGGGACTGCCTTCACTAAAAGAAAATTCCAAAATATTCCACCAAAAAGTTCAATGATACCTAAGAAAATCCTGAATGTGATTTAAAAATTTTTTAAATAAAAACCTTTCTCAAAATATGTGTACAAAATAACACAGTGTGAGAAAAACATGCTGCTACCTTTGAAATACGGATATATTTTGTAACTATCTGTATAAATTGCGATGTGAAGAACTTAAAATAAACACTTTTCTTGAACTAAACTTACAAAACATTACAAAATACTAACTTAAAAAAACTTAAATGTGAACTTAAAAAATTAAAAAAACTTCCTTTAATTTAAAAAATTAAAAAAAAAACTTCCTTAAACAAGCTAGTCACAATAAAAGTACTTATAATTACTAAAATTATTATACTTTTTATTGTTTTTTAAATAATTTTATGAGTCATTTGCAAGGCTCATTTAATTCATTTTTTGTTTAAGAATTTATCTTTGCTTTTCAGAAATAAACACGAAATATCATCAAAACATTCAATCGACACTAGGTTTTTAAGTCTTTTCAAGTCTTCTGAATTTTTTCTATAGTAAAACAAAGCATAACTACTTTGGAACTTCATATTACGTCTTCCAAAAAATGCTTTTTCTAAGGTTTGTCAATCCTGGGATTCCAGGATTGTGTTTTCCAGTCTCGAAATCCCGGGATTATCGAAACGTCCACTAATTGGATACCCTACTCAACAGTGCGTTTGGTCGGCCGTTGATCTTAATTTGGTCTATGTTATAAAAACTTTACGTTACAATTGTCAAAATGGACGACCTCAAACTTTGCAAAACTTAATGTTGCGTTGACAGTTCTTGCCTTTGCCGTTTCGGTGATGCCAATAAAAGCCTTTACCACAAATCATGCTATTATTAATGGAATCGGACTTAATTTTACCCTCTTCGAGTAAAATTGTCACGTGTGTAGGCAAAAGTATTTGTATGCAAATATTTGCTGATTTGTCGTTATTTCATTCAAATATTGGCGCAATAGATAGAAAAAATATTCTCCCTTATTTAATTTCTGTGGCGACCGTAGCCTAGTGGGTAGAGTGCGTGGCTCCTAAGCTAAAGAACCGCGGTAGCCCGGGTTCAATTCCAGCTCAGACAGAAAGTTTTTTCAATTGAATTAATTTTTCTGTTCGGTCATCACCTCTCTGCAGACAATGGCAAACCTCAGAGAGTAAAAATTGCCATGTAAAGCTTCTCGAGAACATAAGCCGTTCGGAGTCGGCATAACACACGTAGGTCCAGTTCTCGGTCATTTGTGTAATAACACGCACAACACAATTGATCAATAGAAGCTAGGTCAAAGTCCTTCCAAGGGCTGAAATGGCTAGTTTATTTTTTTTTTATTATTTAATTTCTCTCCCTCTTTTAACTCTCTATTAATTTCTCAAATATGTCTCGTAAGAAGGCTTTTCTGTTTGGTAAATAAAAAAGTGTTAAAAAATAAAGAATTTATTATAAAAAAAGTACAATATATCCAGATATGTTCAATATGCAAAATGCAAATATGCTACGTACGAAAGCTCCTATGTCTAGTAAGTAAAAAAGTGTTAATAAATAATGAATTTATTGTAAAAATGTACAATGTGTGCACATAAGTGCACATTTAAAAAGTATTACTTCCATGAAATGATTTTTTAATTTTTTTTTGCAGAAATTTCCACTAGACTCTATTTAGTAAGAATAATACCTTAAAAAATATTTTTTCACTGTATTTCTTGGTGTGGGATTGAAGAGGGATAGAAATAAATAATTATTATGATAAAATTATTAGACAACCTTCTTTAAAAAGTTGAGATATTTTTGTAAGGTATGTTTAATACAACATAATTGCGTATTCTTGAAAAGTGGCAATAATATAATTTGAGCAATAAGTTATTTTTATCAGGCAGGGTAAAAGAACAGTCCTTCCTTTTTTAAAAAAAAAGATCAAAGAACCAAGGCATGCGCATTATACAAGCAAGGTTTGGTCTTTGACCTGAAAGGAAAAAGATAGATTTATTTAGAGGAATTGATTAGAACGACACGTGAATTATTAATTAAGCAAAAAAACCGTGAAGGACAATTTGAATTGCTTTTAACCGAGGTTGGTGTAATACCTTAACCTTGGCAAGCATTTCCAGCATTTAGTTGTTCCTGTCCTCTAATTCCACATTTTCCACAATTTTAGTTGTGGATTTTTAGTTTTTTATAAAGGCCTGTTTCCAGCTCTCAAGTAAAGCTTATTTTCATACATAAATCTGAAAAGTAATCGAAAAGTAATTTTTCCTTGTCAAAATTACTTGAAAGAGAATCCAGCTCGTAAGAAAAATTTTCTGTTCTTACTACTTTTTTTTCATTGAAAAGTGACAACGGTAACACTGTGAATGTCAAGAAATATATGCAAGTTATATTATTACTTCAAGTAAAATTTTGGCAACCAACATTCAAAGGTAAATAATTTTATTGATATCATTGATTAATTGATTTAAAATTAATAAAAGAATATTTTAGACATGCACATGAACATTTCTACGGAGGGTGAAGAAGAGGCAGTCAATTTTGAGGGGCAGATGTCTTCCGAGAAGCGGTCGAAAGCTGTCCGGAAGAAGCGGTCTGCCAACATGTAAACAAAATGTAATAAAATGTAAACAAACGCTTTTCTCTATTACTTACCATTGCAATTCAGCCATTACTCATTTAATGAAATATTTCAATATTTATTGCAACAAATTTATTTCAATGTTTGATGAAAACAAATCAGCCTAAATTTTCAATACAAAGTGATACAATGCTGGAACTGTCAAAACTCTCGCCGTCAAAATTACTTGTCTACTACTTTTTTACACTCAAGAAACTTAAGTAACTTTTTTCTTGAGTAATTACTTGAGAGCTGGATAGAGACCTTAATTCTTAAAAAGAGGAAAGAACAAAAAAAATGAAAAGAACCATGCCCGAACCCGGATTCGAAAATGGGGCCTCTGGGTTGATAGCATAGCTTACTCTTTACTAAACTACAAAGGCCGACGATTTTGCAACAAAGAATCGATGCAATAAAGAAATTGGAATAATAAGATTTAAGCCTGGCATGGACAAATTTTTCATTTAAAAACTTAAATAATGCGGATAAGATAAGACTTGAATAATAAGGTTTACTGCATTATTTTTAAGTTCATTAGACTTTCGCTCAAAGAACGAAATAAGCTTAGGTTAGGCCAAAAAAACAAATTAGCAAAAACTATTTAAAATGCGTCCGGTGACTCCTTGGAATCGTAAGAGACATTACATTAGGGCATAGCGAATCTCAAATTTCTTTTAAATTTTAGTGTTTTAAAGTTGCATAGTGTTGTCAAGTTCTCAAAAAAAAAAAAAAAAAAAAAATTAGAAAAATAGGGATGTCTTCCTCTCCCGCAAGGTCAAAGTTGTATTGTGAGGGAAAACAGTACAAAATAACAAACTTAAGTTTTTCTGATTTATGTAAGAAAAACAACATATGTCTTAAGACTATAATAAGAATCAACATTTACTATCAATATCTTGTCAAATACGATGCCACTCACGACACAGTGTTCTGTGTGAAAGATATTTGGAGAAAAAGTTATACTCGAGATAGCACAGAACTTTAGTAGTTTTAAAATAGTTTTAGTTTTGGTTATATTGCTTAGAGTGTAAACGTATCCTTAAAGTTTGGCGAATTTATAATATGCACGTTTTTTGCATAACAGTGTTCAAATAATAATTATAAGAACGCAAATCATATAGGAATTTCCAGAAATTAATTAGCCATAACTGGACCATGCTTAATAACTTAATAAGCATAACTGAAAATGCTTAAAATGGTTTATTATCTTTTGATAACAAAATTTTAATATAAAGTTTTTATTAATATTGAAATAAAGTGTTGATCGATTTTCTCAGCATTTATTAAAAACAGTAAAATTTTTTTTTTTCAAAAGAGAGTTTTTGTTTTAGAAACTTTTGCAAATTGAAGCAATAATGTTATTAATTCCATTACCGTAATTAAGAGAATCTCATGTTGGATTTTTTGTTTGAAATAGTTCCAATAACGTAATATGATGCCAAATTATTGAGAAAACCTGAATGCAAGCAAAGACAATAGAATTATTTTTTTTTTTATTTATGCTTCGTTGTCGCTTCCGTTACCACAAAAGAATATTTGTGTAAATTTTGAGTGCAAAAAAAGCGACAAATGATAAAATGTTTTTGAAGCGAAACTTTTTACGCCTCGTTTTGTGATTTGCTTGAGTGAAACCTCAAAAACTTTACTTTTTTCGACACCGTTTTTCGTCGTTTTTCGGACGCTTTTCTTGACAACCGTCTTAGAATTGTTCCGTTTTGCTTGAGTCTATTACAAAAAGAAAATCAAATATTAAAAATATTTCTTTGTACGCCGTGAGAATCGAACTTATAGCCCTTCGATTAATGGTTTTAAATCTTTATTTTAAATAAATTTATAATCTTAATTTTTGATCGAAAAATATTAGTAAAATTTGAACAGTTATTTGTGATCAAAAAAATTAAAGTCTAATTTAAATTTTTATTAGTGATCAAAAAAACGTAAGTCAAATTTTAGCTTTTACTTTTGATAAAAAAAAGTAAAAGCAAAATTTAAACTTTTATTATTGATCAAAAAATATGTGTCAAATTTTAACTTTTATTTTTGATCGAAATAAAATCTGTCCAAAAATAACGATTATTTAGTGACTTTTTTAAAAAAATCAGAAAAATTAAAATTTATAAAGATTATTATTCTCTAGCTTACAAGCATCACATTGCTATATTCAAATATCGAATAGACAAATTTCTTGCATCTGACTTTTTGAATAACTCTTATTTTCTATCCCTGTACTTAGCAGCTATCCAATCCATAAAAGCTTTGCTTCAATTTACCACTTCTGATGTTTTAGTCAGCACCGTTCAGTAGGTTTTTTTTTTTTTGTTGATGTGAATGCGTTTCTGTTGAGTAAATGATCAGTATCAGTTTCCTCTACTTTGATTTTATGTCAGTGTAGTGGTTTCAGAAATAGAATAAATAAAATGTAACAAATAAATTCAATAAAATAATCATCAATAAAATTGTTTTAACTATCAAACATTCTAACTTTAAAGCTCAGCACGTTGAGTAAATTTTGCGAAAAAACAAATTGTGGCCAAAATGTTGAGCTAATCAAAAACTGACCATTCGCATTTTAGAAGTACATACTCAACGGTTGCACAACAGTTGAGAAAATTTTGTGTTTTACGAACAACATCTGATGAAAACCCTTAACAATTTATATATCATAATGGAAGGTAAAATGATAATTTAATTCGAGAATATCAAAGATTCTCTCTTAACAAATTAGAAACTAAATATTTTGCTTTAAAAAATTTGGAAGAGTGCAATGAGGTCTACTCTGTAACCACTTTTAATTGTCTTTGCGCATTCTCAAGATCTTACCGATTACGTTGTATTGCTACCAAAAACAGAGATGCGATTTTACTTGTATCACTAGTTTCTTAAAAATAGATGTCGTTCTGGAGGAGTTGCAATTTATTGTAGTTATAATAAAAATAAGTACAATACAGTCACAAGGAATATGTCCATATATTTTGTAACGGCACCAAATCTCACCATTTGCGTTGTCGGGGTTGTTCACGATGTGGTGTATTTGTCATATCATTGTGGTATAACATTTTCACTCTTTACCACTTAGCGTGAACATACCATCGATAAAACCTTTTATTTGGTTCAGATACACAAGGTAATCTCAGGTGCACAGCATCGTGAACGACCCTAACTCGCAACGGTGTCAAAGTGTGGACTGACAATTTGCTGTTTGACCGCTGACGGATTTTAATTTGGCAGCTGACAATTTGTTGTTTGACAGCTGACACATTTCTAAACTTGGCAAATGTGACAGTTGACACGTTGTCAAACATGACAACTGACACTATTTCCACCTTTGAAAATCATGACTGTTTGTTTGCAACCCGTTTTGCCGTAGTCATTGTGTCACACAGCGGGTATGAGTTACAAAATTGTATCATACACTTGCATAGTGCAAACGCTGAGAAGAAATCTACTTGTGTGACAAAGGGCATTGAGATTCGTCAGAAAAACACGCGGTAGGAAAGAAAAAGGTTTTCTTGGTTTTTTTCGGGCAACATGTTTGAATTGTGGCTTACGTTCTGACAAAAATTTTAACGCAATTTTGTTTTGTTGAAATAATTTTCTATCAATGCTGTGCTAAAGGGGAGACTGATTCAAGTGTTAAATTTCCGCTTATTATGGGTTGCACTTCGCAGCGTACTGGCTTCTGCAGCGTAAAATCCAACGTTAACCTACTAAATAACATGTCACAAAAATCTTAAAAAGGACACTTCACAATCAGTACGTAGTCGCAATAAACATAACAAGGCCACCGATAGCACGAAAAAGACAATAACAAATAAGAAGTCAAACGGTGGTATTGTTGCTGCCGCCAACCATTTAACACCACCAGCCCAAACGGCCGTTGTACCAACAGCATTGGCCCGTAAGAAATCTCAAAGCAAAATCATCAAAGAAAAAGAGCGTGCCGAACGGGAAACCCTAGTTCTTTGGCGGCGTCCGATACAAACTATTTTGTATTGTTCATTTGAAAGCGTGGCATTAATACAAACCTACAGCAAAAAGCATGAATTGCAAGCTGATGTCAGAAAATATTGAATTCGTTGCTGACCGTTTGTTGAACGAGCTGGGTGTTGACAAGAATTACCATACACTAAATCCCTTCAGTTTTATGGAGTTGATTTCTTTGGATGGTAAGACAAATTTAACGGCTAAAATTCAAACACTAGCGGTATTTTTTTAATCTTTATCTCAAAAATATTTCAAACCCAACTTTAAAGCTATCGAGTGGTTTTTGACTTGAGATTTTAAAAATTTTTGTATTTAAACAGAACCACTGAAAAAGAGTACAAAAATTTTAAAACACTTTCCTTTACACTACAAAAAAAAAAAAAATTTAAAAATAACAAATCATAAGAAAAAAATCCTTAACAAACGCAAAACCAGTGTTTTTTTAGGTAATTTTGACTTGTACTATTTTTATGTTATTTTTTTTTTTTTGCAATAGAAAAGCAACGTAAAAGTAAAACAACTTAAAATTCCAACAAAATTTAATTTTAATCATACATTTATTACTATCCATTTAGTTAAACATTTTACGTTATATACATTTCTATTATATAGAAATTGTAAGAAACAAATGTAAAAGTTTTTTTTATTGTCTAATAATACATTAAAGTATTGAACATTTCATTGTAACAAAAAGGGTGAAAAAACCAAACAACAAAAATACGAGAACTTTTAACGCAGTATTTTAGTTTTTGTTATATATAAGAAAATAGTTGATTTTTGATATTTAAATAATGCGCATTATTTTTCATTTCCTGCAATATTTTTTTTTACCTGTATATGACGTGTTTTTGAGATTTCGTATTAATCAAGTTTTGCAAAACTTTTTTGCAATCATCTTTGACGTCTAGTTAGAATATTTAACAAGTCTGAGTTAAAATCATCTTAAAAAAAAAAAAAAAAATCTGTCACTTATTATGTATATGTAACAATGCTCTTACTATGAGTAAACATAAAATAAACATATAGTATAATATATCTACTGGACTGTTCTTATCTACTGTTATAATAATAAATGAAGCTGAATCTGGAAAAAAGAGCATACAAACACATTTATATAAAGAAACAAAACTGAAAAGTATCTCTTTATAAATTGTTATTAAATAATCAGCTTTTATATAAACACACAAATTTATGTATATAACTATAAAACAGAAATAAAAATATATCTTATGAGTTAAACTTAAACTGTACACTAAATATTAAATAGTGATATTAAATTTAACAAATAACAGTTTAAAATTAAAGTTAAGTAACTAAAATTAAACTTAGAATTTACCTATACTTAAACTTAAATTAAACTCTGTTATAAAATGAATTGCTAAAGGGTTTATTTATTTTGGTCAGGGGGAGAAGATGTCTGCTTTTGGGAGGGTTTCCAAGATATTTAGCCCCTGAACCCTCACGGAAGGGTGGGAAAAGTGTGGGCCGAGCTCGTCCACCAGAGCTCAACGAGTAGGTGTTGGATGATTGGGCCAGGGGTGCCCAAACGGTTTCCTTTATTTTTTTTATGTTTGTTTTACTTGATTTTTAATTCTCGTTTCAGAAAATTTTTTTTTTGTATTCTTTATTTGGAATCACCGACGTGCGATGACTTATGCACGTGACATTTGTACGGCAAGGGTACACGTGGACGGCCACAAGACCCCACCCCACATCTCACCGAACTGCTAGCAATGGCTAACTAGCACGTGCAGCCGTGGCCAACCTAGTGTCCGCGGGTCACTGGACCGGGGCGATGGTACCACCTCTGTGAGTGAGCGGCCTTATAAATACTGGTCATCGAGAACCAGGGGCGCTGTAAAAAGGCGCCCTCAAACTAAATGCAAAGGGCCGCCCTCTCGCAGAGATGGTAGCACCGCTCCACAACAACCAAAATGTTAAAATTTTGAAATTTAAAATTCATTTTTGAATTTTAACGTCCATGTTGACTCCAAAACTTTCGCCGCCGTTACAATTTAGGAAGAATTCAATTAAAACATTGTTCTGCTGATTTTTAAAAAAATTGGAAAAGTATATTCTGCGGCAATGATACGCCCATAGAACAATATAATTTGATGTTTTCAATTTATATTTCACCTCAGAGCACGAACAAAGAAAATTTAATCGATAGCATAATCAAATTTATTCAAAGATCATCTTTATGTTATACACGAGCAGGTTCCACTGAACTTGGTGAAAGTTATCACAAAATGCAAATTTTTGTAGGTGGAAATTTTAATTACGATTTAAGACATGAATGTTGCAGGCACTTAAACAATTCCTTTTTGAAACGTTTAATTTACGAGTGATAAGCGATTCAAATATTTGTATAAAACGATTAGAGACAACTATTGATACAATATTTGCTAGATATGTGTAACATTTCATATATAATATACTTTTTTTTTATTTTTTTTTTTTTTTTTTATTTCAGTCAATGAACAAATGTTCTTACAGACTAAGATGATATAAATATAATAAATATAACCTATTAGATAAAAAGCATTAATTTATACATAATAACAAAATAGGCAATTTTAATAATAGTTATTTAGCACATTTTTCAATAACTGTTTGGAATCTGCAAAATCAATATTACAATATAGCATGCAGTTATTGAACTCCAGCATAGCTCTAAACATTGGTGAATTAATGGCATAGTTCGTTCTGCACATTCCCAAATAAAACATATCAAAATGACGCAGTGTTCGGCAAGGAACATTAAAATTTATAAGTTCAAGTAGTTTTGGACAATCAATTGTCCCAACAACAATATCAAAAATAAACATTAGAGATAGAATACTTCTTCTATTCTGAGGAGTTTTCAAATTAAGTGTGCTGCAACGATCATTATAAGATGGAACTGGATTAAATGATTAATTTATTTTGAAAACAAAACGAGTAAAAGCTTTTTGTACTCGCTCAAGGCGTAACGTATGGGATGCATAGTAAGGGTTCCAAATAATTGAAGCATATTCTAACTTCGAACGAACAATGGACGTGTAAAGTACTTTCAGCGTACAAGGATCCTTAAAATTTGAGCCATTTCGCCTAACCAAAGCAAGCATTGAATAAGCTTTTGGAATAATATAATTTAGATGACTAATAAAAGTGAATTTGGAGTCAAAGATGACTCCTAGGTCTTTAATATCATGAGAGCAGTTTAAAGGAAAAATATCTATATAGTATGTTGTTTTAAGTGGATATGGCGATTTAGAAAAAGTGGAAAACATACATTTTTTGTAATTTAGAAACAACCGATTTTTAGTGTTCCATTCGTTTATAGAATTTAAGTCTGATTGCAATAACAAGGCATCCGACAAAGCGTTTATTTTAAGAAAGATTTTTAAATCATCTGCATATAAAAGACACTGAGAGTTTTTAACTTTTGATGTAATATCATTAATAAAAAGTATAAAAAGTAAGGGACCCAAAATACTTCCTTGTGGTACCCCCGAAGAAGCTATAAATGGTCTTGAAACATTATTTTCAATATAAACATGACACACCCTATCCCTAAGATATGAACCCAACCATTTTAATAATTTGGAGTGAAACCCAAGATTTCCTAATTTGTTTAATAAAATCTCATGAGAAACTTTATCAAAGGCTTTAGAAAAGTCTGTGTAGATTGAATCAACCTGATACCCCTGTTGAAATGCTGAAATACAATAATCAGAAAATAATGTTAGATTCGTTACCGTTGAACGGCCAGATACGAAACCATGCTGAAAAGGAGAAATTAAACTCTTTACAGCGAAAGCTACTTTTCTTTTAACTATAGACTCAATGAGCTTTGAAACAGATGTTAGCTTAGATATCGGTCTATAATTTTCAATATTATTTTTGTTTCCAGACTTAAATACTGGCGATATAAATGATACCTTCCACTCACTAAAAAATACTCCAGTAGACAAAGATTTGTTGAAAATAAGTTTAAGGGGCTTTGCTAGGGATTTACAACAATTTTTTAACAGGATACCTGATAAACCATCCGAGTCAGATTTTGTTGTAGTTTTAAGACTCAGAATTCCTTCTATTACATTGTCTACAGAAATATGCAACGATCCCAAGTCAACTAAAGGTGAAACATCACACGTAATATTACCAGAACATATATCTGGAGGTTCAAAATTTGACTCAAAATAATCTGCAAAAAGAATCTCTATAAAACATACTAGACGGAATATTAGAGCACTTTTTCTTCGAATTCACATAACTCCAAAAAGCTTTAGGGTTTGACTTTATATTCGTTTCAAAGTTCAGAATATACTGATTATAAAGATATTTATCCAGGAAATTGAATTCTCACATATAATGATTATAATAATATTTATTAAAAAAGTCTGTATTATTTTTATTAGCCGCGGCCCATTTTTTATAAAATTTATTTCGTAGATTTTTTAACTTTAATAATCCAGGAGTATACCAAGGCAGTTTATACTTTTTAATGTGCTTTTTAGGAACGTGCTCACAGCAAATTTTTGATGCAATAGATTTAAATATTGAGAAACAATCTTGAGCATTACACAAAACAAACGTATTAACCCAATCTATACCATCAAATAAGCTATTTAATAGATTAAAATCACATGAATTAAAATTAAAATTATTTTAATTTTTAGTTTTACCATCACATCTGAGAAAATTATAAAATTCAATATCAACCGATAAAGGAGTGTGATGTACACTAGCTGGAGATTTAGGAAAACCAGATTCAGTAATAGCAACATTTATATTCTTACTTAAAAATACAAGATCCAAAACTTTATTTAGTTTATTAAGATAACCATTTATCTGCAATAGATCAAATTCCAAAAAACTGTCAACCACAAATACCTCTAGTTCACTGTTTGCATTAGTGGGCATAAAACCCACATCTGCAGATATACGAGACCAAATTATTTTATTTAAGTTGAAATCACCCAGAATACAAAACTGATGATTCATATCCGCATTTTGTACAAGATCACCAATGTTTTCAATATGCGATTTATAAAGTTCAAAGGCACTGTTTGGAGGAATATAAGAGACAGACACATATATAATTCCAGATGAGCCATAAACAGCAACACAGAGTTGATCCAACAGAAGGTCTGTGTTTTTTAAAGCAAAAGATGTTGATTTGAACGAAGAGTTTACAGCAATTAAAACTCCACCTCCACGCCTACATCCAGTTTTCTCAAAATCTCTATCTTTCCTATATACATGGAAAATATTTGGATCAAAAAACTCTTCAACAGAAAAGTCTGAGTTCAGCCATGTTTCAGTTATAACGAATACATCATATTCCATTTGGGCAGTTGCTCGATATATTGAGTCTGATTTCGTTCGCATACCAGAAACATTTTGGTAGTATATTTTTAGATTGTTGTTGTTTGTATTTATAACTTTCGTTGTGGTAACCTTGCTCTTTGAAAAAACTTAAACGGGCTAACTTTGACATTAGCAGGCCACAGTGATGCAGTGAAAACTTCATTCCAATGCATAGCAGCAACTCCCAGTTTGAAACTAACTCTCTTAATTGAGTCTTCCGGTGCATCTTTTTTAACTAATTTAAAACAGCGCAAATTATAAAACGCAACATTAGAATGATTGGCAACATAATTCAAAATGTTGCCTTCAGAAACCGACGGCAAGAAAGATGAAACATGAAGCCATCTCATATTATCCGCCACAGCAAGCTCCGAGCTCATGCATTGACCAACAATAGTATTTTGATTATTTATGTTTTGATTATTTATTTTCTCATTATTTGGAGTGGTAATATTTTGAGCTCGCAATATAGGAGCAGCACTCAGGGACGGAGAAGCAGTCAAACCAGCATTAGCAGAAAAAGTATCAGCAGCAGAAACCAGTTTTATTCCACTTGCCAGTTGCGATATTCCACCAAACGTTAAGCCTCGCTCTTGATTAGCAGCATTCAAAGCAGACCACGAACCCTTAGAAGCATTCGGTTCTGAAATAGAGTGACTCGACTGGGCAACAACAATAGCATCAGGTTGCATAGTTTTTTTTGCGGAGTCAGCATTAGGCAGCTCTGGAGACGCAGCAACAACAGCAGCATAGGATGGGATGACAGCCAGCTCAGTGGAGATCAAATTCACTGCAGATGTTAAATTTCCATTAGAATTTACGAAAGCTTCATTTAATTTCGGCAAAGCATTGTCTAAGATTAATGAACTCGATTTTGAGTTAGTTTTTGTTTTTTTTTGTAGCAAAATCACGACAGAGGTCTATGACTAATAATTTAATGTCACGAACTTCGTCAACCAGATTTAAAACCGAACTAAACAAATTTTCTGATTTATTAAGGCAACCATCACAATTAAAAACTATATTTTGTTTTGATTTGATAGTATTAAAAATATCATCATCAATGTTTATGCAAGACTTATGAAAATCAGTCCCACAGATATGACAACAAAGAACAGAATCTTTTGCAGACGATTTATTACATTTCGCGCAACGAGATATTAGTTGAGACATTATTAAAAACAAACGACCGATAGGCTTCGCAGAAAAAACTGAACTGAAACTATACGTTTGTTTCTTTGTAATTTCAACAACTAATAATTTTATTAATAAATTTCCATAGCTACTAATAGTTAAAAATGTTTTCAAAATTATTAAAAAAAATTAATGCAAACATGTTACAATATAAAATATTAACGAAAAAATATAAACGTGTGTTTTTTGAGTTAACTTTATGTTTTTTTTTAATAATTGAAATTAAAAAATGTTTTGTTATTTTATTAAAAAAAAAAAACCATTAAATAGTCAAATCTATGAACCTGCGAAAAATCTTCGCTTCTCTCATGTGTCCAACGACGCACCTTTTTTTACGTATCAGGAACGAATTCTTTGTGTAGCTTAACTTGTAAGCCATTGTTAAGAAAAAACAAATTGGCCATTTCAGGGACTATTGAAAGAACCTTGGCCGAGCTGCTTATGATCAATTGTGTTGTGCGTATTATAAAATATTTAGACAAAAATGATCAAGAAATGAACTAACAATCTTATGTCAATTCCTACCGGAAACTTTACAATAACACAATTGATCATAAGCAGCTCGGCCAAGGTTCTTTCAATAGTCCCTTACAATGAAATTACATTCATTCTATGAGGTTTGCCATTGTCTTCAGAGCGGTGACGGCTAAACAGACATATTAACTCGAAATTTCGAAATGTACCCAGCAAAAACTTTGATCCAAATGTGACATGTTTCCAGAAGGCAGTCTATTATTCAATTGTGCTTCTTCTTAGCCTTATCAAGAAGTATTTTCAATAGGCATTCACATAAACTACTTCTGAAAGACATTCAAACAGTAATTTAATTCAATTAAAGTAAAAAAAAATGTACATAATTATAATATATGCTTTAGATATTATCCGTGGGATTTTTTAAACCCCTAACAAATCCCAACCAAAATGCCGTGAAAATAGGGAAAAGGGATATTTTTGTAAACACTCAACAAAATCCAAACATTTCTTACTTTCAACACCAAAATCGCGAGAAAATAATTAAAAAAGATATTTTCCATGGGATTTTTTAAACACCCCCTAGCCACAAAAACCATTTCATTTAATGAAATGCCTTCTTAAAGTTTTTCTGCAAAACACCTACGAGGGCTCATTGAAGGTCTCAAATAAATATTGCATTGAAAATATTCTGGAAGCACTTTTAGAGAAGATTAAGGAAATCATTCCTCCCAATGATGTGCACATGTTTTCTGGAAATGGAAGTGGAAGGGATGAAATTCAAGTCTTTCCCTTTCACTTTAGTTTCTTTCGGAAGTACTTTTTTTCTGGGTATCAGAAAATCATATTAATTTTTTGTCGCGTTCGAGTCGAATTAAATATCTTCAGAACAAATTGTCTTCTCTGTATTAAATTCGAAGTAAGTAAATTACTCGATTATTGTTTCTCAATTGCCCAAAGAAACATTATTTAGTTTCATTAATTTTTGTTACTATTCGTTTTATATGCATACAAGTGTAGCATCCATAACAATGCTCATATATGAAACAATATGTATTGCGTATCATAAAAGTTTGAAGTATATTAAACGATATTTTTAAAAAATGCTTTAAAAAAATTACACTATTTTCGCTTTATCTATTGTCAACAGAAAAGGTTTTTTAAATAAAATCATTCCCTTTACATAATTAAATGGAAAAACTAATTTGTTATAGCATGATAATTAATTTCTACTTACCACCATCTGATAAATTGCATCCACTATATTGTACATTTCCTCCCGTGTTATATAACCATCATTGTCAACATCATACAGTCTGAATGCCCCTAAAAGTTTACAACGTTATATATTTTAATATAAATAACAATGAAATTGTTTGGGTACATGCAAAAACAAAAAGTTTTAACACTAAATAATTACATTAAATAATGCGCACCTTAAATATACATAGAGATATTTTTTTAAGGTGTAAAATAAAAAAAAATTTACAAAATTAAAACACACTCATTTTGATATGTAAGAAAAAAAACGGGAAAATTACATTTTTAATAAAAACAAACACAGCTGATGTGACAGACAGACTACCCTGTATATTTTTAATTTAGTACTGTGGTGATGTGTTAATTTTTGTATGTGTGTTTTTTCATATGTGGTGATGGCTTTGCCGCCGTCCTGTGGCTTGATGCATGATGTAGGTATTGTTGCAAATAAGATTTAATTCATTTGGATATTCAAAATCCAGCAACTAATTTTTTTTAATATTGAAGTAGATGTAATTATTGTAAATCGTGTTTTATTTTATGAATGTATTAAGTGGAAACCAAAAATACATAACTAGTCTCTGTTCTACTATAAAACTATACAAGTTATTTTTATCACTGTAATAACAAATTTTTTAAACTGTGGTACTTATTATACTTAAGTTTTTACATGCAAACAAAAAAAAATCGTTAGATAATTAATTGTGATATATTCTTTACATTTGTACATGATTTTAATTGTGAACTTTTTTAGCGTCAATGTTATATGAACTTATTTCAGAATTTATCTTAAGTTCTTTAGTAAAATATCTGCAGTGTAGCCAATGAGTAAAGATACTTGTAAAGATGAGTAAAGATACTAGCTCAAAAAATATACCAGTACTTGTTTTGAACAAGTAATTTGACAATAATTAAGTAAAACTAGTATCGCCTTAGTATCGTCAGAAGTCTACCAACTGTCTGTAAAGAATTGAGCAAAAATTAACACTAACGTAGTGTATCTTTAGGCACTCTAGCGTAGATTTGAAGAAAATATAACATTAAAGATGCATAGCGAAGATGACAAGAATCGTTTGTAATTTTTCTAGAGTTGAAGTTTGTGTACTTGAATGCAAACTGACACATGAACCCCTGACTATAATCGCAAAGAAATGAACACAAACTTTGTCATTCCGTAGCTTCACTGGAAGAACCGCTTAGCAAAATTTGTTCAACAGAACTTATATCTCTCCCGAATCAACCTCTAAAGGAGTAAAGTGTATGAGGTAGTTTTACTATTAATCTTACCAACATTTCTTTCAGAAAGCCTTTTGGGAACTCCCCATAAAAAACTCAATAAATGAAACAAATAGTTTAATACTTGTTTTACTCCTGAGGTGTTTCTTAGATGAGTTAAATATATAAGATAGTCCTATCATGTTTTCAACCTCAACATTTCTTTTAAACACCTATCAGCCTCTCATGGTTTCTCTCATTATTTATAATTTTTCGAATTTAATTTTCTTTTAACTTTCATATTGCGATCATAGGTAACCAGCCCAACTTTTCATTTCTGCTTATTTGTACAACAGTAAACGGAGAAAATCTTTGCACACAAGTCATGATCATAAAATACAAAATATGTTTCTTTTAACTATATGTAAGTTTTGATCATGTTTTATGGACTATGCTCACAATTCTCGATATAATTTTGTATAAAACATGTATAAAACACTGATCAGATATTATGATCAATTTTTATTTGCTGAATTTTTATGATTAAAGAATTTGAATGTATTATGAACAAATGGCTCTGAAAAGCGTTTACAATTTATAAGCGTTGATCATAAATTGGTATCAAGTGCTTATAATGAAGAACACAAAAAACATCACACAGAAGCTTTTTTAAAAAATGAAGCAGTACAGAAAAGCAAAAAAGTAAAAAATTTTGGCTACAGCCTGGTTTAAGTGTAAATAAATAAAAAAAAAATTTTACAATAAAGTGAAAAGTAGTGAATATATATATTAAGGTTTAAGTTTATAAGAACATTTTATTATATCTGTGGACTTTTGACAAAACAACTTAAGTCTATCTGAATTTCATACCAACTTAAAAGGTTATATTTATGAAATTATCAGCCTCAAACAGAAGTTCGGTTAGACCATTTTAATCTCTACCCACAATGAGACAACAAGAGTTTACCCTCTAATTTCTAGGGTGCAATGGATATACTCAAGTTAGCTGCTCAAAATATCAGAATAGACTATGTTTTAATCAAGTTCGATATTGCTTTAAACGATTTCATAATGAATAATGTGTTATATATTTAATAAAGGGCACTGAACTTCAAATTAAGAAACAAAAATTCTTACAGATCAGTGTGATATTTTATATATATTTTTACTATCCTGTATCTAAAATTGTGTTAGTTATAGATGAAAGTGCATTTGAATTCTTTATTGTTATTGAATATATAAATGATACCTTAGATTAAGTTATTAAAGGCTCATAATTTCATATTAAACATGTAAAATAAAAAGTAATATTTAAAGCATCATACAGCAATTTTTATTGCTTTCCTTCATGAAATTGCATATATGCAATGTTGCGTAACTTCGTTCCTATACATTGCAGAGCATCTAAATTTAGTTTATACTTTCACTAAACACATATAAAAACACAAACATTTTTCATACACAGGGAGAAAAAGTCATTTAATAAAGGGTTAAAAGGTTTATTTAATTCAATATCAATTGCGAACATCTTACGCCAGTTGCTCATACATTATGAACAATTTGGCAATACATCTTACACAAGTGCTCGTATATAGCAAAGAGAATAATATGTGCACCGAATTCTCTCCTTTTGAATGCTTTATGATTTGTTCCCCTCCATTTATGATAAATGCAATGAAAATGTACGACAGCTTTCGTTCTTAGCTTACGTATAATTATAAAATAAAAATATGCCAATGTAGTGAAATGGTATGAAAATATATATTTATTCAAAGATTTTCATTGGTAAGAGATTTTTAGAGAATTTTTAAACCAAAAAAATTTTGGAAGCCGTATTACTTTGAAAAAACTATAATAACCACATTCTGAAAAAAATAATTTTCGCCAAAAGGGTCCAGGACCATGATTATTAATGATAGAAACTGCTTATTGAGTTTGGTGTCAAAACGAAGCAATTTTTGCGAATAAATGCTATGTCATATGGCAGAGTTAGGGAAATTAAAACAATAAAAACTTTTGACCTATATTTTGAGCGAGCATTGAATATTTTAAAGGTTTTTTTAAAAACAACACATAACATAACATTTATGAGGTAGCAATATATTTGGCTTATAGTGATTTAATAAAACTTTCAGCTAAAGAAAATTTTAGGGAAATCGATTTTTATTTGCTTGCAAAGTCATAACTTGAAATTTCAATCGTTCTTTTCTCATTCTGACTTTGCCTGAATAAAAGCGTTGTACTAAGAAAATTTTTAGTTTTCGCGATTTCGCAATAGTTTTATTGTTAAAATAACTGGCATTTTTTTAACATTCTATCTGTAAGAAATTTACCCAAAAAAGCTTTCGTATACTATTATTTTTCTTAATCAACGTGTTTTCACACAATAATACGTTGTTCTGAGAAAATATATAGTTCTTGAGATTTCGAAATAATTTTGATGTAAAAAAAAAGGAAATTTTTCATAATTTACTATTTGTAAGAACGTTCACCATCAACATATAGATTCACACATGCTACATAAAATGAATTCTAAATGTAGGGTATTCGTTAGAAATGGCAAATAATGCCTGCATAATTTATTGCACATCTTATTAATGACTAAAATTCCCTCTTAAATCATGTTCTTATATATCTTATAGTTTAACTTTCATTTAAGAAATTCTCTTTTCTATGCTGATGTTTCAAGTCAAAAGTCACCAATTCGAAATCCTACCGCATTCTTCGTATTACTAATACTGAGATCCTCCAGGTCACCAGATTTAACTTTTTCCAAAAACCGTAACAAATATGGAAGAATATTGAGTAAGGTTAGGTTAGGTTGAGACGGCAGGCGCTATACGTGCTCAAACCATACACACATACCACGGCTCACTTAGACCTATAAGGTCCATTGTGATACCGCTGCACACTTGGCCTTTAGTCCGAGTTTAACCATATTGAGCTATTAATAAAGCTTGTAAGAAGTTTGACGTTTTAAAAATCGTCAAGTCCAGAAAAGAGGAAAATATTGAGTAAAGTATTAAAAAAAAGTTTGTTACGTAATACACGACCGACCTCCCTTACTTTATCGAATATTTAATAGAAACATGTCTACTTTACAATAAAATACAAATATTAACACTGCAGTGTTTATACCAGTGCACTTGTTCAATAAATAAAACCCCTATTTTTTGTTGTCTCAGGAAAGCTGGTTTACTGTATCAGAAAGGAGAGGAAAGAAAAAGCTTCAACATCCACACAGCGCCATGATAAAATTAAAGGAAGGTAGGAGTGAGAGTTCTAGCTACAGTCGTCGAATGTAAAACAAAAAATAATAAAAAAGAGAGCGTGCAATGGCGGCTGATGCAAAATAATTTGTATCAAAATGTTTTTGTTTTCTTATGTTTGACACTCGATGACCACAGCTAGTGAGAAAATAGATAGCTGTCAAGGCTACCTAATAGATTGTTATATTATGCATAGCTCTGTTTTATTTTCACTCTGGCATTCTACTCTCCCACAGCAATGTTTTTCAATAGAGCGAATGTGTGAGTAGGATCTGTGGCTTAGTTTTTTGTTTCTGTTTTTATATGTCCAAAATGTGTTTTTGATTTCTAATTTTTACCTTTCTTAATGACAAAACATTTATATAAAAATTATATTGTGCACTTGCTATGAACTAGGGTTTCAAATGATATAAGATTCATTCGAATGTATTCTCTATAAGTCGGTAAAAAAGAGCCAACAATTTTTCGCTTGCGTATTAAAATATACATTTTATAATAATCTCACCATTTTCAATACAATATTTTTAAAAATCGGCTAAGCTACTAAAAGTTTTCCGATTATCTTAAACTTAATTTAAGCAAAGATTGGCAAACTCAACTTCCAAAATTATGTTTTTCACGTACTTGAAATTTTGTAAAACTTCTTTAGCTCTTGTGCATGTTTATGTAAATTCTGTTCTCGTACACTAAAAACTTGCAGACGAGAGCAAAATAAGGGAGTAAACATTGCTTGTAAATATGAAAAGCTGCAAATTTCAGCTACAGAAATTTTATATCATCAAATCGTGGAAGTTCTCATATGCTTTGAAAATTATTTAACTTTGAATAAAATTTTTCATTTAATTTCAACAGTTGAAAGTTTTTTTTACAAAAGCATTTCCATAACTTTTGGAGTTTTTTTTTGCACAGAGACTACAAATGTCACTCTTCAATTTGATATAAAAGATAAATAGCAAATTTTTCATGAAAATGACTCTTTTCTTACATTTATATTTTAGAAGTACTAATACTTATTTTAATCAAACACCTTCTGAAAAATTCTAACTATAGGCCTGCCTTGAGCTAGCATTTTTTTTGTCAGCTAGCTTTAATGTTGAAGTCGTGGCAGCAGCAGTAACAATCAGTGAAGCGGGGTACATTTGTTAGTGTTTTTATTTACGACCGTGAGCAAAAACCTCAACAAAGCAAATTATGTTTTGTGCTCGTTTAACACAATGCTACCATTCTGTTTCACTCGATCTCTTGGGACTGCTAAGAGTGGTGTTAGTGATAGAATCGAAGAGCGGTAAGCGAATAAAGTGGAATAAAGTTTGCGCTCTTGCAAACATACAGAACAGATAACAAACAAACTATTCGTTAAAGTTTATTTCCACTCCCTGATTTATATACTATAAAATGCAAAAAATGGCAGATTATAAAGTTTGCTTTATATTTAGCCTAATAATTTACCAGACAAAGTATGGGCCGGAGAATTATATCACTCAGATTTTAATTTTGCGTAGCGAGTTTCAATTATTTATCGGGTTTAGTTTACCTTCACAGTTTAAAAACGAATTTTTAAAACAGCCCCTTTTATATTCATTTATAGAATCTGGTTGAAATGAGTCTTTCGACCAAACCCGTGTTAGCTGTGTGAAAACAACAATAATTATTTAACTAGCTGCACTATAGCAAGTCAGATAACTGGCAAATTTTTACCTATTTGGATTAAAATAGTTAAACATTTCATATTTTCTTGGCCATTTTCATTTTAACCCTAACTCTCCTATCACGGGTACCTGGGTACCCGAAACGACTTTGAAGACAACTATCTTTCAAGCCAAAAAAGTTACAAACCTGTGATTCAATGACATCTTATAAATAGTCGTTTTCTATCGTTTTTTTCACATTTTTAGCATTCTAGAATTTTTTCGCTGTTTGCACAGCCGATCCAAAGTCGAGTATTCCTTACCCTCCTGATAAGGGTATCCGTAAATTTCTTCACACATTTGGTATGAAGAATGTGACATAAAAGTAATTTTGGATTTCTTCTTTTTTTTTTTTATTTATTATACATATAATAATATAAAATACAAACTTTGTAATATAATCTGGATATATAAAAAGCAAAACACTCTCTGTCATCCTGCTCGTCTGTCTGTGTGATGTCTATAGACTCCAAAAATACCGGGTCAATCGAGCTGAAATTTTGGCAGTCTATTTGTTTCAAGTACATGATTTAAGAAATTTCGCCACACCCACCTTTTATCGCCCACGAATCAATAAAAATACTATACTTCAGACGGTTTGGGTCGTATTAGACTATAATTTGGAAATTTAGTTCGTTTGGTTACTGTCGGTAATTGTATTCAAAATGGACTTACAGTTATTGCATGAGTTGGGATCACTAGTCACGCAAACGATCCTTCGATAGCAACCGACCAGTTTTCTCTCAGTTGAACCGGATGGAATTGCAGCGGATCATAAGCTCAAAAGCAGCCAGGACGTTAGTGTATCCGGTTGTTTGATTATGAGTGGCCATTTCATGTTTTACGTAGCCAACTCAAAGCCAAATGATGCAAAAAAGCCTCACCGAGAGATTCTTCTTTTTTCGCATTTGGGTGAATGCTAGAATAGACACAAAATGCAACCAACGCAGCCACGTCGATCATGTTGCAAAAAGTGGCTAATGGTCATCTAGCTATTTGCTTTAAGTTTGGTGCTATATTTAGACAACATCTGGTCCATTACGTTTAACTAGCCTTTGTATCTGTTGCATAAAACATTTACGTCCCTTTTTCCGTTTACTTCTGGAACTCTTCGTGAGTAATTCATAATTGACAAAAATAAAACGTTTTTCTTCTTCCTGATAACGACAGACAAAAGTTCCAATTTTGTTGAATGTATATCGGGGCTTACCTAAGTCGTCTGTGAGGTGAGGTCTTAGCTCTTTTGGATGTATGTTTTATTTTGTCATAGGGTACCGACGAGTCTGATTCCTCTAAAACGTTGCTGATTGGCCAACATAACTTACGCGGAGATACTTAGATAACCATTTCGTCATGGTAAATTGTCCAAAGAACTCGATGATTGTACATTTTTTCTGATTATGGAGTCTTGAGTGGAGTTTGATGGCTCGATAGCATTTTGTGTAGCAATATATGATGGCGCTGCGCTAGAAGATTTACCTTAAGAAACTTTCATTTCGATAAAAGATGCATTTCGTTTTTTATAAAATTTTATAAAATCAATCCAAAGTTAATAAACTTTACGAGCCGAAACGTAACACGAATTGACAACGCGATGAAACGACGAGGTCACACATAACTAAACATTCACAAACACACATACACAGCCGATAATTGTCTTCATATCACGCCTGACCTTAACAGTACCATACACGAACATGTCTTAGCTAAGATTTTCAGTGTTCTTATACAAATTATACACGGGTACCCTGGTACCCTTATCAGGAGTCAACGTATGTAAATGCTATTAAGAGAATAAAGATTAAGTTGTAAATTTACTAGTTAACTGCATTATAAGCACGATTTTTACTGCAAGGCTAATGCTTAAGATTTAGAATAAAAAAACTATATAATTTTTTTAACCATTTTCTGAAAAAACTTTATACTTCTTCACAGAGCATCTTCCTTAAACCAAAAATCATGCTAAAATTTTGTTGGGAATGTCTTGAAACAAAATAAACAGTAAATCGTGTTCAAAAACAGTAAAAAAAATCCTTGCGAATGATTGATTAATTGACTGAAATCCTATATCAAAACAAAGGACTCAATAATAAATCATCAAAAGCGATAAGCTTAAGTAATTACATAAACAACAAAACAGCCAAATGTTAACATAAGGATAAGAATTTAACAACGAAACACACACATAAATTTTCTTCATTTTACTAGATCATCTGTCACTCTACTTTCGTTTTTACTTACATTCTATAATTAAATAAAATTTAGCTTACATTGTAATTTCTCATCCAGGTTTCCTTTCGATGTGACAGATAAAGCGCGTATAAATTCTTCGAATTCTATTGAACCATCCTGTGTATGTGTTGGTGTGTTTTGGCATTGAAATAGGAAAAAATGAAAGAATAGAATTAGCAAGAAAAACCACAAAGTTATAAAACACAGTTCGACAATTTTCAAAATTTTACAAAATTACAGACTCCGAGCAACGGATTCTAATAAAGCAGATAAGAAAAAAAAAATGAAATCAGTGTATCGAATTACAATTTTTTCGAATTTTATATTCTTAGAGTCTTCAAAAGTTGCATAGGGTTGTCAAGATAAAAGATGCATTTCCAAAATTTAGGAAAAAAAAAGGGTGTCTCCTCCTCTAAAAGGACAAAGTGTTTTTTGAGAAAAATCAGTAAAAAATAGCGATTTCAAAATGCTAAGCTTTTTGTAAGAAAAACTACATATGTCTGAAAGCAAAAGCAAATATAGACTTTAAATAACAAAATTTTGCCAAACACGTCACAGTGTCCTGTGAGAGGGATTTTGGAATTTAAAGGTACACACGAAATAGCTGAAAACTTTTGATTGTTATCTGATTGTCTAAAGTTTGGAGGTATTGGTAAAAGTGTTAACGTTTTCTTTGAATTTCGCAAATTAATACTTTGCATGTTCTTTGCATATGCACTTTCCTGTTTTTAAGAGATATATATATATAAATGCAATTTTTCAACTTTTTTAAAAAAGTGAAGTTATTATTAATTGTTCATCAGAAGTGGTATGGAAGATAATTTTCTCAATTTAAATTCTTCAAATATTTTTGAAAAACACCCTGTATAAGAGTATTTACTTAAAACACCAGGTTAAGACCAAGATTGTTTTCCAATTTTGGTTTAATAAAAATTTTACTTCCTAGCTTAAAATATATTCTTTTGTTAAGACACCTGACCTCAGCATTGACAAAAATATTATACTAAAATTTTGAGTTTCTGAGCTTGCCATTCGATGGGTCTCAATTGACTTGAAAATTGCTTTTAAGAAGTGTTTTAAAGAAATAAAGGAGATATAAACTAAATTGTTTAATTTCATGCTAGTAAGTATTTTTTTTTTTAAATATCAAAATTGATATTTGACATTTAAATATTTAAATATCAAAAAAATAATTATTTTTTCTTGGATATTTGAAAATATATAAATAGATATATTTGAAAATATATATTTATATTCATAAATATATTTGAAAAATCCAAATTGAGAAAATTATCTTTGTTGCCACTTCTGATGCCCGATACATAAAACATTTTTTTATACATAAAATTTTTTTGAAAAAGTTGAAAAACAGCATTGAAAAACAAGAAAAAGCATATGCAAAACACATAAAAATTAACAATTTGACAAATTTAAGGAAAACGTTTACTTTTTAATCAATACCACAAAAATTCAGACAATTAGATAACAATCAAAAGTTCTGAGCCATCTCGGTATACTTTTAGATTCAAAAATTCTTATCACAGAAAACTATGGGAAAAAATCGAGGGTGGGATCATGTTTGGCAAAATATTTTTATTTAAAGTCTATATTTACTTTTTCTTTCAGACATATTTAGTTTTTCTTACAAAAAACTGAGCATTGTGAGATCGTTATTTTTTAATATTTTTCTCAAAAAAAAACAACTTTGTCCTTGCGGGAGAGGATCCTATTTTTCATAAAATTTTATTTTGGGGGTTTTTGACCACCCTTTGCATTTTTTGAGACTTCTAAGAATACAATCTAGATTTTTCAATACGCCCTTATGTGTACTACTAGTATTTAAAAATTCAATTCAGTGCATTATTTATTATATGTAAGTTTTAAATTGGCTCCAAATTTAGTTATGTACTATCATAATACGTAAGACAACTACTACAAAATACAACGCTTTTTATATAGATATTGTGTTCACAAGCGAATGGTAAAGTTTAATGAGCAATATTTTTGTAGAATACATTACTCTCTGGAGCCCTTTTTTATTGGACTTTTTTGGACTTAGATAACAAAAGAAAAAAGTTAAAAAAGTCGTAGAGGGTTAAAATATCTTTCTTAAAAAATTTCAGTGTAAGTCCCTTTAGACAAGATTTTTCTAAGGCGTACTTCTAAAAATTGTCAATTTCTATAGTATATTTAGAAATATAGCATAGTTTTAGGAAGTTATTGAATTAAGTGTACTTTTTTACCAGAGATGAAAAGATAAAAACTTAATGAAATTTTCTGAGAAACATTTTTGAAAGGGGTGAAAAAGGCATATTAAAAAAAGCTAGATAAAATTAAATAAATTTTACTAAAATTTATCTCACATAATTTCTCAAAAAGTGTTTGATATAATGGGGCTTAAATATTTCTTGCTTTATTTAAATTCCATCCACGAAACGATTTCGCGACGTATTAACCCTTAGGCTTCCTGAAATTTTTTTAAAAGTATCAAAAAAGTCACAAGAAAAAAAATCCCGAATGAGCAGATATCTCAAATTTTTTTTTTTTGATAGTAATAATTTTTACAGCTTTATTTTTGGAAATTTTTTGATTTTGACAATTCTGAGAAATAAAAACCTAGTTCATAAAAAAAAAAGTTTCCTTGCCTTGGGTTAACACATCGCATAAGGGTTAACACAGGGCAAAATCGTGTCGCGGAGGGTACTACAATAAGTCAAGGAATATTTAAGACCGAGTTAATCAAACACTATTTTGTGGTATGTAGATCGACCCAGCCAAATATTAAGTTGTTTTAGCCAAATTTAAAATGTAATTAAAACATATATGAAAAATTAGTCAAACAAATAAATTTGTAACACTAATACAAGTAATATTTTTTTGAAACTCCTTCACGAGAATCCGTTGACAGATGTTTGTAATATTTTTGGTTGTTGGACTGTGTAATAGATAACAATAATAGAAAAATGGAAAAAAATATACAAAGAATTAATCCATAAATCAACACAGACTGCTGTGGTAGTGTTTACTGTCGGTCACAGTGGCATTTGGTTCTAGGGTCAGTGCTTTATGAGGCACTTGAGATTGTTTGTTTTTTTTTCTAGGTACAACATTCAGTTAGCGCTTTTATTAAAGTTCAACAGAGTGTAATTTAGTTAAGAAAAGTTCATTAGTCTTCATTCGAAATAAAAAAAGAAAATATGAATCTATTAATACTGCACAAACAGGATCCACAAAATTGACTGTTTGTATGCCATAAAGGAAATAAAGCATCCATTAGCGTGTGTCTAGTAGATGTGTATCTACAAGATATATAACACTATAAGACAGTTACAAACAACTGTTGTCATGTAGTTACTTACAATAAAATTAATTAAAGAGACACTTAAAACAATGTGGATATCATCATAACTTTGACGTGAAAAATTAGTTTTAATTAAAGTTCTGTTATAACGAGATTTTTTTCTGTCTTTTTTTACACCATTTTCGTAATAAAAGTACATATTTATATAATATATGTGAAAATAAACCATTTTAGAATTTTTTTTTATCTTTTTGTCCATCTAGATTGTTAAAATTTCGCACTGGGCTTCGGCTTGAAATAAAGAAATCTGATGAAAATTATCAGAGATGCTTATTTAAAAAATGCCATCAATCAATTGAAAATTTATTTTTCGTAAAAAATTTGCTCAAATAAATCTTAAGTTTTGTTTTCCATTTTAAAATTTTTATTTCTTATACCAAAAAATTGTCATAAAATCAACTTGGTGCAAAAGTTATTCATCCAAATGACAAGAATTGATGCTGTAATCTAAACAGTTTTTGCCATTATCATCATTATAAGCTTCACAAAACACCCACTCACTAATATCGCTAGAGCCAACGCGCAACGCACTAACACGCTGTCATTTTCATGTACTTACATTATTTTCATCAAAAACTCGAAATACCAGCGACGCAAACTTGCTGGGATCGCCTTGTGGGAAGAATTGTTTGTAGATTTTGATAAAACCCTGCAAAGTGGGAGCAGCGGATAAAATCAAATGCAGCGCATCAAATTGAGACACACAAACACCACATAGATATATAGATACACATTGACAGTGGTTTGAAGCGTATTTTGTTGAAACACAGCGTGTGGCGCCCGAAAGAAACAGAATTCATTGAATCAAATGTCAACGCAGGATTTTTAGATGCCAAGTCGTAGCAGCGGTGTTGGTACCGGTTTTTTTGTTGTTGTTTGGCGCCAAAATTAGTTGACATCAGTTATTTACGTTGTTGTTTTTGTTGTCATTTTTGTGTTTTTGTTGTGAGAAATACCGCATTATAAATCCCAATGTTTAAATAAGTCGTTTGGCGTATTTTTTTTCCATTTCATGTTGATTTTGCCAAAATCATTTTTGATTTGTTTATTTGCCATTTGCGGATTTTTGTTTTATTATTTATCGTTTATGGTTATGATCCAAGGTTTGTAGCAAAGAAAAAATTTAAATGAAAAGAAGAAAAATCAAAGCAAGTAATTTTTATTTATTTTCGTAGATTTTGTTCTCTTCTTTGTTTTTGGTAATATATATATTTATTATTTTTTTTTTAAGAATAATTTTAACTCCAAAGTAAAATAAGAAATAAATTGCTTTAAACGTACCTGCTCGGTGAGTAAGCCATTCGGACAGTCTTTGAGGAATCCTTTATGCCTGTTGGGGAAAAATTTCAAAGAGTAAGAAAAAGAAACGTAAAAAAATTAAATAAAAAATGTGTTGGACAGTGTTAATTGAACAAAAGAGGTTTTCGCTACCCATGGGACTTACCATTGGCGTATTTCCTTTTCCGTAACTGAAAAATGAAGAAAAAAATATATAATTAAGTTCATGTTATATTGGATAATAAATAAAACTAAGAGACATTTAATGTGAAATTCTTTATGCTATACTCTAAACAAAATTGAGGTGGTAAATGAAAAAAATACAACCGAAAGGATATAATTGTTTACTACATTCGTGTAGTGGTTTCATTCAACTAATGGATTGTATTACTGAGCTTTTCAGAGCACAAGTAGCGTAGGTTTATTTTTAAGGGAAATTGAGTTGAGTACATAGAAGTGAAAAGAAAAAATTAGCCTTTTTATGAGTCCGGGATAGACACTACTAGTTTAAGTGTATCGGTTATTTTAGCAACACCATAAGTAAAGTTTTTTTTAAAATGGTTTTTTTGCATTTTTGTGTTATTCTTATATCTACTCACAAGTCAACGTGAAAACTCATTAATCCGTTCAATAGGAAAAGAGCGGCAGCTTGACATAAAATACGTTTTTATCGAATCGACCACGCCCATTTTTGGCGGAGTTTCCGAGAGTAAACATACGAACCAAAATTACAAAATTTTCCAATTATATATTTTGGAATACAAATATTTTCAACCCTTTAAATTTATAAAAGCGAATTATATTTGCCTCAAGTGTTTTTATATTTCAAATATCTTACGTAGGCAATAGAAGGCTAAGTGGTATATAAAACAATAATTTTAAAAAATTATTATAAATTTAAATAAAACATATTAATTAAGGTATTTATAGAAAAAAAAAACAAACAAATGAAGTTAATCATCGCTCTCTGATTCATTTACACAGATACAATATACAACCAAATGCTGTTTTTAATTTTCTAAATAAAACTGATAGAGAAATCAATCCCGGGTTCCCAAAATCCCGGACGATTTAATCCCCTTTAAATCAAGGGATTTTTTTTCCCGAATCCCGGGATTTTTAAATAAAAAATTTCCACTACAAATATTCATGTAAACGCAACCATTTCAATTTAGCCATACAATTCATGAGAATGAATTAGAGGATCTACACATTCATATGCTAGTTTAAACAGTGAGTTGATCACAGCTTAATCACTCAAAGACTACTGATGAGGAATATGTAGCGATTTCCGAAACAGACTGTCTAGTCAGCTAAGTGATTGACTCTATACAGAGTTGTTGTTGTTATTGTTGTTGCCTTCTTGAAAACTCACTTGATCTAAAGCTCTTAATCTTAATTCATGTAATTATTCTATAGATCATAAAAACTAATTAACTTAACTATGGCAGAGCACGGCCAAATAAGTTTAATTAATGTCAAATTAATTAAAATAATCTAATAAATTGATCGATTTTTCGGTCAAAGTCATGTGTAATTGAACATTTGGTTGTGAAAATAGCCACCTTTCAATTAGAACACTAGCTTCTGGCGAAGCAAAAACTCGTTTCATTTCTATGGTGCATTTCGACAAACAATCGAACACCAATGAATATTGAAATAAATGAAGAAGCAACTGGAACAGATGGCAACCCTCGATAGAGTTGATGGCGGTGATCTAAAATGGCTTACTGCTTTGAAGTGTCATATGATTAGCAGCCATACAATTCATGAGAATGAATTAGAGGATCTACACATTCATATGCTAGTTTAAACAGTGAGTTGATCACAGCTTAATCACTCAAAGACTACTGATGGGGAATATGTAGCGATTTCCGAAACAGACTGTCTAGTCAGCTAAGTGATTGACTCTATACAGAGTTGTTGTTGTTGTTGTTGTTGCCTTCTTGAAAACGCACTTGATCTAAAGCTGTTAATCTTAATTCATTTCAATTTAAGTTGATATGAATAAAGAATTAGTAAAACCTTTTATTGAGGCTGAAAAAGTTTGTTAGGACGATGAGAGTGTCAATCACTGGGGAAAGGACTTTGCAAAGTTTTAGAAGAATTTGCAACATCGGGAAGTCAGCTAAATATATATATTTTACAGATATTCTGACTTAGGAAATAATTTTGTTTAGTGGTGAAGGTCATCGTGATCGAAACTTACAAATTGCTTACGATTATCGTACAATTATTTTTCCAACTAACATGGAATTAGAACGGTGCTTCTCATCAGCAAAAAATGTTTAACATTTATATAATAATATCCGTTCTGTATTTTATTTTTTTATATGTTTTTTTCTTTAAATTAATACAATTTGCTAGTGATTAATATTATTTAATTTGTTTTGTGTTTATTAGCAATAAGGGTATTCAAAATAGTGTGGTATCGTGGTTTTTCATGCATAATTTTGATAACTTTTTATTTTATTTCCATAGAAAAACTTTCAAAACACAAATGAAAGTCATTACTTCTATTTTATTTTTTAATTTCTTTCAATATTTTTTCAGTAGGTGTTTATTTTATAATAAATCGTAAACCGTAAAAATATTGAAGACTAACTTTTAATAAATTAAATATCTCCATAATAGAAGTCACATTAAAATACATGATATAGTATAAAAATATTTCTTTTTTTATATATTTAAGAAATCACATACGTCCACAGACTTTCAAGGGTTTTTTCAAGCACTAGAACATGATTAAAGTATTATGTTTTTTTAAAAACACTGTATTATGACATAAACTAAATTGTAGTTAAGAAATGTTACCCACTTCAGAAAATTTTTATTTCTAGAACCAGTTTTTTGTCTTTCCTGAAAAGTTAAGAAAAAAATTCAATGCTTTATTGTTGCTAAGACAAATTATATTATTTTTTCAGAGCACAAGTGACTTAATTGCACAGTTTTACGGACAGCTAATTTCTGAAGGAAATTGCCAAAGTATGTACCTTGCCGACTTGCATGTGCAAATTATGACATTTGCTATTGAAGCAATGATAAAAATAGCTAAAAATTAGATAATTTTTATATAGTAACACACAATTAGTGTTCGACTAAAACGGAATATTCTGCCAGTGTATAATAGTTGGCTGAAACCGAAACTGATTATTAATATAAATAATAAATTAAAATATAAATTTTTATACAAATATGAAAAAAGGATTTAATGAACGGGATAAAACGATTATGTTGAAAAAAGGATATACTGGATCTGCTGAAATAAATTTCACCAGGGCATGACGATTATTTTACTTAATTGGCAACGTATGCATCAACACTGTAAAAAGGTTTCGTTAATGAGTTTTGAGTTGACGACAACTTTTATTTGTAAAGATTTTTATTCAATTCACTTTTCAAAGTACAAATTTTTTACTAGTATGCAATATTCTTCATCATTTGTGGCTATTATTTAGTTGATTTTTTATGATATAAATAGTTTAATGCTGTTACCCTATATTATAAGCAAAACTGAGGTGATTTTACTTGGAAGTCCTTATATGAATTTATCTAATTGTTCGATTTCTCGTAGATTTTTATACTTAAATGTTATTTAAATAAATTTTCGAACTTGTGAATAATCAAATATAAGTTACATGCACAATTTATATAATATAAATTAATTTTTTAACAAAGTGTGAATAAAATTACCGCAAATTCGTATTGGATTTTTCCTGCATTAAAAATTCTCCATTCTGGAAACGTTTTTGTCTGGAATACCTTGATTTATTCCATGACGATTCCTAAAATATTGTGGCTTTCATCATTACCTCCAGTGAGCTAAACCATATTGAAATAACCTCCAAAAATCATGTTTATCGTAAATATATTGACTGGTGTAATAGTTGTAAAAAATAAACTGTCAGAAATTAAATGTTTACAATTGGATTAAAAATATTGCTGTTTTTCATGCATATTTTTAACAATTTTTTATTTTATTTCCATACAAAAACCTTCAAAATACAAATAAAAGTCATTACTTCTACTTTATTTTTTCATTTTTTGCAATATTTTTTCAGTAGGTGTTTATTTTATAATAAACATTTTAGATTTATGTATATATTTAAACAATTCTTAATCAGAAATCAGTGCTTGCACTCAAAATTTTTCCAACGATATCTTGATAGTGAGAATCGCATTAGAGTTAATGAAGATATTTCAATTTTATTAAAAATATCTTCAAAAAATACACGAAAAACAGAATTATCTTTAACCCAATTAAAAAAAATTAAAACTTTTTTAGCAGTTTGGTAGAATTTTTTTTTAGTACTATTATTTCTGACCGATTGTTTTTTTTTTTTTACTACCACGCCAGCCGGAATTTTTACGAAAAACATAATTTTTGGATGTTATTTCAAAATGGCTTAGCTCACTGGCGGTTATTATGATAGCCAAAATATATTGGGAATCGCCTTAAAATAGATCAGGGTTCACTTTTTGTTGGTGGAAATGGAATATTTTTTTATTGAGACATCTTACTATACATACATCCATCTTGGTACTCAGATGAATTTTGTGAATTGTGTGAATTTTAACATACAGTTGCGGTCAAAATAATAGCAGCGCTCTTATATTCATACATATTTGGATAAATAATACTAGTCTACGAATCTCGGATCCGGTAAGTCCATTTTTATTCCTATATGTACTTTCAATAATCGTTCCCACTCCATACTCAGTTTCCTCCTATATTGTAAAATTTTCGAGATACAGGGTGTTTCACGTTTTTGGCAAGTGTTTATTATAATTGATCTCGAATCTAAACTACCCACCATAAAATAAAAAATATAGTTTTGTATTTTTCATTTATTTATCCAAACATGTCTGAATATAAGGGTACTGCTATTATTTTGACCGCAGCTGTATGTGAAAATTTTAATTAAAATATGAAAGTTTTTTATTTTATAATAATAACCGAAAGTATCCCGAGACACAATTTCATATTTTTTGTCAATAAAGTTACAGATATATGTCCGGTGCTAGTGTCAGTAAATGCTTCCGACCTCTGTACCAAAATAGTGCTAGTTCTGGAACACTTGGGTAGGCACAGTGTAAGAACAAAGACCTAATCGGAGAACGGTCCGTTTATTGTGTCCGAATATAGTCGCTCGTTTTTTAACACTTTGACATTATTCATACTAACTACGGTTCTATTTCTGTGACTTTCGAGGTACTTGTTGGGTATGTTTCGGGTATATTATAGTTAAGGCTCAGGCCAGTTTCGATACGTATCTGTCACTTTATTTATACAATATATGAATTTTTTTCGGGTGTCGTGTTCACTGAAGATTGTTTGTATTTGGCTAAATATCAATGTGCAATTATTTATTTTTTCATAAACTTCGCAACTTTTCGTTACTACTCCTAGCTTTTAAAAATAAAATTTCAGTATCAAATTCGGGACTTTTGTGCCTGAGTTGTTTGAAATGAACCAAAATTGATTCCCGGGCATGTGTTTTTTTTCCCTTTATTCCAGTCAGGTAAGTCAGGTAAGTTTTTGTATATTTTTTTCTTTGTACTCTGCGGTTTTTGTTTTCCTTTTTATTTTGTTGATATAACAAAATATATACGCTGACATATATATTAGAATCCTTTTTCTTTGTAGGTACATCAATCTTTGACATTGATACTCAAAAGTACAATCTGTATCTTTCTGACGAGAGCAATATAAAGAAGTATTTATGATTAATTATGATAAGGTCTTTATACTGCGTAACTTTTGAACTTGTAAAAGAATGAAAACAGCTGTTTTTTGTACTGTAAATAAAAAAAAATATGCACCTTAAAATTTATTATTAATATTATTAATATTATATTAAAATAAATTAACAAAATTATATATAAAATGAGGGAATTGCAAACAAATAAATTAAATGTTATTATATATCAATGCTTGAAAAGTACTAATAAATCTATTAGGACTTTAATTTTAACACTATTTGTGGTACAAAATATCATTAATTTATATTTTCTGAATCACCATTTGAATATTTCTCATTTATATAAAAAAGGTTTTTACGGAGAAATGTGATTACGGAGGCAAGGATTCACTTTGTTCTTGGGTTTTCTAATTTTATCTAATTGGATAGGTTTGAGCTTACACCGTTTCGTGTTTTTATTTACTTCTTTTCAAATACTTTTAAAATATTCGTTTGGAGTATCACAAATGGATAAAACAAAATTAACATCATTTGGATGCACACTATTTGTTTTGTAATTTGCTTGGAGTGAAATCTTAAAAATTTCACTTTTCCATACACCTTTTTCTTAGAAATGTTTTTGCTTTTTGCTTGCGTCAATTACAAGAAGAGAACATAAAATTCAAAATATTTCTATGACAGCAATGACAATCGAACCCAAACCCTTTCGATTGATAGTTCAGCACGCTGACATCTATTCCAAACATCTTCGTTACAATATGTGGTCAATTCAATATTAACTATTAACTGAAGCTACTTATGTTGCAGTATATGACAAGAATATTTTAAAATGATTGTGCATTAGCTATCCTACACATTCTATTGTGAATGCGTGAAGCTGTGATGCAGCATTGGGTCTGTTCGGAAATGCATAACGACTTGCAGTATGTGCACAACTGGCATTTTTTAAGCGTCCAAATTACGGCGTGAATATTTGATGCGAATGTTGAGTTACGCTTGATAAAAAAAATTACATTTTAGAACGTTGATGTTTGCACACCCAAAAAATATTAAGGATAAAATTATGAATAAAATTTTTGTACAAATACAAACTGAGGATATTCGTAGAATGAACAAATGTTTTGTACATAGTACAAACGTTTGTAGTGTTGGCCGAAAGAAAAAAAATATTTGAATTCGTAACTTTGTACATTCTACAAACGCTAGTTTGTAAAAATCTATAATGTATAAATTTGTGAACTGAACGAACATTGTTTGATAATATGCAAAGCGGCAGCAGCAGCGTTCATATCTTTTGTAGATGAAACGAATGCGTTTGTGAAATATACAAATTTTTCTTTGTACAATGTACAAACGTTCATTTGTATTATTCACAAAGTCATTCGTAGGCTGAAAAGAACAAACAGCTTTGTAGAATATAATAATTGTTTTGTACATAGTACGAAGCTTTTTTTTGGGTGCAGTGCTGCAAAATGGGCCTTTTTTTAATATATTATTTATGATAAAAACCAGTTTGCGCATCATGATGCATTTCCGAACAGACCTGTTGTGCATTAGGGGGCGTCCATTAATTACGTGAAGCATTTAGGAGGGTGGGGGGCTAAGCAGAATCTCATTAAATCTTAGATGGAGGAGAGGGGGTTCTCGCAAAAAAGACGTAATTTCTTATCAGCAAGAAATAGTGTAGAATTATGAGATAACTGGTTAAATTGAGTAAAACGTGTTTCTCTGCTAAATTATGACTAAATTTTACACTATAATATTTTTCGCAGTTATGCGAGTGCAACAAAGTAGCATAGTAGCTCGTCGGTTGTGTTACCACCGTCTAGCTGAACATGCGATTCGACGAGCGCTGCGACTTGTGACAGCGACGCATGGATAAGTCTCCACTTGTAGTGTTTACGTCCGTAAATGTTTAGTTTAGTGATCGGCACACATGAAGCACATCCTGGTAAGTACATTCATGCATAAAGCATTGATGATGTGGGCATACGTTTGATGTTTTGTATGCATGCCAGCATAAATGCAAGCTCATTTCCATTTTACATGGCGATGTCAAACAAGAGCATGTGTACTGTGTACCCGCACAATTACTTTTGCTGTATGCATGGGGAATTAGTAGTACTTTATGCATTCATTGTCATTAATACTGCATGCATACATTAATACTGTATGCTACATTTTCATTAATATTGTAAGAAAAAAATTGCTGTTGTCAGTAATTAATCATATTATTTATTTCAGTTTTTAAAGTTGTTATATCCTGTTATATTAATTTATTATACTTTTTTAATAAATTATGTACAACTGCACTCCTTAAAGTTTAAATGCACAATGGGAGTTCATATTTTTTAAGCAAGACTATTATGCATGCAAGGTTCATGCCTTATTACTAATACAGAATTCATATTTTAGTATGCACGCTACTGTGTACAAACAACACGCATACTCAGCGAATATGGATAATTTTTGGCTTTTTTTAATGACCATACATGCCTTGTCCATGCTTGCAGGTTTCCTGAATGCATGCTACTCTGGACATACTGGGTAAGGCTCCTCACGAAAAAAGTTGTTCGGCACAAATGCTCAATACAATACATGGTTTATGTTAAAATGATTCCCCAAATATTTCGACTCTAGCGATAGCCATCTGTGAGCTGGAATGATTTGAAATAACCTCTTAAAAGCAAGTTATTTTGTAAACATATTGGCTTGTGTAATTTAGAGTGGCTAAATCAGAGCGAGGTTGAAGGAGCAGATGATTTAACTGAAAATCACATGGACATGCTGGTTCCAGTAGTGACTCTCGAGACATCACATGAGTCCCCATGGACTGAATTAGAATGAATATTCCTTCACCAATTTTAGAAGTTCTCATTTTAAGTGACTTACTTATACTTAATAAGTATTTCATTTTTCGAATTTTTTCATTATAATTTTAATCTACAATCTCAGTAGTCTTATATTCTAGTCTCAACTAGTCCTATAAAAAAATAATAAAATAAATTACGAGTGTTTTCCATAAGTCCAACACAATGAAGCATAGATTAACATATTTACACTGAAAACACGCATTTTGAACAATCTCACGTGAGATTAGTGGGGTGGGGAGGGGATCGAGCAAAATCTCACAAAATTTCACTAAGGGGAGGGGGGTCAAAAAATCGCTAAAATCACCTAACGTAATTTATGGACGCCCCCTTAGCTATCCAAACAAGAAAAGTAGCAAGGTTCCATTGAACGGGTTGAAAATTATCACAAAATGCCAATTGTTTTAGGTGTAGATTTTAATTGCAAATTCAGACATAAAATGCCTAAAGCAAGGCCAGAGGTCTAGCGCTCGGAAATTTAAGGTATTTTTAGGGTTTTTTTAAAAAGTTTAAATATTATACAACGATATTTAAACTTTTAAGGTATATTGTAAAACTCATTCATCATAATAAAAATTATTTTTATAAATGAAAAAATTGTAGATCTTGTTCAAAATGGCGTCCAATGAGACGCTCTTTAGAAAAAGGAGCATGGGCGGTGTTGTAGATTTTGACTTTTCTACTTATCTGAAAAATAAAAACCAATAATAATATTAATCACTATGAGAGCAGCTATGGCTGACACTAAATAAAATATATTGAAAATATACGATGTTTTTTAAATAAAACTTTGATTTTAGTTCCAGCGATAGCCAATGACGTTATGAATAGCATATTTAAATTTCAGATGATTCGGCTGAATATTTTTTGTTTTTTCTAAAACACCGAAAAAAGTAGTTTCGAGATAAATGAGTATTAAGAGAATGAATGTAGACAAAAAACAGTGGCTCAACACCTATAAAAACGGCTGTAGAATTGAAAATAACGTCAGAAAGACTTTATTTTTGAATTAAAAAAAAAATCATACAAATTTTAGGCCTTAAACAATGCCGTTTTGATAAATACAATTTACGAATACTAAGCGATCCAAATATTTGCACAACACGATTAGGACAACTTTTGATGTAATATTTGCTAGAAATATCAATACCATTACATCTATGTAATATACGTTTGATTTTTTGTTTTGTTCGGTATTTAAAATTTTTTAATTTAACAATTTTTTATATAAAAACCATTTAATTACCAAACTTATAAAACTGCGAAAAAGCTTCGCTTCTCTTGTGTGTTTAGATTATTTTAAAAGAATTTTTTAAATTTAATTACACGAACTAATTATGATATAATTTTTTTTTTGCTTGAAGTAAGTCACTTCTTTCTTTCTGCACCAGTTTTGAAAAATAATAATATTATTATTCAAAAGTACAAAAAGCCAAAATCTATTCTGATGAACCATAAACTTCGCAGGTTTTTATCAAAATGTTTAATTAATCAAATTTTAAACTGAAACTATTAACATTTGATTTAATTCAAATTCGAATTTTTTATAATGGCTATATGGTAGTGTATATGAAGAGGGATAGCAAAACTGTGCTCTAAAAAGCCATATAAATAAATAAACATCTATATAAATAAATGTTTATATAACTTATATCTTCTTAAGTGGTTGTGTAATTTATATCGATTTTCTTTTTAATAACTTCGATGTTCAAGTTTGTCTAATGAACGATAAGATTTTATTACCTCAAACTCATCGAAAATAAACAGAAGTTAGCTAAAAAAACTCGGAATAAATATCTTAATTAAAGAAGTTCATAAGAAAAATGGTTCAAAGTTAATGAAAAGTATTATTAATTTGATAGTTTTTTCTTGAATTGAGGTAAGTTTTTTCTGTGTAGTGAAGCTCCTTAAAAAGCTATAAGATTAATAATTGCGTCGAAATTTCGTCGAAACAAAATTTCGATTTTAAAATCTTTGATTTTTGTACTAAGATTTTTAACAAAGAATTGGTGAATTTATTTTCCTATAAATTTCTTATAAAAAATTTTGTTGTATACTAGCTGTACTAAGCCTGCGTTGTTATTTCTTTCCGTTAACAAAAAAAGTGGTTTTGTATATGAAAAATTTCATATTTTATTGCATGCAAAAAAATAAATAAAATTTTTGATATTTTCAGTTAGTTAAAAATTAAAGAAACCCCTTAACTTCTACTCATATTTGTTGCTGAAGTTAATTGTGATAATGCACTCAAAAAAAAATATTAGTAAATTTTTTACAATTGACAATTGTGGCAAATATTTTCGTGCATTCTACGAATATTCGTAAAATATACGAAGTATTTCAATCGTGATATCTTAACGAATTCATTCGTGACGTGTTACAAATCTGATGTTGTATCTACGAATTTATTTGTTTTATATACCAATGATTTTCGTAATCAAACGAAAAAAAAAATAATTCATATGAGTGAATTGTACGAATTTTTGTGTACACATAAATAATAGAATTCGTCAATTTCTCGTACTAATAAATTCATTATTTCTTCCATTGCATTTATGTACTAATTAATGGTTTACTATTTACAAATTAAGACTGATATTAATAGAAAAAATTTATTCGAAGGTTGACTGTACGAATTATTTGTAGAATGTGCGAACTATAAGCTCAGTTAAAAAAATTTGCAACCGAAATTGTTTACAATGGTTTGTTGAACAACAACCAAATATAATAAAATGTTTTATTGCATGGTGGCCGTAGCCTCCTGGCAGTGTGCGTGGTCCGTAAGTTAAAGACCCATGGTTCAAATTTTAGAGCAAATAGAATGTTTTTAATTAATGTTTCTGTTCGACCAATTTGAAACAAAAAATTTTTTAAAATTAAAAATTTACACTTTTAAAAGTATTTTTTATTTAATTAAAATTTGAGAACAAAGTTTTTTTTATTGTTTTAGTTTATGTGATGTATTGAGTGTCGAGGCATCACAATTGAGCGACATGTTGTTTATTCAAGCTTTCGTAGCACAAACGCGTAAATAGCTAACGATCAAGCAATGCGTGGAATTGTAGATGGTTTTTGAAAAAACTAAATACTTTAATTAAAGTTACTTTTTACTAATATATTGCTGTGTTTTATATACTCAAACTTTTTGGAAGAAATTTCTTACAGAAAAGTAAGAATTAATACATTGCGTAGTTTAAAAGAAGTAAGTGAACAAACAAACCGACACAAAAAGCGACTTTCTTTTAAACTGTTTATGTATGGCTTTTTTTTCCTACGTGCGACACTGTGCAAATTGATTTTTGAAACATTAGTTTGATATCATCAGTCAAAACTTCATCACAGTAACACCAGTTGGTCTCATTGAATTCTGCACACAAACTGTTATAAATAAATAAATATATTTTTGTGTCATAAAACAATTCCTTTAATGTTGTTTACAAAATAAAAACACATTTTAATGCAAAATTTTTATACATGTACAATTTGCTGACTTTATATGTAGATCTAAAAAAAAAAATTAAACTAATTTTATAACCCAACAAATCTCTGCTCTTCAACTTTAAATTTCACAAAGCATAATAATATGTATGTATATCAATATTAGACTGAATTGTATGGAGTTTATTGTTGTTAATCATACGCAGCGGTGCACAAATGTAACTTTTGTGTTTAGTTTCATTATTGAAAGAGGAAAAACTGACACCTAATGCAATCTGATTAGTATATTTCAACAAATATCTAGCTGTCAAATATTCTCTCGGACGCCTTTGCATAAATCACAAATTTTGAATATTAAGCAAACGTATATTTAATGCCTTACATAGCTGCACGGCATTCGGTTGAGCACCTTCAAGGATCGTATGCTTTAAAGAATACACAATGAGAACAAAAAAAAAAAAAAAAAAATAAAATTATAATACAAACAAAAACAGTAAACAAAACAAATTGAATGAATTTTGAAATTATTTGTTAAAATTATTAAAATACAATACTACTCTTATCATTATTTACTGCTGACACCAACACTAAGATACACATGTGAAATTTTACTAAATGCAACCCAACGAATGCAACAAGCAATATACACAAAACATCAGCATGAAAATTCTTACACAATGCTTCGCACACAAAAGCATATACAAGCATACACAAGCACTTTAAAACATTTTCATTAAACAATCGTTACCGAAAGTGGAATCTTAAAAGCAGCCAAACGAACTTTAGTGCATTCTTGTTTATTGATGTCAAAGAGCAAGCAAAAGTGAATGTAGTAATTTTTGTTGTTGTTTTTAAGCAGTTAATAAGGCTATCTTTTTGTTTTGTTTCAATTTAATGCATTTTTATGTGTTCTTTACAACTAATTTAACGGCCCTGAATTAGTGGCAAACTTTGCTTGTGTGAGTATCTAAACATTTTTTTGAGGATTACATTGCGTCCGTCAACTTTCTGCTCACATCCTTATGCCTTGTTTGATGATACAAAGGAATAAAAAAATAGTCCACTCTGGCGTATAAGCGATTTGAATACAATTTTATATGAATTAATTTCTACCAGAAAGATGCAACTTCTTACAATTCTAAGCTTACGCTTACAATTGTTATAGTTTCAGCACTGAATTCTTAAACATAAAGTATTCTTTTTGTCTTCATTTAAATCATTTTGTGAAAAGATTTAAAGATAAAGAAAAATATGTGCTGCGCAATATTATTTTGAGCTGACAGAGTCAAGTCACGAACACGAGCACAATTCAAGTAAGCATACCCTGCAGCCATGTAGAGCTGCACAATTACATATATGCATATATATATGCATGCATATGCTCACACATATACAAAGCAACATTAAAGCACACTCATACGTACAAACAAACACATGATCTAACATTAATATGCAGCATATGTATGCGCGCAAATGTGTGTTCATGCAGCAGCTTTGGAATGCATTGAGTTGCATTTTTAATATGACAAAAATTGTTTACACCGCAAGAAAAAAGTATATAATGGAGATATGTGTGCTTGTTCACAAATAAGAAAAAAGAGAAATTGTGGAAAAAATCCAGCTATAAATAAAATTATATGCAAGTGAGCTAAAAACGCACACAAATACATACTACAACATAGCAACTGGTTTACTTTTTCTTTAGCGCTGGCTTTTCTTGCATGCAACTGATGTTGCACTGTTTTTATGCAAGCTGTGCGAATGTGTGTGTCAATCTGTTGGTGGTAGCAACTATTTATCAAACGCTGTTCACTATTCCTCCATGGTTCATCTGTATATTCGTCTGCTCGTCTATCTAAAAGTCGACTGTCGTTTCTACTGCTTACATTGCGCAATAATAGATATCTGTGTTGATGTTTCTGTCATGTTCTTTCATCATCTATTTGGTGGGGGGAGGAGAAAGTGCTTCTTATCAAACATGCACCAAATGATGATCTAAAGATAACGATAACTAAAGAGTGCGATGCACTTACTGACATGCATATAACAACAATTATTTATTTCTATTCTGTTTTTTGACTCATTTTTAATGTGTTACAATTTAAGAATAATGAAATTGTTTTCTTAAGAAAAGGAAAAAAATGTGTTGGAAGAATTTTTCTACTAATCAATCAATTCTATTTTAAACGTACCGGCCTTATCGGGCCTTATCGTGTCAAATTTTGTATGGAGCATAACTGACGGAAATAAAAAGCATAGTCTGCAGAAAAAAAGTTTGGCGTGATTTTTGGCACAGTTATAGGGAGCACAAAATTAACAAAAACGTCGAAAATCAATTTTATTAAAAATCATATCTAAACCACTTTTAAACTGAATGTGAAGTCTGAATAACCATTGCAAATGTTATTACAGTGACTTTAATTTAAAAATGATTTGAAGAAATTAAGGTGGTTGTGGGTTCCATACCTTGCGGTGACTTAATTGGTTTCGAAGAATAGATTCAAAGAAAGCTACTAAAATTTTTTAAAAATTTGTTTCTTAAAGCTGGCAAATTAACCCTTTCAGCATTTTTAAAATTAGGGTAGGAATTCTTTAGGGGTTAATGAGATATGGTAATTTTAACATATAAACGCAAACATTTTTTTTTATTAACAAAAAATTTTTTTCAATTGGTTAAGTTTCTTAACCCAATTCTAAGTTTTTAATACCGTTGGCAAAATAATTGATTTATTTCGAAAAAGTGGATGTTTAAAATCAATCCGTTGTAGGTAAAATACTATGGGCATTGATTTCTTCAGGTCATAAAATAAGTGGGATATAACTCCCTTGGGTAATGCTCCTTTTTTTTAATGTAATTTGTTATAGTGCTGAGCGATAACTACTACGATTAATACATGTTTATGATTGCAGTCAGGGCCATAGAAAGGATATGTCCATGGCGGGGTTTTCATGAATTTTTTTTAATTAAAATATTAAAATATACATGTATTTGTTTCATTTCATTTTAAAGTTAAATTTTTTATGTACTGTATATGTATATTAAGGTGCCTCGACTGATGAGGGTATAGTTTCATTTGTACCTCTCAAAAAATCAATCTTGGTCGATTTTATAACGATTTTTAAAAGGATTTGGCTGTTACGATAACAGCCAGTGAACTCTAAGCTATTTCACGAAAACCTCAAAAAAATCATAATATCTTAAATATTTTAGCTGGTGTAAAATTTGTAAGAATAATAAACTGCCAGAAGTTAAAGGCTGGGAAAACCTTTTTCAATCTTCATCAAAAAAATAAAAGTTTTGAAATAGGATTGAATAGGATTACTAAAGATGACGTTGTTGTTCGTGAATTTTTTTTTTGAATTTTTTTAAAGTTATTTTCACTAAAATTAAAAAACAACTTCATTATTTTTAATGCGATCCCTACTTTCAAGATATCGTTAAAAAGATTTTGTTTTTAATATAAGGTTTAATATAAGAAAATAAAATTTTTGATATAGATTTGAAGAATTTTTCCAGCCTATAATTTCTGGCTTTTTATTTTTAGCCATTTTTACACCAGCCAATAAATAAAAAAAAAACAATAAACATGGTTTTTGGAGGTTTAGCATAATGGCTTAGCTCACTGGCGTAGTAGCTTACATAATTTGGGAATCGCTATAAAATAGAAAAAGGTAGACGATTCAACTCATAACACAGACTTTTACACTTCAACGCAACTTCAGTATATGACTTGTTAAGTTTTTTTAGAACATATTTAAGTGATTCAATGAAACATTTGCTTAAATGCATTCATTTTTATTTATATGTCGAACATCTGGAGGGGGTTCGAACTCCCAAAATCTCCCTTATCTACGGCCCTGATTGCAGTATTCTTAAAATTGAAAAAATTGCCATAAGAATTGAAGAAATCCGTTCATTGAACGATCTTAGATTACGATTACAGCAATCGTTATTTTGAAAAGTTGAAATTATGTTACTGCAATCTAAAGTTATTAAATGATCTTATATATATTACGCAAACGCAAATTTTTTCCGGTGTAAGCCTTTTTAAGCACAAGTTTAATCTCAATAAATTTAGTATGGATTGGTAGGTTTAAACCTGTAAATGTGCAAACTGGACTTTTTATTTCTTAAAAGTTTATATTTTTTAAGTTACAGCGAGTTAAAGTTTGCATATAATTGTTGTTGTTATGTTGCTTTTTCTCTTTTTAATTTTTAGCATATGCCTAAAAATATGTGAATTATTTAGCGCTAGCTATCGGATAAAAGCTCTGAAACTGTTATACTGACGAAAAATCTCTTATAATTTCAGAGCTAAAACTATGAATTGATATATTCAATATCAAAGTGATACTGGAATGATTTCTTACAGTTAAAAAAAAAATTTCTAAACTGTTGGTCGGAAAATTTTTTAGTTTTTAAAAATTTACACAAAAATTTAATAAGGAATTGGAAACTGGTAATGAAGCATTTTTGTTCAAGCATTTTTCAACTGAAAATAAAAAATATTCTTTCTCCTGTATGTTTAAAATACATTTGGGTATAAAATTAAATATGCAACAGTATATCGTCGTTGCGCGTGCAATACCGCATTTATTGCAAAAAGGCCAAAATTAATTTTATTTCAATTTTGATCAGTTGAAAATCTATTCAATAGCTTAAAATATAATCCAGGTATGTTTGATTTTGGCGTTTTAATGCCACATTGGCTTACTAGTTTGTAATAGTATCCGAACAAAACTCCCTGATCAAAAAACGTTGATCAACTTAATATGTTACTTTAAAAATAATTAAAACAAAAAATTTAATTTTCAAAAGTCTTTTCCAACCTTTAAGGTACAAAACAAAAAATTTTTAACATTTATATAATAAAACCTTAAACTATTCTCTATTTTATTTATTTTATATTTTCTGTGCTTCATATTAATACAATCTGATAGTCATTAATATTATATGAGTTTTTTTGTGTGTATTAACAATAGGGGTATTCACAATTGTGTGGCATCGTTGTATTTTTTTTTTTGCCATAGTTGAAAATCACAATTATTAGCACCCTTTAAAAGAGAATTTGTGGTTGGGAACCTCTCACTATAGCTGTTTGTTTCTATGCAAATAAATTAGCTATCCAATTTGATATATTTTATTAATAAAGGGTGGTTGAATTTTAAGAGCCGATGTTGATTGTGAATTCAACACAAATTATTTAAAAAATTATTGTCATTTCTTTTTTTTTTTGTATGGAACAAAATATCGGCCAAATGACCGCCGCGTCTTCGGGGGCACACCTCCATCCGATGATCCAAATTTTCAATGACGCTGAGGCATAATTGAGGTTCTGTGCCGTTAATGTGCCGAATTATCTCATCCTTTAGCTCTTGAATTGTTGCTGGCTTATCGACGTACACCTTTTTTTTCAAATAACCCCAAAGAATGAAGTCCAACGGTGTCAAATCACATGATCTTGGCGGCCAATTGACATCGCCACCACGTGAGATAACACGGCCATTGAATTTGTCGCGCAAAACAGCCATTGTTTCGTTAGCTGGGTAGCGAGTGGCATGGTCCTGTTGAAACCTCATATTGTTCACATCCATATCTTCCAATTTGGGCCATAAAAAGTTCTTTATCATCTCACGATAGCGAACACCATTCACCGTAACTGCCTGACCGGCCTCATTTTGGAATAAATACGGCTCGATGATGCCGCCAGCCCATAAACCGCACCAAACAGTCACTCTTTGTGGGTGCATTGGTTTTTTTGACAATCACTCTTGGATTATCATTCGCCCAAATACGGAAATTCTGCTTATTGACGAATCCACTGAGGTGAAAATGTGCCTCATCACTGAAGATGATTTTCTTCGAAAATTGATCAACTGTTGCCATTTCTTGCCACCATTTTGACCATTGACTACGCTTGAAATGGTCAAGAGGCTTTAGTTCTTGAGTCAATTGTACCTTGTAAGCGTGTAAATGCAAGTCTTTATGCATAATGTTCATCAACGATGAGCGTGAGAGGTGCAATAGTTGGGCACGACGACGAGTTGAGGTGGACGGCTCTTCAGCCATACTATCGCGAACAGCAGCAATGTTTTCTGCAGTACGAGCAGTATGAGCATGCACTTGTGTTTTCACATCTCTTACAGCCCCGGCTTGCTAAAATTTTTGCACAGTTTTTCCGATTGTACGCACATCTGGACGATTAAATTGACCATAAAAATCACGAAGAGCACGATATGCATTTTAATTTGAACGTAAATTTTCATAATAAACCTGAATAAGTTTTACGCGTTGCTCGATTGGGTATCTTTCCATGGTTCAAATTGAATTAGTTTGAAATTGAGAAATATCAAATGAAATGCAGAAAAAACTTGACGGTTAGGTGTGGTTCACATTCAACATCAGCCCTTAAAACTTAGCCACACTTTATATGGCAACAAATGTTTAACTTGCATTTTGAGCTTTTTTCATGTTTGCAATTAATAAATCACTGGCAATCGATCAGTTTTTTATTGAATTTTAAAACCACTATAGTAAAGCATATCATTGCACTACTCTAATTTTCATGTAAAACAACAAAAAATATAAGAACCTCTCGGTAAAGTGTGGTATCAATACGACGGGGTTTTTTAACTACACTGAAAGCAACACAATTGTGAATACCTCATTTGTTTGGTTTTGTTTTTGTTGCTTTACAAATGAATTTATTTACATTTTTTAGTTTTAAGTAATTAATAATAAAAAATTGAATTAAAAACCTTTTGAACTATTTATTTCTTAAAGTTTTAACTCCCGAACTTATCCCGGCATTGAGACTTTTAATCCCGAGATCGAGAAAATTTTCCGGGATTGGACTTCCTTGTAAGTACGGGTATGCACTTGCATATGGGCATTTCCACCAAAAGGTCTATCGGGAATGAAGAATTAAATATTACTGAAATTTTTTTCAACCTAAGTAATAAAGAAAGCTGATTTTAATTTGCATTTTTAAAAAATGGCAACAAGCATTTAATAGCAACAAAAAGTTTAAAACTGGTTACGAAAATTCTGTTGCTGTGCACTTTATATGATTTTCTAGTTCAATTAAATAAATAAAACTATAAAAATTTGTACTTCTTTGAAGAGAAAAATCTCTATCAAAACGTATGTGCCGTAACGTATAATCTAATAGAATGTATAAAAATAATTAAAGTAGAATTTTCAACGAACTATATGTTATGAGTATATAGCAATATTGTTCCGGATAATATTAAAGTAACTTGATAAAAAAAATCGTGCATACTTTTTCGTTAATATTGATGCAGGAAAAACCATTTATTTTTTTTATCGCAACGCGTCTTTTTTGTTTGTTTATATCTTTGGGCAATATTTTTGATCGTTTCCACCTTTTACATTAAATATAGTACTACGAGAGTGCTATCCAAAATTAAAATAGGACAAAAAATTTTTAAATTTTTGTTTGCTTATTTTAATTTTTAACAGCAAAAACGGCATACGAGCGTTACGTGCGTGGCCATGGAAATGCCAATATGTGACTTAATTGTATACATATTTCCAATAATTATAGAGAAGTACAGTTCGTATTGCTGGTCATGCTGATTTGACTCGTCTATTGAAATGGCACTAGGTCGCAGGACTTCTGCTGCTGGTTCTACTTCTAGCAATATTTTGCAGCGCTTGCCTGATATTTCTAATAACAAGTAGCCCATACACCTCATTTTGTCAGTATCGTGAAATTGGAAATCTTAAGACTACACGTAAGATTTGCATTTGGTGTAAAAAACAGTGTGCGACGCACTTGCTGTCACTTATACTTTAGATAAATGCTGTTTCTTTAAAAAAATTAAGCTTTTTGCTTCAGTTTTTTTTTAATAACTTCTTAAATAAATATGTTAAAATGTACATATAAGTACTATTTTTTTTTTAATATGTTGACAAAGTTTTTCATATAAATACAAGCTTGCTACAAATGTAGACTTCCCTAGTCTTTCTTCTTTTAAAAGAAAGTGAAAATGAATCCCAAAAACAAAATTTGTCAAAAAACGATTAATAACGGGTATATCAGCTAGTACAAAGCAAAAATGTTACAAATAATTTCCTTGATAGCAACTCAGTTTTAAATCAAAGAGAGAGTAGAGCGGATTAGAAGTTTAAGTACAGAAATAAAAATAGCTCGGATTCGAAGGCAACAGCTGCAAAACTTTGTTAACTTTGTAGCGGAATTAAAATAAACAATTTTATAAGAAACAAATTTGCTTTCGCTTGCGAAACATAGCTTTTCCCTTTCCTATTATAGTAAACTTGAAAAAAAATCATTCGATATTTCTAAGTATTTTTTATATTTTTTTAGCTTAACGCAAGATTCCTTAAAAAAGTAAGCGCTCATTAATATTTTTCAAAAATTTGAACGCGGATCTGCTATCAGTTTAAAATAAGTTTATATAAAGTCATTTCAGTTTAATGTAACTAACTGCATATTTGTCTGTCACTATTTATTTATCTATTTATTAGTGTATTGATTTAAATATTATTTTACAGAAATATCCTTCCTTCTGTCCGCTTTTCATGGAAGCAACAAGTTATGAAAATAATTTACATTTTATTGAATGCACGTTTATTTTTTAATGTCGTCCCTTTAGATTAACATAATACATATTGTAGCAGATGGTGCTTGCTGCATAAGTAGCCATACCAATGCGAATCCGTCCTGAATCAATTTAAGTTAAATTAAAATGAAGCGCATCGCAAACATCCGGCGGGAATGACACGCAAAACGTGAACATATTTTAAGATAAGCTAGCAGGATTGGAATGAAGCAAAAATGACGTTGGAATAAATTAATTGAACAGGAGGTACATTTTAAAGACTATCTAAATAGTTTTGAATTGCAATTTCAGTTTTATTAAAAATAAAATATTCTTTTATTTTAATCTCATTTATAAAATTCAAAACTTTCAATGTGAATTAAAAATATTTAAATTTTTTAGTGTCAGTAGAACAGTATTCAGTAAAATATGATAACAATTTTATGCCACTCATTGAGGAGCTAACGATGCTAAACGATGAAAGAACAAACTCATATTTACTAATATGTGAACATGGACGGAGTGCCTGACGCTGAAATTACTTTTATTGTTGTACTTATTTAAATTATGATATCAATTTAAACTTAAGCTAAGTAGGAAGTCGAAACTATTGACCGAAAATCAAACCACAAGGACATCACAGATTATGCCAATGATATGCCACTGATTCACCAGTTTTGTTGCTATCTCTGATTGTTTCTTTCAACCAACGTTTTCAGGTTCCGCAGCAAAAATGACACTGAAAATTATTTAACCCTTTACTGTACCATTTTGAAGATCTGCAACAAACCAAATTAAAATGAAAAATGCAAGTGAAGAAAAAAAAATGTTGTTTCGCAATTTTTTTGAGGCAATCATATAAAGCTAAAGTTTATAGATTACAAAGTTTTTGTAGACGTTATGCAAAAAAGCAAAGAGAAAGAGAAATACAAACTAACTTTTTCAAAGTAAACTTATTGAATTAGCTAAAAATTTTCTCATTTTATTTTTTATTGTTTTTGTATTTATTGAGCTTGTTGTTGACAAATAAGAATAAATCACATTGACGATAGAAATCATGATACAAAGAACTACAGATAATGTATTGCGCAAGTCCGCCATCTTCAATGTGACGTAGGTGGAGCTCGTTGTTGCAACCGTAGTCACAATTTATTCATAGGGTGTAAAGATTTTAAAATGTCGAAATTTTTTTATGAAAACTTTTTTACGGAAATGAAAAAAATTTCGTTAAATAAAACACAATTCGAAAATAAAGTAAATATATCTTTTCGTACTTGTTTGTGAAAAAATTGCATATTTTGTAGGGTGTTTTAACCACTTTTTACTCCTTTACACAAAAAGCAGCTACATTGCTTGATGTGTTTGACAGAATTTTGACTGTTTTTTATTTTCATTTTGCTATCTTCGTCTCCTTTGTTGTTTAATTTTCTCTTTTTGACGAGGTGCGCAGTGCGCAGTACATATTTTTCGTTGCGCTGGGAACACTTTATCTGTAGTTCTTTGTATCATGGATAGAAATAACAAAGATTAAAACAAACATTTAGACATTAGTTATTAAAAAACCTAAATTTTTCAAAACTATAAACATTTAATAACACACACAACACAATTGATCAATAGAAGCTAGGTCAAAGTCCTTCCAAGGGCTGTAATGGCCAGTTTATTTTTATTTTATTAATTAAACATAACTTTGAATTGCATTTAGTTTTAGCCAGCAAAACAAATGAACAAGAACAACAAATTTATCACCAAAAATATCAAAGGAAGACTTTTTATAAAACAAAACAAATTTTTCAATGAATTTAATTGTGATCAGGTAAGTTTGAAGAAGGAAAACAACAGCAAATTTGTTTTTGAATATTTTTTATTTAGAAGCTGAAATGATTTTAAAGTAGTTTTGAAAAATATAAATAAAAAAAACAGAATTTTCTCTATTACTTCATAAAAAGGAGTTCTACGTCTGTACTTACGATACTATCGAAACTAAGTCTTTTTTTGGGACTGAAATGATATTCATCACTTTCCAGATATTAGGATAGTATGAAGTAGTGAAGCTATGGTTAATAATATGGGTAAACGGACTGATAATAAAAGGCAATATGATTTTCAAAAATTTCATGGAAAAATCTATCTTCCCCAGAAGCATTTGATTTAATTCTACTTAGAGAGCGGGCAACATTGTACTCATGAACTGCATTAAAATACAATTTATTAAACGATACAGCTTCATTGCTATCAGCAGGATCGAGAATAATATTAGCATTATCACTGGCAGAATTAGCTACAAAAACTCTTTTAGAGAGTTAGGATCAATACTGCTACTCTCAGAAACCTTTCGGCATGCACCAATACTTTTTAAATTGTTCCACAGCTGTTTCGAAGACAATGATAGTTTCAGTTTTGACATAAATTGCATAGATTTAGACTGTCTTACGGCAGAGGTAGCTTCATTCCTTGCCTTTTTTGTGTCTCCCAGTGTAAAGCAGTAGGATTGCGCTTCCGTTTGCTGTAGGTTTTAAATTTTTATTAAAAAAAAACATTTTTGATTTTTGATTGATTTTGATTGACTAAATTATTTATTATGAAATATTATATTAAAAATATTACAGTAGTAGAATTCTTAAACATTTATAAACAATGATTCACAAAACTGCATTCTGTAGCTCAAAGAACTAGTGGCGAATGCAGAGTAGATACAATTTTCAAATTTAAAACATACACAGATTATACATGGGGTCTTATTATATATGTAGAATATTAAATGCAATTTGTTATTAATTGATAAGAATGAGAAATAAAAAATACAAATTTCGCAAAATATGATATCTTCCATCCTTTTTTTAAATAAAAATCCAAGACACGAAAGGTAAACAGAAAAAATGTTAATTAAATTTTCCATACAACCATCTCATTCTTTACCGTTTCGAAAATTTTTAAAGAATTTTAATGACTGGTAGATTGAAGGGTTAAGCATTTACAGCTCAGCTTGCACGTGTTAAAATGCGAATTTTATTTCATTCTGTTTCACTTATAGCTGTTTTTGAACAGTTATTGTGTGCCATTGTTGCCAAGATATATTGTTTCGACTGTATATGTGAGTTTGTATGTTTGTGCTTGTGTTTTTGTGCAGACTTCGAAATGCTGATTTCTATGCGGTAAAATTCGGGAATTGTGTGGAAATCCATATGAAATCATTGCATTAAGTGATGAAATATTTAGTGCTAAAATTTGGCAAGCGTTAAAATTTTAGAAAATTATGTGCTTACTTTAAAACGTAACAGTTACAGGAATGCTGTCGAATAACTCACAATTCAATTAAATGATATTAATTGAATTAAATGATATTAATTGAAAGTTGATTGAAACGAAAGTGAAAAGACATTTGGTGCAAAAAAGGAGTGAAAGAAAAAACTGTGTTTTGAGAAAATTTAATCAAAAGTTTTAAGAGTATGTAGCTCGTAAACTAATGGTTCAATTGAGCTTATTTCTTGTTTAAAATAAATTTTTGAGTTTATTTGAGTGAGAGATAAAATGGCTTTTTATATTCTTAACGCTGGATAACCAATGTTAGTCGTTTCGTCTAACACTGCTCAATTCTAGCCAATATCTAAAATCTTGTGAATCTTTTTATAAATGTAGTGTTAGTCGAAACGACTAACATTAGCTTTAACGTAACTTTTTATACCCCCACGCGTATTACGTAAGGGGTATATTAACTCTGTTACTTCGTTCGTAACGCTTATAAGGAGATATTTTTTTGATCAGCATCACCTCCTAAGTCGATTAAGCCATGTCCGTCTGTCCGTCTATTCATCTGTCTGTCTGTCGACACGATTACAGCCACAGTTTTTAAGCTATCATAATGAAATAAAAGAGGTATGCTTTTATTTAAAAAACGAAGATAAAATTCGGGAATGAGCAAAATCGGATGAACACCTCGCCTACCTCCCAGAAAAAGGGAATTTATCAAAACGGTATCTTTTAAGATGCCACAAAAATAAACTTGGAATTTTGCACATTAGCTTTGGAGTGAAATATTCACCACATATTTGAAATTTGTCAAAATTAGATGAAAACCACCTCACACGCAAAGAGGCGTCATTATAATACAAAACCTTAATAAATTCAAAAAAATCATGTTTTAAACATGATATTTTACACATAAGCTTTGATAATTAGGATGAACTCTGAGTTTAAAATTTTGTATATTTGGATGAAAACCATGCCCCCTAGAAGAGGTGTCATCAGCATTATACAACATTGACAACTTTTTATATACCAAAATACGAATGTGGGGGTATTTTAAATTCGGTTTAGTCGAAGTTAATTCCTTTGTTGTAGGAATATAGTGTTTTGGTTATAATTTTTTTATAGTGCAGCGAATTGTGTCTCTTGTGTTAAACAATTGATTTAAACCTTTTTATTTTAATAATAATAAATAGTGCTTTATTCGTATAATGATAGAAGAGCCTTTTAAGTTTTTTATGTTTATTTACTATTTTTTTTTTTCAATAATCTTATGTGGTATATCTCAAACTGATAAAATAAGTAGCTTATAAAAAAATGTAAAAAATAAAAAAAAAACAAAGGCCAATAATAATGTTTTTTTTATTTCTAGTAGAATATACATAGGTTTTCCATTTTCAACAGCTTTTTATGTATTTCATGTAATAACAGCTCCTCTAAAACGAGTTTTGGAGCGAGATAGTCGAATCGACTAACATTGGTTATAACGTATTAGAAATATGAATGGTTATCCAGGGTTAAAGGCATATGAGCATTCCCAAACGGACATGGTCTCGCTCTGGATAATCATGTTTACATTCATTCAGCTTGATAGTATAATAGTGCCAAAAATCGCCAAGAAAATAAGAAGTATTCTTGGGAGAGCATAACCCAAATCATCCTCGGTACTGGAGTTAATCTATGTAGAATCTTAATTTTAATTGAGTACATGGATTCATTTTAAGAAATAACGTCTGAAACAAAATTAAAGTCATTGCAAGCACTTCTCAGCGGTTCATTTTGTAAGTAATGTGTTCTACAAAAATTTTTGTAAATTCACTCAAAAGATCTTCTAGGATGAAGAAGAATATTAAAGTAAATTTTAATTTATAAATATGGAATATCTACATATCCATGTAGAAGCTTAACCATCCAATTAACAATAAGCATAGTTCTCCGACATTTTTAAAGTTGGATGATTTAAGACCTGTAATCGTTATTCATAAGGGGGCAGATGAAACTCAGTTCTACTGTAAAAATTGCTTAAGCAGAACAAAAGAAATTGTTTCTGTACTGATTTAATGTCGTCAATATAAAAATCGTATCGTGGACACCATACAATTAAAGCATATTCTTATAGGCCGCACTAGTGAAGTGAACAAAGTTTTCGTTATAAAAGAATCATTCAATTCTTTTGCCCATTGTTTAATAAATAAAAGGGTACAATTTGCTCTATTTATTAATTTATTTATATGAATATGAAAGCGCAGTTAAGGAAACATAGTATCTTCAAGACCATGGAAGCTCTCAAAAGATTCTAATGTGTTATCACAAATTTTGTACGTATGCCTATCCTATGGTTTACGCGAAATTAGTCATGAACTTTCATTTTTTCATATTGAGATTCATGTGATTTATTTTACATCATTTATAAAGATTATTGATGTGAATGTGTTAGATCCCGGCGTCATATAACATAACAGCGTTATAAAGAAATAGTGTGACGTCGTCAGCATACATATTGTCGCTTAAGAAAATAAATGTCGTATGTTAAAATGTTCACTTTTGAGATTATTGAGAAAAAGAGGCTTTAAATTCTAAAAACATAGCGGTAAGTTCGCAAACATTTCGGAATCTATTGTAAAATGTGTCTGCAAAAAGTCCTGAAATTCTCATGAATATTGCTTAACTAGATTTTGAATTATAGCCCCTTTTTCTCAATAATCTCAAAAGTGAACATTTTCACATACGAAATTTATTTTCTCAAGCAACGATATGTAAGAATGCGTTATTACAGATGGCAAATCGTTTATGAAAAGAAAAAAGAAAAGAGGCCCGACGTGACTTTCTTGAGACACTCCCGTTGTAACAGGAAACTCGAATGATTTTACGAGTTTAAATAGAACAGATTGTGTTCTATTACTTAGGAACGATTCAATCCACCTCATACAATATAAAAGGATTTGCAGATATTTTAAGAATTATAAAACTGTGTTGCTATAAACTATTGTGAGATAAATACTCTTAGATTGAACATTATGGAGATACCTGCCATTATTGAAAGAAGATGATGAATAAGTCGACTTAAAAAAATAAGGCGAATAAAACGCATAAACCGCGACATCCAGAATATGTGACAACAAAAATTTTTTGTTTAGATTCAGTATAGATGACCAATTTATGAAAGACAAACTTTTTTTGAAAATAACATAATTAGTTTTCTTAAAGTTGAATTCGATGAACGGTTGAATAGCATGGTTCTGCACAAAATTTAGACTGATTTCTATAGTCGGATGATGAAAATTTTTGAGAGTAACCAGGTCGGATCTTGACATTGTAGCAATGTTGCTCTCATCAAAAAATACCTGATAGAAAAATACCAGTTTAGTTAGAAAACACCTTGGCTTGAGAGCTCATTTAAAATGTAATTACTAGATTAACTCTTAGGCGAAGGTAAAAATATCGAAGGATTTTTGAACCAAAAGTTCCAAGAAACATTAGACAGGTTCAAGGAATGCTCTAAGCTCTAAGCAAATTTTACTAATAGATAGCAAATATTTTCTATAAACTTCTAATCTAGAAAATGGAGGGATATATGAGTATGTAATGTAGAGATTCAAGAAATCGTACTTTACATAAACACAACAAAGTTCTATGTGTGCAGCTTCTCAGATATATATATTTCTTGAGATAAATTTGTTGATTTGAGCAGTAAACGTACTCCTTTTTTAAAGGAATTACCAGGAATAGAGTTGCTATCTTTACGATATATGTTAAATTTTTTACACAGAATTTCAGAATTTAAAGTATGTTGTTTGAACCGAGTCTAACTAAAAGCAATCATATAAAAAAGAATGATGTGAGTCATAATAGATAAACTAATCAACTTTGTATTAATGCCACTAACGTTTTGATATAAAATGAGGAACTGAAGGCAGCAAACTAGTTTTTTTGGTTCAAGTTGCGACGAGGTAAAGAAGCAAGATCACTTCTAGATTGGAATCTTGGATTATATTCATATACTACAGTAAATTTACGCTGATTTTCAATTCCATTATCTGTGGTGGCATTCCCGTCAGATGGAGTGAATTTAAAAATTCTATTGATATTTTTCTACAGCAGTGTTTACGAACTTGTAATGTACTACCTCGTTTTGGATGTTATACTGAAATTTATTGACGTCTTTGTTCGTTGCGGCAATAGTTTGTTTGCGTATATAATCGTGATTTTTATAGATGGTTTGAATATTGGGAAATACTTTTTCAAAAAATTCTTATTTTGACGTCACTGAATTGCAGAATAAAGAAATTAGAAATTTCAGAACGAGACAAAGAAATTAACCCTGAGCTCAGATAAACCAGCATCTTTCCGCACCCAATATTCAGCAATTGATTTGAAAATATCTTGCTGATCGATCATTTTGTAGATGTAAAAGCATATTTGTAGTTACACTAAAAAAAATCTGCTTCCCTTAAACTGTGGAATCAATTCATAAGCTTGGGTTTTTCTATGTTCTATAGAGGTTTCTCCTTAAAGTAGAGAATTTTTACATAATTTCATCATAATCATTCTCACAGGATGTGGTTTAAAATTTAAGTAGGGTTTTTTTTGCAAAAATTCCAAAATTTTACAGGGATTCGATGAAAAATTAAAAGAGTAGAAAATTTCTTGTTTTCAGAGAAAATTTTTCTCTTAGTTATAGCTTATTATTAGTAGACGGTAGAAAATTTCTTGTTTTAAGAGAAAATATTTCTCTTAGTTATAGCCGATGATAAATAAGTGGTAGAAAAACGTACTCAAATGTCATAAGATGTCAACACAATTGGTCTAAGTTTCTTTAATTTAGCGAAATAGTTCGTAATTTATTGAATAAATTTCTTTAACTTTTTTACACTTCTGTTGTAAATTTAACGAAAAATATATACTTCATTTCTAGAAAATCAGCTATGGCGCTAAATAAAGCCCGATTTTATAACGATTGGGTGCTATTCTTCTAGATTTTCTGGACATTTTTCTGAGTGCACTTTCAATGTCTTAACGGGTCACTGCAAAATTAAGTTTTTCAGGCAAGCATTTATTTTGTTCGCTAGTGTCAATCAAGGAATTACAGGTAGTGTTTGCCTGAAATCTCCTCCAAGTAATATTACTGCGTTCCCAAATGGTCTGATGTTTCTACGCACATCTTGCAACGATCGATCAGGAGCCTCGTTCAATTTTTTATGTGCCATTGTGTATTCATCCCATGCAATTATATTGCATTTCTGCAATACTTTTTCCTTGCCGGATGCTTTGGAAATGTTGCACGTGGTAGTTTCAAAGAATTTCATGTTCATTCATTCAAAGAAATCGATGGCCAAAATTTCAGCCCAATCGGCACAGTAGGGCGGGAAAAGAGGTTGTGATAAAATTTTTTTTTATTTAATCACTACCCTATTTGAATGAACTGTTGTGTCAAAATTCCAAGGCAATAAGTGAAGAATTTTTGGTGATTAGATATTTTGTACAAACATGCATTTACATTTTTATTTATATTAATTTACTTGCATTTTTTATTTGTAGAACAAACTATTTATATAATAACAAAACAACTAATTTGTGCTCAATTTTATTGGTTTCTTTTTTTTAACTTTCAAATAACATTTTTTTTTTTTGTTGCATAGACTACAAATTCAAAGTAAGTAAATCTAATAAATCAATCTTGTTTCAGCTTAAATTTTAAAAAGTCAGTGACATTTCACCCATTTTGAATGTATGGTATTTTTATAAAATGTCCCTTTCTTTCAGAATATGATATCAATATTATGGTTTATAAAACAAAACGGTAAATATTAGAAAAGTAACTTAAGCGACCTTCGGGTGAAATTTCACTCATATGCGAGAAAAAGGATCGGAAAGCATATTCTTTCATTCAACAAATATATATGCGGTGAGCATAAAACTACTTTTTACTTCTGCACTAACTGTAAATAAGAAACTGTATTTCAACAAAATAAACGTAAATAAAAGAAAATTGATAATGTTTAGTTAATTAGGCGTACCAAATACTCATGGGTGAAATTTCCCATTAGGGTTTTATTTGTGACTTATTTTGAGGGTTGGATGAGGGTTAATTAAGTGCATTGATGCTTAAACGCGCCCAAATGTGCAGATAAATTTTTGTGCTTTCACACGCATATAAAGCTCATGCATAAAAAAAAATCACACCTGTTCACTCTGTCATTTCAAGCGGAGAAGACTGCGTCGCTTAATTTCTCTAATGCACGTAAAAAAATATGCATGAATTATAAAAGATGTTATTAATAAGGACAATAAGTTAATTTTTGTGAAGGTAATTCTTCTTCAAAATTATTTGTGCTAATGATCAATAAAAATATTTCTTTTAATGAATGATTTTATTGATGCGCAATGTTTGCTTTGCTTCACATCATTAGTAAGCACAAGAACATACATAAGAATAGAAATTAATGTAATTTAAATAAATAAGATTTATTAAACAACAACAAAACGAAATATCACATCGTAAATATTTAGAAAAATAACAGATCGTAAAAATAAGAGCCCAATTAACAGTAAGCGTGAAAACACTTAATAATGTTGATCAATTCAAGGTTAAACTATTTAAGAGTTTCACTTGCATGTAATAAGAAATTTAAACATCGAAGAACTGTGCAACAAAAAGCTTACTTAAGTTTTCTCAGTGAAGAAGCTTAAAGCTCTCTACCACAGTTGCAAAAATGTCTTAGTTGTAGAATTAACACCACAGGAAAATTTCTAACATTATTTCTTTAGAATTTGTTGCTAAAAAGCTTACACTAAATTTAAAGACGACATTTAAATTACTTTTGGCAAAGCCAAATGAATCTTTAAAATATACTTCTTTTGTATTAAGCAAATCCACATAAGTACAATTTTTTGAATTAGGGACTGCTTTTTAATAAAATATTGACCAAACATCCGTGTCTATCTCTTGAATAGTTTCATTTAACTTATGTAACCGTTTTCTTCCTCTTGTATGTGTTAAATGAAGCAAAACAAAATGTTTTACTTCATTTAACTAGGACAAATATAATCAGTGTGTACTATAATTTTCTCACCATGCTGAATCTACTGTAAAATCGCCCTTACGAATATAAAACAGTAATTTAAATGAAAATTTTAAAATAAAGATAACAATTTAACCAATATGTTGTAAAATATTTCTGATTTCATACTGAAATCCACATGACTAACAACCGAGTTACAAAGAGACAAATATTTAGAGATAACCTCATTTTTGCTAAAATTAGTTCTATGGGGAAAATATAAAAAGGCGGTTATTCCTTAAGGACTCTTTCCATCTAAAATATCCTTAATAAATAATATTGGAAAACGTTTTCTGCTTTGCAAATTCCAAGCAGTTAATACTGTAAGAAAGAATATTTTTATATGTATTCAAATGACGCAAAGCGAAGCAAGCGATAAACACTTGCACTCAATGTAAAAATTTAGTAGTTTCAACGGACTAATTTCATCTGCACACTAGAAAATCTCGAGAATGGATAAGTAAAGTGGGTCTGTTGATACACCGTTAGAAAGGTTGTTTTATTGTCTTTAAAATAAATGTTTAAGAAAAGTTTTCCGTGAGTCAGTTTTTTTGCTTGAAACAATAGTGTAAATTCAAGTTAAATTTTGAGCTGTACAAAAAAAAACTATTGTTTTTAATCTTCTATGTGCCTTATTCTCGAATTTATGAGTTAATACAATCAGTGATTGTAAAAGGGCAATTTTTTTGTCTGTTTTGGTATTTTAAAAGGAAAGTAACTTTACAAACACCAATTTATTATCTAAAGTACGAACATTTTAAATTAAAATGTAATAAAAAGTAAATCTATAGATCACTCGCGCTAAAAATTATGGAAAATATTCATACTTTTTTTTTTTGCCTTGAAGCTTGCCAATTTGTTTTTGTGTGAGAGACGCAAAATTCAACAATTTCTAAATTTAATTTTTAATATAATCAATAAATCAAACTGCAGCGTATAATATTGTTACTTGTTTTCATTAAAATGTTATTACAAAATTAAGTTAATAAATTATTGAGGTGTTTTTAATTAATTGACCTATTTAAATCAAGTCTTGTTTTTCAACAAAGAACGCAGAATATAAATTAAGATAATTTAAAGATTTATACAGAAGTTGTAAAATCTTTTTTAGATAAAAAATATCACATTTTAATCAAATTGTTAAATAATAAATTCAGTTCACTGGAATAATGTTTTTTATCCAATAAATTCAATAAAACGTAAGGAGTTTCGACAACCACTGAATGTTTTTGTTTACTTTCAATGTTTCCATTTCATTCTTTAATATATAATTTTTTTTCTTTTCTAGCTTGATTACACAAACTGGAAGGTTTGGCCGTTTTAAAAATGCCTAATTTCATGTCTTCATATTTTATTTACGTCAATCGCATGAGAATATGCCACATGTTGAAATATATTTATTTATTCAGTTGTTCTAGATTTAGTAGTTCATTTAACTTTACCTTTGCAACATTTTATCTATCGATTATTTGACTAGTAAATGCAATTTGGACTCAATAACATTTAGTTAAAATGGGCATTTCCACAGAAAAGTCTACCGTGACCACAAAATTAAAACTTATTAAAAAGTTATTATTTTATGATACAGTACGACCTCGCTCAACGCAACCAATTAAATTCAAGCCAATTGCGAAATCTGAGGTTATTGCAAAAACCGAGGAAAAATTTTATATTGACCAATAGACCTATTTCCAAAAAAAATATGCATTTTCTACACATTCAAATTAAAGTGAATCGAAAAATTTTTGTTCAGAAACATAATTTCATTTTATTCAATTTATTTTTTTAAAAATTGGGAAATTTTGGTCTGCACTTTGTTGCAATTTATACTTTGCGTACAATTTGGGTGTTGAGATTATCGAGGAGTTGCGTGTAGCGAGGGTTGCGTTGAGCGAGGTCGTACTGTATTTAGTACATATTTCATAAACTTTTTTGTTTTTGTAAAAAAGGAAGGCATTGGACAAAAATAATGGAAAAATGGTTGAGGCAAGGAAAGGACAATATATTATATATGTTTTTTGATTACTAAATTACATAACTACTTAACTACCTAATTACTTAATTACCCAATTAAACTACAATGGAAATTTCTTCAGCTCCTTGGTTCTTGTTGCTCCCATTGCTTTAATCATCGCGGAAAACTTCAAAAACCCAACAATTATCTGTTGAGTAGGAACCTCGCACTGGCAGCAAAACCGCTTTTCTCAATAACACGCAGTGAGGAACCTTTGCAAGCACTGGTTGCCTTTTTTCTGCTAAATTTAGTGTTTTATTTTTTATCAAAAGAAAACAAAATTTGTTTTATGTCGATTTTATCTTCCTTGATAGACATTGTTGGGGGTATTTCTTTATTCAATCCGGATAAAGAACAGAACGAATAGAATATATTGTTTCTTATCCAGAACAGAATGAATAAAGAAACAAAATTAAAAAAGAAAGAACATATTTGTTTTGTTTATCAGCTAATGAATGAACAATAAATAAAAACGCAAAAATGAAGTCAATTTTTAATATTAGTTGTAAACCATGTCGCTTATACTTACATTTTATAACTAAATATAATTATTACTAAAGAATTAATTAAATGTTATTTATATAACAAATATAAATAACAAATCAGTTTATTTTTTTATATAAAAATATATTGTACATTTTATCGCATATATTTTCTCGTAAACCAGATATAAGAGCAATTCTTTAGTTATTTGTAATATTTTTATAATTTGTACTTTTGAGAAAATAGTACATAGCATTTTACATTTCATCAGCAAAAAAAAAAAAAAAAAAACATTCCAAAATAAATAGTAGTCAAAATCAAAATATGCAAAAGTAAATGTAATGTATATGCATTGTGATGTTCTTATTTCGAGTCAAAACGCAAACAAAAATAATACAAATTACTTAACAATCTACATACTTTAATTACTAATTTTTTAGTCACTTGCTCTGACGATTTCGCAGAAGTGTAATTATCATAGATAAAAGAAGAATCCACGAAGCATTTCAAGAATAGCGACAACTCTAATTATACGGATTTTGGCCTCTTTACTCCAAATCTTAAAAAAATTGCAGGCCGCTCGCAATTGGTTTAGAAGTTAAAAGGCCTCCAAAGTTGGAAAATTGGAAAACTGAATCATTGGTTTGATATAACAAGTTGTAAACTAATTAAAACATGACTATTTGCCAACCACTCAGAAAAGGTAAATCTAGAAACTAGTTAAAATTTGGCAATATATGATTTGTTTACAACTAATCACAACAAACTAGAATTTAACTATATATATAATATAAACTAGTTTTTATCTGTTCAGAATAGGACAATTGATATGTCCTACGACATCACCATGTTAAAAATACCAGTTGGGTATATGAAAAAAATTAGATCTTGAACTAGTACTACTCAGTTTTCAACTAGTATGCAGACTGGCTTTAAACTAGTTGGTTGCACTGCAGGGTTATCTAGTAACTTTTTGGTTAGTAAGATTTCACTACTGTAATATCTAGTATTTTTTTTACTAGCTTTATTTTAACTAGTGAGTTAACTAGATAAATTCATAACTAGTATGATTTTTTAGTGCAGGGTAACCAGCAACCAGTTTATCAACCAGTTGTGCGATTAGTTGCTCGTCTATAGGGGCCTTTAAATATCTTGTAGTGAGAATTTTGTTTTTTCAGAAATTTTTCATAATTTTTTGATTATAGTACAAACTTCTGCACATTTAAGCAGACATTACTTGAGGATACCTCAGCAATTATTTCTTTCTATTGTGTTTTTTTTTTTGTATTGTGTAATTGTTTATTACAATATATAAAATTTTTCAAATATTTTATAATTTTTCTTGCCTTGTAGGGCCTTACTTGACGGCACAAAGAAACTGCACAAATAACAAAACTAATTTCGATTTGGAAAGAGCATTTTTCTTTTAACTTAAATATTTTTAAGCATTATTATAAAAGGGTTTATTTTTTCCTTTTGGTCAAAAATAATGCTGCTACCTATTTCTGCACAGAAATTAGGGAAATTTGAGACTTGTTTGCAATTTAATTTTTTTTTAGTGCTTTCATTTCTGTTTAAAAAAAAAAATATTGTAAGCTTAGTCTACGATAAATATTAAGAACAAAATATGAAGTTTGGGATGATTATGAATTAAAAACTACACATATGCAGGGTTGCCAACATTTGAAGCGCTCATTTTATTGTTAAATAAATCAAAGAAACCACAATTCTTTGTCTGTTCGTTATGAATATCATTTAATTGGGTTCAAGTAGATTTGCTTACATTATTTCTTGAATATGATATCTCGTAAATGGTCGCCATTGGCCTCTACGACATATTGTGCCCGTTTTGCAGCATTTTCCATGGTTTTCTTCAACATTTCGATGGGAATGGCGGTTATTTCTTGACGGATGTTGGTTTTCAGCTCTTCTAGGGTCTTTGGCTTGTTGACGTAAACCTTTGATTTCAAATAACCCCACAAAAAGAAGTCTGGAGGCGTTAAATCTGGTAATATTGGCGGCCAATCGAAATCACCATTTTTTGACATCAAACGGCCAGGGAACAATTGCTTCAAAAAATCGATTGTAGTGCGGCTTGTGTGTGGTGGAGCGCCGTCATGTTGAAACCAGTAGTGCCTGATACGCTTTCAACGAACAATTGGCATAAAAAAATTGTTTATCATATCGCGATAACGCTCCTGATTGACAGTAACTCTGTGGCCATTATCATCTTCGAAAAAGAACGACCCAATGAGCATTTTAGCACAAACGCCGCACCAAACAGTGACTTTTGCATCGTGAAGAGGTACCTCTTGAATCTCTTGTGGATTTTCAGTGGCATAAATACGACAATTTTCTTTGTTTACCGTTCCGTTCAACTGAAAATGAGCTTCATCGCTCATTGAGTTGAGTTTTCACTATTGACTTGTTTTGTTGAATGTGAACTTCAACAATTTTAGAGCGTTCGCGTGGCGTGTACTGTTACATTGTAAACATTTGCTTGGAATGACGCTTCAAACGTGGTATGTCATTAGTTGATTTGGCATCACTGCGGAAAGTTACAGTGTTGCCAGATGGGCGCTTCGAATATTGGCAACCCTGTATATGATTTTCGCAAAATTCAATTTTAAGTAAATAGTAAAAATTTTACGATTTAAAAAGTGATGACGTTTTTTTAGACTCAGGCTCTCATTTCAGACCTATAAGAAAATTTTTGTGTGTACAAAACATAATTAAGATTTATTGCTCTGTGTAAAAAGATATGAAAAATATTTAGTTTTTAACGATGTATTTCTTTCCTTTTACATTCTTTTATATAGACGAGTAGATCAAACAATTTTTCGCAAATTTTTTCACAAGTTTATGTTTTGTACTCAAAATTCTCTCGTAAGTGCCTAGTTCTCTATTTGCATCTTGTATTTTATATGAAAATTTCTCTATTTCAAATGTAAAAATTAAATCCAAACTTTGATGACATAATTTTTATCAATAGTCTCTGAGTTCAACCGAGTATAACACCTTTTTTTAACAAGCACATCGTTCAAAATTCAATATCAAGCACTTTTCAATCAAGTGCAAGATTTTCCTGCCTTCACAAAGTTTCATGAAAAAAACTTTCATCAAGCTTTGGATCACGTTTTCCTTCTTCAGTTAAGTGCAAGTTTGCCATTTTGAGTTCGATTTGAAAGAGTTTCATCGCATTGTTCCTTAGAGATGTCTTTTGTACCACCTCCCGTTGCGTAATGCATTCATACACTTTACAACAAATCAAAATACCTCGAACTCAATGCATTTTTTCAATGATGCCCATCCAACCGGATATCCTCTTATTATTTTGTTTAATATTTTTTGCTTTATATTGTTTTTGCATTCTACGAAAGGCGAACTTAAGGCTAGTCAAATCAAAAAGTAGTGCCAAAGTAATTGAAGAATTACACTTGCACAGAACTTTTACTCTTAAGCAACATAAATAATGAGAAAAGTTTTATCAGCTCTGGGAGTTCTAGCTTGTCATACTTTTATACAGGCAAAACCTCAATTGTTAAGAAACTAAAAAAAAGACTTGTGTATATAACATCTACACTAAAAAAAACTACATATTATAAATCTGACATATTATAAATCCGACAACAATGTCTTCATTTTTTAAAGTGGTATTCACAACGGAAGCATTAGTTTGTTAGTTTGTACTTGTTATTTTTTTACATGCACTTTTTTTGTAAAATTATCGAACTACAGAGTAATAAATTAACAACGTAACAACACTGATAATTTGTTCGTTAATTGACAAATTATGAACAGCTAATCCATACGTTTATTTTATGAAATTGAAATGCATTAAAAAGTAAACTTAACGCATATTAAAAGTAATTTTAAAATTTTCAACAATTTTAACTTTTTGAAAGCAAAATCAGCTATTCTTCAACTACAATTACGAGGCTAACGAGATTGAACAAAAAGGTGTACTAACTTTTTTTAAACACACAAAATTAACTAACGAATTAACGAACCAACGAATCCGTTTTTAAACAAAATTTAAAACATTTTTTAAAGGCACTTATTTTTTTATAGACTCTATTTATACTAGATAAGGCGTTTTCGTTTTTTTGTTGGGAGTAGAGCACTCTGCAGAGAAAGAGCACATAGAAAACGTTCCGAGAAGAGTATATGCTGAGTATGGTCGGAGAACTCTGTATTGATAAAAAATCCAAACAGAACACCATTTGTCAAGGCTGTCACTTAGTATTTTTTTTCGACCTTTATAGCAAATTTTATTAACTAATCTGTACACAACTACTTACTTTCAGCCATTTCTGTATTAATTAATAGTATTTTATTGCTGTTTTGCGTTTCGTTGAATTGTGGCAGCTCAATTTATTTTGTTAGAATGTTTTTGACAGCAATTGCTCTGATATTTGCTCTACTTGCTCGACCTTTTGATTGAGAGCACGTAGAGTGGCGGCAAGAGGGCATTAATAGTGCTATTAGTATATTAAAAAACACGATTAATCAACTCCTAACATTCGGAACAAAATATGTAGAAAACACGAGCAAGATTTCTGACCGTTTTTGCTCTGATCCCAACAAATAAACGAAAACGCCTATAGACAGTAATTTTTTATTTCTTTATGTTTGTTGTTATCAAAACAAAATTTGAAGTTCAAGAAACAAAATTTTTGAATGAAATTGTCAATAACTAAAAAGCAGTTGCCAATTTTTTTCAAAATTTATTATTTTTTGAGCTTCAAATTTTGTTTTGAAATCAAAAATTTACACCAATATAGAAATAGAAATATTCAATCCATAGAAATATTCAATGTAATATTCACAATTTTTAATTTGCCATAATTGGGCTGGTAGTTTCTTTAAAGTAGCTTAAAACAATTTCACATGAGTAAAAAAATTTTAATTGCTTATTTGTTTTTTATTGTGGAAAAAATTTCTAAAATTTGGCTTTAAACTGAACACATTGGACATTTGGACACACAATTTTTATTTTTATGTTAAATTTTAAAACATTTTCATTTTTTGCAGTGTGTCAGAGTTCACCAATATTTACGTGATACAAAGTATAAGTCGGCTCTAAAATTGAAATCGATCTGCCCATAAAAGCCACTAACATGGCCAACATCTTTTATTTAGAGCGAACTTGTGTCCCTTTTCTTCTTGGTGCCATCATCTCCTTGGGATTTTATTTGATATTTTTCCAATTTATTTTATACTCAAATGCAATGACTTTAAATTGCTTTTTGCATCTATTCTGGTGACACACAGAGACAAAGTGACGAAAAAAAGACACAAACGGAAGAGACAGAGTGCTCATCTTGCAATGGCCAAATACTGTTGAAGGTTGCACGTAATGCGGCAGAACAAAGAGCCAGGATAAGCAATGCAAATTGCAGCTTTACTGAATAATCACTGACTGAATGACTGACAGCATAATGATGTACTTTTCGTGGCTCAAGTGTGAAAAGTATTGATTGGAGATTTCAAATAGAGGCTCCTATAAGATGGAAGGATGCTATTTTTTAGTTTCTTATTTTAGCGCGGCTAAGGAGAAATAATCAATAAGCGTTTGATTTCCATTTATTTTGATCTTTAATGTAAAAAATATATATATATAAGAAAATATTTTTTCATTTAGTGATTGCAGCTATTTCTCTTCTTGATTGTCCTTAAACCGACTCAACCAAAGAGTAAATAATATCTATTCCTTTAAATTTTCTTTTGAATTATAAGTTTGTCCTATATTTATAATAGATATTTTTCACCAAATTTTGAAAAGATTTTCAAAATTCCCCTTTAAAAAAAAGTAAAAATTTATTTCATGACTTTGATTTACAATATCGATTCTAGCAGAAAAACTAACCCACGAAATATTTGTTTTAAAAATTAATTTGAAAGACAAGACCTTTTCAAAGGTTTATCTACAAAAACATCTGACCCATTCATTCCCGAGCTGTGCTTGAATTCAAATGAATTCAATCCGTTAAAACTACTAAATTTCCACATAAAGCACAATTTTCTCTGAATTTTGCGTAATAAATCAAAATTTTTTGATTTATTGAATTTACTTAAAATTACATCAAAACACGTGTTTCGTTACTTTTTGCACTTTTGATCAGCTGGCAAAAAATATTCAGAATTGTTAGCAGAAAAAAGTTGCTGTTGTTTTTTAAGGTGAGCATGTTGGCGGTAAACTGCATCATTAAATTTTTTTAAACACTTAGACCTAGTTCCAGGTCTTTTAACCTAAAGCTAAATAAACGATTTTAAACTATCAAACAACTAGAATTTGTATATAAAATCAAGTATGATTTAAACTATCAAACATTTAGAATTTGTATTTAAATCATAAAAAATCAACATAATGAATAACAAGGTCATTTAGAAAAAAATACTTAGTTTGTTTTGGTTGTGATCTTAAAAGACACTGTTTACTTGAATGTTTAACTTTCATTGAATTTGGAAAATAGCAATAGTCTTATTACTATACTATCATTTTTTCCCATGAATGGAATATTTTATTCACATCACACTTTTTACTAACAGATAACTGTTTTTTTTTTTTTTGAATAAGAAGTTTTTTATAAATTGTTTTAAAATATAAATTAATGTTGTTTAAAGTGGTTTAACTGATTTATTTTTATATTTTTATTTTTATAATAAAGTGAAATATTATTTCATATTTTTAAATATTTTCGGCATTCATTCTAAAATATATGTTGAAATTTTCTGAAAGAACAATTAGTTGCTCTAACAAATTTTTGCAAAGAAACAATTACAATAACATTTTCAATATGAAAAGGAAAACATCACTAGCTGATTTGATTGCAATTTAGGCCCTGCTACAGTGTTCCTCAGAAATCTTTATTATGCCAACACCGGGAATCGAGCCCGGGCCCATGGTCGCCGTGAAGCGCATTTTTGCGCACTACACCAACAGGGGCGATGAAATTTCAGTGTCAATTTCTCAGTTTTTCTCCCTTTCATATTTCTTGTTGTTGTTCTTTTTGCTTTATTTTAGTTTATGCTTATGTTTTTATGGAGTCCAACAGTCTGTTGGAATTCGCCACTAAAAAAGCATGGTTACTGAAGTTACTTTTAGATTTGTTGAAAAAACATCAGGCTGTTTCAGTGTTTTTTTGGTCAAGCTCTACCATTTGATTACAATTGAAAGTTTTCTATATGATCTTGTGATTTGCTATGTTAATTTTCTATAATTTAAATACAAATTCTAAATGTTTGATAGTTTAAATCATTATGGATTTTAAATACAAATTCTTGTTGTTTGATAGTTTAAAATCGTTTGTTGATCTTTAGGTCTTTATCAAACTATTTAAACTATCAAATATTTAGAATTTGTATTTAATTCATAGAAAATGAATATAACTTTATAAATGCTTTAGGTCTACATCAAACTATTTAAACTATCAAATATTTAGAATTTGTATTTAATTCATAGAAAATGAATATAACTTAATAAAAATTTTTCTTTATGACCTTGATTATGTTGATTTTATATGATTTAAATACAAATATTTAAATATTTAAAAATTTAGCAAATATCTCTAATCAAGGACCGTAAGATTATGATTTTTTTTTATAAAAATCATCATACCGTAATCGTTATTTTCTAATTTAATGTTTTTCCAATCTGGTTTAATCAGGTGCTGTATATTTTTATAGTCATAAAATTAACAAGTATTTCCCCTAAAAATACACAACGGGTTTTCAGAATTCGACTTTATCTTCTATGTGTTATTGTTGAATTTTTTCTTTATATTCTTCATTACATTTCAACTATTTTGTAACCCCCCCCCCCCCCGTTTGCATTAGTAATTATGATTTCATCATAGTGTTTTCTTATAAACTATTGAGTGTTTTTTAATATTTGAAGTATGAATAACGATTACGCCTGAATTTTTATTTTATAAATTGAAAAAGAAAAAAAATTTGCTATTCTTTTTGCCAAAATGCAGAAATTAATGAAATAACGATCTTTGTTTTTACAGCTTAATACCACGAATTTTCAAATACCGAAATCCCGAAATCCCGGGATTTGCCGAAACACTTCGGGATTGAAAGTCCTACTGGTCATTGCATAGCGGCAGCCCTAATATCAACTGCAGGAAATGAAAGGAACAAGGCACAGTAGAGACCCTGGAACCCTACCTACCTGCGTCCCGGCTCAAATACCTAGGCTCATCGATGTTCCTGTCGCTAAAAGATGCAGTCAAAGTATCTCTGGAATGTCTCCTAAGGTTTGCGAGTTCAACGCAAATCTTCAAAGACCTCACTTAAACACAAAGGTTCCTTTGTTCGTAACCGGTACCACTAAAGACAAGAATTGGTCTATGTGAGCCTTCATCAGAAAGAATCCGGATTTACCAAACCTAATCTATACAGTTTTTGGTCGAGCACTTAATTTATTATTTAGAGAAAATTATTACTTAGTTCTTATTTAGAATTTATAGTACTAGTGATCTTTCAATCATATACTATTGTGGTACGTTAAACATATCTTATTGTCGTTTTTGTATGTATGTACTAATTGACTTTACTTAACGAAAACTTTTTTATGTGAAATTCCTAATATTTAAAATGTACTGATGGTAGGCATTTTTATCACAAACTTCTTATTTTTTTATTTTCAATTTTTCAAATATTTTTAAAGTCGAATTTGGAGCTTTTAGAAACTATTCCTATACAAAATTAACATTAGTTTTAAACAAAAAGGACCGCTTGGTGACAAGTCCAAAATTAGGCTACGAACTGCTACCCCATCCACTATATACTTCAGAATTAGTCCCCTGCAACAATTTCCTGTTTCCAAACCTGAAAAAATGGCACGGAGGTAAAAGATTTGGGTCGAATGAAGAGGTCTGTGAAACAAAGGCCTATTTTGAGGACCTTGAAAAACCTTTTATTGGGAAGGAATAAAAAATTTTAAAAACGCTGGACTTGCTGCGTTTGGACCTTTGCTGAAAATACTTTTAATTCAAAAAAACACTGGCTTATCACAATGTTCTCGTTAAAAATACAATTTTAAAATTGGAATGATATTTATTTGATTTTCGTAAAAAAATTGTCTAAAAACAAATCCGAATTGAAATCTATGGGAAAATTAAAAGGATTTTTCATGAAAGAAACTATCATATTGAGTAAATTTAAGAAGAATAGTCTATAAAAAAACATCTTTATAATTTTTCTTTTTTGTTAATTTATCTTTGACTTGGGTAAGTCAAGGTTAGAAAAAAAAAAACTTAGAAATATTGTTAAAGCTGCTACTGATAATGAGCAATACGTTGAGACACACATACATTTGCGGTTAAATCTTTTTATTTCACTACTTAGAAAATTGTGAATTCTCTCACTTTTATTTACTCACTTGCAGCAGAATTTTGTTTTGATTGCTTTTTACCTTGGATTTAAGCCAAATTGAAAAATGCATAAAAAAATAACGGAAAAAATAAAATACTTCAAATGAAGGAGAAATCGAGAAAAGCGTGAAAAATATTAAATTTAATTCAAGTAAAAGAATGTGTGCATTCGTGTGCGTGCATGTGTGTTTGTGCGTGTGTGCAAAAGTACTTGATGATAGCTCAAATCGTCATTGTATGAGCATTGCACGTTTGCAAGTTTGGCTCGTAATAAAAATGGCTGCCAGTATTTTTTTGTACGTGGAATGTTACACTGACAGCTATTTTCTTGTCAGAGTAAATAAGTGTGTGTGTGTGTTTGTGTTTGAGTGTAAGTGTGGCTGCGTGCATGTGGTCTGCAATCAGTAAGTGCAAAAAGCTACCAAATCGTAGAAAAATATTGATTTAAAGTGGGTTTAAGTGACAGAGAAAGAGAAAAGAAAAAAAAAATTAATGAATCTGAAACAGAAAAAAAGCTCAGAAAATAAATTGCATGCATCAGCTTATGCGTTCTGATTCTTAAAAAAAAAAAGTAAATAAGCATTAAAGACCAATTGCAGCGAAACTTTACAGCTTCTCTTTTTTATATCATCAACTACAGTTTTTTTTTTCAATCAATTTAATTTCGCATATCTTTTTTTTATTCTACCGAGAATATTCTTTACTTTAACTTTTAAAAAAGATAAATATTTGAAACTTTAAAATTTTAGTTAAAAGAGTTATTGTGCGAAAAATTCCAACTGTTGTCTTATTTAAAGGCGAATTAATTAAAATTGATTGATTAATCAATACGTTGAATAAAAAAAAAAATAAAAATTTTTTAGAAATATTTCACGCAGTTTACGATCTTGTTGCATTGTTGAAATTGCGTTTTTAGAAGGGTAGATGATTGTGAGAACTCTTTTAATATTATGATGGTGCAAGTGCTTTACAACCAGAGACTCAAAATAACTATTTTTAATTCTTTTGAGATAAAAAAGTTGGCGATATTTTGAAAAATATTTTATCCGTTGCTTGATAACAGTTACTTTTAATTTGTATTTCTTACATTATCTCGAACTAGTTTTAGACGAGAACAAATTTCTTTAGTTGCCCAGAACTTTTGATTTAGCATTTTTGTAATTAAATCGACCATTTTTTTATTGAAAGTTTCAATAACTTTATTTTATTAATTTAATTTAACAAACAACGTTTGTGAAAGCAGGTCGTCCCCCAAATTGCATTTTTTTTTTCTGTCAAGATGTAAGAACGAAAAAGCTCAGTCGTCAGAGGCTGGCCCTGCAACGTGTAGCTGGCCCTGCGTAAAAAATGTGTGGTAGTCCGCAAATAATGAAAAGCGAATTTATTTCCTTTCAATCTTGCAGTTAATCAGCTAACTCTTACGAGGATGTGTCCATTTCAAGCTCGGTCAATGTCACTCTGAGCATCCATATAGTGGTTAGAGGATGTTAACGTGAAACTAACCTGTTGGTTGATCAGCAAACGCCTCAGAATAAGTGTTTGCATATTTTGAAAAGAAAAATTATGAGCAACGTAAAATTTTTTCTTTTTTACAAATATTACGAGGCAACGTAAAGAAATAAAATTGAAAATAAACGTTATCAGTATCTAAAAAAAAATTATTCACTTATTATTGTAGAGAAAATTTGTAGAGAAAGTCATCTTCAGGAAAAACTGTTGGAGTAAACATGTATATATTAGAAAAAAAACAATTTTTCACATATAAAATTACAAAGTTTATCTCATATAAATATTTTTTGAAAAGTTACATTAAACTATTTGTAAACGCGATTACATACAATATAATACTGAATTAAGCACATAGAAAAAAAATTAATCATTGAAAAACGATTAATACAATAAAAACTTCTTTCGCATCCTGCTCTTAGTTTTGACTACGTTGTGCTTTTCTACATATCGTCTGTAAATGTGAGCGCATTTGTCCGTATCAATTTTAAAATTGAGACGTTTTTTGGGGGTAAATTTATGATGTGAAGCATCTATAGAGTATAGCGTCTCACGTAATTGTTTTCTTGTTGAAGAATTCTCGTGTTTTCCAGGTCCAATGTGTGCTTATGTTTATGTTTATAATGTGTGTAATTATGCTTAATCTCTGGTCTGATTTGTGTGAAGCTATTCTTGTCCGTAGTTTGTTTCTTGTTGTCCCCACATATGCTTGATCACATGCGTTGGACCCGTCTCCATTACATGATATTTTATAAAAAAAATTTGCCTTGTCAAATTTATCCACTTTTGAATTCGTGTTACTGTAAAGTTGTTTTAAAGAGTTGGTTAGTCTTCACAGCGGTTTGATACTATCGTAAATGTCCGATTTTGTGAATCTCTTGAAAGACCAGGGACATATGTGAGAGCTTTGTATGTTTTTTTAAGTTTTTCATCTCTTTGACGTGTTCCTTCCTTTATATACTTTCTAATTTAATTATTCGTTAATTTTACTGGAAATTCATTGCCTGGTAGAATTGTTTTTATTCTTTTTATATTACTTTGATGAAATTCCTTGTCACTTGTGTCTAAAATTGTCTAAAATTGTTTGTTGTGTTGATTATTGTCCGTTTTTGATGTTTTGAATTAAAGTTTATAAGTCGTCCGTGCAGTGGCCATAGGTTTTTGGTACCAGTCAACTTTTTAATTTATTTCCGTTTCTTATAACTAGTGTGTCTAGATATGGTAATCTTCCATCGATTGCTTCTTCCTTTGTAAATTTTATATTTTTATGGAATTTATTTAGTGCATTTAATGTCTCATTAATATTGTTGATTTTTATTATAGCGAATAAGTCATCTACGTATTTCATTACTAGTCTTGATTTTGTCCCCAATGTCTCCAATGCTTTGTCCAATAGGTCTTCCATTGGTATATCCGCTGTAACCGGCACACAACACAGTTAGAAACTAAAAGCCCGATGCGAAAGAAGTGTTTATTGTATTAATCGTTTTTCAATGTTTAATGTTTTCTATGTGCTTAGTTCAGTATTATGTGTAATCGCGTTTAAAAATTGTTTAATGCAACGTTTCAAAAAATATCTATGTTAGATAAACTTTAATGGGAAAAATTGTATGTTTTCTAGAGTAAACATGCTTACTCCAACACCTTTCCCTGAGGATGACTTCCGATGGAAGTTTAAATATTGGAAAAACAATTAATTAATAAAAAACAAAATTAAGAATTTTTAATTATTTATTTGTAAATAAGACCTTTAGCTCGAGTACTTGAATAAATTAATATCTATTACTTATAGATGAAAAATTTTTCTTGAAATATAACAGCTATGGTTCAATTTTTAAAAATATTTCTTATAACTGTTATGGCTGTTTACAGAAGCTATTTTTGTTTGCATTTTACGTCGGACTTCTCTAAAAAATTCAAAATTTGTTACAGTCATTTGTTATAGCATATGCATGAGTGTTGCAAATACATGCTTTTTCTTTTTGTAAAAGCTGATGCATTTTCAACGATGTAACATACGAGATCGTGAACTGCACTATTTTGCACAAAATTTGCATAGTTTTAAAAATATAAGAATGTGTTTTATAAGAAGATATCAAAATTTGTTTTTATCATATGTCAGAAAAGATGCAAAGTTAATAAGCAAGTTAGAGACACTCCTTTGTAAAATGATATTGAAGGATATTTAGAAAAAAGACATCCTATTATTTCATATTTAAATTTTTTTATAATTCAAATAATTTAGCATTAAACTAAAAGTTTGCAATTTTTTAAAGAGGCTGGAAGGAGCAAAATTTTTATTTTTGGATTTTTCCAGCAATATTTGTATTATTTTGCGACCAGTTCCTGAGTTTAACGTCAGTAAATCGTTTAATGACGTTTATCTAAAAAACTGGTGATGTTAGAAAAAAGTAATAAATTACGCGGCACAGCTCTCTCGCACTTTTTCACAAATGCGGCTGAAATATACTGAAATATACTGTATTTAAAATATAAACAAAAATTAAATAAACAAATGTATTAAAATACATGCAAAATCCAGTATTTTGCAGCCGAATTTGCGAAAAAAGAGAGTGAGAGCGGTGCTGCAATCCGCGTTATAACCGCGTAATTTAGCCCCAGCCTCAGAATGTACGTTCCTCTGGACAAAAGTAAAGTTTTTTGAAGAATTACTTAAAGGTCTAGTCTGGTTATTTTTGCATTTCGTAAAGCTATTACTAAGAAGAATATCATTTCAAATCAAAATTCGTAATGCTTCAAAAGGTATGAGTCTCCAAGCAGACCAAATCAGGTAGCGCACAGTACTTAAGAAGATTTTTTTTTTGCATTTTTAATAATTTATGGGCGATTGAAGGGGGTGTGGCAACACATTTTTTTAAACCATCTCGTACTTGAAGTAATCCACAATTTACATAAAGTAGTCCATTTTATTAAATTCTTAAAAAAAGGGCGTAAAAAAGATTGACACCGCCCATTTTTGGTCCATTTAATTACATTAACCATTTTAACTAATTTACCAAATTTAAATTCAATACGAGACAAACACCGTCTGAAATATTGATTTGTAATTATCAAAATTTTTGAGTAAATTGGGGGCGGTAAAATGTCTGCTAGCTAATGAATGGTGCATATCTGACCCCCCTTCTAGAAGGATTTTTTTTTATTGTTTTGTTTTGTTTGAACATATCGAAATATTTTTCATAAAACTTTGGATATCCTTAAAAAATTACATTACATATACCTACGCTGATTAAATGCCAATTCAACAGGTAGATAAAATTTATTTAAGTCAATTATTTTCAATCTGATTTTAATGAAAATGAATTTGCTTTCAGTTCGAATATTTATCTTCTTAAATAACTAATCAAATGCTTGGCTTTTGTCGGTAAATTAGCATATGCCAGTACATATGATAGGAACGTAAAACCAAGCAAAACGGCATATCGTCAAACATATATGTATGTATATCAATATTTGCTTGTTTCTGTGAGTGGCAGCTTCGATCAAAGCTTGAACACATGCATATGTTTACTAATATGAGTATATGTGTATTAGGGGGTCCCAAAAATATTTTTTTTTGGCTCAAGCTGTTTTTGTAAGCTTATAAGGTAATGTACAATATTGTTAAATTTTTTTTTAGATTTTTTGGAAGAGGTGGCGCTAATTGGTTTTTGACTAAAAATAAGATTTTTCGGAGATTTTACGAAATCTAGGCAAAAATTGGTCAATAACATACAATAAATAATAATTTTCTTAGTCTTTGATTAGTCGTTTCGAAATACAATGTCCAAACTTTACTATAATGTAAATAAATCAAAAGTTTTGACAAATTTTTATGTCATTTGGGTGTCCCATATGCATTTTTTTCGTAAAAGTGCTTTATGACTTTTAAAAATTCCATGAAAATTAAAAAATATGATGACGCAGTTTGAAATATGGTAAAACTCTAAGCAATTTAAAAACAAAAACATGAAAAAAGATTAAAATCGTTAAAAATATGCATTTTTCAAAACCAGCTGCGATGCCATGCTCTAGTTTAGTTCATTCATTTTAAGAGTGTACATAAGACATTGGTACCTCTGTCAGTTCCCTCAATACGCTCCACTGAATGACCTCAATTTAATTAAGCAATTAGCTAGCTACAAGCGCTTTAATGAACCAATTGCAAACGTCACGCTGAAAACTTTTTTGGGACACCAGTTTTACCTATCCGGGAAATTAGCTGCATTAGCCTTTTTTGATGAACGCATAGAAACCAAAACTTTGCGTTTAATGGTAACAAATATTAATACGCGAAATAATGAAAACTAGCTTGTATAAGCCAATGCAACACAAAACGTGCTAAAAAGTTAGCTAATCCAAGATTTTATTTCTAAAATTAGTCTTTCTTTTTTTGAATTCTGCAATATTTAAATAGATTTTTTACAAACCGGCCCATAAGAATGGAAAAGCAACATACCTTTTCAGAAAGTATAGCTCACTATTCAACAGTTGCAAGTAGTAAATGATGTCGCAGAACGTGGTGTGGCCTTGGCAAGCAGTTTCAGTCTCACAACTTATAAAACAGACTTTCAAAATCTTTTACAAGGATAGAGCTTCATCATAAATGATTTTTAACCAAAAGTAAAGATTCTTCTTATTTTTTTATTTGATTTTTTTTTTGTGTATTTTGTGGTAACCTGCGGAAATAATACGTTTTTATTTTCGAATTCCTTGATTAGTTGATTATTAGAGCAGGTTTCCACCATGCATGCTCTCTCGCAGCAGTTTTAAATGGCAGGTTGCACGTTGCATATTTTTTGCAATTTCGTACAAGGCTTTAAAGACTTTGACTTTAAAATGGCAAGAGTAAAATAAAAATAGGCTTTTAAATAGCTTAGTATATAGCTTATAATAGCTTGAATAGCTTAATAGGCTTTTAAAAGCATATACATTTTTTCATTTTGATGGAATTTTTAAATGTTATGAAGCGTTTTTTTAAAAAATTTACACTAATTTCACGAAAAAATTAAATATATGACACCCGAACGATGAAAAAATTTGACAAAACTTCTGAACTATGTACATTGAAGTGAAGTTTGAACAATTTTCTTTCGAAATAATGAGTTGGAGTTCGAAAAATCTTCGAAAAACCTTATTTTTAGGGAAAAACCGATTAGCGCCACCTCTAAGCCTCTTCCAAAAAATCTCAAAAATACTTGACCACTTTTGCCTTCAAACAGAGATTGAGCAACTATGAAATTCGAAAAAGAAAATATTTTTTGGGACACCCTAATGTGTATGTGTGCGTGTGTATTTGAATGTTTTAAAATTTCACTTGATTTCAGGTAGCTGCTGCTGCTTCATAACCGAGCTGTTTCGTCCTTTTGTAAGCTCAGTTGGAGCTTGTTTTTCCCATTTTCATTATTTTATGTACAGCTGCAATTTAAATAAATATAAGAACGGGAGATCCTGTCGGTTCTTCTTTTAGTTTATTTTATTTAATCAAACCACGTTAAGATAGCCTGTTGCAGTAAACCAAATATTTACAGCAATCAATTTGATTTGAGGCAAATTATTAGCAAGTGTTTAAAGTGTAGCAGTTTGACAAATGGAATGTTGTAGAGGCTTTCCATAAACTTACTTAAGTGTGAGTTACTATTATAAATACTCTAATACCGAACATACGTGCTTGAATGCAATATGTCTTGAAAGCAAATAATTCAGCTTAAACTGTTTAAGCAACCATGCTACATGCAAAGAGCATATTAAAAGCGTTGATTAGTGTTCTAAAGCCAAACTGGCGTATAACATTTTATTATTGAATTATGCAAGAATTATTGAAGTAGCAGTTCACAAGAAAAATTACATCATTACTGCTTTAACTCAGCCACTTCAAAATTATGCTAGATTTCAGCAAAAACTAATCAAAATTTGCTATTCCTGTTTATAATAACTTAGCAAAACTTTGCTTGAATTTGCAAAGGCTAATTTCTACTTAATTCAAGTTATTATAAATTGAAATAGCAAATTTTGATTACTAGCAGATTTTTGAAGTGAAATAATTATTAACACTAAATTAAATTGAAAAATTTCCACCATATTGAGATTTGAACCTCGGCCGCTTTAGTGTAAGTACATGATGGGCTTATCCATTCGACCATCACAGTTGTTAACCAATTGTCGCCTAATTTTCTTCATTAAGAATAAGCGTGTGCTCGTGTTTGCTTGAATTTAGTAAAAATTTGCTATTTTAGTTTATATTAGCAAATATTTGCTTGAATTAAGTAAAAATTTGCTTTTGCAGTTTATAATAACTTAGCAAAATTTTGCTTGAATTTAATCAATTTTGCTTGAATTTAATCAAAATTTTGCTTTTTTTCCTAAATACATGAGGAGTGATTGCAATTTAGCAATTTTGTTTTAAAATCACATCGTGATTGAGCATAGTTTTGCTGATTTGCTTTTAAGCAAAGCATTTGCTTGATTCAAATACACTCCGTGTAGCCTCTGCTGTTTAGACATCAAGCAAATGTTTCCGCAGGACACTGGGATTTACAGAAAATATTTTACGCGATGAGTCGGGAGACATCTCGGAATTTTTGTTAACCGGCTTTATATTTGTAATGGCTTCAACACAACCCTGCGTAGTGAAAGCAAAGTAACAGTGTGCCAAGGATAACGTTCTGAATATTCTCTTGGTGCCCAAGCAGTTTTAAACAATTCTTACACGGACGACTGTTTGCCTAGAGCTAATAATGAAGCAGCGTTACTGCATATGTGTCAAAAAATGTGAAAAATTTTGTGTTTGGGTCGATTTGATCTGACAAAATGATGACTCTATGGCTACTTAAACGGCAATGGACCCGAAGTCCGCGAATAATGATACAGAGGTATCAGTTTTGGGACTAAAATGGAATGCAAACTCGGATGAGCTTGCGGTCTGCCTTTCAAGATCTTCCCACAATCACTGCCACATATTCCATCTTCTGACTGAACCAAACGTTTGATTTTGAGAGTCACAGCATGACTTTACGACCCAAATGGACTCGTATTACCATTTGTGGTTGAAGCCAAAATACTTATGCAGCCAATTTGGAGTGCTTACATTTCTTGCGATTCTGTTCTACCAGAATCGTTAAGGCTCGCATGCGAAGAGATATTAACAAAAATTGTTGACTTTGAACATATTACAATACTGCGATGGTTGGGCCATGAACAACGTTTTGAACTTTCACTACATGGTCTTGCCGATGTTGGGTAATAAGATACAAACTCGGATGAGCTCACAGTCTTCCCACAATCACTGCTACATATTCCGTCTTCTGGCTGAACCAAGTGCTTGATTTTGAGAGTCACAGCACGACTTAACGGCCCAAATTGACTTGTATTATCATTTGTGGTTAAGGCCAAAATACTTATGCAGTGAATTTGGAGTGCGTAAAATTCTGGTAGAACAGAAATAGGGTTTGCATGCGAAGAGATATTTACACAAATTGTTGACTTTGAACATATTAGAATACTGCAATGATTGGGCCATGAACAACGTTTTGAACTATCACTACATGGTATTGCCGATGCAACTGCGCAAACTTATAAAGCACTAGTATACTTAGCCATTGAAAGAGACGGATAAATTATCTCGTGTTTAATGTTATCAAAATCCAGGGTCACACTGCTAAACAGAGAATCCATACCATGCTTTGAATTGCATTCTGCCACCCTATTTGGCAGCTTAATGCAGCGAGTATATCCAATTTGATACTCAACATAACATCAAAATTGTCTCTTCTACCTGCTGGTCTTACTCGAAGGTTGTCCTATGTGCGATTAAACGTGAAACTAGAACTCTCAAATAATTTGTAGCAAGTCGATTTAAAAAAAAAAATCAGAGAAACCGCCTTACTTAACCGCCTGACTTAACGACTGAAAACGAAATGAGTGAGCAAATGATGGCCGACGACAAGGCAATGTTGTGATAGAGGGCTACGTTACGTCATCTGTTTGTATGGTATCCAAGGCGGTTCATTTGGAGATTTTGTCGGATTTGTCAACTCAGGCGTTTCTTATGGCATTTATCGATTTTACTTCGTTCTATTGGCATTGCCAGCATATTTGTAGTGACAATGGGACAAACTTTGTTGGGGCGGAGCGATAGTTAAGTCGTATTTTACAATCTTGGCAGACATTGGATCTTTTCGATAAACTTTCACTACGACAAATGCAATGGCACTTCATCTTTTTATCGACCCCACATCAACGGGGCTTGTGGGAAGCTGCAGTCTTTCAAACATCATCTGCGCTGCATTATGAGACAATGTTTATTGATATTGGAGACATTCCAGATACTACTAGCGGAAATTGGAGCGATCCTTAAATCGTGGTCTTTATGTGCACAGAGCGGTGATCCTCAAGATTTAAATCACTTGACAACGAGACATATTCTAAATGGCGAAGCTCTGATGCTATCATTAGGCGAGAAGGATTCGATAAAATGGCCGGAAACCGTTATTAAGCTAAAGTTATCTTCACGAACTTTAGCATAGGTCGGAAGAAATTGAAAATTAACATAAGTAATTGTCTCTTGTCCTTAGATCTGCTTACTTCAACAGGTGAAAAATTCCTCTGATTCGAAGATACATGAAAAATATAATGCCAAAAATGGTTTAAGTTAACATACCTGTTTTCAAATTTCTTCTTCCCACGAAATTCTATTTAGAGTTCTAGTGAATAATATAGCATTATTATAAATTAAATAATAAAATAACTTTGATAACGGCTTAAGTTGAAAATAAAGTAATTTTATTAATTATATAAATTAGATAAAATAATTACTCTAAATTTATGTAAACATCAAAATAAAAAAATTTTCTTGTATATGTTTTTTTTATATGAAAAAAATTTGGGAAAAGCTAATTTAAAAAATTTAAAGAAATCAATAAAAAATTTATAAAGTTAAAAAAGGGCTTTTTACAAACTTTATTTAAAAACCCAATTTTGGCAATATTTTAAGGCTTACAAATTACGTAAAGTACCAGATATCATTAAAATCTGACAACTTTTTCTATTCTTCAGATTTTAATTCAGATTTATTTTTGTTTATCGCTTATATAAACACAGTTCACTATGCGTTGGTCAAATTTCAACCGCAGTTGCAACAACTAAAAATAAATATGATTAACTAGATTATTTGACAATGCTGCATGACTGTAGCAATCTCACCGATTTATCACTGTTGTGTTATGCTGCTTTTGTAATATAAGCATGGATTAGAGTGAACTCTTAAATTTTAAAAGATTTTGAAAAAACGCATTTAATTTGAAATACAATAAAAATTTAATCGTAACAACCGTTCAAAATTGCTTCACCGATGGCTGAGATTAGCGATATCAAAATTGCTGTGAATCTCATCAAAAATAGATTCAAAATAGAATATTTTTATGACTTTTGCTTTCATTACAATATTGTTGTAATATTAAGCATTCGAATTTATTCTCTGTGTGGAAGACAATTAATTAAATAAATAATAAAAAAATAATTACATTTTACAAATAACTAAATAAAAGAGGGTACAGGCACCCTATAGATCTTAAAAATAATTTTAATTAATTTGAAAATTCTGGTTAGTCCTTGTCACCACAAAATGAGGATATTTGACAGAAAAATTGGGTAAGTAATGAATTTAAACACATTCAATAGGAACTGTTGTAGCATCCAAACTTTTAGCTTGTACCTCTTAAAACAACACTGAACACAAATAGCATTCATTCGTTATTAATATTATAGCGCAAACTTGAATTTCCTCCATTCATGTTATGTTATGTTCCCTACCTGTCGTAAGTTATCCTTGCACATGGTGCTCATTATTAATTAAATACACACCAATGATTGAATCCAGTTGTGTGCACACAGTTGTGATTCAATATGTCGTTATTCAACGTAGTCCTGTGCTAACCTAACGAAGGAGTTCACTGTCTTTGTTGATTTTTGGTGGATTTTCAATTAAGCAATTATATATAACGTGTGTAATTTGCAAGAAAGAAAAAAACTAAAATCAATAACATAAGGATGTGAGTCGTAAAGGATCGTAGATCAAGGGTGCATATTTTAAGGTTGCTGCAGTTGCATGTTCTTTAATTGGCTGCACATTAAAGTGGGTGGATACATTTTAAGGAAAAAGTGTATTTGTGTCTGTGTTAACATATGTTTTCGCATGTGTTTTAACGTATGCAACAAACATTACAGGTTTATATCAGTAATTTTATTATATCATTGCATGATATTAAAGCGTATTTTAAAAGCACTTAAATATTGCTTATCGTTGCTCAAGGTTTTTTATTAAAATAATTTGACGGAAATTTCCATCAACTTGCGTTGCTCTGTAAAATTATTTTATCATTTAAATTTAATTAACTTTAATTGCAACTGCATTTGAATTGTCAGAAATTATTTTATTATTAATTAAAACCTAGCAGCACTACTTCATATTTTATACTCATGCTCTGACCACAACCACAAAACGGACAGCAAGTGCAAATTGGCTTCACTTTTGCTATCGTCTCATTTACCCACAAAATTTGCGCATTCCGTTAAGAAAACCACAAAACTATGACAGACAAGTGCTACGAGGTATTTAATCAGTTATAGGGACCGCAATAACAGAGTCAAGCATATTATTTCAAGCTCATTGCGTATTTTTCACTTAAATTTCCAGTCTTTTGTGTCACAATGGAATTCTATTAAAGTTAATCATACGCCTAGGAGACTAAAAACAACGCATTAACGATACAAGACATATATGGAGTGCATGTTATGCCCTCAAAACATTTATTAGTAAAATGGATACGAATGATATTCATTTAAAACTACTCATGTATTCTACGATTTGTATCGAGATATCTTTACGAATAAATTTCTCGTTCGAATAGCTTTGTAATTTCTTCCATAACATTCGTAGTATTTACTAATGCTTTCCTACTATTTACGAATGAAAGATAAAATAATGAGAATAAATTTTTTTCGTATGGTGACCGTACGCATTATTCCAGAAATGCTCAGTAAAGTTTGCCATTTTACCATTAATAGACTTACAGTGATCCGTGTTACTCCTGAGATTAAAACTAAAAACACTGCTTTTTGAGCCTACCCTGAGTTACGCTACTAACAGGTTAAAAACAAATAATAAATAGTATTTGTTGTATCCAATAGAAGGGGATTCTCATATGGACCCATAATGACCAAAAAAGTGTAAATAAGATAAAATCTGAAATTTTCTTTTAAATAATAAACTATAGTAATATTTTATGAAATATAAGAGAATAGCCAAAGAGATTATACAATATATCAAGAGGTCCAGATACAGAGAGTGATGTTCTTCTACTCAGTCTCAAGGAAATAAGCTAGATGGACAAAATTGATTTAGCCAAATACTGAAAAGAGCTAAGTTATTTTGTAAAAAATGATCCGAGAAAGCAGAATAATAATATTTGGAAAAAGACCTGTTATTTTTGAAGAATCAGCAAAAACTTGTTTTTAGCTGCTGAATGCATTCGACAGTCAATGTTAGCACTTGTTAAGTTAGTAATAATTTATTATAAAAGCGCATATTTTAAAAAAAGTGAAAATGAAGTACTTAGTTTAAGGTTGGAGCTTTTTAATTTTGGCAAAGTATTTAAGAAAATACAGTGGTTGGTAATATTAATAGAGCTGCTTAAATTTTTGAGAGACAAAAATGCAACCCCAAGGTCAGGAATGAGTTTCAAGCAACAAATTTATATTTATGCATGATTATCCCCCTTATCATAAGGCTATGAGAGTCAGAAAATTCCTTAATAAGAAAAAGTCCATGTTCTTGACTGGCCCTGAAATTCTCCGTATCTCAACCCTATTGAGAACTTGTGGGAAGCGTGAAATTTCCAATGAATTCATGACCAACAAACGCCAATTAATAGAGTGTTTGATTTAAGTATAGAACCAAAACTAATCCAAAAAATTAGACTGCACCAAATTCATAGAATCTATGCCTAAACGAATAGCTGCAGTAATTGCAGCAATATATGGAGGTACCAAATATTGGCAATACATTTTTTAAATATATTTTTCTTCAATTATAAAAGTTTAATGTTAATGTGAACTTTACTAATAAAATAACTGTGATGCAAATCATCGAGTATAATGATTTTATCTTTTAAAGTGGCTCTAATATAGGGCTGCCATGAGTCTACAGCCCTTGAACGGGACAACTTTGCATTTTTTTTTATTCTACCAAAATAAAAATACCCAATTTTATCATAATAAATTGCCGATTCTAAAAAAACGTTTATCAAAATAATTCAGAGGTACACATTGTGTGTAATATAAATATAAATACAATTTATAAATCATATAACAAAAAAAATAAACATCAATTCTTCTCATCTATAGAATAATTATTGATTTTAATTTATTTTCTATTCTATTATCTTTTCTCTTCTTGTAAATATTCAATATATTTCTTTGATTAAAAACTTTCTGATAATTAAAAATGTTTAACTTCATTAATTAATAACTTCGAAGTTATATGTTATATTTTTTTAATATTTTAATTTAATAATTTATTTACATAATTTTTAGATAAATGCTTATTATTTAAGTAAAAATATATCCATAAATTTTATTTTTCTCCTTTGATGTACTAAAAAAGTTAAGTCATAATGTACAGTTATAATTGTTTAATAATAATACATTTTGTTTGCTTCTCTTAATTCAGTCAATGAAGTAAAAAAAAAATTTGGACTTATTCATAATTAAGGTTTTGCCTAATCATATTTTGAAGATTTTTTTCATTTCGTCAGGATCATACTTTTGCGTTTTAATATAGTTATAAATTCTGTGAACGTCATTGAATAATGAAATTTGCATTGCATAATGCTTTCCAATTGGAAAACCAACTTTTAGTTTTCCCTTCAACATTTTTAACTGGGACATTTTTCACTGTGCACCGGGACACAGAGACTTCGATCTCAAAACCGGGATGTGTGGCTAGGGATGTCAATCCCGGGATCCCGAACTTTTTTAAGACCCAAATATCCCGGAGCTATTCCATTCGAAATTCGGGATTGTTGAAAACAATTTTTTTTTAATAGCTAATAAAATTGTTCAAACTACCATCACAAATATCCCCCTTTTAACTATCAATGGTCGAACCAATAAATGTTGACGCAGAGCGGTGCTTCTCAACTGCAGGTCTTAAAGCAATAAATTAAGGTCTTAGTTAGGGGATAACACCAGTAATGCTTTAATTTCTTAAAGATCGTATTTTGGTCAAAAGGAGGAATAATATTGCTGAGCTCTTAATAGAAGGGGTGTTGTATTTATTTTTTACTTAAATGTATTGACTTTTTTTAAATTTAAATGTACTATAGTATAAAATTAAACAGAGGTTTTAGGCCAAACTTGTTAAAATTAAGGTATATATTAGAAAATGTTTTCTAAAAAATTTTATTACATACACAAAAAATTTCATTTGCATGTTAGTTTTACATTATTAGCGTCTTCAGTTCGTCTGAAAATAAATTGCGTACGATAAAAGTCTCTTGAATGCACGTCTTTTACTAAAATGGAAAATTAAGAAAATTACGAAGCGAAAAAAAAGGGAAAAATATTGATATTACTTTTGACCATATTGTTGCGTGTAAAAACTAGACAAATTTTCCAAAAGCGCTCATTTTGGTAAAAGATGTGTAGAATTACAATACAAACATATTAAAAAAAATTAATTGGTTTGTTTGCAGTAGTGTAGCTAGTTTTGAAAAAGTATGTTTCGAGAAAAACGTGTTTAAATTTGCTTTGCTTAGTTAAATTTCATCTAGCGCACCAATTTTTAGTGCTGTGAAATCTATTTTACAAGATAAATTATTTTATTGAAGGATAATCGGACAATTATCAATATAAAAAAATTTAATTTTCAAAAAATTGTTTTTTAAATAGTGATTTAAAATTATTTTATGTAGATAGTTATTGCTAAAACAAATATATGTATTTGTATATGTATTAAAAAAACTATGTTATAAACTACTAAGGATATATGATTGTTAAATTTAATGTTTGGTTTTTTGTTCTTGTTGAATTCGTACAAATTGTACTTCTTTGTTACATCAATTTTATACAAAATATGTACTATAATAAAAAAGAAGCAAATGTGTCGCACTTTTTGGCAAAAAAATATTGAAATAAAAACTTCTTGAGTTTTGGGACGGGATCCAGGGACTGTATTTTCAAATTCCGAAAATCCCGGGATCGAAAAACTCTAAAAATTGACATCCCTAATGGCAGCCCTACTGTAATATCACCATGCGCCAAAATGGAAAAAACTTCTAAAATCGGTGTCACTATTTTTTTTATAAATTTCGGCCAGCAGAACACGAAAAGTGCAATAAAAATGTTTGCTATGGATAGGTTTTCGAGATATATATTTTTGAATTTTTTAACATTTTTGGATTTTGAACATTTTACTATATTTTCAGTTTTGATTGACCGCTTTGGTTATAATAAATATTAAATCAAAGAAAAATAAATTTTCTTTAAATTTCTTTCATAAATTTTGTAATTTGTTTAGTACTCTTCGCACAATCGAAAGAAATAAAAAATAATAAAAAATTTTTTTTGTGAAAAATAAGATCGAAAAATACTTAAAAAAATTAGAAAAATAGAAAACACCATAATATCCACAGTTTGGCATTTTGTACATGAAGATGGCTATTTCAGAAAAAGAATGAGCTACTGATGTATAAAAATTTATGAAAGAATAACGAAGTTAGGGACAATAAAGTGAAGACACCAAAAATTGAATTTTTCTCGTTTTTTTTTTTAATTAAATTTAATTTTATTTTTTGTAAAGTAAATGTTTAGCTAAAATTTTATAACAAAGTCATAGTAAATGTATATTTTAAAAGTGATTTCAGCTTCTTTTTTGTTATCTATAGTGGATAGTAATCGACTAACCCAACATGCCAATGACTTTTACATCACAAAAACCTTCAAAAAATTTTAAGTTTGCTTATATGTCCGATTCTGTACAGAGTACGATTTGTTTAATTTAATTGTTCGAAAATTTTAAAAATGAGCCAAAGATCGCAAGTTTTTTGTGCAGTTTTCCGATTTTCGTATCTAGCAGGCCGAAATATATAAGAAAAAAATAGTGGCATACCGATCACAAAAATGGTGGCGCATAGTGTAATATGATCACCCACTGTATATGGTGTTTTTGTGTTTTTCTGTTTTAAAATGATCGACTTTTACATGATAAATAAAAATGGTTTTTATATTTGGTGTAGCGCAATTTTAGTGTACCTCTTGTATTCCGGCTGAATTTTTGTTTTATGTTTGCTTACTTTGTTTCCTGGAAATATTAAACGATTCAACACTGTTCAACAATATTTTTTTTTAGAGTGCACGTACCTCCAGTCAAAAGTTGAGTTTCTTTAAGAATGACTTAAGGGTCTAGTCTAGTTCGTTGGGCTAAGACTTTTTTGCATTTTGGATAGCTATAACTACCCAGTAGCGGATGGAATATATTCCGAATATATGAAACATCAATTACCTTGTAATGACCACTACTTCCGACTATATTACCTTACTATGCATAAAAGGCCTTACATTTAACATTGAATGAGACAGGAGGTAAGTGATTGCCTCCCTTCAGCATTACCTAGAAGTTATGGAGTAACATACTACTTGTATTAAGTTATAAAAATCACTGCATTACTTTTCCTTGTATGCTACATTACAGGTAATGAGGTATGAGTTAATTACTTCTGCTATATGCAGACGCATTACTTTTTGAAAAAAGTAATGCTTCCTTACCTGGTAATTTATTCTGTATTAGTTCTATGGTAGCCACTGGCAAATCCGCTGCTGGGTATGTAGAATATCATACTTTAATAGCAAATCGAAATTTTTAATGGTTCAAAAGTTATGATCTTCATTGGAATGATCATATTTTCGATGTGTCGAAAGAAGCGGGCTAGTGCCTAGGTTTTTTAAAACGGTGCAAAAAATATTTCGCTTAAGCTGATCTTCGCATGATTTACACCTCATATATTAAGCCAGAAATGGAGTACAATTCGCACATTTGGGCAGGGGCTTCATAATATTATTTGGAGCTTCTTGCTCGAATTCAACGTCGTGCGATATATTTGATAGGGGATGAAAATACTTCATTCTCTCTTAACTCTCTTGGGCATCCACGTAATGTTGGTTGCCTAAGCCTTCTGTATAGGTATTACCATGGGAAGTGTTCAAGGGAGATACATGGCCTGACGCCACCAGCTCGTGTTCTTCCCAGGTCCACTCAGACAGCTGCCCAAGCCCACCCTTTTACCCATCTATATGACCAATAGAACCTCGCATTACCGCGATAATTCGTTCTTTAGTCGCACGGTTAAGTTGTGGAATAGTCTCCCTGCGAGCGTGTTTCCCGGAAGTTTTGAGCTGTGCAAATTCAAAACAAATCTTCACCGACACTACTCCATCTATCCACCCTCCAACTAACTATCACCAATCTTCCGAATCAACACAATGCTTATACACTTATATGGGGCATTCCCTGAGCGTTGGTTCAATCAGAAAAAAAAAAAAAATTTATGAGCCTCCGAGTAGACCAAAGCAGGTATCGCACTATACTTAAAATTTTAAATGCTTTTTGTTTTGGATTTTCATCAATCTGTGGGTGGTGAAAGGGGATGTGGCAAACTATTATTTTTAAACCGTCTCGTACTCGAAAAAATCTACAATCTACATAAAGTAGTCCATTTTATTTTTTTAGAAAAAGGCGGCGTATATAGATTGACCACGTCCATTTCTTGTTCATTTGCTTACAGTAACCGTATAAACTAATTAAACAAATTTAAGTACAATTCGACCAACACCGTCTAAATTATGGCATTTTTATTGATTTGTAAAAATGTGGATAAAATGGGGGAGGTAAAAGGTCTGCAAGTTAGTGAATATACGACTACCCTTCTAAAACAGTTTTTTTAGACGCAACACTGTGCGCTGTAGCGTTGCTTTGGCGCTGCCATAATTTTAGAAGTCTGTTTCTGGCACAGAAGTGGTGAAATATAGGAAATGAAATCTGCTTGCACAAGTAAGCTGTGAACAGGTTTATTTCTATTGAAAGATTTTGTCGTTTTCTTCCTATTAAAATTTCGATAATTTGGTAGTTTGAATGAAATATGAGTAAATGAAGCAAGGCAACTTTCCTTATATTTACCAATTTTTGGGTTTTTAATGTATAATTTGTATTTGCAGAAAAATTTTAGGCTTGGGTGGTGTTTCCTTTTTACAAGTTTTCAATCGAATGGTTGCTAAACATATTTTTTACTAGATTTTAAAAAAAAAAATTTTCACTGCAACTGTAGGATGTCTTTTATGCAATTATGTTTAGTTTTCAGAATTTTAAAATTAATATCTTTAATATTGATCATGTAGTAGATTTGGAAAGCTTTCTTTCAATTTACCAATATAGATTTTTTTTTTTTATATCTTTAGAATAAACATATTACGAGTATGTTGACAAAATTTGTTTAACTATTTTATTTTCTTATTTAGTTATTATTTTATAACCACAAAACTGTTTCTACTTACAATATGTGTCTGTTGTCAGACGATCGATCGTATCTTGCTTCAATTTCGAGCTTTTCTTTCCCATTTTGTTGCTGTTTTTTTTTTTGTTATTTCTCAGGCCTTTTTTGAACTTTATTTCCTTGTAGCCTTGCCGATCGGAATGAAATTTCAGCTTCTTCTTCGCATTTAACTTTTGCTTTTATATACAAGAATTTGCTATCCTTTTTATTTTAATTTTTATAAATTACGTATAAAATATTGCTTGAGTCTTGAAATTTTTTGTCACAAGTTTTTACGTTTCAAAGGTTTCACCAACAACATACTGTTACTTATTAAAGATGTCAAAAATCTGTAAAAGAAGATAAAAATCTTAAATTTTTATGTTTTTATATACAACCGTTTAATATTTATTAAAAAGTAAAACCATGCGCTGAAGATAATGCATATGAAATTGAAATAATATTGTCGTAGCCACAGTGCAAATGTATGGCAAACAAGCGGAACTTTCATAAGTTTTCAAAATATTTTTTCTAAAAGGAAGATGAATAAAATTTGGCGTTATATCGTTAAATGCCTATAGTTTAATAATACCATAAAATTTTTACCATTACTCCTGCAAAATATCAATAATTTTTTTTTAAGATCAAAGAACCAAGTCATGCTCCTTATACAAACAACTTTTGGTCTTTGACCTGAGAGAAATAGACTATTACAGTAATAATTTATTGGAACCATACGTGTATTATCGATTAGGCGGAATAAACGTGAAAGACAATTTGAATTGCTTATAACCGAGGCTAGTTTTATGCCTTAACCTCGGAAAGCATTTCCAGTCCTGAGTTGCTTCTATCCTTTTAATTCCACACATTAATTTTCTTTCCTTTTAATTTCCCAGAATTAAGTTATTTTTTTTCAATTATACTTAAATGTAGTAAAGAACAAAAAAAGCGAAAAAAAAACCATTCCCGAACTCGGATTCGAACTGGAGACCTCTGAGATGATAGTTTAGCTCACTTTTCACTATACTACAAAGGCTGTCTCAAATGAGACAGAAAGAGACTTCTATCACAACTCTTGCCACAACGGCAAATGGCACGAAAGCATTTTATTTGCTACAAAAATGTTTTATACTTGCAGCAAGAAAGATCTGGGGCAGAATTACAGCATCCGTGATCGAGCAAAATAACGAAGGGCACGACGAGACAAGTGCCTATCAATCTTGTACAATTTTGCTCAATCACGGATGCTGTTGTTCATATAAGTCCATATCTGTCGTCTTGTCTATCGTCGAGGTTTTAAAGTTTAGAAGCCACAAAAAACATATTTTCGGTACCAAAAGTGATATTTAAATTTTCATTTACTTTGTTTTGGATTTGTTTGATTCAAATGTGAAAATTTAAACGAAAATGTAGGAATATTTAATGATTTATTTTGATAACGTTTTAAAAATATATCAAAGGGCAGCGACACCTAAGCAAATGGAGATATTGCAAAATTTTATTGATGAACATCCGCAGCTGGCCAACAATTATGTCGCAAACACAGTGCAGAGTTGATATACCATAGACTTGCTATGGACCATCCTAACAAAAAAGTGCCCACAACATTTCAAAATTATTTTTATATTTATTTCCAACTAGCAAAATAGCCAAACGAAACCAAATTAGCTATTGAGCCAAGCAATCGTTTCGACGATATCATTTGACAGTTGTTTGCCACACATGAAGCAAGCAAAACCATACCGTTTAGACGTTACTTGAAATTGGAGGTTACGTGATGTTAAAGTATCGTTGAAACGATATCATCAACCGATTCTCGTCATGCGTGATGAGAGCGTTGTATTAATTTTAATGCCATTAAGTTTTTTTCAAAAGTTTCCATAGCGTTACCTTAGAGGTTTTTACTAATACACGATAAAGTTTGCAGAAAAAATAGTTTATTATTAATAAATTAATAACGGTTCGGATTTTTAAGTGGTTAAAAGGTTGGTTGAATTTTAACACTAAATTATTTATTAAAATTGGCTTAATTTTCTTAATGTTGCCTTAAATGATACTTAATTTGTCAGAAATTGAAAATTTGGTGTAAAATTTGCCAGAAATTTAAGTTATTTCTAGCTGAATATTTGTCGAATTAACACATTTGCTAAAAATTGCACCCCAAATTTTACCACTATTAAAACCAGCTCGGATGGAAAATTCCGCAGAAAGTGGTGAAGTATTATTAAATTTTTTTTAGTGCTCGATTATAAAAAACCTCTATAAACTGTAAAGTTATTCAAAGTTAAGCTTAAATTATAAGCTAAAAGTACACCCATACAAAAATAAAAAATACGGCAATTTATAGCAATTATTGCTGGCAATAGATTTCCTTAATTTAGTATAGTTTTATTCAGAGAACAAAATTCAAATTATTACACGCTTTAAATGCGTAACAACTTTATCCTACAATTATTGCTATCGCACTCTCTTTCACTCTTATCTTCGCTTATAAAAAAAAGCTAGAAATGTATGATGTCTTCCACATGCACAAGTAAGTTTTGAAGAAGGCATCAACCACAAAAACTCTGTATAGAGTCAATCACACAGCAGACTAGAGAGACTGCATGTGAATGATTAAGCTGTGATCAATCCACTGTTTAAGATGTATATGATCTGACACTTATTCGAATAAACTAATCGAAATAATATTACATTAACCCTAGGGACGTAATCTACGTCAATTAGACGTAGACTGCTTACATATTTTCACACAGTTTTAGTCGTTGATGTACTCTTGCAATGTCTTGCAACACGTTTTGCTTAGCTTGGCACAGAGCAAGTGTTTGATGAAAAATCTAAGAAACCTTTTAAGTAACTTTTTATGTTTTGCTTCTTATGATGTTTCTGTATATTTTATTACTTTTTATTGTGTTTAAGAGCCTCAAAAGATTTAAAGATTATCGGATGATTTGATTAAAACGGTTTTAGCAGAGTTGCAGCTGGTGAAAATACGATGAGAAAGCAAAAATATGCAAAATGTTTACAAAGTTAAGCAGTCACAGTTTTAACAAAAAATAATTAAATCACTTAAAATTTAATTTTTTAAACTTTGTTGGCACTAAAAAATACAATGTTCAATTCATTTAGTCAAAGTTTTAATTGCTTACCTCTTCTTAAAATAGCAAAATGGCTGATTTTAACAGTTCTTTTTGACAGTTAACATTGAAAATTAAAGTAAGTTTTTAAGAAGGTAACAACAACAACAACAGCAACAACTCTTTCTAGAGTTAATCACTTAGCTGACTAGACAGTCTGTTCCGGAAATCACTACATTTCCTCTTCAGCAGTCTTTGAGTGATTAAGCTGTGATCAACTCACTGTTTAAAATTTTATATGATTTCACTCATTTTGGAACTCATTCGTCTGAGCTTTATTGAACAAATTGAACGTTCAAATTGGCTTCTTAATCATATGACATTTTAAAGCATTAGGCTATTTAAAGATCACCGCTACTTAAAAACTTACTTGATTTAAATACTGTGCTATTTTTACAAAGCTCTAATACTATCTTATTTAAAGATTAGATGGGTTCACTTTATATTCTTTTCGAAAAAAAGATTTAGAACTGAGCTACGTTAATTCAACGTAGATTACCTACAACGTGTTTAAAAAATGATTACCTCTATAGAGTTAAAGCAAAGGTTCTTATTTTAGGTCAAGCCTGAGAGAGCATAACACCCACTCCAAAAGCGTAAAATATCACTGGATATGACACTGAAATATATACTGTGTTATTTTTTACAAATCGTAAATAAATGGTATTAAATTTCACAACTTTTATTGAAGTGATTTGTGAATAAGTTTTAAGAGTGTACGTTACAACCGTTACAACAGGCTAATTTAATGGCAAAAAATGACTGTCGGCTGTTACAGTAATTTCTGGATATAAGCCCCCCGTTTAATGGACTTCCATTCTCATAAGTTAACAAAATTAGTTCAAGAAAAGTCCCCATTAGCAATATATAGGATAATTTCCCGCTTAAGAAATTATTACGTTGCAACAGTGTGAACCACTAGAAAAAATTCATACAAAAATCCCCGGATAAAAAATAAAACAGTTGGCAGTTTTTTTTATTTTGCGGCATGGCAACCTTTGGTCTTGCATACCTGAAAAAATATATGTTTATTGTGTTATGGCGGCAAGTGCCAAACAGCAAAAAAATGTGAATGAAATAATTTTTTATGTTTTTCAAAGCTGAAACGTATATTTATTTACAGCATGTTTAGAAATAAAAGGAGAACGCTTTCAATAAAGGAAAATATCAAAATAATTGGTGAGAGCAAAACAATTACCAAAGCTCATATCTGTTCAAAATATCGGTGCTCCGCAAGTGCATTAAACAAAATTTTAAGAAATGCAGCTGAAACTACTGCCAAATCGTTAACGTGTAAATCGTCTACTAATCGGATGAGGCATGGTAAAGAAGTTGAAGTAGAGCAGGTGTTACTAATCTGGTTCAACCAAGTGAGATTATCTATTGCAGCAATTTCTACTAACTTGATGCTAGAGAAAGCAAAGTAGTTTCCAAGCATAAGCATAAGCATAAGCCAAGCCAAGCATAAGAGCGGTTGTTTCATTAAGCGAATTTTTTTTTATGTAAACTCCAAAGGTTCGTTAATCGGGTTTTTCGTATAAACCCCAAACCTGCTTTCAACCGGGATTTAAATATAAGACTTTCCCGGATAACGTATTTGAATTTTTAGCATTATGCTGTGCTCTTATATCCGGAAATTACTGTATTGCGAATAGGGATGCAAAAAAAATAAAATGATATCTTTTGGCGTTTGCAATTTCATTGTATTAAAATTGTATTTAAACAAAATGCTTAAACAGTAAAAGCATCAGACTAAAAAAAAAACAACCAAATGTAAAATTCTGTTTTTTTTGCATCACATTCTAATGACTGTTTTAAAATCAGCAGTGTGCACTGGGCATAGGGCGTATCAAAAAATTTAGATCGTATTCTAAAAGGACTCCAAAGTGTTATGAAGCTTTCAAGAACACACAACAAAATTTTATGAAAATAAAAGGATGTCTTCCTCTCCCGCAAGGACAAAGTTGTTTTTTTTTGAAAAAAAAATATTGAATAATGATATCAAAATGCTTTTTTTTTTTTGTAAAAAAACACATGTGTTTTAAAGCAAAAGTAATATAGATATAAACTAACAATATTTTGCCTCACACGATGCCACTCACGATTTTTACCCACAGGGTTCTGTGTGAAGGATAATTGAAGCAAAAGTTATACTCGAGATAGCACAGAACTTTAAATGTTATCTAATAGCCTAAAGTTATGTATTATTCTTAAAGTGCTAACGCATTCCTTAAATTTGATAAATTAATAATTTGCAAGTTTTTCCGTAAGCATTTTCTTGTTTTTGGGAAATGTATACTGGAATTCAAATTCTTAACTTTAAAAAAAAATATTTAAAGGTTTTATAGCTTGGGAGTCAAATGTGGTACCGCAAAAAATTTTCTCATCTCTGACTCTTCAAATATTTTAAATAAAATCACATATTAAAATATCTATATAAAATACTAGGAAAAAACCAAGATTTTTCCCCTATTTTTATAAATAAAAAAGAATACTTAGAAGCATGGAACTTAAAAATTTTAATCATATCTCCTTTATGGTTATTATTTCTTTAAAAAATTTCTTAACAACAATTGTTAATTCAATTTAGACCCACACAACCCAAGTAACATTGTTGGAGCAACTAGGTGCGAGTGAGTCCTAAAAGTGTTCTATAGGTGTATAATATGCGGTTAAAGCTTTACCACAGCTTTGTTTGCTGCTAGTTGCTTTTAATTTTAAAGAAAATGCTCTAAATATGATTTTTTTACCATTTTGAGCTTTAATACTTTATACAGCTCTGTAAAGGATTTTATCAAATCTGCAAAAGAGCAGAACTCTAAAATTTACTACTTGCTCTGTAAAGGATCTTTTAAAGTAATAAAAATTACTATACAGCAGTTTTAAAACTCGTAGATTGAGTATAATATTTGCTTTAATGTGTATTTTTGTATTGCATTTTTAAAGCGAATAGATATAAAATACTGTAAATTAATAACAAGATGTTTTTGGGAATAACAAGTGACTAAAAAATCTGATAAAGAGCTTCTTTGAAAAAAATGGCGATCTTATAAAAAATAGAAAATCTTCGGAGAGTGTTTACAATAATATTTAAAACGAAATTGATGATTTCTATGATACATATATTTAAGAATAAAGTACTTAAATCATTTTTAGTTGATCTTAAAGAATGTTAAAAATTTTCCAACTATTTTTAAATAATTAACACTTCTTAATTTTAATTATTTGTTAAGCCCGTTGTAGTTTTTCGAAGTACTACATTCACGTTTCCGATAAATTCAAAAGCGCACCGAAATTCGCATCATATAACGAATACACGAACATGAGTCTGATATAATAATCACTTTATTATTTCTTTAATTTATTTGTCATTCTTATCATCACAAACACTTGTCAAATTTTATATATTTATTGAGTTTATTTTTAACACATACATACTTAAAAGAATAATAAAAAAGAGCTTTGCAAGAGCTCTTATTTGGGTTTGACAGGGACTCTTTTAAAAGTTTACAGCTACAATACTTCTACTCCTCATATGAAGCAAAAATAGTGCTTTTAAACTCAAGAAAGTAGCCTTATATATTCTCTGCAAGAGCTTTAGTAGCGCGACTAAAGCTATAGTTGAAGCTTGCTGCTATATAAGATAGCACTATAAGCTCTGCAAGAATGAATATATGGCTAATATTGTTACTTGGGAAATGGCAAACTCAGAAACTCAAAATTTAAGCATAAGATTTTTGTCAATGCAAAGTTGAGGTGTTTCAACGAAATAATAAATTTCATGCTGGGAAGTAAAATTCTTTTAGAAAATAGGAAAAAAATCGTGGTCTTAACAAGGTGTTTTAAAAAATATGGAAGAGTAGAGAGTTTTAAAGCATGCATATTACAAAAATTTTTTTTTTAATTATTTCGAATCGAATCCCTAGAAGATCTTAAAAGACAGTTTCTGGTTGAAGGATTTGCATAAAATTGAAAGCACGATTAAAATCGGCAGAAAATGGCTTTTTTTGGTGAAATTTTTTCATTGAGATCAGAGAAAATGACAAAGTATTATAATTTGTATGTATTAGAGTTAAGAAAATGAAAAAAAAAATATGAAAATAATATATTGACAAAAATGTGAAAAGTGGCAAGTTGCTCAATCATTCCGATTTTCAAGGAACGCAAGCATTACCGTCGACCAATTTACGAGAACATTTCAAATGAACTGCTCAGTTGCGGTTTTCTCTTTCTTTTCTTGTAGTTTTAAAAATTTCCTTGTAGATTTCATAATTATCTTACATTTTGAATATTTGTCAACTCGTCGAGTTGAAAACTATATTTTTCGTAAGAAAAAACACAGAAAAATAACCAAATTTATTGAAAATAAATACCTTGGGATTGCACTCAGCATTCAGATTTTTTCAAATAAAGAAGCTACTACAAGCTGCAATTGTTTATAAACGGCAAAAGAGCATTTATAATGCTTATACATTTCGAGGTTCTGTCTACATTAGGATGGAATAGAACGCAGATGGCATCCTCATCAGCAATTTCGAAAAACTGCAAAATATTGTCGAAGGTTTTTCATCAAACAATATTGGGTCTTGAATTTAAACTTAGATTGCTTTTGTTTATTTATATTGTTATAATTATATATTTTTATGTCGATTTCTATTCAATAGCTTTCTACAAGATTTCTATCTCTTCTACTTGATCTGTCTATTTTTCAACTTGCATAAAACGTTCTCTCCTGTTCTTTATCCTTGTGTTTGGCTCTAGTCATTCGTCTAATGGTGATAGTGAAAACAAAAAAAATATGATTCAGATTTTGTGTAGGCAGCACAGGGGCCTTAATGTAGTGCATTTCAATGCACGCAGTTTAAATATGGCAAAACTTGACTACATAAGATATATCTTTGAAGACTCTTTGGTAGATAAATTATGCATTTCTGAAACGTGGCTATGTGATGACATAAATCAAGCAATCTGCAATATAAAAAATTTTAAGCTGTTTCGAAATGATCGATTTGACAAAAAGGGTGGAGGAGTTGCAGTTTACTGTAAATATAATTTAAAATCTGAATTTGTAAGTAAGTCGACTGGTTCAGGTATTGAGTTCTTAAATATCTATATATCTGATCAAAATATTAAAATGCTTCTGTCATGTGTCTATAACCCAAATAAATATCACCCTGTTGATCCATTGTTTTCTGTATTGTCCAACTGTTTTCTAGATTATGATTTAATGTTATTGTGTGGAGACTGCAATATCAATATTATCTCGAACGACCTTCCAAAACATACGTTATATGACAAAATATCGTCGTTAGGATTATCAATAATGAATGAAAGCTACCCACGCGATTTGCTGACAATACTAGCCCAAGTCTTTTGGACTACTTTATTATTTCTGACTGTTCTGCTGTGTTGTTATTTGACCAATTGTACTTCATTTCTGATCACGACTTAATTTTTTGTTCGTTAAATATCAACTTTTCTCGTAATATTATGTCTAATACAATCTCATATCGTGATTTTAAATCTATTGATTACACGTCTCTGTTAAATGATATATCAATCACCCCCTTTAATAATTGCTGGCTTCATCCCAATATTAATGATAAACTCAGATCACTTATGGATCCAATAAAATATTTATTTGATAAACATATCCCCCTATGTACGATAAATATCAAGAATACATCTTGTCCTTGGTTTTCCCAAAATGTTTTAAATGCCTTAAAAAAAGGAACAAGCTTCGAACAATATGGAGAAAAAATCCCACCTCATCCAACTGGAATATCTATAGAACTGCTAGAAATGAGTCCGTTCTTATTACTAGACAAGCCAAATCACGTTATTACTCGACAAAACTAAAACTATCGCTCCCAACCAAAACATTTTGGGAAAACATTAAAATACTTGGAGTATGCAATAAAGATACCACTAAATGCAATATAAATCCTGAAACTCTCAATAATTTTTTTGTTGGTGCTGTTGATAACTCAAGTAGTACCATACCCCCCTATTGTTATATGACCACGCAACAATCTTTTAAGTTCACCAGTAAATGAATTTGATGTTTGCAAGTGTGTAATGCAAGTTAAATCAAATGCTACAGGTGAGGATGGTGTTCCCATAAAGTTCATAAAACTCATACTCCCTCATATAATTAGCTCTATTACACATATAATTAATTCATGTTTTATATCGTCATCATTTCCAAACATGTGGAAAACTGCAATTGTTCTACCTGTTGCAAAAAAACATAACCCTTCTGGTCCGAATGACTTGAGGCCAATAAGCATTTTACCGCCACTGTCAAAAGTATGTGAGAAGCTCATGGCTCAGCAAATCAATAAACACTTACTTGAAAAAAAACTATTATCCCCTTTGCAATCTGGTTTTCGAGCTGGGCATGGGTGTTCTTCTGCAGTTGTGAAAGTTCTTGATGAAATACGACCAGAATATGATGCCGGTTCTATGACTTTGCTCTGCCTTCTCGACTTCTCTAAGGCTTTTGATAAAGTTAATCATCAATACTTCTGTCATAAGCTTAAGACTTTGTTTGGGTTTTGTGATAGTGCCGTCAATCTGATGTCTAATTATTTGCTAAATAGGACTCAAAAAGTCAATGTTGGTCAATTGTCTTCTCAGTATAAACTAGTCTTAAGTGGTGTTCCACAAGGATCAATACTAGGTCCTCTTTTGTTTTCATTGTTTATAAATGATATTTTCTGTGTGTGTAAACATGCATCTGTTCATGCTTATGCAGATGATGCACAGCTGTATTTGTCACGTCAAACTTCGCTTCTTGAAGATCTTTGCTGTAGATTGAATGAAGATCTTAGCAGTATTAATAATTGGGCCAGTAGCAATGGTCTTCAACTAAATGCATTAAAGTCGTATGTTCTTCCTATTTGTAAGAATAAAAATTGTTTAAATGATGTCCCGGATTTGTTTATTGGAACAAATAAGCTTACTGTTGTGTCAAAAATTGTAAATCTTGGTTTCCATATTAATTCGTCTCTATCATGTGTTGGTCATGTAAACAGTGTAGTCAAAAAAGTTTATTATGTCCTTCGTAATTTGAGAATGTCAGCTTATGTAACTCCTGTTGATATAAAACGAAAGTTGGTGATCCAACTGATCTTACTAGTTATAATGTATGCTGAAATAGTATACAGTAAACTTGACTCATCCTCCCAATTAAAACTTCAAATTGCTTTTAATTATGCCACACGCTATGTATACGGCTTGCGAAACTTTGACCATTTATCTAGTTACAGAAATGCAATACTCGGATGTGATTTAACTGCATACTTGAATGCAACAAACTGTATATATTTGCATAAACTTATTCACGAGAAAACGCCGCTTTATCTTTATTCAAAACTTCAGTTTTGCCTGTCTAGAAGAAGTCATATTTTAATTGTACCTAGGCATAACTCGCTGAACTCATCTCATTTGTTTTTCGTTAACGCCATTAGAATATGGAATGCACTACCTCGAAGGATAAGAGAAATTACTAGGAGAGGAATTTTTGGGCAATCTATTTTATCTTTTTTTTCTACTCAAACAACTTAAATTTTTAATTTATTCTCTCTTCTTAGCGCCCTACTATATCTTGTAAATCTATAATGCTTTATATTTTTGTTTTTTCATTTACTACTCAACCACCACTGTATTAAAAGAAAACTTTTTACTCTTTTTAAACAAAATTTTGGCTTACATTTTAAGATACCTTTACCTTAAATTAATTAAGTTAAACAAAATTAAATTCAATCCAAATATTCTCAATTAAGCCTAGTTGTTATTCAATTTTATATTATTTTTTACTATAAGAGAACATAGTTCTAAGTGTACTAATGTATAGCTTTAATAAAAATAATAATAAATAATAAATAATAATAACAATAGTAATAATAATAATAATAATAATAAAAATAATAATAATAATAATAATAATAATAATAATAATAATAATAATAATAATAATAATAATAATAATAATAATAATAATAATAATAATAATAATAATAATAATAATAATAATAATAATAATAATAATAATAATAATAATAATAATAATAATAATAATAATAATAATAATAATAATAATAATAATAATAATAATAATAATAATAATAATAATAATAATAATAATAATAATAATAATAATAATAATAATAATAATAATAATAATAATAATAATAAAGCATTAACCGCATGTAAAATAAGATTTCAGGTTGACATCTATCATATTTGCAGTGCTTCACATCTCCCAACTTGATGTACTTCATTTCTTTTCATTCGTTACTATTTTAAAATTGCCACCGCGTCAGTAACACATCGATTGTTTTTGCATAAATACTTTTAAAAATCGAAAGCATAATGATTCGTGATTATAATGTGTGTCTCAGCTTTTCGATTCGCTCAAAAATGTTTATAAAAATGCAACAAACACGAATGCTCAAAAAAAAACTTTTCGAACAAAATGTTGAAACCCACTGTCTGAAGAGATACGAAAAAAATGTGCTATCGGGCCGAGTGCTTGTACAAAACTACGATATTAGGAGAAATAATGTCAACAGTAAGTAAGAGCTATCAAAACCACTGCTAAGCAACATCTATGGCCGTGCTTCGCAACTCCCCATGCTTCAAAACTCCCTAATGACCCCTTTTTATAGACAGGGTGTTGTTCAGAAAAATTTGAAGAATCCAAATTAATCTGATATATAAAATCTTATATTAGTTTTTTCGAAACTTAAAAATTTGCATTCCAGTTTACATTTCTCAAAAACAAGAAAATGCCAATGCATAAAAACATGCAAATTACGAATTCGCTTAATTTAAGCAAAAAGTTTGCACTTTAATCAATGCCACCAAAATTTAGACGTTCAAAATTTGTGTGCCATCTTCTGATTCCTGTGTATATTTAGATTCGAATATCCTTAACACTGGACACTGTGTGTAAAAATCGAGACTGACATCGTGCTTGCGAAAATATTGATAGTTATGATCTATATTTACTTTTGCTTTTAGACATATGGGCATTTCCAAGCTGGCGTTACGTACGACTTGTACGAAGTAATATTAAAAAAAACAGAATGGAAATGTATAATATTTAAAAAGGATTTTTATATATTTGCACAGCTTAACCCATTATTTTCAATGTTTCTATATGTTTGTTGTCATTTTTTGATTTCAAAACAAAATTTGAAGCCCGAAAATAATAAATTTTTATAGAAATTGTCACCTGCTTTTCAGATAGTGACAGTTTCATTAAAAAATGTTTTTTAAGCTTCAAATTTTATTTTAGAATAAAAAATTACAAAAAATACGCAGAAATATTAAAAATACTCGGTAACAATTGTTACTTTGCAAAAAAAGAAATGTAATTAGCACTATATCTAGTAAAAACAATGGCAATAATAGATTCTAAGGTTATAAAGATATAAGAAAGATTATGTGATGGCGTTACGTTACAAAAAACGGAAGTGGTTTTAACTTGGATAAAAATTTTTTCAAAACTCTCTCAAATGGGCAAGAATTGTTGTATACAACTTTTTTAAAAAGAACTTGAAATATTAGAAGTTTATTTTCCAAGTGATCAAATTTAGAAATCTTTTCAGTTTTTTTTTTATTAAGATTTTTGATCTGGCGTTACGTAACTGGCATAACGTTACTTAAATATCCATTGTAAGTTAATCGGGTAGTTAAGCAATTAAGTAGTTAAGTAATTAGATAGTTAAGTAATTAGGTAGTAAAAAAGTTATGTAATGCTGTAAAAAATTTAATATATTGTGACCAAAAAAATATTGGGCAAACTTTACTTTTTTTTTTTGCTTTAAAAAATAAAAATCAAAACATACCAGTTATTTTGTGACCAAAAAAATATCGAGCAAACTTTACTTTTTATTTTTGCTTAAAAAAATAAAAATCAAAACTTACCAGCTATTTTGTGACCAAAAAAATATCAGGCAAACTTTACTTTTTATTTTTGCTTTAAAAAATAAAAATCAAAACTAACAAGTTATTTTGTTACCAAAAAAATATCGGGCGAATTTTGATTTTTATTTTTGCCTTAAAAAATAAAAAGCAGAAATAATTATTATTTTTTGCTCAAAATTGCAAAAAATCACAATTTTAGAAATAAATAAGAGATCAAGTTTTACAAAGTGAGAGCATTCTAATGCTACCTTCAAAACAGCGGTCCGACAATTTTTTCATAATGCCTTTTTGGTTTAAAAATCTAAAAATAATTATTATTTACAGTCTCTGAAATAATCATACATTTTCATTGTGAACTTTAAGTAAAATTTCGATGATAGACTTTAAAAGGAAAAGCTTCAATTTGCGTACTTTTGTAATAAATATTTTACTACTGTTTTCAGTATGAGAAGACCCTCAACTGTAACGACATGAAAGTGTCGCCTCTGCAAAAAATATCTACACGAAAATTTTGTAAAATTTATTGTATCATTAAAAGTTAAGAACTTTTTTCTAAAGAGCCGTACGAAATAAAAACAAAAAAACACAAAAATTTGTTTAATCACGTTTTTTTTTTTAAGTGGTTGCAGTCTCATTTCTAATAGGCTATTTTGTCAAAAATTTAAAAATTGCACCCGCATTTTTTCTTTTATTATTGCCAATTTAGCTTATACATTCACCAATTCGCTTTAACATACAGTTGTATAGAATTGTCTGAACGCAAAATTTTTTTTGTTTATTTTGAAATTAAAAAGTAGCGAAAGTATAAAGAAAAACAAAAATTTTATTACCAAAGTGATTTCGCATCAGTATTTGTACTTACTTATATAATAAAATAAAGTTATTAAAATAGAAATTCTCTCTCAGACACATAAAAAATAATTTTTATGTAGACGTAATAGATATTTATTTTGTGTACCGTATAATTTTTAGATATTTCATGCACTAAAATTTAATGTTACTCATGCGTCATGGCAGACGCCAAATAAAATATGGTATGTCAGACATGTTTTGACTTTCGCATAAGAAGTAAAACATTAATTATATGCAAACAATAGCGACGCCGTTATACTGGCGACCCTTTCTAACAAGCTGAGCCACATACTTTTACACTTTGAAGCACACACTCAAATGCTGACTTCTGACTTTGAGTACATTACTGCTATATGTTCAGCTGCATTTTTTTTACCCTACTATGTTTGCAAACAACTCAAATGTGACACAAAACTATCATAAACACACACACACACACACAGCAAGTGCACTTAAAAGCCAGAATAAGAAAAGAGTTAGTATAATGTGCTAGTGCGTCAGTGTGTGTTAGTGTGTGTCGATGTGTGCATGCGTGCATTAAGTGTGAACTTCCTGAACAAAAAAAAAATATGAAAAGAAATAACGGAAATAAAAACAAAATGAAGAAAATGAATGGCGACCGAGCGACACATGGTGCAGGCATTCTTTACTGCAATTGCATCATTTGCAGTGTAGACATGGGAAAAAAATAATGATCCATAGCAAAAAAAAAGCAACTTCAAGTTGCTCTCGGAAAGTGTGCTGAACATTAGCCAAATTAAAATAGAAATGTTAGAAGAGTAGAAAAGAAAGCAGCATGTTAAAAAATAAACCAAAAGCTGAAGGAAAGTCAAATTTGGCACCTAGAACAAAGACAGCCGACAAAAGGATTTCCAAAAGATATCCGAAAAAAGCGCATACAAATTTAGCTTTACTTGCCTTGTAAGATTCTGGCTCAAAGTTCATGATAGATAAATATTTAAAATGTTATATTTTCCATGTTCTTCATAGAGAGCTGAGTTATTTGAAAAATTTAACAGCTGCTGCCACTCTGACAATAAGTGTACATTTATTTTCCACACTCAAGTACACTTAAATATCTTAAATTTGTGTTAATTTACAGACAAGAATTTCTTAAGGTAGAAACCATATGCTTAATTAGGCAAAAAGGTTAGACACACACACACACACACACACTGACAAGCTCTAATAGGCGCACAATTTAAGCTGTTGCCAAAACAAAGTGTTAATTTATCCTTTGGTGCATTTTGGGCCAAAACTTAGTGTAAGCAAAAGCATATGTTGTGGCTTATGTTCTTGTAGCTGTGTTATTAATAAAAGCCATCTCTTGACATTTATGTGATCCTTAAGCAGCATTAAATTTTCTAATTGCTTCAAACACTAAAGTATGTATTTGTATTTACTCTGGTGTATGAGTTATAAATAGTTAATGTTTATGACTGACTCTTTAGATCAAGGTTATGATGTGAGAAGTAATTAAAACACATTTGGCATTAGTGCGAGGACAATAAATTATTGTCAAATAATTTACAAATTGTTGTCCCACAAACAACTTATTTTGCTAAGTAATAAATGAGTGCGTTTAGCAAGTACAAAATTTACTCAACATGTTGAGTAAATGATAAGTATCAGTTTACGCTACTTTGTGTGCCTGATGAACGTTTTGTTACATATTATGTCAGCGCAGTTGTTTCAAAAATAAAAGAAATAAAAAGTAATCAATAAAATTTTCGAAACAGTCAAGCTTTCTAAAAGTAAGCCGCAACAGGTTGAGTAAATGTATCGAAAAAATAAATCGCGGCCTAAACATTCAACATGTTCACAACATGTTGAGCCTATCAAAAACTGATCAGTCGCAATCACCAAGTACATACTCAACGGTTGCACATCAGTTGAGCAACTGTTGTAAGTGCTGAAGGCAGCTATTTATAGATGAATAAATTTTTTTGTAATATAAGGTGTTTTTCAAAAACATAAAAATAAAGCCAGTTCAGAAGGTTATAAAAAAGGTCTGATTTTTTCCATATTAGGACCGCCATGTCTAAATAAGGCCCAATCTATAATGGTTTAAGAAACATAACAAAACAATCAGAAAATTATAAAATAAGAAAACATATTGTTATTACAAGTGTTTGTTTACATTAATACTATACATAAATGATATTCATAGCTTTTTTTTATAAAAACTTCTTCGAAAAAATACTTTTGTTGCCAAAAGCTTATTTTGAAAATTAGAATTAAAAATAAAGTTACTCTGGCTTTTTTAAAGAGAATTTTAGTAATTTGCTGGCCTTTATAGTAGAAAGCTTTCTTTCTGGTAGTTTTTTCTGCCTGGTAGATTTAGGTGTGGAGATAGGACTTTTTCTTTCCGGAAGAAAGCCAGAAAGAAAAAATTTGTTGGGCCTTTTTAGGCGCTCTCAATATCATTTTATTAATCAAGTTTTTCTCGGAATACACCACAGTTAGATTTGATCAATTAACCTTTTTGTTTTCGTTAAAATACCTCTCTTGATTTTTAATTCAAAGCTGGACATAGGCAATAGTAAATTCGTAGAATAACTGACTTTTACTGCGAGCACAATATTACATCAACCACGTTGTTGACGCTACCGCTGACTTCGTTTGACTGTCACTCGCTTCACAGATGTGCAATCGAAGTATTTTTTTTTGCATCGTGATGCAGATATGAACATGTTTAAACGTGCAAAAAATAATTTTTCAGGGAATGCAATAAATGTGCGTATTAGAAATCGGGCCTTATTAAGGCTTGAGCCTTATTTGGTGAAAGGACCTTATTTAAACTATCGGGTCCGACAGTCGTCGTCCTGCCCTAATTCAAAAAATTTGTTTGTGATATTTTTTTGTATTTTTGAAGAGTGTGAAAGTGTCCAAACAAATTGCCCTTCGACCAGCACATGCTAGTTTCTGGATGAATGGTTTCTGAAAAGTGTACGTTTCCGCCCATTTTTGGCGGAGTTTCTGAGAGTAACCGTACGAATCAAAATTACAAAATTTTGCAAATATATATTTTGGAATATACATATTTTCAACCTTATAAATTTATAAAAGCGAATTATATTTGCCTCAAGTGTTTTTAAGTTTCAAACATCCTACGTAGGCATAAGAAGGCTAAGAGGTATAAGAGACAATACTTTTAAAAAACTAATATAAATTTAACTTAAGCACATTCATTTATACTAAGGAATTTTACTTTTCAGTCTTGGTATTACTATTAAATAAAAAAACAAAATTTTAATCTAAAGAACTAAAATAAAAATTCAAAATAAATTTATAGCTTTGAGCGATTAAATAAATTTTAGGTATTTAAAGAAAAAAAAAACAAACAAATTTAATCATCAGTTTCTGATTCATTAACACAATTACAATATACAACCAAATGCTGTTTTTAATTTTCTATATAAAACTATTTGAGAAGTAAATACCGGGATCCCAAAATCCCGGGATATTCTTTCCCGAATCCCAGGATTTTTAAATAAAAAAATTTCTACTACAAATATTCATGTAAACACCACCATTTCAATTTAAGTTGATATGAATAAAGAATTAGAAAAACGTTTAATTGAGTCTGAAAAAGATTATTAGGCCGATGAGTTTCAATCTTTGGAGCAAAGACTTTGCAAAGTTTTAGGTATTTAGGTATTTGACCGATTTACGAAACCAAAATTAAATTTTTCGGTAAATAGTTTCTATTGAAGTCTGTTATTTGATTTTAACCCTGTAAGAGCATTGGAACATATTCAACATTACTCAGCATTGCAAAAAAAAAAACTGATTTAGGCGGCCAAAAATATTTTATTCGGTAAAAAGTCTCTATTATATTACATATGAACTAATAATTTTTTTGCCGATTTTCAAATATTTAATGGCACTATACGTACTTTTAAACTGTGAAGTGAAAATGTTGTTATTGTAAAGAAATTAATTGTTTTATCGCTATGCAATCAAAAATAAAAAAAAAATTTAATACATACATTCGTTTTGGCGGGAAGCTGGGCTAATTTCGGTCGCCCAGGTAATTTGTAATAATATCAGAAAAAACTCTCTAATGAAAAATAAGATGCGTTGATTAGCTTAATGTATTGCTTTAAAATTCATTAAAACCAAAAATTTAATTTTTATTTTTAACCTTGACTTGACTTAAATACAAAAAACATGAAGATGGTGTCTAAAAAAAAACAGTTTAACATTTATATAAAAATACCTAAAACTGTTTTGTATTTTATTTTTTATATTTTTTTGTTCTTTAAATTAATATAGTTTGCTCAGCCATTATTATTATTTAATTTTTTTTTATTAACAATAAGGGTATTCACAATTGTGTGGTATTTTGTTTTTTTGTCATAGTTTAAAACCACAATTATGGGCACCCTTTTAAATAGAATTTGTGTTTGGGAACACATACCACTATAGCTTTTTGTTACTATGCAAATAAATTAACTATCTAATTTGATATATTTTATTAATATATGGTATAAAATAGTGTAATTTGCATTTTAAGCTTCTTCAATTTTAGCAATTAGAAAATAACTGGCAGCCGATCAATTTGTTAAGGGAAATTTAAAAACCACGCTCGTTAAACGTATTATTGGCATATTTAAAATTACCACACTTTTAATTGGTAATTAAAAACCACCCACGTTTCTCTGTTTAAAGAGATAAATACACAGAAAAACTGCGCCCAACATCGCATAATGTTTCGGGGAAGTATCTTAAATATGACAATTCATTAAGCGTTAGCTTGTTTGTACATACACTAAAAACTTCTTGATTTTTTAACAAATTTTTCTTTACAATTTTAATGTCCTTATACCTTACATTAAGACTGAAAACAGAATTGAATTAAAGAAAAATTTTTTCATTCAACTTTTTTAAAAATATTTAACTAATTTAAGGATAGACTAAAGCGACAAATCTTTTGTTTCTAAAATGGTAAGTGAGCAATGAATTATCGAAAAGAAATTAAGATGTAATAAAGAACAAATCGTTACGTAATGTTTCTTTCATGTCATATTTCGCGTATTGGAAAAAAGTTTGGCAGATTTATTAGAATGTAATGTTTCCTCACGGTTAGGAAAAAGTTTCAATATATATATATATACATATATATATTTTAAAATGTTATCATTTAGATTTTAAGGTCACTTTGTACTTATTTTAACTCTCCGTTACTAACGCTATTCGGAGTAACGTCATTATTAACCTGGGTGTAATCCACCCATAAATTGTAATTCATTAATTTGTAAAAAAAACGCTCAAACAGTAAAATGGTTCTGCTTTTATTAATTTCGTGTATTTTATTATTATATTAAACATAAAATTCGTCCAGTTTAATTAATATTTAATTTTAATAAAAATCTATCAAAATAACGTAAAAAAGAGAACTTAAAAAAGCAAATAACATAATGATTTGAATAATTTCATATTCCGAAGTCAAATTATTTGCCACGTTCTTCGAGAGGGTCAATTTGAAAAGAGGGTCAAGGTCAATTTATCTATAAAAATTTTTTCTTGCAATGAAAATTTTTTAAAATAATGACCTCTAATTATTCGTTATTCGGAAACATTAGCCTCTCATGGAACAGCATCGCAAGCATCGTAAATAAGCAGCTAGCACATAGTATAAATGTCGATTATGCAAAATTTAGTCACATAGTAAAAAAAAAACAATCAAAGGAATTCACGGTTGAAGAATTATAGAATTTCACATTTTTTTTGCCAAATCGTCAAATGCATCGAAGAATACGCTGAAATCAAAATAAAATATAACTTCTATGTTTATATATCTAGAGATGCATTTCTGTTTTTATCTGAGCATTGCCATGCACTGCCATGCATTGCCATGTTGTGCATAATCAGATACACGTAAACCCCTTTAAACAGTTTTCTATGTTACACTTGTTAAGCCATGTCTAATTGGACATGACAAAAGTAATTGAATGATGCAATAATAGCATATTATGACAGAAACCTTGTTAAAATATTAAAATTTCTTGTCAAATGGCTAGTCAAATACAATAGAACAATATTGAATGTTCCGTTAAAATCACAAAAAAAAATTCGACCATTTATACTGGGCTAACTCACAGTGTTGAGAAAGATGAGATAAGGATCTTGCAAGCACAAACATTTCCGCATTCTTAAAAAAATTTTCTATTGGTTTACATAACGTGATGAAATCGTCGAAGCTCTTTAAGTCGAGCAAAGGTTTAAATCTTTAATTTGACTTTCCTGTGTTGCTTAGGAGAGGCTTTTTATTTAAAACCTTTTTTATTTTACTTGAGAAACAAATCACACGTTTATAGTAAATAATATAACATGATTACTAACTTGTGTGTAAACCACCCGAAATTCTTGTTCTTTCATTACTAACGTGGGTGTAAAACACCCAGACACTTTTTGAAGTGAGTAATTTTTATAATTTAGTTTAAAAAACAGCACTAAATTTTATTTTAAAATATAGCAAAATATACAAAAAGAATTACATTTGATATAATGTTCGCACCATTAAATTATCAATAAATTTTATCCATATTTCATAAGTTATGGGTGTAATCCAACCGTGCGTTAGGTACGGAGGGTTAATGAATATTTTTTAAGGCTAGTTTGGAGCGACCTAGTTCGGTTTTAAAAAAATATAATTAATGTATATTTTAAATTTTTATTTTTTATTACGTACGCTGATATATTATCATATAAGCACGAACGTAGTGAAAAGGAAAAAAGGTCTAAAAAGTGTTTAAATATGTATTTAATTTAATTTTTTCCACTAATCGCAAGAGCGGGCTAAGCTGTACTAAAATCAGAACAAAACTCTCTAATGAAAAATAAGGCGCGTTGATCAGGTTAATGAATTACTTTAAAATGAATTAAAACAAAAAATTTAATTTTTATTTCCAAACTTGGTTTGACTTAAACACAAAAAGATGTGAAGATGGTGTCTAAAAAGAGGTTAACGTATATAAAAATACTTAAAACTGTTTTTTTTTTTTTTTGTATATTTTTGTTCTTTAAATTAATACAAACCACCGCAAACAACTTTTTTCTGCGTATGCGAAGAAGAAGCTTCTTTTTATGCAAATTATGGAGAATGATGAGAGCTTACTAGCTGAAAACTTTAACCAACTTTCAGCTATTGTTACGGGTGAGCTGAATGAGAATTTTCGAAATGAGCGTTATTTATAATTTGCTATTAGCTATTACCTATGTTAAGATTTTCCTATTGCCTCCTTATGCATCTTCATACCTCTTTATCTCATTACTTTTATTTATGTTAATTTCAATAATATTTTAGCAATTATAACCTATGCTTAGATTTTTTTTTTGCTTTCTTCTTTGTGTATTTTTTTCTCTCTTCAGCTTAGGCAAAGAGCTTGTGTTATCTGTTCATTATTTGTTACTATTTTCTCTAATTAAATTTTTATGAATTTAATACGTATTTCTACTCTACTGAGCCTGCGTAAAGTTTCTGAATGTTATCCACAACTCTATGATTGCATCTAACAGCTATTGCAGCAGAGGTAATGAAAATTGTTAAATATTATTAAATGTTTCTTGTAGACGGCATCCTGGTCTAAAAATAGTACATTTTAATGCTAGAAGTCTAAATACGTTAAAATTGGATTATCTTAGGTTTGTGTGTGAAGATTCGTCTGTCGATGTCATATGTGTTTCGGAAACATGGTTTTGTTTTGTTTATTTGTTCATTAATAGCACTATGCTTGAAATTAATAATTTCAATCCCTTTAGAAATGATGAATTTGATAAAAGGGGAGGCCACGATAATAAGTAAGTCCACTGGTGATACTGATGAATTTCTATATCTTTGTATATCTGACAATGATAAAAAATTCTTTTGTCGTGTGTTTATAATTCCAACAAATGTCAGAGTCTGAGTAACTTTTTTTCTGAACTCTCTGATATGGCTATTGACTTCAACTATTTTGTTGTGTGTGGGAACTTCAATGTCAATCTTTTATGTAGAGATAATATCACAAAATCCATGTATGAACATGTCTCGTCTGTTGAACAGGTCTGTCAATTGTGAATGAGACGATGCCTACCCATTTCCCGAATAATAATAGTCCTATTCTTTTGGATTATTTTATTGTCTCTTATTTATCGCCCGTTTTTTTGTTTGACCAAATTTACTTCATCTCTGATCTTGACATAATATTTTGTTCACTTGACATTCACCTAACTCATGCTAATTATTTAAAAGCAATATTATTCCCAGACTTTAAATTTATAAATTTTCCTGCCCTCTCTCTTTGTTAATCATGTTCCTACTCGTACCTATTATAAGAAATACTTCCTGTTCATGGTTCAATAGTCATGTAAAAAATGCCATAAAAAACGAAATAAAGTGCATGGTAAGTGGAAAAAGAATCCATCACAAAAAAATTTGGAGAACTTCAGAGTTTTCAGGAATGCCTCAGTTTCAGTAACGAAGCAAGCCAAAATTAACTATTGCTCAGTGAGACTGAACACCACCCTTCCATCTAAGGTATTGTGGAGGAATATAAAAAAACCTTGGCATTAGAAATAAGCCTGCTGCTGACTGTAATGTGGATCCTAAAGCTCTAAACAATTTTTTTCTCAACAAGAATAGTACCCTAGTAAGTGCACTGACTGTTGATGTACTGGTTCCACCAAATTTTCAATTTTCTGCAGTAAATGACAGTGATGTTAGCAAGATCATAATGAATGTAAAATCGAATGCAGATTTTATTTAACTGGTGAGGATGGTATATCTATAAAATTTATAAAAATTATTCTGCCCCACATACTGCGCTCTACTAATTACTTAGTTGGCGCTACAACCGTATGTCGGTCTTGGCCTCATCTAAGAATTTGCGCCAGCCATTTCTGTCTTTCGCTTGCTGGCGCCAGTTGGAAATTCCAAGCTTCGTCAGGTTTTCCTCTACTTGGTCTTTCCAACGAAGATGCGGTCATCCTCTTCTGCGTTGACCGCCGCTGGGTACCGAATCGAATGTTTTCTTCACTGGAGCATCGTCTTTCATGCGCTGAACATGACCAAGCCAACGAAGCCGCTCGATTTTAATGCGCTTGACTATGTCGATGTCAGCGTACAGCTCATACAGTTCATCATTCCACCGTATTCGGTACTCGCCATTGACGCAGATTGGTCCGTAGATCTTACGAAGAATCTTTCTCTCGAATGCTCCTAAAGTCTTCTCATCTAAACTGCTCAGCGTCCAGGTTTGTGATGCGTAAAGTAGGACGGGCATGATGAGCGATTTATAGAGCGTGATTTTCGTTCGTCGAGAGAGGGCTCTGCTTCTTAATTGCCTACTGAGCCCAAAGTAACACCTGTTGGTAAGAGTTATTCTTCGTTTGATCTCAATGCTGATGTCGTTGGTTGAATTAATGCTGGATCCCAGATAGACGAAGTTCTTCACAACCTCGAAGGAGGTATTGTCAACGGTAACGTGGGTTACAAGACGCTGGGACTGTTTGTTTGTTGACACTAAGTATTTCGTCTTATCTGCATTCACTGCCAGACCCATTCGACTTGACTCTCTTTCTAATCTGGAAAATGCTGCACTGATTTCGCGCGTATTATGGCCAATGATATCGATGTCATCAGCATACGCAAGCAGCATAACACTCTTGTAGAATATTGTGCCACTACGTCTCAGATCAGCAGCTCGGATGATCTTTTCCATCATTAGGTTGAAAAAGTCGCACGATAAGGAATCACCTTGTCTGAAACCTCGTTTGGTAATAAATGGTGGGGAGAGGTCCTTCCCGATTTTAACTGCGCTACTGGTGTTGCTCAGTGTCATCCTGCAAAGTCGTATTAGTTTTGCAGGAATACCAAATTCAGACATGGTGGAGTACAGGTGCTTCCTTATTGGGCTGTCGAAGGCGGCTTTGTAGTCGACAAAAAGATGGTGGGTGTCGACTTTTTTTTCTTGAGTCTTCTCCAAGATTTGTCGTAGCATGAAAATCTGGTCGATGGTGGACTTTCCAGGTCTGAAGCCACTCTGATAAGGTCCGATCAGTTCGTTTACAATGGGCTTCAATCTTTCACATAAAACGCTCGACAGGACCTTATATGCGATATTAAGAAGGCTTATCCCACGGTAATTGGCACAGATAGTGGGATCGCCTTTCTTGTGGATTGGGCAGAGCACACTGAGATTCCAATCATTCGGAATGCATTCTTCCGACCATATTCTGCATAGAAGCTCGTGAATGCATTTAAGTAGAGCTTCGCCTCCGTTCTTAAACAGCTCAGCAGGTAAGCCATCAGCTCCCGCGGCTTTGTTATTTTTAAGCCGAGCTATAGCTGTCAGAACTTCATCATAGTCGGGCAGTGGAACCTCGACGCTGTCATCCGCAATTGGGGTTTCCGGAATATCATCTCTATTGGCGGGATTGTTGTCAGCGTCGCCATTTAGAAGCTTAGAGAAGTGTTCCCTCCATAACGTCAGTGTACTCTGGACATCTGTCACTAGATTCCCGTTTTCATCCTTGCAGGAAGAGGCCCCGGTTTTAAAACCATCGGCAAGGCGTCTTATTTTTTCGAAAAATTTTCGGGCCTCATTCCTGTCACCATACATCTCAATCTTCTCCTGCTCGCGCTTTTCTGCCTCTCTTTTTTTCCGCCTGAAAATATGTTTCCCTTCCCTCCTCTTTTCTTTGTATCGCTCCTTAGCATCGCGCGTTACAACCGACTGCAGGGTGGCTTTGTAGGCGGCGTCTTTCTCTGCAGTGGCGTCGCGACACTCCTGGTCGTACCACTGGTTTCGGCGAGGGCGTTGGTAGCCAATCACCTCTTCAGCAGCCGCACGCATGGAGTTGGAAATGTGTGTCCACTATGCGCATATATCATCGATTGGAGGAGTGCTTTGAAGCAGGAGTGAGAGTCGAGTGGCGAAAGCATCGGCTGTCTGTTTCGATTGCAGCTTGTCGACGTCTAGCTTTCTCTGTGTAGGGTTGCGTGTATTCTTAGCTGCGCACAGACGTGTACGAATCTTGGCTGCAACAAGATAGTGATCCGAGTCAATGTTTGCACCACGGATCGTGCGTACATCCAATACACTGGAAGAGTGCCTTCCGTCGATCAAAACGTGATCAATTTGATTTTTTGTTTTTTGATGAGGGGACATCCAGGTGGCTTTATGAATATTGAGATGCTTGAATCTAGTGCTACTTACGACCATGTTTCGTGTTGCGGCGAAGTCAATCAGCCTCATTCCGTTATCGGAGGTGTTGTCGTGGAGGCTGAACTTTCCGACTGTTGGACCAAAAATATTTTCCTTGCCCACCTTAGCGTTGAAGTCACCAAGCACGATTTTTACGTCGTGGCGGGGGCAGCGCTCGTAAGCATTTTCAAGGCGCTCATAGAAAATTTCCTTGATCTCATCGTCCTTGTCTTCTGTCGGAGCGTGCGCACATATTAGGCTTATATTGAAGAATCTAACCTTGATGCGTATTATGGCAAGTCGTTCGTTCACAGGTGTGAATCGCAGGACGTGGGGCCGTAGTCTCTTGCCAACTACAAATCCGCATCCAAACTCGTGCTTCTCTGCATGGCCGCTGTAGTAGATATCACAGGGTGCATGCCGAATGCAACCCTGTCCCTTCCATCGCATTTCTTGGATAGCAGTGATATCAGCTTTGTATCTTTCCAAGACATCAGTCAGTTGGATAGATGCACCTTCCCAATTAAGGGTTTTCGGACATACTGCGCTCGGTAACGCATATTATAAATCACTGTTTTATTACGTCAAACGATTTCAGGCCTATAAGTATTTTGTCCGCCCTGTCCAAAGTATGCGAAGCTTTAATGGTTGATCAAATTTCAAAATATCTAAGCAATTATAACTTGTTATCTCCTTGACAATCCGGCTTTTGTTCTTGTCATAGTTGAGCAACTGCTACATTGAAAGTTTTAGATGATATATGGAAATCTTACGATGAAGGACATATTACTCTTCTCAGTTTACTAGACTTCTCCAAAGCATTTAATTCTGTAAATCATTCCTTACTTTGCCAAAAACTGGAGTGTTTGTTTGGATTTCAAGCTAATTCTGGAAGCCTTTTAAGAAGCTAGCTGTCGAGCATATTGCAGAGAACTAGAGTAAGGGATAAGTGTACTATGCATGTTTATGTGAATGATGTTCAATTACAACTTTAACGTAGAACGGGTCTTGAAGAAGACCTTTGTTGCCGACAAAATGAAGATCTCCTTAGTACTGATAATATTGACTAGAAGTAAACTCGTTATTCAGCTTACATTAACACCAGAAACTACATTTTTCTGCACAAATTGATGCGCACAAAGACTCCAATGTACCTTTTTAACAAACAAAAATTTTTCCAGTCAACTCGGAGAAAAATGCTGTTAGTACCTAAATTTAAATTTCTGAATTCAACTAGTCTTTTTTTAATTAACGCCGTAAGATTGTGGAATTCCTTACCGAATCATATAAAATCAATTGATAGAAAAGGAAGCTTAAGGCAGGCTACATACAAATTTTTTTAATTAAATTTAATTAATGCTTTTTTTCTCTCTTAATCTCTCTTCATTCTCTTTCTTTGAACCTATCATCGTTGTCTGATCTATTTTCATAGCACTATTTTTTATATTTTTAAAATATTAATTTTAAATTATTAAACTAAATTCTTTAATGACGGTCCTAGTTATTAAGTTTTACCTTGTGAAACATACATTTAAATTAAAAAATACTCAATTGTTACATTTTTTTTTCTCAGGATATAACTTTGTTTATTAAAAGAACTTGTTCTTATTATTATGATTAATAAATAATAATAATAATAATAATAATAATAATAATAATAATAATAATAATAATAATAATAATAATAATAATAATAATAATAATAATAATAATAATAATAATAATAATAATAATAATAATAATAATAATAATAATAATAATAATAATAATAATAATAATAATAATAATAATAATAATAATAATAATAATAATAATAATAATAATAATAATAATAATAATAATAATAATAATAATAATAATAATAATAATAATAATAATAATAATAATAATAATAATAATAATAATAATAATAATAATAATAATAATAATAATAATAATAATAATAATAATAATAATAATAATAATAATAATAATAATAATAATAATAATAATAATAATAATAATAATAATAATAATAATAATAATAATAATAATAATAATAATAATAATAATAATAATAATAATAATAATAATAATAATAATAATAATAATAATAATAATAATAATAATAATAATAATAATAATAATAATAATAATAATAATAATAATAATAATAATAATAATAATAATAATAATAATAATAATAATAATAATAATAATAATAATAATAATAATAATAATAATAATAATAATAATAATAATAATAATAATAATAATAATAATAATAATAATAATAATAATAATAATAATAATAATAATAATAATAATAATAATAATAATAATAATAATAATAATAATAATAATAATAATAATAATAATAATAATAATAATAATAATAATAATAATAATAATAATAATAATAATAATAATAATAATAATAATAATAATAATAATAATAATAATAATAATAATAATAATAATAATAATAATAATAATAATAATAATAATAATAATAATAATAATAATAATAATAATAATAATAATAATAATAATAATAATAATAATAATAATAATAATAATAATAATAATAATAATAATAATAATAATAATAATAATAATAATAATAATAATAATAATAATAATAATAATAATTATAATAATAATAATAATAATAATAATAATAATAATAATAATAATAATAATAATAATAATAATAATAATAATAATAATAATAATAATAATAATAATAATAATAATAATAATAATAATAATAATAATAATAATAATAATAATAATAATAATAATAATAATAATAATAATAATAATAATAATAATAATAATAATAATAATAATAATAATAATAATAATAATAATAATAATAATAATAATAATAATAATAATAATAATAATAATAATAATAATAATAATAATAATAATAATAATAATAATAATAATAATAATAATAATAATAATAATAATAATAATAATAATAATAATAATAATAATAATAATAATAATAATAATAATAATAATAATAATAATAATAATAATAATAATAATAATAATAATAATAATAATAATAATAATAATAATAATAATAATAATAATAATAATAATAATAATAATAATAATAATAATAATAATAATAATAATAATAATAATAATAATAATAATAATAATAATAATAATAATAATAATAATAATAATAATAATAATAATAATAATAATAATAATAATAATAATAATAATAATAATAATAATAATAATAATAATAATAATAATAATAATAATAATAATAATAATAATAATAATAATAATAATAATAATAATAATAATAATAATAATAATAATAATAATAATAATAATAATAATAATAATAATAATAATAATAATAATAATAATAATAATAATAATAATAATAATAATAATAATAATAATAATAATAATAATAATAATAATAATAATAATAATAATAATAATAATAATAATAATAATAATAATAATAATAATAATAATAATAATAATAATAATAATAATAATAATAATAATAATAATAATAATAATAATAATAATAATAATAATAATAATAATAATAATAATAATAATAATAATAATAATAATAATAATAATAATAATAATAATAATAATAATAATAATAATAATAATAATAATAATAATAATAATAATAATAATAATAATAATAATAATAATAATAATAATAATAATAATAATAATAATAATAATAATAATAATAATAATAATAATAATAATAATAATAATAATAATAATAATAATAATAATAATAATAATAATAATAATAATAATAATAATAATAATAATAATAATAATAATAATAATAATAATAATAATAATAATAATAATAATAATAATAATAATAATAATAATAATAATAATAATAATAATAATAATAATAATAATAATAATAATAATAATAATAATAATAATAATAATAATAATAATAATAATAATAATAATAATAATAATAATAATAATAATAATAATAATAATAATAATAATAATAATAATAATAATAATAATAATAATAATAATAATAATAATAATAATAATAATAATAATAATAATAATAATAATAATAATAATAATAATAATAATAATAATAATAATAATAATAATAATAATAATAATAATAATAATAATAATAATAATAATAATAATAATAATAATAATAATAATAATAATAATAATAATAATAATAATAATAATAATAATAATAATTAATAATAATAATAATAATAATAATAATAATAATAATAATAATAATAATAATAATAATAATAATAATAATAATAATAATAATAATAATAATAATAATAATAATAATAATAATAATAATAATAATAATAATAATAATAATAATAATAATAATAATAATAATAATAATAATAATAATAATAATAATAATAATAATAATAATAATAATAATAATAATAATAATAATAATAATAATAATAATAATAATAATAATAATAATAATAATAATAATAATAATAATAATAATAATAATAATAATAATAATAATAATAATAATAATAATAATAATAATAATAATAATAATAATAATAATAATAATAATAATAATAATAATAATAATAATAATAATAATAATAATAATAATAATAATAATAATAATAATAATAATAATAATAATAATAATAATAATAATAATAATAATAATAATAATAATAATAATAATAATAATAATAATAATAATAATAATAATAATAATAATAATAATAATAATAATAATAATAATAATAATAATAATAATAATAATAATAATAATAATAATAATAATAATAATAATAATAATAATAATAATAATAATAATAATAATAATAATAATAATAATAATAATAATAATAATAATAATAATAATAATAATAATAATAATAATAATAATAATAATAATAATAATAATAATAATAATAATAATAATAATAATAATAATAATAATAATAATAATAATAATAATAATAATAATAATAATAATAATAATAATAATAATAATAATAATAATAATAATAATAATAATAATAATAATAATAATAATAATAATAATAATAATAATAATAATAATAATAATAATAATAATAATAATAATAATAATAATAATAATAATAATAATAATAATAATAATAATAATAATAATAATAATAATAATAATAATAATAATAATAATAATAATAATAATAATAATAATAATAATAATAATAATAATAATAATAATAATAATAATAATAATAATAATAATAATAATAATAATAATAATAATAATAATAATAATAATAATAATAATAATAATAATAATAATAATAATAATAATAATAATAATAATAATAATAATAATAATAATAATAATAATAATAATAATAATAATAATAATAATAATAATAATAATAATAATAATAATAATAATAATAATAATAATAATAATAATAATAATAATAATAATAATAATAATAATAATAATAATAATAATAATAATGATAATAATAATAATAATAATAATAATAATAATAATAATAATAATAATAATAATAAAAATAATGACTATAAATTAAGAACCAATGTCGTTTCGTTTCTTTTCTGGCAAAAGCAATTAAGTAAAGTAAGACAAATAACTATCCGATAACTGTCAACAAGAACAAATAAAACATGTTCTACTTCTTACGAAATTAAACCAGATTCTATGTTCACCTTTCTATTTGTCAAAGAGACTCAGATTAACCAAAAACAAATAAAAAAGTCAAACCCTTACTTGGCTTTTTGTAAACAAGAAGACAAAAATTTTAAATCTTTTATCGATTGTTGTTTAAAATAGCTCGATATAGCATCACCTGAAAATAACAACAATTTTGAACTAAGCTTTTGAACGCTTCAAAGTATTATGAACGCTTTAGAACAGTCTCTTTCTCTCTCTCTCTCTCTCTCTACATTGCAGCTGAAATATACTTAAGCCTTTTATGCGCCAAGCACACGATCCTTGGTTTTATCCTTTTTAATGGTTTTTCATGCATGCCAATTCTGCTGTTCGTTGTTGTTGCATCAGTTTTTCTCGTGAGGTTACGATTTTTGTTTACATTTGTGCTAAGCAGTTCTTAGGTGATGGTACCATCTGATGATGGTGGTGATGGTGTTGGTGATGGTGGTGGCGCTGGCGCTGGCGGTGATGGTAGAGCAAAGAAACAGATGTACCTTATTTGCATACAACATCAAAAGAATATAGAGTATTTCTAAAGTCGACATACGGACGAATGGGTGTTAAAGAAAAGAAAAACAAAATAAAAAACGCCGGAGCAACTGTCGACAAAATTAGGATAAATAAATAGAAAAAGTAAGAAAAACAAGAACACAAGCACTCATACAAACACTCTTAAACACGCACTACGCTATATGAGAAGCGCAGCACAGAACGAATCAAAAACTACTACAACAAATAGCAGCATCAACAAAATGAAACCCAGTGAAACAAGACTATCTTTTGTGAATTCATTTATTAAGCCTTTAGGGTATAAAAGTACGTTTTCGGATTTTAGAAATTAAATCCTTTTTTAATCTTTCATCGGACTTAAATTCGTCTCAAATAAAGATTTTTTTGTTCAGAAATGATTTCATAAAAGTACTGAAATAAAATAGTTTTGCGACCATTGGCTTTTGAATGTATTTCTTTTAATTATATAACGCTTATATGGAAATATAAGTTAACATAAAGCTATGCTGCTTTGAAAAAGTATTAAAGTGAATGTGTGTTCGGGTCATCCGTTTAGCAAATTCATTCTGTTGAAGATAATATGGTACACTTTCTTGATGAACAATTCTATTCTTTCGTAAGAACAATATCATACTTTTGTTAACAAACTTTTTTTTCGTTGTCTGTTAATATTTAATGCTCTTATCTTTCTGCTTCTCTATGTGTACTTTGAATTTTTTTAATTATTTGAATATCGCATAACCATGTGTGCTGAAGCAACGCTGTCGATGCACCAGTTATCTTCATCCCATTCATGAACGTGGTGTGCGGGAATATTCGATTTAGTGACTTATTTGTACGTCTGTAACTGACTTCTTTGTGCTTTGGATACTTTGATATTGGCCATATTTATGGCATAATAGAAGCACTTGACATTTTTAAGATCCTTCTTAATACTTTGCTTCTGAACAAAATTTCTTTTACGGTTGCGTCCTATCATTGCTACGTTGAAGTTTGGTGGTTCAATCTTGATGTCCTACAAAAACTTCGCCTTAATTAAATCGGCTGTTATTATTCGCCTCAGCTCACCAAACTCATTATCATTGGGTTGTACTCTGAGGATAATCATTAAGATGTATGAATTATATTTTAAATTACTGAAAGATCAATCAATTGCTGAGTTGAACTGAAGTAATTTTTGATAGGTAAAAGAGATCCTTAAAAATTCTTGCAACCAATTTGAAAAATTTTAATCACAAAATTTCATGTGGGTATAACTACATTAAGGCATTATTTGCCAGGACTGTCTTGCAGTATGAAAACATTTACTGCATTAATTTGATTTCACGCCATTTATCTCTACAAAACATACTCTTTTTGAAAAATAAGACTGTATCCATTTCAAATAATTAGAATGAAAACCCATTTTGGTAAGCTTAGACAGTAAAATATTATGTGGGACCTTATCAAAGGCCTTAGAGAAATCTGCATAAATCTGAAAATAAAATTGATATCCATGTTCAAAAGACGAAATCTCGAGAAAATCGCTAAATTTGACGTAGCATATTGTTGGTCTTTTTGTCGAGACACAAATCCAGGAGGTAATAAACGAAAAAACAACCGTCCAATATTTGTAGCAGGTTTAAATTAAAATTATAATTACTTAACATATAAATTCTTAAGTAAAATTTTGTTTTAAGAAGGCATAATTAAAAATTTAAAAAACGTATGGTACTGATTTTTAATATTAAAGTTTTTTATATAATAACCTCTCTAAAATACTCTTTAACTCAAATTGGTTTACTCTTTTATATTTTATAGCGTTATTTCCTAATTAACCCTACGGTCCATAACCGGCTACCCGGGTATTTTTTTGAACTTTAAAGTGCTGCTGTTCCTTTATTATTGAAGATATCAACATGAAACTCCGGATCATCAGAGATTTCGGCTAAACTTAGAGACTAGAAAAAGGTTTATCAAATTTGGTTAAATATATTAACTAAAAAATGAGTTTAATGTTTTTACATACAGGGATCCATGACCAGGGTACCGGGGTTCCTTAGTGCAAATTACCTAATATTTAAAAAAAAAAACGTTCGCTTTATTTTTATTTTGTTTCAAAATGTTTATTGATGTGAAAAAAATTAACTATAATTGTTTTTTAGTTAAATTATTTGTATTTTATTCATTTTAACTTATTTCTAATATTTGATGTCTTATGTTGAGTCATTGTTGAAACATGGAAAACATTTTGATATTGTTTGAGTATGTTGATCGCAAATTGGTTTCTTGCAAACGTTGCAGACTTTTCTCGTCTTTCTTCTCCTTTGTCTGGCAAAGAAGTGCACAAAAAGCAGCATCCTGTTATTGGCTTCCTGCCATCAGTAGAAGCAGCCGTAGAAGTAGATGGTTGCTCGGTATAGGTTACCGTCTCCACTGGTCTTCCCAAAAAGCTCTCAATTGCTGATTTGGTGGAAAAATGGCGCGTTACTTGGCGATTAGCTACTCTTTCTTCTATTATTGGCGCACACAAATCTCCAGCAAGTTTACGCAAAAACGTTTTCTCCGTGTTGTTTGATATGGAACAGTTCTGTTATTATCATAAAATATAGTGTATGCCGCGAAAGCACTAACATCGAGCATATTGTACAAAAACGACAAAGGCCACCTTTTTGTGTGTCTCTGTGTGGTATACTCCCGAAGCGTCTGGTCCATAACATCCACGCCACCTTTCGTTTTGTTATAAAAATTGATGATTTCTGGTTTGCCGTTTTCTTCTACAGTTGCATCATCATGCAGAGTCGACAACAATATTACGGAATTTGTTTTCCTCTGTTTGTATGAAACCATAGTCACCTTCTCGTGGAAACCAAATTTGCTTGTCCCAACGGTCCAACTCTTATCGTCTTTAATTTCTGTTGGTATGAAGGCTTTGTTTCGCCGCAGTGTTCCAACAATGCTAAGTTTGACGGATATCAGCTGCTTTGCCAGTGGCAGCGTCGTAAAAAAATTATCCATGGTGATATTACGTCCGCTATTGTGGTATGGCCCAACCAAATCTCTGACTACTCTTTCGCCAACACCGATTTCGCGACCACTGTCTTGTTTGCTAGTATATATTTGGCCATGAAGAGGATATGAATTTTTAGCATCGCATATCCACCATACCTTGATCCCGTATTTCGCAGGCTTCGATGGAATAAACTGTGTAAATTTTGTTCTGCCGCGGTACGGATAAAATTGTTCGTCGATTGTTAAATTTTCTGTAGGCACATAATATTTTGCGAGATTGGCGTTCAACATTATCCAAATATCTCGTATTGGAGCAGCTTTGTCTGTGCGCTGCCTCTCGTTTCTTGTTCTTGCGTCATCAAAACGTATAAAACGAATAAGATCCCAGAAGCGGTTTAATCCCATTGTTGCACGAAATAGAGAATGAGACAATTGCGTCCATAAGTCCCTTGCATTTTCATCATTGGAATGATTTACGCCTGCCGTTATCAGCATTCCAATGAATGCGTATATTTCTGCCACTGTCGTATCCTTCCACTTCAATTGAGGCTTTGTTGGGTTTGCTGCATTGTAGGCATCATGAGTTGAATTGGCTTTTTTGTTGGTATGACGCACGATTATATCGACCATTTCTATTGTAAAGTAACTCTTGAAGCATTGCATACCAGTCATACTTTCCGTCATTCGTAATGGACCACTGCGAGTTCTTACGATGTTGTGACTCCTCATTTGTTGACAAACAGGTGGTGTTGGTTGCCATTAAGTACCATCACGTGCAATCATACTTTCTGTTGTGCTTGATGTTGGTGCATTTTCTTCAACCATATCAGTTTCACTGTCACTTTCATCTTCAAATATTTACATCTTGCTCAATTTGCATTGGCGTGTCAATAGCGGCTGAAATTTCGTTGTCATTGTCTTCACTTTCTGAGTCTTGCACTTCTCCCGTAAATACCTCTCCTTCTTCCTCAATTGGCTCTAAAGCGTCGTCATCCACAGTCATATTATCAAGTATAGAAGTTACAGTACACCCTGCAACACTACCCATAGAAAATAAAATAACGCATGGTAAAGTGTTCTTAATATAATTCCAAGAACATTTTACCATATAAAACCCATGTTTGCTATTTTATGACACACTTATGTCGCAAACATGTCACACTCTTTTTAGTCACAACTTGTGTGGCAATATTAAATTACAAATAAATTAAATTACAAAATCTAAATCAATATTGAAATTGCTAACAGATTGCTCAAGTGAATTCTTTCGAAACCACTTGAGTAATCAAAAACTAAGTCAGCCAACACAAGAACATTCTACTGCCCTAGCTAAATTCCATGGAAAGAAAAGTGAGCATACACATAATTGTGCAAACGAATCCACGCTTACACAATTAACCAATCGTTCACCTACTGACCTAAAGAAAGAAGCGCAGGCAGAATTGTGCAAGCGAGTCAGTCGTTCACTTATCGACCTAGTTCGATTCTTAAGAAAGAAGCGCAGGCAAATTTGCGCTAGTGAAGACATGCTGACCATCGCTTGATGAAAGCGAAAGCAAAACATTGACTTAAAGAATTTATTTTGAACCAATAGCAATGGAAAGAAAGTGTTATACGGAATTTGCGTCACTTTCTTTCCCATCAAAACTATCTGCTAAAAGAGCAGAAGAGTTAGTTTGAGACTTCGAAGTATAACAATTAAGTAACTATAAATACTAGAGTTAAGAGTATTTTTAAGTAGTTAACAAGTTTAGTTGAAAAATAAAAGATCATAAGTAATCTCCAACACTTTGTGCGTTGTTAATTAAACAAAATTTAAAACTGGCGCAGTCGGTAGGATTGTCAAAGCAAATAAATTTTATTTTTATTTTTGCGTGCATTTTAATGCTTCAACGACAATCAAAACGAACCCTGAAGCAAAAGATTGCTTTTCATCAAGAATAACTTTGAAAGATCAAAGCTTTAAACTCTGCACACCAAATCAACGACAGTCAAAACGAACCCTGAAGCAAAAGATTGCTTTTCATCAAGATTAACTTTGAAAGATCAAAGCTTTAATCTCTGCACACCAAATCAACGAAAATCTACAAAATTGTGCAGACATAACGAGAGATTTTTTTTCTCTATCACAACGAACCATACTTTGGAAGACCAAAGTATTGCAACAGCAAGGAGAACATAGGATTGTTCCCATCGACATCATATATAATAAAGTGCAAAGTGCGAGAACGAAGCCTGCAAAGACTACCCAACCCCCATGCCATTATTCGGTGACGACGAAGACACCTGGGACTTTTCAGAAAGCGAGCAATTTCAGCAATACCTGCGAGACAGAGCGAACAAACAAGAGAAAGACAAGTCAACTAAACTTCTACCAACATTACCAAGGCCAAAACCAACAGCAACAGCCGTAGTGAAACCTACCTTTCGGAAACAGTAAGATCAATTTGCCTCACTTGATTATCATTACTATTATTTTGTTATTATATTAAGTTCATAGAGTAAGAAAACATTATTATCCTTAAGCTTATTTGCATATTTGAACTATTTTTAGTACATTCGTTTAACCGATTTAATTTTAAACTAAATTCTTGTTTGTGAATAAAAATGACTGCTCCTACTCCACCCTCTGTGTCAATAAACCCAGTTAAATATTTAAATTCACTCCCAGAATTTGATGGGAAAAATAAAGATTTACAAACTTTTTTAACACTGATAGACAGAATACACCCATTCCTACAAACATTCGACGATACTTCACAGCTTCTCTTCTCTGACATAATTAAAAGTAAACTTAAAGGGAAGGCACAAGAAATCCTTGAAATTAATTATCAGGCTACATTATGGGTGGATATAAAAAACATTTTACAGAACAATTTTGGTGACCGGTTATCTTGCGACGAACTTTACGATGAACTAAGGGCAACCACCTTTAAAACAAATAGTTTAGAATTTTTTAATGAAATTAAAACCAAACTTAGACGACTGAATAATAAAACTTTGGTTATAATGGGAGAAGGAAGCGTATCCAATCAATGTGCTGAAAACAACAGACGCACCGCTCTTAATTTATTTAAAAGTAAAATTCCAGAGCCAATGAAAACTATACTGACTTGTAGGAATCCAACAAGTTTAGAATCCGCAATGGATATCCTTTTCCAAGCTGGATACGCACATTTGAATGGTATTCAAAATACGAGATCAAATAACACAACAACATATAGACCTCAACAAGGCCATCAAATAAGACAAAACAATTTTAATGCAAATTACCACGGAACAAATACACGACAGAATTTCCCTAACAAACGACAACAAAATAATTTCCAAGCACAACAACATACTAACAATTATAACAGACGACAACAAAATAACTTCAAAACACAACAACATACTAATAACTATAACCGACAACAACAAAGTAATTTCCAAACACAACAACATACTAACAACCATAACCGACAACAACAAAATAGCTTCCGGACACAACAACATTATAACAATACAAGTAACAGACAATACAACCCGAACTTTGAAGCAAATGACAGTAGGCAACCAGCCCCTGAACCTATGGACGTTAATAACATTGAAACCCTAAATTTTCCTTCACACGCCTCGGAGGAAAATTACCATATATAAAAATAAAAACAAAATTAGGATATCTGGATCTTATAATTGACACTGGAGCAACTAACTCAATTCTAAATCCAAATATCTGCAATCCAAAATGGAATATTCCATCTGAAAATATTTCCATTAAAACACTACAACATACAATTACTATCAGAGAAAAGGTTAAAATACCAACATTTAGAGAATTCGAAGACCCAGACGGAACGCTAGAATTCATAATTTGCAAATTTCATGACCAATACGATGGCTTAATAGGAAACGATATCCTGAGGCGTTATAAAACAAAAATCGATTACTCAATCCCAGAAGTAATCATAAACAATAAACCATTACCTATTCATTTTCATGAACACAACGATGAAAATAAAGTAAATTTAATTTTTAACATAGAAAATGGTTTAGTTTTGCTAGAGGAAAAGAAATGCACTAACGGGGAAACAATAATTGAAAAGGGAATTTACAATATAGAAAATTTTAAAACTGAAGTAAAAACTAAAGCATTATGCAAAGGTGAAATTCGAGTAAAAGATACCGAAATAACTAAAATTACAACGGAAAACTTTTGCGTATACAACGAGAAGCCATGGTGGGATGCGCTTATTGGAAAAATCAGGCGAGAACATCTAAATTCAGAGGAACATCAAGAGCTACTCAAATGCTTAAAAAAATATAAAGATATATTTTTTCAAGAAGGAACAAATTTGTCCGGCACAAACGCAATAAAACATTAAATTCGAACCACTAATGATATTCCAATTCACACAAAATCGTATAGGTACCCCTACATTCATAAGAATGAAGTAGATAAGCAAATAAAAGAGATGCTGGATAGCCAAATAATTCGGCCCAGCAATTCTCCTTACAATGCGCCTATATGGATTGTGCCAAAGAAATCCGATTCTAGTGGAAGGGAAAAATGGAGATTAGTTATTGACTATCGAAAACTAAATGAAGTAACGATCGATGACAAATACCCAATCCCGAATATTGATGAAATACTAGATAAATTGGGAAGATGCCAATATTTTACTACCCTCGATTTAGCGAAGGGGTTTCACCAAATCGATATTGCAGAGGAAGATATACACAAAACCGCGTTCAGCGTAGAAGGAGGTCACTACGAATTTCTCAGAATGCCCTTTGGTTTAAAAACGGCCCCAGCAACGTTCCAGCGCCTAATGAACAACATCTTGTGCGAACTTATTAACAAAATATGTCTCGTCTACCTGGACGATATCATAATTTTCTCTACATCATTGCAGGAACATATAAATTCACTAAATTTGGTTTTTGAACGACTAAAACAAGCTAACTTAAAGGTTCAGTTAGATAAATGCGAGTTTCTAAAGAGGGAAACAGAGTTCCTCGGACACATTGTTACGCCCAATGGAATAAAACCAAATCCTAAGAAGATAGACTGTGTAATGAAATTCCCAATTCCAAAAACCCCAAAGCAAATTAAATCATTTCTAGGCTTAACAGGTTACTACCGTAAATTTATCAAAGATTATTCAAGAATAGCAAAACCAATGACTCAATTCCTAAAAAAGAATTCCAAAATCAACATAGAAAATCCTCAGTATATTCACAGTTTTGAAACATTAAAACGATTACTGACCAATGATCCAATTCTACAGTACCCTGATTTCAACAAAAAATTCACAGTTACAACAGACGCTAGCAACTACGCACTGGGTGCAGTCCTTTCACAAGACAACCACCCACTATGCTTCGCCAGTCGTACGCTTAACGCCCACGAAATCAATTACAGTACGATAGAAAAAGAACTACTAGCTATAATTTGGGCAACCAAATACTTTAGGCCCTATATTTTCGGACGAAAGTTTTTTATCGAAACGGATCACAAACCATTAACGTGGCTTTTTTCAATAAAAGAGCCTAATTCCAAATTGGTCAGATGGAGGCTAAAATTGTCGGAATTTGACTACGAAATTAAATACAAAAAAGGAACAAAAAATAGCAATGCCGACGCATTGTCCAGAATTGAGCCTGCAAATGTAAACACACTGGAACTAAATTCTCCAACGATAAAAGAAGGCACGGCACCCATCAACTTGTTTAAAAATCAAATCATAATAAGAAAAATTACATCCGGCTCAGCAAGAACAAGAAGCAAGGAAATATTCAAAAATCTGAGAAAAACTATCGAAATCAAGGAACTTGACCGAAACACAGCAATCATTATCTTTAAAAATCACTTTAAGCCCGCACACTTAAATGGTTTTATGATAGACGAAGAATTCTTCCCAATGTTTAAAAATATATATGAAGAACTCTTCCCTAACCTTAAAATAATAAGATGTTTTCAGAAATTAGAGGATATACAGGACGAAAACAAACTTATCGAAACTATAGAAAAAGAACATTTATCTAAGAACCATAGAGGTATACTAGAAGTTTTTGAAGAACTGAAAACCCAAATTTATAACCCCAAACTAAAATTAAGAATAACTCAATTTATAAATAATTGTGAAATATGTGCTCTCGAGAAATACGAAAGGAAACCACCAAAAGTCCCCTATAAAATTACTGAAACACCATCCAAGCCAAGAGAAATAATACACATCGATGTCTTCTACACATTAAATAAACAACTATTTATGACAACAATAGATAAATTCACAAAATTTGCAGCAGCATTCAAAATTGATGGAAGAACTTGGACAGAATTTAAACTAAAACTAATGCAATACATAAGTACTTACGGCAAAGTGGAAAAAATAGTAGTAGATAATGAGTTAGGTTTTAAAGCTATCCCAATACAGCAGTTCTTAAGAGACGAAAACATCACAATACACTACACATCCAACAGCAACCATAACTCAAATGCAGACGTTGAACGGTTGCATAACACTATAAACGAGCATATAAGATTGTTGAGACATGATGAGCGAAACGAGGACGAAACTATTGAAGAAAAGATACTTCGAACAATAAGCTACTACAACAATACTATTCACAGCACTACAAAAGTCAAACCAATTGACTTCTTAAACGGAAAAATCCACGAAAGCAAATATCCCGAAATTCACGAACTAATATTGAAAAAAAAGGAAAAATACATAAACAAACTGAACAAATGTAGAACGGATGTACAGCTAACCGAAGGAATTAATTTAGTGAAAGAAATAAGAGTAGGAAAAAACCATAGGAAATTTAGGAAAATAGTTGCAAGAAAAATCGATGACGAACATTTAGAAAACACACGAACGGGGCACAAGTATTACAAAACACACATAAAACAAAATAGGAAATACCAAAATAAGGAAAGTCCTACTATAAAAAGCAAATAATAAACAAAGACACCCCTGGTAATGCTTATAATCTTCACAGCAACCGCAGCAAAAATAATCGACATCCAAGATCTGAACAACAACAATGGATTCGTTCCGGTGAAAATAGATGAACTCACTCCAATCGAACATTACAATAAAATCCTGCATATAATTAATACAACAACCTATGTAAAAACCATGGAATTCATAATGGATAATATTCACTCGCTCGAAGAGATGACATTTCAATCCAAACCACTCTTGAACACAGTACACAAGAATTTTGCACTACTAAAGGCTAAAATTGAAGGACTCAACCCGCATTTTAGAAGCAAACGTGGATTGGCAAACGTAATTGGCAAAGGTTTAAAATTTATAGCGGGAACAATGGACAGTGACGACGAGGTACAAATAACTAACTCAATAAAAACTCTAAGTGACAGCAAAGAAATTATAGAGGGAAAAATTAATAAATTGACATACTTAAACAATTTCCTATCCGATCAAATTCAAAATATTACAACACACACTAATCACCAACAAGCTCGCATCGGACTTTATTTTAATAGTTTCAAAAACGTATTACAGAACAAAATTGCAAGCCTAGAGGACGAAATAACATTTATGGGACAGGTATACCAATTAAATAATGACATTTCTCTTCTACAAGATCACGTAAACGACATCGGACAAATAATTTTCTCTAGTAAACTCGGAATAATTCCTACGGACATACTGACTAAAACAGAACTCGATCTTATAATGGATTTCAATAGCTATACCAATATTAAAGTATCAGTAGCAATTCAAACCGATACTATAATTGTAATCCTCCTTATACCCAACTACTCTAAGGACCCTCTGTCTAAAATTACTCTGGAACCAATTCCCAACATATACAACAAGTCAATTTTATTGAACAATTACAATATCCTTGTAGACTCAGAAAATAATGTTTATGAAGACTTCATTAAAGAAAACCTCAAGAAAAATTTAGTACGCATTTATGACGAATGCTTAAACAATATTTTCAACTTCAAAGAGGCACAATGCGAAATGCAAACACTAAAACAAGAAAACGTATCTGAAATTTTCCCGGGCATATTAATTTTCAAAAATTTCTATTCATTGTCATTTTCTCATAATTGCAGTAAGGTTAAAATAAAAATTAGAGGAACTTTCCTAGTAAAATTCGAAAATTGTGAAATAACTGTGCTTAATAAAACATACTCAAATGTTAAACTTAAAGTCTATGATAATTTTATTTTGCCAAATGCAATAACAAAAATTAAAGGAAGTTCCAATGCTACTCTACTTTCCGACATAAAACTAGAATCATTATATATCAAACAAATTGAACACGAACAAAACCTAGACAAAATAATATTTGAAAATAAGAAAACAAAAATTGTAAACGTAAGCACAAACATTATAATAATTGTTGTAATATTAATTTTAATATCCTTTGTATTATACAAGAAAAAAAATACAACAATTCACATTTCGTCGGAGCCTCAAACTAACGGTGGGGGAGTTACAGTACACCCTGCAACACTACCCATAGAAAATAAAATAACGCATGGTAAAGTGTTCTTAATATAATTCCAAGAACATTTTACCATATAAAACCCATGTTTGCTATTTTATGACACACTTATGTCGCAAACATGTCACACTCTTTTTAGTCACAACTTGTGTGGCAATATTAAATTACAAATAAATTAAATTACAAAATCTAAATCAATATTGAAATTGCTAACAGATTGCTCAAGTGAATTCTTTCGAAACCACTTGAGTAATCAAAAACTAAGTCAGCCAACACAAGAACATTCTACTGCCCTAGCTAAATTCCATGGAAAGAAAAGTGAGCATACACATAATTGTGCAAACGAATCCACGCTTACACAATTAACCAATCGTTCACCTACTGACCTAAAGAAAAAAGCGCAGGCAGAATTGTGCAAGCGAGTCAGTCGTTCACTTATCGACCTAGTTCGATTCTTAAGAAAGAAGCGCAGGCAAATTTGCGCTAGTGAACACATGCTGACCAATCATCGCTTGATGAAAGCGAAAGCAAAACATTGACTTAAAGAATTTATTTTGAACCAATAGCAATGGAAAGAAAGTGTTATACGGAATTTGCGTCACTTTCTTTCCCATCAAAACTATCTGCTAAAAGAGCAGAAGAGTTAGTTTGAGACTTCGAAGTATAACAATTAAGTAATTATAAATACTAGAGTTAAGAGTATTTTTAAGTAGTTAACAAGTTTAGTTGAAAAATAAAAGATCATAAGTAATCTCCAACACTTTGTGCGTTGTTAATTAAACAAAAGTTAAAACTTATAGACTCAATATATCTGTTTCTGGCTTCTTCACTCAAACGCATATATTGTCTTTCAGTTAAATATTCTATTTTGCGTTTCATTTTTCTTCAACTTCATTGTTCAATTGTTCAACTTATACTGACGAAATCATTGAAATGTATTCTTTTTCTACCGTAGCTGAACATTTGCTACCTAAAAACACAAACAAAAAAACACAAAAAATACAAACACAACATTTGCTATCTAAAAACACAAACAGAAACATAAAACCAGTTTCTGTTTACTTTTGTGTGACTTTTAGGTAGAAAATGCCCATAGAAACCAATTTTATCTCACAAACATGAAATTTGTACAGTTGACATGTAAAAATTAAGCGTTTCTAATAATCTGTGCATATATGGGTGAAAATAAAAAATGTTGCACTTTTTGATTCTCAAACTCGGCAATTTCAAATATGGTTTTTTAAGTTATTTTTCGATCAGAATCGAGAGATAGGACCAGAATAAGTATAAATTATAAATATTGCAACTACAAGTTTCGTTAAAAAGTTTCATTTTCCTTTTATATTGAATATACCGAATCATAGGGACGGAGTTTACGCGGACGAAGTTTACAAACTGTCACATTTTTATATGTAATTAGCAAACGATTTGCCCAAAAATAATTAAAAAATAGGGAAATTTTAGAGAATTCTATTACACATTTGTTTAAAAAAAGAGCAATTTTCGTCAATTTGTGTCGCTAGGAAAACGCGGACGGAGTTTACATTTTTTTTAACCTCAACTGATATTTCATATTTAAACGAGCACAGTTCTTTGAGAGTATTCAAAATTGACTTTCTAAAGTTTGTGAATAATTATGTGGTATTTTAGCATTTACCTAGTATAGTTGAACAGGATCGACGAAGCTTTTTTATTTCAAACTTGAAGCAAACTTTAGGAGCACAATATTTAGTCTAAATCAAGGGACAATGGTAAATTTCTTTTTATCGTTGTTAAACGCTTCTCAATTGTTTCAATTTTCCGGGAATGTGAAGATTTTGAGTTACTTTATGGAATAGGGTCGTTGGTTTGTTTGAAAATAACGTAATATTAATGGAAAAACTTAGTGAAAAACCATGCCTATAGCAGGTGACAGCGGGCGGAGTTTACATTTTACAAGTTAAAAAGCAATTTACTTTCAAAAATGGTCACCGTTGGGTTTGCGAATGTATGGAAATGCTTGATAATTGATATGAAACAGAAAATAAAATATCATATTATAGATTTTTCATTTACGTATAAAATTATATAGCTGTGACTTGAGTGCAACATTGTTTATTTTCACCCATATATATTATTTTATTTGAATATAAACGAAAAAACTTCACTAGGGTACCTTTACCCGGGTACCCTGGTTATGGACTCCCATTCATCCAGGTGGTTATGGACCGTAGGGTTAAAAGCGTCAGCTGTGCTCATAAAGACTTTAAAATCGAGTTTAAAAAAATTCTGACGTGCTAGAGGAAAATGACGAGACACTTATATTTTTTTAACGTTTTTTTTAGAATATATTGGAATTTCTTATGGGTGCAAACCTCAAATATGTGTCTAAAATAAACTAGCACAAACGCATGTATTAGTCTCGTAGTTGCATTGAAATAAATTTGCAGTTAGCTATATTTCAACATTTTGTTATTTCCAAAGGACAAATCGTTATAAATTTTCTGTTTCTTCAAAAATAATTTATACAATTTATATATTTTATGAATTTAAAATTGAATGACTTTTTTTAAATATTAATGCATCAATAGGTTTGTTTACTAACAAAACATTGTAACAATTTCTTACCAATAAAGCGCTCATATAATCAGAAAATTTGTAACGAAACAGAACAAGGAGAGCGTAAAAAAGTAAGAGAAAAAAAAGACCCAATAACCATAGATTAAATTTAAAACATACTCTTCACGACTGTTTCAACTTTGACCTCTAAAAATTACAGTAAAAAACAAGTGTTCAGTTTTTTAAATGAGTTACAAGAATATTTCTTTTATGATTATGCAAAAAATGCCAAAACTGCTTTGCCAAACTGTGTATAAAGTTCTCTCATAAAAAGTGTATGATCAGTTTGAAGGAAGTTTTTCTATTTAAAATTTTTTGATAAAAGTTTTTAAAAGAAGTAAAAGTTAATGGTATTGTCTGATTATCATAGTTTGATGGTATGGTATGGTGGATATTGTATGGTAAGATAGATGATGGTACAATAATATTAAACTTTTCGAAACTGTATTGAAACAGATTAAATCTTCTCTTGCCATTGTATGAAATGGGCCTTTTTTGTCAAGCCTATATTAAAAAGTAAATAATTAACCACTTAAAAATCTCTACTTTTGCCGTGAATTGCGGCCACACATATATATTTTTTTTTTTAATTTTTACATCAACAAGCGGACTTGAAAAGACTCGTTTAGATGATTGTCTGCAAAACAATATTCCAAATGCTGGGTGGGTTATAATAAATACAAGTAAAGCAACGCTTTCATGTGTGTGTAAGTAAATCAGGGAGCATTTTTGAAACTTTTTGAATCCATTGGTGCGCATTATGACAACAAGTTAATGGTATGCAACTGCTATGAGTTCTATTTCATAGCATGTTGAATGAATTTTTTTTTTTAACTTGCATTACTACTGCTCCTAAGCTGCCCTCATTCATTTTCCTTAATTCATCTCTATTTCTTTCTTTTTTTTTCCAAGTTTATTGAAATACAGTTATTTTTGCATGCATTCATCCTTTGGCGCGAAAAACAATATTCAGCTTAACTCAAACTTCTGTACAACAAAAAGAAAATATCTAGAAAAGAGAATCCAACCGTGATCAAGAAAGTTTTTCTCTGTTATTTGCTGGCATGCTATATTGTTTTTATATTTTTTATGTTCTATATTCTTTACTTCTTGTTTTTGGGCTCCGAAAAAAATAGTAATTGTTAAATGCAATTTTGCTGTCGGGGTGTTGTTTTTTTTTATATGTACTTATTGCACACCGGAAGCACAGTATTTGCTATAAAGTTTTCTTTGTAGTTCTTTGTTTCCATTGAATTCACAAAATTCCCCCAAGAATAAAAACTGTTTAAACAGACTTTACAAATTTTAAGGGATTTAGTTTTTCAATATCTCTTTAGATATTTTTATTGAATATTTCGCTTGAATGCATAAAGCGAAACTGAATGTGTTTTATTTATTTATTTATATTAAAACTGAGGTGTACAATAAGACTTAGTCTTTTTTAGTACTACAAATAGTGTATTATCAAGGTTGCACAAATAAGATATATAAAAACTAACATAAAAATAAAAATTTAAATGAAAATGAAAATGATTATGAAAATTAAGAATGTTCATTTGAAATTCAAAGGTAATAGCTTAGCTTCAACGACTATAAGAAGATAACATTGTAATTTGTTTTTGATAATGGATTTGTATGATTAGGTATTATTATTTATTATTATTACTAAACCATAGCGATTACATTTTCGCAAAATTTAACAAAATTAGGATGATTCAGACTGATATGAAAGTACATAAATATAATTAAAACTAAGAGCAGTGACTCAGGAACCGCGGGATCGTCACACCCGACACTCCATAAGGGAATGCCCTGCGGCAATGAGCATTAAATTTAAGAATAAAATTAAACACAAGTCTAATTATTAATTTTGACACAAGAAGTTAAACTTTAAAAACTATATAATATAAGATTAAGTGCAAATTTCGAAAAAATTAAAACCAAAATGAAAATTAAATTTAAAATTAAAATCAAAAATCAGTTTAAATATTAATTATAATAAAATAAGTTAAACTTAAAAAGTATATATTATAGGTACATATTTCTAAGCAACAATTTTCTAAAACTTATAAATATATATTAACTTATAGCACTAACATTGTTAAGCTGACTAAAGTAAAAGAACAGAAAAAGGTAAGTTAATGAAATATAGAAATATACAAAGCATTGGTGTTAAAGATTTTCTATTTTTTCAAGCAAAAACATTTCAGGCATTTTTTTCATGCAACCCACACAGACGGCTGCAAAATATAACCAGATGAAAAACAAAGCAGGCCTGCCGATGGAAGGAATGTGGAAGGTTATAATATTAATGCTAATAGGCCTCTTACGGTTCACAGCAATACACTGCTGTGTCTTATTTTAAGTATTAGCAGTGTACACAATAAAAACGTAAATTACTGTTGTGTTGTTAACCGTAATAGGCCTATAAATTTAACAGTCAACTTTTTTAAATTAAAAAACTTAATCCTTATCATGTTTGCTAATGCGAAATTCTGGTTAATTTTAAGGGACAACAACTTCATGATTGTTGTAATTCGCCGAATCCACTTCGTGTTTGAGCTTGTGCATGATCGCCAGAATACTTGTTGTTGTTTTCATGTGATTTTCTTTGTTAGTAATTTCGTATTGTTGTTATTACATTTTTTTGTTGTAGTCTTCAAAAACTTTTTTAGGCATTTCTGGTATAAAGCATGCCTTGCAATACAAAATTCGGCTGGATTTAAGTTGACGAAAAAACAAAGGTAAATTTGATTTCTAGAGCTGCGAACGTAAAATTTGGAAAGTTAAGTTGGAAGTGTAAGGTTGTGAACAGTGATTGAAGTAATAATTTAATATATATCATACTTATATACTCATATATCATAACATCATACTGCCTAGTTGCAAAAAAATCCCTGCTGTATGTTTGGCGTTAACATGCGTTGGAAGCTCAGCAGACATGCTCGTTTCCATTAATGTTGCTATAGCAGTTCATTTGGCAGACATGCCGTCCTAGAAAATACCAATAAAAAAAAAGATATAACCGGGTATGAAGGCGAGCATGTCTCCTGACCTTCTGGGATATGCTGCCGGCAGACATACAGCAAGGCTCCTATTCCAACTGGGTATATCAGCATCAATGTGGTGTATAAAATTAATAAGTTTATTTCATGTAATTTATGATATAACTTTTTTTGTTGGTAAAAGTTAATTAAACTGAGCACAGAAGAGGTACTAATTATAAAAATCCCTTATCAGTTTTTACAAGGATATTTTCTTTTTTAAATTTTTTTACAAATGCAAGAATCAGAACATTTACTCGTAAATGGGAAAGTTGACTTTTATTGCTAAGTTTTCATATTTTAACTAACCTGAATATTTAATTGGTTTATCTGTTATTGTAAGTGTGTTACTTAAGTGCATTTGTCACGCATTGGTATCCAGTTTTTGGTAAAAAGGTAATTTCTATCCAGGATTTCAATAAGTTATTTTAAACTTAATACGTAATATTACACTGTACACTACAGTAATCTATTTATAAGTAGGCGTAAGCGAAACAGTTCGGTATAATTTTCTCACATTCTTCTCAACCGATTTTGATAATTTTTTAAATGAATTAGAGTGAAAGGAAGGCGTGCAGCTAATATTTTAAGTGAGGTTTTACTTAAAATATGAGTATTAAAATAATGTTTCTTAAATAAAATCTAAACTATAAAAGATGGAAGAACATGGTAACAATTGCTAAAATGTACAAAAATCATTTCAGATATTTTTCGATATCTCTTTCGGATACCCTTAAATAAGCATTGTTTATGTATCATGTGTATACACAAAATATATTGTGATTATTCAATTTCTTACTTTTGGAAAATTTCTGCTATTTTTACACCAAGCTTATGGTGATTTCTCGAAAACTGTAGATTTTTTCGTACCACGCATTTCCTTTTATGAAATATATCCACCATTTTCCAATTGATTTAAAAAAAAAATAACACAGTTTCGATAGTATCGTAAGTATAGAGGTAGAATTCTTTTTTATACAGTAATAGAGAAAAATTCTGTTTTTTTTTTATTTTTCAAAACTATTTTAAGATGTTTCATCTTCTAAATAAAAATTTTTCAAAAACAAACTTGTTGTTGTTGTCCTTCTTCAAACTTACCTGATCTAGAAAGCTCACAATTAAATTCATGTAAAAATTTGTTTTGTTTTATAAAAAGTTTTCGTTTGGTATTTTTGGTGATGAGTTTGTTGTTCTTGTTCATTTGTTTTGTTGGTATGCAGAACCAAAACAACAATATCAGCAGCTAGTAGCAACGTTGCCAGTAATGTTGGAAAAATCCTATTCGTGGTAATTTTTAATTGCCCTTAGGAGTTTTTGTTTTTGGGAATTCCTATTAAATTTTTTCATTCAGCGTGGTATTTTTTAATTGGAGTGGGAGTTCAGTTTGGTATTTTTTTAATTTCCGTGGGAGTTTGGTAATATTTTTCTTAAAATTTGTTTTTTCTTTTTTAGTAAGCAAAATTTCTTTGTGGTATTTCTAAATGTTTTTTTAAATTATTTGTGCATATGGGACTTATTGTGGAATATTTTAATGCGAATGAGATTTTTATAGAAATTTAAAATGCATATGGAAATTGTGGTGGTATTTTTGTGGTAATTTTTAATGATCGTGGGATTTTGTTGATACTGTTTTATTGTGGTAGAAGCTTTTTTGTTTTGTCTTTACTATGGTAATTTTTGTTGTATTTAATTTATGTTACTGTCAAAAAGGGAACTTTTTCGGAATTGTTTTAAATTTTAACTGGCAACCTTGGCTAGTAGTAGAACATTTTTTAGCTACATGCATCTGTATTCTCTATTGTATTACAACCCAACAAGAAATGAATGTCACTGTTCCAGCTAAACGGTACTTTAAACGGCAGCGTCAGATTTGCTGGTATGAAAACGCCATGTTTTTGTATCTTTAAACCGTTATCTATATAACTGTAAAGTACTTTTTTATATTTTTCTTTCTAAAAGTTCTTGACTTTTTTCCCTCTCTTATTCACCCGTTCGCTAAAAAACTCTGAAGTATGCATTGAATCTTGTATTAAAATCAAGGTAGTGCAGTTGAGTTGCCGTTTATTGTTTAGTTTATAGTTACAACTTAATAAAAATCATTTTAAGAAAAGGTTACAGTTGGTCACAACAAATAAAATTAATATACAAATTAAAGTTTTCTATCTGACCTTGTTATTTATTATGTTTATTTTCTATGATTTAAATACAAATTCTAATTGTTTGATAGTTTAAAATTGTTTATTGAGCCTTAGGTCAGGTTAGAACAATTAATTGCTTTAACTTGCTAATCAATCAGCTAACTAATTAATTAGCTAGTGATGTTTTCTTTTTCATATTGAAAATCTTGTTGTTGTATCTTTGGAAAAAATTCGTTAGATCAATTAAATGTTCTTACCTGACCTAAATCTCGGTACTTAAAGGAACTAGAAATTTTATTTAAAATCAAGAATGATTTAAACTATCAAACATTAAGAATTTGTACTTTAATTAAAGAAAATCAACATTAATATACAACTTAATAAATGGTACGCTTATATGAAACACACAATGCACAGTTTGCTGAAAAAGAAACGGTCCGCTTCAGTGCTTTTAGAAGTGCACATCGTTTTCAACTGTACCGATTGGTTATCTGGGAAACGAAATAAAATTTAAGCAACTGATGTGGATTTATATATGTATATTTTACATACATATTAATAAAAACAACGACAACAAGAACAAAAGCAGCACAACAAGTAACGACATGATTACGAACCAAACGAACACACACAACAGCAACAATAAAACAACCATAAAAACAACATAAGCAGCTACTGAAGCTTGTGCATTTCTCATACGAATAAACAATGAACTTTTTTTTCTTCTTAGATTCTACTATTTTATTAGATATTCGTTTAATTCCCTCTAAAGCTGATATTTTGACTTTTTTTCTTTGTACGATGAATATTAAAGGCTGTAGGTATACCCCAAAATGTCAAATATCACTTTGAAAAATTTCGTGAAAATGACCCCCATACAAACCGCGCTGTAAGACGTAATTCTACATCAAAAAATTGGGTTAGATACCAGTTTTATATCATACCCCATAACACTTGTGCTATGTATTTACTTTAGAAATTTTAAGAACATTTGGAATAATGTGAAAAAACATGTTCGATGAAAAAAATATTGGCTACCAACTTTAACTGTTCGAAATGTTAGAATTTACTGTCACAATTGTTAAGTTACAATTTTTGCTCGGTAATTTTAAACGAAAAAAATTGTAACTGTGCATTAATAATTCTATTGACGGTTAAGTAACCGCAAAGATCGTTTTTGCCGACAAGATTTTTTTTGTGTGTAGTTGAATTCATAGTTCTGTTCAGCCGTCATCTCTCTGCAGACAAAAGCAAATCTCAGAGAAGCGTCTTAGGTCCAGTTCTCGATCATTCCTGTTCCAACATTTAATAACACGCAAAACACAATCAATAGAACCTCGGTCGTATTACTTTCAAGGGCTGAAATGGCCAATTTGTTTCATTTTTACAAGGAATTGTAAATAAAAAACCACGACGAATAGACTGAATGGTTGTAGTGCTTTACTTGAAAAAGCATCCAATGTTATATATGATGTAGAAGTAGTCAGAGCACATAAAATGCACATACATTCATGTGAAAATTAACAGGGACATCTACATTTTTATATTTAAAGCTGCATGAATTATATACAAGGTGCCCCAGATATAGCATTAATTCGCTCGACTGGTAATTCTTCTTGATAAGGCGAGTGTGACACTTAATGGAGTTTCCTCCCACATTGTAAAAATTTCAAGATACAGGGTGTTTTACGCTTTTGGTACGTGTTTAGTATTATTGATATAGAATCTATACTACTCACCATAAAATAAAAAGTAATATTTTCTATTTTAGAAAAAATAACCACTTTCGTGTCATGTGCTGTAGGGGAGCTAAAATTTTGAGCTTATCTAATGAAATATCATCAAATTTTGTATTTTTTGTTTTAGCGGAGCTGTAATCGTCAAAATTTAAAATGTCTTTTTTCATGTAAAAATACACTTAATCAACAGTTTTTTTTTCTAAATTTTAACTTTGGACAATTACAGCTTCGCAAAAAAACAAAAGACGCAAAATTTTTTGATATATCGTTTGATAATCTCAAAATTTTAGCTAAGCTGCAGCACATGATACGAAAGTTTTTGATATAGTGATGGAAAAGTTGATATTTTTTCTAAAATACAAAATATTATTTTTTATTTTATAATGAGTAGCTTAGATTCAAGATCAAAAATACTAAACGCGTACCAAAACCGTAAAACACCCTGTATCTTGATTGTTTTACAATGTAAGAGGAAACTCCATAAAGTTTCATACTTGCCTTATCAGGAGGAACCACGACCCGAAAGAATTAATGCTATATCTGTTGCACCTTGTATGTAATTCATGAAGCTTTAAATATAAAAATACAGGTGTCCCTATTTATTTTCACATGACTGTATGTACATGAGGGCGTAAACTTTTTTTTTGTCAAAACTTTGGGGGGCTGAAGCGGATTCAAAAGTTCGTCACAAAAAAATTTTGAGAATATTTTCAAATTAAAGTTTTTTCCTAAATGACCTCTATGTTTATTATGTTGACTTTATATGATTTAAATACAAATTCTAAATGTTTGATAGTTTAAATCATACTTGATTTTAAATACAAATTCTAGTTGTTTGACAGTTTAAAATCGTTTATCGAGCTTAAGGTCAAAGTTAGAAACAATTAATTGTTCTAACGAATTTTTCTAAAGAAACAACAACAACAACAAAGTTTTTTCAATATGAAAGGAAAAAAACCACTAGCAAATTGATTTTATTGTACAATTTCTGCGTGCTAAACGCGTCATCAGAAATCTTTGTGATTGCCCGTGCAAGCGCGTAGACGCACTGCACCATCGGGGCGATGAGATTTTGAAGCTTCAATTTCTCATTTTTTCCCTTAATTTCATAATGCCACATTTGTTGTTGTATTTCTGTTTTACTTTAGTTTCTATGCCTATATTATATGTAGTCCAACAGCCTGCTGGAATTCTGCACTAACAAAGCATGTTTACTGAAGTTGTTTTTAGAATTTTTGCTGATTTTGTTTTTCAGCTGTTTCCGTTTGGTCGAGCTCTACCATTTGATTAAAGTTTTTTCCTAAATGACCTCTATGTTTATTATGTTGACTTTATATGATTTAAATACAAATTCTAAATGTTTGATAGTTTAAATCATACTTGATTTTAAATACAAATTCTAGTTGTTTGACAGTTTAAAATCGTTTATCGAGCTTAAGGTCAAAGTTAGAAACAATTAATTGTTCTAACGAATTTTTCTAAAGAAACAACAACAACAACAAAGTTTTTTCAATATGAAAGGAAAAAAACCACTAGCAAATTGATTTTATTGTACAATTTCTGCGTGCTAAACGCGTCATCAGAAATCTTTGTGATTGCCCGTGCAAGCGCGTAGACGCACTGCACCATCGGGGCGATGAGATTTTGAAGCTTCAATTTCTCATTTTTTCCCTTAATTTCATAATGCCACATTTGTTGTTGTATTTCTGTTTTACTTTAGTTTCTATGCCTATATTATATGTAGTCCAACAGCCTGCTGGAATTCTGCACTAACAAAGCATGTTTACTGAAGTTGTTTTTAGAATTTTTGCTGATTTTGTTTTTCAGCTGTTTCCGTTTGGTCGAGCTCTACCATTTGATTAAAGTTTTTTCCTAAATGACCTCTATGTTTATTATGTTGACTTTATATGATTTAAATACAAATTCTAAATGTTTGATAGTTTAAATCATACTTGATTTTAAATACAAATTCTAGTTGTTTGACAGTTTAAAATCGTTTATCGAGCTTAAGGTCAAAGTTAGAAACAATTAATTGTTCTAACGAATTTTTCTAAAGAAACAACAACAACAACAAAGTTTTTTCAATATGAAAGGAAAAAAACCACTAGCAAATTGATTTTATTGTACAATTTCTGCGTGCTAAACGCGTCATCAGAAATCTTTGTGATTGCCCGTGCAAGCGCGTAGACGCACTGCACCATCGGGGCGATGAGATTTTGAAGCTTCAATTTCTCATTTTTTCCCTTAATTTCATAATGCCACATTTGTTGTTGTATTTCTGTTTTACTTTAGTTTCTATGCCTATATTATATGTAGTCCAACAGCCTGCTGGAATTCTGCACTAACAAAGCATGTTTACTGAAGTTGTTTTTAGAATTTTTGCTGATTTTGTTTTTCAGCTGTTTCCGTTTGGTCGAGCTCTACCATTTGATTAAAGTTTTTTCCTAAATGACCTCTATGTTTATTATGTTGACTTTATATGATTTAAATACAAATTCTAAATGTTTGATAGTTTAAATCATACTTGATTTTAAATACAAATTCTAGTTGTTTGACAGTTTAAAATCGTTTATCGAGCTTAAGGTCAAAGTTAGAAACAATTAATTGTTCTAACGAATTTTTCTAAAGAAACAACAACAACAACAAAGTTTTTTCAATATGAAAGGAAAAAAACCACTAGCAAATTGATTTTATTGTACAATTTCTGCGTGCTAAACGCGTCATCAGAAATCTTTGTGATTGCCCGTGCAAGCGCGTAGACGCACTGCACCATCGGGGCGATGAGATTTTGAAGCTTCAATTTCTCATTTTTTCCCTTAATTTCATAATGCCACATTTGTTGTTGTATTTCTGTTTTACTTTAGTTTCTATGCCTATATTATATGTAGTCCAACAGCCTGCTGGAATTCTGCACTAACAAAGCATGTTTACTGAAGTTGTTTTTAGAATTTTTGCTGATTTTGTTTTTCAGCTGTTTCCGTTTGGTCGAGCTCTACCATTTGATTAAAGTTTTTTCCTAAATGACCTCTATGTTTATTATGTTGACTTTATATGATTTAAATACAAATTCTAAATGTTTGATAGTTTAAATCATACTTGATTTTAAATACAAATTCTAGTTGTTTGACAGTTTAAAATCGTTTATCGAGCTTAAGGTCAAAGTTAGAAACAATTAATTGTTCTAACGAATTTTTCTAAAGAAACAACAACAACAACAAAGTTTTTTCAATATGAAAGGAAAAAAACCACTAGCAAATTGATTTTATTGTACAATTTCTGCGTGCTAAACGCGTCATCAGAAATCTTTGTGATTGCCCGTGCAAGCGCGTAGACGCACTGCACCATCGGGGCGATGAGATTTTGAAGCTTCAATTTCTCATTTTTTCCCTTAATTTCATAATGCCACATTTGTTGTTGTATTTCTGTTTTACTTTAGTTTCTATGCCTATATTATATGTAGTCCAACAGCCTGCTGGAATTCTGCACTAACAAAGCATGTTTACTGAAGTTGTTTTTAGAATTTTTGCTGATTTTGTTTTTCAGCTGTTTCCGTTTGGTCGAGCTCTACCATTTGATTAAAGTTTTTTCCTAAATGACCTCTATGTTTATTATGTTGACTTTATATGATTTAAATACAAATTCTAAATGTTTGATAGTTTAAATCATACTTGATTTTAAATACAAATTCTAGTTGTTTGACAGTTTAAAATCGTTTATCGAGCTTAAGGTCAAAGTTAGAAACAATTAATTGTTCTAACGAATTTTTCTAAAGAAACAACAACAACAACAAAGTTTTTTCAATATGAAAGGAAAAAAACCACTAGCAAATTGATTTTATTGTACAATTTCTGCGTGCTAAACGCGTCATCAGAAATCTTTGTGATTGCCCGTGCAAGCGCGTAGACGCACTGCACCATCGGGGCGATGAGATTTTGAAGCTTCAATTTCTCATTTTTTCCCTTAATTTCATAATGCCACATTTGTTGTTGTATTTCTGTTTTACTTTAGTTTCTATGCCTATATTATATGTAGTCCAACAGCCTGCTGGAATTCTGCACTAACAAAGCATGTTTACTGAAGTTGTTTTTAGAATTTTTGCTGATTTTGTTTTTCAGCTGTTTCCGTTTGGTCGAGCTCTACCATTTGATTAAAGTTTTTTCCTAAATGACCTCTATGTTTATTATGTTGACTTTATATGATTTAAATACAAATTCTAAATGTTTGATAGTTTAAATCATACTTGATTTTAAATACAAATTCTAGTTGTTTGACAGTTTAAAATCGTTTATCGAGCTTAAGGTCAAAGTTAGAAACAATTAATTGTTCTAACGAATTTTTCTAAAGAAACAACAACAACAACAAAGTTTTTTCAATATGAAAGGAAAAAAAACCACTAGCAAATTGATTTTTAGGTGCATCGAGCAAAGCCTCCAATTCCTCATCTTCAAACTTTTTCGGCTGGCCCGGACGCTCTTTGTCTTCCGTATCAAAATCACCACTTTTAAACCGACGGAACCAGTACTCACAAGTAGAAATCGATGAAGCATAGTCCCCGTAAGCCTCAGTAAGCGTGCGTTGTGCTTCAACCGCTTTTTTCTTCAAATGGAAGCACAAAAGTAAACCTTCCCGCAAATTGCGTTTTGTTGGAACGAAAGTCGACATGTTCACAGAGAAAAAAATATATGTTGTTTACACTTCAGTGGAATGACACATACTGAAAAATGAAGCTTAGACAATGTGCTTTGAAATGAATATAGTCACAGGTGTGCCCGATGCGATCTATTGATAGTTACGCCATCTCTTAGAAAACCTTTAAAACTAATTCCAACCCCAATACAAAGGCTTCGGAGCAAAAGAGAGAACTCTATTTCTCGCAAAGGAACGCTCATGATTAATCTTTGGATGATACTTTTTTCCACTGGGAAGTTTGAAGAAGACAACAACATTAACAAAACCTCTGCATAGAGTCAATCACATAGCAGACTAGACAGAACTTTTTCTGGAGATGCTAAGCTCCACTCTTCAGTAGTCTGGAGTGATTAAGCTGAGTGACTAACTTCAAACTTACTTGATCTAAATAGCTCACAATTAGAATTATGTACAAATTCAGAGACTAGATTCCACTTAATTATCAAAACATTTTTTATTTATGTCTTAATGTGATGTGTGATGTATTTATGTCTTAATGTGATGCAAGTCTATTTCAACTTGCCAAAAACTTGGGTTTTTGGAGTAACTGACTTTGATGAATTTTTTTTTTTTGTATTGTGAATTTATAATAGGTTTTTTATAATTTTTTGCTATACTCAACAAACACATGTATTTTAACAATTTTTTATAAAAACAAGCACCTAGATCTCATTTCATATAATAACACGAATGCTCGTTTAGCTATTTTTTTAATTTAGCATGTACACACCTAAAGAAAGCCGTTAAATTTTTTTATTCAAAAAAGGGTGGACTTGTTTTGTATATATATATATATTAATTTTTATTTTATGGTGGAACCGGCTTTAGATATCTGGATAGTGTGCGTGGTAAGTATGCAAAAGAAAACGCGGTAAACTCTTCAGACAATAGGAAACCTCAGAAAGTAAAGCTTCTAGAGAAAATAAGGTTTTTGGAGTAGGCATAAGACTCGTAGGTCCAGGTCTCGATTATTTCTGTTCAAACATTTAAGAACACGTCCAACACAGTTAATCAAAGGAAGCTAGGTTAAAGTAATTTAACTCTATGAATTACCATGAGACAAAATTTGAACCACTGAAAAATAAACCTTTGTGGTATGTTGGGAAAAAATAAACCAATTTTGTTTTTAAAACAGAATAGGTTATATTATGAATTTTATAATAAACATAACATAAACATTAAATATAATAAAAATATATAATAATAAAAATAAAAAATATTTTAGCATTTTTTTTTCTTTTGCCTCAAGGGTATTTTTTATGATGAAATTTCCGTACGATAAGAAGGCTGAAATAGACAATTGGTTTTTTTTTTAATTTTAAAAAAGAGATTTTGTTTTAAGTATTAAGTATTTATTTTGAAGGCAGTAGATGTTTAGTTAAACTCTTGATTGCGCCTGAGGAGAACGCCAAATGTGTCATATTGTTAATATCGATAATCGGTGTTAAAATTTGCAATTAAGAGCTAAATCGAATGTAATTTTTTCAAATTTTAATTAAACATTTTTTTAGTAACTTGATTTCGTTATTTGATATAAAAAATATTAAAACGCTGAGTATTTACATGTTTGAATCAATTTGCACAATGGTTCTATTAACCCTGGAAAGAAAGACTTCATCGAATCGACAAACACCGCTCTCTTTTTCTAATTTTTTTGTAGGTACAATTTACATACACAATTTTGTTGAATAAAGTTCAAGATTGCTGAATTTTGTTAAAACAAAAGCTTAAATAAAAGCCAAGACATTAAATAAAGGAATCAAATGATTTTTTTTTTGTTTTACTCTTTTTTTTATTAAAGCTTTAAAACAGTCTTTATCGAATTGAAGAACATTTGTTTTAGTGTATGTAAAATAACGTTAGCTTTCCAGGGTTAAGAGTTATCTGTGATGATTGTTTCTTTTCGGCAGTTAAATTTTATTTTATGTTATTATTTATTTTGTAGAACAATGATTTTTTTAAAGGTCTATTTATGGTCATCTTTAATAGCTGTTTCTCTCTTTAATAAAATAAGTTTAACGTTTTGCAATTTATTTTAATGAAGCGCATTAATTATTTTTTCATTTCACTTCAGAATAAATTATGACATAAATTTTTAATATTATTTTGAAAGCCGTAATTTCTTTTAATTTCTTTTAAATGCGGAGAAGCACGAGTTTGGATGCGGATTTGTAGTTGGCAAGAGACTACGGCCCCACGTCCTGCGATTCACACCTGTGAACGAACGACTTGCCATAATCCGCATCAAGGTTAGATTCTTCAATATAAGCCTAATATGTGCGCACGCTCCGACAGAAGACAAGGACGATGAGATCAAGGAAATTTTCTATGAGCGCCTTGAAAATGCTTACGAGCGCTGCCCCCGCCACGACGTAAAAATCGTGCTTGGTGACTTCAACGCTAAGGTGGGCAAGGAAAATATTTTTGGTCCAACAGTCGGAAAGTTCAGCCTCCACGACAACACCTCCGATAACGGAATGAGGCTGATTGACTTCGCCGCAGCACGAAACATGGTCGTAAGTAGTACTAGATTCAAGCATCTCAATATTCATAAAGCCACCTGGATGTCCCCTGATCAAAAAACAAAAAATCAAATTGATCACGTTTTGATCGACGGAAGGCACTCTTCCAGTGTATTAGATGTACGCACGATCCGTGGTGCAAACATTGACTCGGATCACTATCTTGTTGCAGCCAAGATCCGTACACGTATGTGCGCAGCTAAAAATACACGCAACCCTACACAGAGAAAGCTAGACGTCGACAAGCTGCAATCGAAACAGACAGCCGATGCTTTCGCCACTCGACTCTCACTCCTGCTTCAAAGCACTCCTCCAATCGATGATATATGCGCGCAGTGGACACACATTTCCAACTCCATGCGTGCGGCTGCTGAAGAGGTGATTGGCTACCAACGCCCTCGCCGAAACCAGTGGTACGACCAGGAGTGTCGCGACGCCACTGCAGAGAAAGACGCCGCCTACAAAGCCACCCTGCAGTCGGTTGTAACGCGCGCTGCTAAGGAGCGATACAAAGAAAAGAGGAGGGAAGAGAGACATATTTTCAGGCGGAAAAAAAGAGAGGCAGAAAAGCGCGAGCAGGAGAAGATTGAGATGTATGGTGACAGGAATGAGGCCCGAAAATTTTTCGAAAAAATAAGACGCCTTGCCGATGGTTTTAAAACCGGGGCCTCTTCCTGCAAGGATGAAAACGGGAATCTAGTGACAGATGTCCAGAGTACACTGACGTTATGGAGGGAACACTTCTCTAAGCTTCTAAATGGCGACGCTGACAACAATCCCGCCAATAGAGATGATATTCCGGAAACCCCAATTGCGGATGACAGCGTCGAGGTTTCGCTGCCCGACTATGATGAAGTTCTGACAGCTATAGCTCGGCTTAAAAATAACAAAGCCGCGGGAGCTGATGGCTTACCTGCTGAGCTGTTTAAGAACGGAGGCGAAGCTCTACTTAAATGCATTCACGAGCTTCTATGCAGAATATGGTCGGAAGAATGCATTCCGAACGATTGGAATCTCAGTGTGCTCTGCCCAATCCACAAGAAAGGCGATCCCACTATCTGTGCCAAATACCGTGGGATAAGCCTTCTTAATATCGCATATAAGGTCCTGTCGAGCGTTTTATGTGAAAGATTGAAGCCCATTGTAAACGAACTGATCGGACCTTATCAGTGTGGCTTCAGACCTGGAAAGTCCACCATCGACCAGATTTTCACGCTACGACAAATCTTGGAGAAGACTCAAGAAAAACAAGTCGACACCCACCATCTTTTTGTTGACTACAAAGCCGCCTTCGACAGCCCAATAAGGAAGCACCTGTACTCCACCATGTCTGAATTTGGTATTCCTGCAAAACTAATACGACTTTGCAGGATGACACTGAGCAACACCAGCAGCGCAGTTAAAGTCGGGAAGGACCTCTCCCCACCATTTATTACCAAACGAGGTTTCAGACAAGGTGATTCCTTATCGTGCGACTTTTTCAACCTAATGATGGAAAAGATCATCCGAGCTGCTGATCTGAGACGTAGTGGCACAATATTCTACAAGAGTGTTATGCTGCTTGCGTATGCTGATGACATAGATATCATTGGCCATAATACGCGCGAAGTCAGTGCAGCATTTTCCAGATTAGAAAGAGAGTCAAGTCGAATGGGTCTGTCAGTGAATGCAGATAAGACGAAATACTTAGTGTCAACAAACAAACAGTCCCAGCGTCTTGGAACCCACGTTACCGTTGACAATACCTCCTTCGAGGTTGTGAAGAACTTCGTCTATCTAGGATCCAGCATTAATTCAACCAACGACATCAGCATTGAGATCAAACGAAGAATAACTCTTGCCAACAGGTGTTACTTTGGGCTCAGTAGGCAATTGAGAAGCAGAGCCCTCTCTCGACGAACGAAAATCACGCTCTATAAATCGCTCATCATGCCCGTCCTACTTTACGCATCACAAACCTGGACGCTGAGCAGTTTAGATGAAAAGACTTTAGGAGCATTCGAGAGAAAGATTCTTCGTAAGATCTACGGACCAATCTGCGTCAATGGCGAGTACCGAATACGGTGGAATGATGAACTGTATGAGCTGTACGCTGACATCGACATAGTCAAGCGCATTAAAATCGAGCGGCTTCGCTGGCTTGGTCATGTTCAGCGCATGAAAGACGATGCTCCAGTGAAGAAAACATTCGATTCGGTACCCAGCGGCGGTCAACGCAGAAGAGGACGACCGCATCTTCGTTGGAAAGACCAAGTAGAGGACAACCTGACGAAGCTTGGAATTTCCAACTGGCGCCAGCAAGCAAAAGACAGAAATGGCTGGCGCAAATTCTTAGATGAGGCCAAGACCGACATACGGTTGTAGCGCCAACTAAGTAAGTAAGTAAGTAAGTAATTTCTTTTAATTTTATATATAACATAAGTACTAATAGAATGTATATTAAAGCAATAATTAAAACAACAATTTTGTTCTCTGCATATTATATAATCAAGACTTCAAAATTTTTTTTAACTTATTAACAGGTGACAAAACTTAATTATAAACAGAACTAATTGTTTCCAAAGAAGTTTTTTTATTCATTTTATTCTTCACAAAATCAATGTTTCTCCAACACATTTTTCAATTTGAAAATCTGCAGTTACGAAACTTTAAGCATTAACTGTAACTAATCTGGGCTACTCACCATGCAGAGAACTTCTGAGCTGCTTCAAATCCCCACAAAGTAACCAAGTGGAAGCTTTTAATGTTTTCGGCAGCAATTATTTTCGCCTCACTTGTGAATTGTGACAACAACTGTAACCATAAACACCAACACAAACAACAACAACAAACAAACAAAAAATACAAGTTTTTTGTTGTTTACATAATCCTTTGCACGTTGTACTGGATTCAGAACGACAAGTAGTGGTAGTTGTTGCTGTTGTTATTGTAACACTGAGCAGCAGCACAACACTGTCGATGAAGAGTTTTATTTTTTTGGGTCAAATACTTTCGGATGGAGTGAATTACAACAAAATCTTTTAAAAGTTAAATCATGCACGCACACAGAAACTGCAACAACAACACATAATGGTTACCATGACTTGTAAACAAATGTTAACGAACGCACCATCCATCAACAACTTTAAATTGTTTGGTTATAGATTTGTGTCTAGATGGGAGAGTGTATGTGTATGTGTGTGTGAATTTTTGAAGTAATAAATTTTATTCAGTCTCCTAATCGAGTTACTTTGTATGGAAGTGTGTCACCGTGTTAGAGTGTGTTTGTTTGTGAAAGTGTGTAAGAGTAACAGCACAATTCTTGCAACAAAACGAAAAACACGCGCGCGTCTAAAACGCTGCGTACGATTGACGGTCAAAAATGCGACTGAAAAGCTTTCCTAGCAACGAGTCACTCGCAGCCTGTCGCCGTCGAGCAGACGTTTGCCGAGCAGCAACAGCAGTTAAAACAAAACAAAAAAAAGGGACATGAATAGCGTTTTTACTCTGTCGGGAAATTTTGGCTAAACATAACGGCAACAACAACAATGAAAACAAAATTGTCGTTTAGGGTGTCCTTATCATGTCCTGAATGCTGTGGTGAATAATAAACTATGTGCGTTTGAGCGAATATGTGTAAGTGGTGTGTTGTGCTGTAAATACGTGTTTTAGTTTGAATGTGTATGTGTTTAAATTTGCTTATGGCATCAGTTTTATGAGCATATTTTTTGGCGCAGAAGCTCCGACTAGTAGCACATGGTTGTGTTGAGTAGATTTACTGTTTTTACGCATTGAGTTGAATTTCACCGAAACGGTAGCATCACCATAAACGGTAGCCTAAAGCTGTCTTATAGCACCTATAGTGCTTGAAAGTTCTTTGAAACGTTTGTCCTTCGGCTATGACTGGCCATTTTCTTCTCAATGAAAACGCGGTGAAGTTGAATTCCATAGCTATTTTTATGACTCTGTGGTAAATAACTTTTTGTGTACCAAATATATTGAGTGAGTTGTTAGATTATGCTGTAAAAAAAAAATTAAAATTTTTCAAATCACATGTAGAAGATGTATGAATTTACAATTGTTTTACCTTGAATTCGTTTTTTTCAAAGGGCTATATCCTACAATTATAATCGTAATAAAAATATAATAGAATATTTAAACTGTGCTATTTAAATATATTTGATATCACTGAAGATGTAGATCCGAAATGAGTATCAAAACACCTGAAGGAAAAATTTTTCTTAGTACATATATGTACAGTTGCGGCAAAAATAATAGCACCAAGGCAGTGCCTTGATTTGTTCAATTTACAACCCTGCATTTTGCACAGTTCTTCAAAACTTTGTAATTAAATCTTATTTGACAAAGCAACTGCATACTGAAAAAAGTCATAGCCCGAATAATTGTAAAGCATTTTATTCAATTCCTATTTTTGCAGAGAAAGGTGTGAAAGAAAGCGGCAAAAATAATAGCACTGGTTGAGTTTGTTTCAAAAATAAGAGCACTGTTTCAGCCTTTTCAAAGATGACAGCCGGTTTAAAACTTTACGCTTTATAAATGGTAATAACTTTTAAACTTTTAATAATTTATAAATATTTTAAAGATAATGGCTCGTGGCACTGCAGTATTGAGACACGGGAAATAATAAAAAAAATAAAAATATTTTCAAAGGCAAAACTTTGCACAGATGAGGCAAACTGTGGGCCGATCCAACAATATGATCTGGAACAGATTAACATAAAGGCATTTCTACAGAAAAGTCTACCGTGACGAAAAAATTAAAAATTATTAAAAACTAATTATTTTATGATACTATCTAAAAAAACATTTTAATTTTATTCATCTAAGAATGTTATGCATACATTCAATTACCATGATCAAATCGTCTTCATTGCTTCACAAATCTGGTTTTTCTTTTCATAAATGTTTAGTTAATGTTTTGTAACTTGTTTCATTTCAGTAAAAATGGGAGGCTTTGGCTAAAAATACTGGGAAAAATGGTTGAGACCATGAAAGAAAAAAATGAATGTACAAAATTGGATAAGAACTTAACTTCTTAATAACTAAATTACCCAATTAAATTACAAAGGAATTGCAGTAGTGAAACGCCAGTAATGTCACGCCAGACCAAAGTTGTAATTAAAATAACCGGAGAAGATTTTTAAATTAAATCACTTGAAAAATAAACTCATATTATTTCAAATTCTTTTCAATAAACTTATATACAAAAAGTCTTGTCCAATTCAGAGAGTTTTGGTAATGTTTTAATCCAAGTCAAAAATCACTTCTGTTTTTTGTAACGTAACGTTAGCACATATTTTCTTCTTACATTTTTAAATCCTTAGGGTTGATTATTGTCATTGTTTTAACTTAATATAGTGCTTCTTAATAACTACGCAAATGTAAAAAAACTTTTCAATAATTCGGCTTTTTACTTATGTTTTTAAATATTTCTTCGTACACATCGCACGTAACGCCAGTTTGAATATGCAGAAAAAACAAAGTAACGTCGTTGAAAGCACTCAATGTCGCAATCACTCGTAATTTGGATATGAAAACATCATTCTTTAAAGATATTGAACAATTATTTTCTTTAAAGGCGCACATGTCTTAGCTGCTCCTCTGCGAAATATCTTTAACTTTAGATCCCAACGTTGAGAAAAATTTTTAAATTTCACGTTGAGGTGTAGACGAGGAATTGAAGTTTTTAAATATTTACAAAAAAAAATATTAATTGAGATACTACAAGGAACGTGATTTCGGTCTACACTTAGCATAAAATAAAAATCATGTAAGCTCGCTTTTATCCCAAAATAAAAAATGGTTTTGGAAATATATAAAAACTAAAACATATGAAGTTTTCTACACCAACCTGCAAACAATTTTCTCAATTTTTAGAAACTTGCATCCATAACTCCTATTTTTAAATACGGAGCTTAAAGCAATGCGACAAACTACCGGCTACCAATCTTTAAACTATCAAATGTTTTTAAGCTCTTTCAAAGCATAATTAAAGCGCACTTTAGTTTTTTAATTAAACGTTATATTTGCCCTGAACAACAAGTTTTTGGTGCTGGCGGCTCCACAGCTTCAAATTAAACTCTTCTGTCGGAGTTCTGTGTATCATTTATTGAACTTGGATATCAAGTTGACATGATTTATACTGATTTCTCCAAAGCTATCAAAAATGATATTTCATTCAAATTTTTGAATAGAATTGAATCTTATTTTTTTGGACAGGACATGCTTTGTTTGTATCAAGTCGTTTGAATTTGCTACTGCTTCAGATGTTCCTCAGTTCCTTGTTTTCCATTTTATTTATAAATGATATTTCTAAGTACATTGTACTTCAAGTACTAAGTACAAAGTTATTTTAGAAAATACATACTTTGCAGATGTTGCTGACTTGCGAGCCGACATTTCAGGGGTTTTAAATTGGAGTAAATTAAATGGTCTTACATTAAACTATTCAAAATGTTTTCATATAAACCTCTTTAAGCTCTTTTAAATACTATATGTAACACTAATTTTCTATTAGACTCTAAATTTCAAACCGTTTCTGCAATTCGCCGTCTTGGGGCTATTTTGACTCAAAATTTAAATTTATACATCATTTATATCATCAATGCCTTAATTCCTAAAACTTAATCTTTAATTTCCTTTATACGAAGAATTATCACAAGTTTTTCTAATCCATTTACTCTTAAAATGTTATATAATTCCTTTGTGGAGACGCTTCCATTATTTAGGGTCTATATTATTTCTCAACATCTCTTAGATTAGAAAGAATTCAGAACAATTTTACCAGGTATGCCTCATGAAGATTAACTTTCATGATACATTACCACCTTATAATTCTCGGTAAATGCTTTTGGGACTTAAAAATCTTGTATTAGATATTATTTCTAGAGTTTTAATATTTTGGAGTCCCTGTCAAAATTTATAATATATTTAATTTTTCTTTTTGAAGGTAAATGGGGATCTGACGAAATCATAAGTGCAACTAAGTCAGAATTAGTTTTGTTTTAAATTTTTTCAAGGGTATGGCTTAAACGAGCTTACCTAATATTTTTGTGAGTGACTTCTAGCACATTTTTAAATAAAAACAAAGTGAGCTTTTCCATTTCCAGCTGACGGAGCATTTTTGCACCAGTAGCTTTAGAATCTTCTCTAGGTGAGCGCGAAAGTGATATTACCCGGCACTGTTGGGATTATGTTAGTATGCACCTTTAGCAATATAAATTATTTTTGGTTTGAGTCGATTCGGTCATTTACTTGGATTTTACGACCACGGCGCGTCACAATATTTGTTTTTTTTTTATTTTTGATAATTTCGGAAAAATTTCAAATCGCTATATCGAAAATTGCTTTTCAGTAGTAACTATTATAAGTTTTAATTTTTATGTTAAACAAAATGTAGAGCCCGTTTACTGTTTTAAAATGGGCAAGTGCGGCTGTTTAGGTATGTGATGCAGCCAGTGGTGCAAAAATTCATCAGTCCACCCAGCCCTTACCTGTGGAGGTAAAACAAAGTTTAGGGCCATATATAGACTCTGGAAGAAGTTTCATCGATTTTGGCTCAGTAGTTAAGGAGCCGCCGGAAATGGGTTAATGAATCTTCTTAGTTTGAAAGTGTTTGCATAATATTATTAAAACGTAGTTTTTGCTAACGTAAGTACGAGAAATGCAATAAAAACCAACAAAGAACTTTTGGCCTCCTTTTTGAGAGTTATATAAAATATCTAAACTTTTTCTGGAAAAAATAAATAAACTGAATATGGTGAGCCACGGATAAATATTTTCTAATTTTTTGCAGTCATTTGATTACGTCTGAAATACGGAATTTTTTGATTTGTGGCCGATTTTTTGCCTAAACGCTTCGTATTAGAAACAAATTCACTACCAAAAGTTTAGCTTAATCGAACCAGTTGTTTCGGAATATTTTAATGATTTCCTAAAAGTGGGCCCAGCTACGGTAGGTCCACGCTTGTTTTAAGTTCATTTGCTGAAATTAATCAAATGAACTTAATTATCAATTGGTAGTCGAATACAGTTAGAAATTTCTGTGAAATAACAATTTTGGACCATTTTTCAAACTGGCATTTTATAAAGAATCGGTTGAATTCTGTAAATTTTTTTACAGATACTGCAAGACTCCTTTATTCAAAACCCTGTGAAAAATCCAATCTAATATTTTTACTTGAAATAGCGAAATCTGTTTTTTTTCTGATAATTTTAACAGAAACCAAAAACGAAATTATTTAGATATTTTTAGAAATGCGTTTACAAATTAAGGGTTATATATAGAATCCAAAAAAATTTTTTTTTCTAATAATTTGGTTTTTTTTTCTTTAACTTTACAACGATACCCAATTTGTTGGGATTCAAGACAAATACATTTTTGATTTTTTCCACTACACGATCTACTGTGAGATTGTTCAAGTATTATGGTGTTGAGCTTGCTTATATTACTACGAAGTTGGACCAATACATTGGATTAAAATAATTACTGACCATCATATTTATGTTGGCATTCTTCAGGAAGCGATGCTGCAATATGCGATGGATGAAATGCCATTAGTGTCAGTCTTCCAGCAAGAAAATTACCCCAAGCACACAAGCCAAAAAAACTCGAAAGAGGTTTGGGGATTATTCGTCGATGTTATAAATTGGCCTGCACAGTCGGCAGATCTCAAATCAATTGAGAATCTTTGGACTGATGTTAAAAAGGTGGTTTAAATTATTAATCCCACAAGCACTGAAGCCCATTGTAAAGTATTCAAGGATGCATTGAACCATATTTCAGTGAAGAAATTTTTATTTTTAAAAACAAATATTTTTTAGAATTACTATGTTGTCAGTACACAAGTAATTAATAGTGCTAGTTTTGTTTAGTTATTTTGTTAATTTTTACTTCAAATAAGAACTATTTCTAAAACACCACAGAAGTTTTGCTTTTTTTTCCACAACTTACTACTTACTTAGCTGGCGCTACAACTGTATGTCGGTCTTGGCCTCTTCTAAGAATTTGCGCCAGCCATTTCTGTCTTTCGCTTGCTGCCGCCAGCTGGAAATTCCAAGCTTCGTCAGGTTGTCCTCTACTTGGTCGTCCTCTTCTGCACTGACCGCCGCTGGGTACCGAATTGAATATTTTCTTCACTGGAGCATCGTCTTTCATGCGCTGAACATGACCTAGCCAGCAAAGCCGCTTGATTTTAATGCGTTTGACTATTTCGATGTCAGCGTACAGCTCATACAGTTCATCATTCCACCGTATTCGGTACTCGCAATTGACGCAGATTGGTCCGTAGATCTTACGAAGAATCTTTCCCTCGAATGCTCCTTAAGTCCTTTCATCTGAGCTGCTCAGCGTCCAGGTTTATGATGCATAAAGAAGGACGGGCATGATGAGCTATTTATAGCTCGTGATTTTCGTTCCTTGAGAGAGGGCTCTGCTTCTCAATTGCCTACTGAGCCCAAAGTAACACCTGTTGGCAAGAGTTATTCTTCGTTTCAGCTCCATGCTGATGTCGTTGGTTGTGTTTCTGCTGGATCCCAGATAGACGAAGTCCTTCACAGCTTCGAAGGAGGTATTGTCAACTGTAACGTGGGTCCAAGGCGCTGAGAATGTTTGTTTGTTGACACCAAGTATTTCGTCTTATCTGCATTCACTGCCAAACCCAGTCGACTTGACTCTCTTTCAAATCTGGAAAATGCTGCACTGATTTCGCGCGTACTTTGGCCAATGATATCGATGTCATCAGCATACGCAAGCAGCATAACACTCTTGTAGAATATTGTGCCACCACTCAGATCAGCAGCTCGGATGATCTTTTCCATCATTAGGTTAAAAAAGTCGCACGATAAAGAACCACCTTGTCTGAAACCTCGTTTGGTAATAAATGGTGTGGAGAGGTCCTTCCCAATTTTAACTGCGCTGCTGGTGTTGCTCAGTGTCATCCTGCAAAATCGTATTAGTTTTGCATGAATACCGAATTAAGACATGGTGGAGTACAGGTGCTTCCTTATTGGGCTGTCGAAGGCGGCTTTGTAGCCGACTTGTTTTTCTTGAGTCTTCTCCAATGGTGGACTTTCCAGGTCTAAAGCCACACTGATAAGGTCCAATCAGTTTGTTTACAATGGGCTTCAATCTTTCACATAAAACGCTCGACAGGACCTTAATGCGATTATTAAGAGGGCTTATCCCACGGTAATTGTCACAGATAGTGGGATCGCCTTTCTTGTGGGTTAATCAGAGTACACTGAGATTCCAATCATTCCGAATGCATTCTTCCGACCATATTCTGCATAGAAGCTCGTGAATGCATTTAAGTTGAGCTTCGCCTCCGTTCTTAAACAGCTCAGCAGGTAAGCCATCAGCTCCCGCGGCTTTGTTATTTTTAAGCCGAGCTATAGCTGTCAGAACTTCATCATAGTCGGGCAGCGGAACCTCGACGCTGTCATCCGTAATTGGGGTTTCCGGGATATCATCTCTATTGGCGCGATTGTTTTCAGCGTCGCTATTTAGAAGCTTAGAGAAGTGTTCCCTCCATAACGTCAGTGTACTCTGGACATCTGTCACTAGATTCCCGTTTTCATTCTTGCAGAAAGAGGCCCCGGTCTTAAGGCCATCAACAAGGCGTCAATTTTCGTGCTTCATTCCTGTCACCAAACTTCTCCTGCTCGCGCTTTTCTGTCTCTCTTTTTTTCCGCCTGAAAATACGTTTCTCTTCCCTCCTATTTTCTTTGTATCGCTCCTTAGCAGCGCGCGTCGCAACCGACTGCAGGGTGGCTTTGTAGGCGGCGTCTTTCTCTGCAGCGGCGACACTCCTGGTCTCACCACTGGTTTCGGCGAGGGCGGTGGTAGCCAATCACCTCTTCAGCAGCCGCACGCATAGAGTTGGAAATGTGTGTCCACTGCGCGCATATATCATCGATTGGAGGAGTGCTTTGAAGTAGGAGAGAGAGAGTCGAGTGGAGTCGAGTGGAGAATTTTCAAGGCGCTCGTAGAAAATTTTCTTGGTCTATTCCTTCTAAATTTCCTTCTATCGGTACGTGCATAAATATCTGGCTTATATTAAACAATTTAACCTTGATGCGGATTATGGCAAGCCGTTCGTTCACAGATGTGAATCGCAAGACGTGGGTCCGTTGTCTCTTGCCAACTACAAATCCGCATCCAAACTCGTGCTTCCCCACATGGCCGCTATAGTAGATATCACAGGGTGCATGCCGAATGCAACCTTATCCCTTCCATCCCATTTCTTGGATAGCAGTGATAGCAGCTCTGTTTCTTTCCAAGACATTAGTCAGTTGGATAGAGGCACCTTCCAAATTAATGGTACGGACATTCCAGGTGCATATCCGTAAATCATTGCCAGTTTTTCGTTTGCGGTAGTCATCATCAGATTTGGGGGTCAGTTTTTTCTATACTTATTTGTTTTCATTGAAATAGGTTTTTACGGGTGGGCTTCAAGCCCGACGCACAACCTTTTTTAAGCCTAGGAGGGCCCGCCGCTCAGATTAGCTGCCAAACTAATGGTTGTCAGTTTTGACGTTGCCCAGCAAACACCACGTGAAGGTTTGAGTCGACTTCAGGAGATTTCACAAGGATTATGCTGGCCTCACCAGGTTGAGAAAGTCAGACATGTTACCCTGTAAAGGTTTGCCTCCGGTTTCCGGTTCGAGGCGTAATGAACTGTTTTCTATACAACCGGAGTGAAAAACTGAAAACTTGTAGCATTTTAAGACTTTTTGCTTAAGGATTCTGCTCCCTGCTGAATTTCAAATCGCCCAATATTTAAAAATAATTTTTTTATAGAATTTATTTAAAAAAATATTACTTAAAAGTAGTTCTTGCTTTCAAAAGAGGTGAATGATTGTTATAGATCAATGTCAGCTACACTCAAAATATTTATTAGTAAAATTTCTGCGAATGATATTAGTAAACAAAATATTCGTACATTCTACAAATATTTTTACAATATACAAAGTATTTTTATTGTGATATCTTTACGAATTCATTCGTAAAATAATATCTGATGCAGTACGTATACGAATATATTTGTTTTATATTCTAATGCTTTTCGTAAACAAAAATAAATCAATTCGTATTAGCGCATTGTACGAATGGTCCCAGCGGTCAGCAATTAGAATGCCTGATGAAATCTGGTGTGAAATAAGGTCTATTTTGCTTTGAAAATTCAGGAATGATATCATTACTGATTTAAAATAAGCATTTCCATTCAAGCTTTCTAAAAATTTCCCTGAAATTGTACAATCTGTGAAAATTTTGTTTTGTTTCATTCTCAGACGGGAAGATGCCCCTGAGTTTAGAAGCGAAAGTGTAATGCTGTCAAACGTTTATGAGTGCTTTCAGTTAGACCAAGACTGAATTTGCTTCATATTTGCACCTGGCGACGGTTGAGATTAGAAGCGAAGTCGTAAGTCGAACAAATAACTTTGGGAAATTTAGATAAAAATCTAACAATGCCAAGTAGTCTACGCTTAATTTTTCATTCTGAAAATAAGAAAAAGGGAGAACGTTGAAAAAATTATATACAATATTTTAATAAAAAATATTTAAATGCAAAAAATATTGTATATATATTATTTTAAATTATATTATATATATACAATAATATGTTATATTATATTGTGTTATATTATATATTTTACCTGCTTTTTATTTTAATATTAACTTCAGAGTATTCAATACCTGATAGAAGGCCTGATTTTTTAGCGTTTCCTGAGGCCTGAATTTTCAGAGGAATATTTTTGGGGATATTCAGGACTGAGTGTTCGCTATACGATAGCAAGTATTATGTGAGCATGACATCTTAATGAAAAAAGGAGATCAAGTGGTGTGTTGAATACTCAGGCCTTACTATTACCCCTCAGGCTTGAGAGAATGTTTTGTTTCAGGACTACGTCAACCGCTGGGATTGTGAACATATACATAAATAATAATATTCGTTAATTTTTCTTGCGAATAACTCCGTAATTTCTTTTATTACATTCGTAGTATTTACTAATGCTTTCAGACTATTTACAAATGAAAAATAAAATAAGTAGAAACAATTCATTCGTTGGCTGACTATACGAATTATTAGTAGAATGTACGTTTTATTAGTAGAGTTTAAAAAATTTAAAACCAAAATTGTTCAGTCTAGTTCAAACCACAGCTCAGACAGAATTTTTTTTTACTGGTTTATCAAACAACTAAAGAATATAAGAAGCTGTTTCATTGTAAAGTGGCTGTAGTCTACTGGTGGAGTGCGTGGCCCGTAAGCTAAAGAGCAACGCTTCAAACCCCAGCTCAGACAGAATATTTATTATATTTAGTAATAAGATATTATTGTATGATCATTCGTAAATGTAACAAATGTATTCGTACAATATACATATGTTTTTTTAAGAATGCGAATAAAATATTTGAAATATGTACTAATATACATCTATTCTACGAATCCTATTCGTGGCTGAAAACTAGGAATAAAACTCCTAAAATGGACCAGTTATAAGTAATAATTACACACAAATATTTTTGAGTGTAGTGATAAGATTTTCCCGTTATTAAGGAAAAAATGTATATACAGTATAGTCTCGCTTATCCGGACACTCGCAATTCCGGACTTTGCAGTAATACGGACATCTTTACACATCGTACATTTTAGATATTTTACCTTTATAGTTTGGACAAAAAACAAAATCGAGCATGTTTGGTTTACAAATATACTGTCGCTATGTAAATCAAGGGAAAGTTGTCTTTTTAAATGTATTTCGTTGAGTTAACGGGGCTTTTTGTGAGAACAAGGATTATTTACTTGCATATTTTCATTCAGTTTATTTAGTTTACGCAGTGAATTTTTGCCTACATGTTGATAATAGTGAGAATATTAAAATTTAAGTTTAAGTAGATTAAGTTTAAAACGATAAATCTTTTAGAGGTGTAAAATTTTAGATTTTATTGAAACTGTGAAAATCGAAAATCTACAATTTTTGATATAAATAAAAATAAAGACAAAATTTAAAAATATGTGTCGCAAACATTCCAAGGATCACTTTTAAGGAGGATAAAACCAAATTTAATCAAAGAAAAGGCAAAATAATTGACTAAATTTTTTCCAGGGACAGAAAAAAATATCAGCCAAGGCGAGTGAGCATCCGCAATTATGTAAAAGTATTTTTGTGAAACAAAATTAATTTAGTATTATTATTCATTATTTATGTTAGTATATGTAATTTATTTACAAAAATTTCTAAGTACAAGCGTTTGAATTAATAAGGCTCAACTATGCATTCAAATGTACTCAATTTTTTTTAACAAATTCTTCAGCTTTGTGTTTTCCGTACACATTCAGTAATACGGACATAAACCAAAACTATATGTGTCCGGATTAACGAGACTGTACTGTATATTATTTATCCACTGAACCACTCCCCACGATTTTTGAACCAAAAAACTGATTTTTAGGATTAAGTGATTCGTAAAATTTGTTTTACTTCAGTGACGTCATTGCAATGTAGATATGTAGACAAAGTGAAAAAAATCGGTGGAATGCAAAATTTTTAATTTTTTTGTTATTTTCGAATTTTTAGCAGTAAATCGATAAGAGTTGCGATTCCTAAATGTATCACACGATATTTTTGCCATGTATTACGCATCTTTTGATAGCTTACTTTAAGCTCTTTGACGTGAAATGACCTAGCTATAAATAATAAGACAATGACAAATATACATGATTTCATAGGTATTTAAGAAGCGTTGTCAACTGATATTTCACAGGTATTTCCATTTGCATGGGAAAAGTAGCTTAATAAAATAATTAAAGTAGGATTTTAAGCAATTTTTGAACTTGAGAAGTTCTGTGTTTTAATTAAATGATAAAAAATGCAAATTAAAATGTATTGTATGGTGAGGGCCTTCAAGGTATTGGGCAACGGCTCAAAAACACTTTATTCTATTTGAATCTTATTTTTGTAATTCATTTTGAAGAAGTTATTATCTGGTAGGTGCTAGAATGGAGCCCTTGACCCCAATGACCTATTAAGCGAAATATCGGACTGTAATCGATAATCGATATATTTTCTTCAAAAGAGTTTAATAAGTTTTGCAAGCTTTAATTTTATGACCTGTAGGATGGTAGAAACTGGGATCTGGTGGGTAAGTACTAGAACGGGATGCTTGGCGTCAATGACATTTAGAAAAACAAGATGAATTTATTGAACCAAAACTATGAACAATTGATATATCATTCTGTATGATCGGACTGTAAATGCCGAAGATATGAAGAAAAACTTAAGTGCGCGACAAAATATGGTTAAAAAAAACAAATGTTTTGAAATTTTTTTTATAAAATGTCTGCCCCCTTAAATTTGCTTGTGGCAACTAATGCAAGTGGCAATATTTCACAACACCTAATAATAATATAGCTTTATGTCAGTGCCATATTAGTCTCTTAGTTTGAAATTATTTTATGGCTTTTAATGTATTTTAGGCAAATCCGCTAAACCTTTTATAAATAGTATTTAACTCTAAAAGTTAAATTAACTCACTGATATTAACTCACTTAAAAAGATAAAAAGGCAAATACAAGCTTTACACTCCATTTTTAAATTCACCAATAAAACTCAAGAGTGAGCTTACCTAGGACTATTTTGCGCTTGCTATAATTGACCTTTATAGCTCTCCCTCTTAGTTTTTTTTTTTTCGCTACACTAGCTTACTTAATATCCTACATCCTTTCTCTCTCTCTCTCTTTCTCTCAGATTATTTCTCAACTCACCTCGTGTTCGTGTTGCCAATAATATCGTTGTGTTTGTGGTAAGTCTTGTCGCCGCTTTTGTTTGCTTCGTGTTTAACAACCAACGCTTAACAATCCCTCTATCAGCCTGGCGTCCATGCGTCCACCACTCTACTAAAACTTTACGCAATCTTCCTGCTCTATAACTCGTTGTTTCTGTCGTTGTCCTAACAATTGACAGTGCTGAAAAAACCGTGCTGAGGTTATGTTAAAAAAGAGGATATTTTTAGACTGCAAAGTGTAGGGTGGCTGATTTTTCAGTGACGAAAATTCAGTGAAATGGTCGAAAACAACCTACATTATTTAGTTCTTGTTTTAGCTTAATGCCATACATATATTATACTTTTATCAATGAAAATTAATCGTAATTCTTGAGTACATGGTCGTAAAAAAACTTACAAAGCGCGCGCTTTTCATTGCTTTCTTCATGTACATGACGTAATCCGCAGCCACACACACTCTAGCAAAAATTTTGTATTGAAAGTTTGTAGGTTTTCATTTTTTGATGTGTATACTTTGAATTTGCTTATTTGAAGTTCTTTTATGAGCCAATTAGACGATGATATATTTTTTTTACTACTGTAGCTGTTAAGTTATATTTTTTGGTAGCAAAGTGTTGAATTATCCACGGCTTGTGCAGAAGAGCGAGTTGGTAAATGTTGCTGGCGGTTAAATGGATTATGTGGAGATAAATGAAAAATATGGAGAAAGGAATAAAGTAAAGAAAAACAACTACTCTATTCTTGGGTTCAATTTTTCACCAAGCTGTGTTATTGATGTCTTTGGAGGGGCAGTAGTGCTTTCATTAGCAATTTAGAACACCAATAACACTAGAAAGAGTGCTAAAATTTATGAAAAGCCTCAATCCAGGGCTAATCAATAGCTAATCAAGGGCATGCACAATAGATCCTATGGGTCTCGCTGTACAAGGGCCCACTACAAACTTACTAGATTTTTACTTAGCGAGCATTTGGGTATTTACTCAATTTTATATTTTTAGGGTTGTTTCCAAAGCATATTATGAGAATATTTTGGACAACTTTTGTACAGTTCAAAAGCCAATATATGATCGCTGCGCCTACAAAAATAGTTATGTGTTTTTCAACAACTTTTCGGGAGAGCAAAAAACTGTTTTTTTCAGAGCATTTCCACTACTGCCAGCACATAGCTGTTTTGGTCACTTCTAAACCAAAAGAGATCTAAAAAAATTCAAATTCAGGAATATGGGCGATAGATAGTGCAGTAAAAAACTGACATAAATTAAGTAACCATTTTATTTGGCGCAGCGACAAATGTAAAAGAAAAAAAAAAATTTTTTTGTCACCTAAATTTTTAGAAAACTCACTTATTTTGGATTTAAAATTACAAATTTAAAATTCTTAAAAACTGTGCATATCAGAAAATGCAACAGTAAGAAACTATTTTGATTTTGTTTTTAATTTTTTTGTAAACCATTGACTTCCAAGGAGAAGCGATTTAAGTCTTTTCAAATTGATTCCTAACTAGACCAAAACTATGTATTTTATATCTCTAAATCTTAAAGGGTTTACAGAAATTAATTTTTGAGTTAAAGTATTCACTGCAAAAGTATTGGATTCCATTTAAAACCATACAAAGCCGAGTAAAACGTTTTTAACAATTTTTAATTAGAATTTTATATAAAAAAAACTAAAAATGCGTTTAAAGTTCATTTCTTTTATATTTGCTGATTGAATATATTTGCAATATTTAATATATTGCAATATATTTATCAATCCAAAAAATTTATGTTTTTCAGGAATTTTTTTTTAATTTAAAACTATTTTGTTCTTTTCTGCTGATTGGAAAAGATATTTTATATATTGCAATATATTTATCCAAAAAATTTACACACATTTTTTAAACACATAGTTTTGGTTGAGATAATTTAAATGCGTCTATTAAAAAATTAAATTTTAAAATGAGCCTGGAATTTTATCTCCTTAAATGTTAATAAATATAGTTTGGAATATTTTTTTTTTTTTTTTTGAACAATTAAGTTTATTACAGTATGCGGCTTTTTGAGGGTCATTCACAAAAGTCTCAAAATTATCCAAGGTTTTTGATGATAACTGCATAATATAACAAAGCCTCCAAGAGATTTTTCTGGGTTTTCTTAGAAATCTCTTTAACTACTTTACAAAGCGAAATTTGTATTCAAGACCTTCAGCAAAATTGTTGCAGGCTTATTGAACATTCAACATATTGATATTAACACAGAGGGTCAAAAAGGTACAATATCTTATGCAAATATTTACAGAATATCAATTTTATTTTAAAAACACAAAAGCTCATTTTATTTCAATGAAATAAATTTCCTTTTTTTGAATTTTTTTTATTTTGAAGAGTTTGATCCTTCTGTGTAAATGTTTCCCAATTTCAATGGGCAATTAATATCCACCAATTTTGTATCAGGTTTCCTGATTCCCTAAATTAAAAATTCAGACCTTAAATAAAGAGCTTATTTAAGGTATCCGGACCAACGACTACCAAGAACCATTGAAATTTTTGATGCTTTTACAAATTAGTCTCAAATTGTTGCTTTGTGGTATTTAGTTTAATGCACTATTTTTAAAAACCTCCTTGTCACTTAAAAGAATTTTAATAAATTACAATTTATGCAGAAATAAATTAACAAACATACTTGCCCTTAAAAATTTTTAATTAAAATAAAAAATATTTTTACTTTTCAAATAAAAAAAAAAATAAAAAAATGTAAATGTCAAACCTTAGACAACTGCTATCAATTTGAAAAAAAAAACTTAGATCATGACTGACAAAAATTTTCACAGTTGAATTTTTGAACAAAAAATATTTTGAAATATGAACTGACATAATTTTTTAGTTATTAAATGCATAAAAAAATCAAGTCATTCTTAATTTTTTTTAAAACATTGCAAATACGTAAGGCTTGGTTGAAGTCTGAAGTCAATTTGAAGACCTTGCAGTCAAATGATTGGAATCTTTCAATATGAATAAAACCATGACCGAAGGAAATAACAAAAGATACGATATATAATTCCTTAACTTCGGCTCTACCGTAAACAAATTCAAAAGCTTATATGTAGCTAAGATATGCTAAATAACAAAAAAAAAAAAACTGTGATGCAAAAAACGAAAATATTGATGCTACCTTTACTTTCAAGACCTTATTTGGCTTAATTAAACAAAAATTTACTCTGCATACAAAATGAATTCTTTTGAATGCAATCAAAAGAGAAAGTAATTTTAACTAGAATTGTATTTCTTTAAAACAATATTTCAACTGACTTCTAATGATTTAATTAATTTCATAATTATCACACTTGAATGCACTAAGTGACTTCAAGGAGCACGACTTCAATCATAGTTAATGACTAAAAAGACTTGATTTGACTTGACTTAATTTTTACCAATTGATTTCAAAGTCATATCTTGTTATGAAACATTTGAGTCGAGTTTGTTTTCGATGTGCATTTCTATGTTTTTAGTTTTTTTTTGTTTAGTTCGTTTGTGATGCTTTTAAAAGGTAAAAATCCAGCAAGTAAATTTATGAAAGATAAGAAATCCTCTAGCTACCCCATGTGCATCTGGCTTGTCCCGGAGCTTCAGTTTCGATGGTTCAATGACAAGTAGAAACTAGAAATCTAAGAATACTTGCACGCAATTCAAAAGAAAGCAAAAATATTTGTTTTATGAACACAAAAAAAATCGATAACAAACATATTGGATATTTTAAATAATCAAAAGAAACATAGCTTCTCTCGATAATGTAGTTCACAAAAAAACACATCAATTTTTAAGTAAACATATCTTTATAAAATTTAAAAATGGAATAAATTTTTATTATATATATATATTAAATTACGTAATCCAGCACAGTCTTAAAAAGTACTGAAACTTCAAGTCAAAAAACTTCAAATAATTATTTATTGACTTAAATCACATCTATTTAAGTTTTTTATTGCATGAATATAACTTTTTTACAATTTTGTTATCTTTTTACTTGTTTTGAGCTTCTATGGAGAGGAATTTTAATTCTGACTCTACTTCATTACATGCATGTTCAACTAATTGCCAATAAAAAGCCGAATTTGTCTACTGCCATTATTTTGTGTTGTTTTTTTTTAATTGGTTCTATACATTGTTCGTAACATTATTGGTACTTCGTCTCTTCCCTCCTAGTCCTCTCTTTTTTGACTTACCTGCGATTATGCAAGAAATTAACATAATTTTTCCATTTGATCAATTAAGAAGCACAACTAACTGCTATTATTCAAAGGTTCCGCTGCCACCACTGAATAAAAAGCACTTCAGAATTATTATAGCATGTAATTAAGACGCAACGCGTGTTGTGCAAAAAAGAAAAATGCACGCCAAATTAAGTTTTATGAAATTGCGAAGCTTCGTGAAAATTAACTAATTTACACGCATGTTTAATGCGTCCCTCGAAGAGTGGTTCACAGTGACCATTAAATGCGAATTGAACAGTAGGAAAAATGGTAAAATTCATGGTAATAAGTACACAATTTTCACTACAACGACCGACGATATATATACACATATATATACAACAACCAACAGCAAAACAATAAAAAAAAGTAATAAGTAAACCAAAATAAATTCGCAGAAAAAAAATACCAGTGCAAACAGTATTAATAGCAAAACATGTTGGACACACTGCGCTGTATGGTTAAATTAGAACCACGTTATCAAGGATGTCATAAAAACGCATACACTCATAGAGACACAAGAAAATAACCTAATAAAAATCATGCCGCACACTCTTGCTGGAGTGACGCTCAAACAAGGCGCCACCAATAGGTGGCGCGACGAACTCATTTTTATTTTTTTTTTATTTTATGTATTTGTCAAATATTCTTGCAGATGGCCGCCGTTTTTAAAATATATATTGATGCTGAAGCTTATTTTATTGTGTTAATAAAAACTTTACGTTATGTGTTAGGCATGTATCTATTATTGCGGAACAATTTTACCGAAACAAAATTTAAATTCCTGCAAATTATTATTTTATATTCTGATTAAAGTTGTAAAAAAAAACGAACTTTTTGGAAAGTGTAACTTTATTTTTAAGAAACATTTTTAAAGGAACTTAAATCAAGTTAATTGGATTTGAATTATTTGTCTCTCATACGCCATGGTGTACTTTTATCTATTTTATTTTCAAAAATAATCTATTCTAAACACTAAAATTCAAAACTATTTTCTTCCAATACAAATAAAATCAAATTCCAGCGTTCCTATTTATACCAACTTAATTTCAAAGTAGTTCACTGGATATAACTAAATCAATTTGATGGTCTAAAATCTGTGAATCGAAAAAAGCCCATTTAAAAGTAAATATAATCGCCGCTTTTGATTATGTAGTAGTGGCGCACTTGACTGTCACCCAGGCACAGTTGCACTTTTGAGCAATCTCGGAGGGAAATATTCATAACTTTTAAACTAATGTAGATAATGTCATAAAAAGCATTATGCAGATAAAAATAATGGCGAATCTTATATGGGTCATTCTTTTACAAATCGCACACCTTCTAGGATTTGTTGTCTCAGATTCAGACGAATTTTGTTTTTCCTTTAAAATTTTGTTAAATATAAATAAAAATATCTGGTACTTTTTAAAATATTAAGTTGATATTGCATCAAAATTTAACTAAAGTGGATTAAAGTAGTACTATGGTTTAATTACTACTCTTATGTAAGTAAAAATCAAAGACTTTTGTTCAATTTCATTACTACTGAAGTATTTATCTAAAAATAAATATAGCTATAATAACAAAATCCAGAATTTTCTTTTAAATCAAAACTGAAGTAAAAGTTCTGTATTAAAAAATATATATGCGATGGTCAATTTTTAAATCAATTTAGACTTCTTCACACACATTCAGACTGATACTAAATATTTGCAATAAAGTTTTTATATTAAAAAGCTAGAAACTAAGGAATATATTTACTTTTATTTTTATTAATTTTAACAATATAACTTCATGACACAATCAGACAAGAAGAAGAATATAATGCAATAATACGAGATAGTCAAAGATGTCGAAAATTCAACACGCATGTGATTACTATTAATGAAGTATATTATGTAAAAGAAATAGTTTAGTATTAGTTTTACAGAAAACTTCAACATCTTTTGTTTAACTATACTCAGTTTACGTTTAATTTAAAATATTAAGAGATAACTATAAATATTTAAGTAAAATTTAACTTCAGTTAAATTGTAACAAATTTAAGTTTGTGTTTGAGTGTGTTTATATGTATAAGTATATGTATATGTATATGTATATGTATATGTATATGTATATGTATATGTATATGTATATGTATATGTATATGTATATGTATATGTATATGTATATGTATATGTATATGTATATGTATATGTATATGTATATGTATATGTATATGTATATGTATATGTATATGTATATGTATATGTATATGTATATGTATATGTATATGTATATGTATATGTATATGTATATGTATATGTATATGTATATGTATATGTATATGTATATGTATATGTATATGTATATGTATATGTATATGTATATGTATATGTATATGTATATGTATATGTATATGTATATGTATATGTATATGTATATGTATATGTATATGTATATGTATATGTATATGTATATGTATATGTATATGTATATGTATATGTATATGTATATGTATATGTATATGTATATGTATATGTATATGTATATGTATATGTATATGTATATGTATATGTATATGTATATGTATATGTATATGTATATGTATATGTATATGTATGTGAATGTTTATTATATTTCATTTATAAGCTACTTGCTGCATTTAACTTGTTCGAATAATTTTATTTTAAATCATATTTCATAGATATGCTTAGTTTTAAAAATCAATTAAAAATTTTGTTCAATTTATATTTTTTGAAATAAAATTCAGAATCACTCATATCAACGTTAAGCATTTCACAATTTTGGGGGCTCAACCATCGGAAGACTCGAAGATTTTCAAGATTTTAAAGATTTCAAGATTTTAAAGATTTCAAGATTAAAATGCTTTCGCTATCTGAAGTAGATAAGATGACAATCGGTCAACTTCGCGAAGCGTTGGAACAGAGAAAAGCGCCCATCACCGGAAGTCGAGCTGTCCTAAAGTTACGGCTCATGAATCTGGTTTCTTCTGAGAATTCAGGCAACGACGAAGCCGAAGTTGATGCAGAGGATGAACTGCAGATGGAGGTAACTGATGGTATGGCTGATGGTATGGCTTCGCCTCAAGCGCCACAACATTTACATGGTCATTCCGGTGTTGTCCGTATGTCGTTCAAGGATATAGAAGGTGTTCTTGATGCGTTTACTGGTGAAGACGATGTACCAGTTGAAGTATGGGTTCGTCAAGTAGAGGACCTGAAAGATGATTGCGGATGGACGGAACAAGATCTTACTATCTTTGCCAAGAAGCATCTCAAGGGTGCAGCTCGTTCGTTTGTGGCAAGTTTACACCGATGCAATACATGGAGAGATCTGAAACAGGCTCTCCTTTTTGAATTCAAAGTTGCTGTTAATTCGAAAGAAATCCATGAAAGGCTTCGTTTGAAAAAAAAAAAGTCAAACGAATCGTGGCGCGCTTACATGTATGAGATGCGTGAGATTGCATTTAGTATTGGGCTCGAGGAAAAGGCTACAATCGCATACATCATTGACGGCATTGTGGATGATTCAGTAGAAAAGCTAATTCTTTACGGTGCTACAAGCTTAAACGAGCTAAAAAACAAATTCATTGAGTATGAAAGAATAAAGACGTCAAAGAGAACTATTTCAAGTGCACCGCAACAACCAGTAGCTAAAGATAATTCAAGATCAGTTCAGAAAAAAATCAAGTGTTATGGATGCGGCGAAGATGGACATGGTTCGAAAAATTGTCCAAATGCGAGCAAGGGAAGAAAGTGTTTTAAATGTAATCAATATGGTCACATTGCTCCAGCGTGTAAAGAAGTCTTATTAGAAAATACTAAATATATAGACATAAATTCAAACGAACCGTTGGTATCTATGGAAATTGGAAAACATAAATTCGAAGCCCTGGTGGATACTGGAAGCTGTATTAACTTAATACGAAAAGACGTTCATCATGCTATTGGAAATCCAGCGTTTGCTAAAACTGACCGAAGCTTTATTGGATTAGGTGCAATGAAAACAACTGCTGAAGGAATGCTTCAACAAGTCGTCATAGTAGCAGGTGAAAAATATTGTACAAACTTTTATATTGTTCCAGTTTCTTGCATGCGTTATGACATCATATTGGGGCGTGAGTTTCTTGATGATTGTGAATTGCATCGAACATCTCATGGCGTTTGTTTAAAGAAGATACCAGATAGCTCCAACAAAGATTTGCAAGACTGTTTAGCTGACGTTGATGTTGTTGTTGATGGTATTGAGTTAGATGTTCCAAAACCGTGGGAAGATAAGGTCAAGGAAATGTACGAGAGCTATGTTCCACAAAAAAATGTTGAATGTCCGATCAAAACAAGCTTGGTGTTAAACGACGAAACGCCAATCTATCAACGCCCAAGACGTTTAGCACCATTGGAAACAAAGGTGGTGCGCGATCAAGTAGACGAGTGGCTTCAAGAAGGAATAATTGTACCAAGTAATTCCGAGTTTTCTAGCCCTGTTGTGGTAGTACGAAAAAAAGATGGTCGCTATCGCTTGTGTGTCGATTACCGCAAGCTGAACAAAGTGGTACAAAAGGATCATTTTCCCATGCAGCGAATTGACGATCAGCTTGATAAGCTTTCTGGTGCTAAACTTTTTTCGACAATCGATCTTCGAAACGGATTCTTTCATGTGCCTATGGATGAAGGGAGTATGAAATATACGGCGTTTTCGACGAGTGATGGACAATTCATGTTTAAGAAGTCTCCATTTGGTTTATGTAACTCACCGTCGAGCTTTAATCGGTTTGTATCGTATGTTTTTGCTGACCTTATTCGCAGAGGAATTGTAATTCAATACGTAGATGACATCATAATTCCATCAAAAACATATCACGAAGGAATCGAGCGATTGCAGACTGTCTTGATGGTTGCTTCAAAAAACGGTTTGGATATAAGCTGGAAAAAATGCAAATTTTTGCAAACAAGAATTGAATATTTGGGTCATATTATATCTAATTCAAAAATATGCCCATCCGATATTAAAGTCAAAGCAGTGCAAAAATTTCCAGAACCAAAGACTATTAAGGACTTGCAAAGTTTCTTAGGCTTAGCAGGTTATTTCCGAAAGTTTATATACGGATATGCCACTACTGTAGCTCCACTTCATAAACTTTTGCGTGGTTGTCAAAAACAAATTCATTTTGAGATGGAACATAAAAATTCTTTTAAAGAAGTAAAAGAAAAACTTGCTATGAATCCGGTTCTACAGATTTATAATGTTGATGCTGTAACGGAGTTACACACTGATGGAAGCAAGATTGGATTAGGCGCAATTCTGATGCAAAAAGCTGATGACTTTTCTGAGTTTCATCCTGTCTTTTATTGGAGCAAGGCTACCAGTGATGCTGAGAAAAATTACCATTCCTACGAACTCGAAGTATTAGCAATTGTTGAAGCAGTTAAAAAGTTGCGACCATATTTGCTGGGTGTAAAATTCAAGATTATTACTGACTGTGCTGCTTTTCAAAGAACTGTTTCGAAGTCGGATATTCCGCCCAGAGTGAAACGTTGGACGTTATATTTAGAGGAATACGATTATAAAATAGAGCATCGATCTGGAGAGAAAATGAAACACGTCGACGCACTAAGCAGGTATCCGGTTTTGATTGCAGATGACTCGTTGACAGCATTAGTGAAGAAGAACCAGTCTAATGATGAACGTATAGCAGCTATTGTAAAGCTTCTTGATCAACAACAGTTTGAAGATTATGTTATGAAAAATAAAATTTTGATGAAGTTTATGGATGGCCGTGAGCTTCTTGTAGTTCCAGAGTCAATGGAAATGAACGTCATTCGATCAGTTCATGAAAAAGGACATTTTGGCACTGAGAAGACAATGAAAATGAGAGGCAAGCAAGAAGGTAAGCTCAATCCCATCCCAAAAGATGATCTGCCTTTGGTCACATTACACATGGATCATGTTGGACCGATGACTGCGACATCAAAGGGATACAAATATATGCTCGTTATAGTTGACGCTTTTTCGAAGTTCACGTGGATATTTCCAACAAAGACAACTGCGGCTAATGAAACACTGAAAAGATTCGATGAAATTGTTAAGACTTTTGGATATCCAGAGAGGCTAATCACGGATAAGGGTGCTGCTTTTAATTCAACAGAATTCAAAACATTTTGTAATGATAATGGTATTCGACACTATCAAACAACGACAGGCGTACCTAGGGGAAACGGTCAGGTGGAAAGAGTCAACTCTGTTATCATCTCTGTCCTCGCAAAGATGGCGATAAATGAACCTGAAAAATGGTTTAAGTATGTCGACCAGGTGCAGCGATGCATTAATTCAACTTACCATCAAACTATCGAATTCACACCACATGAAGTACTTACCGGTGTTAAAATGAGAACAAGCAAAGACAGTGAAATACTTAAAATCTTGCGAGAAGAACTAGTTCAATCATTTTGCGAAGAACGTGAAAATCTACGGGATGAAGTAAAGAGAAAAATTCTTGTGGCACAAAACCAACAAAAAAAATCGTTCGACAAACAACGTAAAGAAGCTACGAAATATAAAGTTGGAGACATCGTTGCAATAAAACGAACGCAATTTGCCACTCAAACAAAACTAAAACCTAAATATTTCGGGCCATATCAAATCAAAAATATCAAGCCAAACGATCGTTACGATGTAGAGAAAATAGGATCTGTAGAGGGTCCAAAATTCACATCAACAGCAGCAGACTTAATGAAACCATGGTCGTCATCGCCGGGAGCCGATGTCCAGTCAGGATTGGCCGTGTGAATGTTTATTATATTTCATTTATAAGCTACTTGCTGCATTTAACTTGTTCGAATAATTTTATTTTAAATCATATTTCATAGATATGCTTAGTTTTAAAAATCAATTAAAAATTTTGTTCAATTTATATTTTTTGAAATAAAATTCAGAATCACTCATATCAACGTTAAGCATTTCACATGTATATGTATATGTATATGTATATGTATATGTATATGTATATGTATATGTATATGTATATGTATATGTATATGTATATGTATATGTATATGTATATGTATATGTATATGTATATGTATATGTATATGTATATGTATATGTATATGTATATGTATATGTATATGTATATGTATATGTATATGTATATGTATATGTATATGTATATGTATATGTATATGTATATGTATATGTATATGTATATGTATATGTATATGTATATGTATATGTATATGTATATGTATATGTATATGTATATGTATATGTATATGTATATGTATATGTATATGTATATGTATATGTATATGTATATGTATATGAGCCATTTATTTTGAAAGTGGGGCAAGTCCATTTTATAAAAAAATAAAAATAATGATAGTTAAATTAACAACTTAATATGGTCTTTATATCTGCAAACAATTTATAGTAAGATTGATTTACAGTAAGACCAGATTGCCTTATATTTCGGGAAAGAAACTTTTCCCCCGAAATTAACTGACTCAAAAAAGTCTGCTTCCTTTAAATTAAGAAGCTGTTGATTCAATTCATAGGCATGTGTTTTTCTATATTCTATAGAAGTTTTTTCTTAAAGGAGGGAGCTTATACATACATGATTTAATGACCTCGCATCTTGATTTCGTTGCAGCGTTATTAAAACAGCTTTTTAGTTCTGAAGACAAGTTTTTACTTAAATATAAAAGATGAAGATATTATCAAAGTAAAACTTCCAAAAATTGTATAAAAGCAGAAATAATTTGATGAAAAACTGTGTTGATATCAATTCATCTTGCAATATTCTACAGCATAATTTCTTAAATTTGTAGAAATATAAGTTACAACACTTGGATTTTTTACATACATGTTAGTTTTCCCTCTTTTTTACACCACAAGTGATTTATTTTTAGGATGCTTTTCTTATATTTCTAGAAAAAATTCTTAAAAATTAGCTTACTTACAAAGCGAACGATTCTTAATGAATCAAATTAAGCGACGATTTTTTAACAAATGCGATGGTCGAATCGATAAGCCGATGCAGTTACACTCACGCGGCTGAGGATCAAGTCTCCGGATGGAGGTAATTTTTCAATTTAATTTAATGTTCATAATAATATAATAATGTTTAAAATTTTTCATCAGTATAAAAATTATAATTTCCACAGAATGCTGTTTAAAATCTTAAAAACAAGAAAATTTGGAATTTTGGAATTTTTCCAAGGATTCGATGAAAAATTTCTTATTTTCAAAGAAAAGGTTTCTCTAAGTTATAGCCGATGATTAATAAACTGCAGAAAAACTTACTCAAATGTAATAAGATTTCAACACAATTGCGCTAAGTTTCTTCAATTTAGCGAAATAGGTCATAAATGATAGGATAATTTTCCTTAACTATTGATAAGGGGTCGTCCATAAACTACGTTACCAATTTAGGGGGGGAGGGGTTTTGAAATGCACTACGATAAGTAACGGTAGGTGGGGAGGTGTTTAGATATTGTAACGTTACCAAAAATTAAAAAAATCGACGAAAAACCTCTAATTAATAACACAATCATTTAAAAAATGTTTAACCTTACATGTTTATGTTTGATCGTCTAAATTTATGGTTAACTTTTGTTTCAACGATTTCTTCCACCGCCTTTTCCCTAGACACATGAACCTTTTGGTATTTCTTCACCATTTCAGCACACGTCTGAAAAATTTGGGTATTTGCTTTTGCGACAGGATTTGACGTTAAGGCCTGAATGTTCTTGATCAAAGGCGATACCGTATGACATGTACTGTCCTTCTCAGAAAGAAGAAATCGGTTCAAGGTCGTGTCCTACCTGCGGCTTGTATTTCGTTTTTAAATCTTCTATGAATTGTCATAAGTCATAAGTCATATCGTTTACAATAAATCGGAATAAAACATACTATTTAAATAAATCAGTTTTCAGAAAGCATTTACACAAAAACACAGAACTTGGTGCAGCTCGGGTGCAGCCTTTAAGGGTACTCTGTCAAAGACCAAGTGAATTTCTTTGCGGTAGAAATGAGGATTCACCTGAATGGGTCGACATAGAATCCGATGAAAAATTATATTTTGAAGAATCCTCAACAAAGCTACCAGCTTCTTCTATCCCAGTGATTGAGAGCATCGAATCTTGGATCGCAGATGGAATAGCTTTTACAGATGATATTAATTATTGATTTTTTTCCAATTGTTCCTTTAATGTATCTAGTCATACCAGACACTAATACTAGTGAAAATTGTCAGAGCTGGTCAAAATATATAATCATTCGAATGAACTAATTTCATATGTCACGTTACTTTAGGGGGAGGGGTTTTGAAAAGCACTACGAAAAGTAACGCAGGGGGAGGGGGGTAAAAAAAACCGGAAAATCAGTAACGTAGTTTATGGACGACCCCTAACTGCTGTCAATTTAACGAAAAATATATATTACATTTTTAGAAAATCAGCCATGGCGCTAAATGAATCCCGATTTTTTAACTATTGAGTGCTATTTTTTTTATTTTCTATAAATTTTTTCTAAGTGTAGGTTGAAACTATGTTAACCGAATATATTACTTCAGAATTTTAAATAATAAAAAAAGTTTATCATAATTGTATGTTGTGTTTCGATAATAATACATTAAATTTCAACACTAGCAAATTTTAGTTATATAGGCAACACTGCGAAAAACTGTTAATTGAAGATATTTGACATCTATGTATTATTAGCTTGCAAGTAATTTCTAACTAAGTTGCTCATATAGTGAAATTTTTATTAATATGTTAAAATTTTGATGAATTTCATGAACCCATTAAGTCCACACCCGGTTTTTGTTGTTGAGAAGGTAATTTTTAACTTTTAGGTAATTATCTTGAAACAGCTTTAAGAAAAAATTTGTTTTAAATTTTTAAATGGTGTTTTTCGGACCACTACTTAAAAGTTAATTATCTTACCACAAGATATGGAACCCGCAGCTACTTAAATTCCTCAAAATTATTTTTAGATTGAAGTTCCTTCAATTACCTTTTCAGCGGTAGTTCAAAATTAAAATTCGGTTAAAAAACTCGTTTGTTAATCGAAAGAACATTTATGTTAAGATGTTAAATTTACCATATCTCTTTAACCCATTAAGTCCCCACCCTAATTTTTATATTTCTGAAAATGTAATTTTGCCGGTTTTAAGTTAAAAGTTATTTTTAAATTTTTAAATGGTGTTGTTCGAACCATTTCTTTGAAATCATTTACCTTACCACAAGGAACAGAATCCCAATACATCAAATTACTCCAAAATTATTTTTATATTAAAGCCTTTTTAATCATCTTGCAAACGGTAATTGGAACTTAACATTCGGCTAAGAAGTGTTTGAGATATGAAATCTTGTTAATATAAATATTCAACGTTTTTGACGATTTTTGTAAATTTTGTGCATCCTGTAACTCCGCCAAATATCGCGTCATTTTTGTCCTCCAATTTAAGGTTTGTTTTTCCCCTTCAATGATGCCCCATGCAAAATTTGATCCAAATCAGATATGGTCATTCAGAAATTTTTATTTTCCCGGTACTTTTAATTAACAACTAAGATAATTCATTGATTTTGAAAGTGAGCCAAGTCCATTTAGGTATAATAAAACCTTAAATTTTATAGACCACAAAATAAAAAAATATGTGTACTTGTGCTTTCCAGTATTTTTAAATTTATGTAAATGCAAACCTTTAAACATTTTGCAATAACAAAAAATGGACTTGCCCCACTTCAAAAATAAACGGCTTTTATAATTTAACTAGCTGAACCCAGTGTGCTTCGCTGCCCCCCTCGTTATAAAATAAAATTAAAAGTATTTATATATTTACAAAAATGTATTTATTTAATTTTAATTTAATTATTGCAATGCTTCTCCCCTTTTTTTGTAGTAAACCAATTAGAATTCAGCACTGAAACGCATGTAATTTGCTTCATGCTCCCCCTTTTTATTTTTAGACCAATCAAAAAGCTGCAGTTACACAATCAGCTGTTTTGCAGTCAGTTGTGGGAGAATGAGAATGGGGTTACCCCACTCTCTATTTTAATTAACACATATTACAAAATCAGCTGTTTTGCAGACAGTTGTGGGAGAAAGAGTATGGGGCTACCTCACTATTTTAATTAATATGTATTTAAAATTTGAGGTGAAACCGTTAATAAACGTAGTAAAAAAGTAGGTGCAGAAGTGTGCATGGTTGAAAAATATTACAATATCATGTAATAAGTATTCCTAAGTCAAAGCCGCACACTGTGAAAATTTAAGATTGGTTAACAGGTCCAGCCTCCAATATATCGCAAACAAAGAGGCGTGCTCCGCCCACTTTTCTTTTGCTACGTATTTCTATTCATGCCAATACCATATATAGCAAATACTGCCGCCGTTGGTCAAAAAATGCCCAAGATATGACGATTTTAAATTTAAGGTTATATGGGCGAGGCCACGCCCCTTTGTCCACTCACAACTTTATATAGTCAAGAATTTATTATTTCGTAAGAATATCCTATTGTGAAAATTTAATGACGATCGGTCCAGTAGTTAAGACTATATTACGATTTTTAATTTTCCTTAGAAGGGGCGTGGTCCCACCCACTTTTCTCCTGGTACGTATTCCTAACTACGGCAATACCATGTGTACCAAATATCATCGACGTAGGTAAAAAAATGCCCAAAATATGGCGATTTAAATTTTTGGGTTATTTGGGCGGTGCCACGCCCCTTTGTCCAATGAAACTTCATATAGCCTATTATTCCTTCCGGAGTCATAGTAACATGTTGTGAAAGTTTCAGGAAGATCGGTCTAAGGGTTTGGCCTCCTATAAAGCACAAACGAACAAACAGGCAGACAGACATTAATTTTTATATATATAGATTGAAAGCAGATTAATTATAATTAAAGTAAAATGGGGCGAAAAAGGGGGATTTGGTAATAAAAAAATCTATGGCTACCTTACCTGTAGATAAAAAGTATATAAAACTTTAGGTAAATACATATTACAAAAAAAGTATTTTGTATAGCAAACATTGTTAGTGGTATAAGTAAGTATTTGAATTAAAAAAGGGGGCGGTGAAGTGGGCGTGGTTCCTAGTAATATGGCGACGTTAACAGTATTAAGAGCAATATACTACCAAATAAAAAATAATCCGTTGGAAGGAACCAATTTGTACAGAGAACAAAAATTTTAAAACTTAAATTTGGCGTGAAAAGGGGCATGAAAGGGAGCGTGGCGTAAGAAATGTTTATTTCTACCTCGCCTGGAGTATAATGTGTATACAATTTGAAGTAAATCTGTTAAAAACTATATGGGAGCAATTACATAATATTAAAAAAGTGGGCGTAAAAGTGGGCGTGGTCGGAAAAAAGTACCCTATTAATCATGCCAGAGTCCCAGTTAAATGCTGTGAAAATTTCAGGAAGATCGGTCCAGAGGTTTGGTCTCCTATAAGGTACAAACAAACAAATAAACAAACACACATTCCATTTTATATATATAGATTTCTGTGTAATGAAATATTTTTTAGAATATCGACAAAAAGCTTAAATTTGAAAACATTTTATTCTAATCAACACATTTGAAAATTTAATCTACTAGTCTTAGTTTTCAATGAATTTATGTACTTATTTTTTGAGCTAGAAAATTGCTTGAATTTATTAAAGTTTTGACGAAAACATGTGTGAAAATATAAAATAAGGAGTTCCATAAGAAATAAAAAATATCAATAGCGTACATACAGCATATCAACTCGATGCTCAATTATATGACAATTTAAAATAACCTTGCATAAAATTTCCCAACATAAAACAGCACAAAATGTTGAACATGAAACAAAGTTAAGATGAAAATCTCTTAAGCACTCCCGCAATTTATTTGAAAAAAAAAATTCATGAAGTACCAAAGAAATAAATAATAATAAATTCCAGCGCCCTTAACCGTGTGCCAAACAATCATGGCAAGCTTTATAAAAAATTTCGTGCACAACATAAAAATCCACTCAGACATCAGCACAGTGCTAAGACAAAATAATCAGCAGCATCGCAGCTTTAGTGTATGAAAAAGCTTACAGCGATGAAAAATTGTGGACATCTAAACTTAAGCCGATTTTCACAGGACATGATCGAGTTTATCACATGCAGCAGAAGTAAAAATAAAGTAAAAAGGAAAGAAGAAAAAAATAAAACAAAATAATTACATTCATAAAAATGTAGTTAAAAACCACCTTCAGGTGAAAAAGCAGAAATCAAAAGAAGAACAGATTCAAAAATCAATTTTATTTGACACCAACGCACAAATACACATACACACACACACACAAACACATTCTGATGAACAAAAAATGTGTAAAATATCCAAGTGTAGGTTACTCACTTGACTCTTTTTACGAGCATTCATTAAACGTAGCAAACATTAATTTTTTTTCTTTTTTAATCCTTGCTGTTTGTATGTGTCTATTTAAAGACACATGCATGAAAACAAAAAACGCGACTGACTTTGCTACACGCACGGTTTTTGCTTAAGCCTTGCCAACAAATTGAATAGGAAGCGCACTTAAAAAACATGTGCTACACAAAAACTCAATACAACAACAACTGTTTCTACCAACAACTAGAACAAACAGCAGAAAAGAGCGATTTTTTATGGCTATCATAAAATTAAAAGTATCTTAAAATGGAACTCATGCAACTCTACCACAAAGTCTCATAACTTCTTGACTCCATGTTAAAGCTAGTCGGGCTCTAAATGTACAAAAGTGTTGCCAGCCACAGTAAAACAAAATTAAGAAAGCAATCCTTAATCCACCTCCAAATCTCTCTTGAGACATAATAAATTATTAGAATAAATTCTAGAAACTGTTGAGCAAAAATAACGAATTCATAAAACCCTTTTGCAAAATATTTTGTCTCAAGGAGGTTTCTGGGCTTGCAACAGCGTCAATTAATTCTTGAAGTGCGCAACAGCCAATCTTAACTGCCATCAAAAGCACCTTCATCACAACGTTCCACTCCGTCAGGGATTCCATTAAATCATTTTAGCTTCTCATTAGATAAAGGATTACGCATATTTTCAAGAGGTTTTTAGTTTGGCTTTCAGGCATCGGCACTTGACAAGCTAGAATTTGCATTTCAAATTTATAAGCATTATTTATATTTTTTTTCTATTCTTAGTTTTGTTTAAATGTGTTTTATTATTCTTTTGTTGTTTTTTTTTTTCATTTAGTATTCTTTTATTTTAAAAGGACAGCCCAGTATGTTAAATCTTGTATTTGAAGAGTTCTATTGTGTGTAAAGTGAACTTTAACAGCACTGAAATTTAATGATTGAGTTTATGTTTATTACTTCTTAAATTTTTCTTGAGTCATGAAAAAAAGGGGTCAAACCCGTTTGAAGAGGAAGAAAAAAAACAGCAGCTAGTCTTTGTTTGAGGCTGTAAAAAATAGTCATCATTTTTTCATGACACAATATTAAAATAACGAAAGATCTTTTTAATGATTTTAAAAATGTCTTACTTAAAAATATCTCAAAATCCTTAAGTAGATAAGCAAGCAAGCATCAAAATAAAGCTCAAAGTGACCATATATGAATCACTGCGATAGGTTACAAAACTATATTTATTAATACACATTAAACTGCATGACTTTATTACATCATATTTCCTTTTTATTCTTTTAACTAATTTTTGATAAAAGTAGAAATAATTTTTTTTATATATGTGTCAGTGACCACTTGCTGAGTGAATAGTAGAAAAATCAGTTAGTATAAAACAGGATTTTTTGTAATGTTTTTTTATAAAGTGAGTATAAAAAATACTAATTGAATTGATATGTGTTTTAGGTTAGGTTCGTTAGCTTAAAGTGGCTGCCTCAATTGAGACACACTTAGGCCAATAAGGCCCATTGTGGTACTACAGGGTTAATTTCCATTCGCTGTTTAAATCAGTTTGAGCTGTTCACAAAGCTTAGGACTCGGTATACCGATAATGCCGAGAGTTCTTCTAGTTCCCTGAAAACTCTGTTTTTTAAGTGAATAAAACGTTTCTGAACAAGCGCTGGGCAAGTACAGAGTAAATGTACTGTAGACTCTTCTTCATCTCTACAGCTTCTGCAAAAGCTGGGGGATGCCCAACCTAGGAGCATGTCTGCCGATCAGGTAAAGACCCCTACTGTGGTACTAATGTGGTCTCTACTAAGGGAAATGAATTCTTTTGAACGTTTAAGGGTAATTTTGGGCCATATATGCCGCGTTTTATTACAATTGTTTCCAGTTACCCATATCTTGTTGGTCTTATTGCAGGATAACTCACGTGTACGGAGTTTGCAAGTGGTAAGAGGAATACCGAGCATATCTTTACCTAAAGATAATTGTTTGGTAGTTCCTGTGTGAGCGATTTCATCTACTTTTCAGTTGCCTAGAAAATATTTACGTCACGGAATCCAGCATAGAAAGATCCTGAAAAAGCTGTCTTTCTTTAAGGATTTTCGGCAGTTGAGAACTGTTTCAGATGTTATTTCAACAGTTTATAGGCTTTCAAAGCGGCTTTATAGGCTTTAGTATTAGATAGTATGCAGATATCCAAAGAAGATATCTCATTTATCTGGAGCCAAGTTACCGCTTCATGTATAGCAGCAACTTCAGCTTAGAATACGCTGCAATGATCAAGGACTTTGAAGGCTATATTGATGTTTAATGTTTCAGAGTAGACTTCTCCGCCTATTTTACCAGCTAATTTTGATCCATCGGTGAAGATCTCGATGACATTTTTAGGTGAAAGGTTTTCAAGTTCCAAATCTTCTCGATAGCGAATGGATACATCGAACTTTCTATCAAAGGATAGTTTTTGTGTGATGTAGTCGATGAACCTGGGTATAGGAGGAAGAAATTTCCTAATGCAAGAGTGGCTTAGGGTACCAACTTTCCACTGGGAGGTGGTATCAAAGCGAATGGCTGCATTAGCTGTCATCTGTTTAGCTAGCATATCGAGTAGTGTAAGGTGAAGCATAGTGTCCAATGCGTCTGTCAGAGTGGTTCTTAGTGCTCCACTGATGCATAGTTCAGCTGATCTTTGAACTTTACAAGGAATGTTAAGGTGAGCCTGTTTGTAGAGTGCTTGCCAACAGACGATAGCATCATATGGCCTTATAACTTATGAATATAGCCAGTGAGTAATACTTGGTTGCAAACCCTACCTGTTACTTACCGCCTTTTTGCATGAGTACATGGTAATTAGATCCCTATCCAGTATAAGTCCCAGATATTTTGCTTAATCTGAGAAGCTAAGTCTTGTATTTTCCAGTTTTGGAGGACTACTTAGAGGTAAATTGTGTTTTCTGGTGAAAACCACTAACTCATTTTTATTAAAACTCACACTGAACCCACAGCTGATAGCCCAGTTGCCTAGAGTATTTAGGCAGTTTTGCATAATGTCTCGAAGAGTATATATGTATTTTCCAGAGGTAACAATAGCAACGTCATCGGCATAAGCTATCACCTTGCACCCCTCTAGATCCAGATTTACTAACAGTTCATTTACTGCTAAATTCCAGAGTTGAGGCGAAAGATTCCCTCCCTGAGGGGTTTCCCTTGGTACAAATCTTAACGTGAATGCCGTTCCAAATTTTGCACTTTTAATCCTACCAAGTAGCATTTGATTTATTAGTGCTTTCAGTGTGGCATCCACCCCAAGCTCCGTCAGCACATTGGTGATAGCTCTTGCCATAGCTCTTGGTGATAGCTCAAAAGAAACTTTCCCCCCTAGTCAGTCAAAATTTTTAATATATCTTCATATAAAATAAAAAAGCCGTAAAGTACAATTAAAAAATTTTACGGGAAAAACAAAAGACTTCCTAAATTGTAAGTAGTTGCACATAAACTTGGGTCTTTTAGATCTTTTTTTATACAAACGCCATTTTTAGTTGGGAGAGTAACATTTTGCAGCAACTTGTATTTTAATAATGTGCATCATGATTTATCAAAAAATCGATTTTAATAGTTTGAAACTTACGACTTTTTTAATTTCATATGACAATATATTCATTATGTATGGTAATATATTTTGAAGAGATTACAAAAATAATTTTTTATGTTAATTTATAAATAATGCTGATCTAAGCCATGCATTTTTGAATCGACAAATTCCTTTCGTAATTTAAAGCCTCAAATGGGACTCGTACAATGAACGTAGTTTCGTACATATTACGAATATTGTATTTGTATTCGTACAGAAACAAATGTATATAGTACGAATAAATTTATTACATTTACGAATGATTTTTATACCTTATTACGAAAAAAAATATTCCGTATGAGCTCAGTTTTGAAACGTGGTTTTTTAGCTTACAAGTCACCTTTTTTTCCAGTAGAATACAGCTACCTCGCAATCATACATTGCCTAATCGATAGTTAAGAGCATAAGTGAAAATTTTTAAATTTTCAGAAACGCTTATTTTGAATACATTTAGTTTAAAAAATATAAAAAAATTTTCTGCAAATTTAAAAACTTTGACTTATCACTCTCGTGCGCTTAACCATCGATTTATTCGGTAATTTTTCGACAAACCAGGTTGAACTATTTCCGTTTAAAATTTTTTAAGCTCAACTTATAATTCGTACATTCTACGAATAATGCGTATGGTCAACCTACGAATGAATGCTTTCTATTAAAATTATTTTTAATTCGTAAATAGTGCGAAACCATTAGCAAGAACTACGAATGTAATGGAAGAAATTAAGAAGTTATTCGTACGAGAAATTGAAGAATGTTATAGAATTGTTATAGAATGAATGAAGAATGTTATATCCCTTATTAGTCGAAAATCATTCTTCGTAGCAACAAATAGCAAGGGGCATTTCATTTAATACCAAATAAAAACTTTGACAAAAAGCAAATTTATGTTTTAAAGTCCTTGTAAAAAAGCAGAAAACAAAGTAAAATACATTTTATAAACATAAATGTTTTCAAAAAAGTTGGCATAAAAAAATCGATAATTTTTTAATTTTCCCAAAATTTATGAAAATGTCTAACAACCCTGCAGCATTTAAATTTGAGAAAATTGCAGCGATCTAGGCGATGGCAAGGTTTCTAATTCCAAAGGTTTCTAATAGAAAATTATAATTAAAGTAGGCCAATTTTGAATCCAGTACAAATTTTTTTTAAAAATCATACGAAAAATTCGAATAAGAACCATATTTTACATTAGAATGTGTTATGGTCAAAAGTTTTTTATTACTTAAGTTTTAAAAGGTAACTTGATTTGAAACATAAATCCACACGACTTCTTAAAATTCACGGTTTTTTAGCGTGAGATGCTTATATTAAATTCAGGATTCAAAATCATACCTTGCGGGGAGTTTCTGGAATATATTAAAAAAATGTATGGAACCCAAAACCCAGAAATAAATATATACAAAAGAAAAATATTGTTTAATATTGTATTCATACTTGAATACAAATGCAAATTTTTGTATTCATATTTGAAAAGTTAAAAACTTGGGGGCTCAAACGCAATTAATGTTATTTCATTTAAAAATAAATGAGACCTCACATTATTTAATTTTCTTAACAACTAAGAATACTTGCTTTTAAAAAAAATTATTGAAATGTATAACATGACAAGAATATAAATGGAATTTGAAAATATTTAGAGCATGACACGAGAAAAATTTTTACCCCATCTTGAAAACATTTTGAATTTTCCCATTGGAAAATTTTTGGATGTGTACTTAGCAGAACCAAAAATCTAAAGCACCGACGCAGGGCTTTATTACATATCTCTTAACATCCCGGAAAGTGGGTTTGTACTAAAACATTCTCAGATTCTTCACTAGTGGTGGTATAAGTAGCATCTTTCTTTTTCATGAAGCCTGGCTTGGCTTGGAGGGAGGCTCGCGTTTATATTATTTGAGAGCAATTTTATAGTTTGCCAACGTATCTGTGGATCTTGTGGCCTTTGCCCTATTGAAAAGTTTTCTGTTCTTTCTCCGGAGATCTTCTAGTCCTTTATTCTTCCAAGAAGGCTTTTGCTTCCCCCTCAATGTTCTTAGCGGACAAGCGGTATCTAGAGCTTTATTTAGCGAATTTGTGATTCTATCAACTAAGTTGTTAAAAAATTGTTTATTGGAAGGACGATTAGGTGGTCCATTTGAGATAACTGTAAAGATTAGTTTTAAGAATGAAATCGAATAGAGACTGACAGCGTTTGTTGGTGTCTGACCTACCCCAGATCACATGATGAGCGTTTGCATCACACCCGATAATAAGGCACTTTGCTTTTGATGCTGTTGTGTAGATAAAAATTTTAAAGTTGTCATTTGGAAGCACTTCGTGGTCGTGCACGAGGTATACTGAGATGAGCCACAAGCTATTCTGGCCCATCTCGACACTTATGGACATGGTGTCTTTGTTACTGAAAATAGAGAGAGTATATGCACTCAGAGTTTTCTTGATTAAAATACACGGTAAAATTCGTTTACCTTGTGATCTAGTATACAGTAGCGTGTATGTTGGAGGTTTGAGCCCGCATACCAACCCGAAGACTACCCACGGCTCCTGGATCAGGACGATGTCTTCTTCATCTTTGCTGAGGCGGAAAATCAGACGGAAAGGACGCAGCTTTGAGTGATGGAGGTAAATTTGAACTACTCTCAGCATTAATGTTCTAAGTGTTTATATTTTATCACAAATATGTTTTTAACCAAAGTATCTTTGCTGTGTTACATTTTATTCGTTGGAACCATTTATAAATCACTATGTTTTGTATACTTAATGATCTGTAACAAAAATAGTTTGACTTTCGTTAACATTCATACACTTAACATAGTAGCTGTATAAGAATGAAATAAGAAACGATGAAACATTATAGGTATATAACTAAACTGTATACCACCCAAAAGTCACGGTGCACATTCTTAAAATATAAAATTTTTTAACCCCTCTTTTACCGCTGTTCATTTTATCGAACAGTAATTTTGTCTATTTTCAATAATTTTTTAGAGTATAATGCTAAATGATGTTGGGAAGATAGTTGACTACATTAATAACTTTGGTATTTTAGTTCATCGAAAAAAACTTTTGAACCCCCCTTCACACCTGTGTTTCGTTGTGGGGGAGAATTCAAAAACTCCTTCCTGACATAGGTGTCTTGTAAATTATATTAAAAATATAGAATTAGAAAAAACCAAAAACTAATTATGAGGCTTATAAGCCTCTGAACCAGACAATGTTTATTAAAAATAAAAATCAACATCTGTCCACACCAGACTCCCACAAACAAGTGTCAAAATTAGTGTTCATTTCATCAAACACTGGCTATCATTTTATATATTAAACTTTTGTGTCTCTACGGGTGACAATCGGCACCCTAAATTCTCAGTTTGGTTTTAGGCCCAATACTTATTAAGAGATAAACGAATTGTTCCCATAAAGAGGGCCGTATTTAGTCTAGAAATGTACATTTTAAAATGAATAATAAAATACAAATTGTTGGTAAAAGGTGGGTTAAATAAAAATTTTCTGGGAATAATTTCAGAAAAAATTATTGACGGAGAAATAATTATTCCAGGAATCAGAATTAATCTAGAACAAAATGATCCACTTTAATGTCTTCACATATCATTTTTTCCCACCAAAATTACTATACTATAGGCCCAACACTTGTTAGTCAGACTATCGTAGTATGTATATTTACTGGATTTTTATTTAATTCATGTTGATACTCTTATAAAGGGTGATCTTTTAAGAGCTTGATAATTTTTTTTTAAAAAAAAACGCATAAAATTTGCAAAATCTCATCGGTTCTTTATTTGAAACGTTAGATTGGTCCATGACATTTACTTTTTGAAGATAATTTCATTTAAATGTTGACCGCGGCTGCGTCTTAGGTGGTCCATTCGGAAAGTCCAATTTTGGGCAACTTTTTCGAGCATTTCGGCCGGAATAGCCCGAATTTCTTCGGAAATGTTGTCTTCCAAAGCTGGAATAGTTGCTGGCTTATTTCTGTAGACTTTAGACTTGACGTAGCCCCACAAAAAATAGTCTAAAGGCGTCAAATCGCATGATCTTGGTGGCCAACTTACCGGTCCATTTCTTGAGATTAATTGTTCTCCGAAGTTTTCCCTCAAAATGGCCATAGAATCGCGAGCTGTGTGGCATGTAGCGCCATCTTGTTGAAACCACATGTCAACCAAGTTCAGTTCTTCCATTTTTGGCAACAAAAAGTTTGTTAGCATCGAACGATAGCGATCGCCATTCACCGTAACGTTGCGTCCAACAGCATCTTTGAAAAAATACGGTCCAATGATTCCACCAGCGTACAAACCACACCAAACAGTGCATTTTTCGGGATGCATGGCCAGTTCTTGAACGGCTTCTGGTTGCTCTTCACTCCAAATGCGGCAATTTTGCTTATTTACGTAGCCATTCAACCAGAAATAAGCCTCATCGCTGAACAAAATTTGTCGATAAAAAAGCGGATTTTCTGCCAACTTTTCTAGGGCCCATTCACTGAAAATTCGACGTTGTGGCAGATCGTTCGGCTTCAGTTCTTGCACGAGCTGTATTTTATACGGTTTTACACCAAGATCTTTGCGTAAAACCTTCCATGTGGTCGAATAACACAAACCCAATTGCTGCGAACGGCGACGAATCGACATTTCACGGTCTTCAGCAACACTCTCAGAAACAGACGCAATATTCTCTTCTGTACGCACTGTACGCATTCGTGTGGTTGGTTTAATGTCCAATAAAGTAAACTGAGTGCGAAACTTGGTCACAATCGCATTAATTGTTTGCTCACTTGGTCGATTATGTAGACCATAAATCGGACGTAAAGCGCGAAACACATTTCGAACCGAACACTGATTTTGGTAATAAAATTCAATGATTTGCAAGCGTTGCTCGTTAGTAAGTCTATTCATGATGAAATGTCAAAGCATACTGAGCATCTTTCTCTTTGACACCATGTCTGAAATCCCACGTGATCTGTCAAATACTAATGCATGAAAATCATAACCTCAAAAAAATCACCCTTTATTTTATTTCTTATTTTTATTGGAGGTGTACTGGTATTATTCATTTATGCCAGTATGTGGGATAGGCCATCTATCTACTCTCCAACTTACTATAACCCATCTTTCGAATCAACGCGTCTAAAAAAATCAATTTAATTAAAGTAAATAACAAAATTTGGGATAAAGATAAAACCTTTTACTACCTAATTAAACCTTTTATTACATAATATGTTGTACCCACACGTTTGCAACGAGTTTGCTTAGCTTACGATCTGATGGAAATCTGCTAAAATTCAATTCTTTTTAAAACTTCAAATAAATTGCAGTCTCATAAAAACAACGCATAGATATTTTTCTTATCTGGTCCCACATTATTTAAAATGATCATTGTAAAAACTAACAAAATTCTAAAAAATTATCAAAATCAATCCATCTATTTTTAACTCGTGCTCCTCTGAATAGCTTTTATGTCGTCAATGGCTGAAAAGCAATTCGCACTCCGCAAGTTATGTTAATTGGTCGAACATTCAACGTTAACCGGAAGTCAACTGGATTCGCTTCAAAGAATTCAATAGAAATCAAGCGAGCAAGGTAAAGAAGAGAAGTAGTGGCTCGACCACAATGGCTAAATCAGAATCAATAAAAGAAATCACACAATGAAAACAAAAAGCACAACGAAGTGCTGAGCAGGCAATTGGCCAAAAGAAAGATCAACAGAAATATAGAACTGGATAAAAAGGAAAAAAAATGCATTGCATAAAAGGTCTGCGTGTGCTCTGCAATTAAATGACCCAAAAATAAAAACTAAAGCATAGGAAAAACTATTTGGTAAACGGCCTCAAGTGGCCAAAGGAAGAAAAAGTATTCGCTTAACTTCTATCCTCTTTAACTGGCAAACCTATAAACTTGTGGGTGGAATTTAAAAACCAAAACAACAACTAAACCAACAACACAAGAACAAAAAATACGAGCACAAGCAAACAATGCAGACCTAGACCCGCATTTTAACAGCTAAGCCACAGGATTTTCATGGTATTCAACGTGGCAAAATCAGGAATTCAAGGCTGTGTACCATGTTACAGCCATGTCGTGGGTGAGTGTTTATGGGTGGTATGTGAGAGCGTGTCGGCTTGTTTTGTTGCGTTGGTTTTTTGTTTTTTTTTTTTTTTTGGATATGTGAAGTACTTGTGACGTTGAGCAGTAACCGGAAGCTGCACATATACACATTTAGCTAGGATGAAATAAACCAGCAAATGTACAACAACATCTATGACAACAACTGCAATAACCAGACATGAAGATAAGAGGCAAAATACTCAAATTATAAGCTTTTATGTTAATGACAAGAAATTGTCTTGTTTTTTGTCGGATGCTGCAGCTCTGCCTATTTGTCTATTGGATTTTTGTTTGACGTCTGTCTTTCTTTTTTTGTTAATCTGATGACTTTGTCTGTAAAATTTAAAACTGCTCAGACTAAAAAGTTCTTAAAGTTGCTTTCTCGAGCTGAAATTAACTGAATGACTATATTTAAAGTGTTGAAAGTGATTCAAAATGGCTAAAGCTTTCAATTAGTAGTCTTGTCAGAAAGATTTTCTGACAATAGATATCGAATAAATATTTCTTTTGTTTACATTTTATTATGAGAAAAATTGAAGTTGTTGATAAAATTATCGAAAGATTTTTATGATTCAAAAGATAAAACTTCTAAATTAATATTTATTACATATTAAGATGTCATTCGCTTTCAGAATTGAAGCAAAAAGCATAAATTTAATTTTTTTTTTAAATCTTTAATACTTATTGAACATGCTATTTGTAAGTTGCAATAGAGTTGCCCTGTTATATTTATTACAGAGGACGTTGTGCGGAAAATTTTTGCTGAACAAAGATTTAGTCCAGCACAGGACCGTAGCCAGGGTTTTTCAATGGGGGGTTTTGAAAAATTTTTATTATTCAAAAATTAAAGAATAAAATATAAAAGTATTTCTTTCATTTAATTTTTTAGTCAAGTTTTATACATATTATATAAGCATATTAAAGTGCCTCGACTTCCACTAGAAAAAAATTCCATTTGTTCTTCTCTAAAAGTAAACTTCTTCTCGTTGGTCTATTTTATAACGATTCACAAAATATTTTAACTATAACGATAGCCGCAAAACATGTTTTTTCTTAAATCTATTGGCTAGTGTAATAGTTGTATCAAAATAAACTGTCAGAAATTATAGACAGGAAAAAGTTTTTCAAATCTCTATCAAAAAATTTATCATTTTGCAATATTTTTAAAGATAATGCTGTTTTTCGTTCCTTTTTTGAGTTTTTGATTTTTATTTCAAAAGTCAAATAACTAAATTTCAATTATTTCGAATGCAATCCTCACTTTTTGTTTTGAGTGCCTGGCAAGAATTTCTAAAATTTCTACATATTGAAACTGAAATATTGATTATAACAAAACTTGTAAGAAATTTAAAAAAAATGAATGAATTTGTTTGAATTTTTAAAATTTTTATATGGAAAAGAAAAATTAAAATATGCATGATTGAAATTTTTTGATGCAGATTGGAAGAACTTTTTTCAGCCTATAATTTTTGACAGTTCATTTTGTTACAACTATTACACCAGCCAATAGATTTAGGAAAAGCATGATTTTTGACGTTCTTGCAAAATGTTATAGCTCACTTTCGGCTATTATAATAGCCAAAATATTTTTGAAAATCGTTATGAAATAGACAAAGATTAATTTTAAGGGGGTACAAATGACATTTTTTTTAAGCCTCCTTAATTTTTAGTTACAGTTTTATATGTATTAATATGTATTTGAAGTTATCTTTGTATACATTATTATATATTTTAAAAGTTATTTTTTTATAAAGATTTAATTTAAGTCTTCTTTCTCTTGCAAATTTTTCCAACACGTCCTGTTCTCTTACTGTGTATGCTAAGGGATACACATCCGTTCAAACTGTTCTCGTCAACTGAATTCCGAAGGAACAGTGAATCAAAAAAGTTTAGGCACAAAGATATTAAAAATGTTAGCTTGTTAGTAAAATTTTTTCCACTTCACTTTCAGAAAAAAGTAGTATGAGCATTTAAAAAATAAACTTTTTACTTCGTATTCACCACAGAAGATAAATTCATTTCAATTTTATTTCAGAATAAATGTTTGAAAAAATAAAAAAAGACATGATTTTTAAATCAGAAAAGTTTGAAACATGCTGTGTGTGTACTATGTTTTTGTACAAATATAACGGTAATTTATTATTTTTCTTTAATTTTTTTCCATTTCTCTGCACATAATTGTTGCGTAGTCATCCAAATATCAATTGATTAAAGTTAGTGTTGACCTTGATTTCGTGATATATTGAGCAAAATGGAGGAGCAGTTGCTCAAAATCCGAAGATTTTGTCTGTTAAACTATGCTATGAAATGCAGTAATGGTTTAAAAAACTCTGATGCTCAAAAAAGTCGAAATATACTAAATAAAGCTGGATATCATGGACGAGTTCCCCGGCGGAAGACTTTTATTTCAGCTACAAACAAAAAAAGGAGATTGGATTTCTCACAACTCTACGTAAATGAGCCAGGTTTATTTTCCGATTGCGTTATATTTAGTGCTAAATTCAAATACAAATTATTTGATTTGGATGGCGCTCAAAAAATATGGAGAAAGCCAAGCAAAGAGCAGCAGGAAAATAATATAATTAACACAGTGAATGTTATGGTTTTGGGATGTGTGGTGGCTTCTGGAGTTGGCAATCTTGTTTTTATTAATGTGAAATGGATAAGCAACTTTATTTAAATATTTTAAAGGAAAATTTGACAACCAGTGTTAAAAAGTTGGGGTTAACTGGGAAACAATATTTATTTTAAAAATATAACGACCCAAAACATTCGTTTTATCTTGTGAAGGAATGGCTAATCTACCACTATAAGTAGTACAAAAAACATCCGTAGTCACCTGATATGAACTCCATTGAGCATATTTGGCACTTACTGAAAAAAAAATTGAAATCATAATATAACGTCACAAATACGCTAAAGGAAGCCATATGCACCAAATGGTCAAAAATAACACCTGAGAAGACATCAAATTTAAAGAGAAGAATGCGTTAACGTTTAAACGGTAATTCAGGCCAAAGGACGCAAAATATACTCACCCTGATGATAAAACTATATTAATATTCATTTGTGCCTATACTATTCAATTTTTTTTTTTTTATTTAAGAACCATGTCTTTTTTTGGTTTTTGTAACGTTTAATCTGAATTAAAATTGAAATTAAATTATTTTTGTTATAAATAAATATTAAAAAGTATATTTTTTAAGTGCTCGTACTACTCTTTTCTATAAGTGAAGTGGGTAAAATGTTACTAACAAACTAACATTTTTAATAGCTTTGTGCTTAAACTATTTTGTTTCACTGTATTTTTTAAGAAATTTCAGGGATAAGAATGATATCTCATTTCTCTCAAATGAATAAAATTTTGAAGATAGAAAAACTTTAATACAAACTTTATTAATCTTAAAACCTAAAAACTCACAAACTCACAAGATTGACTTAAAACCCTTCCTCGGGTTAAAGTTCTGAAAATTGTATGTTTAACGTTTCGTAACTCATGAATAACTTCAATAATTTCTCAAAAATTAAACCAGGTTAAGACTAACATCTTTAATTCAATACTAACTTATTTAAAATTCTTGACTATGAAAGAGTCCCAAAGAAGGGTGCTGAAAACCTTATTTAGTAAGCATTTTTTTTTTTAATTTGCCGTAAATCACGAAGAAGATATAATAAAATGCCACCATAAGCAGACCAGAAATGCCTGGTCCAGCAAATCTAAGTTTTTTTTAGTATATGCAGTGTAGTTCTAATTGGTGAGTATCCTTGCCAGGATATTTATCTTGATAAAATAATATTGAAGACCAAAAATAGTAAAAGACTTCAGCATATTTTTGGTCTTTTGGTAAATATTTGGTTTTTTAAATAAATAATTTTTTGAAAATTTTGAAATTTCACCAATATCGTTAAGTTTTTACTCAAAGAGAGTATACCTTACTAGAGTTTACCAGTGGTCAAAATTCGACCTTTTCGCACACATTTTCTGTTGGTTCGATACAAAAACATCACTTTAACTTTCTCTATGAATTAGCCAATAGTTCGTTTGCTCAGAAGAGAGCGCAATCTGAAAGGCAAACTGAAAAAAGAAATAGAGTAGTTTTTGTTTCTTCTTTCTACGCTTATCTGAGAACGTAAAAGATCTAGTATCATAGTGTAAAGAATAATACCCTAACGAAGCAAGGAAGACCGTTTTTTTCTTCTTTTTATGTGGATCTTCTACATTTATATAAATTCGGAATGTTTGAAATATATCATACATCATTTCACCTATTTAAAGTAGGTGAATTTGTATAGAAAATATTTGTTGCACTTCCTTTTCTTCTCTTATTTATTTAAAAAATTGTCAAAATCGGTTGAGAAACACGGGAGAAAATGGTTTTTACCTGTTTCGCTACACCTATTCGTATATCAATAACTATAGAGTGTTTTGAAATATTTGTGCAGTTTTGTTTGCAGAAATTATATTTTTAGCTTTAATCTAGTGGAGCCCAAGAAATTTTAAGCGCGGGCCAATGCGTTAAAAAACAAAAAAAAAACAAAATAAAATTTTACACATCATTGCATTTATCAAAAATTAAAAAAAAAACAAAAAACAATTATTAATGCAATAAGATTACAAGTCATTAAGTACTCTGAAAGAATATATTCCCACTCAATAATGAACCTTCTTTAATTAATCTTTTATTACAATTATGGCAACACATTGAACAAAAATTTAATTTGCTAGAGCAATGCGACAAGCCCTTATTTCTATTACAAAACTTGCAAGCAAAAATCCTTCTACACTCAAGTAACGGGACTTCAATTTAAGCATCGACATCGCCGATTAAGCTGAAATTTAGCATATGTAAGTCCGGCGACAATGCAATATTATGATAAAATGATTTACCACACCTCCTCTTACCGCCCACAAATCAATAAAAATGCTATAACTCAAAAAATACGGAGCTGATCCAGCTAAAATTTTGGCAGTTCATTTCCTTCAAGTACCCTCACCCGAATAGCAGCACCTTGGCGTTGGTGTGGGGGCTTAAGTTGCGAAGCAATGGGCTAGGATGGTGAAAGCGCAAGCTTCTGGTAGGGTTACCCATGCCATACAGGCCATTGTGGAGCAATGACTAAGAGCTATTCATTCATACCTATCCCCTCCCCCTTACTTACCATACCCCTCCTACTCATCCTACCCATGCTCCTTCTCCTACCCCTCTCCCAGCCCCTCCCATGGGCCGAATCAAGGTGTCATGCGACCCGTGCCGAGGGTTTACTAGGCTGGAGGCCCATCAAAAATAGTCCAGTCTTAAACGGAGCGTATCGGATACCTGGCGACCTCCGATACTATTTAGCCTTGCCCGCACACAGGGACCTCTGTGGGGGCCGACTGTCCATTGTCCCAAACTCGTGGGAACTACATAGAAGTCTACAATAAAAATAAAAAACCAAGTGAGCCCGGTACTCCAAAAAAACCGGAAGGGAGCTCAGCTTCCGTCGCCGCCAAAATGGTGGCTCAAGCCAAGGCGTCAAGCTACGGCACAAATAAGGTGGAGTCTGAACCGCCAATAAAACAGACAAGCACACCGAGAGCTAGGAAATCGGTCATTAAGGCAGCTTCTGGAGCAGTGTGCGATGGTCCGAGCACTTCGGCACAAGCCAAGGCCAGAACTAGTTCAGGCAGTGGCTCGTCGGGTGTGAAGGCACAAACTGTACACGGTCACAGACTGGCAGCTGATCAGTTTCCAGGTTCAACCGGTAAACGTAAACGGGTTCGCCCAACAAAACAGGCCTGGTACGATAAATGTGCCAAAGCAAAAATGCTGAAGGGCCAGGCAGAGAAAGCAGGGTCTCCTCAAAAGTCCGAGTCTGCTCTTGCTTTCAAGAGGCAGAGGTCGACTGAGGACATGCCTGCCGCAAAAAGGCCAAAGAAGGTCATAAAAGGTACCGATGCCAGGTCATACTGTGATGTGGCCAAAGGGCAGGGCAGGGTGCTGGGTGTCATTGACACACAGAGGGGGGACGGGGCACTTCCCCGAGACAAATGGAGGTGGGTGGAGGCCGCACTGGTCTGCACCTATTTCCAGGTCCTGGAGGAGAACCCTGGTCCCCCGCCTCGGTGTCGGGACGCTGGGTGGCAAAACTCGGGCCACATAAAGCTAATCGTCTGTGACGATGATAGGTCTGCTGTGTTGTACAAAGCGGCCATTAGCAAAGTCGGCGAGGTTTGGCCTGGGGCCAAGCTGAAGGCTGTAGAAATAGACGAAATACCGGCTCGTCCAAGAGCAAGAGTGTGGCTTCCGGTCACCTGCTCAAAGCCGGATGAGATTTTAAAAATGTTCCAGGCTTGCAACCCGGACATGAATATGGAAGGCTGGGCGATCGGCAAGATAGAGGAGCCTGTAGGTCCCTCAAGGCAGGTTCTGCTGCTAATGACTGCCGAGTCGCTAAAGCAGCTAGAAGAGAGGAAGGGAGTCCTCTGGTATTCCTTCTTAAGGGTCTTACTGTAGGTGTACAGCAAGGACAAGAAGTCCAGGGGCCCTACAATAGAAGCGCAGTCAAGCCAGGCTGTAGCGGAAGCTGTAGAGACCCCAGGCAGTACGCCAGTTTCAGATGCAGACGAGGTTATGTCGGAGGGCTCGGTTGGCCTCACCGGTTTGTCAGACCTCTATTGCGAGGATGAACTCTTGGCTGAAGAGTCATCTGAAGAAGAGGGGCCTGACGTAACGATGAAGGCCAGCCAAAAATCTGAAGCGGATGAAGGTGCTCCAGATTAACCTTCATCACTCCAAGCTCGCCTCGGCGAATCTCTTAGTCCACCTTAAAATTGGTGGATTCGACGTAGCCCTCATTCAAGAACCCTGGGTATGTGGTGGCAGGGTTTGCGGATTGAGGGCAGAGGGTTACAAGACGCTGGTAGCCAGTAATGTAGGTATGCCTAGAACATGTATTGTAGCTAAAAACACTATTAATATTTTCTTGCTTCACAGATACTGCGATAGAGATGTGGTTGCAGCCAGCCTCGAGTCAGGCAAGGATACGTACTGGTTGGTAGCAGCCTACTTCCCGCACGATGAAAGTCCGCCTCCAGACAATGTTAGGAAATTGGTGGACGACGCCGGTGACATCCGTCGAGGGGTCATTATATCGGCCGACGCAAATGCACATAACTCCGTGTGGGGCAGCACGGATACCAACGAAAGGGGTGAGTTACTTTTTGATTATTTATTAAGTACCAACCTGTGTATATGCAATAGGGGGGAAGAACCCACCTTTATTATAAAAAACAGAAGTGAAGTTCTGGACATAACATTAGTCTCAGACTGTATATTCGACAAGATAGGTGGCTGGAGAGTGTCAAAAGAGCATTCCTACTCCGACCATCGATACATTGAGTATAATTTACACAATACGTCTTCAAAAATAATACCCCCGGCTAACATTCGAAAGACAAACTGGGGAGCATACAAAAGGGCTTTAGCAAAACATTTGCCATCAGGTCCTATAGATAAACCAAAATCGGCAGCTGATCTTGATAAACTAGTCGATGTAGTAACCAAAGCAATGAATTGCTCTCTTGCTTCCTCTTGTCCTAAGAGGACTACAAGGGGGAAGCCAAAACCAAAGTGGTGGTCCGCCGTATTGGATGGACTGAGGACTGAATCTAGAAGGCTCTTTAACGCAGCTAAGCGCTCGAGAGCTGAGCTTGACTGGGCAGCCTATAAGGTATCCCTTAATAATTTCAAAACTGAAACCAGAAAAGCCAAAAGATCCTCTTGGAAACGATTCTGTGAAGGAATCGAAGAAATCTCAGAGGCTTCTAGACTGCGCAAGATTCTCGCTAGCACACCATGCACACCCGCCTATCTCAAAAGGTCGAATGAAACATGGACAATGTCAGGTGAGGAGTCTCTTAACCTCCTACTAGATACGCACTTCCCTGGAAGTAGTGCGCCTCCTGGTGCACAACTGCCTAGTACTAGTCGTTCTACGCAGGACACCGAAGGCATAGTCTCCGACAGGAAACTAAAATGGGCGATAAACAGCTTCAAGCCCTATAAATCACCAGGGCCTGATGGTGTTTACCCTGTAGAAATAAAAGAAGCTTCGAAATATATTTTGCCTTGGCTTCGTATTATCTTCAATGGCTGCATAAGCCTCACTTATATTCCCAATGCTTGGAATAAGGCCAGAGTGGTCTTCATACCCAAAGCAGGGAAGACATCACATACCACCCCCAAAGATTTCAGACCTATAAGTCTAACGTCATTTCTGTTGAAGACGTTAGAACGGCTACTAGATCTATATTTACGGAGCAGTATCGACCCTGCTCTCTTATTGGCATCACAGCATGCATATAGCAAGGGAAGGTCCGTGGAAACGGCTTTACACTCATTGGTCGGTACCATTGAAAGATCCTTCCTGTATAATGAATTCACTTTAGTTGCTTTCGTAGACATAGAGGGAGCATTTAATAATGTCACGCCACAATCTATACGACTAGAGTTGCGTAGGCTAGGTGTAAACAAAAGCATTACTGATCTTATAGATGAGCTGCTCAACTGTCGAGTAATCTTATCAGACCTAGGTGCGTACAGCGCTGTAAGATCGGTGACAAGAGGTACGCCACAGGGTGGTGTGCTATCTCCACTCCTCTGGAATCTGGTAGTGAACAATGTACTGCTGTCTCTAGAGAGGGAGGGCTGTGTTGTGGCAGCATACGCCGATGACCTAGCAATCGCAGTCAGAGGCAAATTTCCCACTACCATACGCGACGTCATGCAAAGAGCTCTTTGCAAACTCGAGCAATGGGCCAAATCCTGTGGTCTTGGAGTAAATCCGGCCAAAACAGAACTGGTCCTTTTCACAAGGAAACATAGAATTCCGTCTCTCACACCAATCATGCTTAATGGGTCTGCATTGTCCTTATCGGAAAATGCAAAATATCTAGGACTCATTCTTGATAGGAAACTTAGCTGGAAACTTAATAATCTTGAGCGTACGAAGAAAGCGACAGTTGCGCTGTACACTTGCAAAAAAGCTATAGGGAAAAGATGGGGGTTTTCCCCAAATATCGTTCACTGGCTGTATAAAGGGGTCATTAGACCTATACTTCTATATGGAGCATCGATATGGTGGCCTGCCTTGGACAAGGTCACATATTTCAACCAGCTCCAAAAAGTCCAAAAAATGGCATCTATTTGCATCAGTGGTGCTCTGAGAACAACACCGACTGCGGCTTTAGAGACCTTATTACACCTTCTACCGCTTGACTTGGTTGCTAGGCAACAGGCAGCTTGTTCGGCGGTCAGACTTAGGGAAACTGGAGTATGGAAAAGCCTGGGTTCAGGACACGCATCTATACTCTACAAATTCAACTTCATTCCACCAAGGACTGATTATTGTAAACCACTGCTTTCCTTTGATGGAAACTACGGTACGCTTATTCCACCTAGAACATACTGGAATAAAGGTGCGCCGTGGAAACCGGGGTGTCTTTATTTCGATACAGATGGGTCAAAATTAAATGGCAAGGTCGGGTATGGGGTCTACTCAAAAGAATTAGGGGTATCCTTAGTTCGTAGGCTGCCGGATCACTGTAGTGTTTACCAAGCCGAAATGATGGCGATTAAAGAAGTTGCAACCTGGCTCTCAGAGAACGTCATCTCTAAACGAGAAATACATATTTTCTCGGACAGCCAAGCAGCGATCAAATCGATTGAGCAAGTATCCATCAACTCTAAAGTAGCCAGAGAATGCCGTGCTGCATTAGGCGAAATGTCAAAGTTCTTTGACATCAGCTTAATCTGGGTACCTGGGCATAAGGGCATACGTGGAAATGAAAAAGCAGACGAGCTTGCTAGGAAAGGTACATCGGTGACTCTAATGGGTCGAAACTCGCCGAGCATCCCGATGGCAACTGTCAAAATGCTACTTAATGAGTACACCACATCTAAAGCCAACTCAAGATGGGCTGAACTCTCAACATGCAGAACAACAAGGCTTATCTGGCCGACTCTAAACCCAAAGCGATCGAGAGTCCTTCTCTCGTTGGGAAGATCAGAGGTGGCTACGTTAGTGGCTGTTACCACAGGGCACTGCCTAATAGGCAGACATGCCTCCAGATTGGGAGTCATCACTAATGACTTCTGCAGAAGCTGCAGGGACGAGGAGGAGGAGGAAACTATCTCCCACCTTCTATGTTCCTGTCCCGCGCTTGCGAGAAGAAGGCATAAACATTTGGGGTCATTCTTCTTTTCGGAGCTTGACGACCTGTCGGGGACAAGCGTCAAACGTCTAACAAGCTTTATTAAGAGCTCAATGTGGTTCCACTCGGACTGAAGGCCAAGTGTGCAGCGGTATCACAACGGACCTCACTGGTCTAAGTGAGCTGTGGTACGTGCGTTTTGGTTTTAAGCACGTACAGCGGCTGCCGCCTCAACCTAACCTAACCTAACCTTTCCTTCAAGTAGAGGATTGTCGTCAAAATTTCCAAACCATTTTTCGCAATTTTGCAAACTTGTTGGTATCCGATAAAGCTGAAATTTAACACACATATAAGTCCGGTGACAATGCAATATTAAAAAAAAGTTTTTGCCACACCCCCATTTACCGCCCACATTAAAAATGCTATATCTCCATAAGTTTTGAAAATAAAAGATGTTAGTAATAAGCCTCTAAGATTAAAAAGTTAAAATTTTTTTTTAAAAATAAGCTTTTATTTAAGAAAGACGTGAACTAAAAAGAAAAAAAATAAATTAAAGTAACATTTGTCATATATGTATAAAGTAGGTATATTCTAGGTGCAGAAGAACCCCTCTCTTGGTTATTCATCATCATAATATAAGCGTACGTAAATTGGTAAGTTCTAAGGACTTACATAAATTTAGAATTTTTCAAATATATTTATATTTAAAAGCTTAAAAAAATATATATTCAAATACATTTATATTGAAAAGCTTACGTTCACAAGCAAAAAATACGAACGAAAAACAAAGTTCCGTTAAAATATGTCGGTGAATACAATATTATTAATGAAGCAAAGAAAAGTCTTTGTCAAAGAATAGATTTTTGCATTTACTTACTTTTTCCTTGATTTAAGGAAAAATAACTTTTCGTTTCTGTTTTGAAAACGCAGCACTTGCTTATTTGAAGATAAATTCCTTATTGCAAGCATTTTGTCTTTGTTACAAAGATATCTCGTTAACAATTTTTCAAGACACTTTTTCTTTGATTTTAGGAATTTAATTTCTCCTAAATTAAAGGTGTATTTATTTATAGATAATCGGAGTATTTTTCAATCATATAATGTAATGTCAATTAATTATCATATCACCCAAAAAAAAAAAAACAACAATAAGTATTGAAATGGAGTTGGCTCACACAAAAACACATAGAATCTGAATACATGAAGTACTAAAAATATTTTCTTTTAAATTTGATCATAAATGCAATCAGACCTATTATATTGGAGAAGAGATATCTTCTGAGTATAGGTAAAACTTTACAAAAGTTCACCATTGTGTTACTTTTCAAGTAAAATGTTTGGTTCCGGTTCCGGCATTAGGCGAAGCTGTAATTAATCGGAGTTTTTTAAAAAAATTTATTTCAGAATTTCAAGCAAAAAACAAATTGTTCTTACGACGGCCATCTTGGAATTGTTAATCACTAAGAAACAAAATCATTTTTAATAAATAAAAAACACTTTTACTTTTGTGAGTGACGAGAAAAAATTTCAAGTTTTTATTTTATTCCGAAAAAAAAAGTTAAAAAAACTTTAGAATACCGAACTACAATTTCAGAAAAATATAATTTGACTTCATAAAATTAAAACCGAAAACTGAATTTTCGCCATATCACTTATATCTTTCTCTTAATAAAATATAATGCAGAATATCTGTATGTATGTTTTTTATCATTCAACAAACTTTTGAATATGTATTTATCTCTTGATCGATGTGAACCCAAAGTGGCATTTAATGTATTAATATGCTTTTTTTAAAAAAAAAACCTGCCCACTTTTGGCGCTTACAAATGAATTAATTTCAATATTCAGAAGATTATAGATCGTATAAGACTTAAAATTTACTCAATTAGTTTTACTGTTGGTTACATGGTTATGGTTACTGTTAACAGCTTTCCAAAAACCGTCGTAGTAACAATAATAAACGTGCTCACGTTTTAGAAAGCATTAATCCTATTTTTTTTTTTTTAATTAACCAATCGTCGAACTAGGTCGATCCAAGAACCAAAAAAAACCGTTAATGGCCAACCTACAAACTATTATTCTTGAAGAAATGTCAATATTAGCTTTATTCGAGCTTTTCAGTGTTGGCGTTTTTTTCCATACAAATTTCCAAGGACTAATATGGACGGTAAAGGTTCAGCCGTCAAACTAGTACACAAATTCAAAAAATTTTAAAAATTAATGATGCTAAAAATTTCGACACATAAATGCATTTTTTAAGCGTTTTTTATACAATATAAAAACTAACATTGAACAATGGTGATTTACCAACCAAAGTAGATGGTAAGGGATTAAATTTTGAAAAATTGTAAGAAGCTTTATTTAAACAAAACACAAACCAATCATTAGACAGGAAAAATCTAAAGATCAAAATACATATATGCTTAACCCTAAACGACACACCAAAAAAATACTACGAGAGTACACATCCGTGGTACAAATGTACTTACTACCAATATTTCGCTTTTTTTTTTTGTGTTTTTCAAACAAACTTTATTTTTTGAATGTATATAGTTAGTTTAAGTATCAACGAGTATTTAAAGGTACAACTTGTTAATATTTTATGCCTTCTATTAATAATAATAGCAAAAACCACTTTGCGCCTTTTTCTGAGGAAAACTAGAAATGCATGCCATTCAAAACAAAAAACCAATATGCTCACAACATTCAACAAACACTACTCTGTGCTTTTGCTGTAAAAATTAAATTAAATTTTTTTCAAGATAAAAACCACAAGGGTACAAACGTATCACGGGTGTGTAAAGTCGTCAGTGTCAATTTTGAAGGCTAAAACTCCTCAACCATTGGCTACAGGTTCAATATGCTATAGGGACTGGTTGAAAGTTGCAAATGGGTATGTTTGTACCCGGATGTGTCTTTTAGGGTTAAGGTCCTGTATCCTGCAAGTTGGCATCCTTGAAAAAATAGAAAAATTAGCATTGTCAAAAAATTTAAGATGTTTAGTGAATGCGTTTCTTAAATTCTAATGGCCGCAAACCAGTTAAAATGAGTATAGTGTTTTGAATTGTCTTTGAACTCAGTATTGTTATTTGGAGTACCTTAAATTAATAACCACTCTAATTTCATTCAATGCTGCTTATTTATGTAGAATCAAATATATTTAAATACGCGTTTTATATATATTCAACTTTTAAATACCGCTGAAAGGTTAATTAATGTGCTTAGTGGAAACACCTAATTGCCAATATGGGGTATGTTTTTAGTACGTGGGTGCATTCTGTCTGTCCCGGCTGATCCGGGCAGGATCTAGAATGTAAATTATGCATGCGTATAGCACGGGTATACGTATCTTTGGAAGATTTCATACCTCCGGGTGCATAAAAAAATATGCACTATTCTAACTAGCACTAGAATGATTTAAAATCTGCTTTAGAGCTAGACTATCAAATAATTTTTCAAAAATTATCTAAATAAAGACAAAATTACAAATGGATTAAAAACTTAATTTTGAACTTTTCCTAAATTAACAAAAACCGGGAAATGCCAGAAAATGCCGGGAAATATTTAGACAGTTGCTTAAAAAAATAAATATTTAAGCTAATTACAACTTTTTATCAAAAATTTTATCAGAAGAAAAACCAATTTGGAAAGTTCAAAGAACTAATACCCGTTATGTATATATATCCTATTGCTATTTAACAAAGTTAATCAATGACTTTGCATAAATTGCTATCCGTAAACGAATTGAAAAAAGGACTTGTCAGCCATGTTAATTCAAACCTTCAAACAAGTATAAAACAACACTTCATCACATCGCTTATCTCCATGCTGCCCAGATATCTGACGATGATGCAAAATTACTTACGTAGTTCATTTAATGAAGGTTTGAATATTTTTTAATCTAGCTGTTAAATAATATAGGCAAAATAGAGGCACGCTTTGGACTTTCTTTCTTACAGCCCATAGAAGCATAAAGCTTCTAACGCTACAGTGAACTTCTTTGTCACTAAGCAACATTTTCATCGATTTCCAAAACAGTGGGACACAAAAAAAAAATTAAGAATATAAAAAAATATAACACAAAATTGCCAAACTTCCTCATCTATTTCCATTTAAATTGTGCAGAAACTTTGCCAATAATAATAAAACACCATTAGTGCAGCTTCATAAAATAAACAAAGTATCAAAAGCGACAAACGAAAAGCGAAAAGCTAAAAGCGAATATCTACGCCAATAAAGAAAGTCGCAAACAAAAGATGAGGCAGACAAAAAAGCAGAAAAGTTAAGAAACTAGCTCAAAATTAAGGATCAGCTGGAAGGAAGTGTGTGCTTGCGTGTCAAGATGTTACAGCTTTAAAATCTTAAAATGCTTACTATTGAAGGTCCTTCTTAAGGTCGAAGCTGTGAATATTTTTTTGCATATTTTCATTTATATTTTATCTTTTTTTTTTTCGTTGTTATTGCTTTAATGAAATTTCATCGCTTCACAGTTATTTCTTGTCAGTTGTCTCTAAGCGGTTCTGTTTTAAGCAGCAAACATTAAACCGGCAATACTGTGTAAGTTTTTGCGAACTTGATTTTTTCGTTTCTTATCCTTGACGTCCTTGTTTTTGTTTATTATTCTTCACATATGTAATTCTTATAAAATTTATTCTTATACTGTTTGGCAAAAAACCAAAACCTATAATATAACGCCTTATGTGGCTTACGTGCGTGTAATACATCTTGACAAATTTACACACACTCACTCACTCACTAACTTACTCACTCACACACATACACACACACACGCTCTTTGGCGTCACGTTTTGTAGTTGGCAGAATTACGTTTCCTATCTTTATTGCCGCGTACAGTTGGCTATCAGCTTTCAGCCAGCAGCCACCAAACACTGAGAAAAGAGTTTCTTTCTATTAACCAAGATTTGCTTAGAGTTGGCAAACAGCAGTTTATGGCAAAATATATATTTAGCTATTGAAAATAAATGTTGCTTTTTTCAGTATTTTAGTTAAGACAAATGATAATTTGATTATAGTTACCATTAAACCATTAAATGCTTTCTTGAATTAAGAAAATAAAAAGTAGCAAGAAATTGTCTTCGACTTGGCCATCCGCAAAATACTCCCGCAGTATATTTTTAGTTGTACATGTTTTAAAAGTCTGATGACGTCACTTCGTATAGAAGGTAGGAAGATTTTTATATGATTTTGTCTTATTTAAAGTTCAGATTTAGAGTGTGTCCAAGAGGGAAATTTTAAGATTTTTAACCATTTTCATAGAGTCACTTTGCATAGGTGTTTTATTTCGATTTTTCTAAATTCAAATATATTTATAGTAATAAAACTAATTTTCTGTTTGTTTGTTTGTTTGTTTGTTTGTTTGTTTGTTTGTTTGTTTGTTTGTTTGACCTTTATACAAATCTAAACGGCTCAATTCAATAAATTTCGTTCAAAAAAAGCATACATAGTAAGGGTTTCCTAGATAACATTGTTACATACTTAGTTTTTGCCACGCCTCTTTCGAAATTTTTCATTTAGCAATAATTTTTTTATTATAATACTTTTTAGTATCGGAGTTTTTTTTTATAAAATTTTAAAAAATTTTGTTTGCTTTGACATCAAGAAAACAGACATATCTTCAAAATTGTAGAAATTTTTAGTACAACGACTTTTTCATATAACATCGTTACCTAAGAATGAGAAAAAAACGACATGAAAATAAAGTTTTAACTTTCGATGCAAATATCTCCGCTGTTCATAAATATTTTTTATTCAAATTATTTTTTTTTTAAATTTCAATAAAAGCACTTCACAAAAATAGTTTAAACTGTACCGTTAGATCGGCGTATATATGTTTAATGATTTTGTGAATTTGAAAATGACTCAAAAATTGTTTTTGTTGTAAAATGAAAGTAAAAATTGCACATCTAACTACCTCGGATATGACATAGCATTTATGTGCAAAAATTCTTCCAGCTAAGCGCAAAACTTATTTCACTGATTTTTTTATCAAAACCAAAAGGGTAAGTTTTGTGTTTTCCTTTTGATTTTTTCGTGAAATTTATTTTTCCAAAATGTAGTTTTTATATTTATGTACACAAAATCAAGTCTCAAAAATAGTTTATGTGAAAACTTTCCAATCAAAAGTTATGGCTAAAAATCTATTTTTTCATACCAGACTATTAATCAAACTCAGTAATAAAACTAAAATTTCATCTATAATTTGAACGCCCCATTTATCTCTAAGAACGCAGTTGTGTGTCTAGAGTAATTAAAAACATTTTGTTTTATATAAAAATTTTCCTTACAGTAATCTACTTAGTTTTTCCTCCCCACCCCTCTCCCCACACCTGTTGATTTTATTTTGTTGTGATGGCTCTATTCTTTATCATTTATATTCTTTATATTCAGTACTTTATCAATGGTGTTCTAAATTTTGTATTTATATCACCATGTCATCGAAAAGATGACCGTGAATAAGATCCTGTAAAAGTTAATATTTTTATATTCATGCGATATAATAAAACATATGCGTATCTGTTAAGCACAATTGTTTCATTGGTTTTTATCTGTGTTTTAAATTCACAAATAGATGGCAGCAAATTAGTAAGTAGTGTGTGTACAAACTATGCACCTTGCGGTGAATAGCCGAATGATGCCTACCACAAGTTTCTTTAACTTTAATCTCACACGTTTGGCTGACTCAATATATATTTTAGTACAATAATTTGTTGTACAACGATTTTTTCATAAAACATCGATAGCTAAAACATTCAAAGTTTTGACTTTTGATGCAAAAATCCTTGCTGTTTTTAATATATTTAATTTTAATTTTTTTTTTATTAAAAAGTTCAATGTATTTTTTTAAAATTAATTTTTATTTAAATGTTAAAATGTTCATATTTCAATAACCCATTGGGTCCCACCATTATTTTTATATTGTTGAAAAAGAAATTTTGCTTTTTTTAAGATAACGTAAATATTTAAATTGTTTTGAATTTTAAAAATATGTTCTTCGTATTCCTTTTTTGAATTCAATTAGTTCACCTCAAGAAAAGAACCAAAAATTTCCAAAACTTTTTTGGATTAAAGTCCGTTTAATTACCTTTCTAACGGTATCTCAAACTAAAAATTCAACAAGTTATTAATTATTCTGATAATTTAATTAAAATAACACTCAAGTAATACTGGGTATATGAGCTAGTGGTGAATATAATTTATATGCTTATGCAGTGCGCGTGGGTTTTAAAAACTGTACATTTTAATTATCTTTTATATAATCAGCATTAGTATATCAGCATAAAGGTAACGGCAAAATAAAAATTTAGAAATGACCATATTCGATTTTGCCCAAATTTTACAAAAGTATCACTGACGAAATAGAAAACTTCATTTCTCAAACACTTCTTAACCGAATGTTAAGTTGTAACTGCCGTTAGAAAAGTATTTGAACAGACTTTAATCTAAAAATAGCTTCGGGAAATTTTTGTGATTGGGGGTTCCTTCCCTTGCGGTGAGGTAATTGATTTCGAAGATGAGGTTAAAAAAACACCATATAAAAATATAAACTATTTTGTTTTCTACAAAACAATATATACAAAATAAAAGTTTCTACAATATAAAAGTTAGGTTGGGGACTCAATGAGTTTATGAGATATGGTAATTTTATCAATATCATCAATTACTTCACCAAAAGGGATGGAACCCCGAACCACCAGAATTTTCCAAAATAATTTTTTTATAAAAGTCTGTTTAATTACCTATCCATCGGTAGTTCAAATTTAACATTCGGTTAAGGAATGTTTGCGATATGAGTTTTTGTAAAAGTTTTTGCCCATTTTTCTTAATTTTGTGAACCCTGCAACTCCATCAAAAATCACGCCAAATTTTTTTTCTGCAAATTAAATTTTTTATTTTATTTAAATTTTTATTTTTTGGCGAAACTGGATATGGTCATTCCGTAGTTTTCATTTTTCCGGTACCATTAAAATAAAATTGCTATATTCTTTTAATTATTTTTTTCCCCGGATTTTTCTACGGCCTGAAATTTTCTCGGATTTTATATTTATAATCTTTGATAAAGAAGCCATGAAGATAATTTTATATTATTAACATTAGACTCTCAAAAATATACCTTTATTTATATGTTCTTCAATTTTTTATTTTTGTCTTATAAAACTAGGGATTAAAAAAATAAATTGACGCTTTTAAAAAACAATGTTTTTACGCTAACTAGCTGAAAAATCCTTTTTTAAAAAAACAAATATTTTAAATATTGTTTTTTTGCGTTGGACTCGTATATGTAACAATGTAATCAAATTGCTGTATATATATTTTGTTCTTTCAAAATAAATCTTTAAAATTTAGTTTTTATTTTTAATTTCAACGCTGCAGGTTGGTCATCTTAAGCTAACTAAGTTAAGCCAACCAAAATCATGAGATAAAAAGAACTTTTTTACTCGACTTGTTTAACGGGCAACGTGGGTATATTTATCAAAATTTGCTATTAGGGAAATAAAGGGTGTTTTTTTTAGAGGTTTGTTTTTCGAATAGAGATAAAACTGGCATTTTCTGGTCAAATCTAGCAACTCTAATGTCATTTATGTTCAGTTTGGTTTGCCATTTCATCATGAACAGGTTGACAAAAGAACAACGCTTGCAAATCGTGCAAATTTATTTCGAAAATAATGGTTCAGTTCGCGAAGTTTACCGCAAGCTCCGTCCATTTTATGGTCGACATAATCGTCCATCAGAGCAATTAATTCGGTAAACCATGGGTCGTTTTCGCACTACGTTTACTCTATGTGATAATTCGCATCCGCAGAGACGTCGAACAGTGCGCACCGAAGAAACAATTGCCGTTGTAGACCAAAATGTTGAAGAGGACCCGAATGAATCGATTCGCCACCGTGCACAGCAATTGGAGCTTTGTCCATCAACTTTATGGAAGATTTTGTGCAAAGATCTTGGCTTGCGACCTTACAAGATCCAGCTTGTGCAAGAATTAAAGCCGCGAGACCATGCAATGCGTCGTGATTTTGGTGTATGGGCCGAAAATAAGATTGATATCGATGCTGATTTTCATCGCAAAATTTTTTTCAGTGATGAGGCTCATTTTTGGTTGAATGGCTTCGTCAACAAGCAAAATTGCCACATTTGGAGTGAAGAGAATCCACATGAGACCCTTGAGACGCCATTACATCCACAAAAACTGACTGTTTGGTATGCTCTATGGGCTGGTGGAGTCATTGGGCCATACTTCTTCCGAAATAATGCTGGAGAGTCAGTTACCGTTAATGGAGACCGGTATAGAGCCATGATAACCGACTATTTTGTTCCCGAATTGGATGGCATGAATGTGGATGAGTTGTGGTTCCAACAAGACGGCGCTACATGCCACACAGCGCACGTCACAATCGATTTATTGAAGGAAACATTCGATGACCGCATAATTTCGCGGAATGGACCTGTCAATTGGCCACCAAGATCGTGTGATTTGACACCATTGGATTATTTTCTTTGGGGATATGTGAAGTCGCTCGTCTACGCCAACAAACCAGAAACGTTAGGGGACTTGGAAGCCAACATTCATGGCGTTATTGCCGACATACGGCCCCATATGCTCGAAAAAGTGGTTGAAAATTGGACCTGTTGAATTGGCTTTATTCGAGCCAGCCGTGGCGGCCACATGCCCGAAATTATATTTAAACATTAATGGCATAAAATTATCCTTCCAATAAAGCCAAATTGATGGACATTAAAATGATTTTCTTGTGTTTTATTTCAATTCGAAGTTCTATACCTCTAAAAAAACACCCTTTATTTGCACTACTAGTGTTTATTCTGTAGTTAAACTTTTTTGCTATGGTTGTTTTGTTGTTGTAAATTAAGAGCTAGAACCAATTACTCGGGCATGTTATTTAAGGTCAATGCAAATATAAGTACCTACCGTGGACTTTAAAAGAAACTAACTAAAAGTACAAAGCTTTAACTAGCGAATACTCTTCATATTATAGATAGTTTAAATTAGATTTAGATAAAATCATTATATTAATACGAGAACATCAAAAGTTGTCGTACACTTGCAACGTATTTTTGTATACAAAGTCATTGCGACAGAAGGAGAAACAACAATCTGAAAATGTTGACTTTGCGAGCAAATATATCTGTAATTTTTTAATAAACTACTTTAAACCCTTAACAATATTCGTGGGGTAGATTCCTACCCCTTAAACAAATGCAAGTAAACAGTGTCTTGTAATTTGATTCACCATTGCAATATTTCTTCTCAATTTGTGATATTTTTCATCACGGACGGAATTTTTACCGATTTCCGAGTGCAGAAGCATTAGTTATCAAGAAACTGGTAACTAGGGTACTGATAACGCGTTAAGTCACACAATTAGGTAACCTTGCCGATTTTGTTACAAGAACGAGGTACAGGTGTAAAAAATATCTCAACAACATCTGTCATAACAATAATCATTGTAATTTTTACCATTTGTCTGTCTATATTATTATATAAAATTGAAGTGAAAATTTAAAGTAACGTCTTTACTTCAAAAGTACTGGTCCGATTTTTATGAAAAAAAATTTTAAATATCATATTTGTGATACAGATTTAGCTTGGCGAATTTTTTTCAAAACTTGAAAAGAAAGTATATTTAATTAAGGTATTAGGTTCTTTAACCCTGGATAACCAATGTTAGTCCTTTCGACTAACACTGCTCAATTTTTTGCTTACAGCCTTTTTTTCTCTCATTTGATCGTGTTCTCTATCCATTTTGTAGTAACCACAATAGTTGTTAAGCTGCCCTCGTTGTGTTCGGATGTGTTTGACTTTTTAATTGGATGGTGTGAATCTTTTTATAAATGTAGTATTAGTAGAATCGACTAACATTGGCTTTAACGTAACTTTTTATACCCCCACGCGCATTACGTAAGGGGTATATTAACTCTGTTACTCCGTTCGTAACGCTTATAAGGAGATATTTTTTTGATCAGCATCACCTCCTGAGTCGATTAAGCCATGTTCGTCTGTCCGTCTATCCATCTCTCTGTCTGTCGACACGAATACAGCCACAGTTTTTAAGCTATCATAATGAAATAAAAAAGGGATGCTAATATTCAAAACTCGAAGATAAAATTTGGGAATGAGCAAAATCGGATGAACCTTAACCTCTCATAAGAAGTGACTTTATCAAAACGGTATTTCTTAAAATGCCACAAAAATAAATATATGAACTTGGAATTTTGCACATTAGCTTTGGTGTGAAATATTTACCACATATTTTAAATTTGTCAAAATTAAATGAAAACCACGCCCACCTCACACACAAAATGGCATCATTATAATACAAAACATTAATAAATTCAAAAAAATTATGTTTTAACCTTGATATTTTACACATAAGTTTTGATAATTAAGATGAACTCTGAGTTTAAAATTTTATATATTGGGATAAAAACCACGCCCTCTAAATGAGGTGTCATCAACATTATACAACATTGACAACTTCGTATATACCAAAATACGGATGTGGGGGTATTTTAAATTCGGTTCAGTCGAAGTTGATTCCTTTGTTGTATGAATATAGTGTTTTGGTTATAAGTTTTTATAGTGGTGCAGCGAATTGTGTCTCTTGTGTTTAACAATTGATTTAAACTTTTTTATTTTACTAATAATAAATAATGCTTTATTTGTATAATGATAGAAGAGCCTTTTAAGTTTTTTATGTTTATATACTATTTTTTTTTTTCAATAATCTTATGTGGTATATCTCAAACTGATAAAATAAGTAGCTTATAAAAAAATATAAAAAATAAAAAAAAGAAGACCAATATTAATGGTTTCTTTGTTTCTTGTAGAATATATTTTTCGCTACGAAACAAAAGCTTTCTTTTCAAGCTCTTTTTGAGCAAGAAAAAAAGAAGTCAACAAGGTCCGCAAAAAAAATCAACATCTCAAAGAAGTATATTTTCTCCTTACAATATCAATGATTTGTTAAACATTATGAAGCACGAAGAACTTCAATTTCCAATACAACTTTCCATTACTAAACACAGCACTTTACCGCCTCAGAATCAATAAATCTTCGACACACTTTTTTTGCGGCAAGGTATCATGTCTAGCTACTTTCTGCATATGTCAGTGCATAGGGAAGTAAGCAGACTTACTACTTTCTCGATGTAACTGTGTGCTGAAATGTATCAATTAAAGCTACAATACTATTCAGTTAGTGTTTAGGAAAATAAGGAGACCTCACTACTTTATCGATGCGATTGTGTGAGGAAAAGTATCAATTCGAGCTACAGCACTATTCAGTTACAAGAGCAGCATGCACAGAGAATAAAAAATGCAAAGAAAATAACGGAATGATACTTTTTTATTGCTACTTTTTTTCTATTGCTTCTTTTTTTCACATTCAAAGTGTGCGAGAAAGTAGCAAAATTAACCTTTTTGCTCAGATTCAGCATACATCGAGTATCAACCAGTAGATTTCTGCATGTACTTCTGTTTTCGTACACAAAAGTAGTGCTACGGAAGTGATGTATGACCATGCAAGAGACTACACAGTACTCAGGCAGATTCCTTTTGGGTTATTATGTGAAGTACCAATGCCGCCACCTTTTGGAATGTAAAAATACCACCAGTTTTATAAAAACACCGACCAAAATTTGCTAGAGCAATATTCTAGTTTAAAGTGCTTTAAACAAAACACATATTACATTTTAAAATAGCATAAATTTACAAATGAGGGACTACTTTGGGACAAAAGAAGATGAATATCCGCAGTTCGTTCTACTTTAAAATGAAAAAAATACAAGTCAATCTGTAGAGTAGTTCTTGATATATCATGGCGACTAGTTTGAAAAACTTAATTTTTTAGAAAACACGTTATAAGATTTGGTTAATATTTTTTTGAGTTCTTTTATGAAAATATTAGTTCCATTCGTATGCAATAACTATCGGCCAAACCGCTTTGGCAACATATTCTACACATCATATGATATCGAAAAATTAAAAAATAATTGAGTGTTTGGTCGCGCTTCAGTAAAACCTTTCCTTAAATATAATACGATATAATTGTTTTACTTAATTTTTTGGCTATGTATTTTTGCTATCGTATAAATGTTTGCAGAAATTATCGTAAACCAGGATTTGAAATTAAAATTTATTTATTGTACTTAACGTAAAGTGCTTTTCACTGGCGGTAAATTATTCTGCCGTAAAAATCAAGTAAAGTTTATTGGTATTTCAATCATCAAGTCAAAAAAGTTGGTAATACTATTTAAGAAAAAATAGTCTCGCAAAGAAGGAAATAAATGGCATATATTTGAGGGCGCAGACAAATTCTTTTTTTTTCATAATTAAAAAGAATTATGATGTTTTTTAATTTATGACTTTAGAATAATTCGTTTAGTATAATATAGTTAAATTGGTTTGCATTGTCTTAAAATGAAAATAATTTTTTTTTCAAAATAGCTAAGCATTTGTATCATTAAATTTATTGGTTACCAGTTTTTTAATAATTTCTATCATGAGCGTTAACATATGTGGAAATTAATTGTATTTAAAGTCTTAAATTAAAGAGAAATATTTTGTAAAAAAAAAAATCGTTATTAAGATCTAGTAAGAAAAGGTCGTGTGAAAGTCTAACGGATGATTCCCAAATTGTGACAGAATTACAACAATCATCATCTGGAGGCTCAGACGACATTCCAACATCATCATCCATATTGTATTAAGCTTGATGAAATTACGTTGGTAATTTTCAAACCTAATCACTTCAACATAGACAGATCAAATTACAAAAATTACAAGTTTACTGTCTTGGAGTTGAAAAATAGGAAGTTATCTTTTCAGAAGAACTGGTTAAGCGACAACCAATGGCTTGCGTATTATTCAGAAGACGAAGTTTAAGTGTTTAGTTCATTTTCTTTGGTAAGCAGGTGGAGGTAGAGGTGACCAAAAATTAGGTAGCTAGTTACAAAGACATTCACAAATTTGAAAGATGCAAAAGAAGTGTATAATCTTCACGGATAAAACAAATACCAACAAAAAAACTTAGTCTAGAATTAAAGTGCGAAACCCGTACCTACTATAATCATTAATATTTTCAGTAGAAAAATCACAACTACGAATGATTTTGGTCCTATTCTACTAAATTTAATGACGGATTATTAAGATTTGCAGCGAAGACTGCACTTAGAATAAATAAAATGTCATTAACGCTTTTATCTTTGATTGCTGAAATCGGTTAAGAAATTTGGAAAGTTCTTAAACGTTCAAAAATCCCTAGGGTAAATGAAAAAAATAAAAAAAAATGTTCGCTTCATTAAAACCCCCTCCCCCCCGTATGAAATAGCTATCTACGGCTTTGCCTGATACAAAATGGATTTGAATTTAGTGCATTCACCTGCAAAATAGCGAAATCACTTTTTACTCAAGGAATGACGCTGATTAAGAATAAATATGCACTTATATACCGGCCACGCCTTCTTTTGTGCGTTGCAAACGATTTCACATTAGGGCTATTCCCAGTTACGGGCAAATAGCTTTGCAAATGTATGCCCTACCAAATATTTGCCATCAACTGTGAGCACACTTCTTAGAACACTGTTGCAAACAAAACTCACAGCTGTTTTGGAGGAAAAAAAAAACAACACGAACAGTATTTGTGGTGTTTTTTATTATTATTTATCAAAGTGTATTATTTATCAAAGTGAGTTCCATATCAGAGTCTGTTAATTTTGTTTTATTAGCGGCGTTTGGTTAAAATGTGACAGCTGATTGATTGGCAAATAAGTTTTGCCCATGCTCGACTGTATGCAATGCGATTTTAGTGTTGCAAATTTGACACAGTCGGGCAAATGCAAATCTGTACATTTTGTTGTTGTGTTGAAAATATTTGCCATCATATTTTGCAAATGCCACGATGCCACGCTATTTGCCCGTAATCGGGAATAGCCCTATTGTTAATATACTCTGACCTCTTCAGGTGTAGGGTATAAACAGATTTGAAATAAAAACTTTTTCTTCTAGTTTAAAAATGTTGACTTTTGGTAAGACTGTATATTTTACTATTGTATAGATTCCGTCTTTAAAATTATTGATTTATAAAGTTTTTTTGTATATTATTAAATTATTTTTTACATTGTTGGCTTATAATTTTTTGTTTTATATATTATTTTGATAAGCTATGCACATGCAATATTTCATTTATAAAGTACTAAAAACCAGTTTTTATTTTAGATTCAAAGGTACTGCAAAAACCTAACCATCTCATTCTATAATATCAATATCACTTTTCCATAGGACTTACATATAAAAAAATGTTTACTGTGGTAAATGATCTTTTTTTTTAAAAGAAGGTTAAATCCTTTTTTTTATTTATAAATTTTTAATTTACATCGAAGTTGACGACTTAATTTCATTTTAAGATTTCAAATTTTTACATGCTATTTAATATTTTTATCGCAGGCAAAGCAGCGGGTATTTAAAGTATATTTTTTAAAATTAGTAAATACTATAATAATTATGTACTTGGCAACATATTAATATTACAAAATGACATAATAAAAATAAATAAATTTAAGAAAAATAAAATACTTATGTGCATAAGCTAACTTTCATTTTTATAGGAGTTAGAAAAAGAAAAATTAATATAAAAAGACATTAAATATGACGTACACAAGATCAAAAAATAGAATCTAAACTAGATCAGAGCAACACATACAAAAAATAATTTCACTCACACAAACAGACACTAAAGGCAAACCACGACAAATGAGCACACTTGCTAATTTACTAATAATAATTTAGTAACGAATCACAATAACTGCTACAACAAATGGTAGACAAGCAAAATACCTACAAGAAAACATATATGACAACAGAGGAGAATACAGAATACAGAATATTTTTGTCAGGAATTTATACAGAATTAGAAGGATTCCTAAAGCTTAAAGAAATAATAACGTTATGACGACAAACGCTTCACAAAATTTATTACAGAATTGGACATAGAAACAAATCACCCTTTTGCTAAAATTTTCGAAAAATATCAACACATTTTTCTTATGGAAAATGAAAGACTAACAGTTAACAGTTCTTACACTCAAACACTAACCACAACTGATAAATATAAAAATTTGCATAAAAAATTACAGACGTAAATTACAGATGTGAAATGCTCCCTTGTTATTCTTTCCTAGAAAATGTGACGACAACTCAAAAAAATTGTTATAAGTGGTCGATACTTTTCCAAATACTTTTCCACAAGTGGACAAGTAAGTAGACAAACAGTCACCATCATTGACAGCATCTTCAACAAACGACTGTCGTTACTAATTTTTAAGACACCCATTTGGATTGTGTCTTGAAGAATGCACTTACAGGTTTAAGCTCTGTAATAAATTTATTTTTTTTCGTCGGGAAAAGGTAATCCGTATAACTTGCATGTTCAATAGTGTAACGTAGTTTTGTCTAAGGCTGCAAATACGTCCTTTTGACGGGTCATCGGTATTTATGACGGTGCTATATAACGGGTGATCGTGTCTTATGACAGGTAATAGGTTCTTATGACGGGCTATCGGTTCTTATGACGGAAATCGGTTCTAATGACGGGTAATCGGTCTTATTGACGGTATGTATAACGGGTATTCGGATCTGATGACAGGTAATCGGTTCTTTTGACGGGTCATCGGTATTTATGACTGTTTTGTGTAACGGGTTTTATATTTTTAATCTTTAATAAACAATTCCAATTACTTATGCTTGTTCTTATTATACTTTTACAAATTTGTTGCAGTACAGCGGATGTAGTCGGAAGCAGTTCTATGTAATGGGTACGCGGATCTGTATAACGGGTGATCAGGTCTTATGACAGGTAATCGGTTCTTATGACGGATAATCGGTCTTTATGACGGTTATGTATAACGGGTGATCGGATCTGATGACAGGTAATCGGTTCTTATGACGGGTTATCGGTTCTTATGACGGCAATCGGTTCTTATCACTGGTAATCGGTTCCTTTGACTGAAATTGGTTCTGATGACGGTAGTCGGTTCTCATTACGGTATTCGGTTTTTATGACGGTAATTGGTTCTTATGATGGTAATCAGTTCTTATGAAGGGTCACCTGCTCGTTGGTAATCAGGTAGACGGTTCTTTTGACGGATAATCGGCTCTAATGACGGTAATCGGCTATTATGACGGGTGACCTGGTTCGTTGATAATCAGATAGCTGCTCCTTCTGACGGATTATCAGTTCTAATGATAGGTTATCGGTTCTTATGACTGGTGATCGGTTCGAATATTCACTATTTGAGGCAACTTTTACAGCCACAAAGGTTATACAGGCAGTGGTCAGACGGCGCAACGAGCAAAAGTTATGCAGTCAAAAAGTTTTTGCTGAGGCTCAAAGGTTTTGCAAAGGACAATTACGTAAAACTTGATCTGTGGTGCAAGGGCCACTGAGGCAGCGCAGCGAGCAGAATCTGAAGAATTTATGGAAGTAGCAACCGCAAGGCTCGACTTCGACGCCTGAATTCTGTTGCAAGGGTAGTGAGCACGGCAAGCAGAATTCAGGCGTATGGAATGCAAAAGAATGAGTTTGACTGAGAGGCTTGTATTCTGTTGCGAAAGCGAGTGAGCAGAATACAAGAAAACGTAAGATAAAAAAAAATTTAATTATAAATAACCAAAACCTTAAGCAGCGAGGCTTCTCACCTTCTCATATAAATGACGTTATGAAGTTATTGTGAATTGTATGTAAATAGAGAATTGTGTGTCTGGGTGCCAGGGTTTAAACCTGCCGGCCGCATGTGAACATTTTAACTTTAATATTTTATGTTTTTCAATGCTTAAATTTTTTTTTATTATTTTTAATTTTTAGTTATGACTGGAAAATTAGAACTTCAAATTAATTTATATTGTTATTTCAATATTTTGGATTTTAAATATGTACAAAAACATGTTTTAAATGTTTTTATTCTTTTTTAAATTAGTTCCAACAGTAACCAATAAGAAAATTGGATATAACAAGCTCAGAAATAAGTCATTTCATTAATTAAAAATTATGACTTTCACTGCAGCGAATATATTAAATACGGTGCTGGCAGCCAGAGTTCGTTTCCAGTGGTCACAAATGAATATTCTGACTTTTATATTTTGTGTTTTAATTATTCTTATACTTTTTTTAGATATATTTTACCAATAGTAATTGACAAGATATTTGAAACTAAGAACTTAAAAATAATTTAATTCGTTAATTGAAAATTTGGATTTTTACTGCAGCGAATATATTCAATACGTGTTTGCGGCCAGGGTTTGATCCCGGCGGTCGCAGATAAAACTTTAAATTTCTTATGATTTTTCATATATATTTTTTTCTTATTTTTTAACAAATCATTAATATTCTTATAATTATATTTTTAGTAACGGGTTGTTACAGTAGATAAACAGCAACTGACATTCGGACCAATGTACATTCGGTTCAATGTGCAGCCCTTTCCCCTATTTTTTTGGTAATTAATTATGATCTATTCTTGATTTTACATGATTTTCAATTATTAGCTTTAAGTTCAAGTAAAATTCAACTACAACTCTGTATAGAGTCAATCACACAGCAGACTAGACAGACTTTTTCGAAAGGTGATACCCTTTCCATTTTCAGTAGTATTTAGTGATTAGACTTTGTCTTGAAAATTTAATCATAAGATTAACAAACATGCAAATTTAGACATACCGGAACACACAGTAACACAAAGTAAAGCTGCTTTAGGAAGACAAATTGAATTGATGATATTTGGAACAATTACAATAATGTTTTTTTTTTATTATTAAGAGGCAAGAGTTACAGAACTTATGTCTCTCAGAAAAGTCCTTTATGTAAAATTGTATGTTCTGTACGTATATAGCTACATACAAAAAATTTAAATATGTAAAATACTTATTGCAATTGTTATCGTTTAAATCCTGCTCAAAAAAAATTGAGTGTGTGAATAATGTCGTTTGCAGAATTCCGAGCTTTTTGTAACGCATTATTAATCCTTTTAATACACTTGTGGTTCTGAACCTCAGTGAAAACGGAATGATATATTTACAGAGCACACAAGTGTACATGCCAAAAGATATGCACAAATATGGTATGCAAATGTAGGAAACACTGGCACACTTTTTCAGGCTTGTGCCATGCACTTGATTTAGTTCGAAAGCATACATTTCTACGAACGACACATACATTTCTACATGTATGTTGCAGACATTGTTGTACATCGTTATAATGATGCACATCGTCATTCATTGCGCTCATGTTCAATGATTTGAAGCTGTTGAGAGATGATGCTTCAGTGGATGAGCATGAAAATATGACCACTAAAAGATATGAACTTCATCGTTGGTGGGAGTTCATTTTGACTTTGGTCCGTTAAGCTTATGGGCTTTTTTGCTTTGTTGAAAAATAATTGAGATTCAATGTAAATGGTAAAAATTAATCTTTAGATATAAATGTGTTTGTAATTCTAAGCAAACTGATACTGTTTGCTCTTTTGCAATATAAACTATTTCATATTCTCTTAAATGTTAACGTAGGGGCATTTCTGCCAAAAAATTCTACCACGAATGAAAAATTAAATGTTACTTAAAATTTGTTTAATCCTCGATAATAGAGAAAGCATGCTTAAATTTATATTGTGAGAGTACTGAAAGCTGATCTTAATTTTAATTTTTAAAAATGGCAGCAAACATGATGAATGGCAACAAAAGTTAAGAAATGGTGAATAATTTTAACAAAAATTTAAATTTTATAAGTATAATAAATGCTCGTATAATACAATGTTTAATTAAATTTTTTCAGTTTTCGATTCTAACGATCCTGAATAACATTTTACATGAGCCGAAAGCCTTGGCAGCTAGTGCTCCTTTCCCCTTTTGTAAAATAATAATTTATTGTTATTTTTCAAATAATAAATAAATAAATAAATAAATAACATTTTACATGTTTTTCTAGTTCAATTAAATAAATAAAACTATAAAATATACATACTTCTTTGAAGGAAAAAATTTGTCACACAACGCATATCACGTAACGTATCATACTATGGCTTGTATAAAAGTAATTAAAAAAGATTTTTCAACGAAAAAATTATGAATATGTAGCAATATTATTGCAGATTATATTAAAAAACCTTCAAAAAAAAAACTCGTGCACACTTCGCAGATTTTTTCGTTTATATTGATGCAGGTAAAACCACTTTTATTCTATGTCACGTAACATATCATTTTTGGTGGCTTCTTTCTGAGAGCCGAACTTTAGACAACTCTTAGCTTTTACACCTTGTATAGTGCGCTTAATAAAATATTGAAAAATCATAATAAGAAAACTGTAAGTTTAATTTTACTTTGTTTTTTCTACTCATTAACGTCGTACGACTGTCTCGTGCGTAGCTACGTAAATGCCCATATAACACCTGCATGAACAGTGAATAATATCACGGTGTGGCATGGAAATCTGTACATAATAATTTCAATGTTTTTTACTTAATTTTAATAAGAGGAATCTTGTGGCTACCTCCGTTTTGCAACTTCACCAAAGACGTGAGTGCAATCTTTTTTTTTTTTTATTTACTTCAGCTATGCACTCATTTCCATAAATCGTGTGAAATTGCCTTTAAACCTATAATAAGCCACATATGTCTTGCCCGCTTTCGTTGTTCGAATTTTTTGTTTGACTTTAAGTTCGACCTTTTTGTAAGACTTACTCGATAAGACCCACTGGAAGCGATATTGTCATATTTATGTGTTTAGCAAAGTTTTTGAATAATAGGAAGAACTTTTCTCAAAGAACCAAACTGAAAATCCTATTGTTTCAAGAGTTATCAACATGAAAATGACTGCATTTCTTGAGGGATTTATGATATATCTTAAAAAAGATTTTGTTCCAAAATGTTCGGTAAAATGTTAAAGCAAATATCTCCATGAGCTTCATCATACCAAAATTAGGTGAAAAAAGTAGAAATTAAAAGTCAAATACAGAGAAAAAAGGAAAAAAAGAATGTTTACTATTTTATGTATTTAAAATTAAAGATCAATTCTGTCCATATTTTATCCATTGCATACTCATACTGTGGTTGAAAGTCTCCCGTACCTTTAAAAAAATATTTATTTTCATATTAACTATATATTTTCCTAATGGTATAACTATTTCTTAGGGTAAACTGCATTACATATGTATGAAGGGCTGTTGGACAATTTTTATCCCTCATTTTTCAAGTCAGCGACATCAATTTTGTATGGGATCCTCCCAATGGATTGAAGATAAAAGTTAAAATGTTTAGAGGAAAAGTTGGGTCAGAGAAAACATTAGAGGTAGAATTATTTTCCTAATAACTAAAATTTTTTATGATCTACCTCAGGGGTTCAAAAAAAATGTCGAAAAAATAAAATCATTAAGATTCGGCCATAGATTTAACCCTCTAGAGGTGGCTCCTATGCGTCTTACTCCTATTCAGCTGTGGGGGCTATGTGCTCTTTTTTCCCACTTTTAACATCCATGTGGTACAGTTTAACTCCAAACCACTTCCACTATATTTAGCATAACGCATTTTTTTAACCTCACAAATTTTTGAATTAAGGTTAATCAAATTCTCGTTATTAACGGTCTTCATATAATACTTATCTTTCCCTTAAGCTTAGCTCATAATTCAGATTCACTTATTCACAATTTAAATATACAATTTGAAAGTTTAAATATTTTTGGTTTAAAAAAAGTGAGTATAGTGCCCCCTTATTTCACAACAAGCGGACAGAAAGAAAGTTAAGTTCTGAAATTTATTCATATTCGATTCGAAATTTTTTCCAGTGGTACTTCTAGAAGAAATGAAAGTAAACACACAATATCTTCATGTCTGATGTTTGTTTGCCAAGTTATAGTATAGACATTTAAAGAATAGTCTAAATTGAAAGTCAAACTTTTTAAAGTAGTTTTTCGGATTCGAATTATTTGGGCGAAATTATTTTATTAATTTTTTAATGTTATAAATACATCGAAAAAGAAAAAAATAACGATTTAAAAGAAAAAATAAATTTTCAACCTACCGAAGAATTATAATATAACACTACTAAATACTGAGTAGTTTTCAAGGTAATGTTCTGCACTAAATTATTCCTTATCTAAAAGGGTTTTTGTTAAACCAGATTTCATGGCTATATTTAATAGCTAAGGAAAACTCTTATTTGACAAAATCACAGTTATTTATTCATCTCAAATCTATTTCTTATTTACTTATCTCTATCAAAAAGAAGGTAAAGATCTGACAGGCTATAAAATATCGCATTAATTAAAAAAGTTATTTGCATGTTGAGGAACCTATCAGATTTCTCTTTGTTATGTTTTTAAACCACAATTTGAATAAGAAACAAAAGCATTGCAACTTTAGCATAGCTCGTAATAAAATCTGGCCATTATGGTTTGAGTAATGTTCGAGCATCTAAAGAACACCAAATAAGAAGGCATATCCTCTAAGTTTATAAATTTAGTAGGCTACTTTTATGAGTCATCATAAAACTAATGATGAATATAAATATTCTATATGATTCGGCTAAAGTTGAATGATATCATCAATTAGTTGACGCTGTACCTATAGCACATATCAGGGGTGGGCACAAGTGTGGGCACGAGTGTGGTCACCTTCCAAAGAGCCACACCGTACTTTAAATAAATACAAAAGCCAAAATGAATTTTATTTTAATTAGAGTTATTAATATTAAGGGTACCTTTATGTAATATAAGCGATTCTGAAGGCTTTTTTTGAGAGAATACTACAAAAAATGGTTAATGATATTGATATAAAGTTTTTTATTAATTTCAACAAATATTACACTCAAAACTATATGTTTGTAAATATTACCATTCTAAGAATTTTATTCGTAGTTTTCAGCCACGAATAGGATTTGTAGAATAGACGTATATTAGTACATATTACGAATATTTTATTATTATTCTTAAAAAAAAAAAATGTGTTTTGTACGAATACATTTGTAACATTTACGAATGATCATAATATCTTATAACGAAAAAAAAATTCTGTCTGAGTTTGGCTTTGAACCTCAGCTCTTTACCTTACGAACCACGCTATCTACCAATAGGCTACAGTTACTTAACAATCACACAAATTCTTATGGTCTGTAGATTTCTGCAAACAAGACTGAATGATTTCAGTTTTAAATTTCTTAAACTCTACTAATAATTCGTACATTCTACTAATAATTCGTACGGTCAGCCTGCGATTGAATTATTTCTACTAATATTATTTTTCATTCGTAAATCGTACGAAAACATTAGTAAACACTACAAATGTAATAAAAGAAATTACGAAACTATTCGTACGAAAAATTTACGAATATTATTATTTATATGTACACAATCATTCGTACAATGCACTAATACGATTTGATTTATTTTTGTTTAAGAATATCATTAGTACATAAAACAAATATTGTCGTAAATACTACATCAGGTATTAGAAAACTTTTTGAATGAATTAGTAAAGATATCACAACAAAAATACTTTATATATTGTACGAATATTTGTAGAATTTACGAATATTTCGTTTACTAATATCATTCGTAAAAATTTTACTAATAAATTTTTTTAGTGTAAAGAACATAAAATACTGTTTTGAGTGACGTCATTTGCGTATGCGTGACGTGTTCATGAAACGATGCGAGAAAAGTAGAAGCAGTTTGCTTGCAGACTAACATGATCAGTAATCATCTGAAAAAATTTTTTTTTTTAAAGAAAACATTTACGCCGAGGTAGTGACTTCGAGTTTTTTTACAATTTTTTGTTTGTAAGAAAATAATGCGTTGATTGGTGTAAATTTGATTACATAAAGAGCTATAAACTTATTTTCAGGTCCACTTTTTAAAAAAGGGCGAAGTCACTACCTCGGCGTAAGTGTTTACTTTACAAATATATATATTTTTTTTTCAGATCATGTTCTTCCGCAAACAAAATGATCCTACTTTTCTTGCATTGCTTCATGATAATGTCAAGTACACGCAAATGACGTCAAAAATAAAAAAAAAAATTTACGTACTTCAGTAATAGTTTAACTCAATAAAAAACTTTATATCAAAAACTCTGACCATTTTTTTTTGTAGAGTTCTTTCAAAAAACGCCTTCAGAATCACTTATATTACATAAAGGTGCCCTTAAAAAAATCAAAATAAATATTAATGTTGTACATACATAACATATGCATCTGCACACTAATAACAAAAAAAAATAATCATTTCAAGTATTTAAACAAAACGAAAACGAGATTTAACCCTAGGATGTGTGACTGGGCGTTTCTAGGCCCATTTTGACTTTGAGAAGTAACCAATTTTTTTCTTGGCTCTGAGCATCGAAATATTGAATGCCTACTACCGCTGATGTTTTCTAGACGTAACAAAATAAACTTAAGATAATTTGCATTACTTTCGTAAAACAAACTGATCTTTTTACATACTAAAGTCGTAAGTGAACCTACTGGGCCCCAAGAGGCTCGCCCGTTAAATGTATGTAAGCCACTGAAGGAAAAACGTTTAAACACATTCGATCACGTTCGACGACTTTATTACGCTATATGTTTATGTGTAAAGCTCTTTCACATCATATATTTATTTTTTTATTGAATTATTTGAAATCTCGGGAATAAGTGACGAAGTGTGAGAAGAACTTGATTTTTTTTCTAGGATGTCGACAGACCGGCAGGAGCTCAGTCAGGAGAAATTTTTGCTATTAAAAATTTCGAGAAAGAAGATGACTATCCCTTCGGAAAAATAAGCCATATAAAATTCTGGATTATAACAAAAATAAAGCAGGTTTCAGCACTATGGACCAGATGCTCAGTGGCTACTCTTTCAAGCATGGAACAAACTAATAAACGGATAAACGTCGTGAATTTCTAAAGATTTTGAAATCCCAGTTGGTTATTCCTCACATGAAAAATAAGGCAATGAATAGCAACGTTAGCTGCCGGCATAATATCAATGCAGCTATGGCAAAATTTAATGCTTTTGTAAATACGTATAGGAATAATAATTTTATACATTCCTAATTCTACTTTTATTAAAACATACTCAAAGCCATTACTTTGATTTATAAAAAATGGAAGGACTGTAAGTGGTGACATGCTCAGCACGACAAAAATAGGCACAAAACATTCTTGTCATTTAAAAAAGTGCAAATAAAATCATATGTCTTGAACACGACACCACGCAGAAAAATTTGTCTGTGACATGGCAAGGCTGCTGAATAGTTATAAATCTAGCAAAAAAAAATCAACGTTCGTTTGTTCATTTTAGTTTTTGTAAATTTGGGTAAAAAAAAGATACAAATCAGTTAAAAGTTAACTTGTGCCTTAAAAAAAGTCGTTTTACTTTTTAAGGCATCCTTACCTCCCCTCCACTTTCTTAAGAGACCCCCTTAAAATGACACCTACACACAGCTTTAGTGTCTACCAATACTTTTTCATAATAGCAGCTGGCGATGGAACACAAAGCTGGACGAAAATCGTAACGGCAGCTGGCCATTATTAATTGGCCTCGCGAGGCCAAGTAGGGTAACTGACCGACTCCTAGGCAGTCGCACATCCTAGGGTTAAAACAAATATTTTGACACTTTTTTAAAATTTTTTATGTGTTGGTTAAACTCGTTCGCAACAACAACAACTAGGAACACTACAATTCGAACAGCTGACTTCGACACCTAGCTGAACTTTTTTCAGCATTCTCTCTAATCGGAGCTTACCTTGTAATTGTAAATTTAAAGAAAAAGTACACCATAATTAAAAAATTTTACAGAAAATAAAAAAAGAGTACACATTACAAAACATGGAATTCCATGGAATTTGAATTTAATGAAAAAGTAGAAGCTCATTTCCTTAACTATTGTGACAAATAGTCACCTTCTTCTAACGTATTTCAGTCCAAAATACTAATTTTTGCGAAAAATAGTGTTTCTGAAACTGATAAGAGATCACAATTTAGGTTCATGTTAAAGCCTTTATTTTAATTTGACTTAAAAACCGTTATTATTCGCATAATTCACCAAATATTCATTATTTTTCAAAATAATTTTATGGTGAAATATGTTCCATGCAAAACCTCAGTTAAGGACAAAACATTGTAAAGACAAGTTACATTTTTGTGAAGAATTTAAATTTTTGGTTAGAGATTAACCGAATACTTCTTATTTAGATTTTTTTTTCAGCTGCTAAAATTCCAGTTACTATAGCAAAATAACTCACAACAAGCAAATGTTTTTCTCAACAAGTAAAAACAGTGATAATTTCACTCGATTGGAGTCGCATATTTTAGTTTACAGAAACTCTTCGGCAATCGAGCTCCTTCGAAAGAAGAATTGATAAATTTGAATAAAAGTCACCGATTTATCTTATTTTATTACAGAAGCAGTGCAAGTGAGCATGACGTTACAACGAGTGGGAAAATCTGGTGAGAACTGCGGTGAGAAAAGAAACAGAACTGTGCTTAAGAACAACATGATATTCAATGGAAATTGATGAGATGCATGTATACAATTTTTGAATTTTTTTGTATATGTATATTTTAAAAAATCAAAATAAAAAAAAGCCCCGCTCTACTTAACAAAGAGCCGCATGCCCATCGTTGGTATATAGTATCATTGCTTATGACGAGTTCCACATTTGATTCATAAAAAAAAAAGTTCGTTGAACTAGAAACAAAAAAAATCGAAAAACTGTCAGACTTTTGTCTGCAGACAGCATGTTTTGTACTTTAATCTCATAAAAGTTTGTGTGTGTGTGTGTGTTTGTTTTATGGTCTTAGTTTAGCCTCGGAATTTATGTCTATCGAGCAGGTCTTGTATTTTTATTTGAATTTTTATGAATTTTTTTATTTTGCGGGATTTCTTTGTGGTTTTTCCTCGTCATTTGCATTTATACATTTTTTTTTATCTTTTAAATCATTCAAACGACCACAATAAAGATATTAATATAAAACATTTACAAAAGATGCGGTTTAATTTTTAGTTTCTTTCTTTTTGCGTATATGTACGTAGCAAAAAAACATTAATTTTTTTTATTAAATATATGATTCTTCAAAGAGCAGCAGGATAGTTAAAGGTTCTTGTTTAACTCTAACAACAAGGGCAAAAAATGAATTAATTATAATATATATATGGACATATTGATATACATATAAAAATGGATGTTAATATCATGTTTGTATGTTTGTAAGTCACGTACAAACTTCAATACTGCCAAACCGATCAATATGAAATTTTCAAGAAAACTGAAGCAATATCTTGAGAGTGCTTCTTGGGAATATTTGCGTCCATTAAACAAGGGAGCGTGGTACCTTCCATAAAAGCAAACTTTGCGCTATCGCCCATTGATAACATTTAATGCACGTTACACGTTGCCCCTCCTACACAACCCAAATTTCCGGTAACGAATACCTTTGGAGTTATAAGACGCATAGCCTCGGAATTCAGTATTCGACCAATTTATAAATGCCTTTTCACTGATAAAATTTCATGTGCATTAAACAAGGGGACGTGGCACCTTCCATACAACTTAAATTTGAGAATTTAGTTTAAGTAAGAACAATTTTAATTTTTCTACTAATTTTATTTTTATTTGTCAGGCTTTTGATCATTGGGTTTTTATATGCAAATAAAAACACAGTATTAATTAATTTTTTTTTCTTCCTATTGAGAAATTGATTTTAGTATTTCACAATAATTTACACAAGTATTTTATGGGTGTTTGGCAACGGGAGATGGGTATAATCCTGCATCATCATTATTTTTTTAGATATTATTTTTTTTAAATTTACCTAGAATTAAAACATGTCACTTACCGTTACAAAGAAACATATTACCTTGACGCATCGTCACTTTATCCTCGTCATAAAACTCCTTGACTCAAATAATCCATTTTTTTTAATGAATCAAAAATTCAATAGCTTTTCAAGTTTAATTGTAATCCGAAGAAATTTGAAAAGTTTCCCTCTTTGATAATTTTTTTAAAAATAGTCTCTAAATTTTTTTACTTTTTTAAAAAAGATTATGATTTTCAATTTTTTTGTGAATCAGATAAAAAAAATGTTGTTTTTGGTTTTTCTGGTTACAATGTAACAGACTTTTTTCAAAAAAACCGACTTTTTTGACCACTGTCAACCGACGACCGACTTTTTTGATCAAAGTCGTCAAAATAGGCGTTTATTCAGTGATGACCCAAATTTCTCAGCACCGAGATATTATTTTAGGTTTAAAAAAAATCCCATTTGGCTTAATCTAGATAATATGATGGATTGGGTAGCAGTTTGTAGCTCAAAATGTAAAGTTTGTAAATCAATGCAAAATCTGTTCATTAGCTGTGACTATGGTTCCGCATGCATTCCAAAAGACTGTCACCATGTCCTTTTTTGCCCACAGACCAACCTTGGTCTTCTTTGGTGTACGTTAAGCCGGAGTAGTCTACTGCTCCTTCGGTGCAAAAACTCCTTTGGATTGCTGTTGAGCATCACCAAACACTCTTTTGCGATCTCTTTGAGCTGCCTGAGCGTTTAGCGTAACTTAAACTGGTATCAGCACAACAGAATTTAGTAAACCACTTAACAACCATTAAAATTGATTTTGGTTTCTGTGATGGTTTTTTACGCAAAAAATAATGCACGAAATTTACATTTTCCATTTTCGTCGAAATTCATGTTGTTTTCTGATTTAAATGGCTGTCAAATACAAACTAAATAACACGGTCTGCTAAGAATGTTAAAAGTAGTATATTAACAGATAGCAATTGACAAGATCAATGTTGCATTTTTAGTTGCAAATCGGGAAATTTAAAAAGTCACTGACTTCTCGTTCTGCTTACGTATCTGCCTTACAAAGTGCCTTTTATAAACACAAGGCCAGCACTTGTTGGGACTTCTTTTTATAAATTTACCTACAAAATATTTTTGTATTCAATAAATAATCTAAAAACGCCAGACGTTCAGAAAGTTTAAAGTTAAAGGATGTTTTTTATAGAGTCATACAACTTTGAGTTAGCATCATTGCATTATTTGACCCCTTTTGGCAGCTGAAAGTTGCTTTTTGTTTAATTTACCTTGACATTTTATTATAAATCGACTTACACTAGAGCAATGAGTAAAAATTGTGGAAATTTTTAATCAAAGTAATGGTTCTGTTCGTCAAACTTATCGTGCACTTCGTCCATTTTATGGCGTACATAATCGTCCTTCAGAGCTGCTAATTCGAAGAACAATTGATCGTTTTCGGACCACATTTACTGTTACTGATAATGTGCATCCCGTGAGACGCTGAACAGTGCGCACCGAAGAATCTGTAGCCACTGTACAGAAAAGCATTGAAGATGATCCTAATCAATCAATTCGTCGCCGTTCTCAGCAACTGGGGTTGTGTCCTTCCACTTTATGGAAGATTTTACGAAAAGATTTTGGCTTAAAACCTTTCAAGATTCAACTTGTGCAGAAATTAAAGCCAAACGACCATCGTATGCGCCGCCAATTCGGCGAATGGGCTGAAGCACAAATTGATATTGATTTTGAATTTCCATAGAAAATATTATTTTCCGATGAAGCCCATTTTTGGTTAAATGGGTACGTAAATAAACAGAGTTGTCGTATTTGAAGTGAAAAGAATTCACAAGCTTTTGTCGAAACACCATTACATCCACAGAAAATTACTGTTTGGTGCGCTTTGTGGGCTGGAGGAGTCATTGGCCCATATGTCTTCAAAAACGATGATGGTCAGAATGTTACTGTCAATGGTTAACGGTATAGGAACATGATTCGAAGTATTTTCGTACCTCAACTAGCTGGCATTAATCTTGCTGATAAGTGGTTCCAACAGGACGGAGCCACATGACACACAGCGGGCGCTACAATTGATTTACTCAAGGAAACTTTTGACGAAAAAATAATTTCACGAAATGGTCCAATTAATTGGCCCCCAAGATCGTGTGATTTAACCCCATTGGATTATTTTCTTTGGGGTTATGTAAAGTCACTTGTCCACGTCGATAAACCACAAACAATTGAACACCTGGAAATCAACATTCGAAGAGTTATTGGCGAGATTCGGCCGCAAATGCTGCGAAAAGTTTGTGAAAATTGGTGTTCCAGATTGCGCCTTGTACGCGACAGCCGTGGCGGCCACAAGACCGAAATCATATTTAAACATTAATGCCATAAAATTTTTATCCAATAAAGCCCGTTTTATTGATATTAAAAAAATTTGACTATGTTTTATTATGATTTAAACTTGTATTACTCTATAAAAATGACCCTTTATTATTATTATGGGCTAAACTTTTCGTCAAGATTTTTTTTTTTTTTGGTAGCGAGCTGACTTGATCAGACGTTATTAAATAAAAGCACCTCCGAAATTATCTCTACTTAAAGTTGAAATTATACAATTCATTGAGTATTGTTGATTCAATAACTGTTTGTGAAGTATGTCTTTGTTTCCTGTGCACACGTAATCATACTAACACACAAAAAACTATCTTAAGATAAATGTGTCCACCAAGTCTAAGATAAATGCTAAAATCAATAACAACTTTTTTTGAGTATCTTTTTCTGGTATCAATAGTACAAAGCTACAATAAATGAAATATTTATTGAATTTAAAAAGAATGTGATTTACGACTTCAAAGTTACTGAAACTTTTCTGTTTTTCACAGACCATAAAGTGGTAAAATGTTGCTCAAACTACCTGTGCTGGCTGTGAAATGTTGTTGCTGCTGCCGTTGCTGTTGCTGCCAATGTTGTTATGTTGTTTATGTTTGTTTTTCCTGTTTGGAGGATTAAATTAAAAACCACCAACAAAGAGGATGCAAAAACTTTTGTGCGTTAAAAAGTTTAAGTTGAGCAATATGCAGAAAGTTTCGCCGTGGTCTTTTTTACTGTGGTTAGTTTTATTTGTGTTTATTTTAATATTTTCTTTTTTCTGTAATAGTTTTGTTGCTAACTCAGTTGGAGGCACAGATTGCAGTCCGTAACTTAAATGTTAGTAAATACATATACAGTACGACCTCGCTCAACGCAACCCTCGCTACACGCAACTCCTCGATAATCTCAACACCCAAATTGTACGCAAAGTATAAATTGCAACAAAGTGCAGACCAAAATTTCCCAATTTTTAAAAAAATAAATTGAATAAAATTAAATTATGTTTCTGAACAAAAATTTTTCGATTCACTTTAATTTGAATGTGTAGAAAATGCATATTTTTTTTGGAAATAGGTCTATTGGCCAATATAAAATTTTTCCTCGGTTTTTGCAATAACCTCAGATTTCGCAATTGGCTTGAATTTAATTGGTTGCGTTGAGCGAGGTCGTACTGTATATGAAGATTTAAATTTTTTTAACATTAATAGTGCAAACATTAGAGTTCTTTAAGTTAGTGTAAACTTGAAAAATTTTATGTAAAATATTAATTTAATTACTAGAATTTAAAATTCGTTTTAAATTATTATAGTATATAAGGTAAATAACGGTCATAAATTTTATTTTATATAAGTTCGATCGATCATTTAACCCCTTTTTTATATGATATTTTTGATATATATTAAGTTTCTATGAAAAATATGATAACAGCTTTTTAGTTTCGTTCTCAAGCACTCAAAATAGAATAGATTATGGTTAATATCAGGCCCGTTGCTAGGAATTCCATTAATTTGTATGTTTGCTAAACCATCTTAGGCTTTATATAAATTTTTAAAACATAACTAATTAACTTTAAATTATGGTATATTCAATGTAGAAATTACCACTTTTTTTATGTTATACAATATTAAAAATATGTCTAATTGAAATGCATTAAGAAATATAACTAATAATTGACAGCATCAGTTGAGTTAGGTCCACTTTTTATATCTTCATCAGGCTATAATATATCATATAAGGTAAGATGATTGAGGTATAGCTCCAGTTATCTTACATGGTAAAAAAAGATTTCATTTATATATAATAAGGATTTAAATAAAATAAAATAAGGATTTTAATAAAATAAAAAGATGAATTAGAGCTGTGCTAGCATATGCAGGCTGAATTGATGGGGTCCAGCTCCAAAATATGCCAGGTGAGAAGGACAATGTTTAGTCTGGGATAATCACTTTGTATTATTTTATCTGCAAACTCATTTTTACAAGGTTTAAAGCAGAACTAACATGTCGAAAGCTTATATTCAATATGACCTATCTACATTTTTCAAAAAAAGGTGTTTTTTATGGCAAAGAAATCGTTGACTTCTCTGCCACCCATAAGATTTATTTTAATACAAAAATAAAGAGAGATATTTGACCTATCTACAAAACAATTTTTTTGTTAAAGAGTACAAATGGACTCATTTCTTCAGATATATTCAAGAAAATTGTAACAAATTTGCGTTAGACTACAATGGCAAGACAAAATAGAGAGGAAAATGCATAAAAATCATAGAAGATTATACATCATCAGCTGAGGAAGATATTGAATATATAACAGGTGCTTTAATAATCGAATAAAATTCTCTAATAATATTAATAAATTTAATTAGTTTTTATGATCTATTGAATAATTACATGAATTAAGATTGTGAGCTTTAGATCAAGTAAGTTTTCACTCGTTTCATTTCTATGGTGCATTTCGACAAACTATCGAACACCAATGAATATTGAAATAAATAAAGAAGCAACTAGTACAGATGGCAACCTTGATAGAGCTGATGGAGTTGATCTATAAAAAGCCTACTGCTTTGAAATGTCATATGATAAGCAGCCATACAATTCAAAAGAATGAATTCCAAAATCTGCGCACTCATATACTTGTTTAAACAGTGAGTTGATCACAGTTTAATCACTAAAGACTACTGAAGAGGAAAATGTAGCGATTTTCAAAACGGACTGTCTAGTCAGCTAAGTGATTGACCCTATACAGAGTTGTTGTTGTTGTTGTTGCCTTCTTGAAAACTTACTTAATCTAAAGCTCGCAATCTTAATTCATGTAATTAATAAATTTAAATGCAGATTCAATGCAATAGGCTTTATCCGCAGAAAGAATAGTAATCATGATTCTAATTTGCATACTGCTTCGCTGCCTATCAAGCAAAAAAGTGCAACAATTTTCAAGAATTGCAGTCTGTAATTTTATTCCAATTTATAATAATTAAGCAAATATTTGCTTGAATTAAGTAAAAATTTGCTATTCCAATTTTTAATAACTATATAGTAACTTAGCAAAACTTTGCTTGAATTTAATCAAAATTTTGAGTTTTCCTAAATACACGAGGATAAATATGCAATAAATATGCAATTTGGTAATCTTTTTCTAAAATCCACATTGCGATTGGGCAAAGTTTGCTGATTTGCTTTAAAGCAACAAAAAAAACATTTTGCTTGATTCAAGCAAATTAATTTTCTCCGTGTACTCTTAATGCATATGCTTCAAATAACAACTTTTTTCCAAATTGATTAGTTCGGCTTCAAGCTTCGAGTAAATCAAATTTTTACAATTTGATAAACACAACCGACAAAAAAGTATTTTATGCTTAAAAGCCATATAAGAAGCTTTTTCACACATTCAATCAATAAATAGGTTGCAATAGTTCGATGATAAAAACTTTAACAAAGTTCTCAAAGTGATATAATTCCGCAAGTTTTACTAAGTATGATTATTTTCTTTGCCTTGGCACAGGAATAGCTCCGGCATACACCAGTTCATTGCATTAGCCTGACGATCACATTATACCGATTACAATTAATATGGCAAGCTTAGTGCAACCACCAGTACCGTCTTCATGTGCATGCCAACGACAACAATGTTGCCTACTCGTCAGACGACAAGGCCGCCTACAGTGGCACTTACATCGCTTTCTACAACGCAACCAAAGCCAAAACATTACAGAGCTATCTTCAACGCTTACAAATCAACGTACAAATCATACGGAATCAATATTAACGCCTTCTGCAATGACTTCTACAACGACTTCTACAACACCATCTTATAATATCACCATGTCACCCGCCAGAATTGCCGACTTCAAAACCGCCTCCAATAAAACTTATTGCACTGTCACGTCTGATTACCGGGTTTATAATTCACTTAATTTTAATAATGGATGCAGTGCCACCTAACGTCTATGGTCGTGTACCAAACATCAATATTTTCGAACCACATTTTTAGGGCTTGTTTTCGATACATAATTGGACATTTTTAACCCTGTGCTCACAAAAAAAAGGTCCCCTTTGTTTTTTTTTTTTGGGTCGGTCTAACATTCATATTTTAGGACTCTCTGAGCGAAAACACGCTAAAATAGCTTGAAAAGTTGAGAGAATAAACATATTTTAAGTCTCTTTGATCGGGAGCACGCTGAATTAGCTTGAAAAGTAGAGAAAATATATATATTTTGGAAAAAAAAACTCTGAATTTGAGACATAATTGAAAAACCTGCTGCATAGCGTGATCTTTTTACTAAATCGCCAATAAGTGTGAAATTTCACAACATTTATTTTAGTGATTTTTCAATCATTTCTTAGAGTGCATTTAAGAAAATTTTTTGGTGGTAAGTTTATATTTTGTTACTGCAAATTATAATGTTTATGTATGTTTATTTTCTAATCAATTTGCTTTAGAGTCAAGAAAAGAAAATTGAGTGGTAATGAGAGCCATATCTCAAAGAGTACCATAGCTGGGGACATAAAATTTTGCAAGTAGGTTTTTAAAACTAAAATAATAACTGCTACCAAAAAAGGTCGAGATCGATTCATTGCCACGCCTACCTCCCATGTAAATTGAGAAGTAATGATGGCATAAGTTTGATTTTAAGAATTCTATAGCTATAAAATTTAATTTCTGAGTTTATCTAATATCTAAAATATATTTTGCAGAACGGGCGTGATCATTGCACTACCACGCCTACCTCTTTAACAACTGGAATAGTATTTTTGCATAAGTTTGGAACAGTATTATTGTCATAAGCTTGGTATTACGTCTGCTGTACTTACTTACATGTACGACTTCTACATATTTCACTTAAATATTGATTGAATATAATTAAAATTGTGAGTTTTCTTTGTAAAAATGCTTTATTCTGAATCTGAATCAGAATTTTCTTGAAGAAATTCATGAGACTTTAGTAGTTTTATTACATTTACTGTTAAGTTGGCCCGTTAAGTTGGACAGTTGATTAAGTTTTCTTTATCAATTGAAATTACATTTTTTATCTACACAAATCTAGATAATAGGAAATTACACTTTCATTTATTATTTTACACAAAAACTTACAAATGATGTTTATTCACTTATTTTAGTTGTAGTTATAATTGATCTATATTTTTACTGAATTTTACTGAACTAATCTGTACTCTTTTTTATTTAATTCACTTAGTTACAGTTTCAACTATAGACGCATATCCCAAACTTTTCGATATCCTACATTTACTATTTAACTTACATATATCCGAGCTTATTGGCATATATTAAAACGAGCATTTTTAATTCAATTACGGCAGATTAAAAAATATTTCTTAAATAAATTATAATATTACATCTTTATTTATAACAAAGATATAAGGATAAAAATTAATAAAAAATGTTGTAACTAACATATTGGGAAACCCTGCTGACCAACTGTCAGCAACAACATAATTATTATCACTTTATTGCTGACATTGGACACAAAACCTAAAATAATATATTTTAAGATATACATACAGTATTGTATTTACCATTAATACCTTTCATAAAAAATAAGTAAATAATTATCTTTTTAATCTCGCATCGAAAATGCGCATTACAGTAAGGGATTCACTTAAAACTTATTCTTACTTATTAAAACTTTTTAAGTCGTTTTAATATATATTATATATTGTTAAACTTTGCCTTTCCAATGTTTAATAGAGACAACAGTAGGTATTTGTGCTAGCTTGTTTGTTTACTATGCATTTTTTAAAAGTGTGTATGCTTTGTTGTTGCCCACAATTTTTAAAGCAAGCAAATTAGTTAAACATAAAATAAGCCATTGAGTTGAAAGTTTAAAAGGTAGAAGAACGAAATTTTTAACATTTATAAATTTAACTATCATTATTACTTTTTCATAAATTTTTTCATTTTGACATCTTAGTTTGCAATAGAGAGGACCTAAGAATTAAAATCCATGAAGTCGGCATAAATCTGGTTCATGAAACAACGTTGAAATTAATTTTATTTGCACAATTTGTTTGTTTACTTTCGCAAGTTTTCGCAATTTCTTTTTTTAAATTTAAAGCTAATGCACTAAATGTTATTTTAGTTATATTTTCCAGGTTAAATAATGGTAAATATTTTAGATATAGTTTACTTTATATGACCATAAAAATATTCTAATGAAGAAAAAAGCATTTTAAAAAAAAAAATTTATATAATTTTCGTAAATGTTGAAACTTTTTTTTTTATAGGATGTGAAAAAAATTAAATCAAATGTTTACTCAAAGAAAAAGTTTTTGCAAAATATTATCTACATCAAAAGTTATGGGTGGTTAAATTCGACTTACTTCTAGAGCGTTGCAGTCACTTTGCCTTTTTTAATTTAAAGTTCTTATTTTCAGAAATTTAAAAAAAAGAGTTATTTTGACTTTTCGACATTGTTTTTTAAGTACATAAATATATTTCTTTTGAAAAAATAAGTTCCTATTTACACAATTTAAAATTTTATTTGTACGTATTTTGGCACGCTAAAATTGAAAAAATACACATTGTATGCCGGTGTGACCTTAAGAGTACATTTCAGAAATTGAAAATGCTAAAATGCCCTTGGGTTCCTCCTCAAAACTTAAATTTTGTCACAATTGACTACAAACCTTTGCGTAATATACTAAAATAAAAATAAAAAGTTAACTTTGCTTGTACTGTGTCCTCTTTCCTCGCAAAAACGTCCTAGCCGATTTAGGATCATTTTTTATAAAGCATTGTAGAGGCCACGCTTCGAGACAGTGATACATAGGATCAGCAGAAATTACTAAAAGGAAATCAAACGGGTTTTCTTTTTTAATTTCGGTTATAGTTTTTAGTGGATGTCATGACTTGTCGGTTCATGGAAAAGATTGCTCATCCAGTCGTCCAGTTGATTAAACACTTCTTCTCGCAAAAATTTAAATCAGCTTACTAATAATCCAGCATCATTGCTTTTTGAATATGGGAAGATTTTTATGTTCCTACCATATCCCGAATCATTAAAATCATCCTTACAACTGCGTTTTTATGCCTTTAAAGCGTGCACAGAAATTTGATGCAAGAGAAAATAGAGAAGCTGAATGATGATATTTGAAACCGCTTTGCTAAAAATTTTCACCAATGAATACTTTGATTTCCATTTTTGTTAAAGTGTGTTTTGTTCAATATCATTTAGAATTTCATATTATATTTTTCTCAATAAAGACAATATTGAAGAAAATAAATTTTTTTTTTATCAGCTTCATAAAAAAATAATTGGCCGTCCCCCCTTGATTAAAATTCTGCCTAAGCCCATGGAACGTAACCAATATTTAGCAAAAATATGGCAACATCTATGTCACTCAGAGAGAAAGCTGTTAGCCGTCAGAGAAAAAATAGAATAGTTTGAGCCCGAACAGAACCAAAGCGGTTGACGGTTGGCGATCCTCTCTCATCGAAATACGCTGAGAATCCGTCTAGAATTGGAGCTGCGGCGGTTGTCGGATCACGGTTGCATTTCATTTTGGAAATGATAAAAATTATTTTATATTTTGCTTTGAATTCCTGGTAAAAATATTTAAAAAGATTGTAGTGACAGTTTTTTTGCGATCAGTAGTTGTCAAAAACAGCTACAAGAGTTGTAGTTTGCTGCTGTTGACTAGCTATGCTTAAGTCGTTGCTTATTTTTTAACGATTCTTTGATTCATTACATTTATTCGCGAAGTTTATTGGAATGCATTTAGTTTGATGCGGTTGACTAGCTATGTTTAAGTAGTTGCTTATTTTTTCACTTTTCTTTGATTAATTCATAAACAGCTCATTTTGACAACTTCCGATCGCCGCACGTGAGAAAAAAGCTAGTTGACGCTACTACCTTGTCAATAATTTTACCATGCCTTAAATTCACATGAATGCAATACAGACACAAAAACATAATGTCAGATCATAGTAAACCCTAAGAAAATAACACTGAAGGTACCCAATCTTTAGCAAAAGTATAGCAACATTTAAGTCACTCAGAGAGAGATCCGCCAGCCGTCCGAGAAAAAATAAAGTAGATTTTATTCAGGTGTTTCCTTCCCACCACAGATTCACCCAACAAATTAATTTTTGGCGGCTGCATGCATTTTCATGCGTTCTGTTTCACGGCGAATCTGCCAGCCGTGTCGGAAATTGGTTCTCTTCGGATTCTTAGTTGCAATAACGCTAATCTACTTGGACAAAAGGTGTCGTTAGCTTTATTAGTATTTTTGTAGTTGGCACATTTTGAATTATTGCCTTGAGCGCATTCAGTATTTTAATGCTTGCTAGCACATTTGCCACATCTTTGACCAAACATTTAACAGTTACGGCACTGCACAGTAGAGTGGTTCTATTTTTTTGTTTTAAAGTAACGAATTACGTACCAGAATTTTGTTCCTGTCTAATTTAATTTATATGGGAAGAAAGTGCTTTTGAAAAAAAAACTCCCAATTACTTTTTTCTAAATGCAAATTTAAAAAAAAAACTGGAACGCGCCTAATTTTTTTTTTAATGAGTTATTAATCAATCGATCATTAAAGTTATAATAGAACTACTAGAGTTGTAATATTTTTATTTTCGAAAAAATCGTGTTTTTTGCTTTGTTGCATTAAAAAAATCGCAAAATTCCAAATTTGAAAAAATTTCATTGAAATGTTGTGGGAATATTTTCTTAACTCTCCTATACTCGTGCCCAACGGCATTTCACACATACATGCGCATATACAATTATCTCAGACCAATAATTGGTCTCGTTTGCATTCTTTTAACAACATAATTTTTCAGGGCATAATTGAATAAAATAAATTTAAATAATATTATAACTTAAACTTTATATTGTAAAAACAGTATTTTTCACAGTCTCTTACAAAAGAAAAATATTTTTTAGTACATTAACTTAATAACAAAACTAAATTTCTTTACGTGTTTAAAATAACAAAAACACCTTAATCTAATACATGAAATTTTTAAGAATAAAAGTAAAATAATAAATAACTTAATATTAATAGTTTATAAAGTTATTTGTTTTACATTCATCGCATATCATATCTGCGTGTTCGAGACAAAAATATTGTTTGCAGTTCTTACAGTTGTATAGTGCGTAACGATTTTTTTTACAAACAGAATAAACAAGGACCTGCTTGACTTTTAAGTGACTATTGTCATTGTAATTTGAATCGGAATCTTAACACTCTAGCAGTGCTATTATTCTTTCTTTGTTTATTGTGGTAACAAAAACTACTAAAAACAGAGAAAAACTTTCTCAAATAATGTTTTGCAGTATACGCAATAAGTAAAATACACTGCTATAATAAGTAAATACATTTCATTGAGTTATTTTCTGAAATTAAAAATTAGTAATTTACTTAAAACAGTAACACTAGCACTCGGTCTCACAGATCGATAATTGTAATCAAGTATGACACGACTACTCAGCGCTGCACTTAACAATGTGTAACAAAAAAATAAAAACCTAATAAATATCGTAAGGTCCCAGTGACTTTTTTTTAAAAATAAACATAAAATTAATTATTTGTCGGTTTGAGAGACCAACGCGCGAGTATAAGAAGGTTAAACTATACTTAAAACAGATACAAAAACGTGTGCGATTACCTTAAATAACCTGGTCGTTATGAAATTTTTTGCTAGAAGTGTACCTTTTTGGAAATTTCGAGCTTATGTATTTTTACGCATAAAACCGTCAAAAATTTAAAAATTCAAGTTTTAAAAAATCCCCAGGAAATGAATTAAGAATTTTTTTGAGCTATTTTGTTCAGTGCCTGTTTCTGGCATTTCAAACACACAAAAAATTGTAAAAAAATAAAAAATATTTGGCCTTATTCTTGTTGTCACCTCGCCTATGTGAGAGTTCTCATACTTTTTTTACCAAAATTTAATTTTTTTCTAAATTATTGAAGTCACTTTAAATGAGTTTTTACAATTACCCTTATTCTTGTTGTCACCTCGCCTATGTCACGTCACTAGAAATCTGGTATTCTTGTTGTCATGTGACGTAGTTCACAAACTCACGTCACAAGAATACCAGATTTCTAGTGACGTGACACGAGTGTGAGAACTCTCACATAGGCGAGGTGACAACAAGAATAAGGGCAATTGTAAAAACTCATTTAAAGTGACTTCAATAATTTAGAAAAAAATTAAATTTTAGTAAAAAAAGTTTTTGGAATTTTAGGATGCCAACATATCATACCCTGGATTTAGGGTTAAAAAATTCTTGCTTTCACTTCATTTCATTTATTTACCTTAATAACAGTACCGGTAACATAAGAGTATAAACATCCTGTAAAATAGAGCTTAAATTACATATCTAACATATAACACATCATAATAAATTTTAAAAATTATTACAAGGAAATAAAATCAAACGTAATATAAACAAGCTAGTTACAAACTTAGATTTTAAAAATAATTGCATTAAACATTCAAAACCAATCTTAAACTATTTTATATATTTTTAAAATATTTATTAACTTAACTTATTGAACTATTGCAGCAAAGAATAGAGGAAAACTAGTTTATATTTGAATTCCACAGCATTATTACACGATCTTATATTACGTTCAGACATATCGTATTTTAATTTGAAAATACTATCGTAGTATTTTGAATTACTACGTTGTGTTCAGACATCTGGTAGAGTAGATGGGGGTAATGTCGTGCACTGGCTTTTTTAGCATAAAAAATTTAATGATATACCAGCCGTTGGTAAGGTATGGGCCTACTGACCTACAGAGCTCATGCATACAATACTAGCAATATCCATGTGTAAGGGCAATATGTGCGACGTTTTTTAAAAATCGCACGTTCTCGGGACGACGAAAGTGTTTTTTTATCAGATCAGAAAAATTATTTGTCTCGCAGGAAAATATACCAAATTTTCCGCCAAAAAAAAAGATGTATTGTGATCGAAAAAATTTTTGTTCTTTACCGATTTGTCGAAGTCAACCTTTGAAAACGACCTTTGGGGCAATGTCCTGCATTTGATGCGGGGCAATGTCGTGCACTATACAGAAAAGAAAAGGGAAGGAAACGCGGTCGCCCTAGTGTACCAAGGGAGTCGTGAAGCCATAACAAAACGCTACAATCAAAATAAAATTTTCCAAAATTTTTTCTCAATGTCAAGCACTTTTTGAAAAAATATTGTTTTTCTTTCTGTGTTTCATATAGCAAATTGCTTTTTTTTCACTTTTCTTTTCATAAAATTGTATTTTTTGATCATATTTCGGACTTGTGTATATTGCCTTATAATTAACAATAATAAATAAATAAACAATAATGCTATATCTTCTTGAATCGAACCACTACCTATCGTTTTTCACACATTCTGATACCTTTACAATACAATGCACGACATTACCCCACAAATTTTGAGGGGGTAATGTCGTGCACATTTTTTTTTTAATTTCTACTAACACGATTTCATGCTACACGAATATTGTTACACATAAATGTTACCAACCAAATTATCTTTCGATCGGATGCTTACTCGTTGTATTCGCTTGTCATGTACGGCTTTACGAGCACTTTAAAGTTGAGTGCACGACATTACCCCCCTCTACTATACGGTGTACATTTTTGTGCACTCCGCGGAGTCCACTTATATTTTCTCTCCAAATGTAAATCACCCGCTCGGTTTCTCCGCTTGCAAGATATATTCTTGCCCTCTTCGACATTTTTCAGTATTTTAATTTGAAATTTTACTGCTTTTTAATAATCTTATTTTTCTTATTGGCATTCATAATAGATTTTCAATGTGTAATTTGCAATTTTTGGCTCTGTTCGATTTGCTGTGTTTAATATTAATACTAGCAAGAATACAATGTTCCGATCATAGTATTTATACTACAATTATACTTGATTGCTCTGCTTTTATTTTTGTGGTATCCTTGTACAGACATCTAGTATTCGTAAAAATACTAGAAAGTTTACTTGATGTCTGAACGTAGTATTAGGAAGTGCATTCCAAAGACGAACAGAGTGTACAAAAAATTGCCTTTCGCACGTTAAACAAGAAACACGTAAACAATTAATCATATTAGTTCGACTGGAAATGGAAAAGTTTAATCTCGAAAACAAATAACTGGGTTCTGAATTACATATAATCTTATGCAACAATAAAAGCGTACGATAGTTCAGCAAGTTGTCAAAGGTTTATTGATTCTCTTATCATACTGGGATCTTCTTTTCAGTCCAAACACATAACTAGCAAAATTTTAAAAAGAACGTTTATTTTAACTCAGACTATCACAGTTAGCAAAAATTTCGCTGCCATATAGCATTGTTGGTACGAGATATGCTTTAGCAAGTAGCATTCGTATATGAACAGGTTGTAAAGTACTGTGTCGTCCATAATACATGAAGCATGCTGTAGACCTTCCCGAAAATGCTGCTAATATAATTATTCCAAGTCAGTGTTCTATTGAAAATAACCCTCAAATTTTTCGCAGAGTCAACATTACAATATGTTAATTGTCACCATTTAGTGTTAAGTGAGGGGCAGTAGAAATGTCATTCACTTTCTTCGCAATCTCTAAACATTTAGACTTTTTTAGGAGCTATACATAAGTAGAAGTGCTCACTTTTACATTTAACATATAACTGAACGTCATCAGCATACATACGAATTTTGCAATTATCTAAAAAACTCGGTAAATCATTGAGATATAAGGAGGAAAAACAGAGGTCCCTTGAGGAACACCCCTTTTCATGGGAAGAAAAGCTGATAAAATATTATTAGAAAAAACGGCTTGAGATCTTTCGGAGAGATAAGACGCAATAAGATTAACAGCAGATACACCCAAAAAAAAAACGGAGTAAATAAAGTCATATTCGGGGTCAATTTAACTCTTTTCGTGCTTGGTATTTTGCCAAAGCTGTAAAAACTATATTTAACTCCGTTTGTGTGTCCAATTTACTTCGTAATGTGGATTTGTTTGGGAAGTCGTACTGACTCCGTTTTGAGTTGTTTTAAGTTTAGCGGACTTTCATTGAGAATTTTAACATTTTAAGTTTACTCAAAAAAAAAAACTAGAATCAACTCATTTAAATGTAGCATGAAGATTAAAAAATAAACAAAATCATTCAAAAAAGAGTCAAATAAAGAACTCCTAATTTTGGTAATTTTCAATCTCTATAATTTCTTACAAAACAAAACTTATTTTTCACTTTTGAGCTTAATAGGCCTGTTACGGTTCACAGCAATACACTGCTGTGTCTTATTTTAAGTATTAGCAATGTACACAATAAAATCAGAAATTACTGTTCTGTTGTGAACCGTAATAGGCCTATTATTGGCCTATATATAATTACGCTCAACTATCAAAATTATGTTTCAAAGGTGTTTCATTTCTTTAATTTTAAGGGAAAAATTTCAGAAAAGGGACTTTTGTATTTAACATATCTGAAAAAAGGGATAAATATTTGCATTTATTTTACAATTGATTGCTGTAGTTTTGTTCTTTGAATGAGGGGAAAGATATTTTTAAGATATATCAAAATGTAGTCAGGAGTAATCAACAGGGTGAACGCTAGGTTTGTTCAAGTTGCTTAAGAGATGAGTTAGTTATGTTCCTATACTATTGCAAAAGTGGATGTGGCGTTTAATTCAATATGCTTAATTTTGATACAAACTGATGCTAGAATAATAAAAATTGGTACAAGAATAGGTAGACCATTCTCAAGGTGATTTGTGTTAAGTATGCAGGGTTGCCTTAATGTACAACCTGTAAATGTAAGCATACTTACATTAAAAATTTGTTTATTAGTGTATAATTTAGTTCCGTTAATAAAAAATAGTACATATGGGATCTTAATATGTTCCAAGAACTCATATATTCCTTTAAAAAAATTAACGTATCTTGACTTTTATTAAAACAACAGTTGTATACCACAATTAATAAAATTATTTAGATTCCCAAAATTTTCTATAAAAAGTACATCGTTGGTTAAAAAAAATTACGGTATAGTATGCAGAAGAGAGTTCTTATAATTAAGAATAAGAGAGATTTTTTTAAAAAAAAACAGGGAGAAAGAGAGAGTGAGAGCGTCTCAAAAGAAATACAATACAAAATTTGCATAAAAAACTCTGTTTATTTAATATTTGCACTCTCATTGGTTGGTGCTTCAATTGGTTATACTGATATAAATGGTTGGTGATGACTAAAATATGAGATACATGTCCGTGATTTGATATTTACGAGATAACGTGAAAAATGCATCTATTGGGATCTATTGTGAGAGTCCCCAAAAAATGGTTTTTATAGTTTATATCAAAAAATCTATAACCCCAAGGGAAATCAAATATATGAGCTGTTCCTATTAATTTTCCCCCTTTAACACTTCTTTTGAACTCACTTATTCTCTATCTGCCATCTTTCTGGGGGTTCCGATACCAAAAACACAAAGTGTAACAATATTTATTATAGTTAATATCAAAAAATCGATGACCGTTAGGAGTCTAATGTATGAGCGGGTAATATTGTTTTTTCTTATTTAGCATTCTTTCTAAACATACCTACACTCTATCTGCCACCCATCTGGGGGTCCCCATACAAAAAACACAAAAAAATATCATTGCTCGTGTACACAAATTTTGTGACGAGATTAAAAAAATTTTACCCTCTATATTAAAGAACTGCCTAAGAAGTTTCACTTCAATAAAGATGTACGAAAACATATAACTCGTAATAGTAAAAACGGCATTTTTTTATCATTATGCAACATTTAATTCTTACAGCACACTTGATTTTCTTGTTCAAATATTTGAGTACTTTCTCTTCATTCAAAGTAAAACAAACAAACGAAAATATTTGCTCTAGCAGACTCTGTTCCGTGCTAAACCTAACTCCGTTTCAGCTTCAAAATACAAAGACGATCTTCATAGATGGTTGCAGTAAGTCTTAATGAAGTTAAAAGAACAAATATTAGGAGAAGATGCAGAGTTAATTTGAAACTGCTTTAAATATACTTCAAGCTTTGAAAATGAGTTATATCAAGCAAAAAATATTTTATATTAACAAAAAATATTAATGCAATTCACTTTGCGTTAAACGGCAACAAAATGTTTTTAAATTCTCAAAAACTCTTTTAACTCACGAAAAAACTTGGGTTAACTCCGCACATTTTTTTAGGTTTAATGTAAAATTTAATATTTTGAGAAGCTTGGTCTCTAAAATATTTGAGTGATCTAAGAGATCTAAGAACCAGATTTCATTACCATCTAAACCAGTACGCAAGGGTCCAGACACATCAATGATGCAATAATGCAACTATATTTGGCTCTAAAGCCTGATTGTCTATCAGTTATCTTGTTGTTATCAGTTGTCTCGTTAACTTATTAAAAGTTCTAACGCTTTGGATAAAAATGACAGTATTGCTATTGGGCAGTGCTTATTATGAGATTTAGGTTCAGCAATGATTTTGGCTTTCTACCATTCTTTTGGTTAAATTAACTTTATGAGCACAGTGTTAAATATGTGAGTTTCGTAAGGAAGTACACTTGGAAGCAAAATTTTTAAAAACATTGAACTCATTTCATCATACCCCATTGCGTTCGATTTGATGGATGATATACTTCTTAGTACATCAACCTGACAGACACAAGAGAAGCTGAAGCTGAAATCTATGCTTAAAAATTATTTGATGTCATTATTAACGTTATGGCTTACCAAAGCCAAAGGTATATTAATAAATTTTTGATTTATTTATTAAGCGTCCACATTATCACAGAAACCGACATTTTTTTGACTCAGACCAATATTTTGTATCTCACACAACTTCTGCTTACTGTTTACCACAGAGCTAAGCTTATAACCAGGGAAGACAGAAATATGCACAAAAAAATCTAAAATAAGTATGCTAATATGCTCTAAAAAATGGCAAAATATGCCATCAAATAAGCACGAAAAATGTCGAAGTCGGAGTTTTATTATTCAAAATTTTATTCAATAGTTCATAAAAAAAAACAAAACAATAGCCCTTTCAAGGCGTAAAAGTAAATGTTTCAGTTTAAATAAATTATAATTTTAATTATAAAGTAAAAATTTAATTCTATTTTAATCATTTAATGAATATTTTGTTTGGTAGCTCGAAGCCAATGCCAAAAGTCTCCTTCCGGACGAAGTCCCTTATTTTATGTGGTGCTTATAGCAAAAACAGTGTATTGCATTCAGCAATTACAGTGAACAATTTAATGCATTTTTATATTATCAAAAAGAAATTTTCTACGATTTTCAGCCAACAATGTTTTGTATTTCGGCGTATGGATCCATTGTCTGTGAGTTTTTAAACAAAATAATTTTTATACATATATAATATGATATCTCTTTATAAATATATATAATATCAAAGAATTTACAATGTTGCCAGATGTGAAGGAAGTATCAAAATTTGCCCGATTACAAGCTAAAATCTGTTCGAAAAGTTAAAAATATGTAAAAATATGCACAAATAAGCACAATCGTTATAAATATGCAAAATTATTAACAAAACGTCCAAATATGCAAAAGCATATATTATATGCATTTGCATATAATTGTCTTCCCTGCTTATAACCATAGTAATTAGTTTTTGCAGCCTTCACCTCTTCATTCAAATACCAGTTGTTTTTTTTAAATTGGCACTTATTGGGTTTTTTTAAAATACCACCTTTTTTTTCCCATATAAACCAGATTTCCAACTTAAAGGTCCCAAAAGGCACGTTTAAATACACTGTAGCTAAATTTTCAACATTTGTAAAGACACAAAAAACGCCGAGACACGAAAACTTAATTTTTAGTCGCAGAATTTAGTGATATACTCAGTTTTTCAAAATCAGATAAAAAATCGACATATTTAGATTTTTGATCACATTTTTGACAACTTTTAGACCAAGGTTGTAAATCCCATAGCTCTTTTAGCTCACTTACAACAACTTCAATATTTCCGTGTGTGTTGTAATTCGAGGAATTATTTACATGGCATTGTTGTTGTTTGCTTGCGTCGAAAGCTATCTATCAATGGCCGCATTCAGCGCAGACAACTGTTGTGAACTGTAACTAGCGCTACCTTAGTTCACGATATTTTTCTCTGAATGTGTTGCTACTCTACACGTCAGAAGTTAGATTCAATTCAATTTTTATGTAAATTTAATTCAATTGCAAAGGTTTCTCACTGCGTTCTTTCTGCATTTATTAATTTAACAGCGTCAGTAACAGCATCTGACAGATAAACAAACAGTTGTGTTCATGTAGCACATGTTCGCTCGATTAAAAGGCATTCGCTACTTTATCAGTTTTAGTTAGCGCTACCAAATTTGTATCATTCAGCGAATTTTTACACAACAGTTGCCAACTGTTGTCTGCGCTGAATGCGGCCAATGTTATTGCTGATGTGTGTTTTTTTTTATGTATTTTCTCGTAGCGTACACATGGCGAGTTTTTTGTTGTAGCATTTTCAATATCACTTGTCTAGAATCATTTTATTTTTCGATTAACTGGCTGCATGTACATTTGGGCCTCATCAGATGCTTAAAACCTATTTTTGCAATTTTTTGAGGAGACATTAGCTCAGCGTACTCATTTTGTTGTTTGTTTTTAATTTTTTCCGTCGCTATCAAAGCTTTAATTTATTTGTATTTTTTTTTTAATTTGTAATTTAGCTCACTGCCACGACACCTCTGATTTAGACCTTCATTTGCAAAACTTTTATATATTCTTAACAAAAACTTTTTATTGTCTTTTCGAGAATACCTTAAACGTAAAAATCGAGCTAGCCTTGTTGAATCTATGATTTTTCAAAAGTAAAGCAATTTCGCTTTTTCTACCATTTTGACAAAATTTGAATAGTAAGCGTAAAACTTTGAAAAAAAATCGTAAAAGTTTTTACTCAAATTAGTGTTTTTTTTTTATAATTAGATGAAATTCTGAAGTTAAAGCAAAATGTAAAGGTGGTCAAAATTTTTGGTCTCCAAAAATAATGAAATATAGCAAAAATGGGTTTGAAAGTGATTAAATTTTAATGAAAAATATCTCGAAATTTTGATCTGATTGCAAAGAACTGAGTATGCCACTTAATTCTACGACCAAAAAATAAGTTTACGTGTCTCGGCATTTTCGTGTCCTTACAGTGATATCAATTTTTTTCTGAAAATTTCCCAGTTTATTTCTGTTTTGTAAAGAAACAAAACCACGGTCCGTAATGAAAGATCAAAAAAAAATTCGCTCCATACAAATAAGACCTACTCCACTGCACTTGTCTTTTTTACTGGACGTTGATTTTTTCATTTAACTTAATTAATATAAATTAATTTCAAGTTTATTTTAAAAAAATTACTGAGAATTCTTTTTGTTTTTATAATGAATGAGAAAACAAAAACATTTTCAAAAACTTAATTCTAATCCTACGTAGCGATTCAACTTGTCTGTTTACTGATTTCTAAATTGAGAAATTTGAGTTTGCTTAGAAATAAAGAATTTAAATACAAATTTTACTGATGTACGCAGTTCTGAAAAAATGTTGGGGGTGAAAAAATTATAAAGAATAGTTTTAGCACGATAGAGTTATTTTTGTCCCTGAAATATTTATGTTTTCGCAGTTTATTATAACGCAGGATTTTGACATAAAATTAATTTATTGTCAGATCGCGGTGTAATTCAACACAAGGCTAAGAAAACACTTACTTATCTTAAAGCGAAACCGTTTCAAATCGTATGATCGTTAAATACAGTGATGTGCAAAGAAATAGGGACACCTGTATTTCTATATTTAAAGCTGCATGAATTATATACAAGGAGCCACAGATATAGCATAAATTTCCTCGGCTGGTTACTCCCCATAATTACTCAGGTTTACAAATAAGGGCCAACTTTTGAACCAGCAAAAACTAAAGTGATTGCATATGTATTATTGCGCACTTAACTCAAATCAGCAGTCCGTTTTTCTCTATCTGGTCGAGTTTAGGAGTTATAGGCAAAATTAAAAAAACAGTTGTTTTTCTGATAACTGCATTATATCTTTTTAACGCAGTAGCCAATTGTATTTACCTTAAAAGGTTTCATTAAAAAAATACTAGACCTAACTATAAGTGTTTACAAAAATTCATTGTCTTTTATAGTTTTAAAGATATCAGCCTTCAAAATTCAAAAATTTTAAAATTGATTTTTTTAATGTTTGCAACCCTGTAACTTTGTCTCCTTCCAATTTATTTTCAAAAACTTTATTTTGTCAGATACAATATCTTATAAGCTTTAGAAAATATTTTATTCTTTGCCAATATCCTTAATAGCTTATGAGTTATTAAAAAAAACTGAATTTTCAGCTCTTGTCATGTTTTTATTTTTTGTGGATAGAAAAATTTTTCGTTTTTTTTCCTTTCGTCTGATAGAAAAAAGCTAGAGTTTTAATAAACTTTTTATCTTTTGACACTATCGTAGGTTTATTTATCTAATTAGAGTTTTTATTAAAATTTTCCTAAAAAATTACAAGAGCTAAAAATTCAGATTTTTCTAAATAACTCATAAAGTGTCAAAGATATTGGCAAAAAACAAAAAGTTTTTAAAGCTAATAAGATATTCCATCTGACAAAATAAAGTTTTTGAAAATAAATTGGAAAGAAACAAAGTTACAGGGTTGCAAACATGAAAAATATTTAACAATTTTAATATTTTTGAAATTTGAAGGCTGATATCTATAAAACTACAAAAGACAATGAATTTTGTAAACAGCCATAGCTAGGTCTAGTATTTTTTAATCAAACCTATTTAAGATAAATAAAATTGGCTACTGCGTTAAAAAGATATATTGCAGATATCAGAAAATGAAGTGCTTTTTTAATTTTGCCTATACCTCCTAAACTCGACCTGATTGAGAAAAACGGACTGCGGATTTGAATTCAGGGTATGAAAATACATATGGAACCATTTTCGTCTTGTCTGGTCCGAAACCGTGTAAGCCTGTGTTATTTGAGTAAGAACATGCAAGGATTCAGGTCACCCTCTCTCTCCTTTGGGAGCTAGAGAGTAAAAACTGTAAAAAAGTGTCATTACATTTTACTCCATATTTTGTGTATCTTTTACCCGATTATTAAAGTTTATAACTCATTAAGAAGTTAACCAAATTAGTGTTTAGTTATTTATAAAACATTTTGCAAAAAGTTACCTTTAAGAAAGTAATGAGCAACAAAATTATAAAAAAAATTTTAATTCAACTTTGATAATATACATCAAATAAATTTTTTGAATAGTATTATGATGTAATTTTTTTTTAAAGTTTTCTATTGCCTTGGTTTTTGATCTTGTAATAGTACTTGAGTACTCAATGCAAACACAACTACTTTTCTAATTTAAATTACTATACGTAAAACAGGTAGCATTTATTGTGGTGCGATTAGAAAACGGAACTACTTTTCTAATTTAAATTACTATACGTAAAACAGGTAGCATTTATTGTGGTGCGATTAGAAAACGGTTTTTGTATCATTCGTTTGAAGGTCATTTACATTCTTTTCCAAGATGCTATTGACTTTGGAGATCAGTTAAGAGATACATAAAATATAGAGTAAGACGTAATGACACATATTTTCAAGTTTCCACTTTCTATCTCCGAAGAGTGCGAGGGGTGATCCTTATCCATTACGTCCATACCCGCGAAATCAAAGAGAATCAAAACCCGAGGAAATTAATGCTATATCTGGGGCATCTTGTACATAATTCATGCAGCTTTATATATAAAAATACAGGTGTCCCTATTTCTTTGCACATCACTGTAAATGCAGAGAACGCAGTATGTATGAAAAATATTTTAATGTGAAAAATAAAAAAGGCTATGAAATATATTCGTTAAATATTTACCAAATTACCTTCCTTTAATAAAGATGTGGCAAGGGTTACCCCTCCGATCGCTTTCAAACTTTGGCTCAATCGTTTGCCAAAGACAGAACAGAACCTAGAAACAAGCTATCAATATCGAAATACGCGCACTAAAACCAGTCTAATGTGTTCATTGCGCATACAAAGTAAATTAAAAGCAAATCCTTTGATTCGTTTATTTTTTACTTAGTCAGTTATTTCTCTCAACAATTTTATTGACTTCACATAATAAAATAATTAAGGATTCTTATGTTTTGCAAAGTCTTTTTTGATGTACAAAATGCTTTGTTTTCAATATTTTACTGTGTATTACTATACTTTAAAAAATATGCTTTAGTTTTTTTTAATTTGTTATGACACTTCTTAAACTTACAAATTAAAAGGTTTTTTTATTTACCTAAGTGGAACATAGTTAAAATCTACTCTTCATGCAAATACCTCAACTAATAAGCACAATTTCTTAATTGATTGGTTCGGCTATTTGCTTCGATAATTCCAATTTTTAATCTTTACTTAATACAACCGAAATAATTATGATTTTATGCTTCGAAAATATATAAAAATCCGTCGCAATATATTGCGTCCCTAAAATATATTTATTTGCAATCTTTTATTGATTAATAGTTGAACATAGCTCTGAAAAAATATGATTTCAAACGATCTTCTAAGTTCGATTGTTTTATTTGCCTGGGTACAGAAACAAGCTGAGGAAAATGCGGAATACTTGGCATTAGCTATATATTGCGCATTCATTACACCAACCTAGACAGCATAACTTTGAATTAAAAAATTTCATTTTTTTAGGTCTTACTTTCGCCACTACACTTTCAAGTACTTTCTCTTGAAGATACTAAATATGAAGATCTAGAAAAATGGTGGATGCAATACATTTTCGGGTTTGATTTTATGAGTTTGTTAGAGCCTTCGGAGCTTGACGATACTAAAATTAAAGATTTGGAAACGCATTGGATGGAATTCATCTTCGGGTATAATTTCATAGACTTGTTAGAGCCTTCACAGACAAGTCAGTCTACGAACCCTTCTACAAAGCCTACAGAGCCACCTACAACGCCTTCTACAAAGCATACAGAGCAGCCTACAACGCCTTCTGCAAAGCCTACAGAGCCACCTACAACGCCTTCTACAAAGCCTACAGAGCCACCTACAACGCCTTCTACAAAGCATACAGAGCAGCCTACAACGCCTTCTGCAAAGCCTACAGAGCCACCTACAACGCCTTCTACAAAGCCTACAGAGCCACCTACAACGTCTTCTACAAAGCCTACAAAGCCAACTACAACCACTATAGTACTACCTCCAAAGCCGCCTCCACATACATGTCCTACTCAACGTCCACAACCACCTCCATGTGGTCTGTATATAAAACCAGGAAATTTAATTCAACGTTTAGTGGTTCAACATAAACCTGGTCCGATTACAAAAACAGTACATCACATAAGAAACTGTGTAAAAGGAATAGTGAATTCGTGGCTGGGTTAGGACTAATAATTTTAGAAAATTACATTTTAAGAGCAACACAATTAAAAGCGTATTTGAAAAACACATATATTTAGTCTAAAAAAATTTCTAACACAAAACATAATGTACGTACTTTTGGATTTTCATTTCTAAAAGAAATATTTTGTAATTTTTTTTTTTTTTTGCAAGTTTAAACTAAATCATTCATTTCAGAAACCACATTTATCACGCAAGTTGAATTATTCAGAAGTCAATAACAGTAAAATCAGTGAAAAATAAACGAGCTTTTAAAGACATTTTTAAACTAAATATTAGGCCAGGTCGGTTTTCATACTAAAACAAAGTGTTTGATAAACTCGGTCTTAAATATTCCTTAAATATTCCTTAGAGAGAGAGAGCAGGCAAATATTATCAGTAGTTTTGTTTTGGTTTTTGATTTACAATTTTTTCTTTTTCTTATTCATGCATTTGAGATTCTAGTGTTTGAAGCATTATATTAACTTTTTCATAATTGAATTTGTTTAAATAAAAACAGCATTGTATTTGTAGCTGATTGGTAATAGGTTTTACCTTTGCAGAGTAGTTATTATTTTAACATTGTTATAATTTGTTACATCGAAATAAAAGTATCAAAAAACATTGTAAGATGGACGCTGACAAAATAAAAGCAATGACAGTGGAAATGTTAAAAGACAACTTGAGAGAGCTTGGTTTGAGTGTTGTGGGCAGGAAAAAAGATTTGCAATTGCGTTTATTGCAGCAAATAGTTTTTGCAGGCGACAAAGACGAAGAAGAAGCGCTAAGTCCCATGTTACGGTGGCGGTCATGGGCTCATCATGGTCATGCATTGTTGTTGTTTCAATGTAAATTAAAAATTTGAGAGCGAGAGCAAGAGAGTAAATTTTCACCACCACGGTCACCAAATGATTCGAAAAAAATACGAAATCATGGGATCAAAGCAGTGTTGCGTTGCGGAATTATTCACAACATTTGTGCTTAGGCACGAAAATAGCACACTTTTAGTCGGAAATGTATGAAAGCAGTAATGAAACCTTGAAAAATACTAAAAGTAGCAAAAAGTGCACTGGTGCTTAGGCATCATATAACCGCCAGCATAACATACTTTCGTCACACAGCTCATCAAACGAAAAAAGAGAGTAAAAAGTGACATGACCAGGGATCATATGACGACCACCATAACATCACCCTAAGGCAGTTGTTACGGTGGTCGTCATATGATCCCTGGTCATGACACTTTTTACTCTCTTTTTTCGTTTGATGAGCTGTGTGACGAAAGAATGTTATGCTGGTGGTCATATGATTCCTCAGCACCAGTACACTTTTTGCTACTTTTAGTATTTTTTTCAACCGATGAGTGTTGCTATTAAGCAGGTTTCATTACTGCTTTCATACATTTCGTACTAAAAGTGTACTATTTTCGTGCCTTAACACAAATGTTGTGAATAATTCCACAACGCAACACTGTTTTGATCCCATGATTTCATATTTTTCTCGAATCATTTGGTGACCGTGGTGGTAAAAATTTACTCTCTTGCTCTCGCTCTCAAATTTTTAATAAACATTGAAACAACAACAATGCATGACCATGATGAGTCCATGACCGCCACCGTAACATGGGATTAAACGAAAATGAATCGACAAATTCAGTGTTTGCTGATGCTGCTACTAATAACTTTGATAGACAAACGGCGATGTTTACGCTGCGTGATATAGAGGACAGCGTGTCATTATTTTCGGGAGATGGTACATACGGTGTGGACCGTTGGGTAAAGGAATTTGATGATGCGGCTGAGACAGTAGGTTGGAATGACCTGCAACGGTATGTGTACGCTAAGCAATTACTCAAAGGTGCTGCTAAATTGTTTTCTCGTGGGTTGGTCGGATGCAAAGGTTGGAAAAGTTTGAAAAAAGCCCTTTTAGATGAGTTTGGGGCAAAGTGGTGTGCTTCAGAAGTTCACTCTGCGCTAAGAAATTGAAGTAAATAGGCTAAAGAAAGCTTACAGGAATATTTGTATGCATTGATAGAAATGGGGAAATCTATTGCACTGGATGAAAGAAGTCTTGTTGAATACTTTTCGGAGGGGGTGCCAGATACGCGTTCAAATAAGCATATGTTATACCAGGCGAAGTGTTTGAAGGAGCTAAAAGAGCAGATTCGCGTATACGAGAAGGTGTGGGGGTCACAATTGTCATCAAACAGAGAGAGCGTACCTCAAGTAGTGTCAGGGAAAAATTTTAGCGAGCAGCTGCCACAAAAGAAAAAGTGTTTCAAGTGTGATAAAGAAGGTCATGTGGCAAAGGAATGCCCGATCTCTGGGGTAAGCAATGTCATCTGCTTTATATATAAGCAAAAAAGGCATTTCAATAGAGATTGTAAAATGGACCCAGTAAAAAGCAATTTAATATTCGTTGGCGTGACAATTAATCATTTCACTTTCAGTGCGTTAGTAGATACGGGCTGTGATTCATGTATAATGAGATACGATACGCTGATTGGGCTAGGTGAGATTGAGCTTAGTAAGCTTGAAATGGACGACGTGGTTTGTAGGGTTACTTTTCATGTGGTAAGAGAACGCGGTATGTCGTATGCGGCTATTATAGGAAGCGACGTGCTGCGGGAGGTAGAACTGGTCTTTAGGGAAGGGACAGTAGAGATTAGAAAGGCTGGGTCGAACAGTAGCTGTGCAGATGGGGTAGCGGGAGTGGTCGAGCCGGAACCCCAGGGTGATGTTTGTGGAGAGGTTGGGCCCAAGCACGAGAAAGGCAATGCTGGAGCGGTAGTGCCAGCGCGCAAGGGTAGACGTGGAGAGGTTGTGCCAGTCTGTGAGGGATTAACTAGCGATGAACTAGTGACCACGGGAAAGGAAAATGGTTGGTGTAGAGAGTTTGAAGCATTGTGCTCAGCCGAAAACGAAGAATCAAACAGGAAAGTGGAAGATAATAACTTATCGCATTTACAGGAAAGTATGGCTAAAGAAGTCGAGCGCTTAATCGCTACTTATATGCCCGAAAAACAAGCTAGTACGCCAGTACGAATGAAACTTGTTCTGTATGATGATAGGCCAGTTTATCAGCGGCCACGTAGAGTATCATATCATGACCAGTGTTACATAGACGCACAGGTAGCGGTCATGCTAAAGAAGGGAATAATACGATGTAGTACTTCCGAGTACGCATCACCGACGGTACTGACGACGAAAAAAGATGGGACGAAAAGGTTTTGTTGCGATATTCGCAAGATAAATGAAAAAATTGTTAGGGATAACTTTCCTATGACTCTTATCGATGAAGCGTTAGACAAGTTGCAGGGTGCGAAAGTTTTCAGCACACTAGATTTAAGAAATGGCTTTTATTATGTGCCAATAGAGCCGGATTCGCGAAAATACACGGCATTTGTTATCCATAGCGGTCAGTTTGAATTTTGTTTTGTGCCATTCGGTATTACAAATTCCCCTGCTATATTTTGCAGATATATTCGAAAATATGAAAAATTGCATCTATTGTAGTAAAAACACATAAAAATAAAAATAAAATAAGCTTGTTTAAACAAAAATGTGACGAATGAGACTCGAAACAGTTATCTTCAAAAACATTTCAAAATTTTTTTACTACACTCGAAAACTTGTACTCTCGAAAAATTTGAAGGCATGTTCATATTTAGTTTCTGAAATATTTTGTTTTCCAAGCTAACACCTTATTCAATAACACAACACCTTAACAATAAAAAGTGTTGTGAGTTCATGAAAACCTAACCGCACAACTACAGTTCTTATTATTTTTCAACTTATTTTTTCAAAATAAAAATCTTTTATTTATAAAATTATTTTTAATTTATATAATAATATTATTTATGATATATTAATAAATGCATTAATTTTGATAAGATATATCATTAAATTATATTAATATCATATTAAATTCATCAAAATCGTTCTTATATTACTTTAACAACATAAAACTTTTCATAAGTCACACCTATTATAAAATCCCACGATAATCCCATGAAAATCTTTGTTACCATCAAAATACAAGAAATATCGCATATTAAAATTTCTCAACAGCATTGGTATGGAATGTCTAACGCACGAGCTAGTAGAGCAATTCTCTACTCACAACCTTGATCATACTTTACCCCTGCTTTACATTTTTACGGGTTGAGGCCGAAGCAAAGTATGAGGTCGCATTTAGTGTTACTTCATAAGAACTTGTTATTTCTAGTCTAGCTGTCAACGCACGACCGACATAAAGCAGTATTGAGTATTAGCTTTCAATGATGATAATGATCCGCGCACACATATTATCATATTCTTTTCTTGTGTGTGAAACAGAGAAAAACGAAGAGCAACTTGGCGTTCGTCAGTTTAAGCTGGAAGTTCATCGATGCAGATGTGTTTTGCGTCCATCTATTCGGTGGCGCAATTTTATTAAGTATGTAAAACCTAATTGGTAGCTAGCCCACCTTCATCAACCATTTCGCTTTCAACTCTAAAACTTTTTAAGTTCGTTCATCCACCATTAGCTTAGTGAAGTTTTCATTGCAAGAGAAGAAATGTCTTTTCAAAGAAAACATATTGTTGCGACTCATAATGCGATAACAAATCATGCATTGCTAGTCGCCATTGTTGTTTTCTATAAAAAAAAAAATCATTTTCCCATTCTTCAGGCATCATTTTTATCTGTGCATTTGTAAAATCGCGCAGTCAGACTCGACTACAACAAGTGCACAACATCAACTGACTTGATTTGCTTAGCAAAAATCAAAACAAAGCAACAGCCGAACGCACTCGATCGAAAGCCACACGAATAAACTTAAAGAATACATGTGTCGACGTTGCTCAAGCAACATTTTGTTTCCAAACACGTGTTTTTGGGAAATTAAAATGTGTCTGACACTCATATAAAGGGTGTTTTTTATAGAGTGATACAACTTTGAGTTAGCATCATTGCATTATTTTACCACCCATTTAACAGCTGAAAGTTTTTTTTTGTTTAATTTACCTTGACATTTTATTATAAATCGACTTACACTAGAGCAATGAGTAAAAATTGTGGAAATTTTTAATCAAAATAATGGTTCTGTTCGTCAAACTTATCGTGCACTTCGTCCATTTTATGGCGTACATAATCGTCCTTCAGAGCTGCTAATTCGAAGAACAATTGATCGTTTTCGGACCACATTTACTGTTACTGATAATGTGCATCCCGTGAGACGCTGAACAGTGCGCACTGAAGAATCTGTAGCCACTGTACAGAAAAGCATTGAAGATAATCCTAATCAATTAATTCGTTGCCGTTCTCAGCAACTGGGGTTGTGTCCTTCCACTTTGTGGAAGATTTTTCGAAAAGATCTCGGCTTAAAACCTTTCAAGATTCAACTTGTGCAGGAATTAAAGCCAAACGACCATCGTCTGCGCTGCCAATTCGGCGAATGGGCTGAAGCACAAATTGATATTGATTTTGAATTTCTATGGAAAATTTTATTTTCCGATGAAGCCCATTTTTGGTTGAATGGGTACGTAAATAAACCGAATTTTCGTATTTGGAGTGAGCAGAATCCACAAGCGAAACACCATTACATCCACGGAAAATTACTGTTTGGTGCGTTTTATGGACTGGCGGAGTCATTGGCCCATATGTCTTCAAGAACGATGATGGTCAGAATGTTACTGTCAATGGTGAACGGTATAGGAACCTGATTCGAAGTTTTTTCGTACCTCAATTAGATGGCATTAATCTTGCTGATATGTGGTTCTAACAGGACGGAGGTTCTAAAAGTACTCAAGGAAACTTTTGACGAAAAAATAATTTCACGAAATATCCCAATTAATTGGCCCCCAAGATCGTGTGATTTAACCCCATTGGATTATTTTCTTTATGATTGTGTAAAGTCACTTTCTATGTCGATAAACCACAAACAATTGAATACCTGAAAATCAACATTCGAAGAGTTATTGGCCAGATACGGCCGCAAATGCTGCGAAAAGTTTGTGTAAATTGGTGTTCCAGATTGCGCCTTGTACGCGCCAGTTGTGGCAATCACATGGCCAAAATCATATTTAAACATTAATGTCGTAAAATTTTCTATCCAATAAAGCTCGTTTCATTGATATTCAAAATATGGTATTGTGTTTTATTATGATTTAAACTTGTATCACTCTAAAAAACACCCTTTAGATACACAAAATTATTTTACTCTCTTGGACTAGTTATAAACTTGAAAGGGTTAAGACATTGTGAATAGACCATAATACATAAAGACTTCAAATTTTTTAACGTAAATCATACAAAAAATTATATTCCAACAACATTTTTTTATTGTTTTTTTAGCGCAACTTTTCGCTGGGTGGCGTAAAAAAGCAATCGTTTTCGACCAGGGTCAAGATATCTTGTCCCAATTTATCGGAAACGAAAAAATTAAAGTACATATAATAAGGGTACTTGTTACTGCAACCTGTACTAGAACTATTAAGTTTCATTATAATTTGCAATCGCTACGGTGATTTTAAGGGTTGAAAAGTATAGGTTTTTTTAAAAAAGTCACGCTATTTTTTTACTGTTGGGCCAAACTCTCAAGAAATATCTTAAATTTAGATTTCTTAATTATTTTTTTAAGTGCAATGTCACCTTAAATTTAAAAGTTCAAATGCATATTAATATTCAAGCATTTTGGAAAAGAGTATATTAATGTGATATTTCTTCGACATCTTAATTAAAGATTTTGGGCTAAAATCGGGCTCAAGGTCACTTTTTTAATATAAAACAATTTTTTATTTGTTTCTATTATTAATTTTATTTCGTCCAATATTTCGAACTCCACAGGAGTTCAGTTTCAGGGACACTTTGGTATGTTTACAAAAATATAAATATTTTACAATTTTAACATAGTGAAAAGCAGAACTAAAAACTTATGTACTAAACATTAAACAAAAAGTTTAAGACTAACAATTTGGTAGACGTACAAGAAGACAAAAAGAACAGATATTTCCTTAAACTATATAGCAGCACCCGCGACATTGTCGTTTCGTTGCCTACTGAGTTTTATATTGTTAGTTGTTTCGTAAGTAGGTGTCGGTAGCTTTGAGCGCATCTATCTGTGCGTGTAGAGATTTCATATTTAACCGTGCCATAGCAATAAGATCCTATAAGTTTTTCCGATAGTCCTGGTTCATACGTTATCGATTTATAGATTTTTAGTGGTTCATCTGTACGTGACTTTGTGTGTTTTTGTGTTCTTGTATTAAATCTATCCTAAAATATTTATTATCTTCACAATAATGTCTATATACAGCTCTTCTTCGTCAGTACTTTTCTTATGAAATTGTTTACCATAGCAATAAGATCCTATAAGTTTTTCCGATAGTCCTGGTTCATACGTTATCGATTTATAGATTTTTGGTGGTTCATCTGTGCGTGACTTTGTGTTTTTTTGTGTACTTGTATTAAATCCATCCTAAAATATTTATTATCTTCACAATAATGTCTATATACAGTTCTTCTTCGTCAGTACTTTTCTTATGAAATTGTTTACCGTGTTCATTATCATTCTTTTTTGATGTTTGAAGTGTAATTTATGAGACGTCCTGAAGCCGTAGTTTTATGATACCAGTCAAGTTTTTATTTATTGTCTTTATTTATGATCAAGGTGTCTAAGTATGGTAGTTATCCTTTATTCTCTTCTTCTTTGGTAAATTTTATATTCTTATGGAATTTTTTTTAAATGTTAAGGTATGATATTTTGTCATCAATCTTGGTTTTTCGTCTAGTTGTTCCAGGCAGGTGTCTAAAAGTTCTTCCGTGATTATATCTATAACTGGTGACCCCATAATAAGGGGTGACCCCATTGGCATCCCTTTTCATTGTCCGCAAGCTTTTTCGTCGTATTTAAAATATCTATTATCTTTGATGCAGAATTTGAAGATGTCAATAAAAAGCTAGTTATTTTATTGATTTTAAATCAAGCCCCATTTCATCTCCTCTACTTTGATCGCGAAGTCTACTGGAATGCTTGGAAATAACGCAACCTCGTCATCTTCTTCAGCTTCTTCATAGCTCTTTTGTCGTCATATATATACATTTCATTCACTCGGTCTTTAAACTTCACCAAGTCTTTTACGTTATATTTGGAGTCTTTCGTCAAGTTTTTTGAAATGTTTTATAGATATTTCCTTATGCTGCTGAGCTTACCGATGAGCAAATAGGTCGTAGTGGCACGTTTTCTTTGTGTATTTTTGGAAGTCCATATATCCTCGGTGCTATAGACGTTTTTGTCAATAATTTGTTTTTATCTTGAATAGTAATTGTGCTTTTTTTTACTAGTTTTTCGATAATTTTTTTCTGTTGAAATGTCGAAGTAGGATCTCTTTTTAATATTTTGTATGTTGATGTGTCTCATAGCATTTGTCTCATTTTCATTCTATAGTCCAATTTATTCATAGCAATAGATACGTTTCCTTTGTCCGCTTTAACAATTAATACATTTTTATTTTTTGTAAAAACCATTTCTTTCTATTTTTTGGCGATATCGCCGCCCATAACGATATATGATTCTGTTTGGGCTCTAGCATATTAGTTTCTGCCATTGTCAGCAGATAGGTGGTTGCCGACAGAAAAAATAACTTTAATTGAGAAATAATCATTCTGAATAGATGGTGGGCGTTGAATCAGGGTTATTTTGGCAACCCCGGCCGCTACAATTCTGTAACCAAATGATGCTGCAAATTTTATGAAGCTGGACGTCATCACATATGATGAGAAATAAATGTCAAATACCAAACCACTCAGTAATTAAAGTCCTCGTTTTTCCAACTTCTTCCACATTTCGCATAAGCTCACACAAACACGCAGGTATGACGTGCCTGCTCCATCTCCAACTCCAACTTCAAGCCCAACGTTATGCTTCACTGATTAAAAATTTTGTGACTTACGCAATTTTTTGTTTTCTTTACTCATTAATTTAATTTGTTACATTGAACCTTTTTTTAAAAAAGTTTTGTAGAAATAGTCTTAAAACAAACTTACTTGCAATGCATTTAACAGCTTACCAGGTAAGCAGATAAAGAAAAAATACTGTAATAATGCGTGACTGTTGAAATGTTTTTGAACTTGTTGTATTTGATTTTATTTTGCAATTAAGTTACGTCATCATGTGACAAAGTAAGAGGTAGAAAGAAAGCATGGGCGTTACAAAAACGTGACCTAATTTCAAGTTGGGATTATTTGTGTTGTTGTAGTTGCTTTTTTATTGACTTGAATAATTTTTAACCTTTCAAGAATGTCAAAAGTAATGAACTGCAAATAAAAGAACGCAAATCAGAATGAAGGATTTGTAGAAAATTAAAATTAAATTTAATTAGAAGTTTTTTAGCGATAGCGTTAATTGAAAGAGGGAAAAGATGTAGAGGAAATGCAGAGTTGGCGATAAAGTCTGCAAGCTATGTTTTTGAATAATGAAAACTTTATACCTAAAGAAAAAGGTGTATTCACACTACAAACGTAGCGGCGGCATCAGTCAAAATGAGAAAGTTATTTTTTCACGTTTCGGCTTGCGATGACTGTGTTATTTTTATTCTCTTCCGTTTACTAATGATTTCGGTGTAAGATTTAGCGCCTAATTTTGTATATCGATACGCAAGACAAGAGAAGCAACAGCATTTTGTACTGAAAAAAGTAGTGCTTCTCGTGTCTTACTTGTCGTTGGTTTGCGTTTTCGATATACAAAATAAAGCAGTTACTTACTTACTTCTGTGCACATATCAACCCACGGTTGGGTTACGGCTGACCCTCTCAGCTTTCACCAGGCACCTCTGATACGCACTTGGTCACACCGAGCTAGTAAACATAACTAATTTGACATTAAGGGAGGGGTCTGGGTTTCAGCGTAAAAAAAAACACTTTTTTTGTGATTTTTTATCTCAAATATCGATTGAGCAATTTTATTCAAACCTTCTATACATTATTGAGCATAGTTTTGACTATGTTCTGTAAATTTTTCATGCAAAAATATTAAATCATTAGCCCGTGACAGAGCTTCCCCCAGGACGTCTTGAAAAAAAAACAATTTGCGGTGTTCACTGTAACTCGGCCGGAAATTATCTGAAAATGAAAAACCATAAAAATTTAGTTAAATTATAAACAAATCTTCCCCCCAACGTTCTCTGATTATTTTTTTTTTAATTTAAAAATTTTTGGCGGCCATCTAAAGTGTGAACCGTTATTTTCGACTAAAATTTCCGCCATTTTGTGGGTGGGAAACACCCTTAATGTTAAAAAAAAAATTTTTACTAAACGTAGGGGGGAGGTATTTTATATGAAGAAAATGTGTACAAAGTTTGAAATGAATCGGTCGAGTAGTTTTCAAATGGCAGTGAACACGGACTTTGAAAAAGTAGTTTTGAGAAAAACGCGTTTAAAGTTTAGCTGTTAGAGTTAGAGCGTTAAAGGCCCCGAGACTAATTAAACAATAACTTCAAGAATATTGCTTAGATCGGATTAAAATTTTGAGGACATATTCTTGAAATGTTAAACAATAAGATAAAACAAAAAAAAAAAAATCGATTTTTCGAAAGTGAAAACCCAGACCCCGCCCTTAAGTAATTTAAAACACTTCTTTTATATCCATAGATATAAGCTGTGGATTTATCTTATCCCTAAATGATACTTGTAGTGAAATTTTCTTATAACCTACGACAACTTTTAATGTTAATTCGTTAGAAATTAATGAGTAAGGTTAAAATATTTTACTAAATTTCACTATAGATGCGTGTCAATGACATAAAGAAATTTTCTTGCTTTTAAATTAAGCAAATTTCTAAATTTAGATTTTACTTGAAAACCATTTTAATTTATTGAAATTATTATTCCTTATCTGTAGTTAAAAAAAAATGTTATAAAAAATTTAAGTTATTGCACAACCCAGTTGGAAAAGAAGCCCTGCTGTATATCTGCTGGCAACATGCCTCGGAAGGACAGGAAACATGCTCGCCGCTATACCCTCTTATATCTTTTTTTTTATAGGCAATGCCGTATGCATCTTAGGGTATGGATTTAGAAGTGATACATCTCTGCCAAATGAACTGCCGAAGCAGCAATACTGAATAATTCTTACGGCATTAATGCTGCATTCATACCTTGAGGTGCATGCTGCTTTGTTGCCACGGCAGTTCATTCATTATCCATTCGACCATTGCAGTTGTTGCCAATCGTCGCTTAACCTGCTTCATTAAGAATAAACGTACAGAGTAAGAAAATTATCGCGGTTGCTTTGTTATATAAGCATTTAATGCAAAAAGCAGAACGAAATCACTAAAAAAATAAAACAAACTAAAAAAAACAAAACTAAAAGCCATTAAGAAAAAAAAAAATTATGTGTCTGATGGGATTTGAGCCCACAATTCAAGGTTCCAAAATACATGATTAAAAACTAAGGCCCTAGCCAACTGAGCCATTCGCATTTCTGTGATTTTGTAGAAATAATATACAGAACAACATTGATAGCAAAAGTGCTTCGACGAAAACACAAATTGTCAGCGAATTACAACAATCATGAAAATATTGAAGTTTTTGTCCCTTAAAATTAATCTGAATTTTGCATTAGCAAGCTTGATACCTTATTATGATACAGTTGTTTTTATACTTATATTGAATGAGTTTATGTTGTGCTATAAAAGATCTTAGTTCTTACTGTTCTGATGCTTTTTGTTAATAAATAATAGTAATAATAATAAAAAGTAAAGAGAAAGTTTTCAAAATTTAAAAAATAGATTTCTTGACTTAGCATTAAAATTATAACTTGCCACATTCCTTCCATCAGCAGGCCTGCTTTGTTTTTCATATGGGAATTTACAGAGATTTTTCATGTATGGGCAATTCAGCCAAAAGTGCCCTTTTTTTAAATGAAAAATGGAAAAATAAAACTTGAAGATAGAATTATGCTTTCTTTACACTATTTGGCCTCATAGTAAGTTAAAATCACTTGAAGACACATGGTTTGACGTCATGAAATTGATTTCTATGCATTTTGTGTGGTTTTGAGTGGTTATAGGAATGACACAAACAATTTTCTTTTTATTTCTCTCTTCCATTCCTTACTTTTTACATTTTTTTTTCTAATTTCCTTTTTTTATGCTTTGCTGCCTTACTGCATTATTCTGTATCAGAAGCACACAAACGATGAGAAAGATGCAAGAAGCAATAAAATTTTGTATAGAAGAAAATATTGCTTCTCTTGTCTTTATCATCGTTGGTGTGCTTCTCCGTGATACAGAATAAAGCATTAAGATTTCGGAATTTTTTAACTTTTTTTTATTTCTTCCTTTTAAATTGCATTTCCCTTGAGTGATGGAGTACTCAACCAACTTTTTCCACTTAAGTTTTTATACTTATTTAATAATATATTACAAGAATTTTAAAAATTAATTACTATAGAAATAGCTCGCGTGCGCGGCCACAAAACTCATAAAAATTCTGGTGCCAGTTTCGTAACGGTAAATTGCTGTGTATACAGTACCAGCTAAAATAAAAATAAAATATTCTTTAATGCAATTTAATGTCAACTTACAATATATAAAGTAGAGCGAGGACGATTTGTCAAAAAATATACTGTTATAATTTTCACAAAAAATTTAACGCATCGCTAAAAATTTTAAAGCGGATATTGTTCCTTAATTGTTTGACTTGCCAATCATTTATATTCCAAATTATTTAACCAAATCGTTTTCTCGGGATGGAATGAAACAGAAGAAATTAAAAAAGTTGCAAATATTCCTACTTGTGAAGAGGATTTGACAGAGTCTTAGGAGTATTGAACAGAATGAACTAGGAACTCGCTTCCCGCACTGTTTCCAGAAAAAAAATATTCAGGCAATAAATTAATATTGCTTTGTTTATGTTATATTTTCGAGCAGTACTTGTAAGCATTTCAATCTTATTTTTAATTTAGAGTTGTGCTTGTTGAAGAGCTTCTTCATCAATAACCCTTTCAGAGTGCTTTCTATTGTTTGCATTGGGCATGTAATACTAAAATTGATAATAATTAAAAGCATAATAACAAGAGAAATATCAATAGCAGCTCTAAGAAAATAGTATGAGGATTTTAATATTTGATAAATCCCCCTACTTGGTATATGTTAAATCTTTACCTCATTATCAAATCAAATCTTTACCAACACTATCAAATACTATTACACAACTGATGATAGAATAATCTTTATTGGATAATTAATAGTTTAAATTGCTGAGAGGTAAAGGATTGACGTATAACTAATGTTACCAACTATACTTACTTTGTAAGTATCATACTTATTTTCAGCTTCATATACTTACTAAAATTCCATACTTATAAGTATACTTACTTTTAAGATTTATACTTAATTATGCTTACTTTTCAGCTCCGGTTGAACGTCTTTATTTGCAAAAGTGGAAAAAGTTTGAAAATTGTAACCAACAGCGTTAAAAATACAGACTCTGGAGTCAATTTTATTTTTAAAAAATAATATTGAATACAGCTGTGTCGAATTTTACAATTTTTTAAAGACAAGACCTGAAATATTAAGGGTGTACTGTAGTTCGTCGGCTAAAAAAATAGGCTATTTTTGGGAATTTCTCGTGAGCTTGCTATGAAAGATATGTTTATATAAGTAATAAGGAATGATAAATGAAGTCTTACAGCCTTATTCAGAATCGCATTTTAAAGGCTACGTATTTTTAAACAGGCTTTAAAAAACAAAACCTTATTCAGAATGATGTTTTTGCCTAAAGCAACGTTTTTTAAAAGCTGCGTAACTTAAACGCCGAAATTGGCGTTTAAAGGTTGCGTAAGTGCCGCTCAAAAGATTTTGTTGCAACTTCTTCTTTGTTTATAAACGTCAATTGTAATTGTGAAATTTTTGTTCTTGTAGTCTATAAAGCTAAAAATGTCTTCAATATTTGAACATTTTGCGAACGATATTGACATGATAGACGGGCTTTATCCTGTGCAACAAAAAAAAAATTTATAAAAAGAGAACGAATCCAATGGAACTGAGGGATAATGAGTTTCGCCAAAAATATCGCTTCTCCAAAGCAAACATGGTAAAACTAATAAATATTGTGCGCTCGGACTTCAGTGACCACAAAAAGGGTGGTCATATTCCAGTGGAGCTTCAAGTCATGGCCGCTATTCGATATTGGGGTCGAAACGAGGTTAAATATTATTATTAAGGCTGACGCTTGAAATTTCTTTAAACTGCATTCTTTTATAGATCCAAGATGATGGAGCAGATATATACGGTTTCAGCCAGCCGACCCTCAGTAAAATATGTAAAAAAGTTGCTATAGCATTTGCTTCAAGAAGTCGACAGTTTATTAAAATGCCTAGACTAGCATCAGAACAAATAAGTGTGATGAATGGATTTCGTGCCATTAGACAGTTTCCTCAAGTGATTGGTGCAATAGATTGCACCCACATAAAAATTAGAAAAGTTGGTGGACTGGCTGGACAATACTATATTAATAGAAAAGGTTTCTATTCCATAAATACCCAAGTTATATGTGACTCCTCACTAAAAATAAGGGATATAGTTTGTCATTGGAGGGGAAGCACGCATGATTCCAGAATATATAGAGAAAGTCGTGTTAAAGAACGCTTTGAAAATGGAGAATTCAAAGGACGATTGCTGGGTGATGGAGGCTATGCATGCACCAATTTTCTATTTACTCCCATCTTAAATCCCACAACCCATGCAGAAACTCAATATAACATTGCTCATATAGCAACACGTAATACTGTTGAAAGATGCTTTGGAGTATGGAAGCAAAGATTTCGAATTTTGCTTACTGGTATGAGAAGCTCATTACAAACAATAAAGACGACAGTAGTTGCTTTAGCTGTTTTGCACAACTTAGCTGTTGAATTTCAAGATCAGTCGATAGGTAATTATTGTCTTTAATTTTTACTATTTATACTTAATACAAATTTCTTTAACAATACAGAAAATGACAACGATTTCAATAATATCCTTCAAGAAGAAAATGATGATTTGCTGCAACTGAATTCAAACCAAAATACGTCCCGCAGTGTATTTATTTCCCAACGTTTCCAATAAAATTGACAACAACAACAGATTTTTATTTTATTACATTTATTTAACTTTTTCCAAAAAAATTCATTTATAAAAATTAATTTAAAAAAACTAAATTATTAAAATTTTTAGAAACTAAAATAAAAATAAAGATAAATAAAAATTTTGTTAAATAAAGACAAACTAAAAGGAACATAAATATATATATAATAAATAATATAAAATACAAAAACACAATGTAAGTTATTTAATCTATATAAAATGTTATTTTAAAAGCACCAAGCAATAACACAAAAAGTAAGGGAAGCATAAAAGCAAATTAATCAATCACACACAAAAGTAAACAAATCATAAAGAAATCACATATAAAAAGTAAACATAGCAGAAAAGAAAATACAACAATCACAAACAACAAAGAAGCATACAAAATAACATTTAACACGCATATAAAACGAAGAAAATTAAAATATGCAAATTAAATCGAAAGCAAAAATTAAAAGAAGCACAAATTATTTACCTTTTCTCAAAAGATTTTGTAATCTTACGGTGTGCTCTTTTTCCCGTCGCGCATTTTCTTCCTTTAAATTTTGAACTTCTAGCTGAAGAATCTCCATCTTCTTCTCGTGTTCTATCCTCATCAGATTCTTTGAGAGTTCCAAAAGCTCTATTTTCATATCCTCCGATGTCACCTAAAACAAATGATAGTTAGTATATCAATAAGATTTTTGCTTGAAAATAAAATTCTTACTGCGGGAGTTTTTGCGCGCCTCTTCTTTGCTTGGGGTTCTGGAACAGCACACACTTCATCCTCCTCAACACTTTCACCAAAAACGTGTTCGATTGCCGGCTCCTCAATGTCTTCAATTAAATATTCGGCAGGTCCCTATGAAAAATATTTATACAAAATAAGAAGATTGGCTTTCTCAAGATACTTACAATATCTGCGTCGCAATCAAATTGATTGCTGTCTACAGCAAACTCCTGCGGTAGCAGAGCCAACAATTCTGCATCTTCCCTGTTTGGAGACTTTGGGGGGGGTCCACCACCAGTTGCGCTTTGACTTTTTTTGTGCTCTGATAGGCGAGCTTTTGCCTGCATTTTACTGCCTCGCCACTGGCACTGTATTTGCGCTACAGTTCTTATGGCTGTGCTTGCTTGATTGAATCTAAAAAATAATAATTTTAATTATTATATATTATAATAGTACAAAAGACGTTACGATTCTAAGACTTCCTTCCATGCTTCTCGCTTCTGTCTCGACGTGTTGGTATCCACACACTTATTCTCAATTATTTTTATCTTCTCTGTTACCAGCTGTCGAAGAAGTAACTAAAATCACACAAAAATACGATTACATTCGTTATAGAAGTATGAATCAGATGAAATACTTTACCTTATCTGTAGAATCCCAATTTTCAGATCGCTTTCTCTTTGAATCCATTATTGTTTATTTTTTTATACAGCTGGTTGTATTATTTATAAAATGATCCGTCAAAGTAGTTAACTCACGATTGCATTTTTGCAAATGTAATAGATTATTGTAATAGGTTTCGCTTATTTTTGACACAACGCTAGTTTAGTTTTACACTGAATAAAAAATGATTATGAATAACAATTTCAGCAAGGCTGCGTAAAGAGTTATTAAAGGTTTAAGCAGTGCCCAACTAAAGAAGCGTTGAAGTGTTGCTTAAGGAAATATATTGAATAACACTGTTAATTTATAAAAATAAAAAAAAAATTATTAATGTTTTTTAATAATTTGGAGGCAGGTCGGTTCCCACACGATATCTCGGCATCTGTTTATCTGAAACAGAAAACCAAAGTGTTTTAGATTCAATATGACAAGGACTATAAAATAGACTATTCATATTAATTTTTAGCAATTGTTGGTAAATTTAAGTAACAAAAACCAAAAAAAATTTTTTTTTTCGCTGTTATTTGTAAAAAAATACATAAAAACATCAATTTTTTTAACACGATTATAGTTTTTTTGTAAGTAGTTTTCTGTTAAATATGTGGTTAAAATTTCAGAAGGATCAGCCCACCGGAGAAATAGTGTTGGGCGTCCGTGAAAACGTAGTTTTGAGAAAAACGCTTTTAAAGTTTTTTAAATGCGTTCTAACATGAGTTTAGGTAGAGAAAGTTTTGGGTTGAAAAAATTATTTCATAAAAATTTAATACAATATTCTTAGTACATATACAAAAATTGTAAAAAAAAAAGAAAAAACTTTCGAAAGTGACCAATTAGACTTCACACTTAAATAAAATTTACAGCCAAGACAAATACGATTTCAAGCAAAAAGAAAAAATCAAATTAATGTAGCGCTTCAATTCAGTGACAGTGAGAGCGAATAATGATAACTTTTCTTTGGTCTCTGTATACATTTGAATGTGATTTTTTTATTTTTTTTTTATTTGACTACTTTGAAAGTGCGTATAACTTTTAATTTTTTGTTATGCTTTTGTTTGTTTTTAAACTATTTTATATATTAGAAATATATATGAATTTCAAATATATAAAATTAATATTTTGTTTATTTTTTATCTGAAGACTTTTTGGTTTTAGATAGATTGTATACACAAAACTTTTCAAGGAAAACAAAAAGAGGGTGTGACAATATTTGTCTAAGAATATTGTGGGTTCTATTGATTTTAACATTAATAAGTAAATTGTATCAAAAAAATATTCAATTTGTTTTTCTAAGGTAAAATACTTACTTATACTTATTTTAAAAAATTATACTTACTAATACTTACTTTTCAGTGTTCTAAGAAGCAAATATACTTATTTTTTAATAACATGAGTTGGTAGCATTACGTATAACCATCACATTTCACGAACAAATATAAAAAAAACCAACTGGCCATTTCAGGCCTTGGAAGGACTTTGACCTAGCTTCTATTGATCAATTGTGTTGTGCGTGTTTTATGCTAACTCCGAACGGCTTATGTTCTCAAGAATCTTTCAAGGCCATTTTTACTCTCTGAGGTTTGCCATTGTCTGCAGAGAGGTGACGACCGAACAGAAAAATTAATTCAATTGAAAAAACTTTCTGAGCTGGAATTGAACCCAGGATCGCGGTTCTGTACCTTAGGGGCCACACACTCTGCCCACTAGGTTACGGCCGCCACGAAAAAATATATTTACGCAAAATTAAGAACAAAGCACCACAAAAAATTAAAAACATATAGCAACTAGCACGTCACAGATACGACTGGTATTTTCATATGAAATGCTCAATGGATGACAGAAAATAATTGACAATTGTGTGCGCTCTGTGCGAAGCATGGTTGCCGTTATATTTGAAAATGACAAAACCTCCTTTCGTCAGAATATCCTTGATCTACTTTTAAGACAATAAACTGTATTAATAAAAAAGACACAGTTTCGATAGCATCATAAGTGCAGACGTAAAATTCTTTAATATTCAGTAATAGAGAAATATTCGGCCTTTTTAATTTTTATTTTTCAAAATTATTTTTTTTATAATTTAATAATAATTTTTTTTGTATTGTAAATATTTTGTTTTATATTTTAAGTTAGTGATAAATTTGTTGTTCTTGTTAATTTTTATGCTGGTTCAAATTAAATGTAATATGATGTTATATTTATTTATCTATCTATGACAAATGTTAATTTTAATCAATGTTTTTGGCAATAAAAAAATACATAAGGGTTCTTATTAATAGGGCTCATAATGTGTAGGGTTCTTTTACACATTAATATGACAAAGAAGGGAGAATTATCAAAATACAGATGTATAAATTGGGCTCAATTAATTACAATGAGGAAGTGAAAATTAAAGCGAGAACCATACAAACAGTAAAAATTAAGATAGACACGAAGATTCCGATGGTAGCGGTAAATAAACAGGAGGTTAGGCTAGAAATTTATATAGAAGAAAGTTTAACGAACGTAAGGGACGGTACCGCGTATGTATCCATTTTATATTCGAATAAATAGGATGTTATATTACCGTGGCAGTATAAAGCAAAATTTACAAATTATAGCATTTTTAAAATAAAGTCAGGCTCAATATATGAAGTAAACGAGTTTAATGTAAAGGAAATGATTACTAAATGAACTCAAACAATTAAATTAGATGAAAATTTTAACTTAGAAAAACGGTCTGCAAGCGAAAATTTAATAACTGCATACCTATATTTTTCTTTTGGAAGTGGATAAATTAACATACATCCTGTTATAAAACACGAAATTTAGGTTCAGGCAAATCAGCCTCCGCTAAATGAAAAACAATATAGATTACCTTAAAGATTTCAGGAAGGTAAATGACGCCACAGTTAAGCAGGTTTTCCTAATAGCAAGGATAGATGAAATATTAGATCAATAAGGGCACTGTTGATATTTTTTCAACCTTAGATTTGGCCAGAGGGTACCACTAAGTTCTCATGAGCAAACAAGATAGCATTTAGTACAGCATTTGGTCATTAGCACAGCATTTGGAATTCAATAGATAGCCATTTGGACTCACCGGAGCTCCAGCGACTTTCCAGCGATTAATGAATCATACGTTGACTGGATTACAAGGAATAGATTGTTTCGTTTATTTGATGTAATAGTTTATGGCAAAAATTTACAACAGCATGGGGAAAGATTAGTATAGGTATTTCAGAGGCTTAGGGAAAATTTCTTAAAGTTGAATACGGAAAAGTGTCAGTTTCTTCGTAGAGAAATATCATACCTGGGAAACAAATGTTCTGAATTTTGTTTTAAGAACATCGAGCTTACATTACTGCTACTATTTTGACGACTTAAAATTAGAGGTTTTTGAACATAACAGCACAAAAACAATGAACCGTTATTTAATTTAAAAATGTGACTGAATTACTATTATGAGCATTTCTTAAGTACCTGTATTAAGCAGCAAAGAGAAACATAATAGCAAATTTTTCACTACGATTAACATACAAATTTGTATGTAGGAGTTTTTAGATACAGTCATTTCTTCGATTGTTATTTTGATCTATCTTGAACACCAGAGGGCGCTATAGTACAAATCTTTTACAAAACTACTGAAAACTCCTAAACTGATTTTGCGATTAACATTATAATAGGCATATATCAGTTTTTGGGTACGGTGAGTCTTTTATGACTTTTTTATCTATCTTTATTTAACACCAGGGGTCGCTGTAGTACAAATTTTTAATAAAATTCATTAGCAGTTTAGGATTCGAATGTGTTTTCATACATTGCTCAAAATCATGTCAACCACAATTGGGGATTATGGCAGCGAAATGAAAGAATGTCGATGATTTGAAATGCATAATTCAAAATGCAATTTCTGTACCATTACATTCGTTTAAATCGGTTGATTGTGTGACTAATCCGGACGAAGCAACCAATTATCCGACTGAGTTAATGAATTCATTGGATTTGCCAGAACTACCATCACATATATTACGATTTCGATCTATTATCATCATTCTGCGGAATCTCAAGTACTGAAACTGTGCAATGGAACAAGACTGGTAGTGAAGCAACTCAAGAAAAATGTCATTCAAGAAACGATACTTAAAGGCAAATTAAATGGCGGGGAAGTGCTTATTTCGAAAATTCCACTGATTTCAACCAATTTTACTTTTCGAGTTCACACTCATTCAACTTCCGATTCGCCTTGAAATCATCGTGATAATTCATAAATCAATAATCTTTACAAGTGTTATTATTCTCAAATCCCCATGATTCTTGCATAATAAATTAAATGTGATATGTTTACGTGTTAGAAAACATTCATCTTTGTTAATTGACTTGCCGGACAACAAAACGAAGAATGTACCTAATGTGACCAACCGTTCCGAAAAAATCTTGATCATTCCGCAATTAAAAGGTAAGTTTAGCTTCGGAACACCGAAATTGTTTTGGTCTGTTCTGAAATATACTGAAATTTCCCTCAGATCAACAAAAAATTTAAGTTAAGTAAAAAAAAAAAATGCCGTTTAACTGGCGGTAAATCGCACAATCTGGCAAGGTGTCAACCCCATACTTTTGGATGAGTCAATTAATTTGTGACCTCAGATTATAATATATTTTTCTTCTCTAGCGTAAACTTACGAAAGATTAGGAAACTTCGGAAGAAAAAGGATAGCCTTATGTCCTGTTTATGCCAAATTGAAGACAAAAACTTCCCCAGTTTCATGTGATCCAACACTACTTAAAAGCTTTGAGGTATTTGAAATATTTCAAACTAAAATCACTGTCCACAATACGTTAGTTTCAATAAACTGCACACAGATTGGGCTGAACATAAACCTTTTGTCTGAAAGCTGTGTAACATTGGCTAAATCGTTTTTAGAAATGTAAGTTTTCTGTCTTTTTATTTCTTATATTTACTTTCAATCGACCTTCCAGAGTAAATAAATGCCTAAGCCGTGGTACTTGTGTTTTTAACGCAGTTTTGCAAGAAAAATATACATTTATTAAAAAAAAACAAAAGCGAAAATTATGTAGGGATGCTTGCTGCGATACTTGTAGGGATGTGCAAATTGAATTCGAAATAAGTCGAAAGTCGACTTTTGCTTGATAATTTTCGACTTTTGGCAATCGACTTTCTGATATTAAAAAAAGTCGTAAGTCGACTTTTGCTTTCGACTTTTACTTTCGACTTTTTTCATTTTATGCGAAACAAAAACCTTAACGCTAATCTGAGAACTGTCATCTCTAAACTAATAAACGAAATAGCTGTTTAACAACAAATAAAGCGGCGTTGGCAACTTTTGATTTGATAAATATAAAATAATGGTCGGCAAAATTAAAAAAAGACACTGTAAGTGGAAGTGTGACAAAGCAATTGCGTATCATCTGATTATGTTACATGCGTAACAAAATGTTTTAATTAAATTGCCACTATTTTAAAAGCAGGTAAAAAAAACATTACAACAAACACATAGAAAAATCAAGAATACTGGGTAACAATTGTTACTTTGCCAGAATAGAGCTGTTAATACAAATTTATATTTACAATATTCAAACTACGCTCAAATCGATTAATTTTTCATTATAGAAAACAGAGAAATGTTCTGCTTTAAGTCAAAATGGCAAGAATTTAAAACGAGTGCTTGGCATTGAAATTACAAAAAGATTTACAATATTGAATTGATCCTAGGATCAAAAAGCACGCTTTTCAAAATATCTGTGAGCGTTCTGAAGCAATCTTTCACCTTGGTAAGCAGCAGTACATAAATAATTACTGCAAATATTTCCCCCCCCCCCTCTATTCAGGTGATCTTTTAAATGCCGTGATGAGACAAACAAGAATTTCAAATGAAGAAGTTGTGACAGTGGCATCGACATCGACATCTAATAATCAAGAATCCGATAACAGTGACATATTATGTTTTTTGGATGAGGGGGTCAAAAAAAACATGGACTCTACAACTGATGAAATTGATGAAATCGAATTTATCTGGCTCGCCCAGCTGTTGATCGAAAACTTAACAAAAATCCGGTTGTTGTCTGGAAATGCATGAAAACTGAATTTCCTTTTGTTTGGGCCATTGCAAATAAATATTTATCAATTGTTGCAACTTCAGTGCCATCCGAAAGGTTATTTTCTCATGTGTTGATCTCATGACGAACCAATGCCGAAACAGGATTTCGCCAGAACATCTTAACATGTTGGTTTTTCTACGTTCAGTTGGTGAAGACATGTGGGTTTCTTAACTGTGCATTAACTTGTGCACAAATATATCGAGCCCTAACCGCCGAATTAACGTAAGCACCTCTTTTTCAAAATTAAGTTTTAAATGGCAAACGATAGTACGACAACAAAGTCGTCAACTCCAAAAATTTCACATCTCTACGTTAAAATGTTCTAAAGTTATATCTTATGCAAAAAAAAACAAGGAAAATATTTCTTTTGTAAAATTTCAGCCCAATTATGAATAATTTTTCCTGGGGAATCGGAAAAGGGAGTTTTCATTTTTAAGGTAGCAGATAGAGACATCACATTTTATTTACTTTCATTAATATTGAATGTTGATGAAGAAATTGGCAATAAAAATTTCCAAAATATTCTTAGATTTTATTTTGAAAATTTACTCTCCCTCTTCCGATTACCCTGGAAAAATTATTCATAAGAAGTCTGCTTATCTATGTAAGAACTAAAATTGCAATATTTTGTTTTTTTGTATTTTATTTATAAACTGAAGTACCATGTTTTAGTTTATTTTTTTTAAAATAAATCACATTTCCCATATTTAATCATTTGCTTCTTAACTGCTCTACAAAACCGGTACAAAAATATTTTAAAAAAAGTCGAAAAAATTTAAAAGTCGACTTTTAAAGGTTCAAAAAGTCGAAAAGTCGACTTTTACATTTTCAACGGTTGACTTTTGCTGGCAGTTGCACATCCCTAGATACTTGCATTGTCGATTTTAGTCTTACTCACAGCGGTTAGGCTGACATCGAATTGCATTTAAAATCGGTTCGGCATAAAAATGTTTTGCAAGCCGCTTCGAAAAAGAGTGCATTCTTCGAACTCTAAGTGCATTCGATTTAAAAATAGCAGCTTGTGAAGGTGTTTGGTCCTATCACATGGTCAGGGAAAATCATACTTTCCGTTCATCAGACTGTGTGAGCAAAATTGCACGCAGTTGTTTTCCATCGTGATCAATGTGACTGCGTAGTATTCTATCAATCAGCTGAAAAAAAGTTTGCAAGAAACTCTATTCATTGCAGTACTAACCGATGCTTCAATTCATGGAAATATTAAGATGTTTCCCATTCTCGTCCGCTACTTCCACCAAACTGAAGGCATAAAAGTTCGAATCATCAAGTCTGAAAAAGTATCTTCGTCCGAAATTATATTCGATATGTTAAAAAAATCATTGGTCGCTTATAACATTGAGAAGAAAGAAGCTGGTTGGATTTTGTGGTTGGAACACTTGACTTGATCACGGCGGTCAAAACAACGTGCTTTATAGATTAAAATCTATAAACCCACAAATAATTGGTATTGGATATGCGGCTCATATTGTGCACAACACGTTGAGGAGTGCATGCGATGGAATGCCATTCGATGTTGAGCTAATTGCTGATAAAATGTATTCTCACTTTTACTTGTACACTGTGCGAGTTACTAAGTTGAAACAATTTTGCGATTCTGTTGAAGAGCAATTTGAAAAATGGCTTGGCTACAGTATAACTTGACTTTTAGCATTGTTGTCAGCTATTGAATCCATTTTGCGAATCTTTGAAGGTTTAAAGGAATATTTTCTGAACACCGCCAACAGCCTATTAGCACTGAAAAATTTCTTCCGCGATCCTGTATCGAAAATTTGGCCATGTTTTCTAAAAGACCAGGTACGTATTCTTCTTCTTTTTACTTTGATTAAGCTGCGATCATTATTTATTTACGCATATTTAATTTTTATTTTTGTTTGTATTTATTTCTGTAGTCATCGGTTTTTTCTTGAACAATAAAATTAATAGAAGGCGACAATGTTTCGGCGGTGGAAGTTGGGCACTCTCTTACCATATTCATTGAAGCTCTTGAAGAGAGAAAAAATTTGTTATCTGCAACTGTACTGAGAGAAACTCAAACAGTTGCTAGTGGCGATGATTCTGTTACGAAAGAGTCGATCCTGCTGATAATAATTGCGTTTTATGGTTGGAAATTTCGAATTCCTCTAGTTTTTCCGGCAAATGGCTCCAAAAAAGAAATGAGCGGAGGACCTGTCGTAAAACTGGCTTTTATATTTGTTTATAATGATATTAAAAAAATAAATGGAGTTTTCAAAGCACAACGCATACGCAGTCTCTGCTTATGTAGCCTGCGTAGTAGAAATACACTTCTTTTTTTAGCTACATATGTACATACTATAGTCTAAAGAGCTGAAGAACAATTTGAGTAACCTGTTGGCACAAAAGCTAAATTTTTGTATATGGGACATTATTTGTCAAACCGGTCAAATAAGATCGACCGACGCCAATCGTGCTAATATCAACATGATAAAGGGTGGTTAAATATCAAGGGCCGATGTTGATATTAAATAAAACACAAATTATTAAGAAAATTATTGTCATTTCTTTTTGTTAAGACAATACTGGTATAGTTCAATTATGTATGGAACAAAATATCGGCCAAATGGCAGCAGCGACCTCGGCGGCAAACCCCCATCCGATGGTCAAAATTTTCGAGGACGCTGAGGCATAATTGAGGTTCTATGCTAATAATGTGCCGAATTATCTCATCCTTTAGCTCTTGAATTATTTCTGGATTATCGACGTACTTCTTTTTACGGTGTCAAATCACATGATCTTGGCAGCCAATTGACATCGCAACCACGTGAGATAACACGGCCATTGAATTTGTCGCGCAAAACAGCCATTGTTTCGTTAGCTGTGTGACAAGTGGCACCGTCCTGTTGCAACCTCATATTGTTCACATCCATATCTTCCAATTTGGGCCATAAAAAGTTCGTTATCATCTCACGATAGCGAACACCATTCACAGTAACCGCCTGACTGGCCTCATTTTGGAAGAAATACGGCCCGATGATGCTGCCAGCCCATAAACCGCACCAAACAGTTACTCTTTGTGGGTGCATTGGTTTTTCGACAATCACTCTTGGATTATCATTCGCCCAAATACGGCAATTTTGCTTATTGACGAATCCACGGAGGTGAAAATGTGCCTCATGACTGAAGATGATTTTCTTCGAAAATTTATCAACCACTGTTGCCATTTCTTGCCACCATTCAGACCTTTGACGACGCTTGAAATGGTCAAGAGGCTTTAGTTCTTAAGTCAATTACACCTTGTAAGCGTGTAAATGCAAGTCTTTATGCATAATGTTCATCAGCGACGAGCGTGAGAGGTGCAATTGTTGGGCACGACGACGAGTTGAGGTGGACGGCTCTTCAGCCACACTATCGCGAACAGCAGCAATATTTTCTACAGTACGAGCAGTATGAGCATGCACTGGTATTTTCACATCTCCTACAGACCCGGTTTGTTCAAGTTTTTGCAAGATTTTTCCGATTGTTCACACATTTGGACGATTAAAATGACCGAAAAAATCACGAAGTGCACCACATGCATTTTGATTAGAACGTCCATTGTCATAATAAGCCTGAATATTTTTTACGCGTTGCTCGATTGTGTATCTTTCCATGGTTCAAATTAAATTAGTCTGAAATAGAGAAATGTCAAATTAAATGCAAAAAAAAAACTTGACGTTAACATTCAACATCGTCAACATGGTTCACATTCAACATCGGCCCTTAAAATTTAACCACTCTTAGTTTCCGTACGGCAATTCAACACAAAAAATAATTTTTTTATTAATTTCTTACAACAATAATTTTCTGTGGAAAAGTAAATATGTTTATAATGATTTTAATTAATTGTTAAAGACTTTTAATTAAAAACACCGTAAGCTAATGCTGGTTTCGTTCAGTCTTGAGTTATTCTATGTTAGTTCTATCTGCAGGAGTAAGATATCATAAGCATTACACAACAGTTACAGTTCAAGGTCATCGAAAGGTCATAAAAGATAAAATTGTAGACATTTTTGAAAATTCATTCTAAAAATACTTTATCCTCGATTTTCGATTTTTTAAATTAAGAGTACTTGAACATACATTCTACTTTATGTCAAAATAAAATATATTTCATCAATGGTTTTTTGATATTCAAAGATATGACTTATTTATTTATTTATTATTTCCTGCTAATCAACACCTTTACATAACTTTGGCAATAACCTCATTAATAATTAGATGAACAATGAAACAACTTTTAACATACGTGATGACAATGATAAATATATAAATTATACAAAAAAATATTAATAAAATGTTAAACAAAATGAATAAGCCAATAAAGATGTTTTTAACTACATTCTGTAGTTCCTAAGAAACTAGTATTGAATGCAGCTTCTTGAAAGTAAATAAGATTGAAAATATATTATAAGTAACTTAAATTTAAAATAAAGATACAAATTTTGAGAATAAAAATAAAAATTGGAATGCTAGAAGAAAATAAGGATTAGGATTAAGAGGACGAGTACGCAACAAAGTTAAATAAAAAGAGAATACCTCATACTTGCACATTTAGAAGATCATCAATATCTCAATAGTTTAATTGAAATAGCCAAGATTTTAGGTCATTAATAAAAAGCTTAATGCGCTGATTTTTTATTGCAGCTGTAAGGCTATTATAAAGCCTTGGCGCAACAGTATCATAGAACTCCAGAAAATGATAAGAATTATGTTGGGGAATCAGAGCCAAGTTGCGATACTTAATTTTTAAATTATATTTAGCATACTATCTGTTCAATAGGTATCCCAATCTAATGAAAAACAATGTTAAGACTTCGAAAAAGTAAAAGTGTTTCAAAGGAAGTATTTTGAGTTCCCGAAAAAGTTGAAAACTACAATGAACGCGACATTTATTACATACAATACGAATGGCATGCTTTTGAGAAATGAAAAGTGAATGAATTTTATTCTGAATTATTCTTGAAGCTTGAATTAAAAAATGCAGTGATAAATACATGTAAAAAGATTTTTGGAGCAAAATGTTCTTAAATGGTACAGTTGCCTTATGGCAGCCGCGAGATACTTTTTAATAGCAGTTGTGTGGTCACACTAATTAACTCTTCAATCAACAATTAGACCCAAATACTTAAACTTCTTTACAAAACCATTTATAAAACACTTAGTGGAGCAATTTTGAGAATCCTTGTAAGTAATAGACAGAGACGAAGATCTACATGTTACTTTGTCAAGAGAAAATTTATCACAACCAGTGCTGTGGAAGATAAAGTTTTCCAGATTCAGATCTTTCCCTGCAATATTAAAATACATAATTTTTCTTTTGTCAATCAAAATAAGTTTGTGAACCGAAAACCAGTGTCTTAAGAGACTTAGGTCGTGATTGATCTCAGCCACGAGATTAAAAACTATATCACATTTGTAAGTACAGGCCATATCATCAGCAAAGGCTATTGTTTTACTAGAAGAAGGCTGCAAGAATATTGAGTTTATGTAGATTAAAAACAAAATAAGACCCAAAACAGAACCTTAAGGAGCACCAATGTTAATTTTTAAAATGGAGCTAAATTTATTATTTAGTTTCACTATTTGCTGTCTATTAGCTACAGTCAAAATTTAAAAATTATTCTAGTAAGGAAGCTTAACATTCTTGACTTAACTGTTTTTTCAAAGATTTTAGAAAACGTTAGAAGCAGTGACTTATCACCTTAGACTAATCACCTTTCTTAAACAGAGGAATAACTTCAGCACACTTTAACTGGTCAGGAAAAATTCCGGCACTTATGCTTTTGCTTAAAATATGGCAAAGTACAACCACAACATTAAAAGCAATATTCTTTAAACAGGTGTTAGAGAAACAACCATCAGTGGCCGAATGAGAATTTTTTACTGTTTGTGTGTAAAATTAATAATTACACTGTGCGCTTTTAAGTAATAAAAATTGTAGCTACACTTTTTTCCCTGTATTTGATAATTTCTCAAAGTTATTCCTATTATTCTGTCCAACAAATTTTCTGGACAAATAGACTGAGAGGGTTTTACAAAAAGTCTTAACAAAAGTCAGCATAAGTTGCAACAAAAAAATTAGATATATCATGGCGTATGAATAACTTTCATTGCTTCGAAGTTTTGAAAGCGGGTCAGAAATATATGGCTTGTAAAAGTTTTTTAGACAATTTCAAACAATTTGTTCTCATTTATTTGTTCACATACAAACAGTCATATCTTTTAAAATAGTAGTTTTGAGATAAATAATTATAAAAAGGGAATGAATGTAGACGAAACGCTGTGACTCGTTACCTACTAAAACCGCTGTTCACGTAGAATAATATGAGAGAGACTATACTTTTGAGATATAAAAAAATATCTATTTCATAAAAATTATAGGCCTTAAACAATGCCTTTTTGATAAATATAATTTACGAATGATAAGCGATTCAAATATTTGCACAAAACGATTAGGGACAACTATTGATGCAATATTTGCTAAAAATATCGATGACACTACATCTATATAATATACGTGTGCTATTTTAGTTGTTAAAAACAAATAATTTCATTAATAAATCTCCATAATAATAATTGAAAACATTTACGTGCATTTCACAAATTTTTTCAAACACATTTAGAAAGCTTAGTTGACACTTGGGGGTATACTTACACCCTTTAATATTCATAGTACAAAAATCAAATATGTGTCAAATTATCAGTTAAAGTATGAATAAAACGAATATCTATCTTTAGATTTTGTCACTTATTTAATAAAATCACAAAACAGCAAAATCTAAGAACAAAAAAAATTCATATATTCGTATGAGAAAACACAAGCTGCTTGAGTAGCTGCTTCAGTAGCTGCTTATGCTGTTGTTGTTGCTCGTTTGGTTCGCAATCGTGTCGTTTGTTGTTTTGATGATTTTGTTGTGGTTATTGTTATTAATACCCAGCACGAATTGGATCGATCCGTCTTCGAAGACGTGTTCGAGACATGTTAGTTTCTCGCAAGACGGATCGATCCATATCTATGGCAGTCTTCGAAGACATTTTCATACAAAATTTCACTTTGGCTTTCAAGACATTTTTTGAAATGTCTTCAATGACGGCGTCAAGTCACGTTTTGCTAAGCGGATGCATATAAACAAAACCATAGGATCTCAGTGGTAGATTTTTACACTCAGAGATCGTAAGAAAGAGAGAGGTTATATTATATAAGTTATATAATGCAATACACTATAAATTATAAATATATATAAATAAATATAAATTATATGTTATGTAATATATAAATTATAGCGAAAATTCAAATAGAAATCAAATACGAACGCGCTTCAAACTCGCAACTTCAATTATAACTGACAGCCAATCGTCTCGATGATTCCAAATTATAAATACAATTTGAGCAATGGACATATGATGAAAATATGCCTACAAGCCTTGCAAAACATCCGCATTCACCTCTGAACATTACAAAAACAATTTATTGATGAGAGCACATCGGAGATGCTTGCTGAAAATATGCATACTAGTCTTGCAGAAAGTCCGCATTAATGTCTAAGCATTAAAAAACAAATTTTTTATGAGAGAACATTCTAGGTTTTTTGCTGACAGTTTAATGACTGGTCTTGTAGAGTGTCAGCGTTCACTCTGAGTATGCGTACTTGGTCTTCGAAACGGCTTCGAAGGCTTTGTCCGTTCATAATCCGACTGGGTATATATGTAAATTGTACATATACAAATACACATTAGATCTTTTCGTTTTTGTAGATCGTTTTTGTTTTGTTTATTTACAGAAAGATAAATACAATATGGATTGAAGATGTGTGTAGCTTAGAGTGGAACTTATTTGAATGGGGAAAATTTCCAAGCACTTCATGAAGCGTCCCAAAGGCTCAAACTGCGCTAATGGATGAACAAAACAATAAGTGTAAACTTTTAGTAAGATCGGATGCATACACGGCTTAAAGTTTGCACAAGTGCATGAAAGAAAAAAAAAATTTTCAATATTTTTATATGCAATTTCATTTGGAATAAGGAACAGTTAAGATTTTTATGTTTATTCCAAAAATTTTCAGTTTAAAAAGGTTATTCTCCTAAAATTACTTCAATAACTCATAAGGACAAAATTTTTATTTTTGTCCCAGCAATATTAGTATCATTTTTGACTAATCTTGATGCGCTGATTTCAAAATTATTATTACTTTTTTTCTAGCATCACCAGTTTTTCATAATATATTGGCTGGTGTAATAGTTGAGAAAAAATAAACTGTTAGAAAATATAGACCATAAAAATCTATTTCAGTCTGTATAAAAAATTTTTAAATTTTTGCAACCCGATAAAAAAATGTGCTGTTTTTCATGCATATTTTTTAAAATTTTTATTTTATTTCAATACAAAAACTTTCAAAATTCAAATAACTTTATTACTTATATTTTATTTTTTAATTTCTTGCAATATTTTTTCAGTAGTTTTTTATTATATAATAAATATTTTAGCTTTTATATGCATCAATTTAAACAATTTGGAATCATAAATCAGTGCTAGCACTCGAAATCTTTCCAACGATATCTTGATTGTGAGGAACGCATTAGAATTATTGAAGTTACTTTAATTTTATTAAAAATATATTTAACCTAATTCAAAAAATTTTAAAACTTTTTTATGCAGTTTGGAAGAACTTTTTCAGTACTCTTATTTCTGAGCGATTGCTTTTTTAACAACTACGCCAGCCAAAATTTTTACGAAAAACATGATTTTTGGATGTTATTTAAAAATGATTTAGCTCACTGACGGTTACCATGACAGCCAAAATATTTTGGTAATCGTCATAAAATAGATCAAGGTTCTTTTAGTCGGTGGCAATGGTAACTTTTTTTTTGAGGCATCCTAATATGTTTATATATTCTTTACTACAGGAAAAATAAATAATTCAAAATTTTCCGATATTTATTTCTATTTGTTGAACATAACTTTGAATTACGTTTATTTTTAACCAATATAAAAAATTAACTACAACAACAAATTTATCACTAAAAATATCAAACGAACGTTTTTATAAAAAACACAAATTTTTACATGAATTTAATTGTGAACTTTTTAGATCAGGTAAGCTTGAAGAACGCAACAACAACAACAAATTTGTTTTTGAATAATTTTTATTTTGAAGATGAAATACTTTAAAATAATTTTGAAAAATATTAATGAAAACAACCAGAATTTTTCTCTTTTACTGTATAAAAAGGAGTTCTACGTCTATACTTACGATACTATCGAAATTGTGTCTTTTTTCAGTAAACTTTATGGTGTATAATAACATTTTTTCATTTAAAATTTTTTATTCAAAAAATCATTAAATTATCAAATTTATGAAACTACGAAAAAGTTTCTCTCGCGTGTCCAACGACGCATCTGTTTTTTTTTTTTTTATTATTAGGTTACGTTCTTGCGTTACGTTACTTAAACTTCCATTGTAACTCAAATGGGTAATTAAGTAATTAGGCAGTTAAGTAATTATATGATTTATTATAGCATTCTTAGTTTCATTACCATTACTCTGGTCATTACTAGCTTCCTTGGTCATTACTCTGGTTTTTATGATGATATTATGTATTTTTTAGACCCAGTGAGCACTTCGACAGTGTTAGGTATATCTTCTTTATTTTTTGGACTAATTTTATTTTTTTTTTGTGCAGTCGCACACATCAATAAATCATACATATGTATTTTAAAACGTTTCAGTACACAATGCAATGAAAAAAAATAATGGCAAGCAAAAAAATCTTTGTAATATATTTTTTTAGCCTACTTCTCGTGTTTTTGTATGTTTTTCTCTTATAAATAACGTTACGTAAAACGTTAAACGTCCGGTCATAATTAAAGCGGAAATAGTAACAACTACAACAGGTAGCTCTTTTTGTCTTCAGAATCCTAGAGCAGCACATGACATTGTATATGTAATGCTTAGTGTTGCTACGCTAAGCTAGCTGAGGTCAAAATAAAAAAATGGCGTCGATCCACCTGCCTCTAGTAATGGTCAGCTTAGTTGCCGCTTCTGTGCCGCTTACGCAAATGTAATCGACATAAGTTATGTGATTTTCCATTTGTATGTAGTTGCTGTTATTGTTTCTATTAATTCGATAGGCTTGTACATATAACAGCAAACTTAATGTTTTGGAAACAAACAAATGAAGCTGTGAAAAACCTAAAAAAAACAAATAAACGGTACCAAATGTTGACGGCTTCCAAAAGCGGCAGCACAATTTTTATTGAATATTGCTCAGTTTGTAAGTTTTTTGGCTTTCATGTGCTTTCATTTACTTCTTTATTATTTTGTTGTTATGTACACTGAGAAAAGAGTTATTTTTATAGTTAAACCAACATTTGGTTATAGTTAACAAACGGCAAAATAAATATTTGGTTATTGAAAATAAATTATAAATCATGGGGGCCTGTTAGTTGAGACAAATTTTAATTTGGATATAGTTACCTAGCGTATTCAATTTATAGTAACTATATCGAGTGGACAAAATGTTTTGTGAAATGAAAGTACATTGGTTAGTTGAAATAAATCGTTAACAAGTAGAAATCAAACAAATTCCAAGTTGAAACAAGTTTAAAGCTGAGATTTCCCTAACTTGTTGAAAATTAAAGAAACAAACAGAACTGGCCATTTCAGCCCTTGGAAAGACTTTGACCGAACTTCTATTGATCATTTGTGTTGTGCATGTTTATATGATTAATTGTTTGAACACAAGTGACCGAGAACTGGACCTACGAGTTTTATGACTTCTCCGGACAGTTTATGTTCTCAAGAAACTTCACATGGCAATTTAAATTTCTGAGGTTTGTTTTACTGTTCTGATGTCTGCAGAGAGGTCTGCAGAGAGGTGAAATTTTAATTCAATTGAAAAATATTCTGTTTGAGGGTTTGAACCTCTGTTATTTAGCTTACGGGCCACGCACTATACAATTAGGCTGCGGTAACCACTGAACGATGTTGAACTACACTGAGGGAAATATGTGTTAGATTAAATTAAGTTGTGTTCATATTAAACGAATTTGTTTTTAAAATAGAGCTTGAAACAATTTCATTTAAGTTTAACACAAATGTTTTTTAAGTTAAATTTAAAAAAAAGGTTTTTGTGTTCAAAACGATGTTTTTAAACATTTTTTAATACTAAACCTTTACATTTTAAAAACATTTATATAAAAAAAATTTTAAAGCAAAAACTATAATAATTTGTTGCAATGAAACTTAGGCTAAATGGTATGTTATTTTTATGCAAATAAACAATATTTACTTTACATTTTTCCTCCGACGTTTCGCTGGTTATTTTGCAGCTTCCTCAAGGGCTATTTATAAAATCTTAAAGTAAAACAAAATTTTGTTGTTATATTTACAAATATATTATCATACAATTGAGGCTATAATAGAACAAGAGATTACAATATATATTAAATTCTTAAACGAATATGTACAAACAAAAATTTTAAATCTTACTTTAAAACCTGATTTAACATTAATGTTTACATAAGAAAAATGGTTTGACTATTTAAAAAACATTCTCATAATTTAAAACATTGCACCAAATGAAATTTTAAGTTGCCACAGAGTAAATCAGATTTGTGTTGTCCCCGTCTTCTTTTTTTATTTTTTCTTTTTTCAAAAGATCAGAGAAACTAGGCATGCGCCTTACACAAACAAGGTTTGGTCTTTAACTTGAAAGGAAAGGGATAGATTATTTTAGAGGGATTGATTGAAACCATACATGAGTTATTGATTAGGCGAAACAACCGTGAAAGACAATTTGAATTGCTTATAACTCTTAACCTCGGCAAGCACTTCCAGCCCATAGTTGTTCCTGTCCCTTAATTCCACATTTACACAATTTAGTTGTGGATTTTTTTAGTTTTCCATAATTCTAAAATGTAGGAAAGAACAAAAAAAGTGAAAATAACCATGCCCGAACCCGGATTCGAACCAGAGACTTCTGGGTTGATAGTCTAGCGCACTCTTCACTAGACTACAAAGACCGACAAATTTCTTATTGTTCAATGTTGTTTTTAGTTTTTGTGGTATTCTTAAGCTTTCTAGTGTAAGTTTCTTATTTCTTTTCTCTTTATTTGTCTCTTTTCTTTGTCCAGAATTTTAATCTTTTCGAAATCAAGTGTGTGTGCAGTATCCAAAATTTGTTGAGAAAATCCAGTTAACTCTTTAAGGTACGGCAATTTCATAATAAAAAATACCCTTGAGGTACAAGAAAAAAAATTCAAAAATGTTTTTCGTTTCAATTATTTATTTTTAGTATATTCATCATATTTATTTTTATTATAGGTTATTATAAACATCAAACCTAAGTTGACTGAATTTTTTTCCAACTAACCACATAGGTTTATTTTTCAGTGATTCAAATTTTGTCCCATGGTACTTCAAAGAGTATATGCTCTTCCTTCTTTATGTCTGCCGTGTCTTCCTTTAGTGTTTTTTTTTTTTTTTTGTTGTCCCTTTTGTTGAAGAAAATTCAAAAAAATATGTTTATTTCTTTCGTAAAAATTGGAAAAATGTCGGATCAAAAAGAATACATTGGCTTTTTTGTGTTGTTTTATTGGCTGTTTTTATTGTGGCGGCCGCAGCCTAGTGGGTAGAGTGCGTGGCTCCTAAGCTTAAGAACCGCGGTAGCCCGGGTTCAATTCCAGCTCAGACAGAAAGTTTTTTCAATTGAATTCATTTTTCTGTTCGGTCGTCACCTCTCTGCAAACAATGGCAAACCTCAGAGAGTAAAAATTGCCATGTAAAGCTTCTTGAGAACTTAAAGCCGTTCGGAGTCGGCATTAAATACATAGGTCCAGTTCTCGGTCATTTGTGATGAAACATTTAATAACACGCACAACACAATTGATCAGTAGAAGCTAGGTCAAAGTCCTTCCAAGGGCTGAAATGGCCGGATTATTTTTTTTTATTGGCTATTACTCTAATTTGTCATTAGCCGTCAAAACATAGCAGCTTGCGAATTGCTGTGGATTTCTGCTTCGCCAAATTAATGTGAATTAAAAAACTGAGGACTTATTTTCGCTCTCTTTTGCGAATTTTTTGGGTACGGGAACCGGAAATAGAATGAATTCGTACGAATGTGCAAGTACGGGAACAGACCTTCTGTTTACTAGGCTGTTCAACTTTCATGGAATTTTGAAAGTAACAATAGTTTTATTACTGTACTAGTTTTTCTTCTATAAAAGTAATATTTTATTCACATCTTACTTTTTGCTAACAGCTAACTAGTTTATTTGAATAAGAAGATTTGTTTTTTTTTTAAATTTCTTCAAATATTAATTTATGTTGTTTGTTTTGTTTAGCTTGTTTACGTGTATATTTTTATCTTTGTAATAAAGTGAAATATTATATGATATACAAAATATTTTGGTTTTCATTCTAAACCCTTTTAGTGGATTTGCCCAATATATTGGGCACTTCAGAAAGCTTTTTAAATCAAATCGTTTGGTTCTATAAAAAAAGATTAGCCAACATGATAATAATAAATTTAAAGAGACATATTACATATTTGTGTTGAAGAAAAGCAAAAAAAAATTATTGGCCTATTTTATAAGAAAAAAATCAACCGGACAAAAATCAAATTTATGTTTTCTTTCCTTTTATGGCTATCATGATTATAATATTAAGAGGGTTTAAAAGAAATATCTAAAGGGTAGAAAAACCTTCAAGGGATTAAAAAATTTTGTGTAAAGATATTTTGTTCCGAACAGGAGCAAAACAATTTTTTCTTTGCACAAACTTGCAAAATGTAATTAGTGCAGCTAAAAATCAAAAGTTTTTTCTTCTTTTTAGGACATAAATGATAGGAATATTACTTCAAAAAAATTATTTTGTTCTTAGTTTTGCTTAGCCATTGAAAAGGGTTAAATAAATGTTGAACTTTCTTATATATAAAAACCACAGCGTTCTGTATTAACACTTTAACTGCCACCATACAAAAAAAATATCGGGTCCTCCGGGCCGTTTTTTTTTACAGATCTAGTGTATTTTGGTATCAGAAAATCCGAACAAAATATCAGAAAATGTTTTTTTTTATATTTCTGTGAAATTCTGAAATATTTTATTGAGGCACAACATATGTACCTCGCGGCCTAATTTACCGTTTTGATAAAGTCACTTTGCATAATAGGTAGGCAAGGTTTTGTACCGATATGGCTAATTTTCGAACTTGACCTTTATTTTTTAGATAAAAGCTTAAATATTGAATTTCGTGATGATAGCTTGAAAATTACGGCTGCAATGATGATCACAGACAGACGGACAGACAGACGGACAGACATATGGACATGGCTAAATCGACTCGGGTGATAATGCTGATCAAGAATAGATATACTTTTCTATACCTAGCACGCTTCCTCATGGGCGTTACAAACGGAGTGACAAAATTAATATACCCCAGTAAAAGGGGTTTTTTTAATCGTGGGGGTATAAAAATTATACGCTAAAGATAGGTTTAGGTATGCCAGGCCATGCGGAATTGAACTACGCTTACAGGTTTGCATTTCGAGGTACTAATTTTAAACCATGAACTATAATGTGTAATCAAATACTAAGGCACATACGCTGTGCTTCAGAGCCTACGTGGACATTTTATTGAGGCACACCGTATGTGCCTCAAGGCAGTTAACGTGTTTAATAAACTTATATAACTTTAGTATTCAAAAATTTAGAAAATACCTTTAATAAGGACCTAAAAGTTTTTTATTTTTATTAACAAAATCATAATGCCATAATCATAATTTTTAACCTAATTTTTTTTCGATCTGATATTAACAGATGTTATGCATCTTTACAATCATAAAATTTACAATTATTATTCTAAAAATACAAAATCAGATTTCAGAATTCAAATTTTTCTTCCAGTAATTGAAGCATTAACTCGAATAACGTTGTAAACATTTTTTTAGCATTTTTTTTTTGCGAATACCTGTTAGAATCACTCTCTTATAAAAGGTCCGCCAAATAACTTTTTTTTTTGAAAATTCTATAAAAAAAAACTACAGAATATTTTCTCAAATTTCTTTTTTTATTTGAAAGTACAATCTTTCCGGTTAATAATGAAAAATAATTTCATTCAAATGGCTGCCTCGGCTGGCCATGCAGTAGCCAACACGAGCGGTCCAATTTTTAAGCTCATTATCGATTGTGTGCAGCTGTATTTCACCAATGGCTTCACGAATATTGTCTTTTAAAGCCTCAATTGTCTCTGGCTAGTCGACGAAACACTTATCTTTAAGGGCACCCCACAAATAATAGGCCAACGGTGTCAAATCGCAGCTCCGAGGTGGCCAAACGACATCAGCTCTGCGGATGATAATGCGATCTTCAAAAAAAGGGCGCAAAGCATCGAGTGTAGTTTCGGCTGTGTGGCACGTAGCGCCGTCCTGCTGAAACTAAATGTTGCCAATATCCTCCTCTTCAATTTTTGTGAACATAAATTTGTTCAACATGGCCCGATAACGATCGCCATTGACTGTAACGGCCACTCCTTGCTCATTTTCGAAGAAAAATGGCCCAATTATGCCTCTGGCCCAAAATCCGCACCAAACAGTGACTCGTTTTGGGTGCAGCGGCTTTTCAATGTATGCGTGCGGGTTTTCTGTGCCCAAAATGCGACAATTTTGCTTGTTTACATACCTGCCAAGAACAAAATGAGCTTCATCTGAAAAGATGATTTTTTTGGTAAAATCGGCATCTTCTGTAAGTCGATTGCAGGGCCACTTAGCGAAGCGAAAACGCATTGGATGGTCAGTTGGCTTCAACTCCTGAGCCAATTGGACTTTGTATGGCGTCATACCAAGGTCTTTATGCTAAATTCGTCTCAATGATGTCTCCGAAATGTGCAATTGATGAGAACGACGGTGAATTGATGTTGATGGCGCTTCACGCACACTTTCTGCCACAGCAGCAATATTCTCGGGTGTACGCACTGCTTTTGGCTTTTCACGCTTTGGTTTATCGATGAAGATGCCGGTTTTTCACTTTTTTCACAAGATAACGAACGTACGGAGCTGACGGTGCTTTTCTTCTTCCAAAATCCGTACGCAATTTTAAGTCGATCGCAGGCCCACTTAGCGAAACGAAAACGTATTAGATGGTCAGTTGGCTTCAACTCCTGAGCCAATTGGACTTTGTATGGCGTCATACCAAGGTCTTTATGCTAAATTCGTCTCAATGATGTCTCCGAAATGTGCAATTGATGAGAACGACGGTGAATTGATGTTGATGGCGCTTCACGCACACTTTCTGCCACAGCAGCAATATTCTCGGGTGTACGCACTGCTTTTGGCTTTTCACGCTTTGGTTTATCGATGAAGATGCCAGTTTTTTCACTTTTTTCACAAGATAACGAACGTACGGAGCTGACGGTGCTTTTCTTCTTCCAAAATCCGTACGCAATTTTTGCACACATTCTGCAACATTACCATGATTATCAAAATAATGTCGCAATATTTCCCAGCGTTGTTCAAGCGTATACACAACCATATTCGTTCAGCGGAAGGATAAAACTAATTATCTGTCAAATCAGGCATGAACTAAGTGTTACCATTCACGAAATAAGCACTAGTTGAAGAAAAAACCGTTAGATGGCGGACCCTGTATTATATACAAACGGAACTGAGTAAGTAGTTGAGCAGTTTGGACTATTTTTATCGCATACTCAAAAAAAAATTAATAAAAATGAATAAAAGTGCTTGTAAAATGAATAAAAGTGAACAATTACAATTTTGTCGTTAACAAAGTTATTCGCGAGAACTCTTCAATTGTTTAATTTTTTCCTTGCATTCTTCTTTGTAAATTACAACTGTTAATTTTTATGCATTAGTAATTATAATTTCATCTCATTGTTTTCTTATAATTTTTTGAGTGTTTTTTAATATTTTAACAGCCCTATTCTGGCAACATTACAATAATCAACAAGTATTTTTAAAATTTCTATGTGTTTGTGGTAATTTTTTTTTATTTCAAAACAAAATTTGAAGCTCAACAACATTTTTTTATGAAATTGTCACTATCTGAAAAGCAGTTGACAATTTTTATTGAAATAATTTAATTTGAAATAAAAAAAATTACAACAAACACATATAAAAAATAAAAATACTGGCTGACTATTGTCAAGTTGCCAGAATAGGGTTGTAATTATGAATAATAATTAAGTTTCGATTTACTTTTTAAAAATTAAAAAAACATATGCAATTGTTTTCGCTAAAATGCATATTAAGGAAAGAGTTATTAATGGTCCCTGCTTTTAATACAGCCTTATGCCATTATTTTATAATTTTTGCTTTTCGGGATCTCGAAAAATACCGGGATTTCTAGCTGAAACCCTTTGGGATTGAAAGCCCTTGTGTGCATATGATTCGTTCTCTTTTTTACGATTATGTGCAAGTGTGAACTATCTGTCCACTTCGGAATTCTTTAGCGTTGCCAGATTGACTATTTGTTGCGTGTGAGATTTTTTTGTTGTTTCGTCGGTGCAGCTATTCGTTTATTAAGTTATTGATGATGTGGTTGGGATAGTTATTCTTTTTTAGGGTTAATCTAATTTGAATAAAATTTTTTCGCGAAATTGTACGTCACAGATGTCTAGAACTTTGTTGATGAAATTAGTTTCTGTATTTATTATTTGTTTTAATGGATTATTTGAATAAAAATGTATCCTTCAGCCCGAGGATGTTGATTTCGTATACCAGTTAAGTATTTTTTTTTTTTTTCGTCAATTCTATGTTGTTTTGTGTCCAAATATGGTAATGTGCCATTTTCTCCTTTTTCCACTGTGAACTGCAGTTTTTTGTGAAATTTGTTCAATGTTTTTGGTATTATTTCTATGTCAGTTTCTTTTATCATCGCAAAAATGTCATCTTCATATTTGACTATTAGTTTAACGTCAATGTTAATTTTCTTTAGTTCCTCCAATGTGTAGTCCAAAAGTGTGTTAAATATGCAAGTGTTGGGGGGAAGTGGATTTCCCATTGGCATTCCAAATATTTGCTTAAACATGTTGTCGTATTTAAAATAATTGTTATTTCTTAGACAGAATTCTAGGATTGAGATAAATTTTCGTTTTGAAATTTTCGTGTGTGAAATTCAATACTTTTTTAATAACTAAGTAAGTCGTGATGTTAATATACAAGGAATTTTTTTTGTTTTTATTCTTCTGTCTGCATGGGTCCTTTCTATTTGATGTTAAAGCTTTGTAATTGACATTTGCTTAAATTTCAACCGTTTGAAGCAAATTTTATCCGTGCGTTTCTTGGAAGAACTTTTTTTTTCTTGATTCTTACATAATATTTAAAGATCTAGCATATTGGGTTTTTTATATGTACAATGTCTTGTACATAGCAAAACTATCTTTAATCTGTTCATATGAGTATGAATATGAGAAAAATTGTCCTCGTAATAATTTTACAGCATGAAATGGCTATTGTTTGTACTTTTGTTTTATAAACTTTTCTTGGTTTTCTGAACCAAATCTGTAACAAGCACAATTAAAAGACATGAATTTTTTAAAAAGACTAAACCCTTATACAAACGATGACTAAATTACAGCAAAACATGGCAGTAAAGAAGTCCATACATCATTTTGGTACCTAAATGAGGAATGCGCCACCATTTCTTTTTTTGATGAAATAATAAGTCTTGAAGAAAAAAGAAACATGGTGTTAGAAGTTTTGGAAAATGATGCACAAAAGGAATAAGACCAAAAACAAAATGGTAAATGAAAATATTTGAAAGGTTTTCTGTCTTATCTACAAACTTTTTGAACATTGACCCAATACTTGGGAATGATCAACCGGATTATGTGAGAGGAAAGGAAATAAAAGTGTCTTTAACCCTAGGATAAGCAACTGGGACTAACTAGGCTCATTTTGAGTTTAAACATGTATATCTTAAATATTTTTTTCACTCATCGATCTGAAACTTCAAGACTTTTTGCGGTGATGCTTCATGATCACAAAAACAAAAATTGTGTCGATCAGATTCAGTTCGTAGAACAAATTTTTATTTTTATTATTTTAACATAGAAAATTATCTTCTAGGTATAATTAAGCACAGATCCCAAAGAAGGCCCCTCCAGAATTTTCGCACATGCAAGAGATCATTTTCGGAAATGTCTTGAGTAATATCCCACCAGGAAAAAAGAATCAACTGCGTATGAAAAAAGAATCAATTCACTTTTCCAATTATTGATTCTAGAATTGATTATTTTTAACATTTTGATGTCCTACAATAAGTAGTACATTCTTTTCTGCCTTCCACTTAAATCACTGCTGAAATCGATTCTTTTATTCGCTTAAAAAATGGATTCTTTTAAATGAAAAAGGTATGAATTTTTAAATATGAGAAAAGTACGAATCGCTAAGAAGCCCTTTTGGAATAGATATACATGAATGAATTCCATAATGCAAAGATTTGTATGGCAGAATTGAAAATTTTTTATTCTTTTTTAAATAATTAATAAAAAATTATATAATAATAATTCAAATTAATAGAGATAATTATTAGGTATTTTGAAAGAATAAATAATATTTAGACAGACGAGATTTAGATTATAATAATACCACATTTATTGCAAAAATATTGATGTTTATTGATGTTTATGATAAATATTGATGTTGTTGCTTCCGTTTTGCTTTGAATGGATCCCTATACTATTTATATTTTGACTTGCGTATAGCTTCCTTCATATCTTTTTGGGACTGTTCCTGGTCGTATTTGTCCTTGCAAATGCACTCTGCATTTAAAAAACATTAAGAAATGATTTAAACAAGTAAAGAGCAATGGTTTTTCACAACTTACCAAACAATGCATTATTAAAATTTTCGAGCCTTTAATCGTATTAAAGTCTGAATGCCATCAGTTGATTTCAAATCACCTGCGACACGTCCAACAAATTCTTAAAGCATTTAGTAGGTAATGAAAATAAAATCAATCATTACACGACAACATAAAACAAATCCTAACATACAAACCGTTGTGAAGTTAGATAAAAATCTTTATTCCAACATTTTTTACTAAACCCAACTGTTGAGATTTTTGTAAAATTGTACCCATAAGTTTCAATAAGCTGCAAATGATTCAAAATTTCTTCAAATGGTCTAACCAGTGAATTTCATTTGACAAACGCTTATTTGAATAAATTTTATAACGGTACTTTTTGCGATTTTGCAATTATATGCATTTATCTGTGTAAGTAGCTGCAAATTAAAAATCAATACGTAATTTTGCGAAAAAAACTCATTTATAAATCATCAGTAGAACATTAACATATAAAGACCTAAAAAATGAGTGAATACAGCATGCAAATATTTTTGAAAAGAAAATGCAAATATTTTGAGTTATAAAAATATTTTAAGAAAACCCGAATTAATTTATTTTTATTTGCTTAAAATCTAACCGAAAATATGTAAATTGTTTAAGAAATAACTTATGAGGACAACATATTAAAAAAAACTTAATTTCAAAGAAGGCATAATTATTTTGACAGTTAAATTTTATGCACGACAAAGCTTAAAGATAACAAAAACTTAACAATTTAATAAAAAATATATCCGCCATTAGCTTCTATTACTTTTTGAATGCGTTTAGATACCGATTCCACAAGAGTTTTCAAAATATCTGCTGGAATTTACTCTTTGCTTTCCTTTAATATAGGCCCACAAATTTTCTATAACGTTTAAATCAGGACTTTGTGGTGGCCAGTTTAAAAAATCTACGCCAGTAAGATTCAAAAAGTTTGTTATAAGCTTGCTTCATCCAAATACTTGTATTGGTTCATCGTTCCTTCAATTGGAACCAAATCTTCATGATCACAAGAGGAAATGCATCCCCAGAACATTACCGATTGCCGCCATGGCGATTTGCTTGTACGACTGGAGCTACTTCTTTTCGTGTCTTCTTTGGAATTCGGACAAATCTATTCTTAGTTAAGCCGTGATACTCAAAAGTACTTTTATCAGTCCACAAAACACAGTTTCAAAACCTCATATTCTTGCAGAGAAAATCTTTGGAAAATTTGAGTCGTTTGATTTTATTTGCCGTTATTATATACGGCATTTTCCTAGTGGAATGTGTACCAAATCGAAATTTTTTTAAAAGTCTGCGAAACGTCTGTGCGTTCGCTAACTGGATTCTGACAAAAATTGTTCATCTGCAATTCGTGGCTTTCTGGAGACAAACCACGGCTCTTTGAGAATGCCCGTACAATAAGCTGGTCTTCTTTACGTGTTGTTTTGCGTTTTTACCAGAACGTGGAAAATTTTTCACTAAATTTGTTTTTTTTTTTTGTGCTTATTTATTTGATAGTGAACGGTTTGCCTTGACAAATATAACTCGGAGCATATTTCTTTGACATAAGTACAACAATTATGCTTCTCTGCGATTGCACATCTCATTTTAACACTTAGTTCCGACTTTTTTCGCATATATTTTAAAAAAATAACTAAAATTAACAAATACATTTGAATAAATATGAATAATTATTAAAAACTATGATATTAATTAGCAAATGGCCGCCAAGAAATTATTTTGTTTTGTAATTAACGACTTACTACCTCGAAAAGCGAAGCTTAAATGACTTCGTTTATTCAGATTTGAATTTCTCACACCATGTTTTTACAATAATTTATCACAATAAGAGAGAATCGTTTACCGTTAGGTTTTCTTCAGAGAGCACATGTTATGCCAACATTAGTCAAAATATTTATGCCGACCACTGTATATATGAGACGATCTTTTGAAGAGCATCAGCAAGAAAAGGACTAGGAGAAAGACATCTGACTGAAAAGATAATATGTATAAGCCATTTATCAATGTAATGTTTTTTAACTTTGATATACGTTTTCCAATAAACATTAAAAAAAAAAAAGAAACAAAAGACTTATCGATTTTGATATGCGATGCTATTGTAGTATATATAAATAGGCGTAGGCAAAACTGTTCGGTACCATTTTCTCCCGTGATTCTCAACCAATTTCGAAAAATTTTTTTTTAAATAAATTAGAGTAGAGAGAACAAGTGAACTGACCTTTGAATTGAACTGATTTTTGTGACCTTTGAATTGAATTATGAACGTTAAAAAAGAATTTCTTAAATAAAATTTCTGCCGTGGAGTATTCTTATTTCAGTACAATCGAAGAGAGTTCCTTACTAGTTTTGATTACTACGTTATCTCAAGTAATCGTAATTACAATTTGATTATTTGAGATCTTAATCAATTATTCATCAGGAATTCTTCGCCTTAAATTATGTTATTAATATTATTTGTTTTTAAGTATACTTAATTTCTTGCTAGTAACAATTTAACAACTGTGATAATAACCCATTTGTACTGAAAAAAATAATTTTTTTCCGACAAGTTTAAACTTTTTCGAGTAAATGTTTTATTTATTCATATACTACCCCAACAAAAATTAGTTCGTACGCCTGAATATTTTTTAATATAAACACTTCTTACTTTTATTTATATTAAGAAACCCATGTTTTTGATATAACAAAGTTTGTTGTATTCTTAAAGCTTAAAATATCATTTCTAAAGCCGCATTCACAGTGAACTCTTAGGCTTAAGCTGATTCATAAAACAGTTAAGCCGTTTTTCCGAGTTTACTTATATCATAGCAAATGCTTATTCAGCTCTTCACAAAGTAGCTTCTTGAGCTTATTGGTGTTTATAGTGCGCGTTTTCTGCTTGTAGCGTTTACTTCTGTAAAAAGTAGCTTTATGCTCGGAGTCAGATTATTATATGTTTATACACAAAGCATTTTCAGCAAAACCTCTCAGCTCTGCAAAAAACTATGAACGGGGTCTTAGAAATAAAATTTCAAGCTTTAAGAATACAACAAACTTTGTTGTATCAAAAACATTGATTTGTTAATGTAAACAAAAGTTGAAAGTGTTTATATTAAAATATATTCAGGCGCACAAGCTGAGTTTTGTTGGGGTAGTACACTTATTTTTGGTTTCTTTTTTTTTTTCAAAACCAGTGAGATAAATAAACTAAAAATTGTTTCTATAAATTCCCAATGCTATCCAATTATGCTCTAAGCAAACATTTAACAGACTAGACTATAAAAGATGTTATTAGTAAGACGTCATCGTGTCAAACAGTCATGTCTTCCTTATTCAAACGACTCCTGCAGTAGTAAAAAAATCGCTAGTTTGAGTTACTTTATTAGAAGCACTTAGTTATACATCAGAAATTAAGTACGATTAATTTCGTCCGGCAGTTTAAGCGCACTACAGTCAAAAGACCGCAACAACAGTAGAGATAAAAATTAGCTGCAATTTCAATAAGCACATTTAAAATGACTAACAATCAATATTAAATTGAATGTTATCAAACAACATTTGAATATTTTCTGGCCAGTAGAAATAGAATGTGCGTGATACTCACTCGTCACTTTCTAGACACTCATTTAATAAAAAAAAGTACTTCAACGTCAACGATCAATCATCGTTCCTTATGATTGCCTATCATAAATCAGTTTCCTAGCATTGCTATTTATCCTAAGCACATCCACACATTTATTGTATTTTTCTAAGTTTTTTTTTTCTTTCTACTCACTTATAGATCTTTGAACCTTTCATGATTTCAGCACAAAGTCTGCTTCATTCGTATGCTTTATATCTTAGGCAATTTTTTAAGCCCGAATTTGCACAAGGCACATTAACTCAAGTGCCTGCTGATTGTTTCCTGCCATTAAGGAGTTGAACATGGTCAACAAATTGTAGCTCAAACCTCGTTTATGCAGCAATCATTAATAAAAGGCTTGTTTTGAAGAACACACAGAAACCATTTGTAAAAAAATTCAAAAATTTTTCAAATATAAGGTAAATTGAAATATTGCAAGCAATACATTAATTTTGGTAATTTTTTAAAAGGCGAATTTTCATATTCGTTGGGTTTGATTTAATGTGTTGATTGATTCAAAGATGCTTTTAAGCAGGAACTAAGTTTTTGATCAAAATATTTCAACCTTTATAACAAATGCGTTTATTCTATATCTTATATTATAGAGAGTATTTAGCTCACAGCAAAGGGGGATTTTTGGGTTTCAAACCTAAATACCTAAAAAATTTAACAAATAAGGTTTTTAAATGCAAAAAAATAATATAATTTTTGAAAACAATTTTACAAATTATGAAAACATTTTGAAGAAAAAACCTTCAGTGCTTAAAACTTTGGAACCGAAAATTGACTATTACCAACACAAAATTTAAAAAAAATCTGTTCAGACCTAAAAATTCTTCAAGGGCGTTAAGCCCAATAGGCAACTATCGAAGAGTGATAGCTTCGCAGTTGGTCCTGGCTTACAGATATGGTATACTGATAGATCAAAACTTGAAAATGGATTAACGGGCGCGGGGATATAAGGTCCCAACTCCAGAAGCTCTACCAATTAGATACACGCCGACGACATGTCGAGCGTAGGTAGTATATGTTATTGAAGTATGTGTCAGGGAATGTCTACGCAGAGAATCGAAAGAAGCACACATCTGCATACTTTCATACTATAAAGGCTCTGTAAGTCTACGCTATGAGCTTGAAAACTATTCTCCAACTGCATCAAATTATTATATACGCTGGAAAAAAACAACATAATAGAAGTATGGTGAGTTCCAGGTCTCGAAGGATTCGGGGGCAACGACATGCCAAATTCGGGGGTGGATTACCATGCCAAAAGAGGAGCCTCTCGAACTCTTACAAGACCCAAACCATTCTGTAGCCTAGCTCAATGCTCGAAAAAATTAGAACATAGGAAAATAAAAAGCTTCAGTGCCACTGGAACGACACTAATGGACAGAGGCAAGCTAAGAAATTATAAATTCTCAGTAAAGCTAAATCTAAAGATTTGTTAAAGCTATTAAAAGCAGACCATAGAATTCTAACTTGCTATTTCACAGGTCACTGCTCACTCAGATACCGCACAGTGTTGCGTCCTATACATTTCTTGTAAAAATAGAAGGAGTGATCATAGAGCCACGAATATCTGTCTTGACAAAATTAAGAAATTTTTGAAAAGTTATAAAAATCCACCCACTGCCACATCCATCTCCCATTCAAACGAAACAGCTTTTTTGCTGAAACTTCATTATGTTTTGTTTCAGAACAACGAAATTTGCTAAATCAATTTCTTTTGTGATTACTTTATACATAAATGGTAGAATTCATTGGCGAATGCCACGCCTATAGCAACAAAACAATAGCAACAAAATAAGTGAGCTGCAACAAAATCGTGTATCTTTTTTAATATTGGGGACACACAAAAATGATTATAGGAATCAAAGCACATATTCATGCGTCATATATAAAACAAATCAAATTCAAATTTGGTTTTGTTTTTTTTTTTATTGAATTTAAAATTAATGTGACTACATTCAATTTGTCTGAGAGCAAAACAAAAGCAACAAAACTTGAAAAATATAAAAAGAGAACAGAAGTTCCAAGAATTATTGGTAAAAGTTCCGTTATTGTAAAGCACGTGTTGTTTGTAAGTCATAAACATTTAAGTTTAGTTTTTTTTTTGTGCTAGTTGTGACTGTTCCATTTATAATGGCACGTTTTAAATACTGTAAAGCTCTTAAATTAAAAATTATTTTCGAATATAAAAACGAAAATTCGCAAATATCTAACGTGAAACAGTTTGATATTAATCGGTCAATAGTTTGCAGATTAATAAAGAAATATAAAGGGTCCGCCAAATAACTTTTTTTTTAAAAAAAACGCATTGGGTGGTCAGTTGGCTTCAACTCCTGAACCAATTGGACTTTGTATGGCGTCAGACCAAGGTCTTTATGCAAAATTCGTCCCAATGATGTCTCCGAGATGTTCAATTGCTGAGAACGACGGTGAATTGATATTGATGGCGCTTCACGCACACTTTCTGGCACAGTAGCAATATTCTCGGGTGTACGCACTGTTTTTGGCTTTTCACGCTTTGGTTTATCGATGAGGATGCCAGTTTTTTTCACTTTTTTCACAAGATAACAAACATACGGAGCTGACGGTGCTTCTCTTCTTCCAAAATCCATACGCAATTTTCGCACACATTCTGCAACATTACCATAATTTTCAAAGTAATGTCGCAATATTTCCCAGCGTTGTATTTATATCAGCGGAAGGATAAAACTAATTATTTGTCAAATCAGACATGAGCTAAGTGTTACCATTCACGAAATAAGCACTAGTTGAAAAAAAACGTTAGATGTCGAACCCTGTACCTTCACAAAAGACGTAACAACGGTACATTAAAGAGGGCGACCGCGAAAGACATTGCTGCGTGATGACAGGAACATTTATTGTGTGTTCAAACGAAATGCATTAGCCACATCCAAAGAGGTTGTTCGGACACTTGATTCAGATATCCACCACAGCACTGTTTGAAAACGAGCCGTTGAGAACGATTAAAGAATTTACAGACCGGCAGAGAAACCTTTGCTTACAGCTAAGCATAAAAAATAAGGTGAGGTGTTACAATTTAAACAATTCTGTCTGAAATTGTGACAACTAGTTGCAATTTATTGTTTTTTAGACGCAGTCTTCCAAAAGAGCACCTAAATTAGACCGTTAAAAAATCGAAAACCGATTTTTTAGCGATGAATCAAAGTTCAACTTGATTAATTCAGATGGGATGTGCACGGTACGGCGCCACCCAGGTACACGACTTGAAGCCCGAAACTGAAAAATATATTTTAAGCACGGAGGTGGTGGCATTATGGTCTGGACTTGTTTTTCCTATAATGAAGTTGAACCATTTCAAAAAATTGATGGAATTATGATTCGTTTTGTATATAATGACATTTTAGAAAGCAAGATGCGACCACATTCAGAGTGGAATAAGTCGCTTCAGTGAAAGTTTCATCCCGACAACGACCCGAAGCACACTTCAAAGCTCATCAAAGATTACATTAGAGGCAATGGAATTCAAGTCCTTGATTGGCCTGCATAATCACAATGACTTGAATCCCATTGAAAATCTTTTTGGGACTTTGAAGGCAAAGGTCTGGTCAAAGGTTTTCCAATAAGACTGCACTGTATGAAGCCCCGAAACTAAATTGGGAACATATACCTAATACTAATATATCTACTTAAATAGGGTCGATGCCGCTCAGATGTGCAGCTGTTATCAAGAATAATGGATTTTACACCAAATATTAATTATGTTGCTTTTGTTTTGCTCTCAGACAAACTGAATGTAGTCACATTAATTTTAAATTTAATAAAGAAAACAAAACCAAATTTGAATATGATGTGTTTTTAATATGATGTATGAATATATGCTTTGGTTCCTATAATCATTTTTGTGTGTCCCTAATATTTAAAATGATACACGATTTTGTAGCAGCGTACCGATTTTGTTGCTATTATTTGCGCAACACTGTATATTCGATAAGCATCACCTCCTGAGTCGCTTTAGATATTGGTAAGGTATTGGGTGGAGAATTCATGGGGCACGGCTCATGAATTTATCTCAAATTGAGTTCATTCTTGAGGCACGGCTCTTGAATGATTCATTTCATTTCTGTAAAACAAAAGGTCCACTTTGAACTTTGGTTGTTGGTGCCAAATCTTGAAGAAGGCGTGGTTATGGTATTAAAATATCACAACATATAGAATTGTTATGCTTTATTGTTATAGGCCAATGATATACTACGGCACGCTTCCTAGTTTTCCGAAAGAGGATTTTAAAAATAATTAATTAAGCTAACGACCCAGTGGGGAAATGCGAAGTCATTACTAAAAAATGTTTTTTGTCTCCTCAAAGAAAAACAATAACATATAAGAGAATACAAAAAATTCGCCTTCAACTATTGCTCTGTTTTGAGACCAGTTTCGATGCGTAAAGTGCAATTTCTATATCTTTAGTGCTCAAAGTGATTTCCATGCGATCGGTTGATCAAATTTATACTATAAAGTGAAATTAAACAAAACATTTAAACAAAAACCAATACGATAAGTTTGATTGTAAAACTAAAAAAAAAATTATTTTTTATTTTTATTATATACTAGCTGAAACCCGGCGCGTTGCTGCCACTCTCCCTTGTCAAACGCCCATAAAATGTTATCAGTTAAACAGCATGTCTAAATTGAGGTCAAATACTAAATTCCGAGACTGTGCGACCTATATCCACAAAGCTATTCGATATAACAATTTTGGGTTGTATAGAAAGTGCCACGCCCTCTTGATCACCCCTCATAGAACGTAATCAATTAAACTGCATGTGTTCATGGAGGTCGAATACCGAATACCAAAACTGTTCGACATATAACTCCAAAACTATTCGATAACACAAATTTGGGTTGTATGGGAGGTGCCACTCCCCTTTTCCCTACACCCATAAAATTCCAGGTCCAATACTGAATTAAAAAACTGTGCGACCTATAATCCCAAAGATTATAGGTCGCTTGATATCTTTAATTTGGGTTAATTGAAACTGCATGTGTAAATTGAGGTCAAAAACTGAATTACAAAGCTGAATTTCTATAACTTCAAAGCTATTCGATATCACCAATTTGGGTTGTATGAGAGGTGCTCCTCCTCCTTGTCCAACTCCCTTAAAATTTTATCACTGAAACGGTACGTCTAAATTGTGGTCGAATACCGAATTTCTAAGCTGTGCAACCCATAACTCTAAAGCTAATCGATAACACAAACTGTTTTTATATTTATGGGAGGTAAAATAAGGTGTGGCATTTCTTCTTAAACCATCTCGTACTCAAAGCAAAGCCACTTACAAAATTTTGAGCTCAATCGGACCAATAGTTTTGAAGTATTGTGATATTTCCAAAAGTAGGCGTAGATGAAATGTGACAACGCCCGTTTTTATTTAAGTTAATGACCGTCATCATAAGAACTTATTTACCAAATTTTAATTTAATACGACCAAACCCGTCTTAAATATAGCATTTTTATTGATTTGTGGGCGATAAAAGGGGTGTGGCATTACTTTTTTCCTAAACCTTTGCGTAGCAGTTATGAACAAACCAGTAAAAGGAAGTATCCAATTTGGTCCAGTCCTTTTCAAGTTTTAAGCATCCGAACAAATCACGATTCATTTTTGTATATACAGATATTGATTTGTGGGCGGTAAAAGTGGGCGTGAAAACATTTATGTATAGTGACTGCCTCTTGAAGCACCTGCACAGCAAGTTACACTATAAAAATGTGTAGAACTCCGGAATTGCCATTATTTCGAAAAAGTGGGCGTATGTTTAATGCGACCACGCCCATTTTTTGTACAGTTACTGACAGTAACTATCTGAACAAAATTACTAAATCTTAGTTTTTACGATCGAAACCGTCTGATATATATCCTTTATTTGGTTTGTGGTCGATAGCGCAAATTTGGCTTGTATGGGAGGTACCACGCCACCTCGTCCAAACGTTACCAAACCTCACAGGAACACTCATTCTCCTCTTTAGACATTGTTCTGCCACAGACCACCTTACTGCCATATACGAAAATGCCAAGAAATGCAAAATATATTCACCATTTCCAGTATAGCTGCCGAAAGTAGCCATATGCACTAAATAACCAAATTTTAGTCTAATACGATCAAAACCGTGCGAAATATAGCATTTTTGTTGTTTTGCAAGCAGTAAAAAGGGGTGCGGGAAAATATTTCCCTTGAACCATCTCGTAATCGAAACAAATCGACTGCCCAAATTTCAGCTCAATTTAGGTTAAGCTTGGCGCACTTTACTTCACTCGACGCTAGCTCCCTGAAAAGTGAGTTTAACTAAAGTGGGACAGGCCTATTTTTAGTGAACTTGCCGAGAGTAACCATATGAACTGAATTACAAAATTTTTGTCCAACACGATACAAATCGTTGAAATAAAACGTTTTCATTGGTTTGTGGGCAGTAAAAGGGGGGCGTGAAACCAATTTTTAGTACAGTTGCTGACAGTAACCGTACAAACTAAAGCAACATTTTAGCTCAATAGACCCAGTAGTCAATTTTAATGATTTCTCAAAAAGTGGGTGTGGGTGTGGCTATATAGCGATGACGCCTTTTTTTAGTTCAGTTGCCGAAAGTAGCCATACAAACTTAGGTATCACATGTTAGTCTCATACGGCCAAAACTGCTTGAAATATAGCATTTTCACTGATTTGTGGGCGCAAAAAGGGGGCGTGGAAACCAATTTTACGTACAGTTACTGTCAGTAACTACACAAACCAAAGTACCAAATTTAAGTCTTATATGACCAAAACCGTCTGAAATAAACCATTTTCATTTATTTGTGGGCGGTAAAAGGGGGCGTGGAAACCCATTTTTAGTGCAGTTGTCGACAGTAACTGTACATACTAAATTACAAAATTTTAGCCTTATACGACCCAAACCGACTGATATATAACATTTTTATTGATTTGGGGGCGGTAAAAGGGGGGTGTGGCACATTTTCCCCCTCAACCATCTCGTACCTGAAACAAATCGGCTGCCAAAATTTCAGGTCAATCGGTTTAGTAGTTTTGGAGTCTATAGACATCACACAGCCAGACACACATCGTTTTGCTTTTTATATATATAGACATTGATTTGTGGGCGGTAAAAGTGGGCGTGAAAACATTTATATATAGTGACCGCCTCTTGGAGCACCTATACAGTAAGTTTCACTGTAAAAGTGTATAGAACTTTGGAATTGCCATGATTTCGAAAAAGTGGGCGTATTTATTTTACGACCACGCCCATTTTTTGTACAGTTACCGACAATAACCATGTGAACAAAATTACCAAATCTTAGTTTTTTACGATTGAAACCGCTTGATATATGTCCTTTTTTTGGTTTGTGATCGATGGAGCAAATTTGGCTTGTATGGGAGGTACCACGCCCCCTTCTCCAATCGTTACCAACCCTCACAGGAACACTCTCAATATGTGCCTTTATTTTCCCTGAAAATTTCATAAAGATCGGTTCAGCGGTTTTGGAGTCTATACGTGATATAGCCACATACCCACCCACATACCCACATACCCACATACCCACATACCCACATACCCACATACCCACATACCCACATACATACATCCATTTTTATATATAAGATTTACTATAACTAGTATCGCCTGTGGTCGAAATTCGACCGTATCAAAATTTTCGATTTGTCTATTGTTTTTTTTTATTTTTATTGAAAAACTTTTAGCAACGTTAAAAACAATAAATTCAGAAATACTTTTGGCTAATACAGATCCACAATTAATTTTACATACTCTGTAAGGTCTGTAATCAGAAGCATTTATAAATAAACAATGAATGCAACTTATTTTTTTTTACCAATTAATTTGTGAAGAGCAGCTCCCGTTTTCCTTAAAGTTCGTCAAAAGGCAAAAAATTTTGTTGTCTTTTTCAGCCTGCATGCATAACAATGGCTGAAATCACACGAGAAGCAATGCGAAAATAAACTTCGAACGTAATCAAAATTTTGATGCCGCTCAATCATCTGCTCAATTAGACTAACAAACTTTATTACATTATCGCTCTCAGAATTTAATTTGATTATTATTTATACAATCCGAGCTTGTAAAATTGAACCTCTCGCCGCAAAAGCTTAAACATGTCCCAATACTCAGCCATTATAATATAAAATTAAAAAAAAAAAGAAATTTGCAGTAAGAGGACTACCGATCGAAGTAAAAACTAAAATCTATGATATAGCAGTTGTTTTTTAAAGAAGGCGTTGCAAAAAATATTTATATAGTGACCACCTCTTGGACCCATAGCACCTACATACCAAGATTAACTATAAATAGTATACAATTCAAGAATAATAATGATATTTGAAAGTAGACGTAGATATATAGCAACATTTTTAGTCAAGTTGCCACACGACCTAAATTACTAAATTTAATTTTATTACGATTCACACCGTCAAAAAAAAAGTGGTTTTGAAACATTATGACATAAAGGTAGTCCGTAGGACTATTTTGAAAAATGGCGTAGTCGATTCGACGAAGCAAAATGTATAAAAAATAAGCATGTCCTTACAGGGTTAAAATGTTTGTATTAAACTTTACTTTTTTTATTTTTTAAAAATTTTTGATTTAATTCTGTACGTATATATGCATATTTTATTAATTAAAAATTAATTTCAACTGAAACAAAACAACGAGTACTCTTTTTGGCAGTAATAAAGGTAAGAAGTTACGCTTTGAGCTATAAATTATACTGGAGGTAATGGGTTACATTCTGACTTACAAGTACGAGAGGTAATTAGTTACCTTTTAGGAGGTAAGTAGTTGACCTCTAATATATGGACAATGGAGGTGGTAAGTAGTTTTCCTCTGACTTATAGGTAATGCAGATGGTTATTCGTTGACCTTTTACTTACAGTTAATGCAGGTGGTAACTAGTAATACTCTTACTTATTGGTAATAATGGATGTAATTAGTTCACCTCTGACTTATAAATTATGGTGGATGTAAGCACCACACATTACCGCCTATGACAAGCCCATGTTAAAATAATGTCTTATGTAATAAGAATAATGTGTGTTGTAATCTAGCAGGGAACTACCTCCCATTACCAAGTAGTTATTAAATAACTAGTTCAGTAATGACTACTTCCTCTACTGGGGCAGTTTCGTAAATAGGATTGTGGTTGGTAGAAGAGAGAGATGATAGATAGTATTCTCGATAATTTCAAACAGTAAATGTTAGGAAGGTAAGCAACTACCGGATCAATATCCTGTTACCTTTAGAATTTAAGGATAGGTGACGGGGAATCCTAAACAATTTGAGTAGTGTCCATCAATGATGGGGAAACCTGATTACATATACGACAGTACCATATGTCTTGATGTATGATATCGCCTCCTAGTTTTTCATAACAAAGATTGCCCATTCATTGATCATGATGACGAAGTTGCATGCCAAAAAAAAGGGTTAAATTATCGGTATTTATACCGAAATGACCCATGGTTATTTTAAATAACCTAGTCATGTACAATTTTAGTGACTGAAAGCGTCAGGAACTTTTAATGTTGGCCTGTGTTTTAAAATAGGGGAAACCTACCTGGTGGATTCTTTAAATTTCGAAGGGCCGTTGGCCGATGCTAAATATTGGTCCCATGCGATGAAGCATCATAGAATTAAACCTACACGGCAGGGATTTACGTAAAACGCGGAGTGGATTTCTGTCTGTCAATTCATCTGTCGACACGATTACAGCCGCAATTTTAGAGCTATCGTACTGAAGTATGGTATTAAAGAAATAATTCGAGATAAAGCCAAATCAGATGAAATGCACGCCTGCCTCCCATACAACGTGATTTTATCAAATTAGTAAAATCTTTGGAAAAGCTAAAAAACAAATTTAATGGCTTAAAATTCCGCACATTAGCTTTAGTCACAATAGTTAACCATATAGTTGAAATTTGTTTAAATCGGATGAAAATCACCCCTACCTCCTATGCATAATAATATTAATGAAATGGTAAAATATCTGGAAAATTTCCCAAAAACTATTGTAGTGGCTTGAAATTTTGCACATAAGCTTAGGTCTCCAATATTCAGCATATAACTTAAGTTTGTACAAATAGTATAAAAAGCACGCCTACCTCCCATACAAAGTAATATGAAAACGGTTAAGTCTCTAAAAATTCTACAAAAATTTTCGTGTAAATACTCTGTGAATCTCTTATACAAACAGATGTTAACACACGTATAGATATCATATGGAAAATTCAGCTATTCAAAAAACTTAGTATTAAAAATGCTTTTTTCTACTTAGTTTTTTTACCACCGCAAACTTCCCATTTTTACCGCATTTCAGCTTCCAAGTTATATAATTTTTTTTACGACTTCCTTCCCAACAGTATTTGGATTCTTATCAATTTTTTTCTCCAGAAATATAAACGGTAAAATATAAACGGTTGCCAGTGCCCGATCATCATGCATCAAATAAACCGCAAATAAAAAATATTTTAGCTCGATTTTTGGAAACTTAAAAATAAAGTTAAGCTTGTCTTAAATGCAATCGTATTCTTCTGTGTGTTTATTTTAGAAGTCAAATGTCAGCTATCTTTTGTTAAAGTCGCTTATAAAAAAAACTTAAATAAATATTATTCTTACATTTATTCATACAAACTAGAAAAAAGTAAGCGCTGGCTTTTGTTCAGATTTGTAAACATTGCAATATTTTATGCAGCCAAAGCCAAATGTCGCAACGAAAAATGTTGACCCTTGAACCATGACGATAATGTTGAATAACATTGAACATAAAAACGTCTAAAGGCCAGATTTGTTTTTTTGTTCACTACTGAATCACACCTCCTACCCCGCCCACTTAAAGATGCAAAATTGTTTTAATACTCATCACATGCTACAAAAATAAAATGCCGCCAAATGACGCACTTTCAGTGCTGTACTTAAGCTTAATAGTAAAAGCAGTTAAGTTGAGAGGCCAGACGGAGACAAATAAAAAAAAAAAAAAAAAAAAGACAACTTCAAGCAAGAATGTGTGTAAATTATTAAGGAATATATAAGATTGAAGATATGAAAACGTCTCAAATAGCAATTTATATAAATGCGTCTACTTTTTATTTTATTTAGTTTTTTCTTTATATATATTGGAAGGGCCAACCTTAAACTTTTACTGCAACTTGTCAAACTTCAGGAAATTTCTTTCGAGAAAGAATAAGAAGTAAAAGATGAGTTCAGCTTAATTGTGAAGACAACTTTAATGCTACTTCCAAAAAAGTTACCACTCTGTTTTGATAATTAAAGCTTGATGTTGAAAAGAAAAAGGATACGAGTGGCGGGCGGTTGACGTTGTGCGGTGTTGATTTCACAATGTGAATGTAAGTGTCCAAGTGTAATTAAAGTATGCCAAGCTTCTCGAAATGATTACTTTAAACATTAAGGCGGGTTGGGTGAGTCATTCATTAGTGGGCGTAGTTATTATAACAAAGCGCAAAGCTTTTAACAACAGCAAAGTTTAATGGAAGCAACCGTTAAACTATTAAGCTAAAACTACTTTGAACTTTGTGGTATTTAGCTTTAAGAAAGTTTAATATGCGTTTCCATCAATTGTTTATTTTTATTACATGAAAAGATGACCCGAGCAAGAGAAAGCCCACATTTTCTTATTAATTTGAGTCCTATCAAACAATAAAAATTATTCTTAAGAAATCTTACTAAATCTATAAAGGAAATATATATCTCATTTTTAGTAAGATTTTCTATTCAATGAATAAAAATATGTGGAAATATTATTAAAACGTAACTTTAATAAAACAATTAAACATATTCATAACAGCTAATACATATTCATTAAGGTATTCATAACATCAGTGGCTATCGCTGGAACTGGAATCAAAGTTTTATTCCAAAATCATCGAATATTTTTTCAAAAACATCATATATTTTACACTTAACAACCGGTAGAAAACGAGCAGTTTTAAGAACTTAATTTTCAAAATTGCGTCATTCTGTCAATTTTTAATATTATTTTTTTTAGTGCTAGCCATAGCTGCACTCAAAGTCATTAATAACATTCTTGGTTTTTATTTTTCAGATAAGATCAACAATTTATTTAATTAAAATAATAATTTTTTTTATGATGAATGAGTGTTACCTTAAAAGTTTAAATATCGTTATTCAATATTTTAACTTTCTAAAAAAATCCTAAAAATACCTTAAATTTTCGAGCTCTTGATCACCGGCCTTGCCTTAGGTGCCTATGAACATTCATGTCTGAATTCGCAATAAAAATCTACACCTTAACCAATTATCATCTTTTGATAATTTTCGACCCGTTCAATGGAACCTTGCAACTTGTTGTTTGGATAGCTAATTCACAATGCTTTTGATCGATTATTGTGATCTGCTGCATCATAGCTTCACGCACAATCCTTTTAATACATTCTTGTTATCTGTTGCATCAGACCTTCACGCATTCAAATGTAGGATAATGCACAATCCTATTAATAAATTCTTGTCATCTACTGCAACAAAGCTTCATTTAATAGTTAATATTGCATGAATCACATCATGAAACAAAGCGTTTTGGAGTAGTGGTTAGTGTGTAGAACTCTCGATCGAAATAGTGCGAGTTCGATTCCCACTGCTTACGCTTAGAAAGAAATATTTTTAATTTTATATCCTCTTGTTGTAATAGACGCAAGTAAAACAGTTCTAAGTAAAGGTGTATGGAAAAAAGTGTCGTTTTTAAGATGTCACTCAAGCAAATCACAAAACGATACGTAAAAATCTTCGCTTGAATAAGTAGTTAGTTTTTAGTAATATTGAACTGGTTAAACATTTAGTATTTTTTTGACTGAATTTTTTTTTAATTTTATCTGGTAATTTTAATATATAATTTTCTGAATAGAAAGATTTTTTGCTGCAGGGTGTGGATTGTAAAATTTATATGTTAATCATTTGTCTATTTTCATTTTGCTGTAAAAATGTGAAAAAGGCAAGTTATATCAATAAGAGTGTATGACGCTTGTTTTAACGAAACTGAGACTACAACATTTTCTACAAAGGTGTTCAGCTCCTTGCCTGCGCTGATGGTATCGCACTTAAAAACCACTGTGAAGCCAACAATATTGCACTTTGTGCCAATAACTTTTATTTATCATTTCATTCCCAACAACGGAACGCATTTGCTATATCAGTAAAGGAGTATTTGATTTATCAACAGTGATAAAAAATGTCATTGCATAGATAAAAGTTGTTGACGAAAGTACTTCGTATTTGATCTTTTATCTCAAACATTTTATTTTTATCTTAAATCTACTTATTTAATCTTACCATAGAGCTACCCTCTGTTGAAAATCTCTTCGATATCGTGGATGTGTATGTGTTTAAGCAATTCTATTGATATTGTGCAATTATCCGACAAAATTTTAATGGCTAAACCCTATTCCAAGGACATATAGAGGAATTCCCTGTTCATTTCTATGCAGGATTCCATTTAAGATTTAATTAATCTTTTAATAATAATAATAAACTGGCTATTTCAGTCCTTGGAAGGACTTTGACCTAGCTTCTATTGATCAATTGTGTTGTGCGTGTTGTTAAATGTTTGATCACAAATGACCGAGAACTGGACCTACGTGCTTAATGCCGACTCCGAGCGGCTTATGTTCTCAAGAAGCTTTACATGGCAATTTTTACTCTCTGAGGTTTGCCATTGTCTGCAGAGAGGTGACGACCGAACAGAAAAATGAATTCAATTGAAAAAACTTTCTGTCTGAGCTGGAATTGAACCCGGGCTACCGCAGTTCTTTAGCTTAGGAGCCACGCACTCTACCCACTCGGCTACGACCGCCACTATTACTCTTTTAAGCTATCATTTATTTATTTAACACAATAATCAAAACCATGAACTTAATAATCAAACGATTTAATCACCAATTTTACTGAACGCTTTGAATACTCTATGAATTTCAACTGCGGTACACAAACAGAAAAATTTCTGCTTAAATCTCGAATAAACCAACCCTCTCTGTCTTGGCGTAAACATGTGCTGTTGGCACAACAGTGTCACTCTTGAATTACTTGTATTCAAGAGTGAAAACGTTTGGCACAACAACTTTACATTCATCGCATATACTTTTACTTTTGTTGTAATTCAGTAGCGCACGCACTGTTGCAATGAAAACGCCAACGTTGTAAGTTTTTTTGACTCTGTGTGAGCAAGGATCAATCTTAGCATTAATGTTTTATAGAAAAAAAGCATACATATAGCCAATTTTGTGTGGTTTTTTATTTTTGCAAAATTCTGTCAAACAGCCTGCTTGTAAAGGATATATGCTGTGTTAAGTTCCTCTGGAGCCGAAAGTTAATAAGTTAATAAATTTTTTGCTTTGTCACTCTTTTCTTTGCCATACATGCCTATTGTTTACCATTACACGCACACATACACTCACAATAACACCGTAAAGGTCACGTATAAATATATATATTGGTTGTTTAAACACACAAAGGACTCATTTTGTTAGACTCAGTTTTGCACAAAAATACTTTTAGGCACAACTCGTAAATAAATCGTGCTTTTAAACATAACAATGAAGGCATCAGCATCATCGTAACCGTAGTCAAGACCGCAAAGCTTATTCTTATTGCTGAAAGTCTGAATCCGTGTTGAACCTTAACCCCTACTGCAATGTGCGCCAAGATAAATTATCTGAAAAAACAAGTTTTTTAATACTGCTGATTTCATATTCCCATCTAATTTGGTTTCTCATTTCATGTTTATTTTTAAGAAAAAAGGTTTCAATTTATCTGTACATTTTTGTATTGTTGCTATTTTTTTTCCCTAAATCTGCTATTGTTTCTGCCACCATTTATGCTGTACTCTTTTATGTTTATTATGCTAGGTTTATTGTCCGTACATAAATATGTCATGTGTAGGATTTTTATGTTTATTGCAGATTTATCTTTGTAGAACTCTAAGCTATTGAGGAACATTAGGAGTAGTTCAACAGCTAATATTGCAACATATTTCATTTATTAGTTCTGGAAAAATAGGAGTGAATAAAGAAGTTATAAAAAGCAATAGTCTTCTGAAGCACCGCAGTTCACTTATTATAATATATCTTTAATTAACTTCAATGTCTTCTATAAAATCTGTTTTTCTCTGATGCTACTGCAATTGGCTGCTCCGGTCTATTATTCTTATAACGAAAGTTTCTTAAGAAATTAAGTTTAAAAAATGGGTTTTTTGGTTAGCCGCAAATAGATTTATACTAGAATTGAACACAGTATGTTCAATGTGTTCAATTTAATTTTTTTTTTGTTTTCAGCCAAAACTTTTGAAATACTCAGATATATTTTTAAAACATTTGTTTGACTTTGACGAAATTTAATTCAAGCTATTTTTAATGAAAAGTTTTGTTTCAAGCTAGTTTTTAAACTAAACTTGTCTCTAAAATTTTTTTATGATAACATAACATAACACAATTGAACATATTGAATTCAATTTTAAAACATATTGATTGTTTTAGTGTATATATTTCAGAATGTCATTTATTTAAATCTGTTTGATTTAACCGTACACGTAGTTAAGTAAATACAAGTTAAACAAATTTAAAAATATATTTCTCCTTTATTATGCTTAGTTTCATTTCATTTAATATTCTTTGTTTAAGTATTGTGACGGTTTTTGGTTACAGTTTAGAGTGCGTGACGCATTTGCTAAGAAACGGCGATAAGTCGGGTTAAGTTCCGAGCCAAGAATTCTGAGCTAATTGAAATTAAATTTTTTCAATTAAATTAATAAATCTGTTTGACTGCCAACTCTCTGCAGACATCGCCAAACCTTAGTAAAAATTATCATGTAAAGCTTCTTCAGAGCATAAGTCATTCGGAGTTGCCATAAATTTCTTAGGTCCAGTTCTCGATTATTCGTGTTCAAACATTGAATAACACTGAGTGACCGATTTGGCTTTTATAAATGTTTCAGCCAAAATTCTTAGAAATTCCGAGAGAGGAATACAAAACATTTTAAAGTTAAGAAGTAGAAATTCTGGTATTTCGACTTTTAACAATTTTTTACATATACTCAGGTTGTGAGAATTTAAAAACAAAATTAACTTTTGTACATAAAAATTAAACGCGGAATGTCACTGTGCTAAAAGATTCTTGAAAAAATGTACAAAGTGTGTTTATCGCAATTGTCTATTGCGTTTATTGTCTATTTTTCATAAAATTTGGACGAATGCTAGTTTTTCTTAATTTTTTTAAAAATAGCTAGTAATCAATAAAAATTCTCAATTATTTTTTCAGGAATCGTTAATACTATATAATACCTTTTAAAAAAGTTTAAGATAACTGAAATTAGTTTAAAATAAGAAAAATGGCAGCAGTTTTATAGTGTTTTTAAGTTTACAATGACAGATAACAGGGAAACCGGAGGCGAACCTTTACAGGGTAGCATGTCTTACTGTCTCAACCTGGCGAGGCCAGCATTATCCTTGCGAAATCGCCTCAAGTCAACTCAAACCTCCACGTAGTGTTTCCGGGGCAACGTCAAAACTGACAACCGTCAGATTCGTGGGCGTCGGGTTTGAAGCCCACCCGTAAAAAAAAAATTTCAATGAAAACATATAAAAAAAGAAGAAAAATTATCTACAAATCTGATGACGACTACCGCAAACGAAAAACTTTTAAGGATTTATGGATATGCACCTGGAATGTCCGAACTTTTAATTGGGAAGGTGCCTCTATCCAACTGACTGATGTCTTGGAAAGCTACAAAGCTTATATAATTGCTATCCAAGAAATGCGATGAAAGGAATTGGGTTGCATTATGCATGCACCCTGTCAAATCTACTACAGCGGCCATACGGAGAAGCACGATTTTGGATGCGGATTTGTAGTTGACAAGCGACTACGGCCCCACCTACTTCGATTCACACCTGTGAACGAACGGCTTGCCATAATTCGCTACAAGGTTAACTTATTTAATATAAGCCTAATATGTGCGCACGTTCCGACAGAAGACAAGATCGATGAGACCAAGGAGAAAGGTCGAGCGCTTTGAAAATGCTTACGAGCGCCTCCCGTCACGACTTAAAAATCATGCTTGATAACTTCAACGCTAAGGTGCGCAAGGAAAATATATTTGGTCCAACAGTCGGAAAGTTTAGTCTCCACGAGAACACCTCCGATAACGGAATAAAACATGGTCGTAAGCAAGGGCAAAACTAACGAGGGTTAAGGGGGTAAACTACCCCCTTACTTATTTAGAGTCGTCCTAATTGTTATTATTTACTGACATTTTTAAAATATTGATTTTTATAAACAATAATTATGAACGCATCAAAGCCAATCGTACCTTTTATTGCCATTTTCATAACAAAAACCACTTTAGTCGGCTATTTCATTTTAAGTCATACCCAAAACTATCTTCAGTCGGCCAATTCACTTTTAGTCGTACTTTAAATGAACTTCACTCGGCTAATATTGTTTTTAATCTTTATGGAGACACAGTAAGGCAAGTTTATATAAATGTTTTGCTAAAAATTTACTTCCGGTCATAGGTTTATGTAAGCTATAGCGTTTATTACACGCTTTTAAAAAGTTACGTGGTATAGGAACCCATACCCTACAATTTGAGCAAAACATGGTGCACACAAATCGAGTTACGAGGCAAGCGTTGCATCTTCAGGTAGTCAGATGTCGTTTGGAATTAACTAATCCAGAGTTCCTTTATGACAAAATGCAGAAAAAGTTCAGAAAAGTAGTATGAATTTTGTTAAAAAAGTACGGAAATGGTAATGCATAGTATTGTAAAAGAGTGCAGTGGACCAAATGTCAAAAATGGATCATTTTTAGTCCAATTGTGCAACCGTGTCCTTGGCCTAAAATAAAAACCGAAAATGATATTTTTGTTTTACCAAAAAAAATATTAATGAAAAGGCAATTTTTATTTAAGATTTAAAAGATAAAATAAGATTACTATTTTTATGTCTGAACAAAAAATTGAAAAGAATAAAATAATGATTAATGCTTAAGTTTTTGGAAATATCTTAATGATAACAGTCCCTGATACAAATACCTTGTTAAAAAGTTGAACAAATAAGTGGAGTGAAACAAGCCCAAACGAACAAAGGTTTACTAAGTCACCACACATATTCCCTTTTTTAAAATCTAATTAATTTAAATTATTATCCAGAAATACCCAACATTTTTAATAAAAAATTTAATGAATATCGAAATCGGCCAACATATTTAAAGAAATTTTCTTAGCTCAAGAACTTTGATTCTTTAAAAAATCTTTAGAAAATCTTTAATTTCATTGACTTAACATTTTAATTTAAATACAATTAATTTGAATTAATAATGAGTTTAAAAGATTTAGTCAAACTATTGAAAAAAAACCGTTTTAGCTTTTAATCTCGAGATGATAACAAAAAGAACACCATTTTTAAATCTGTAATCAAAATTCATTTATTATAAAAGCATCGCTTTATGTCAATGCTGATGTTCTAAACGAAATTTCACAAAGCTCTGAAAAAATTGACAATTAGACTCGAAATGCTGTATATTCGCTATCAAACCGACTCATTTCTGTGAACTTTATTATAAGTCTTGTTTTTATGAAAAATCTCTTGAAGCCGTTGAACTGAATATATTAGATGCTATAAAATTTAATTTTGTACCCAAAAATCATAAGAAAAAATAAATTCGGACTCTGAAGGTATGGATAACCTAATTAGTAGTGCTGTTGCATTGTTAAAATCTTTTAATGTTGATGCTGAAAATGAATTCTCAATTCGACATCGCCATCGTCTTGAGCCGAAACGTTTGGATGATAACAATGCCAAGCGGCTTATTTTTCGATGAACTGTTTTTATAGAAGAGAATTAAAACTTTTTTGGATAAGATAACTTCACTGATGCGAGATAATTTAAGCAGTTGCTTAGAATCAATAAAGCCACTGTATTAACTCTTTAATCCAATTCTATCTTTTACTAACTTGACCCAAAATCGAATTCTAATATCAATAAAATTGTTACCAAAAAATTGTTTGTGGATTCACTTCAATTGAAAACGAAATTTAAAGTATTCTATGATCTATGCCAAAACGTAGAAACTCTATTGGGTACATCTTATGTTGCAGAATGCAATAAAAAATCCCTTCCTGCAGTTTTCAGCAAATTAAAATCAGTTAAAAATTATTTCAGAACCACCGCAGTCACTTACGCCTTAATGACTTATTAATACTTTCATTAGAGGAGGACATAGTTGATCTCATTTAGTTAGATACTATTGCGCAGCAATGGGCTTTTTTAAAAAAAGAAGAATAAATATTTGAATGTTATACTTAAAAATTAAGTTTTTATTTTTTATTCAAAACATTATTTTTTTCATTAATTTAAAAAATTAAAAGAAAAAGTGTTAAAGAAATTGAAAGCTCTGTTTTTTTTTGTAATACATATAAACTATGAATAATTAAAACAAAACGAAAATTAATTTTTAAATGCTGATTATATAATGTTGAAATACTTTTGATTTATTTTCTTTGATTTATTTTCTTTTCTTTGATAGAACGATATGAAAATTGTCTTTAAAGGATCTTCTTTACTTGAAAAAATTTTAGATTTTTTGGTTTATATGAAAGTTTTATTATATGTGGGTAGAATACGTGTTAAAAATTTCAGGATTTCTTAAAACGGTACCAGAGATTAACGAAAAAGTGGGTTTGAGCTGAAACTGTTTTGCCTTATATTTATTATTGTAAAATCTCTGAGATTGTTACATACAATCATCTATTAAAACTTAAAACTCGAATTTTTAGAGCGTTAGAAATCTAACATATAGTGTTATTTTTCAAATTTTGTTTTGAAAATGGCGCCAAAAACAGGTATGAGGTTTAGTTGGCTGATTATACGTAATCATATAGTTTCAAGTATTATCGTTTAGATGAACTAAAAAAATTTTCAGTTATCTGTTGTAAAAGCTGAGAAATCGTTGCCACCTTTTTGGATTTCAAAAATGATGTCCAAATTGCGAAAAGCCGTAGCTTAGAAGAGCAGATAAAAATCCAAACCAAAAAAATAAAAAAAAAAATAAAAACTTAATTATATGTATTGTGATGTACACAAGTCTTTTTTTCATCATTAAAAAAGTTTTTTATTAAAAATACTTACAAAGTATTTTTCTTAGCCGTTCAAATGAAAAATACCACTTAAGATTTATTTATATTGATCGAACTTTATTTAATTCAGCTATTTTTTATTTAAAAGTCGAGACTTAAGGATATCCAGTCGGCCGAAATACATTCCTATCCCCCCAATCAAAATGGCCTCGGTACGCCCCTGGTCGTAAGTAGCACTAGATTCAAGCTTCTCAATATTCATAAAGCCTCCAGGATGTCCCCTGATCAAAAAAACCAGAAATCAAATTGATCACGCTTTGATCGACGGAAGGCAATTTTCCAATGAATTGGATGTACGCACGATCCGTGGTGAAACTCGGACAGACAAAGCTAGACTTCGACAAGCTGCAATCCAAACAGACAGCCGCAGCTTCTGCCACTCGGCTCTCACTCGGTGCTTCAAAGCACTCCTCCAAACGATGATATATGCGCAGTGGACACAGATTTCTAACTCCATGCCTGCAGCTGCTGAAGAGGTGATTGGCTACCATCACCCTCGCTGAAACCAGAGGTACAATCAGGTGTGTCGCAACGCCACTGCAGAGAAAGACACCGCCTACAAAGCCACTCTGCAGTCGGTTGTAACGCGTGCTGCTAAGGAGCGATACAAAGAAAAGAGGAGGGAAGAGAGACGTATTTTCAGGCGGAAAAAAGAGAGGCAGAAAAGCGAACATGAGAAAATTGATATGTATGGTCACAGCAATGAGGCCCGAAAATTTTTTGAGAAAATTAGACTCCTTGCCAATGGCAAGGACTTTGCACTTATCTAAGCTTGTATATTGTGACGCTGACAACAATCCCACCAATAGAGATGATATTCCGAACACCCAAATTACGGATGACAGCGTCGAGGTTCCGCTTCATCATAGTCGTATGATGAAGTTCTGACAGCTATGGCTCGGCTTAAAAACAACAAAGCCGCGGGAGCAGAATATGGTCAGAAGAATGTATCCGAAACATTTGGAATCCCAGTGTGCTCTGCCCAATACACAAGAAAAGCGATCCCTCTGTTTATCGATCCCAAGAAAACCAAGTCAACACCCACCAACTACAAAGCCGCCTGTGAATCAGCCAGTGAATCAGCAATAAAAGATTGCAAATTTGATTCGTGTACCGCTCCTCCATTGTTTTTGTCGTTTGATGAAAGCGCTCGCATTGTTCATCAGACTCTGTTGGGATATGCTGTTCGAATACATACACTGAGAGAAATAATGGATATTAAAACTATTCACGCGCGTGCATAAAGTCAATTTAAATACTTTCGTGGATAAATAAAATATTTTCTCCACAACACGTCTTTTTTGCGTATTTGAATTGAAGTTGAGTTTGTTTTTCTAATTTCGCCTTTAACTTTCAAACGAAGTTTATAAGAAATTTAAAAAAGGTTTAAATGAAATCCGTGCACCATTTTAATAAAAAAGTATTCAAATAAATTTAAAATATTTAAGTATTTGTTTTATGCAAATGCGTTATTGGTTCAAAAACATCCACGTTTCTTGATAAATTAAATACGTTTTTGCATAGATCTAATACTTTTTCCCTTAGTGTACATATGATGGTGCCGAAAGTGTTTTTTAAGTAAGAGATTCTTACTTATAGTAAATTGAAGAATCTTTATTTTAAGTAATAAGATTCGAAGATTGAGTTATTAAAAAGCTTCCATCATTTGGATATCATTTGGTAAAATGTCAGGGTTTTGTATACTGCGAACGCATATAAGAAAAATCGGTCATTTTCAATTCAAAAAACACCTAAAAACTGATGCCATATTTCCAATTTTACACTGATTTCAGTTATTTTACATTTTTTAGAAAAGTATTTTATAGTTTTAACGAATTCTGGAAAAACAAGGATTTTAGTTTGTTACTTCTTTAAAAAAAATAAAGAAACACTAACATTTGAGCAAAATTTATGAACAATTTACTACTCTATTGCGATAAACACACTTTCAATATTTTTTCAGAAACCTTTTGGCACAGTTACATTCTACGTTTAATTTTATTGAACAAAAGTGCATTATGTTTTTAAACTCTCATAACCTTGGCATATGTAAAAAATTGTTAAATGTCCGAATACCCAAATTTCTACTTCTTTATTTAAAAATTTTTTCAAAAAAAAGAGGGATGGAATGGTCGGACTAGTCGCGATATAATCACAAGATACACATCTTGAGAATTTCAAAGAATTTTGGCTGAAACTATTGGGCGGTCACACCATACCGTGTAACACGTACAACACAATTGATCAATAGAAGCACTTGCTCGAAGTCCTTTTAAATACTGAAATGGCCAATTCGTTTTTTGAAGAAGAATTACCCCGCGTTTTGTATGGAAAAGCGCGTTTTGTATGGGGGTATTTTTCACAAATTTGTTCGAGCACATGCGGGGGTTTTGTTTGCACTTTATGATATACCTACCGCCTTTATTATTCTTTGTATAAAGATAAAATATATCGCAGAATATTAGTTACGTGGCGAATAAAACAAATATTGATTTTTTAAATTGTATCGCTTCTTTAATAAAGTCACAAAATATCAAAATCTAAGAAAAAGAAATTCACATTTATGTATTATGCGAGCCATACACAATACAATCCAATCGTCAACTGAGGCGGTTGTTGCTCAAATCAAAGCGTGTATGATCAAAAGATTTTGATTTTTTTCAAGTTTCCTGGCGAGTCTTTCAATTCGATTGTGCTGTGTATGCTTAAATCGTTTGATTAGCTGTCAACATACATATTTTTAGTTGTCGATTGTGAAGAAAATTTTACAATTGTTTCTAAACTATTAATAAATATTTGGCAGTTGGAAGAAAATCTTTTAATTAAGTTTATAGAGTATGCGGCCAAAAATCAATTCAATTGAAAGACTCCATTGACCATTGTATTGCATTGTGTATGGCTCGCATTAGAAAAATCATGTATAAAATGCTTTAGTTGATGCTTAAAGGGGTGCAATCCATTCTTCTTTTTTTTTGCCACACATTCAAATCATAAATAACAAATTTCTTTTTTTACATGACAGATATATTTGAAGAAAAAAAAATATCTATATATATATAAAAATTATATAAACTAATTATTAGTAAGTGGGATACAGCAAATTTGCTAGGGGTAAAAAAAGTGTTTGCCGGTGATCACTGCTGCTCGTCCTTGGATCATCTGAAATAAAAAACAGGGATCATTGGTTAAGAAATAATGCTCCAAGTGAACGAAAGAATTTGAAAAATTTTGATTTTTCAAAAAATGGCGATTGCTGAAATTTAAAATTGCCTATTTACCAGAATCTTACTCATATTTTTGGCAAAAAAAAAATCGTCCAAAAAATCCTTCGTTCATCCGGAGGACAATTATGTATTATATATTTTAAAAAAAATTCAAACTGATAGGTAAATCCATTCTTAAGTAACAGTGATCACCGACATCTAAATAATTCAAAATGACGGCTGAAGGTCTTGCTGATCAAAGCCGTGCGCGGCGATAGCCGATGTGCGCTGTACACTCTACAGCCCTGCAAAGTGATCTGAAATGAAAAAACCAAAAAAATTATTAATTAAGATTAAATTTGGGGGGCTTTGAAGATTTCTGATTTTAATTAAACCCTTTCTAAAAAAATGGCGGCCCTTTGAAAAATCCCTATTTTCCTCCTTTTTTTGGCTTTAACGTTAAAAAAAGAATAATAACTATTTCTTTACAAAAAAAGCTTCCTGAAGGCCCCGTTAATTGAATCAGCTTTAATTTGAGTCGTCAAACATCGAAATCGGTCAAGTCGTTGAAGCGGAATCGTGTACAGAGCGGAAAAAAATTTGTTTCGAAAAAAATGCGTTTGTACCATTCTCTCGTCTAATACGCTATAACTTGTAAAATAAATTAGATAGGGAAATATCCTTTCGACTACATATTTTCTAGATCCCAAGGATGAAAATAAAGTAAAAAACAAAAACGAAAATATTCCGTCGATTTGTACTAGAACCTCCCCTTAAAGTGCATGCAGATAAAAAAAAGTAGAGCAGTGAGGGAACTGCCGACCGAAGCGAAAACCTATGTATAAAATACTAGTATTCCCTGGAAGACTTTTTTTCTGCCACGGACCGCTTTACTGCTTTTTAAAAATTGTCATGCTAATAAGAAAAACTTTTTTTATTTTCACTCCCTCACACTTTGATTATATCTTTCAAAATATTTTTTATTAGATAGCAATTTTATTTTATAATTACACTAAACTATATTATTATATTTGAATTGAATATTGCTGATATAAAAATAAAATACAGTTAGCACAATTGAATGAAAAATAATCCTCATAAAATAAAATAAATTTTCTATTATTTATATATGATATTTTGTTTGATTCGTCTTGAAGTCTCCTTTAATGCCTGCATTTGAGATCTTGCAACAAGGAAAACAGAAAACATAGCAAGCAAAGTGCAGTTTATTTTCTGCCCCCGATTCGGTTCATCCGTACATCCGGTTCATCATTAATGCACATTATTTTCGTCTTTTATCATTTCGCTATATTTTGAATTATGGGTATTAATATAAAAAATAAATAAATATATAAACAAAATATAAATTAAACTTATTTAAATAATTAATATGCACATAAGATACGTATACATAGAATTTGTATTTACATAAATTGCATTGAATTTCATTTACATTACTTTCACTGTTTGCGTAATTAATAATTGAATTATATTCTAAAAAAGATTTTATAGGCATATGGTAACTGAAATAAGAAACAAAAAATTTTTTTGGACGATGCAGTTCCAGTCATGATAAAATTAATACTAGGTAACCTTGACAATTACTTATTTTGTCACGAGCTGCGACCATCGAATTTCACATAAAAGAAAACAATGTAAAGTTCGTGTGTCACACACATTGGCAGCTTTCAGCGGGGTCAATAGTTGGCAACTGTTTTTTTTTAAATTTTAGTGAGAAGCCTTTGCAATTAAATTATCCATTCACAACAGGTGACTCCTTTGAATGCGGCCAATGTGTGTGGCACACGTTCTCTATTTTGTTTTCTTTTGTTTGACACTCGATGGTTGAAACACGAAATGTCACTCCTACCTATTACTTATTATGCCGTGGTCCCAGTCAGAGAATATGCTGGCGACATTTATAAAACTACAAATGTTTTTATGTTGGTTATGAAACTCAAACACACACTCTTGGCTACCAGGATCTCAACTTTTTTCGTTTCACATAATTTTGACAGAATTGTAGGTATTGTCGAAAAGGAATCAAAACAAACACAGAATATAAGGGGTACTTATTAAAGTCTCTCCGTATCGAGCCTACCTGGTTAATATGCCTTACTGAGCGCCTGGTAGTCAAGATCCAAAAGCGTCATTTAAAAACCTACTCGCTGTCATGGCAGAATAACCAGGTAGGGCCGGCTCGCTTAGTGCCCTCACGCGTTAAGGGCCAAATAGACTACACGGACTGTTTGCGCAAACACTACACAGACTTTGTTTGTGCAGACTTTTTAGTTCAAATTCTATTAAATTTTTCTTTTCTGCTTCCATTTTAATATATTTTCCTTCACGCACGTCTTCACTCTATAAAACTTTCGGGATTATGGCAAGTCGGTGTGATTTTCACTACACACTATACAGAAGGTTTGCGCAAACACAACCAAAAATTTAAATATTTTAATTTTTGCGCAGACATCTGCACAAACCTAAAACAGCCAAGTACTCTGTTGAACAATCTGTGTGGTCTGTTTGGACCTTTAACGAAAAGTGGAAAATGAAAAGGTTGAAATAAGAATATTATGTTTTCAAATTGTAAAAGTGCGGATACGTGTGTTAAGTTTATGTTAATTTGAATGAAAATATTATAAAAACAGTGTAAATAAAACTATTAAATGCCGAGGATGTGTTCAATTTGCAAAAAAAGCAAAAAAACAAGTTTAACCAAAAATCAATTGCAAAACATGAACATAAAGAAGCTCGAGATGAACAGCTGATTTTGACAACTAGCTCGCTATTCTCTGCTTTTTACTTCATTCCTCACCGAGTCGGCCTTACCTGGTTATTCTGCCATGCTCGCTGTCTGTATTGATGACGAGACTTACTCGGAAAATCACGATGACTCAAACCAAAGATTTACCCTCTACCAAAATCGTTCAACGCGCCTAAAGAAGTTTTCTCTTAAAAAAAACTCCTATTAAAAGTAATTTATATCCATTAGTAATGATTCGATAAGTCTGAAATTTTCAAAGAATACTTTTTATGTATTTTACTTTAGCTAGCTACATCGTTTCGTTTGTTTAAGGGAATAGTTTTACGTAAGCTTCTGAGTAACAGCTTGTGTTGTTTTTGTTATTAACAACAGACATTTCTTTTCAGTCTTTTGTGTTTTTTGTATGGGGACCTCCAAAATAAATCCCCATACAATGGATGCAAATTTCTCACATAGAAAATAGCAAATAACTCATATATATCTCACATTTTAGTTATGACAAGCCATTAAAATCATAATTAATTTTTTATGAAAATTTTGGATTTTAGTTCTTTCACAAAATTATCTCTTATTTTTAATTTTAAGAAGTTTTACTTCTGTACCGTATACACACTGTGCTTTCTTTTATGTACGTAAACTTTCTATGTATATTGGTCTTTTCACAGTCAATGCTTTAAATTGAGTCCATTTTCTTATTCCAACGTTCAAAGTCACCTTAACCCAAAAAAAAGACGTATTTGTTCTCTATAACTGTATAAAAAGGAGTTATACGTCTTCTTTTATGATACTTTAATAATGGTTATGATACGTCCTATATCATACCTATCATACCTTCCAATCATATAAAAGTTCTATGCAAAATTGTATTGTTTTGAGATAATTTTTTGGCAAAATATATAAGAATATAGAAATCAGTAATATAAAAGTTGGGTGTGATAGTGGTTAGTTGGATTGGGTCAATTTATACACCATTTGTATTTATTGCAAAGTCTATTCGCTTCAAGAGAAGCTTGTTAAAAATGGCTGTCCTTGTCTTTTGTCAATAGGGACAACATTTTCTTTGAGAGAAGCATTATGGAATAACTTTCAAAATAACAACAAGTTATCGAACTAAACGGTTCAAATTTGAAGTTAGTCGGAACATTCCAGCTATGCCAAATAAAACCTTAAATTTTATGCAAAAACATTTATTAATAAAGATCTAAAATTACTTTTTCATTGCTTCTATCGTTTCATCGAAAAAGAACCTCCGATGTATTTAATAAGGTTTTAACAGACAATACGTCTTTAAGGTAACAAAAGGATGCTGCTAAGTTGATGAACTCAATCATCATCACATGCAAAATGAAAGAACTGTCAAAAATTAAATTACTTAGTTACAAAAGTTCCCATTTTCCCAACGTCTACAACTATTCGCATCAGCACACATGAACACGCACATCACGTGACAATAAAACGAATCCCTGGATAAAATAATGGCAAACTTTTTACATCCCAAACAAACTTTTTATATAAACAGACATGACGTGCCTGCTTCAACTCCAACTCCTACGATGTGCCACATAACGTTTAACATTTTTGTTTTATTCTCGTAATTTGTATTTTTTCATTCATTTATTTTATTTTTGCAATTGACGCAATTTAGAAGCTTTTTAAAAAAAAGTTTTGCTAAAATAGGCTTAAAATAAACTTACTCACAATGCGTTTAACAGCTTACCAGGTAAAGCACAGATAAAAAAATACTGCACTAATGCGTGACTGTTGGAATGTTTTTGAATTTGTTTTTTTTTTTCAATAAAGTTACGTCATGATGTAACGAAGTATGGGGTAAGAGGAAAGTGTAGGAGCTGCAGTAACAGACCCTAATTTCTAGTTGGAGTTGTTGTTGCTTCTGTATTCACTTGTGTAACTTTTTACGCTGCAATAAGTTTGAAGCAACGAACCGCAAAATAAACAACTTAAGTAAGAATAAAAAAAATTAAACATCAAGGACATACAAAAAAATGAAAATTCGATTCAACTAGAAGCTATTTAATGACGATTTTTGATATTGCTAAATTAAAAACAAGTTTCTCAAAATTTCGATTGAAGCAAATTGATTATGATACTTTGGCGAAAAAATATTTGGTTATTGAAAATAAAATGAAACCTTCTAGTTGGAACCCATGTTCATTTGGTTATAGCTACCAAACAACAACTTTGAGTGGGCAAAATGCTTTGTGAAGTGAAAAAACTTTGTTTAGCAGAAATAAATCGTTAAAATGTGAAAACCAAACAAATTTGAAATTGAAACAAGTTTATAGCTGAGATTCCTTCAATTTGCTTAAAAATTAATTCAAATAAAGGTTTATTGTTGTCGAAACAATGTTGAATTAAAAAATAAACTGGCCATTTCAGCCCTTGGAAGGACTTTGACCGAGCTTCTATTGATCATTTGTGTTATGCGTGTTTATTTAAATAAATTTTTGAACACACATGATCAACAACTGGACCTTGATGTTTTACGTCAGCTCCCAACGGCTTATGTTCGCAAGAAACTTAACATGGAAATATTACTCTTCGAGGTTTTTTTTGTCTTTTTTGAGGGCTGCAGAACAGAAATATTAATTCAATTGAAAAAACATTCTGTCTGAGCTGGGTTTCGAACCGCTGTTCTTTAGCTTACGGGCCTTGCAATCAACCAGTAGTTTACGGTCACCACTGAATAATATTAAATAAGGTTTAATATACAAACACTCAATTATCTCACCAGAGATTTAGTAACTGTAACCAAATCATGATTTGACTGTACACTCATTATATCACGTATGAACCATGTATTTTGAGTATCTTAATAAATGTATGTAAATAAGTGAAATTTTTCAATTATATGAATCAATCAATGCTGCCTCGAGATTTGATTAGTAATTATTACTACTTTTTTATTAACTATTACTTAAGCTAAGACTCAACATATACGACCTTAACGATCTACACTATACTTGGTAATATTTACCAAAGCTTGTTAATTGTGCATAAATATTGTGAGACAGGCGCCAAATCAATGCATTTAGTTCCTGAAACTTAACTCTTGTCTCAGTGTAGAGTCGTAAAAATTTGCAATTCAATTTTATTTGTTTGTTTATCCATAGTATAATAAGAACTCAGTTCTTTTAATGTACGGTTTCACAATAGGTACAACAATTTATGCTTAGCGATAATTGAAAAATAAAAACATTTTAATTACAAAGTATATATTATTCTTCATTTGTACTTAATAAAAAGCTATTATTAGTTTAAAGTTTCCGTAGTTAATAAGTAGAGATAGAAAGAATTAAAACAAAGTGCAGCAGAAAAAAAATATAAAAAAGTTGGAGAAGAAGAAATAGTAGAAAACTGGCTAAAAATATTAAATGACTCGAAAAATATTGAAATACTGCATGCCTAAACTTTTTCGTCTCCCTAATACATTTTACATGGCTTGGTTAGGAATTCCACAATCGAGTGGCATTAATAAAAAACATTATTGTAGAATTAAGATAGTTAAAGCTTGGTGGAGTTAGCATGCAACTTCTTGTTAATTGACCAAATTGAATTTTTTCAAACAAGTAATTAGGTGTTTTACGCATCATTATTTTATGCAGGAAAACACAATTTCTAGCATTTAGATAGCTTATAATTTCACATTCAAGGATACTTTTTTTGAACTGCGAAATATGGTCAAATTTGCGTAGCCCATAAACATATCGTGTGATTTGATTAAATGCTAAATTTAATTTTAATTGAGATCTCGAATCTAACTTACTATAGACACATTCTGCATAAGTTATTATAGGAAGCTAAAGTTGAACAACAGACGTAAATTCCGCTGATGAAGTAAATCTTTTTAACAACACTGTTGATGTGGTCAATGCAAGTTAACGCAGAATTAATGTGAAACGCAAGATTTTTAATTTTGCTTAAGATAGCAAGCTTATTACCACCTAAAATCAGGTCCGGTATATCTTAAAAAAACACTGTTTTTATTGATGGGCAACACAAAAGACTTAGATGCATTGAGCTGAAGGCCATTACTAAAACCCCAGTGATCTATTTTGCGCAGATCCTCATTTAGCCTATATACTAAGTCTTCCATAAGACCAGCTCTACGAGAAAGATGTAACTGAATATTATCAGCATAAGCATGCATGGATGCTTAGCAGGATGTAATTATTAAGCAAATCAGGGTCAATAGGACATTCAGACTTAACACCGCTGCCAATACCAAGTTTCTTAACATTATTCTATAAAGTCTTGGCTGGAAGAGATGTTTTAAGTTTGGATAAGTAATGCAGTTTTTAAATTGCCAAGTAATAAGAATTGATTCATTTCTTGCTGCTCTATAATTTTCCCAATTTTCTGCCGTTTAAAATTTTTTCACAAGCCGTGTAATCTGTTACGCTTATAAATAGCATTTTGTACTCGGCTATTGAACCAGGGCAGGATGCATTCTTTATGGTAACAGTACGATAGGGAACATGGTTAACAAAAACCCTATTGATTATGCTTGAGAAGAAAGATAACTTTTTATCAACAGTTTCACGATTCCAAACATCATACCATTGAGTTAAACTAAGCTCTTAAGAAAGTGCAGGTTGGTTTATATTTTTAAAATCATAATACGAATATGTAATTGAGGACACAGTGCGCATAAAGTTAATATTAAGGTTACAAAATATTAAACCGTGGTCAGACAAGAAATAAATTTGGTCAAATAGTGAGACAGATGACAAATCCGATACTATGAAGTAATCTAGAAAACGGGGGTTATTTATAGAAATCCGAGTTGGCATTACATTATTAACAACGGACACTATTATTAACAATCATTATTAACATTATTATTAACAAAGGGCATTATTAACAATCGTGGTCAGACAAGAAATAAATTTGGTCAAATAGTGAGACAGATGACAAATCAGATACTATGAAGTAATCTAGAAGACGGGGGTTATCATTTATACTTTCATACAATGTTTTGGTGAAATTATCATTGCACAAGGGGTTCACATTAAAGTCACCACCCACATATAACAAAATAGCTATAGTCAATTGACACGTCAGATACTTCAGAAAACATAGCTTCTAAATTATTATATTTGCTGGGGTTATATACGCACGACACGAACATCTTAATGCAATTGTCAAAACCACATTTATTCACAAACTCTCCACTGCAATTTATTGACCTTCTTAAGAGCTTAGCCCTCAGATTTTTACGACAATAGATAGCCACTCCCCCCCTTTCTATCTGGCCTTTCATTTCTAAAAATATTATAGTTATCTTTGCTATAAACAGAATCACACACATCATTACAAAACCACGTTTCAGACACACATATCACATCAACAGACGATTCCTGAAAGACATACTTCATATAGTCAAGTTTGTTTGAATTTAAGCTACGTGTGTTGAAATGAACTATTTTTAAGCCCGAGTGCCTTCCACATAAAACATTCACAAGCGTTTTATTATTAACACCACTGTAGTTTATATTAGAACAAGACATTAACAAGACTGAGAGCATAAAAGTTAGACACAACAAAAAAATAGCTGAAAAAGTAAGATATATTTTTTTAACCAGTTTACTTTACAATACAAAGTATAGTATTAAACTTAGAGAAATAATGAGATGAAAGGCTTATGCTAATAGTGTTGAAAATTAACAGGTTCAAAACAGAATAGAAAAGTAAGAGACACACATGAATTCTGAGACACAAAATGTTAAAGAAAAGTATATGAGAATAAAGTTGCTTATATGACGCAAAAAAATTTATAAATATTAAGAGACAGATGCAGCAGAGACTTCTGTCCCAAAAAAAGAGTTCAATTGCTGAACTGACTCAACTACTGTTGCATTTCCATTCTCGGCTTGCTTGATATAGACCAAACCCCGCATAGTAAGCACAGATGACAATTGTTTTTGTTTTTTTCGGCTGATTGCCGCTCTCATTATTTTATAGTTTTCCTTAGTCAAGCATTCGTTGATGTAAATTGGAGCTTTTGAGTCGATACCAGCGTGTTCCAGACAAAGAGAGTCCCTATTAGCCCGCCTAAAGTTAGCAATAGACTTTAATAAGAACTTTTTGCCGTAGGGCGTTGCCAGTCGTATACGAATTGGTGGAGAAACTACAGTGCTTTGCTTATTGCTATACTTCACACAGAACGCACTTTTTACTTCAGGAGTGTAAATGCCAACTGAGGTGCAAATAGTGTTGAATGCAGCCATTACGTCTTCCTCTGGGTTTTAAGGAACACCACAAATTCGCAGGTCACAGGCTACAGCGGCATTGTCCTGCTTCGCGATTTGCGACTTGAGCTCTGCAACTTCTGCCTGCAGATTCAGTACATCCCTTGAAGTCCTTGTATCTAGAATTTGGACACAGTTACGCAGCTCAATGCACTCAGCTTTCACTGTCTTCAAATACGTATACCATTTTTCGACAGCTGTCAACCTTTTTTCAAATAATTGCAGCATAGATTTCATGTTCATTACTTCCGCAGCTGTATCGTTAAGTTTCTGCATTACTCTTTACTCAGAGTCACATAATGCCGACCGTAGCTCAGTTATTATGCTCACCTTCTGCGTCTCCATTTGCTTTTGTAGGTTACTCATCGCAAGTTCAGCGTTCGATGATGTTGATTGCACTTGATGCGAAGAGAAGTGGGACGAAACCTGTTTAAGCGCAGCTTTTGCTCCTCTTGTACTCATTGCTGCTTTGTGTTAATATGTATGACTTAGATTTGTTTATATTTTTTTTTGTTTCAGCTAATACTGTTTTTGTGATTGTTTTTTTCTTTCTGTTGTTTAGCAACTTTAATTGTTTAATTGATTATTTAGGCTACTTTAACACAACTGTTTTGTTTATTTCAAGTACAACTTAAGTTTTAATTTTGTTATTTGTAGCGAATTTAAAACACGTCCGTCCACAACCAACGTTCGTATCGTATTTTTGAACTGTTTTCCTAATTTTAGTCTAATTTGACTTTGATAAGGCGGATTTCAAAAGTAATAAGTTTAAAATACAAATTAACAGGGACCGAAAATAATTGTTATTCTATATTTCACAGCAGAAAAAGTTGGGAAATTTTAACCCATAAAAATATTTGTTATGAATAGCTTTTATTTTTAAGACAAATTTTTTAGTTGCCGCATAACTTTTACTTTTCAGGAAAAAATTCAAGGTTGGCTTATGGTAGAATAATACAGGTCTCGTGGCTAAACGTGATCTCTTTGACAATGCTACCAGAATTGTCAAAATCAGTTTTTTTTTAAAAGAAAACAAACAGAACAGCGAAATATTAAATTACTTCAATTGGATATTTTGTGTTGTGTTTAAAAACTTGAATAAAAGTGAATTTTTTTTTTTAATTTAAATGAAGTGTGTGTTGTGCTAAAAACATTTGGGCAAGGAAAATCGGCCGAGTTTTTGTGTTCCACCTGACAAGCCTAACGACGAAGACAACGACGAAACATGGCATGTGCCAAAAATTTTAAAAAAGATTCTCTTGTTTGCTATAGACACTTCCTTAATTAAATGATTTTTTGGAACCTCATATAAATTACTTCAACAGCTGCACAAAATCCTATTTTAATTGATTGATCAATAAAAAATTAAAAAATTAAAAAATCAAAAAAGCAAAGCAAAATAGTTTCAGCCATAACATATTCTTTTTAGTTTTTCCTTTCTCATCGCATTCTCATCGCATTCTCATCGGTTTCAGATTTTGTATGAGCAGTCAGTTGCCTTTTGGCAGTTATGGTACTTCACTCTCAGCCGTGCGACTACATCTATTCTTCTCCCGTGGCTTGACTAATAACAGTTATTTTCTAATTTTAATTTTTTTCGGTTATTACTGTTAAAAATCAAGAAAAAGTTTTGTTTTCCTTTTGGGATGGACTCACACCTCTTAACCGTGGTCGATATAGAATAATCATCTCACGTCATCGTTGTGAATTAGTTAGAATTTCTAAAAGTTTTTTGACACCATGGTGGACCCTTAAAAAGATTGTTTTTATATTCGCGTTCCTTTTTAAGAATCTTTACCAGAGAAATCGGTTACCACACCGATTACCGACGACCGATTACCTAATTAAATACAAATTGCTGAAGAGATTACCAAGCGATTACTTAGTCGAATACCTGTTACTAAGCGATTACATTACCGAAGACTGATTACTGAAGAGATTACCAAACATTTACTTAGCTGAATACCGGTAACTAAGCGATTACGAGAACAAAGAAACATTTTTAACAGGCGCAAAAGCGACAGCACGATTAGCCAACACACTTCTGACCCACGGACATCCATGCCACAGTTATTAAACGCTGCATACATACACGCAGAGAAAAGACATGGTTGAGACATGATTACTGCAATAATAATTTTTTTACTAAAATTATTGTATTATTTCTGCAAACACAAATGTTTGCCTTAATAAAGTCATTATTTACTAATGGTGCTACCAAAAATAACATTATAGTTGAAATGATAACATAGTTGAAATCGTCAACATACTATGATTGCCTCAACTATTATTTGCAACAAAAATGTTGTAGTTCTGTCAACCATGATAAATGTGAATATTATTATAGAGACAAACATATTAGAATTTTGAATGTTTGTCTGAACAATTCTTTGCTTGTTGGCTAACGAAACAGAACATAACCAAAAATCGAAAGAATTTATTGTGTCTGAACAGTTTGCAGAAAAACTTTCACTTCATTCAGACACAATAAGTTTTATAGATTCCTGGCTTTGTGCTGTTTCGTTGGTCAACTGTTAAATTGTTGTGTTTTTTTTAAATCCCCTGATCCTAAAAACAGCACGCAGAAAAGTGACATTTTCGACTTTAATTGTAGCAAACATGTTTCTTTTTACCGTAAACATATTTCGCAATTCTGACCATATTTTGTTTATCATAAATATTGCTATTTTTGTAACAATGCACTTAATGTACCATGTTTATGAATGGCATTAGTCAGGCGAGCGGTAGTAGCGGCTGTGGCTGGTAGTGTGCGTGGCTCGTAAGCGAAAATGCCGCGGTTCAAACCCCAGCTCGGACAGAAAATTTTATCAAAAAGATTTCTCAATTGAATTAATATTTCTGTTCAGCATAAGTCAATGGCAAACCTTTGGAGATATCCTTAATTAATAGCTGTGGAAATTGGAGTGCATGAAAAAAATAATATTCAATTATATTCTGGATCCTAAAAATAAATTCATAATATAGTTGTTGCAATCATCCTATTTTTGACCCAATAAGAGAATAATGCTTGTTTCAATAATATTTTGGTTTCTACAAAAAAGTTCCTTTTCTAAATATGGTTGTTGTAATCATTTTATCACTATCAAAGAAAATATAATATGCTTAAGAACATGTTAGCAACAATCATAATCCGAATCATACTATAATCCTCATAAAACATGGTTGTTGCAACTATGTTTTTTCTCTGCGTGTAGGATATTATCATAAGAACGAATTTTTCAATAAAGAAATAATACATAATACATACATATTAAATGATTTTTGAGAGTTGCTGGATCTTTCACAGGATCCTTAGCGACTGAGCTTTACCATAGCCTGTGTATAAAACAATGCCAGAAATGGTAGATATTCTGCCAGTAGTAAGGGGTCACTCACTGATTTCAAATCTGATGTAAAAATTCAATGTTTTTGACACTATGATGGACCCTAGAAAGTTTTTTTAATACTCTTTGTAGATGTGCTAAAAGTTTTAAAGGTCGCTGATTTCAAATCTGATGTTAGCATTTCAAAAAGTTTTATGACAATAGGGTTTACCACTAGGTTTTAACACTAGAGTGGACCCTAAAAATGTGTTTTTTGTTTTACACGCTTCGTAGATGAGCTGATCGGTCTTTTCGAATCTGTTGTAAGAATCTAGAACATAACTGTTATGCAAGTTTTGGAATTTATTCATATTTATGATTTAGATGGGTTAAAATTAATTTTAGTTCTGAATAACCGTTATTTATAAGAAACAATTTTTAAGTTACCGCATAGCTTTTTTTTTTTTGCGGAATAAATTGTTTAGGTTATTAGTGTCAAATATCAACCTAAGGTGGGGTTCTTGTGCACAAATGCTTAAAAAAATATACAAATTTGTTCAAAACACTCTTGAAAATGAATTTAAATTTGCTTTGGCATTTTTCTACAAAGGAATTAAATAAGAAGTTTAATGTCCAATTAATATCAAATCGTATCCAAACGATAACTGATAAATTTATATTACTGAGGCGCATTTCTGATAATTCTTTAATGTTTTGTCTAAATTAGTCTACATGAAATATAACGCTATTACAAAAAAATTATTTATGTATTTTCTTTTCTGTTTTTTGCTAATTTATTAAAATTACAGTCAACAATGTATTTATTATCTCTAATTTATTTTCTTAACCTATTACGTTCTTTTTTTTTTTTTTACTAATTTACTTCTCCTCACATTGGCATAAACTGCCTTTTATTTGTTTTTATATTTTTCTTTTTCTTTTATCTCTTGTCATCCCTTAGTTTTAAGTCTCAATTGGAAGGTTTTTGTTGTTGTTTTCCTTCCCAAACTTCAAAAGTTATTATTTCCTTAAGTTCATATTTCGGGCATGATACGAGAAAGATTTTTACCTCATCTTTAAAAAATATTGGATTCTTATGTGTATACAGGCGTGTGTCAATCAGTATAGTGTGTTTTATTAGCATGATAACAAAATTACAACCAAAAATCTCTGAAAATAATCTCAAACATCAGTTTAGAATGAGGTAGGATACATTTTCTTTTTGTGCATTCTAGACTCCTTTAGTTGTGTCTTTATTTAGTTATGTCTCCCTAGAATAAATCCTGTGGACGCCCATGTTGGCACCAATAAACTTCTGTAATGAAACAACCCCCAACATAATTTTTTGAAATGTGCTAAACTGAAATCTGCTTTACTTTCGAATCATCCAGAAGATATCAAAATTATCTATGCAAACCATACCTAACAATAAATATCGATACATACTTTCATATAAACATTTTTTTATTAATTTAAACTAAAACTTAATTTTTTATTTCTTTGGATTTTTTTAAAATAAAACCTGTTAAATATGTTTTGAACGTTCATTGAAATTACGATTTTCTCATCAAAATAACTATTTTCAAAGAAGTTTCAGACGTTTTGAGAATTTTGTTCTCTGACAACTCTGATTGAGAGAGTGAAAGAGGGAGAGAATGTGAGGAAGGACGAAGAATAAAGAAAATAGTGCGGGCGATAAACTGTGCTAGCTCTGTATGACAAATTACAAGAAATCTTTACGTAAGTCAAAAGCTGAATTCACACTCCAAACGCAGCAGCAGCATCAATCAAAACGTGAAGGTCCTTTTTTCAGGTCATAGTGTGTGATGTATGTGTCATTTGTTTTTCGCATGTAGTTGCAATTCATCTTCATGCTTCTTTTCCGTTTACTAATGATTTCGATGTATGTTTTATTCTCTTCTATTTTGTAACTATTACGATTGTATTTTTTTTTTATTTGTCGTTACTCAAATCAATAAATCAAAAATATTTTAATGGATTCAGTACGCAATACAACGTTAAACTTACCAATTGCAAAAAAAATACTTTATGGTAATTTTTGTATATTTATTTTTTTTTTAACTCGTACTTGTGTGTTTTTCTCTAATAAATAATGTTACGTAGAACGTTTAATGTCAGGCAGGAATTAAAGCTGAAATAGTAACTACAACAACAACAATACCAGTCAGCACTTTTTGAATTCTTAATCCTAGAGCAGCACATGACATCATGTGATGTAATGCACGGCTTTGCTACGCTACGCCATCAGAGCTTTGAACCCGAAAATGGTGGCTTTAAAGCACCTACCCTCTAGCAACAACCGCCTTTGTTACCATTATTGTACCGCTTACGCCTATATAATCGACGTAAATTATGTGAATTGACTTTGTATGCAGTTGTTGTATTTGTTTATTAATTCGTTTGGCTTTCAAATATTTCAGCAAAATTTATGTTTCGGAAAAAAAGAAATGAAGCTGTAGTAAGAGCACAAAAAAAAAACGGCACCAAGTAGTGACGATTTCCAACAACGGAAGCACCGCCTCATGAAGATTTTTATCGAAATAATTTTTGCGTTGACGTTAACGTTCATTTTGTATGTATGCTTGTGTTTCCATTCACTTGTATATTATCGTGTTGGTATGTATCAGGTTTCTTTTTGTTTTTTTGTTTCCACAGAAAGAAAAAATAAGAAATAAGCAAATAAAAAGCAAGCCTCTTTCAGCCTAAGTAAAGGAGGTGAAAATCTTACTTGGGGGAATTGGTACAAAATATGGCTTTGGTTTTTTTTTTTCTGTTCATAGTCTTCTTTCTTTCGATTAATGAAACTTTTACCATATCTTTTATTAGCTTTTTAATATATTTTGTATCCCTATTTTTGTCCTTCTTTGTCTGAAAGCTCGTTTTTATTTAATGTGAAAGCTTTGTTACGCACTTTTGCTTAAAATTTTGGAGAAATTACTTTTTTTTTTCTTGATTTATTCACAATTATTTTAAGAGCTATGTCATCATTTTATATCTGTTCATACAATATATTTCAATCGAATCAATAGTTTTTGTGTAGTTTTCAAGCCTCTAAAAATATATTTTTCATGAGATAATTATGATATGGTCTGAATAACGTGTTGTGATACGGTTCAAGAAATAACGCCCAAAATAAAAAATGAAATAAGGCCCAAAAATTTTCCACACAAATTTGGGCGTTATTTCATAATGAAATAAAGCCCAAAATTTTGGGCCAAATATTGCCCCACCACATAAAATGATATTTGGCCGATAAAATGGTTTTCCCTTGTACGGAATTTCAAAACCACATTTGGTATAAGGGCAAATCGTTATATCATAAATAAAAAAATCATTTGGGATCTATACGGACATGCCCTTTTTTCGTTTTACGGTACTTCTGGATATAAATTTTCTTTTTAATAGGCCCAAAATTTTGGGCCTTATTTCATTGAAATTGAGCTTTTTTAATTTTTCTATTTTACAAATGAAATAAAGCGCCAAAAATTTCCATACAAATTTGGGCTTTTGGGCTTTATTTCATTTAAATTGGGCTTTATTTCATTTTTCTATTTTGGGCGTTATTTCATTTTTCTATTTGGGGCGTTACTTCATTATTATTCAGATATAACTCTTTTTATGTGAACTATTTGTCATCAAAATGTTAGATCAATTTCAAATTCAATTCAGAAGTGCTGTAGACAGCGAAGCCAGTGTTGGACTTACTGAGGGTTGTAATTCCTAAGCAGCGGCCGAAGGCCTCCTATTAAAAAGAGAATTATATCCAGAAGTACTGTAAAACAAAAAGGGCATGTCCGTATAAATTCAAAATGATTTTTTTTTTTATTTATGATATAACGATTTGCCCTTATACCAAATGTGGTTTTGAAATTCCGTATAAGGGAAAACCATTTTATCGGCCAAATATCATTTTATGTGGTGGGGCAATATTTCATATTAAAAAAAGATCCCGAATTTGGGCCCTTATTTCATTTTTCGTTTTGTGTGCATTTTTCCAGAGGTCTAGAGCCTTCCCTGCTTGCTTTATGGACGCTGTCAGTAGAAGCACAATTTTTTTTTTAATATTCTGAAAATTAGGACTTCATTTTTCATTTCCGTTTAGGTTTTATTTCATAATGTACATACTCCTAAATGTCAGGTTTTATTTCATCTTTTCTTTAAGTCTTATTTCACCAGGAATTAGAAGTTATTTCATCTTTCAAAGTTAGTTGATTTCATTACCTGTTAAGAGTTCTTTTACTAGGAGTTATTTCGCAGAGCCGGTAAAATTTTCCCAATTTTTTTCCAAACAGGTTTTGGGTTTTATTTTATTTTCGGTTTGTGCGTTATTTCATTTTTTTGGGCTATATTTCATTTTTAATTTTGGGCGCTATTTCATTTTTGTACTCCCAAAATATTTTGGATCTTATTTCATTTTCAGTTGGGGCGTTATGTAATTTTTTTTTTTGCTTTATTTAATTTTTATTTTGGGCGTTATTTCATTTTTTATGCCCGAAATGTTTTGGGCTTTATTTCATTTTTTATTTTGGGCGTTATTTCATTGGGAGTTATTTCCCTGAACCTGTGATACTATGTTGTTTTCCATGGGGAAGGGTTCGATTAAAAAAAACAATATTTTTTGTCAATGTTTGAAATACTTTATAAATAGTAAGGATTTTAATTAATCCTAAATTTGGCTTTAATTTGTGTTTTTTTATTACAATTAAATTTACTAAGATCCTTATTTCTTTTTGATCGAATAAGAAGCATCTTAAAAAATAGACCAAAATTAGCTCATTTGGTGAAAGATATCTCTCAGAAAAGTTCCAGGTTAAGGTGTTGCTATACTTTCATGAAATTAATGACAAGTTTCGACTTAATCGAAACAGTTGAATAAGATTTTTAGCATACTTTCAAGTTTTTTGAGATATCGTCATAAATTTTATGTAAAAATAACGGGAACTTTTGAAAATTTACTGTTTGTAAGAAATTTCACCATCCCAATTACTATATTCGCACATGTGACATAAGAAATGCTTATTTTAGGGTATTTGTACACGGAGAAAATTGTTTCCTAAATTTGTATTGTGGTTAAGCAAAACTTGCGCTTGAATCTCAGCCACTTCAAAACTATGCTAGATTTCAGCAAAGATTTCAGCTTTTGAATTGCAAAAGCTAATTCAAGCTTTAATTCAAATACTTAATTCACGCAAATATTTGCTAAGTTATTATAAATTGAAATAGCAAATTTTGATTAGGTTTTGCTAAAATCTAGCTTATTTTCGAAGTGAAATAATTATTAAAACTAAATTACATTTAAAAATTAAATTTGAAAATTATAATTAATTTTCTTCATTAAGAAAAACGTGTGCTCGTGTGTTTAAAAGAACTTTTCTTGATTTTTGTAAAAATTTACTATTTGAGTTTATAATAACTCAGCAATTGATTGCTTGAGCTTCGTAAAAATGAGCTATTTGAGTTAATAAAAACTTAGCAAATATTTGCTTGAATTTAATATAATTTTGCTTTTAGAATTCTACTATCAAAAATTTTATATTGCAGATATATTGAACATTTTTAGTCAAATCCTAAGGATTTATTTGCTTGACACTTTTTTTTCCATTGCTGTTCGTTCTCAAGTCATTGCTTCTTTCGTTGTTCTTTCTTTAAGAGACGTTTGCCAATACCAATCAAGCTGCCCACATAACCTTCTTTCCGTTGCATTGACCACTTTTCCATACAGCAAACTTTCTTGCCAGCAAGTCGACAGTGTTTTCTCGCTTTCGTATTCTCGCGTTGTTGACTTGCCGTGTGGATAAGGGGTCATTATGAGGAAAACTCGATGTTTTGCGATCATAATGTCAAGAGCGTTAATGTGTGCAATATCGAACAAAGAGTCCAAATTGTTTTTAAAATCATTTACGATTTTGTGCTGACTCGGACATGGAGAATTATAACCTTTCTGAGCAGTTCTCCAGACCTTATATTACTATAAACAACTATATAACTTATTATAAAAGAACAAAACATGTTCTTTTACTGTTGGAATTCGAGCTATCTTCCAAAAGGGTAAAATTTCGTCGACGCACATTGTAAAAAAAAAACTGAAGCACTTGTTTTTAGACGGTAATTTTGCACTTGCTGTTTTTCAAATTTTCCGATCAAAAACACATTTTCGTCTACTTGGCACACTTTCGATTTGAAAATTTAAGACATTAATTTTGACACCAAACCTCACATTATTATTGCTAACCATAATTGGAATTCCAAAAAAAACAAAATTTCATACAACGCTGCGCCAGGTCTAATATACATACATACGTATATACATATGAATTAAATATACATGGTGCTTTAATATTTCTTTTTTAAGAAATACATATCCATTTTTCATAAAAAATATATTTTTCAAGGTAAAACGGCGGTACAGTATCTTATATATAAAACAGGGTTTCTTCAACAATTGATACTTTGAAACAAATAGAACTAGAATGCCGCTTTAACTTAAAAAAATTTAACTTAACTTAAAAATTTTTACTTATAAAAATATGAATATTAACAATTATAAAAAACAAATTAATAATTTAATTAAAAACATCTGCATCCGCGGATATGAATTTAAATTATCCTAACCCTCAAGGAAGGCTCTTGGAAGGCATCCGCAAAATGACATCAGTCACATCTCCCATTGTTACTATTTTTACAATTAAAAATTCAAATTATTTACTGTTTACAAATTTATGCAGAACTAGCGAGTTCGTTATGGCAGTTATGACTACTTAGTTATGAGCTAGAAAAACATTTTGAGGAAATAATTGTATTGCTACTGTTATAAAATTACCTAAAAAATGGATTTTTTTTAATTTGTTCATTTAAACAAAATTGTCTTACAAATTTTTATAAAAGTAGCTAGCTAGTTAATTTTACATTTACAAATGTTTTGCTTAAAAGCAAATCAGCAAAATATCGCTCAATCACGGAGTGATTTTAGAAAAAGATTGCTAAATTGAAATCACTCCTCATGTACCTCATACAAATAATTATATGTGCATAAATATTTGCTTGCATTTCTACCCCATCTGGAATAGTACAGTATTTTTATGTATGCAGTTTGTTTTTGTTATTTTTTTTTATTGTTTACCAAATTTCGGCATGCAGTTCGTATTCTTATTAATGTACCGTTACATGAAAAATGTGCCGGTGCATTGAATGATCAGTAGTAAAGAATTATATGTGCATAACGCATTTAGTTGGTGTATGGTTGCTTAATTGATAGCTTCAAGTGCTCGCATTGGAAATAATTGTTACGAAATACAAAGTAAGACTTTTTTCTTTTATAAGCAATAAAGTTAATTTCATTTTTACGTGTTAGATATTGAAAATGCCTCGCGGAACGAACCTTTCTGAACAAGACCAGGGAATAATACTGGGAATGAGCGAAAATGGAGTTCAAATAAAAGAAATAGCCAAAAGGCTTCATCGCCACAGGAAAACAATAACAAATTTTTTAAAATGTCCTAGTGATTATGGCACAGCTGGGTGGAGTGGTAGGAAAACCAACATCGACGCTCGGTGTAAATGGAGAATTCAACATCTTGCAGTAGTCGAAGGAATGAGTAGCGGACAAATTAAAAGTCAAATGGGTTTTAAAATAACAAGAAATAGAATAGTTCAAATTTTACATGAAAATCCTAAAGTTACACATACTTCCATGACGCGAAAACCTTACCGTTTGCCTCGACATATTAACGCACGTTTGGCCTTCGCTACCAAGTACCAATTTTGGGATGAGGAATAGCGTAACGTCATCTTTAGTGACGAAAAAAAATTTAATTTAGATGGGCCTGATTGTTACAAGAAGTATTGGCGGCATAAGAATCAGTTGCGGCGCACCTGCCACTTGCGTGTCAATGGGGGAGGATCGGTGATGATCTGGGCTGCATTTTGCTATGAAGGAAAGACTCCAGTGTGTCTCATATCAACAAAAATGAGTGCTGAAATGTACGTGACTTTATTGGACAATGAACTTATAGAATTTGCCGGCCAACTTTATGGCGATAATTGGACTTATCAGCAGGATAATGCGCCAATACACTGTGCAAAGCGTACAAAAGAGTTTTTTACAGCCAGAAATATACCATTGCTGCAATGGCCAGCAATAAGTCCAGACTAAAATCCCATTGAGGATCTCTGGGGAATCCTCCCTGGAAAAGTATATAAGAATGGAAGGCAATTTGAGACTCCCTAGGAGTTAAAAATAGCAATAGAGCAAGAATGGCAGAATATCAGCCCATCCACCTTAAAATCATTAATTAATTCTATGCAATTCCGACTGAACCAAGTTATTTAAAAAAAAGAAAAGTATATTAATTACTAATATGAAATTTAAATTAATATTTTTTATAATTAAGCTCGAAAATAAATCAAAAAACACATAAACTTAAGTTGTGCACATATAATTACTTACTTTGATGAAATTTTTTATGTTAATTTTTTATTTCATTTACTGAACAATTGAATAAAGTCTTTGTTATGTTATGTTACCATTGCCATAAATAATATAACTGCAAAAGCAGAATTTCGAAATATTTTTATTTTAACGCAAAAATATTTTCACCAATAGTGCACATATAATTATTTGTATGAGGTATTTAGGAAAAAGCTAAATTTTGATTAAATTCAAGCAAAATTTTGCTAATTTATTATAAAATGAAAAAGCAAATTTCTGCCTAATTCAAATAAATATTTTCTTAGTTATTATAAAATGGAATAGCAAATTTCTACTTAATTCAAGCAAATATTTGCTAAGTTATTATAAATTCAAATAGCAAATTATTACTCAATTCAAGCAAATTTCTTCTAAACACACGATCACACGTTTATTTTTAATGAAGAAAATTAGGCGACGATTGATTGACAACTGCGATGGCCGATGATAACTCACGCGGCCGAGGTTCAAATCTCCATATGAAGGTAATTTTTCAATTTAATTTAATGATAATAATTATTTCACTTCAAAATTATGCTAGATTTCAGCAAAAACTAATCAAAATTTGCTATTTCAATTTATAATAACTGTTGAAACCGACACAAACATTGATACAATGTAATATATACTTGATTTTCTTAATTTTATAAAGTCAACTTAAGGCCGCTTTACATTATCCCACTGTGTGTTAACACATGTCAAAATTTTCATGTGTGATAGAAAGTGAGATGGTGTAAACAACGGAAAGCAATGTGTGTCCTGATTTTTTTGGCATGTCGTACCACATTTTATTTTTTGGTTTGTTTCTAATTTCATCACACATTCTATCCCATCAGAGATGCATTTTACCATAAACTTACTTGAAATTTATTATTTAGGTGAGAAAATTTTAAACTCGTAATGTATTTTCAAATGGAATAACAGAAGGAAGCAGTTTTACAGCTTATTGAACTTTGTAGGGGATTTAAATTGATTAAAAACCGATTCATTACTCAAATTTTCACGTTTTAGTATAGTGTAAAGTATAAAAATGCGGTGCGACTCTGTGAGATAGTCTAAAAGCGAAAAATTATTTCTTCATACAAAAATTAAAAATGACAGCATGATGAAATTCAATTATTCTTTCTATCTCACATGTGGTAACACACAGTAGGACAATGTAAAGCGGCCTTTAACGATATTTCAATTATTTTCTAATATAAAAAAATGAGATTTTTGTCATTATTAAAAATAAAATATTCGATTTCTGTTCCTAAAAATCAGACAAAAAATAAAATAAAATTTGGTCTTGCAAAAATATAACAATATTCATATAAACGTTTTGTTAAGAATCAAGGAATCAATGTAAGTATACTTAATACAGTCTATTTTAAAGGAGTTATCGGAAACATGATCCGGCTCGAAGGACCATGTTTCTGATAACTCCTTTAAAATAGACTGTATTAAGTATACTTACATTGATTCCTTGATTCTTAACAAAACGTTTATATGAATATTGTTATATTTTTGCAAGACCAAATTTTATTTTATTTTTTTGTCTGATTTTTAGGAACAGAAATCGAATATTTTATTTTTAATAATGACAAAAATCTCATTTTTTTATATTAGAAAATAATTGAAATATCGTTAAGTTGATTTTATAAAATTAAGAAAATCAAGTACATATTACATTGTATCAATGTTTGTGTCTATAACTAAGCAAATATTTGCTTAGTTACTATAAATTGGAATAGAAAATTTCTTCTAAATTCAAGCAAATATTTGCTTAGTAATTATAAATTTAAATATCAAATTTTGATTAGTTTACGCTGAATATTAGCATAATTTTGAAGTGGCTGAGAATCAAGCGCAAGTTTTCCTTAACCACAATACAAATTTAGCAAACAGTTTTCTCCGTGTATGAATCTGAAAACTAAGAAACGTAAAATCCTCGGTTTTGAAACGAAAATCTCGAGCCAATCCATATTTCCTTGTCATAAAAGGTGTACTGGATAAAGCATCATTACATTTTTCAAACTCAAAAATGTGATCTACCAATTAAAAAAAAACCTATCAAGTTTTTAATGAAGTGCTTAGACTTTTTCATATTACTCTGTATTATTAATAATGACTAATTTAGACCTCAAAGAGAGCTGCAGACCATTTTTCAAACAGCACCCATATCGAAAATGACTCAAATATATTAACGAAATTGAACAAAAGTTGTTGCTTTATCAAAGAACTGCATTCATACCAAATATTATCAAAATCAGTGATAAAAGGTTTTTTATACAAAAAAGCGTCCGACATAACTTTTTACAGATTTAAGTTTAATAAATATCTAAAAATTTAATAAACAAATTTTTTTGCTCACTAAAATAAACTTTAGAATTAATTTTAAAAAGAAATCAGCTCAATTGAACCCTTAGTTTGTGGGCTTTTTGTAAAAGCTTTGTCCGAAAATATTTATTTTTTCTAAGGGCCACTAGTGCAAAAGTGTATATCATAACTAGTGTCCTACCGAATATTCGGTTTCGGTTTCGGTTTCGGTCTCGGTTTCGGTTACAGCCAGTTTCGGCCCTTTTTAGCAGTTTCAGCTGGTTTCGGCTATTCGGCCTCAACCGAAAGTGGCCGAAACTTTTGGTAAAAATTTCGGAACATTTCAAGAATAGCGACAACTATAATTTTGATTTTTTTTTTTTTTTTTTTTTTTTTTTTTTTTGCAGATTATATTGATTTTGGCCTCCTTACTCCAAATCTGAGAAAATTGTAGGCCGCTCGCAATTGATTTAGAAGTTATAGGCCTCCAAAGTTGGAAATAATAGCCTACAAATCTTGCTATTTTTCTAAATTTTTCAACAATACTACACTCTATGGGTATCATAAGAAAGGTATTTTAAGTACCTATTCAACAAGGTACCTATTCAAGTATGAAAATCCATGCATAGCTTTTAAAGATATAAACATTTTTAGTGTCGTGCTTTCGTTAAAGGGAAACCACTAGTTATCCAGACAAATTGTAAATATAATAATAGGTATATCTTAAAAAGTTATGAATGGATTTTCATGTTCGATACCTCGTTGAATAGGTACGCGCATTAACTTATTTTTGATACCCATAACGCGGAACACTAAAAAAAACAGAAAGATTTGTAGCCCATTTTGCAATTTTGGAGGCCTATAACTTCTAAGCCTGAAATTTGTATTTGGAACTAGGAGGTTAAAATCCGTATAATCTAACAAAAAAAAAAAGAGTGTTTTCGCTATTCTTGAATTATACCAACATTTTTTGCATCAGTCATTTAATTCAAATATATAAGTTTGGTTTTATAAAAATATTTACAACGCATTGTACATGACAAATATTATGAATTCGTCTATAATTTTATTTATCGTGTTAACGCAAAACGCATTTTGGTTAACTTTATGAGTTCGATACTATCATTTTCGAGATTATCATCTCTATTGCAATTACCATTAAAGTTTTTTAGGTACTTAAGCCAAAAATTGATAATTAAACTTCCGAACGAATTCTGTGTGTGTGGAATGAAGGAAAATAAAACTAAATACATATTTTTACTTTTATAATACTAAACTTTTAAGAAAAGCAGAAATACTTTGCTTTGAAATTCTAAAAAAATGTACATTGTAATCATAATTTTGAGTGTGTACGGAAGTGTGTAATAAAAAATAAAATAAAAAAATTTAATTTATTATTATAGTAAATTTCAATTAATTATTATAAACTTCAATATTCAAATAATACTTTTTTTTTGTACTTTTGTTTTCTTTTAATAAAAACAATCATTTGTAAAAACTTAAATTTTCATATTAATAACCAGTTTCGGTTTCGGCCGAATATTATAAAATGGCCGAATATTCGGTTTCGGTTTCGGCCTAAATTCCGGTTTCGGTCGGACACTAATCATAACACATATTAGACCGTATGTATTAAATAAAATCATAAGCCAAATGTACTGACGTACGTACATACGTACTGACATATTTCTTTATAGACAGGAGTGATTGATTGTGTGGAGGTAGTCCAATCCCGGAAGCTTTTCTCGATTCTGGGATTATCGGGAATGAAAATTTGTTCGGGATTGAAAACTTAAGGAAGTAAATAGTTGGAAAAGTTTTTAATACAATTTTTTATTATTTATTACTTGAAACTAAAAAATTTAAATAAGTTCATTTAAAAAGTAACAAAAACAAAACAAAAAACATTAAGGGTATTCACAATTGCGTTGTTTTCAGTGTAGTAAAAAAAAACACCGTCGTATTGATACCACACTTTACCGAGCGGTTTTATATTTTTTATTGTTTTACATGAAATCTCTAGAATAACTGATCGGCTGCCCCTTATTTTCTAATTGCAAAAATGGAAGAAGCTCAAAGTGCTTTTTTAGAAACTTTTTTATGCCATATATTTATAAAATATATCAAATTGGAGCGTCAATTTATTTGCATAGTCACGAAAAAGAAATAGTGGGAAGCTCCCAACCACAAATTTTATTTTAAAGTATGCTCATAATTGTGGTTTTCAACTATGACAAAAAACCACAGTACCACTATACCACAAAATTATGAATACCCTTATTGTTAATAAACACAAAAAAATCAAATAGTATTAGTGACTTGCAAATTGTGTTAATTTAAAGAACAACACATATGAAAATATAAAATACACAGTTTAAGGTATTATTATATAAATATTTATTTTTTGACACCGTGTTCTTTTGTGTTTAAGGCAAATTAAGGTTGGAAAAGACTTTTCAAAATTAAATTTTTAGTTTTTAATATTTTTAAAAATATACATTAAGTTGATCAACGCGTCTTATTTTTCATTAGAGCATTTCATTCGGATATTATTACAAATATAACCCGCTGATGAGAAGCACCGTTCTGATTCTTTGCTATTTGGAAAAATAGTTGTACGATAACCGTAAGCAATTTGTATGTTTCGATCACAAAACAAAATTATTTCCCAAGTCAGAATATCTGACAACTTTTAAATACATAGCTGACATCCCGATGTTGAAAATTCTTCTAAAGACTTCAACATGATTATTTTTTCTGATTCGGTAGACGTCTTAAAACGGAAAATTATATTACATTTAAATAAATTAATCAATTTAACTCCATCCTATTATACCTAACGCAGTTTTATAACAATGTAATATCGGTAATTGAGCTTGTTCTGTTTCTCCTTTTTGTCTCGATATTATGTTTTATTAAACCATCAAATATGAATTGTTTTTAAAACTTACTTTTTAATTATTCAATATTTTAATATTAAATTGAATTGTGATTTACGTGCTCACGTGGTTTCCTGATTTGAAATTAGACTGAACTCACACTATCACCTGGATTGGTGTGCCAGAGAATTCCACACTATTTCTACACTATCTCTTTTCCACACTATTTTATGCCTGCGTTGGCCCAAATGCATATCCGACTAATAGGGATTTTGATTTGGCGGATATGAGATTTATCTCTTTTCCACGTAGGTCCTTGGGTTGGACAATGACCGCAAACCAGTTAAAATGAGTTTAGTGTTTTGGATTGTTTTTGAAGTCAGGATTGTTTTTTGGGTACCTTTAATTGATAATCATTATAATTTAAATCGATGTTGCTTATTTATATAGAATTAAATATACTTAAATACACATTTTTTATATATTAAATTTTTAAATTCCGCTGAAAAGCCAATTAATGTGCTTAGTGGAAAATCCTAATTGCCAATAGGGGGTATGTTTAGTACGTAGGTGCATTCTGCCTGTCCCGGCTGATCCGGGCAGGATCTAGAGTGTAAATCGTGCATGCGTATAGGTCGGGTATACGTATCTTTGGAAGATTCATACCTCCAGGCGAATCCAAAAAAAAAAAAAAAACATTTGCAAAGTCTTAGCTCGAGTGATTCGCACTCATCGTTCTAACAATATTTTTCAGCCTCAACAAAAGGTTTTTCTAATTCTATATTCATATCAACTAAAATTCTTTTTCTATATTCAGTGAAATGGTTGCATTACCATGAAAATTTGTAATAAAAAATGTTTATTTAAAAATCCCAGGATCCCGCAAAGACAATTCCGGGATTTTCAGTGGCTTCCTTGACTTCCCTAGTTGTGTGGCATCGTATTAAATGTTAAAATATCTGGAATAAGTTAATTTATTTGTTTAACATAAGCTCGGCACACTCGTGTTTTATAAATGTGTGTATGTGAGCCGTACTCATGCATATTTGCAACAACTAAATAATGTAGTAAAAGTCGGCCTGCCAGACAATGTAAAGCGCAAAATTGTGTATCAATTTCAAGATTAATTTTTTTAAATAACTAATTTTGCTATTTGACTGATTTAATGTTGGACCTAGGTATAATTTAAGTAGATAAAGACGACAAAAATTCTCTTTTTAATGACTTAAGTACGTGATTTTGCTTTCACTTATGCCACAGATTTTATTTATAACATATCCACTTTCTTTAGCCCATCCATCAATCTCAGTCAGTCAAACATCAGTCACCTTAAAAAGTATGTGTGTAAGGCACACGCACGCACTTAAAGTGAACATGTTTACCTGTCAGCTGTAGCGTGCATAAATAATACTGCGGGTAAACTTGAAAAAAGAATTTTAATTAAATTTTTTGCTTATTTAGATAATTTCTTGCATTTTACATTATGTTTGGTTATAATTAACTTAGCAACCATTTTACAGCCCAACACATTCCATTACAGTTCAATTAGTGAAGTCCAAATATGGAAATTATATTTTAATTTAAATTGTCTAGTCACGAGAATAAAACTTGAAACGGCTACAGTTATTTTTTTTAGAATTGCAATACTTTTACAGTTATGTATCAAAATCGTACACAATTTACTTATACCACAAATTTGTAGCGATACATTTTGTACGTTTATTAAGGGCGGATAAAGTAAATTCTGTAAAAAACATCATAATTTTATGAATTTTTTTCAAGAATATGGTTAGTTTCAATATATTTAATAAAGAGAATATCATTAAGTAACATTCTGAGAATATTCTGAAAAATTTTCGTTTGAAAATATAAGAAAAGAGGTGGTGACAGCAATTCTCAGTGGGCTCCTCAGAAAAAAGTTGCTTTGCGGTGCACACGAAAACTCATTACTCATCAGAAATTAAAAAAAAATAATAAATAAATTTTGATAAATTTTTGAACGTAATAGTGTCAAGTTTTTTATTTTTTGTTTTTTAATTTTTGGATTTTTAGTAGTGCTTTGGAGCAGGGCTTTGGAGTCGTCAAAAAATAGTTGCGACTCCGACTCCGACTCCAACCGCCGAAATTTTTAAAGTACGACTCCGACTCCGACTCCAACTCCGACTCCGACTACGACCAAACACAAAAATAAATCAACATAACATTTTATTTTTTAAATATTTTATTAATTTTTATTAATTCTTTTAATAATAAACAAAATACTATAATAACGAAAACTTAAAATAAAATAACAAAACTTCAAGTAGTTAATCTAAAATAAAAAATTATTTAGCATTTGTTTATAATATCTGCCTTCATTGATGCTCTCAAATTGGAAATGACGATTCTGAGTGCAGAAAATAATCGTTCTACGGAGACTTGTGTCGGTGGCAATGCCGTGGCGATCATAGCAGCATCTTTGATAATCTCAGGGTACTTTAGAATTGCATCTATTATTGCTAAATTTGAAGAACGGTCAAATTTCTCCACCTCCTTTAATGCTTGGTAAAAGTATATTTTAAATTTTTAACGTTTTTATTCAATCAAAAACACAACAAAAATCAACAAAATAAATAATTCAAATTAAATAAACTAAAAAATAATTCATTACTAAAGATTTAGTCAACTTCTGTAAAAAAAGGCAAATATTTGAAAATTAAAAATATTGAAAAATAAAATTTGAAAGAATTTTTATTTTAGAAAATATTTGAAAAATATTGAGTCGGAGTCGCTAAAAAAACTCGCGACTCCGACTCCGGCAAAAACACCGCGACTCCGACTCCACAGCCCTGCTTTGAAATCAAAACAGCAACTTTTGACAAAAAAGTCAACAATTCATCTATTAAAAAAAATACTTAAAATTTAATATAGAAAACTCGACAGTGTTACCTCGCTGGTGATGTGGTGATTGAAAAATAACCGTACAGTAGATTTCGAGTAAGAGTAGTGTGGCGGGGTAGAGTGCGTGGCCCCTAAGCTAAGGAACCACGCTAGCCCTGTTTCAAACTCCAGCTAAGACAGAATGTATATTTTCGTTCGAACCTCTGCGGACAACGGCAAACCTCAGAGAGTAAAAATTGCCATGTAAAGCTTCTTGAGAACATAAGCTGTTCGGAGTCGACATTAAACACGTAGGTCTAGCTCTCGATCATTTCTGATTAAACATTTAATAACACTCACAACACAATTGAACAAATTTGCTGAAATGGCCAGTTTATTTTATATTATTTATTATTAGACCATGTTGATTTTATATAAAGATTTACACTTACAATTTAAAAATTAAACATCCATAAACAAGCGTTTTCTTTTTTTACATACACAGAATCATCAATACCAGGTCCGTACTATATAGAGCTTTTATTTTGCATACTGTTGCTCTTGTTTTCGGCTAATTCTTCTTTGTTTGGTTTGATTCACAGCATGAAGCTCCTCTCGATTTATTCTATTTTGTCTGCTTTCTTTAACCTATGAAAGGGTCAACAACTGAAAACGCATTATTTCCGTCAGTTTTGCTCTGATTGAATTGAAATTTCAACACAATAATCTTGAAACACTGTACTTAAATTTGACGTATTTAGATAAAATCGAAAAAAAAAACTTTACCCCCAAATTTTATAAAATTAAGACAGTAAAAAATTTGCATAAGGGCCACGAGGGTCAATTCGGAAATCTCTCTATAAGACTACAAACAATAATATATTTTAAGTCCACCCACAACCAACGCCGTAGATAGGTATTTGATAAGGGGGGTTTTGCTGAAGCGAAAAATTTTTTCATTTTTTCATTTACCCTAGGGATTTCTGAACGTTTAAGAACTTTCTAAATTTCTTAACCGATTTCAGCAATCGAAGTTAAAAACATTAATGACATTTTATTTATTCTATTAAGTCGGCAACATTTTAGGGGTGGCAAAATTTTTGAGTTCTGAAAAATTTTGAGTAACACAAAAAGTTAGAAACGGAACCCATTTGGTTGCATCAGAATTGACAGGGCGGCAAAATAGTTTCGTAGCTAAATTTATAAAGAAACTCAATATTAATCAATAAATAAGTTTGACAAGAGCCATACATTTTTGAAAAACTTAAAAAACGGTAGCTTAAAAAAATCAATGAATAACGAAATGCAATTAGCGCATTTTTGGTCTTTCTGAATTAATATAAGGTATTATTGAATAAAAAATTAATAAAATATATCCGATTTGCAAAATAAGGGTAATGAATTGCAAAATTTTTAAAATGTTTTGTTGAGTGTATTTACAGGGAGGAATCATTTTGATGGCCGAAAAAATCTAAAGGAAGATAAAAGAATATAGTATTTATTGTAGCTTATTTAAAAAGTAACTTTAAAATTCGTGTTCGATAAATTTTGTTAACTTAAAAAGTTTTCCTCTAATATTGTTGCAAGAAGAGAAACCAAATATAAGTTCTGCATTAAAAATAAATAATATTTTTCATTTACGTGATCTTTGCAAATGTAAAAATATCATTGTGAATTTATTTAAGCATTCCTGTTACAACTTTTGAAGAGGGATGCATGCAGTCAAGTCTACAGAGGAAGCCTTTCAGAATTGGCGTTTCCACAATAATACTGATAACAACAGACTTCGCAACGAGGCAAGAAATTGCTGTAATGCGATTTTAAAAGGCGAAAAGTCCCTGCACAAAAATTGCATTCATAAAAATATTATCCTCGGATTCAAAGTGATAAAAAATTGTTGGGCAGTAAAGAATCAGACATTGTCGTCGATTCAGCTCTCTAAAAAGATGGCCACATTTTCACTTACTCGGCTGATAAAGCGAGCCTATTGGCTGGACACTGCCCTTTGTTGAGGACATAGTATAAATAGACAAGGTAGTGTTAGAACTGAATTTGCTCTCTTTCTTAGTGACCACAACTGTCAAACTCAGCCATTTTAGTATTTTTGCCAATTTTTGCTTTCATATTGCATTCTCACTGGTTGCAGATTTTGTATGAAATGTCGACTTCGTTTTAACAGTTTCGGTCACCGGCTGTCCGCCCTAACACAACCATGTCTAATTTTGCCAAGGTTGAGGGTAGATCTACTATAATGCAAAAAATTTACTTTCGAACGAGAGCAGTTAAAATGCTCCTTACAAATCTAAGCATAAACAAAGCTTCTAGTCCTCATGAAACACCGCCAATTTTGATTAAAATATGTACTTCTTCGTTGGCTCGGCCTTTACGAAACCTTTTTAATATCTGCTACGAACAGGAGTATTTCCATTTTGCTGGAAGAGAAGGTCGCAAATATCCAGCCAGTACTTAAAAATGGCGATGCCACGAACACTACAAGCTGCCGACCCATTGCGAAATGCTCTACGCTTTTTGAAGATAGGGAGATCGTAATAAACTTTAACATTATGAACTATCTAGAACTGCTCAGTGATCATCAATATGATTTCCATAGGGCCTACTGGTGCTCTTAACCAAAAAATGGAACCAGTGCGTTCATTTTCAGAGAGAACAAGGTTGTTGCTCTGGATATTTTAAAAGTGTTTGACCAAGTATGGCATAAAGCGCTCGAGTCAAAACTAATTCCATACGGTGTTGGTGGTCTGCTCGATGGGCCACGTGTTTCCTTAAGGACAACGATTCGCGTAGTAGTTGACAGTATTTCGTCCGAGGAGCACGACATCAACGCAGGAGTACCCATGGCACAATTACTGACAAGGTAGTAGCGTAGACTGGCTTTTTTCTCACGAGCGGCGATGGGTAGTTGTCAAAATTAACTGTTCATGCAGTTAATCAAAGAACTGTGAAAAAATAAGCAACGACTTAAACATCGCTAGGCAATCGCAGCAAACTAAAAACATTCCAATAAACTTCGCGAACAAATTTAATGGATCAAAGAAAAGTTAAAAATAAGCACAAAGCTAGTCCACAGCAGCAAACTACAACTCCTTTAGCTGTTTTTGACAACTACCAATCGCCAAAAAACTGTCACGGCTACCTTGTCAAATAATAATACCATGTGAGTACCGCAGGATTTAGTTCTGCTGTCAACCTTGTTTCTAGTTTTTATAAATAACTTTCTTTCGTTAATACATAACCCAATACGTTCATTTGCGGACGTAGGATTGCAGTAGGATTAGGGTAAAAACGAATTAAAAACTATTTACGGGCAATTATAAATGAGGAGCATTCGAATGCACTGTCCTTATAAAATATTGAAGCAGATCTAGAACAAAAACTAAGTTATGATGACGTCATAAATGATTTCGCACTAGCACATAATGAAGCTTTGTTTTATTATTTTGCTTAAATTACAATATTTTGTGTGCACAAAATGAAAAAGTCAACTTTTATAATTCTGTTCTATTGTAAGAAAAAAATTTAATATGTTAGAGGCGGCCTTGGGCGGTAAAATGCCTAAATCCGCCACTGATAATGAATGAAAATTTCAGTCATCAAATTCATGCTCCTCAACTACAATAGGACCAGAATCATTCGTCTTCTGAATAAAACGCAAGCCACTGGTTCTCGCTGAACCAGTTCTTCTGAAAAGATAAATTCCTATTTTTTGTCTCCAAGACAGTAAACTTGTAATTTTTGTAATTTTATCTGTCTATGTTATATTGATTAGGCTTGAAAATTACCAACGTACTTTCATCAAGCCTCCAGATGATGATTGTTGTAATTCTGTCACAATTAGAGAATCATCCATAAAGTCTTTAAAGTAAAACCGAAAATATAATAAATTACAATTATACTTTTTGATATAAGCGATAATGTAGTTATTAAAAAATAAAGACGGGTTCAGGGCTGACTTTTACACGATCTTTTTATGCTAGATCTTAATAAAGATTTTTTTTCATTACAAAAGGTTTCTCTTTAATTTAAGACTTCAAAATACAAATAATACCCTCATACGTTAACGCTCATGATAGAAACTATTAAAAAACTGGTAACCAATTAATTCAATGATAAAAATGCTTTGCTATTTTGAAAAAACATTTATTTTCATTTTAAGACAATGCAAACAAATTTAACTATAATTCACTTAACGAATAATTCTAAAGTCATAAATTAAAATAAGTCATAATTATTTTTGATTATGAAAAAAAAAGAAAACGATTTGTCCGCTCCCTCAGATATATGGCATTTATTTCAATCTTTGTGAGACTATTTTTTTCTTAAATAGTATGATCAATTTTTTTTTTTGTCTTACGAACTTGATGGTTGAAATACCAATTAACTTTACTTGATTTTACGTCAGAATAATTTACTGCTTAAATAAATTTTCACTTCACATCCTGGTTCATGATAATTTCTGCAAACGTTAGTACGATAGCAACAATGCATAGCCAAAAAATAAAGTAAAACAATTATATCGTATTATATTTAAAAGGAGGTTTTCCTGAACATTCACGACCAAACATTCAATTATTTTTTATTTTTTCTATAGCATATGGTTTGGCCTATAACAATTGCATAAAAAAGTCCAATCGCATACGAATGGAACCAATATTTTCACAAAGGAACTCGAAAAAATATTAATTAAATCTTAAAACGTGTTTTCTGAAAATTCATGTTTTTCAAACTGGTCCCCATGATATATCAAGAACTACTCTATGGATTGACTTTTATTTTTTTAATTTGAAAGTACCAAAAATTTATTGGATCATTAACCTAGAATCAGATAAATTGGCCGGTTTTTTTACCACCATTTTTGTATTTTTCAACTAATTATTGACATTATAAGTTCAAGCTCCAATAAATATAATATAATTTTAACATTTCTTAATTTTTTTATATATGATGACATGACATTGTATTGACATTTCACATTACACTTTTATGCACAAAAAAAAATATTTTCTACACTTTAAAAAACAATAAATAACTGCAAAAAAACACAAGGTGTTTGTTTTTTTTCTTCTATGAAAACAAAAAGTTAAGTTAAGTTAACACCGTGTTTTTGGATCTCTAGATGAGAACTTGCCCTTAACTAAATATCTGCTAGCCAAACTAAGTATATACAATTTTTAATTTATGTTCATGTTATAGCAAAACTAAATAATTTGGAATACATATTTAGGGTATTCACAAGGTGTGCTATCAAGTCATATTGTCATATTGTCCTAAAATTTAACAACTAAAATTTACAAGATAAATTAATGCAAATAAAAAACAGCTGTTTTATTACGACACTTCAATAAACATAGCTTTCAGAGTTGTAATATATTAGAACTTTTTTATATGGAAGGCAACAATAAAATGCTTAAGCTAGTGTAAAATCTTAGGACAATATGACATTATGACATGATAGCACACCTTGTGAATACCCTAAGTGTGTTTTTATTTAATATATCAATATATTCTGGGTTGCTTAAGGGGGGGGGGGGGGTTCAGGAATTCCCTGAACCTCCCTTATCAATGGCGTTGCCCCACAATCACACCCATCTTTTATAGAAAGCATTTGTATCAAATTTTGGAAACTTGAAAAAAATTTAGTTTTGGTAAAATTATTTTTAAAAAAAAAAGTAAGAGAGAAATAATATATAGAGTTAAAAAATGTGTTTTTAATACAAAGTAATAGTGCACTAAAAATAATTTATCTCAAGTTGGCCTTGTTTTTAAAGTGAAAAATTTAGTGACTTTCATTACTCGTTCACAAAAATTGGGAAGAATGAGAAGGCAATCCAGGAAATTGTTTTAAGCGTCGCTATTGAAACATTTCTAAATGTAAATTTTAAATGTAAACAGCATTAAAAATATATTCTTATTATATATATTCAAAAATTGCATAAACTGAAAATTCAACTTAAGGTGTGACTTTTTTTCATGCACCTTCTTTGTACCTTGCAACTTTTTATACAAAGCAAGTTTTTACACTTTTAGCCTTTTTGTACCTTGTTACTTGCTTTAAATAGACAATTCTTCTACCTTACGACTTAAGGGGGAATATATACACCCAGAAGCCGAAAGCAAAGGTCATGTTTGTGAATTTTTTCAAGGAAACCTCACATTCAAGGATTTAATTCCATACACATTCAAGGATTTAATGTTTTTTAATTAAAAAAATATTACGTAAAAATGTAAGGTCGATAAAAATTTTTTTTAAAGAGCGTTGTTAAAAAAAATGTGAAAGACAGTGACCAAGATTGCTCCTCCAAAATTCATCTGAAACAAAATACCGAAAACCGAAAAAGATTATAAGCCTAAATACTTAAAACTAGTACTTGTCGTTGCTGATTTTTAAAATATCGATTTTAACAAAATGGCGGGCTTCCGAAAGTAGAGTAACGATTTTCGGCCAAAAATTCGTTATTCTTCTGCATATAACTAACTAACAAAAAAAATATTGCGACCAGTACTAGATAATTAAGTAAAGAATAAGCCTGTAAAAAAATCAAAATGATCGGTTTACCAAGTTTCGAGAAATTTTGGTCACCGAAATTTAAAACATGGTTTCGAGAAAAACGCGTTTGAAAATTTCAAAGCTAATAAATCTCTCTCGAAGCTCTGGAAGGCGGTTCTCTCATTAGGCTATAACTTTATTATTTTTTGAGATACCGATCAAATTTAATCCACATATCTTGAGACTTGCAGCTTTAATAAAATGCAAAATGCCTGAAGCTTTTTAACAATGCAACATCTTGTACCTTCTTGTGACTTTTTCACATTGCGAATTCTTAAACTTTACTTCTTTTTGTACCCTGTGACTTGTATACTCTTAGAATTTTTTACTTCGTGACTTTTTGTACCTTACGAATTTGGGATTTCAATTATTGATAGCATGTCTTCCTTAAATGTAAATTTCACATGTCTGCACCCTGTGAAGTGCAACTTGATCCACACAGTCCAAACAGTCGAAGATCTTTAAGCTTAATTTGCATTTTAAGTCACGTACTGCTAAAAGAGCTTCGATTGAAAACAAACAAAATATTATAAGCTAGCATTGAAGATAAATAAAGTCAGTCGTAATTTGGACAAGAAACAGAAAAGAAGTTTTTTATTCAAAAGTACGTATCTTGCGTGAAAGTGTTATAGCCGATGTGAAATCAAAGTTCCAAACATTTCTATATTAAAATTAGCCATTTCTCTTTCCTAAATCACGATTTATCCAGCATTTTTAAAATGGCATAACTCCTGAACAAAGAGTTGCGAACGAAAACCATTTTTTGTAAATGCCACGGTATGTTTATTAAATTTTAAGTGCCCGAAAAAAAAATTCTATTCATTCTTAACATGTTTTCGTGCCTTATGACTTATTGACCTTTTGAATTTTTTACCTCGTTACTTTTTGTACCTTTCGAATTTCTGTATCTTGCAACTTTTTATACCTTGAAGGAGAAATTAATTTATGAATTATAATTTAATTTTTTCTTTTAAAAAATGTATTAAGTTTGCTGAGGATATATGGTTTTGCCCTTTATTTGCGATATCTACTCGGTTAAAAATTGTGGACTAATTTTTAATTCAAACCTTGGATTAAAGAAATTTTTTTCCAAAAAGTACTATTTTTTTAATCACTTTTTTAGTTCAATTTATTTTAATCTAAGAAAATTTTAAGTGTAAGACTATTTTTGAACTACACTATGGGAAAAAATTATTAGATTTATGCAAAAACGCATTTAAATTATCAAGAAACGTGAATGTTTTTGATACAAAAACACATTAGCATAAAAAGAATAATTAAATATTTTATATACTTATAAATACATTTTTAATTTAAATAATGCACGGGTTTTATTTAAACTTTTTTAAATATCTTATAAACTTCGTTTGAAAGTTTTTTGTAGAAAATATTTTATTTATCCACGTAAGTATTTAAATTGAGTTTATGCACGCGTGTGAATAGTTTAATATTCATTATTTCACTGTGTATGAATTAATATTACGGTTTTGTATGAAGAAATTGCTAAAAAACGATTTTTAGAAAAATTTTAAACGAACAGATTTATAAAAAAAAAATCTGAATTTAATAAAAAAATATTATACAATGTTTTCGAAGCTGTAGAAAAAGGGTACGATGTCGGTCCGACAGAAGAGAGGACCTGGGTTCAATTCAGGAAAAGGTCATTGAAAAATTTGATTTAAAGTTAATATTTAAATGATTTTTTTTTGTGCTAATATGTATTCTAAAAATTTTTAACTTTTTTGCAATAATCCTTTTTGGATCAGAAAATTTTAAACTTTTGCTTGGATTTAAAAGTAATCTTTTTTGGTGCTGTCCTATGTAATTCATATATGTTATCTATATAATATATAATCCCAAAAAGTTTAAATTTTGGTTCAGAATTTTTAGCCCTGTGTATTACCTCTGCAGTGAAACCAACTAGTTTAATAACTAGTAAATTACCAGGTCAAAAAATACCAGTATTAGTTCAGCTCAAATGCTTTTTACATTGCACAAACTGGTTATTTTTCTGTGTTGATATCATAGGAAAAGACAATTGTCCTATTCTCGATATAAATTGCGGTAATATTTATATTTTATTATAATATTTTAGTAAAAACTGGCACAATTTGAACTAGTTGTAATAGTAGTAACTTTTAAACCAGTAAAATAATAGTATAATCAAAACTAGGCTTTTTACTAGCATGATTTAAGAAACCTTTGTGCTAGTATATTTTTAACTCGTTAAATACTAGTTAAATATTGACCAATTTCATATTAAAATTATTTTAGCCAGTTCAATTCTAGTAGTTTTTATACAAAATGTACGCTAGTATTCGTTTTGTTCTAGTCTTTCTATAAGAAAATAAATACAATCGTTTAAATATGCGAAATATATGATTTAATTAACATCTCAAACTGCACAAAAACACTTTTTTATTTTAAAATATTTTGTTTTTAATTTGTACGTCCAAAGTGGACAAACAAAAGAATGTGTTTTGCTGGCCCGGGTGATAACGACACTTGAAGTAATTTACAGTAAACAATTTAAATAGATTATTGTTTTGTAGACTTGTCATTCTGGCAGGTAGTTGATTGAACATATTCATTAAAAAATAACAAATTGGTGGACATCTAAACAGAAATTTTAAATAGTCACGTCTTTTTTGTGAAAAATCGAGAAAATTTTTTTATTAAAATGTTCGATTCTTCAACCAGCGAGAGCAATTGGCATATTTAATATTGTGTTGAAATTTCAGTTCAATCGGCTTGATAGAGTTTTTTAAAACACATTTTTTGTCAAGAAAAGCACTTTTAAAGTTTTCATAACATACAGCACACAGTTATGAGGCGCTCTCGACTATGTGCTATATCTTCGTTAATTTTTTAAAAGTTGGTCTCAAATTTGTGCAGTATAATCACAATATATGTATTGTACTTTCACAATATATTTACTTTATACCATAATTTTTAACATATCTTATTTAAGTCGAAAAATATGACAAAAAATGCTTAAGTAAAAGAACAGTTAAAATGAAATGGAAGGAAAAATATATTAAAATAATTTTTGTATTCATATCAATAAAAAATAACACACAAATCTGAAAGTGAATGTGCGATTCGAAACAAATACAAAAATACCCAATGTGAGAGTTAAGAAAAATAACAAAAAAACAAATAATTATATGGTCTTGTTAACATTTGAAAATGTCTTTTTTAGCGCTTTGAAACGATTTTCGAAATAACTTTCGTGTCTGAAGAGTCGATTCCACCAATTGACTCTTTAAATCAATGAAAATATAAACAAATTTTTGTAGCAACTTAAGTTTGTATATTATACCAAATGTAACAGAATAAAGATTTTTAAAATCTTTGAAGCGTTACGTAATTGTTACTGTTTTTATAAAAAATTTTACTAACACTAAAAATGCAATTTATTTAATGTTTACAAATTTATGCAGAAATAACGAGTTTGCAACTATTTAAGAAGCTTTAACATTTATGACTTCTTAGCAGAGCTATTGAAGAATGCCTTCAACTTGATTTTTTTCACAAAAAAGTGAATCAGTGAATAACGAAATAAGAATGCATGAATGCAAAATTGATTTATAAATAAAATTTTTAACTCACATTCATTTTTACGAAAATTATCAATTATTCATTTCAATTATTTATTTTCGTTATTCAGAATAATGAATTAATTTTTTTATTCAATTGAATGCTATTCACAAAGAATAAAATTCACAAAGCATTTCAGAACTTTCAATAATTCTTTTTTTTTTATTCAGTGTTCAGGTTTTATTCGTTATTCATTATTAATTTGGTATTCATTTTTCATTTTTTATTCATTATTAATTTTTTCTTCATTATTCATTTGTTATTCATTATATATTTTTTATTCATTATTTATTCATTATTATTTCTTATTTTTTATTATTTTTTTATTCATTATTCATTTTTTATTCATTATTCTTTTTTTATTTTTTATTCTTATTCATTATTAATTTTTTATTCATTTGCTATTAATTTTTTATATATGTACTTAGTAAAAAATGAATAGAAAATTAATAATGAATAATAAATCAATAATAAATGAATAATGAATAATAAATGAATAATGAATAAAAAATGAATAAAAAATGAATAATGAATAATATATGAATAATGAATAAAAAATTAATAACGAATAAAAAATGAATAATGAATAAAAAATGAATAATGAATAAAAAATGAATAATGAATAAAAAATTAATAATGATTAAAATATGAATAACGAATTGCAAATATATAATGAATAAAAATTGAATAACGAATAAAAAAATGAATGAATGAAAATTCTGAAATTCTTTGCGAATTGCATTCTTTGTGAACAGCATTCAAATGAGTAAAAAATTGATTCATTATTCTGAATAATGAAAATGAATAATTAATTATTTTTTAAAAATGAATTTGAGTTAAAAATTGTATTTATAAATCCATTTTGCATTCACTGAATGCATTCTTATGTCGTTATTCAGTTGTACTTAAAATTCTGAATATGAATGCCGATTTTACAGCTCTGCCACTTAGTAATGAGCTAGAAAAAGAGTTGGTATTTTTTTAACTAGCCAAAATGCGACTAGTTAGTTTACTATAAATTAAGCAAGTAGTTCTTTTATAACTAGAAAAACTAGCTAGAATACAGAAAGTAACTTTTTTGCTAGTGAGATTTTTCTAGTTTAACATATAGTATTTTTTGACTAGTTTTGTTTTAAAGAGAGGTAACTAGTTAAATGCATAACTAGTAAGAATTTTCACTGCAGAGACACTATAGCAGTAAAGCTTTATTTCAAATGAGCTATTCATTATTTTTACTGCATTCTCCTCATTAATCAATATATATGTCTTAACACATAGCTTTTTTTAACAAACATTCCAATTAATTCCAATTATTTTAATCAATTAAATTATGTTTTTCTATTTATTGATTGTTTTTTTTAAAATTTTCAGTTTTATTTTTGGTGCCGGGACAGACCTCCAAGGGACATATTCCCAAATTTCATATTTGCGATTGTGTCCCCATATTTTGCGGACATCATCCCAAAAATTTGATCATAACACCAAATGAGATTCTGAGGTTCTGATCGTTTGAGACCGTTCGGTAGATTTGACCTTGTACGAAATGTTGTTATCAGCATTCCGTACGAGGCAAATCAATTTTTTTTATGATGGAATGTATTTTGGGATTACGTTCTCTTTTTTTTTATTATGACCGCTTAATAAGACGTCAGAGTCCCAAATCCAATTTTTGGGATTATGTCCCTTTTTTTGAGTACATAATTCTAAATCTAAAATTTGGGATTATGGCTTTTGGGGCTATGTCCCGTCACCTACGGAATGTTGTTATCACCATTCCGTACAAGGAAAATCAATGTTTTCATAAAAAAATTTATTTTGGGATTACGTGCTCTTTTTTTGGGCTTATGACCTCTTTGAAACTGGCCTGTATCCTAAATCTTGTTTTCAGGAAATGGGATTCAAGAAAAACAGAAATTTGGGATTATATCTCTTGGGGCTATGTACCGTTTTACCTTCGTTTTCATAACGGGTCATTTTCTCATTGATATCAGTTTTCACTTAGAATATAAGTAATTAGCTTTTTAATTTAGGAAAGCTTCTTCGCACTTATTTCAAAAAGTTGACTTTTTATTTAATTAGCATTTTTTACATTCGCATTATTTTTGCAATAAATCAAAATTTTACTGCAACAACAACAACAAACGAGACCATCAGCATCTCAACCATAAACAACCCCATCTCCACTTTTTATGTCTTCTTTGGTCTCTTTTCGTCCCACACAAGTTTCTGATATATTTTCTCTTTAACGCTGAAATATTTTTTTCTGCGGATGTTTTCCGTTTTTAATTACATGATACACTTTTTAAACTCCAACTAATTAGTAGTATGCAAAAAATAAATATGTTTGTTAATTAAGAAAAATTTTGCAGATTAAATTTATTATTTCGAAAAACTAAGTTACTGAATGGAGCAAAATTTGTTGAAGTTTTAAAGTACTCGTATGCTGTATATGTGCGATGGGTTTCTGGGTATATTTTAGCTATTAAGTAATAAATTTATTGCTTCGTGTAAATGTAACAAAAATATCAGACTCAAAACTTCTGAACATTTATTTGTATTTGCCGTATTTATCTTGTTGAGAGCTTAATGCCATGAGTGGATTTCGAATCACCTGCATCACGTTCAACTAATCCTTAACGCTTTTAGTACCGAAAACAATATCAATCATTATATGACAACATCACACCAATCCTCAAATACGTGCAGTAACACATCCCTTTCATTTTTCTATTGACTATTCGGTTTTTGGCTAGTAATGTGTCTAGGACGATGCCACTAGCACTTTGTATCCATCTAAAAGCCGGCATATATAATCGATCAATTCACCCGACAATCAAAGTCAATCAAAAGTATCGCAATTGCTCATTTCAATGTGTTAACTTGGCTGTGGGTCACAGCCACAGGTTAAATGTTGGGCATTCAATATTGTTACCTTCCCATCTGGGTAAAAAACTATTGTGTTGGTTGTTGCCACTTTGGTACATTTGTACGTTGAAGAGCTTATTACGTCGAACACTTTGTGCTGTTGTAAGGTGTCACAAAAAAAGGGGGCTTATATTGTGAGCTCAGTTGTTGTGCAAGTGATTTTGTGAAATACATTGGGAATATTGGAATGAACCAAATAGTTTTGATGAAAAATTAATGATGCCATTTTTTTATTACTATATTGTACTTTATAAATCTAAAAAAAATCATTATTTCATTAAATTCTTTAGGCAAAAATTGTTTTTGATACACTCTAAAAATAACCTAACATCAATGTAAATTTTCTTTTAACAGTAAACCTCAAAGGCACTGGGCCGATTTTTATGAAAAAAAATTAAAAATATCATATTTTTGCTACAGCATTTTATAGGAATATTTTCCTTTCCAAATTTACAAAAGTATATTTTCTCAAAGTGTTAAGTGTTTTAATTCTTTGCTTAATAGTTTTGTTTTCAAGCGTTTTTGATGCGAGAGTTTCAATAAACTCCATGTTCCACTCCTTGGCGCATCGTCTATCACAAAAAACCTTCTGAAATAAAATGTTTTGATATAACAGTTAAGTTCATAAAATTAGCAACGACTTGCCTCACATTATTATATAAAAATGTAGTTATAACTGTATATTGGTCAGAATCCGTAAAACGTATAACTCTTTTTCGACGATTTTTATTTTTTAATGAAAATGCGATTAATCGGTAGCTATTTTCTAACACAATAATTTCTCAAAATTTTGAGTCGAAAAGTTTTTACTTTTGAACTTACAGCCCTACTCTGGCAAAATAACAATTGTTACCCAGTATTTTAAAAATTTCTGTGTTTTTTGTAATTTTTTTATTTCAAAATATTAATTGTCAACTGCTTTTCAGATGGTGACAATTTCAATAAAAAATGTTGTTTTTTGAGCCTAAAATTTTGTTTTGAAAACAAAAATTACAGCAAACACATAAAATTATCAAAACTACTGGGTAACAATTGCTATTTTGCCAGAATAGGGCAGTTATTGGCATTTATAATTAGAGGTGTTTTTTTTCTTTTCTCTGTATTTTAGTAACCATTCGACTGGCTTTCATGAAATTTGTGAAGGTTGTTAAGATAAAGTTATAGTTATTAGTATTTTTGAATTGATTTGAACCATATTTGGTTGTTTAATATGTAATTGTTTAAAACAAACTATGATAAAATTATGTTCTAGAGCATGAAATAATCTAAAGAAAACCACAAATATCCCAGCAGTTATTTTGAAGTCAACTGAAAAAACCAACTGGTTCGTTTCTAGCGCAATTTGTTCTTGATATGTAATAGTACAAATAACTTTCAGTGTAGAACAGTTCACTTTGTTTTCATTTTGTTTTCTTGTCAAAATATATTTAAATTAAATCTGAACACTTGTTGTGGCAATTTTTTTAATTTTCAAACTGTTTGAGGAATAAATTTAAAGAATTTAACAAAGGTAAGTTTTTGCATTATATTTAAAATAAAAGAAATGCATCAAATTTAACGTGGTGCACTACATTTCGTAATACATGCAAGAAATAAGAATTAAATGCCTCTCACGTTTGAATACGTTGAAACTACTATAAGATCTATTTTAAGACTTTAGCAAAAAGTACCGGTTTAGAAATGTTCATAATGTAACTTGTTTAAATAAAGGGAAAAAGGAATGTTTTTGGGTACAAAAGTCTTTTCCATCATGACATCAACACGTAAAAAACGTCAGTTCGATCAATGTAAAAGGGTATTCGGGTTAATAAAAACTGTCTATTTGTGTTTTTTATTACTAATTTTCAATTCGTCCAATATTTCAAACTCCGCTGGAGTTTGTAATGGTACATTTTTAATTTTATTTAGTTATTCCGTTTTGTTAGGTGTAAGCACTATTTTTTTATCCGCTTGGAATTCTTGTTTCTATATTGAATTATTTTCTTATTTTTATTAAAAAAAAATCATTACTGTAATTCCTCACAACCGGAATCATTTTTATCTTTTTTGAATCCCTGGTATTTTTTTACCTTTTATAGCAAATAAGCCCAAGCGTAGAGTAAGATTCCTATTGGTCGAATAGGTGATGAAAGCTAAAAAGCAACCTTTCGGCCACTTTGGCACTTGCCACGGCCACTTTGCTGTATTCATTAAATCAAGCAGACAAAAATTTTAGTTGTATTAAAATAATAATAAAAACTTTTAAATAAAAATTGATAAAATATTAATTTATATCTTATATAAAACGTTAACTTTTTAAATTAGTTTTCTTTTGTCATTTGATAAAAAAAAATTGCACCAAATAAAACTGAACCGAAAGTAATATTGGTCAGACTTAAACTGCGTGGTGACAAAAAAATTTAAGAAAAATTTTGCACTACGATGAGGACAAAAAATACTTGGAAACAAGTTATCAGTAGCAAGCAAAGTTTCCCATAATTGTTCAGACGTGCAACATCCTATAAGACCACGTGTATGATGAATTTCAGTCATCAGTAACTACCTAGGCAGAAAGAGCAGAGGCAACAAACTTCACAGTTTTTTATCCGTCGCATGTTCGTCTACGTGGAATACTGCGTTTTATTAATAAAAAATATTCAATCATTCTATTAGACTGTATTAGAAACGATAAAACTAAAACGAAATAGTTTTTAATAAGTTTAAATTGTGTCATACAAAAACAAAATTAAATAAAAGAAAAAACATTTAAGTAAATTACGCGCGAGAAAAGAAAAACAAAAGCAAAAATTTAAATTAATCATAGCGGCATTAAAGCTAAGACAAAAATGCCCTACAAGACACCTATACAGGGTTGTCCATATTCGAAGCGCCCATCTGGCAACACTGTAACTTTCCGCAGTAATGCCAAATCGACTAATGACATACCGCGTTTGAAGCGTCATTCCAAGCAAATGTTTACAATGAAACAGTACACGCCACGCGAACGCTCTAAAATTGTTGAAATTTACATTCAACAAAACAAGTCAATAGTGAAAACTCAACTCAATGAGCGATGAAGCTCATTTTCAGTTGAACGGAACGGTAAACAAACAAAATTGCCGTATTTATGCCACTGAAAATCCACAAGAGATTCAAGAGGTACCTCTTCACGATGCAAAAGTCACTGTTTGGTGCGGCGTTTGTGCTAAAATGCTCATTGGGCCGTTCTTTTTCGAAGATGATAATGGCCACAGAGTTACTGTCAATCAGGAGCGTTATCGCGATATGATAAACAATTTTTTTATGCCAATCGTTCGTCGAAAGCGTATCAGGCACTACTGGTTTCAACATGACGGCGCGCCACCACACACAAGCCGCACTACAATCGATTTTTTGAAGCAATTGTTCCCTGGCCGTTTGATGTCAAAAAATGGTGATTTCGATTGGCCGCCAATATCACCAGATTTAACGCCTCCAGACTTCTTTTTGTGGGGTTATTTGAAATCAAAGGCTTACGTCAACAAGCCAAAGACCCTAGAAGAGCTGAAAACCAACATCCGTCAAGAAATAACCGCCATTCCCATCGAAATGTTGAAGAAAACCATGGAAAATGCTGCAAAACGGGCACAATATGTCGTAGAGGCCAATGGCGACCATTTACGAGATATCATATTCAAGAAATAATGTAAGCAAATCTACTTGAACCCAATTAAATGATATTCATGACGAACAGACAAAAAATTGTGGTTTCTTTGATTTATTTAAAAATAAAATGGACAACCTTCGAATATGGACAACCCTGTATGTAGTTCCCACACAGCCCATCATAACCAGTTTCTCAGCGCAGATCCCTTTAAAACCTTTCATCGTTTTGCAGTGCAAACTATAAGTAATTGAACTGTTACCATTTAAAAATCTAAAAAAACTAAATTTGTTATTAATAATTCATGAACATTTCGTGGGTTTTTTTTTTTTGTTCTTATGAGATTTTGTTTATATCCATGGTATAATTACTGACAAGGTAGTAGAGTAATCTGGCTTTTTTCTCACGTGCGGCGATCGGAATTTGTCAAAATTAGCTGTTAATGCAACGAATTAAACATAGCTGGTGAATCGCAGCAAACTACAATTCTTGTAGCTTTTTTTGGCAATTTCTGATCGCCAAAAACTGTCACTTCCTTGTCAAATAATCGTACCATGGTTTATATCATGCGAGAAAATTTCTTTCGCTCTATATTTTTTTCTCTCGCTCTCACACTTCGTTCGCGTGAGCACTGTTTTTTAGGTATTTGCAATTTTTTAGGCAGTTTTTTCTCTGGTAAAAATTGGTGAATGTCACAACATTTTTGTGTTTTCGCTGGAATTTGTAGCATATAATCATCGGGTTCCTTGTCTACTTGGTGGCATTAGTCCCATATCAGGTTGTGTGGTTGTTGAAAGTTTTTGACTTCTATTAAGCAGTTTATTCCTTGTCGTCAATTTAAGCGTTTAATCAGTTGGATGTGTTCTTGGTGGAGTTTTTTGCATATCATCAGGTTTTTGTATACATACTTGGAGGCATTAGTCTCATATCTTCATCAGGTTGTATGGTAGAGTAAAGTTTTTGGCTTATTTTAGGCAGTTGTTCCTTTGTCATTGTCATATCATTATCAGGTTGTTTTCTACTTGGTGGCATTAGTCTCATATCTTCATCAGGTTTTTGTGTATTTGGTGGCATTAGTCTCATATCACCATCAGGTTTTTGTGTACTTGGTGGCATTAGTCTCATATCACCATCAGGTTTTTGTGTACTTGGTGGCATAAGTCTCATATCACCATCAGGTTTTTGTGTACTTGGTGGCATTAGTCTCATATCGACATCAGGTTTTGTGTTTGTTGAAAGTTTTTGACTTATCTTAGGCAGTTCTTTCTTTGTCGAAAATTCGTCATTATCAGGTTGTTTTTTACTTGGTGGCACTAGTCTCATATCATCATCAGGTTTTTGTGTACTTTGTGGCATTAGTCTCATATCAGCATCAGGTGTTTGTGTACTTGGTGGCATTATTCTTATATCATCATCAGGTTTTTGTATACTTTGTGGCATTAGTCTCTTATCATCATCAGGTTTTTTTGTACTTGGTGGCATTAGTCTCATATCACCATCAGGTTTTTGTGTACTTGGTGGCAATAGTCTCATATCACCATCAGGTTTTTGTGTACTTGGTGGCATTAGTCTCATATCACCATCAGGTTTTTGTGTACTTGGTGGCATTAGTCTCATATCACCATCAGGTTTTTGTGTACTTGGTGGCATTAGTCTCATATCACCATCAGGTTTTGTGTTTGTTGAAAGTTTTTGACTTATGTTTGGCAGTTGTTTCTTTGTCGAAAATTTGTCATTATCAGGTTGTTTTTTACTTGGTGGCACTAGTCTCATATCATCATCAGGTTTTTGTGTACTTTGTGGCATTAGTCTCATATCAGCATCAGGTTTTTGTGTACTTGGTGGCATTATTCTTATATCATCATCAGGTTTTTGTATACTTTGTGGCATTAGTCTCTTATCATCATCAGGTTTTTGTGTACTTGGTGGCATTAGTCTCATATCACCATCAGGTTTTTGTGTACTTGGTTGCAATAGTCTCATATCATCATCAGGTTTTTGTGTAGTTGGTGGGATAAGTCTCATATCACCATCAGGTTTTTGTGTACTTGGTGGCATTAGTCTCATATCACCATCAGGTTTTTGTGTACTTGGTGGCATTAGTCTAATATCATCATCAGGTTTTTGTGTATTTGGTGGCATTAGTCTCATATCATCATCAGGTTTTTGTGTACTTGGTGGCATTAGTCTAATATCATCATCAGGTTTTTGTATACTTTGTGGCATTAGTCTCTTATCATCATCAGGTTTTTGTGTACTTTGTGGCATTAGTCTCATATCAGCATCAGGTTTTTGTGTACTTGGTGGCATTATTCTTATATCATCATCAGGTTTTTGTATACTTTGTGGCATTAGTCTCTTATCATCATCAGGTTTTTGTGTACTTGGTGGCATTAGTCTCATATCACCATCAGGTTTTTGTGTACTTGGTTGCAATAGTCTAATATCATCATCAGGTTTTTGTGTATTTGGTGGCATTAGTCTCATATCATCATCAGGTTTTTGTGTATTTGGTGGCATTAGTCTCATATCATCATCAGGTTTTTGTGTACTTTGTGGCATTAGTCTCATATCATCATCAGGTTTTTGTGTACTTGGTGGCATTAGTCTAATATCATCATCAGGTTTTTGTGTACTTTGTGGCATTAGTCTCATATCAGCATCAGGTTTTTGTGTACTTTGTGGCATTAGTCTCATATCATCAACAGGTTGTATGGTGCGTGAAAATGTTCGCAAATCGTCATCGGGTTGAATCTCTGGTGGAGGTTGTCCTATATCATTAGTTAGTTGTTTTTCTGGTGAAAGTGTATGCATATCATCAATTGGTTGTGTTTTTGGTATAATTTGGCTTATATAATCATGTGCTTGTTCTGTGATCGGAAGTTGACGCCTTGGTGATTCAAATGGTGTTGTTAATAATGCATAAGTTTTTGTTGTTGTTGGTGGTAGTAGCGGCAGTCCTAATTGTTGCGACTTTATATTTGGATTTCTCTTTGAACCTGCTCTGTGAGTTGAGTTTTTTTTGCGTCCGTAAACATCAAGGACAAATCTAAAGCCATGGCTACGATGACTTATTATCCTCACTGTTGCATGATTAAAACCGGGACCACCACGTGTAATTTCCGCATATCCGCTATACTCATTTGTATTTTGATCGCAAACACTCATATAGCTGATAATGACATTTTCTGTTAATTTTCCTGGATCAATTATATAATCCATTGTGATGACGCGCATGATACGGCCTTTATGGTAAAGAATATCATGCCACACATGTTGGTCAACAGTATTGCGTTTGCCCCAGGATTTTCTGTTCGATTGAGAAACACTTAAACTGGTGAAGTAAACCAAAATGAAAGAGTACAAAAGTGCAGCCGTATGAAGCTGCATAGTGACATAGTACTATAATCTGATATTTTTATTGATTCATGCCAATTTAAACAATGCGTTCAAAACGATTGATGAAATGTAACTGAATTGCTTGTAGTTTTGGACAGCCTTTTAAACTAAGCTCAGTTCAGTATTAAGATGAACTAAGAGAGAAAGATAAGCTTAAAGCGGGCTACACATTAACACTCCTGAGTGACACTCAGCCTCAACCACAAATATGGTTGACTGTTGAATAACGAAGGTACACACACTCGAACCTTTGTAAAAAGAGAATTTGAGCATAAGTGTCACTCATGATCGTTAATGTGTACCCCGCTTAAGAAGATATAGAGTGAAAGAGAGAGAGAGAGATAGAAAAAAATGGAAAACATCACAAGAAGTTAAGCTTTAAACTATAATACAAAAACTTAATATCAGTACATTTGTAAAACCATATGCTTTGATGACTTGGCTTAGCTCGATATGTGACAGCGGCTATTTATGGCTTTAATATTAAGTATGAGTATTGTTTTTATTGATTTCTAAATATTCTCTGACTGAAATAAGTTATTAAAATTTCTCAATAAGTGAAGACATATGAAGCATACAAAAGCGTTAATAATTATAACAATACGAAACACAGTCAAAGATGAATCAAATAAAAATAGCTATATTTTGTTCAACGCTCTACAAAAAATCCATGTTTGTCAATAAGTAAACGTCATTATTAACTATTACTGGCGTAAATTCGGTTACAATATGGAGCATGCAAATAAGGACAAATTGTTAAGTGATTCGCTTTTCCTGCTCAATACACATACATACACACGCACCCCCTCTAGCCTTTGGCTGGGAAAAATCAAAAGAAGTCTTTGATTTCTGGTTGCGAATACGTCACGTTGTACAAAACATAAGCACACATTGTATGATTCGGCATATGTGCGTGTGTTTATTAAAACATATTTTCTGCTATTGTGGTATTTCGCACTCTGTACGTACCAGAAATCAGCAGCGATGGACTGCAATTGCTTTTACACTCAGTACATTCTACGTTTTTGTGTGACTCAATTGGGCCTATTCTGCCAGATCTGTTATGAATCATAAAAGATGCCGACCATAAAAGATCTGCTAAAATTGGTGTTATGCCTTTCGAACTTTTATGATACCCTGTTTTACGAAAGCTTATGATTGATCACGAGTTTGACGTTTGGATTATTTGTTTTGTTTTTATAATTACGCTAGTTACAAGTTTTGTTTTCAACTTAAAAGCAAATATGCGAAAATAGTTTAGATATAAATCAACAAGAGAAATAAATAATGATTTCGGTTTTAAAGTTACACTAAACGAAAATCTTTGTTTTTTTTCTCTTTCTCTTTAAATGTGTTTTTTTTCTCTACGAACAAACACCATATTTTTTTAAGTTACTCTAAAATAATTATTTTAATAAAGAAGTTTAATTAAAGATATTGAAATTTGAAAATAAATATGTAAAAGTAACCTACAAATAAAATTTTGTCATTTTATTATATCTATCTGTATAACCGCTTAAATACTACTTTTGTATATGTATTTTTTTTTTTGCGAAATTTCAATATAGATGAAAATATGGATAATTGAAATAAGTAATAAAAATGTTAGTTATAAAAACAAAATAAGTTTGACCAATTAATTTGGTTGGATGTAGCTAGATTTGTGAAATAGGGATTCTAGAAATTATTGCTAAACAGAATCTCAAGGTTGGGAGGGCTTTCAGGAGGAGAGTATTAGCGAGAGCATAAAACATCTCTTGCTCACAGATATCTCACTATATATGCAAATAAATAGCTAGAGTTTATTTAATCATTACTTTTTTTTCTATCATTAATATTTCCATATATCCGTATCTGCACATGATTTTATATTTGTTCGACATGGGTCGCAAGTAAGTACAAGAACCTACACAAATATTCTCCGATCTGCTAGCATAAACGAACCAGCACGTGCAACCGTACCTAATTACATCGAAATAAGGTGTGTAAAGTATCTTCAGGTGTTAGTGTGAAGCACCCTGTTTTTGTTTATTCAACTTTGAATCCAACGAACTTCTTTTAGTTTTTTTTTGCACCCTGTACCATCTCATGACACCAATGAAAAATGTCACATTACTAGTATATTATCAGGGACACAATTTTTAACAAAAATATGCATACACGGAGAAAATGATACTAGATTTTAGCAAAAACTAATAAAAATTTGCTATTCCAGTTTTTTCCAGTGGGCATGATAGCTTGATTTAGTAAATTAAGCAACCATTTCAGTTGTTAACTAATCGTCGCCTAATTTTCTTTGTTAAGAAAAAACGTGTGCTCGTATGTTTAAAAGAAATTTGCTTGAATTTAGTAAAATTTGCTATTTTAGTTTATAATAACTTAGAAAATATTTGCTTGAATTAATATAATTTTACTTTTTCCTAAATAAATGAGTGATTTCAATTTAGCAATCTTTTTCTAAAATCTCACCGTGATTGAGCAAAGTTTGTCTTATTTGCTTGGTTCCAGCAAAAGAGTTATCTCCTTGTATATTACAATTTTTAACATTATGAATGACTAAATGGAAAAACCTAAATACAGGGTCCGCCAAATAACTTTTTTTTTTTTTAAATTCTATAAAAAAAAACTACTGCATATTTTCTCAAATTTCTTTTTTTATTTGAAAGTACAATCCTTCTGGTTAATAATGGAAAAAAAAATTTCATTCAAATAGCTGCCTCGGCTGGCCATGCAGTAGCCTACACGATCGGTCCAATTTTTAAGCACATTATCGATTGTGTGCAGCTGTATTTCACCAATGGCTTCACGAATATTGTCCTTTAAAGCGTCAATTGTCTCTGGCTTGTCGGCGTAACACTTATCTTTGAGGTCACCCCACAAATAATAGTCCAACGGTGTCAAATCACAGCTCCGAGGTGGCCAAACGACATCAGCTCTGCGGCTGATAATGCGATTTTCAAAAACAGGGCGCAAAACATCGAGTGTAGTTTCGGCTGTGTGGCATTTAGCGCCGTCCTGTTGAAACCAAATGTTGCCAATATCCTCCTCTTCAATTTTTGTGAACATAAATTTGTTCATCATGGCCCGATAACGATCGCCATTGACGGTAACGGCCACTCCTTGCTCATTTTCGAAGAAAAATGGCCCAATTATGCCTCTGGACCAAAATCCGCACCAAACTGTGACTCGTTTTGGGTGCAGCGGCTATTCAATGTATGCGAGTGGGTTTTCTGTGCCCCAAATGCGACAATTTTGCTTGTTTACATACCCACCAAGATCAAAATGAGCTTCATCTGAAAAGATGATTTTTTTTTCGCAAAATCGGCATCTTCTGCAAGTCGATCGCAGGCCCACTTAGCGAAACGAAAACGCATTAGATGGTCAGTTGGCTTCAACTCCTGAACCAATTGGACTTTGTATGGCGTCATACCAAGGTCTTTATGCAAAATTCGTCTCAATGATGTCTCCGAAATGTTCAATTGTTGAGAACGACGGTGAATTGATGTTGATGGCGCTTCACGCACACTTTCTGCCACAGCAGCAATATTCTCGGGTGTACGCACTGCTTTTGGCTTTTCACGCTTTGGTTTATCGATGAGGATGCCAGTTTCTTTCACTTTTTTCACAAGATAACGAACATACGGAGCTGACGGTGCTTCTCTTCTTCCAAAATCCGTACGCAATTTTCGCACACATTCTGCAACATTACCAGGATTTTCAAAGTAATGTCGCAATATTTCCCAGCGTTGTTCAAGCGTATACAGAACCATATTCGTTCAGCGGAAGGATAAAACTAATTAAAAATCAGATATGAGCTAAGTGTTACCATTCACGAAATAAGCACTAGTTGAAAAAAAAACGTTAGATGGCGGACCCTGTATTAAACATTAAACGAACAGATATTGCCTTTGACTATATTGCGGCAACCTCGATTTCGCAGTTTTGTTGTCTACTGTTTTTTATATTGTTGTTTGTTTTGTAATTAGGTTTGAAATTTATGCTTTCTTTTGGTGGTATGTTTATAATATAGAGCATTTCCAACATGTATTGTCTCGTGTAATTCGTCTCTTGTTGTGGAATTTGTATATTATCAAAGTCTGGACAGTGTTAAAGTATTGCACAGTAGGCCGCCAATTCTGTTTTGTGCTTCAATGGTTTGGTGCGTGCTTTGTGTTCCAATTTGTCCGACGACATTCTAGTCCGTAGTTTCGTCTTTGTAGTACCCACATATACTTTGTTCCCTTTTCATCTTATTTTATATATTAGAATTGATTTGTCATTCCTATACATTTTGCTCTTTGTATTGCTATATAATTGTCCAAGATTATTATCTGTACGTGAAGAGATTTTATATTTGTTCTTGTCATAGCAATTAGATCCAATAAGTCTTTCCGATTGTCCTGGTACATATGTGGTGTCTGTATTTCACATTTCGCCTGTGAAAGCGTTCTAAAATTCCATTATCTTGTGGATGGTATGGGGAGGTCATTATATGATGGCTACCTATGCTTTTAATAAATTGTTTAAAAGTATTAGAGGTAAATTGACGTCCTCGATATGAAGTAATTTCGATCGGAACCCCGAAGCGTGAAATGAATTCTCTATTGAAAGTCTCATAATTGTGCCAGTTTCTGTATCTTTTAGTGGGTACACTTCAGGCCAACGTGCATTTCTGTCGAAGGTTGTTAATAGATATCTGTAACCTTTTGAAATGGGTAGTGGACCAACTAAATCGATGTGTATATGTTCAAATTGACCTTATGGAATGTGTATTTCTTGAGGTTGTGTTTTGGTGTGTTTTTGTGCCTTTGCTTTATGACAGTTCATACATTATTGTGACCATTTATTAATGTGTGTGCTCATACTGATGTGATAAGACGTCTGGATGCTTTTGTTTCCGGATGTTAGATGTTGTGTAACTGTATGGTCGTGTATTGTCTATGGAATGTTCGCACCAGATATTAATGTTTAGAAATGGAATGTCAATGAGTTTAAGTTTGTATGTTTTATGGTCTGTAATATTCTTTAATTCTGTATCATTTTGTTGTTCTTTGTGTAAGTTTTTCAAATCAATATCGGGTGTTTTGATATGTATTATTGTGTTGGTGAATTGTGCAATGTATTCAAGGTGTAGTGTTTGTCTAGGGCTTTGTTTTGTTTTTGAGTGGAGTGCGTTCGTTTGTGATCCATATAAACTGTGAATGTATTGCCTTCTAAATGATGTCTGAAATCTTTGATTGTTATATAGATTGCTAGTAATTCGCGGTCAAATGTACTGTATTTTGTTTCTGTTTGTGTTAGGTTTTTAGAAAAATGTGCTGAATGTGGAAGTATTCTATTGTGTTCTTATTGTAAGACTCCGCCAACTGCGGTTTCGATGCATCTATAGCAATTGATAGATTTGCTTTACTATTAATATGATTCATTAGTGTTTGCTTAGCAAAACTATCTTTTATTGTTGCAAATGCATGTAACGTTGTGTCTGTTCATTGTAAATGTTTATCTTTAGTTTACATGTGTACGAGTTTAGGAATGCACCGATGGTAATAATTTGTCATACCTTTAAATTTTCGCATCTGTTTGGCTGTTACTGGTTGTGGATAATTTTGTATACATTGTGTTCTTTCTTCCGATGGTCGGATACCATGTTTATAGAAGTTGTAACTGAGGAAATCTAGGTTTTTCGTTCCAAATACGCACTTATTTGATTTAATATTTAAACCGTATTTGTCGAGTCATTGAAAAATTTGTGTTAAGTGTTCAAAATGTTGTACTTCTGTGTTACTGGCTACAAGAATGTCATCTAAATGAAGTCTAACCCGCGTAGTACTTCATGCATGAACCTTTGGAATGTTTGCGCTGCGTTTCTCAAATCGAAAGGCATTCGGAGAAACTCAAACACTCCGAAAGTTGTAGTGATTGCTGTTTTGTGTATATCTTTAGGGGCCATAGGAATTTGGTAATAAGCTTTGACTATATCTAGTTTTGAGTATATCTGAGTATTGTGTAAGATGTTCGCGAAATCTTGTATATGTGGTAATGGGTAGCGGTCTGGTACTGTTATAGTGTTCAGTCTTCTGTAGTCTCCGCATGGTCTCCAGTCGTTTGGTTCACGTTTAGGTACTATATGAAGTGGACAAGATTTTTTTAAATTCTACGGTCTACAAATACCAGATTTAACTAAAAAATTAAATTCATGTTTAGCTATATTATATTTGGGTAAGACGTCGCGGTTTTGTGAATGGCAACTGTCTTTCGGTGAATATATGATGTGTTGTTTGGTGTGTGACAGGTGCAGTGTAATCGAGACGAGAGTGTAATAGATCACTACTGTTAGTAGTGATGGAAATTTTTAAACAATGCTGTGTATTTGTTTTCGACTGAAAATAATTTTGTTAATGCTGTAAATGCTGTTTCTGTAAATGCTGAGATAGTGTTGACTGATAAGTTCGTTAACGTCGTTATCAATAAGTCGTTTACGTTAAATATCTATTAGCAGTCCGTATATTGTTAAAAAATCTGCGCCTAAAATTGGTTTAGCAATGTCTGCAATAATGAATGTAAAGGGTAATTCACGACGTAATTTTAAGTCTAGTGTAAGTAATTTTTTTTTCCGAAAGTTGAAATGAAAGTACCATTGGCCGCTGTTAAAGTGAAATCAGATTTTTGTTTTGAAATTTTGAATTGGAGAAAGGAAGTTCTGATATTTCTGCTCCGCTGTCCACTAAAAAGTTTAATTTGTTTGTCGGGTCATAAATAAGGATACGACGTGTCAGTGTGACAGGTCCATTATCAGTCGTTGCGATAATGAGGTCGTTTAGTTTGTTGTGTTGTATTGTGTTGTGTTGTGTTGTGTTGTCGTTTTGAACATATGCACAAGGTTCACATCTATGTGCATCTCTACTGAATTTATAGTGGTATCGGCATAACCAGTTGGGTCTACGTGTCCATGATATTTGTCTTGAGCTAGACCTATGACTCGCGCTGGTGGCCACGATCGGAAATTATTTTGTGATTTGAGGGCCTCAACTTCTATTGATAATTTGTTAAAAGCAGTTAATTCATTGACATTGGAACTTTGGCTTGTTTGTAAAACTGAAACTTCATTTTCATTCATGACTTCCCATAGCTTTTTAGCCATTTTCAGAAGTTCCTCTAACTCTGCATGGCCCGACCCGGTTAAAGCTATGTTGAGAGCTTTTGGAAGTTTCATACATAAACTTAAATAAATTTTGTTGTTGCAGTTGCTGCTGCTGTGTTGCTGTTATCCTTGTTGTTTTTGTTGGTGTTAAAATTTTTTTGAACCACCCTTATTGCTAGCAGTGACCGTGGCTGCTGCGAATTTGTTGTTGTTGTTAAGCCGTGAATCTTGTCTGCTGCTGTTGTTATTGTTGCTTAGTGGATTTGTGTGGAGCAGTGACCTTTTCTGCTGCTGTTGAGCTACTCTTGTTGTTGAGCAGCTTTGTAGCTGCTGTGAAAAGGTTGCTGATTGAGATGGATACTGAGCGCGTTTTAAATGGTGCTTCTTAATGATGAATTCGAGTCGGTTGGATGATCAAAAAATAGAAATAGATGCTGTTTTGACTGTATTGTTTGTTCGGCACTTCATTTATTTTGTTATTTTGCCAAATGTGCCAATTGTGGAAGTTGTATGATCGCTACTCCTGGCAGGATCGCCAGTTGTGGGTGTTTTGGATGACGGTGCAATAGAATGCGCTATTTTATTTTTTATGAACATATATTTTATATTTTATTAGAATTTTATTTTACGTGACATAATATAGAAATTAGTTTTTTAATAATAATTTTTTGATTCATAAAATTTGACAAACATAAATATTATATATTTTTAAAACTCAATTATTTTTGTTAAGTGATTTTGTTGTGTAAGTGGTGTATGTGTATGTATGTCTTGTGTTTGTGATATATAGACACCACACAGACGAGGCATTAAACTATTATTGGAACAGTTAAAAAATCTTTTAATGTAAAAGTTCTCAGATATAGCCTGGCAAATTTTCTGGGACATTTAATCCCAGTAGGGGTGAAAAGGTTAAATAAGATTTTCGCTATGGTTTTAATAAGATTTCTTTAAGCATGCAAGCCATAGAGGAATCTCATTGATTCAGTTCTATTTTATTACGTTGTTTTGGCTCCATTTATGCTAAGATCAATCATAGTATTCATGTCTTATAGCATAGCAGCATACAAATAGCCAATTTACTTCTTATTGTTTTTTTCTATTTTTGCAAAATGAACAGCTTCTGGCTGTGAAGAATCTTAGCTGTGTTAAGTTTCTTTCTTTCTGTGTTAAGCTCACAAATTCTTTGCTTTGTCGCTCCCTTCTAAACCATGTATGGCAATTCTTTACCCTTAAACACGCACACGATAAGAGTTACGCATACATATATATTAGTTGTTTATAGGCACAAAGGACTTATTTCGTTGAAATCATTTTTGCACTGAAATACTCTTAGGCGCAACTCGTAAATAAATCGTGCATTTAAGCGTAACAATGAAGTCATCAGCATCAGCATCATCGTAACGGTAGTCAAGACCGCAAAGCTTATTCTTCTTGCAGAAAATCTGAATCCGTTGAACCTTAACCACTACTGTTCTGTGCGCCAAGATAAATTAGATAAAAAAAAAACTTATTTTTCTTAATTTTTGAATATTTGTTTAGGGTTTTATTCTGTATTCAGTTTAATTTTGAGAAATGGTTGAACTTATTTAACTGCTTTTATTGTCCATGGTAGTTTTTTTGGTATATTTTTTCTTATATCTTTTCCATTATTCCTGCTGCCATTTATGCTGTGCTCTTTTATATTTATTACGCTAAGTTTATTGTCTGTATAGCTCATATGTGTGATTTTTATGTTTATTGCGTCTTTGTAGAACTCTAAGCTATTGAGGAACATTAAGAGCAGTTGAACAGCTAATATTGAAAAACATTTCATTTATTAGTTTTGAACAAATAACAGGGGCTTAAAGTAGTTATAAAAATAGTCTTAACCAGTTAATGTATAAGACTCGCATTTTCTACACGAATATTTAAGCACAAAAAATTTTTACAAAAGGTAAAAAAACCCCAATAAATTTTAAAGTCGATTATATAAAAATTGTGTATGCTCGAAAAGACGGCGCACAAAAATTTCCCCAACACGACATAATTTTATGAAAAGCGAATCTTATATTTAATTATTTTCATGTGAAATATATATGCGAAGAAACATCAAAACTTAAAATAATTTCGATAAAATGCACATTCAAAACATTGCACATTCGCACAGTGGAATAGAGGGAAAAACTGGCCATAATAGAAACAAATCGACGTGGTTTTTTTAAACAAAATATGATATTCTATAAAGAACTTATCACTGTCCCAAATGGCAAAAGGGTTAAGATTTTTTTCCCCTTGCTGGCTTTGAGAAAGTCTGAATGAGAGCCTTGCGCTATACTTCTATAGACGTTTTGAAACGAAAAATGTTACTCTCCATTACAAATGCTATAACATTTGTTTTAAGTGCGCTATTTATTTGATGGTATATAAAAACAATTGTTAGTGATTTGTATGATAAAATTTGAATACGAAGTAATTGTAATAGTGACTTTAAAGAAACCTTTTAAAAAATATTTTGCAAACAGAAAAGTCAATGAAACCAATGTTTACAAAAATACTCCACTTTTCTCCGCTCTGATTCCAATCGAAATACAAATTGAATAGTGTACTGATCAAAATATCAAAAATTTGGCTGCATGGACTTGCAGGCCTCGTTTTAAATACTTTTACAAGAAGGCGTGCGCGCATCACACAGGGCAATTTTTTGATACAAACTACGCAAACCATAATATATGCGAAAACTGAAAAGAAAATCGATTTCTGTGTGTTTGAAATTTGCAAAGTTGTGTTACAGACGATGTCGTGTGACTTCGACGTTAATGCAGACAATTTTCGAAATTTGCAAGAAATATGTTAAATGGCATAAGTGGTTTCCGAGTTCCATTTCATGTAATGTCATACTCATTCACGGCGCCGCACAGTATGTCTTTTTCAATTTAAGCGTGCTAAAACTCATATTTCAAAAAGTTGCATAGCTAGAGACATGAAATTTGGTGATTTTGTTTTCAAGACCAAACAAATAACTGTCACAAAAAATGGGCTTGATCCATCAACTGCCACGCCTACTACCCATACAACTGGAAAAGTATTATTGGTATAAGTTTGGATGTATGTATGCTATAATAATAAAATAAGGTGTCTAAGTTTGTCTTGTAACTGGAAACCTTTTATTAAAAAATGGACGTGATCGGTCTACTGCCACGCCTACTACCCATATAACTGGAAAAGTATTATTGGTATAAGTTTGGATGTATGTATGCTATAGTAATAAAATGTAGTTTCTAAGTTTATCTTGTTACTCAAAATCTTTTGGCGAAAAATGGGCGTGATCTGTCAACTGACACGCCTACCTCGACTGTATGCATGCCTACTTCCTATATCACCAGAAAATTCATTAAATATAAATAAAAAATTTTTGGCTTTATTTTTGACCTTTATTATTCTGAATCGGAATCAGAATGCGCTTCAATAAATTATGGAGCCTTTAGTAGTTTTATTACATCTACTGTTAAATTAGACCGTTTATATTTGGGTGGTTGTGGCAAAGAGTTAATAAACGGATCAGAAGAAATTAAAAGTCTGTGAAGCAAATCTTCATTTGTGTCGATTCTTGAAGTTTTTCTGGTAAATCTTTCTCAAAATCGTCTGCTATCTTTGTTTCTGGCTTCCTGAGCTTCTTTGGAGAGCTGGCTTATTGGAAGTATGCATGAACCAAATTTTAAATTAACTTCACGGAAATATTCTGTAACTCATTTAAATGAAACTTACTTAGTTACAGTTGAAACTTAAGACGCATTTCCCAAAATTTTTCCTTTCTCATATTTCCCACTTTACTTTAATATATCCAAGTTTATCGACAACTTTTGAAACAAACATGATTAATTCAATTATTCCAAAGTAACAAATAGTTGTAACATAATTTAATAAATAACATCCTTGTTTATAACAATGATATAATCCTTTTAGAATAAAATCTAAAAAGCGTGATGTTGCGGCTAACATATTGGGAAACCCTGATGAAAAACTGTTTGCACCCTACAGCATAATTATTGAAATTAAGTTGCTGACATTTAATTCAACACAAAGGAATAAAAACAAAAATAATATTTTTTTAATAAAATATATTTTTAACATAAATATTATTCATAAAAAAGATTTTTTATTTATGTTTGCGGTAAAATATAATGTTTTAGTTAGCGTCACTATCATTCGTTTTTACACATCTCTTTTTCTCTTTGTTAAATTCCGCACTGAATTTCAGTTCATGCTTACCCTTTTTACACCATTTCCATTGGAATGTCTATTAAACACAGGTTCCGCTGTGGCTCCTCCCGAGCGCCAATTGTTTTGGTTTCCGCCTCTTTTTCGACAATCTCCTACAAGATCGGTCGTAAGCATAAACTGAAATTCAGTGCGTTATTTATAATATTCAAAATTCTAATTAAAAATGATTTCAAAATTTAACAATCATAAAAGTATATATATATATATATATATTGAAATTTTCATTTGTAAAAAAAAATATATTATATTCGTTGTAAATTCCCGCACGAATTATAATCGTACATAAAAAGTACAAAAATAACTCGTAAGAGTACCCAAATACTGAATTTTCTACTTTCTGAAATACGCATGAATTGTAATTTAATCTCAAAAGTACCTTAATACAGATTTTTTCGGTATAAATCTACATAAACATTAATCAGCATGTTTCAATTACGTCACTGCGGACTTAAAACGCAACATAAGCATTTCTACATTCTGAAATACGCATGAATTGTAATTTATTCTTAAAAGTACCTAAATACAGATTTTCTCAGTATAAATATACATAAACATTAATCAGAGTGTTTCAATTTCATCACTGCGGACTTAAAACGCAACATAAGCGTTTGTATTATTTGAAAAATAGTTTGTTGGAAATGTGTGTATAAAGAGAAATAAAAAACATTTTTTAATTTCGAATTGAAAATGTATATTATAGTAAGGGACATACTTTTGCCTTACTGAAATACATTAATTTATATATATATATTTAACATCACCAGCAGCTTAAAGTTATATTTTATTTGGTCATACTTTGGCTTCTCAATGTCAGATAGAACCTACTGTAGGTATTTGTACTAGCTGGTTTGTTTACAATGCATTGTTTTTAAATATGTGTACGTTTTGTTGTTGCGCACGATTTAGAAGCAAGCAAAATAAGCAAACATAAAATATGTCATTGCGTGAAAAGTTTTAAAAGAAGAACTATGAAATTTTAATCTTAAATATATTAAACTATCATTATTAAGTATGAATAAAATTATTAATTTTGGCTTCGTAGTTTGCACTCGCGAGGCACAAGAAGTTTAAAACCACAAAATTGATAAAAATCTGGTTTTTGAAAATTAATAATGTTGAAATTAATTTTATTTGTGCAAATTATTTGTAATATTAATCTTACAAAAAATTGACTGTTTTGTTTACACAAATTATCCTTATAGATGCAAAATGTACTAAACAATGGATTGAAAAGGTGTAGTTGCATATATGAAGATTTCTTTTATTCGAGTCAATTTGCGCAATGGGTTTCTTAAAAAACTTTAAGAAAAAACACTTAATATTTTATTAGTTACACTTTCTATTATATTTACAGTGGAACATTTTAAATTTTTCTTATTGAAAATGACTTAAAGTATAATTTGATGATAAGAAAAAATCATTATTTTCTATAAATTTTTATATATATTTTTTCATTTTTTAAAAAATCTTTTTTTTATAAAATCATATCGGAATTTAACTATATATTTACAAAAATAAAAATTTATTGCAAAATCTCTTTCACCTCAAAAGTTTGGTTGGTTAAATTTGGAAATTTGGTTGGAAATAAAATTAATGAATGAATGAATGAATTTTTATTTGTATAATTCACTTATTACATTAGAAAATACAATTATGCATAAAAATATCATTAATTTAATAAAGCATTGATGAAAAAGAACTGCTTTCTGTAGTTTACAAGGAACTAGTGGCAACAGCAATACTAAAAAATAACTATTGAATTGAGACAACTTTATACAATATTAGGATCGAATGACAATAAGAGAATACATTAAAGAATATATAAAAGATAGGAATAAGTTTATATTGTAAGATTAAAAATATTATTAAAATTAGAAGAAAAAGACATAGCATAAATGTCATAAACTAGATAACTGATTGTAAAATAACATATACATATTGTAGAGTGGTTACAGATAAGGACTGATTAGAACCTTGACATCATCATAACTTAAATCAAAAAGCCACATTTTAATGTTTTTCAGGAACTGTGTTTTGTAGCGAATACGTCTTATGTTATTAGGTAATTTGTTAAATAATAGAGGAGCGGCTGTAAAAAAACTGAAAAACAACTGAAGAGAGTGGGGACGGACTGGAACAAAATACTGAGTGCTTATTCTAAGATCATAATTTACAGAACATCTTATTATTGCACGGCTAAAAATGATGTACTGCTTTCAATCCAAACTTTGGTTTAAAGGAATTTTTAATCCAAATAGTACAACTTTTTAATCCCAACATTAGTTTAATTTAGCCAGATCTCAAACCCACGTTCCTGAAAAGAACTTACTTGCATTCGTAATGATGCAAAATAAGCGAAACTATGTTAACAACTGAGTTGGACGAGTTGATAAAGTATTGGACCAGCACATCAAAGGACGTGTGTTAAAATCACGAAGTCATATAATTTTTTTAGTTAAATTTAATTTATGCATTTATTACATTCGTTATGATCCAAAATAAGCGTACATTTCTAAGCAACTAAGCTGAACGAGTGGATAAAGTATTGGACCAGTACAACAGAGGACGTGTGTGTTCAAATCATGAACTGGTCAGAAAATCTTTTTATTTTAAGTTGATATTTGTATTGCTCCTTTTAAACTTTTTGTGGATTGAAAACTAATCTTTTTTGGATTGAAAAATTTTAAACTTTTAAAAAAAGATAATATTTTTTTGGTGTTGTCGGATCTCAAGAAGAAAATCTTCAAAACCTTAAAGTAAGATAAGTGCTTCAGAGGCAGAACCTTTAAACTTCTAATCAAAGTAAGACTGCTCCCATGACGAGATATTTACAGATCAATCGATCGAATTTACCAAATCATTTTGAAATCAAGCAACACCCCAAGATATTTAAAAGAATTGACGCATTCAGTAGAGAAACATTTAGTGGAACCATCATGGTTTGCAAAATATGTTTGAACACCAGCAGCAGCAGTCAAGTAGACATCACTACTGTGAGAAAATGTTTTACAATTACTGCAATGGAAGACTATTGGACCAACGTTATGCACCTTACCCAAGATATTAAAATACATTATCTTTGTTTTATGGCTGATTACCAATTTACGAATTTTTAACCACTGACTTCGTATTTCCACGTCTTGGTTTATGTCAACATTTAGATGACCTCGACTAATGCTTGTGAAAGTACAAGCCATATCGTTCGCAAATACATTCACACAACAGTTAAACTTTTGAGTAAGCATTGAATTTATATATATAAGAAAAAGATTCCTGAGGAACGCTTAACAAGATGCATAAAGGAGATCTCAAATAACTGAAGATTTTGACTTTTTGTTGTATTCCGACAAGATAGGATCTGAACCACTTCTGCGTATTACCCCTGAACCCAAAATGAAAAAGTTTATCAGATAATAACTCATAGTTCACCGTGTCAAAAGCTTTAGTAATACCTACAAAAACAGCTGTGCTAATCTTTTTTTTTTTCATTAAGAGCAGAGTACACATTTGCGCAGAAGTACAAAAGAGCATCTTCAGTAGATAGTGCTGTCCTAAAACCAAATTGACAATCACTGAGTAATTTGTGTATTTCCAAAAAAGATACAATTCTCGACTTTAAAGCTTTTTCAAATATCTTAGAAAAAGTTGGCAACAGCGAAATCGGTCTATAGTTATTCATGTCGGAACCTTTTTTAAAAAGAGGATTAATTGCTGCGATTTTCATAGTGTATAAAGTGCATTTAAAGTAAAAAGTACTTCCGCAAACACAATTGTAAAAAAGGCAAAATTTCGATAGTATCGTAAGTATAGACGTAGAATTCCTTTTTATACAGTAAAAGAGAAAAATTCTAGTTTTTTTCATGTATATTCTTCAAAATTTTTTTAAAGTTTTTCATCTTCTAAATAAAATTTATTCAAAAACAAATTTGTTTTGCTTGTCCTTCTTTTAACTTACCTGATCTAAAAAGCTCACAATTAATGTAAAAAATTATTTTTTTTTATAAAAAGTTTTCTTTTGATTATTTGTGGTGATGAATTTGTTGTTCTTTTTCATTTTTTTTGTTGGTTTAAACTAAATGTAATTCAAAGTTATGTTTAATTAATGGAAATAAATATGGTTATTTATTTTTCCTGTAGTAAAGAGCATTTACATATATGTATATTTTAAAAGTAATTTAAAATTAATATTTTAGTTAACAAAATAAAATTTTAATATAAAAAGAATATAATGCATAATAAAAATAATTCGAATTTATTATGGTATTTAAAAAATAAATGTAGTTTTTAAAGCACAACGCATGCTTAGTAACGCATGCGCAAATTTGCGTAGTAGTATACATACACGCTGAAAATAAACATTCGTTTTATTCGTACTCCAACTCAAGGTAGAATAACCAGGTATGGCCGAGAAAAGTGAGCTAGTTGTCAAATATAGCTGTTCATGTCGAGTAAAAATTTAGAACATCTAAAAAAATTTCAGCTAATTGAACCAACAACAATTACCAAACAAATCTAAAACAACGACGCACAGAAAAAAGCATGATCACAGCGGTTGAGCAGCGTTAGAGGGGATGAACCGAATCGTCCACAGAAAATAAATAGAACTTTGCTTACTATGTCCCGCTTTTTCTTAGTTACACACGAAAAATCTCGAGCTTGCGGCGAAATATTGCTCTGGTAGCAAGATCTCTTTTTTCCGCTTTTCACTCGGCAATAATTGCCTTTACCGCAAGCAGTTTGTCGATTATTCGCCCGCATGAGGGATTTACGAAAGTCCCCTTTAAACTCGAGTAGTCAACAAACTACTTGCGGTTAAAGCGATTATTGCTCACAGAATTGCCGAGGGAAAAACGGCCCTTTGCAGCACATGCAGAACCAAAACAACAATAGGGGTATTCACGATTCAGTGCACTTGCCTGTGCAGTTGAGGACTTGTGCACTTAACAAAAACAAAATGTACGTACGTCAAAAATCTGCACAAGTGCTTTTCTACTATTACCTTCAACTTGAGGACTTGAGGACTTGAGCAGTTGTGCACTTGTGTGCATTGAAAAATGTTGACAGCTTTGAAATGGTGATGGTGGTGTGTTCACGAAAGCCTAACTGCACAACTGCACAAGTGCTCAAGTCCTCAACTGCACAGGCAAGTGCACTGAATCGTGAATACCCCTAATATCAGCAGCTAGTAGCAACGTTGCCAGTTATGTTGGAAAAATCCCATTCGTGGTAATTTTTAATTGCCTTTAGGAATTTAATTTTTTGGGAATTCATATTAAATTTTTTAATTCAGCGTGGTATTTTTTAATTGGTGTGGGAATTCAGCGGGGTAGTTTTTAAGTTCCGTGGGGGTTCGGTAATATTCTTCTTAAATTTTTTTTTCTTTTTTAGTAAGCAAAATTTCTTTGTGGTATTTCTAATTGTTTTTTAAATTGTTTGTGCTTATGAGACTTATTGCGGTATTTTTTTAATGCGAATGAGATTTTAGTGGCAATTTGACATGCATATGGGATTTGTGGTGGTATTTTTAGAACGCGTGGTATTTTTGTGGTAATTTTTAATGATCGTGGGATTTTTTTATATACTATCTTATTGCGGTAGAAACTTTTGGTTTATCTTTACCATGGTAATTTTTATTTTATTTAATTTATGTTACTGTGAAAAAAGTAACTTTTTGTCGGAATTGTTTTAAATTTTAACTGGCAACCTTAACTAGTAGTAGAACATTTTTATGTAGCCACACATTGGCTCTCTAGCCACATTCTCTGCTGTATTCTCTATTGCATTACAACCCAACAAGCCATGAATGTTACTGTGGCAGCTAACCGGTACTTAAAACGGCAGCGTCTGATTTGCTGGTATGAAAACGACATGTTTTTGTATCTTTGAACCGTTCTCTATATAATTGTAAAGCCATATTTTATATTTATCAAGAATCGAATTGAAATTTATGTCATATTCGCTTGATGTGCCGTTTTTTCTTGTCTTTTTCCCCTCTCTTTTTCACCCGTTCGCCAAAAAAACGCTGAAATATGCATAGGATCTTGTATTGAAATCAAGGTAGTGCAGTTGAGTTTCCGTTTATTGTTTAGTTTATTGTTGCAACTTAATAAAAACCATTTCAAGAAAAGGTTACAATTGTTTAACAACAAATTAAAATAATAATATACAACTTAAAGTTTTGTGTATGAAATACAAATTCTAGTTGTTTGATAGTTTAAAATCGTTTATTGAGCTTTAGGTCAGGTTAGAACAATAAATTCCTCTAATTAGTTAATCAATAAGCTAACTAATTAATCACCTTGTGATGTTTGCCTTTTTATTTCGAAAAAGTTGTTGCTGTTGTTTCTTTGAAAAATATTCGTTAGAGCAATTAATTGTTCTAACCTGACTTAAAGCTCAATAAACGATTTTAACTATCAAACAACTAGAATTTGTATTTAAAATCAAAAATGATTTAAACTATCAAGCATTTAGAATTTGTATTGAAATCATAAAAAAATCAACATGAATATACAACTTAATAAATGTTACGCATATATGAAACACACAATGCATAGTTTTCTGACAACGAAACGGTCCGTTTCAGTGCTTTTAAAAGAGCACACCGTTTTCAACCGAGTCGATTGGCTATCTGGGAAAAGAAACAAATGACAGCAACTGATGTGTATTTATATATGTCTTTTTTAAATACATTTAATAAAAAACAACAACAACAACAAAAGCAGCACTACAACGAACGACGTGAATACAAACCAAACAACCAAACACAACAACAACAATAACCTTAAAAACAGCATAAGCAGCTACAGCAGCTAAGCAGCTTGTACATTTCTCTTACGAATATATGAATTTTTCATCTTATTATATTTTGCTATTTTATAAGATATTCGTTTTATTCCCACTAAAACTGATATTTTGGCATTTTTTTTTTCTTTGCACGATGAATATTGAAGGCTGTAGGTATATCCAAAGTGTCAAATATCAATTTGTGAAAATGACCCCCATACAAACCGCGCTGTGTGAGACGTAAGTCTACGTCAAAATGTTCGAGAGAAAAAACAATGGAAGATGTTCATTCAATGATTCGAGTTAACAACCAATGCGACCAAAAAAAGTTGTCCTCTTTATCGCAAATAGACCTCAAAAATTTATTCATAGATTATGATTTGGATTGCCACAGTACTGCGACTAGAATAAAGATACTTTGGCTCGTCAAAGTGCTTATATCGTAGGTGTCGAGCACACAGTCACCAATACGTTTTTTATTGATATTTTTGAGTTTTAGTTTCGTACCCGCTGTGTAATAAAACATTTTCCGCCATTTTTATTTTGTACTATTTTACCCAAAAAAAAGTGTTGCTTATGAAAGCCGACCTATTTATAAATCGAATTTATCAAAAAAGACTTCAGGCTAGTTATTGTTGTTTAAGAAAACTTTTCAATAGAGCTAAAACTTAATGAAACAACGCGTATGATGAACATTTAATTCTTAATAAATTAAGTTTCTAAATAAGTTGCGTAGATATTAAGTTTAAACTCAGCACTTCCCATTCAGAAAACTTCCATGAACAAAATTCTATTAATGTTTGACTCATTCTCAACCAAAGGCTGAGAATATTTTTACTGCACTCTTTAAATAATTAAAAACAGCAGTCTAAAGATATAAAAACTTTGAGAACCCTAAATAAATTAAAAGACAGCTTGTTAACCCAATCACAAGAAACAAATAACGAAGAACAAAACATTCTAAGAAGACAAGCAAACAACATCTGCGCAGAGCCAAAAGCTGTTAAACTATATTAACTGCTAAATTGCCAAATTGTATTAAAAAGGCAACAAAAATAAAAAGGCCAAAAAAGAAAATTGACGCCCTGCAGCTATTTAATCTGGAATTGTCAACATAGGCACCAAAATTGGAAATTTTGCCAGTATGACACCAACAAAATACATTTTGTCTTTTTTGTTTTTTTTTATGATGTACATAGACATGCCTGTAAGCTCAAGATATGACACAATAAATTTACGCACGAAGTTATTTTAACGCTTACATTGCTGTAAAGCTATAAAGCTTTAAACTTTTTGTTGCCGTAACGAAAATTATTAACAAACGCCTGCAGTTGTAAATTTTTTGTGTTAAAAAATAACATAGAATATAGCCAAACAACCAAAAGAAACGATATCCTTAGAGAGAAAAATGATATAAAAAAATGTATCGATTTAACGATACCCATCAACGATATCAAAAAACGTGACATCAAATTTAAAGATATAGAGCATGAGTCAGTAAATATAAATGAATACATGTCGCTGACTCTAAGCACAGAAACAAATTGGCAAATGTTTTCTCAAATGCAAGCCATTATAGCTTGAAAAAATTTAGCTGGTAACTTAAATTCTCTTTATAATTTGACATCGGTTTAATTCGGTATAATTTTAAACATTAAATTTGTAAGTATTCTATAGAAACAAGGTTTTCTTTATCAAAAAAAAAAGTGATACAATACTCATCGCGAATTCACTTCACTTGATCCATAATTAGAAAAAAAAAATGCGAAGTTGCTGCACGGACGAATGAATGTAACAGATTCGTTTACAATTAATATTAACTGACAACTCTAGGAGAATTCAACGCAGGATGTAATAGAATTCAACGCAGATAATAATGCATGACAATATCATCGACGACAACTCATTACCAGCAAAAACAGATGAGTTTATTGTTTAAAATACAGGCTCGAGCAAGGTTAATTTATAAGGTTGTGGCACTTGAGAGAAATGCACTCTTTTCCGCCTTTGCTCGAACTGTCACTGTGATTTTCTTTTTTCTAAGCATGGTAGAACTATTAAAGATATATGCATTTCAGACTGCTCTTTTTTTCTCATAGCCAGAATTGTCAAACTCAAGCATTTTGCTTTTCTTGCCTATTTTCGCTTTCTTATAGCATTCCCATTGTTTTCAGATTTTGTGTGAGCTGTCAACTTCGTTTTGACAGTTGCGGCAGTCTCCCTCTCCAAAATGCATATACCTTCTCTATTTCTGCCATGGTTCTAAGCATTAATTTTCTTAATTTCTTTTAATTCATTCTGACAGTTCGACCGAGCTCGCTCTCAAGTGCCACAACCTTATAAATGAGCCTTGAGCTAGAGAAAATATTTTTAGCATGGAATATTGGTACAACTAATAGTTATAGCAACGAAATTTTTCGCGACAATAAGCTATTTAGCTCTCTCATTGGTTTCAAAATCTCAAAAAAAAGAAATCTTTGTAATTTGTTTGTAGTTGGATATAGCACCAATACATAAAAAACAATTGACGTATTTAGTTAAAAAAGTTTCAAATTTAGTTATGTATTATATAGGTACTTCAACCCTCTTCTTCAAGGTCCTTAAGTTTTCGTCAATCAGATTTTGTTTAAAATATTGTTCTCTGCTATTTGGCATTTCGGAAGCCAATCACACTTCATGTTTCCAATTTGCTTCATATTTTAAAGGTCAACTGACGAACATTCTCTAAAAAACAAATATATGGAAAGTTTGCTTAATTTTCTATGTATTCAAAATAGTTTCAGTGCAGAGAAAAAAGTTTTTGCGTTCGCTTATTTTTAAAGTCTACAAAATTGTGTGATTATACTTTGTGTGTTAATAATTGTGTGTTAACATTACTGTGTTTTTATGCGAGCGAGTATCGAGCAGCCCTTAAGGAAGCAAAACTCTTCGAAAAAACCACAACAGCACTTTGTTCTCGCTTTAAATGGCGATCTTTTAACATTGTCCTGTTATTAGAAAGAAGACTTTTGTTTTAGGTATGACAAGTTATACAAAGGTATGAAAAGTTTGTTTCGAAAAATTTCCAAAAAAAGAGCTTTGCTCTTTATTCGAAAAGAAAGCCCCTTCGTTCGCGCCTGCAAGCGCAACTTCATTTCTGATGGCATATATTTTTATATTTTTTTGCCTGAACTAGTCTTTTACATTTACGTTTTGAATTTTCGAACAAATTGCCACCAATTTTACTACCTTTTTTTATGAAAACATTACATTTTGACAGTTTATTAACGCTATAACCTTATATTTTTTTATACTTTTTCACGAATTAAATTTTTTGCGTATACTAGTGATGAGTTATTATAAGAAAAATACAAGTTGTTAGTGATACTAGTACGAGTAGTCAGCAGAGTAGATAACAAGGAAGAATGAAGAATCTCGAATGCAAATTGCTTTTTTTAAGCTCAATTCGTAGCGAGAGCAAAGCATTTTCCAAAAGCACTATTCATAAGCACTATTCATAAAAAGAGTGAAGCCCTTTTTACTTGCTTTTTAATAAAGCACTTTAAAATTTCTGATAGGTAGACTACAAACTAACAGGCGAGTGCGCTGTGTGTGTGCGTGCAAGTATTGATATTTGAGCGGACTAACAGTCCACCGTTAAACAGTGTTTCCATTTACAATATTTGATTGCATCCGAACTGTGAAATTTAATTTCATGATATATATCTCAAGTGTAAACCACTCATATCATGAAATTGTTCATATCACGAAATTTATCTCTTGAAATATTTATTGAGATATATTTCATGCGATAAGCCGTCACTTTTCAGTAAAATATGTAAGTGTGTGCATTTTAAAGAACTTTTCAAGCAAAAAATATTGCAAAACTTTCAACTCACGTGGTTTTATCACCGAGGTCGTAAAGTGCAACTAGCCAACGGTAATTTTGTTTGTGGTCCATCCGCTGATGCGACCGACACAATTAAAGTACAGTTTTAAATAGAATCAAAAAGATTCGTTATTTGTGATGGCGTTATAAATCTACGATTTGGCCAAATAATTTCCTCTTCGATAAGATTTCAGTTTCAATTTCTTAGTTTTTCTCCTTTACATATTTTCATATTTTGCTGTTGTATTTTTTGCTTTACTTTAGTTTATTTGCTTATGTTTTAATTATGGAGTCCAACAGTCTGTTGGAAGTCTTTCACTAACAAAGCATGGTTACTGAAGTTGTTTTTGGATTTTTTCTGATATAATTTCATGCTGTTACTGTTTGGTCGTGCTTTACCATTTGATTAAAGTTTTTGTAAGATAAAATCAGCTAGTGATGTTTTTCTTTCCATATTGAAAAAACGTTGTTGTTCTTGTTGTTTTTCTTTGGAAAAATTCTTTAGAACAATTATTTGTTCTAACCTTGACTTAAAGCTCAATAAACAATTTTAAACTATCAAAAAGAACGTACCGCACTTGTTTAGGGTGCACTGTTACAAACGAGTAGGTAGGAGACAGTCTCTCTCTCTCTCTCTCTCTCTCTCTCTCTCTCTCTCTCTCTCTCTCTCTCTCTCTCTCTCTCTCTCTCTTTGTGAGTGTCTCTATTTCTATTGTACTTTTTTGGTACAATTTTATATATTTCCTACTTTTCTACTACCAAAGCGTTTTCGTTACAATTTATTTCACTCTATCTTAAACACATATTTTTGAACTCTAAGTAAGCAAACGATTTAAAAGAATTAAAAAAATTTTTCTAGTTCTGAATTTTGGTACTCTGTAAAACACACAAAAAATTATTTCATAGGGTCGATTTTCTCCAATTTATATAAAATTGCTGAAGGACTTCTTTTTATTTCTCATTCGACAGCAAATATTAGAGAATATTTTATTTTCAAAGTTTAATTAACACCAATTACAGAAACAGACTGCAGATTGCAACAATTTATCTAATTAAAGCACAATATTTTTTAAAATCTATATATCGAAGAAGAGAATTAAGAGAATTTAGAGAATTAAGTCAAATGAAAAAAATTACTAAAATTTGGCTTAAACTGAAGAATGCCTGAATGAAAGATTTTCCCATTAATTTCTTTTATCTTAACATAGAAACTCCCTGACTAACATTTAAAAAAACATTTTCACTGGATTGTGTCATATTTTGGGTGAAAGGGTTGTTTACCTAAAGGCACCTGCAAAGAACCTGATTTAAAAAAATGTTGGTGGAATTTCCATGTTAAGGTAACGAAAGAAATTACAGTTTGTAAAAATTTTTGTTTTTTAATTATAAACATACCTCTAAACTGTATGTTTATATGATTTTTTATATTAATTTTATGAATATTATATGACCACTTATGTTCCTTTTTGTAATTATAAAAAACTTTGTGCAATAAAAACCTTGGAATTTTTTTATAAAAGTTTATGAACTGAATTGCTAAAAACACGTTCACTTTTATTTAAATAACAACTAGCAATTAATTATCCTCGACTGGGTCGAAGTTTAGAAACTCACACAGTATATTCTTAGTTATGCATGTTTTTAAAGTTTTATGACGTCTGTTGAGTCACGCTGTATTGTCTACGATGTTGGGTCACGCTGTATTTGCAGGTGTTTATATTATGTTTAAAAACAATAACGCTAAAATCACGCCATAATTTCTGTGCCTTTATTTTATCTCATACAAAAACAATGCATATGCTTTCACTATATATTTGTATTAATGTTCTTTATATTCCTGCTACCTGCTCATTTGAATGATGCACATAATGCACATACATATAAACACACACATAATAAGCTCAACTTCTTTGTCATATTGCTACATATCACTTAATAATTTAAGCTGTAATAAATCATTCGTATTAAAAACATCAAAACGTACGGTTTACATTTTTTTAGCTTCTTGTTAGTGTTGCCGGCAGCGAACAATTAAATTTAAATTCTTTACTTTGTTGGACTTGTAATAGAAAACGCTTTATTATACATTTTTTGGCGCCCAACGTGGGGCATCGTGTGTGTTAAAAAGCGAATAAATTAATTTCAATAATTAAATAAAGTATATTGAAAATCAATTACGTTTCTAAACATTTAAATATTCGCGTATATATTTTGCACCGACTCTGCCCATAAAATAATGTCGACGTGAATATAGTGAAAAATTAACTACATAAACATTGTTCATAAGACTTTACTATAATATAAAGAATAAAATCTAATTAAAATAATTTGTTTCGTACATATCAACGAACAAATTTATTTCTATTGCTACTAGCGCTAAGCTTAGTTGCCTCATCGCTGCCATCATCATCGTTGCTGTTTTCATCGCTGCCGTCGTTTATGCTGTCAACGCTTAACTGCGCTGTCTCATCGCTTTCATAAATTTCGTCGTTTTTTTATGCTATTGCTGTTGCCATTCGTCAAGGTACCTCCTGTATCATACACTTTTCATAGCTTGGTTTAATCTCTTCAAGCTTCTACGTCACGCAACAACAGTTTTTCTACGTTCATTTTTTCTCGTCGCATTGGTTTGTTGCTGATTTGTTTACATTCGGTAATCGCTATTTCGTTCGCATTCTTCATACTGCAGCAACAAATTTCTACAAACAATGACGTTAGAACTACTAAAGAAGCAAAGAGCCAGCGTGAAAAAGAACATTTCACGCATCAGAAACATAGTTGAAACCAGTGCTAAACAGGAAGAGAAGACTTTGTGTGCAGCAGAACTGAAATGCCGCTTGGGCATTTTGGAGTCCTACTTCAAACAAGCTTTAACAATTCAATCTAGCATTGAAGAGCTAGATGAAGCTGACAATTGTCGCGGTGAGTTGGAAGACATTTACATAACAGCAAAACTTTCTATACAATCGCAGCTGGGGGAGGATGCCCTAAATACAACAATGTCAACATCAACATGTTCAATGCCAGTGCTGAATTCAAAATTGCCAATATTAAAACTGCCTACATTCAGCGGCAAGTATTCTGAGTATCGAAATTTCATCGTGTCATTCAACCAAATAATTGATCGAGAATTAAATTTGACAAATCTCGAAAAATTTAATCATTTGATCAATTGTCTTCAAGGGCAAGCGCTTGAAGCGGTAAGAGCATTCCATGTAACGCATGAGAATTATCCGAAAGCATTAGAACTATTGAAGATGAGGTATGATAATTCTACACTAATTTTTTTGGAAAATATTTCTGCTCTTTTTGATCTACCTGTAATGTCTAATCCCAACAGCACGCAATTGAGGAGTCTTGTGGACAACACTTCAGCTCTTTATGGATCGCTGTTGTCATTAGGCAGCGAAGCTCAAGTGTCGCAGGCTATGCTCATTCACATAGTGATGCAAAAGTGTGATGAGGAGTCTAAACGTAAATGGAAGGAATCGTTAGATTTCAAAGCATTGCCGACATGGGATGCTTGCACCAAGGTGTTTGACAGGCATTGTCAATACTTGGAATCACTTGATGGTAAACAATCCAACGTTGTAGAAATTCAACAGACTAATAAATCATCGAAGAGTAAAAAGCAAAAAGGGTATTCATTCGGCTTGACTAAATCGCCGTGTCAGGTGTGTACAAGCCCAAATCACAAAATTTACGCTTGTGATCGCTTCAAGACTATGGATGTGGTTCGTCGTTTTGAAACTGTAAAGCGACTTAATCTTTGCATCAATTGTTTATCAAAGGGACATCAACAGTCGAAATGCCCATCGCACTTTCGTTGCAAAACCTGCTCTCAACAGCATAACAGCATGCTTCATCGCAATGACATACACAACTCTTCTGATGCTTCGTCGACTTCACGGGATGCGCAAAAGGTTTTATCAGTAGCTGCTACGCCAGATTTGCCATCAAACTCAAACGATGCTGTCACACACACGCATGTAGACAACTCATCAATGGATCGTGTTATTCTTGCAACTGCTATGGTGATGGTTCGAGATGTATCTGGTCAGTATAAGCTGGGTAGAGCTCTACTGGACTCATGCTCCCAGGTAAACTTTATTACAGATGAATTTTCACAAAAACTAAAATTGCCCAGGTCCAAGCAAAATATCGAAATTCATAGTATTGGGAACTCATCCACAAACATCAAGTACAAATCTTCAGCTACAATCAAATCCAAGTTTAATAGTTTCCAGCTGCCTCTCACATTTTGCATAACATCACACATCGCCTACCAGCCCGACGCAAAAATCGACGTCACATCGTGGAATATTCCACCAAATACAGAACTTGCGGACGAGCAATTCTATAACTCGGGTCGAATAGATTTATTGTTGGGCACTGAGAGTTTTTTCAGTATTTTGTCTGTGGGTCAGATAAGACTCGGTGACAATTTGCCAATTTTACAAAAGACATTGCTTGGCTGGGTAGTATCTGGTCGGTACGAAGGGCTCACAAATACACAAACATGCATGATTACATGTAACGATTCCTTGGATGAGAGACTGGAGCATTTGTGGAAATTAGAAGAAGTTTCTATCGCTGCTGATGTGTGGACTCGGGAGCAACACAGTTGTGAACATTTGTATACATCAGCAGTTTCTCGTAATCCTGAGGGCAGGGTAATCGTTCGTTTGCCGTTTAAAGACGACCCAGCATGCCTTGGCTCATCGTATACTACAGCATTAAGGAGGTTTGTTTCACAAGAGCATCGTTTGTCGCGTTCACCTGAGCTTAAGGCTCAATATGTTGATTTTATTGAGGAGTACAAGCAGTTGGGACACATGAGTGTAGTAGAAAATCCCATTTTGAGTGAACCGCATTACTACATCCCACATCACTGTGTTTTCAAGCCTACGTCATCTTCTACAAAATTGAGAGTCGTTTTCGATGCCTCATGTCGTACTACGTCTCAAAGATCACTCAACGACATACAATTTGTTGGTCCAACGCTGCAAAGTGAGCTCTTCATGTTATTGCTACGTTTTCGTCTTTTCCGGTTTGCCATCACTGCAGACATTGTTAAAATGTTTAGGCAAATACTGGTTCACAATAATGATCGAAAATTTCAGTACATTCTCTGGAGGAGCTCACCAGATGAAGAAATTCGCACTTTCCAACTCAATACGGTGACGTATGGCATGGCTGCTTCACCATATTTAGCCGTACGCAGTCTCTTTTATATTGCAGACCAATACGCATCGAAGTTCAAAGTAGGCGCTAGCGTTGTAAAATCATCATTTTATGTCGATGACCTGTTGTGTGGAGCAGATTCTGTAGCCGAACTTGCAAGTATACGTAACGAGGTGGAAGAGCTTTTAAAATTGGGACATTTTGAACTAGCTAAATGGCATTCGAATCATTTGGAGTTCAGAGATGACAAAACCATCAAGAATTTGGACATCGATGACTCAGTTACGAGTGCGTTGGGGCTGAAATGGGACCAGAATCGCGACTGTTTTTTGTTTTCGTTCGAGCTTAAACCAAATTCTGCTGCACGCGTGACGAAACGGTCCATTCTATCAATTGCATCATCACTATTTGACCCTTTAGGACTTTTAGCGCCAGTGATCATCACCGCCAAAATTCTATTACAGGAATTGTGGTTGCTAAAATTGGACTGGGACGAATCAGTTCCCCAGAATCTTCATCTGGCGTGGGAAAACCTACTTACGAGTCTGTCACATCTATCTTTAATCGTCATTCCGAGGTATTGTTTGGTACCTGGAGTAAAATCAATTCAACTGCATGGATTTTGCGATTCGTCGATTCGCGCATTTGGTTGCGGCATCTACGTTCGTGTTTCGGATCAATCTGGCAACGTTAACGTCTACCTTCTCACTGCAAAATCCAGAGTTGCTCCAACCAAGAAGCAAACGCTGCCTAAACTAGAATTATGTGGAGCTTTGCTGCTTGCTCGTCTCTATGAAAAAATCAAGGTAATTTTTTCGAACTACAACATTAATACTTTCCTATGGACTGATTCACAGATTGTGCTACATTGGCTCAAACTGCATTCGGCTACGCTGTCTACTTTTGTTGGAAACCGAATATCAGAAATTCAGAGCCTAACAACTGACGCTCATTGGAGGCATGTGCCAACTCACTGCAACCCAGCTGATGTTGTCTCGAGAGGCTGCACTGTGGAAGACCTTGTCACTTCAATTTGGCTCACTGGACCATCATTTTTATCTGCAGAGATGCAAACGTGGCCTACAAATAAATACAACTACATCAACTGGGAAGAAGTCGAAAAAGAGAAGCGGAAGTCGGCGTTCCAGGTCGCTGTGGCATCGAACTATATACTCGATGTGATCAGTAAGCACAGATCACACTTACGCAGTTTGCGTGTCGTCGCTTGGCTTTTTAGATTCTGCCACAAATTCACAAAAACATTCGAAAGTGACATTAAAACTGTCTTACCCTCACCACAGGAGCTGCAAAATGCATTATATTGCATTGTATGGAATATACAGCAATATTTTTTTGCAGATGACATTCGTTCATTGAAGAAGAATTTGCCAACAAGCAGCGCAATTAAAAATTTGAATCCGTTCCTAGATAACGCTGGCAGATTTACACTGCTCAAAGTAGGTGGCCGACTAGAGATGGCAAACTTGCCAGAATCACGAAAGCATCCTGTTTTGCTGCCAAGCAAATGCGAATTTGTGCTCCGGTACGTCCAACATTTGCACATCAAGAACTATCACGCTGGCCCTAAAGCGCTGATAGCACTCATCCGTTTGGAATTTTGGATTGTGAACGCTAGAGACATTGCTCGACGTGTTGTCAGAAATTGCATACATTGTGTCCGCTACAAGCCGAGGTTGCTGCAGCAAATTATGGGCCATCTGCCTGTTGAACGTTTAACGCCATCACGACCGTTTGCTCGTTGTGGAGTGGACTTTGCTGGACCTGTGAACATCTATATCCGCATTAGAGGAAAAGCGCCATACAAGGCGTATATCGCAATGTTCATTTGTCTGGCCACGAAGGCGGTACACATCGAGCTGGTCTCCGACTTGTCCACCGATGCGTTTCTAGCATCTTTGAGGCGCATGATTGGCAGAAGAGGGTTGCCAACGGACATCTTCTGCGACAATGCTACCAATTTCGTTGGTGCGTGCAACAAGCTCGCCGATCTTAAGACGTTTTTGTTTAACAGATCAAATCAAAATTTGATCATAAATTATTGTAATAACGAATTTATTAATTTTCATTTTATTCCCCCCAGAGCACCACATTTCGGCGGGATCTGGGAGGCGGCTGTAAAGTCGGCAAAAGGTCACCTCAACCGTAGTCTAATCAATGCCAGACTCACCTTTGAAGAATTGTCTACAGTGTTAATCGAGATAGAGGCAATTCTTAATTCTCGTCCGATCACTCCACTTTCGTCTGACCCAAGCGACTATGGTGCATTGACTCCGGGTCACTTCCTCATCGGCAGCTCACTAAGAACCTTGCCAGAACGCGATGTGCCTGCTGGTATTGACCACCTTGAAAAATGGGCTCGAGTGAGTGGCATAAAGCAGCAATTCTGGAAGCAATGGGTGCACGACTACGTAAACGAGCTGCAGGTGCGCACGAAATGGATCGGTGACCATGCTAATGTTACCAATGATGCTATGGTTATTATTCATGACGACAATGTGCCGCCAATACACTGGCAACTAGGGCGAATCGTTAACTGTGTTCCCGGAAGAGATGAGCGTATCAGAGTTGTCGATGTTCGTACTGCCAAGGGAATTATTCGGCGACCCATACGAAAGCTTGCACTATTGCCGGTTTGAAAGTATGTACTTTCAACGGGGCCGGTATGTTGAGTCACGCTGTATTGTCTACGATGTTGGGTCACGCTGTATTTGCAGGTGTTTATATTATGTTTAAAAACAATAACGCTAAAATCACGCCATAATTTCTGTGCCTTTATTTTATCTCATACAAAAACAATGCATATGCTTTCACTATATATTTGTATTAATGTTCTTTATATTCCTGCTACCTGCTCATTTGAATGATGCACATAATGCACATACATATAAACACACACATAATAAGCTCAACTTCTTTGTCATATTGCTACATATCACTTAATAATTTAAGCTGTAATAAATCATTCGTATTAAAAACATCAAAACGTACGGTTTACATTTTTTTAGCTTCTTGTTAGTGTTGCCGGCAGCGAACAATTAAATTTAAATTCTTTACTTTGTTGGACTTGTAATAGAAAACGCTTTATTATACATTTTTTGGCGCCCAACGTGGGGCATCGTGTGTGTTAAAAAGCGAATAAATTAATTTCAATAATTAAATAAAGTATATTGAAAATCAATTACGTTTCTAAACATTTAAATATTCGCGTATATATTTTGCACCGACTCTGCCCATAAAATAATGTCGACGTGAATATAGTGAAAAATTAACTACATAAACATTGTTCATAAGACTTTACTATAATATAAAGAATAAAATCTAATTAAAATAATTTGTTTCGTACATATCAACGAACAAATTTATTTCTATTGCTACTAGCGCTAAGCTTAGTTGCCTCATCGCTGCCATCATCATCGTTGCTGTTTTCATCGCTGCCGTCGTTTATGCTGTCAACGCTTAACTGCGCTGTCTCATCGCTTTCATAAATTTCGTCGTTTTTTTATGCTATTGCTGTTGCCATTCGTCAAGGTACCTCCTGTATCATACACTTTTCATAGCTTGGTTTAATCTCTTCAAGCTTCTACGTCACGCAACAACAGTTTTTCTACGTTCATTTTTTCTCGTCGCATTGGTTTGTTGCTGATTTGTTTACATTCGGTAATCGCTATTTCGTTCGCATTCTTCATACTGCAGCAACAAATTTCTACAAACAATGACGTTAGAACTACTAAAGAAGCAAAGAGCCAGCGTGAAAAAGAACATTTCACGCATCAGAAACATAGTTGAAACCAGTGCTAAACAGGAAGAGAAGACTTTGTGTGCAGCAGAACTGAAATGCCGCTTGGGCATTTTGGAGTCCTACTTCAAACAAGCTTTAACAATTCAATCTAGCATTGAAGAGCTAGATGAAGCTGACAATTGTCGCGGTGAGTTGGAAGACATTTACATAACAGCAAAACTTTCTATACAATCGCAGCTGGGGGAGGATGCCCTAAATACAACAATGTCAACATCAACATGTTCAATGCCAGTGCTGAATTCAAAATTGCCAATATTAAAACTGCCTACATTCAGCGGCAAGTATTCTGAGTATCGAAATTTCATCGTGTCATTCAACCAAATAATTGATCGAGAATTAAATTTGACAAATCTCGAAAAATTTAATCATTTGATCAATTGTCTTCAAGGGCAAGCGCTTGAAGCGGTAAGAGCATTCCATGTAACGCATGAGAATTATCCGAAAGCATTAGAACTATTGAAGATGAGGTATGATAATTCTACACTAATTTTTTTGGAAAATATTTCTGCTCTTTTTGATCTACCTGTAATGTCTAATCCCAACAGCACGCAATTGAGGAGTCTTGTGGACAACACTTCAGCTCTTTATGGATCGCTGTTGTCATTAGGCAGCGAAGCTCAAGTGTCGCAGGCTATGCTCATTCACATAGTGATGCAAAAGTGTGATGAGGAGTCTAAACGTAAATGGAAGGAATCGTTAGATTTCAAAGCATTGCCGACATGGGATGCTTGCACCAAGGTGTTTGACAGGCATTGTCAATACTTGGAATCACTTGATGGTAAACAATCCAACGTTGTAGAAATTCAACAGACTAATAAATCATCGAAGAGTAAAAAGCAAAAAGGGTATTCATTCGGCTTGACTAAATCGCCGTGTCAGGTGTGTACAAGCCCAAATCACAAAATTTACGCTTGTGATCGCTTCAAGACTATGGATGTGGTTCGTCGTTTTGAAACTGTAAAGCGACTTAATCTTTGCATCAATTGTTTATCAAAGGGACATCAACAGTCGAAATGCCCATCGCACTTTCGTTGCAAAACCTGCTCTCAACAGCATAACAGCATGCTTCATCGCAATGACATACACAACTCTTCTGATGCTTCGTCGACTTCACGGGATGCGCAAAAGGTTTTATCAGTAGCTGCTACGCCAGATTTGCCATCAAACTCAAACGATGCTGTCACACACACGCATGTAGACAACTCATCAATGGATCGTGTTATTCTTGCAACTGCTATGGTGATGGTTCGAGATGTATCTGGTCAGTATAAGCTGGGTAGAGCTCTACTGGACTCATGCTCCCAGGTAAACTTTATTACAGATGAATTTTCACAAAAACTAAAATTGCCCAGGTCCAAGCAAAATATCGAAATTCATAGTATTGGGAACTCATCCACAAACATCAAGTACAAATCTTCAGCTACAATCAAATCCAAGTTTAATAGTTTCCAGCTGCCTCTCACATTTTGCATAACATCACACATCGCCTACCAGCCCGACGCAAAAATCGACGTCACATCGTGGAATATTCCACCAAATACAGAACTTGCGGACGAGCAATTCTATAACTCGGGTCGAATAGATTTATTGTTGGGCACTGAGAGTTTTTTCAGTATTTTGTCTGTGGGTCAGATAAGACTCGGTGACAATTTGCCAATTTTACAAAAGACATTGCTTGGCTGGGTAGTATCTGGTCGGTACGAAGGGCTCACAAATACACAAACATGCATGATTACATGTAACGATTCCTTGGATGAGAGACTGGAGCATTTGTGGAAATTAGAAGAAGTTTCTATCGCTGCTGATGTGTGGACTCGGGAGCAACACAGTTGTGAACATTTGTATACATCAGCAGTTTCTCGTAATCCTGAGGGCAGGGTAATCGTTCGTTTGCCGTTTAAAGACGACCCAGCATGCCTTGGCTCATCGTATACTACAGCATTAAGGAGGTTTGTTTCACAAGAGCATCGTTTGTCGCGTTCACCTGAGCTTAAGGCTCAATATGTTGATTTTATTGAGGAGTACAAGCAGTTGGGACACATGAGTGTAGTAGAAAATCCCATTTTGAGTGAACCGCATTACTACATCCCACATCACTGTGTTTTCAAGCCTACGTCATCTTCTACAAAATTGAGAGTCGTTTTCGATGCCTCATGTCGTACTACGTCTCAAAGATCACTCAACGACATACAATTTGTTGGTCCAACGCTGCAAAGTGAGCTCTTCATGTTATTGCTACGTTTTCGTCTTTTCCGGTTTGCCATCACTGCAGACATTGTTAAAATGTTTAGGCAAATACTGGTTCACAATAATGATCGAAAATTTCAGTACATTCTCTGGAGGAGCTCACCAGATGAAGAAATTCGCACTTTCCAACTCAATACGGTGACGTATGGCATGGCTGCTTCACCATATTTAGCCGTACGCAGTCTCTTTTATATTGCAGACCAATACGCATCGAAGTTCAAAGTAGGCGCTAGCGTTGTAAAATCATCATTTTATGTCGATGACCTGTTGTGTGGAGCAGATTCTGTAGCCGAACTTGCAAGTATACGTAACGAGGTGGAAGAGCTTTTAAAATTGGGACATTTTGAACTAGCTAAATGGCATTCGAATCATTTGGAGTTCAGAGATGACAAAACCATCAAGAATTTGGACATCGATGACTCAGTTACGAGTGCGTTGGGGCTGAAATGGGACCAGAATCGCGACTGTTTTTTGTTTTCGTTCGAGCTTAAACCAAATTCTGCTGCACGCGTGACGAAACGGTCCATTCTATCAATTGCATCATCACTATTTGACCCTTTAGGACTTTTAGCGCCAGTGATCATCACCGCCAAAATTCTATTACAGGAATTGTGGTTGCTAAAATTGGACTGGGACGAATCAGTTCCCCAGAATCTTCATCTGGCGTGGGAAAACCTACTTACGAGTCTGTCACATCTATCTTTAATCGTCATTCCGAGGTATTGTTTGGTACCTGGAGTAAAATCAATTCAACTGCATGGATTTTGCGATTCGTCGATTCGCGCATTTGGTTGCGGCATCTACGTTCGTGTTTCGGATCAATCTGGCAACGTTAACGTCTACCTTCTCACTGCAAAATCCAGAGTTGCTCCAACCAAGAAGCAAACGCTGCCTAAACTAGAATTATGTGGAGCTTTGCTGCTTGCTCGTCTCTATGAAAAAATCAAGGTAATTTTTTCGAACTACAACATTAATACTTTCCTATGGACTGATTCACAGATTGTGCTACATTGGCTCAAACTGCATTCGGCTACGCTGTCTACTTTTGTTGGAAACCGAATATCAGAAATTCAGAGCCTAACAACTGACGCTCATTGGAGGCATGTGCCAACTCACTGCAACCCAGCTGATGTTGTCTCGAGAGGCTGCACTGTGGAAGACCTTGTCACTTCAATTTGGCTCACTGGACCATCATTTTTATCTGCAGAGATGCAAACGTGGCCTACAAATAAATACAACTACATCAACTGGGAAGAAGTCGAAAAAGAGAAGCGGAAGTCGGCGTTCCAGGTCGCTGTGGCATCGAACTATATACTCGATGTGATCAGTAAGCACAGATCACACTTACGCAGTTTGCGTGTCGTCGCTTGGCTTTTTAGATTCTGCCACAAATTCACAAAAACATTCGAAAGTGACATTAAAACTGTCTTACCCTCACCACAGGAGCTGCAAAATGCATTATATTGCATTGTATGGAATATACAGCAATATTTTTTTGCAGATGACATTCGTTCATTGAAGAAGAATTTGCCAACAAGCAGCGCAATTAAAAATTTGAATCCGTTCCTAGATAACGCTGGCAGATTTACACTGCTCAAAGTAGGTGGCCGACTAGAGATGGCAAACTTGCCAGAATCACGAAAGCATCCTGTTTTGCTGCCAAGCAAATGCGAATTTGTGCTCCGGTACGTCCAACATTTGCACATCAAGAACTATCACGCTGGCCCTAAAGCGCTGATAGCACTCATCCGTTTGGAATTTTGGATTGTGAACGCTAGAGACATTGCTCGACGTGTTGTCAGAAATTGCATACATTGTGTCCGCTACAAGCCGAGGTTGCTGCAGCAAATTATGGGCCATCTGCCTGTTGAACGTTTAACGCCATCACGACCGTTTGCTCGTTGTGGAGTGGACTTTGCTGGACCTGTGAACATCTATATCCGCATTAGAGGAAAAGCGCCATACAAGGCGTATATCGCAATGTTCATTTGTCTGGCCACGAAGGCGGTACACATCGAGCTGGTCTCCGACTTGTCCACCGATGCGTTTCTAGCATCTTTGAGGCGCATGATTGGCAGAAGAGGGTTGCCAACGGACATCTTCTGCGACAATGCTACCAATTTCGTTGGTGCGTGCAACAAGCTCGCCGATCTTAAGACGTTTTTGTTTAACAGATCAAATCAAAATTTGATCATAAATTATTGTAATAACGAATTTATTAATTTTCATTTTATTCCCCCCAGAGCACCACATTTCGGCGGGATCTGGGAGGCGGCTGTAAAGTCGGCAAAAGGTCACCTCAACCGTAGTCTAATCAATGCCAGACTCACCTTTGAAGAATTGTCTACAGTGTTAATCGAGATAGAGGCAATTCTTAATTCTCGTCCGATCACTCCACTTTCGTCTGACCCAAGCGACTATGGTGCATTGACTCCGGGTCACTTCCTCATCGGCAGCTCACTAAGAACCTTGCCAGAACGCGATGTGCCTGCTGGTATTGACCACCTTGAAAAATGGGCTCGAGTGAGTGGCATAAAGCAGCAATTCTGGAAGCAATGGGTGCACGACTACGTAAACGAGCTGCAGGTGCGCACGAAATGGATCGGTGACCATGCTAATGTTACCAATGATGCTATGGTTATTATTCATGACGACAATGTGCCGCCAATACACTGGCAACTAGGGCGAATCGTTAACTGTGTTCCCGGAAGAGATGAGCGTATCAGAGTTGTCGATGTTCGTACTGCCAAGGGAATTATTCGGCGACCCATACGAAAGCTTGCACTATTGCCGGTTTGAAAGTATGTACTTTCAACGGGGCCGGTATGTTGAGTCACGCTGTATTGTCTACGATGTTGGGTCACGCTGTATTTGCAGGTGTTTATATTATGTTTAAAAACAATAACGCTAAAATCACGCCATAATTTCTGTGCCTTTATTTTATCTCATACAAAAACAATGCATATGCTTTCACTATATATTTGTATTAATGTTCTTTATATTCCTGCTACCTGCTCATTTGAATGATGCACATAATGCACATACATATAAACACACACATAATAAGCTCAACTTCTTTGTCATATTGCTACATATCACTTAATAATTTAAGCTGTAATAAATCATTCGTATTAAAAACATCAAAACGTACGGTTTACATTTTTTTAGCTTCTTGTTAGTGTTGCCGGCAGCGAACAATTAAATTTAAATTCTTTACTTTGTTGGACTTGTAATAGAAAACGCTTTATTATACAACGTCACTTCACTCAAAAAATTTATTAGTAAAATTTTTACGAATATTATTAGTGAACGAAATCTTCGTACATTCTACAAATATTCGTACAATATAAAAATTATTTGTATCGTGATATTTTTACGAATTCATTCGTAAAATGTTTCTTATACCTGATGTAATATCTACGAATAAATTCGTTTTATATACTAATGATATTCGTAAACAAAATTACACAATTCGTATTAGTGCATTGTAGGAATGATTGTCTACATATAAATGATAATATTCATAAATTTTTCGTACAAATAAATTCGTAATTTATTTCATTACATTCGTAGTATTTACTAATGCTTTCGTACTATTTACGAATGAAAAATCATATTATTAGAAAAAATTCTTTCGTAGGCTGGCCGTACGAATTATTGGTAGAATATACGAATTATTAGTAGAGTTTAAAAAATTTTAAACCGAAATACTCATTTTTTCCTTTGGAATAATCAATCAGTTGAAACGTAAGATTTTGTACAGCGCCGGTAAAACAAATATGTCTCTTTAAAAAATCTTTGTTTATTAACTAATAGTGGTCTCAATCATGGGTTTATTTATTTAAATTCTTTCAGTAGAAAGATAAGTGAACAATTAAAAGTTATTAAAATTTATTAAAAGAAGCACCAGGAATAAGAATAAATTATCAGATAAATACAGTTATCAGCTTCAAAACTTTTAGTATTGTAGTAGTGGTTGTAGTTTTTTTCTTGTTTATTTCTGAAATTTTACTTAACTTTTACTTTTTGAATATTTTTTCAGCGTTGGCCTTTATTGCTGCATATAAATATTATTTATACATAATACAAATATTCTGAATATTATAATTAACTAAATATCCAATACTATTATATATATTTATAACATTGGTCTGCAGTTATATGTGTATTTGAGATATGAATTGTTTTATATGTATGTGGTACATATTAAGACTCAATTCGTTTTATGACGAATCATTTCCGACTATTTCATGATTTAACTGAAAAATATACGTATAAATGTACTTTTGGAGGTGACTGTAATCAATGCTTTACTCTTTTGAGCTCTTTGAGGCGCCATGTCAAACGGTACATGAACCTGAGTACCGACTTTCTATATCTTTTTGTCGTATCTTATGTATTATTCAGGCAGGTTCTGCATTTCACATCCTAATAAAAGTGAAATTGAATCATAATTGAATTCTATTTTTGGTAGTCCATATATCACTTTTTTTCTTTTTGTATTGATTTATTTAATTAATATATTAATATTAATTATTGTATTAACGAAAAAATTGATATTTAGACCACCAAAAATCGAATTCAATTATGATTCAACTTCACTTTATTAGGATGTGAAATGCAGAACCGGCCTGAATAATACGTTTTAAATACATAATAATAAAATAAGAAATTTGTAAAAATTTTTCGAATTTGTTTAGTCATACTATTTGGTCGAGCGAAAGGGTACGTCACCTCTCGGGAAACTGTACAACAAATATCGAAACTGGAAAAACAACCTTACTCGAAAAGCAATTATCGATTAAAGACATAGAAATCTCATCCAAGCAAATTATTGACACTTGGCCCCAATATAAAACTTCTGATGGTTTCCGTTTGGTCAGCTAAAAATTATTTTAATAAAAAATTCGTGGTAATATTGCTTTAACATGACTTTTTTGAGATTGATTCGGACTTTAAGTTCCTGTTCGGATCATCAAAGGATGGAGCTCTGGAGAACTTAAATAAATTTTGAACTTTGTTGATAAATGAAATCTTTCCCAAACATATTAACATATTTTAGAGTTCTGATGAAATTAATTTGTTAAACAAGTTGAATGCAGAGCAGAATAATTTAGAAGAAGGTACTCATTTATTACAGTAAAAAATAAAGTGCAATATTTAAACAGAATGAAAAATAATAATTTTTCTATTCTTAAACGGGAATATCTCAAAAGCGATACAATAATTTTTGACTTCGGTTTGGTTTCAGATTAAAAAAAAATATTAAATTTGTTGAGTAGTGTTGTTTGCTAAAGCAATTACAAGTTTCAGTGACCTCTACTCCAAAAAAGTGATTTTGCCCAGGTAAGACAAAAGGGTATACAGAACTTTTTTGCAGTTGCGGTTACTTAAACTTTTAATTTAATAATATTCAATCTCTCCACTTAACTGAAAATAATTTTTGAATTTTTTTTCTATTTGCTTAAACTTTAGATGCAATTTAGATTATTGTATTTCGGCTAATTCAAGTATTGTTACTATTTTCCCAAATCATGAAAAAAGCACCTGCTTTCTACCATAATTTTTCACTACAAAGAGAGTACCGGAATTCATTCATTCTGGTTTGTCGAATATTAAGTGAATACAAGGAAATGTATGAATGCAAGGTGGTAGCAGAGAAATCGGTTGCACCGTATATTTCCATTTCGAATCCATTTTTTGACCACAACATTTTATGGTGGATTTTGAAAATATATACTATAAATCTTAAAATTTTCCAAAGCATTAAACGTATGCTTTAAGGGAATATTTTGAATGTTAACTGTTTCATATATTTTTAGCGGCCTTCGAAATAGCATTGAAAAACCTCCGAAGCAATTAACGAATGATATTCAAAAGCTTATCTTATATTATAGGTTCAATATCTTATTTTATATTATTATCTTATGTTATATGTTCAATATCTTGTTATTTTATCTTCAAAATGTTATCTTATCTTATGATACTGTTCAAAATAGGTTGAGTTTTATACATCATTTTGTTGTATGTACATACATATATTAAATTTAAAACATTAAACTATTTTTATACATACTTTTAAAATAAAGTAACTTTTGTTATTATTATAACACCTGATGTTTTAGGGAATTTCAGAGAACAGATTCAATGGTTGTAAGTTTTACAACAATATTTGTTCAAAATCTATTTTCCGTCCCGGTTGTCAGTAGCCCTAGCAACGCAGTAAATGGTATTCGTACAAAATACGCAATTGCATTGTACAATGTAAGAATACGTATTAGGATCATTCGAAAATGTTAGAAATGTTTTCGTACAATATACGTTTGTTTTTGTATGAAAACAAATAAAGTATTCGTAATATTTACTAATTCACGTTCATTCTACGAATCCTATTCGTCGCTGAAAACTACGAATAAAATTCGTAGAATGAACGCAGTTATTAGTAATATTTACACACAAATATTTTTGAGTGTTCGTATAGATTACGGTTGTGGTGTTCATCCAATTTTGCAAAAACTCAAATACAGAACACGTTTAAGAAATGGAAGATTATGTGTTAAATATTCTGTGAAATTTATAAAAGTTATGCTACTTTGATGACGTCACTTTGTATGGGAGACTATTTATTTATTCGTTATGCTTAATACAAGCTGATTAACTAAGAACTAATCTTATTCTAACAGGGTCTTAACTTAATCTAACAGGGTTTATTTTTTTTTTAAACTAGTCGAGTAAATATCAATTTTGCGATATTCCAAACTCTAAGTGAATTTTAATATTCTTAGTATGTTTTTAGAGACTTAACCGTTTTCATATAATTACTTTGTTTAGGAGGTAGGCAAGGTTTTTATACTATTTTGAAATAAATGATGAATATTTAAGAACAAAACTCATACGCAAGATTTCAAATCTTTATTGTACATTAGTTTTTGTGGCATTTTCAGAGAGCTTATGGGGTGCCACGCCTCCTCATCAGCGTTACAAACGGAGTGACAAAGTTAATGCAGTATGCGTGGAGTAAACATAATTGATTCCATACTTTTTTTCAGTTAGTACATTTTTTTCTAAATTTATATACGAAAATGAAAAAGTCATTTATCAACCTTGTTTCTGGCACGTAGAAATTTTGTTTAAACGCATTTGTTCATATTACGCGTTTTGTTGCGATTGCGACACCGCTTTCACGTTTTTTTTTTCACAAACGCGGCTGGAAAGTACTGAATTTTGCATTTATTTAAATACATATATTTATTTAATGTATTTAGGGCAGGGCCGGGCATTCTAACACAATCACATTTTATTTTGTCTTGTTAGTATTGGTGCGCTCACGAATAGCGCACACTGAGCGAAATAGTTGTCACAAATATCTAGATTTGCAAATTTGTATGTTTATATCCCCATAATGTTATATAAAATTATTTTTTATTTAATGCTTTTATTTTGAGTCATCGGTATTGCTTATTCATTTTTATATCAAAGCTCCAGTACTTTATTCTAAGTAGATAAATTATCTTAGTTTACTTGCAGTGGCAATTAAACAATCTTCTTTGCCAGTACGATCCTCTCGCCAGCGGAAAAGAAATCACATTCCAATTCAGAGTCAAAAATTTTGGTATCGTTGTTTTGTTGTTTTTTTTTTTTAATTTTAATAATATAAAATCTTAATATAACAAATAATTAAAATTATAATAAAAACTCAAAAAACTAATTAATACAAATAATATGAATAAGTTATGCAAATAATCTTAATAGGTAGTATGTATTAATTATATTTAACCCCAATATATACGAATAATATGATATTCTACGAAATAACAAATAAATGCATAAGTTTTATAAATCTACAAATCAAAAGGTTAGTTTTTTTAAGAGTGTACATAAAATTTGCGATATAGATCTCTACAGCATCATTGTCAGCGAACAACTAAATTATATTCTCTTCTGTTTTGAGCTTTGTATACTTGTGAAAAGTTACGCTCAGAGAGTGCTCAGTGAGATATGGGGCGCCCAGCGCTGATTTAAGGCCGTTTTCTTCATTTGATGCTAAAAATTTTTAAAATGGCAAGTCCAGGGCACGCTTGCTTAAGGCGAGCACTTATTCTTAGCGAGTCCGAATTCAGGCTAAAAATTTCGTTTTCTTTACTGCATGTTCGCTGAGAATGTTCGTTTTAGTAGACATGCCCAGTGCAAGCACCATAATTCTGTTTTTCTCGATTTTGAATTCGTTGCTATCTTAAAGCAAGTCATTTTGTGAATTTTTTTCAAATACAATTTATGTTTGTACATGTTACAATGGAGGAGAAAACGTCAAGAAAAAAACGGCAGCGCGAAGAAGACTCTGGTGATTGTGCCAACTGGCTGCATTTTATATTCACGTCGTTCACGTCCCAAATAGTCGTTCACGATCTCTTCAAAACAATCAAAACGATTTTCCAAATTCTGCAAATAATCTATTTGCCCCATAACTGTACAGAAAAAAATTGTTAGCGAAACTTTGGCTTACTTGCTCAGATTGCATTCTCATCGGGAATGCATTTTTCGAGAATTCAAAATTTGCCATTCTCGCCGTTAGCCAGGATTGCAGAAAACGAAATATTGCGAGCATCTATTCTAATCCGCAGCGAGAATCCATTCTCGACTTAGCATCAAGTGAAGAAAACGCACCTTAATCATTTAAACACATGAAAAATTCAGTATTTTTCAGCTGCGTTTGTGAAAAAAAACGTAAGAGCGGTGTCGCAATCGCAACAAAAACGCGTAATATGAACAAGGCCTTAGGAGGTGATTTGATATTGAGGGTCAAATTTTTAGTCTTGTAACGAAAAACTTTCGTCATGAAAAATATTTCGAGTCTCGTAACGTTTTTGTGGAGATTAGCAATTATATTTCTTCTTTTTTTTTTGTTGTTTTCTATTTTTTGTGATGTTTGTTTTGGAACCCCCAGAAAGGTGACAGATAGAGTGTAGATGTACGTGTGAACAAAATAGTTTAGGAAATTTGTTTGTCACACCCCCTTTCACCGCCCACAAATCAGTGAAAATGCTATATTTTAGGCAGTTTTGATCGTATAAGACAAAAATTTGGTAATTTAGTTTCTGAACAGATCAGGTGGGTCTGTTCCGATGAAGTATGATTCACCAAAGAGCGCTGGCCTTTAGCTGCCAATCTTGGTAAGTCGAGCTATTGTTTGCATATAACTTTCGGGCAATTTGTGCTCGGTTTATATGCCAACGGAGAAAAACAAAATAAGAAGAAAACACCAGTAATTAGTTAGCTTAGATTATATTTACAATGTGTATTTCTTACGTGTTATTTGTTAGGCAAATCTTCAATAGGTGGTATTTGCTTATAAATACGTTAAGATGGCTACTGCAATTAGTACAAGAAGTGCATATACATTAACGTTAAATAAAACTAACTTTATGTTGCTGGCAATCAGTAAGTGATTGCTTCCAATTAGTGGAAATATATTATTTATTATAAAATTTAACGCGGTTGCTCAAAATGAAGTTTACCGCGTTTAGAAATCAATTTGTGAACAAAAGTAAAAAAGATACACGAACGAGTCGATAAAGTAGTAAGTTAATCTATTACTTTCTTTAACCATTAGGGTTGCGGCCTAAACAGTTTCTATGGTTACTTTCTTGAACTGTACTAAAATGGACGTGGTTACTATATAGGCACCACCACTATTTGATAAATCATTAAAAAATACTTTTGGGCCGATTGCGCTGAAATCTTGGCAGTCGATTTATTTTGCACCTCTTTTATCACCCACATTTATAAAAATGCTTTATTTCGGACGGTCTTATTCGTATTAGACTAAGAACTGTAAAATATTATAACCTAATAATGACTTCAAGAACGTTTAGTAAATTTTTCTTAAATGTGACTTATTTGGTAAAATAAGAAATCATTGCTGTGGCAACCCTGTTTTCAAGATAAAGAACAAACTGAATGTATGGGAAGAGAAAGACAGATTCAAGGCGTCATCGTTTTAAATAAGAAAACCAATTTTTTATTAATTCAACATCTGTTCTTTTATGTGTAAGCAATTAAGGGTGCTATAAATCGCTTGTAAAATTGTTTGGTTGTTTGTTTGTTTCATTTTCTCACGAAAGAAATTCAACCGATAGGGATGATTTAGGTACCAAACGATTTGTTATATAAACCCAATCTTTATAGGCTATGTAATATTTAACACACCCACTTTCAAGAACTAATTAATACGAAAAACATACAAAACGAAAAAGACTCAAGCAATTCGGACAAATAAAGCACACAATGTTATTAAACATTGTAAAAAATAAAAAATATTGTGAAATTGGTCATACCTACCTAACATAAGAAAATAAAAATTTCACAGCAGATATGAAAGAAAAATGTTCACAAAAATAATAGAAAAAATTAAAAAAGTCAATACAAAAATAATACCTAAGATGTTATATTTGTATTTATTTAAAAAGGAGATATAAAATGAAGATTTTTTTGGCGACAATACTTTAAGACTAATTGCAAACTACATTACTTTGACATTACAAACAATTTTATCTCAAAAAAATCAAAACAATGCTGGCCAATCCGCGGGCAAAAGCACATTTTTAATAACAAATCATGATTCAAAACAGTATCAAAATGTTCAATGCGCAATTTCGTAGAAGAGAAATTTATAATTTCTATATAATTTCCAATGGGCCTTTCCACCTTTTGCAGGGTTGGTAATCATCCCCAAAACGATATGTTTTTCGTGTTTGAACATTTCTCGGTCAAAACCACTAAAAACCAATATCGGCATTAAGCCGTTAATGAAAAATGCATTGATTTTTTCAATTTAATTGTGCTATTAAATAAAAATGTTTTAACAAAATACTGCAATATACCGAACTACCCTCTTTATTTTTATTGGGCCTTATACTCTCTGCAAACTCTTTTGAGTTTGCCCACAAAAACAAGTTTCGCTCGAATACCTAAAATGATGTACTCTACGTCCGTGTCGACAACAAGACGTAATTTCAATGTTACGCAAACAACTTTTTGCGAGTAATTTACGTGTTTTTACTACTTTGAGCACTTAAGATAATTTATCATGCATGCTGCTGCCTCGGGTAAAAACATGCAAGGAATTACGAAGCAATCACATCTAAATCGAGATGGAGCGAGATTTGGAGCCATCTGTTGGCGTTACCGCTGCTACTGCTTCATTGACAATTGACGCCATGTAAATTGATTGCGGAGTCAGACGACGAACTCGGCGACAATGAGTTGAGCAACATGAAATTTATAGCAGGCTTCTAGACAGCAGAGAAGTTTAAGGAGAGAAAGAATTATAAAAAATAAAATTAAGAAGGACTACAAAAACAACCCTAGCTAAGAATAAAAAGAACAAACACATCATCTAGCACAGTGTGCGTGAACGAACTATTAATGTGACTATAAAAATATTTTTAATTTGTCATATCGTTTTGCATATCTTAATTCTATAATTAATCCTTTTGTTTTTAAATTAAACTAATCGATTGAGTACTGAATAATAAACATTATTACACATTGCAAGTTTTTTATTTAGGAATATAAGAGTTGTTTTGGCAAATTTTAATACTATCTTACGCACTATATTTCATAAAAAGATGGTCAATTTACAAAAAAATCGCTGCAACAATTGCTTTATTTTTGCATACTGATTTCTGTTTGATTTATCTCTACCAATATGTCCTCTGACCTATTTCCATTCAGGAAAAGTACTGTAATCGAAAGTCACATTAAAAATTCGTTCAATGACACTGTGCATACTTTCAGAAATGAAGATTGGTAAAGCCAATTTTTATTCTGCTGGCAGCTTTTTTTTTTTGTATTTGGTACATGTTTATGTATAACTGTATGTGTTAAAGATGGCGAGTTATTCTTCCGAAAGTGAGGTTAATTCTATGTTATGTTGGGCGCCAGTTTGACTACAAATATAGCAGTAAAAACATAACAACAAGAAACAAAATAAAACAAAAAAACCATAAAACTATGTCAGGAAAAGAGAGTCGGTCAAAACCGACACAGCTACTCTGAGAAAGACTTTACTTAATAAACTTTTATTAATGCACTTATGCATTAGAAAGAGCGAGTAAGTGTGTGTGTGACCCGCTTGTAAAAATATGTGTTTCAAAATTTGGTGATGACATTGTAATGCAGTACTCTAAACGGGATGTGACAAAATTTTATTTGTTTGATGTCATTGTGCTTTGTTATACGTCCGTGTAGCTACATCATGTTTTTTCTTCCATCGACAATCCGAATAAAACTAAACATGCGAAACTACACAACGTAGATATCGATCTAAGCCCTTGTAACTACATCAAATAAATGAAAATCTAGCTTCAACAGCCGTTTAAGCGAAAATTCTTTTAAAAAATGTTCACAAACTTTATTTTTAGAGATAAATAAGATAATTTATTAACAATTATTTTCTGTACAACTGTTTTACAGATTTAAAAAATTTTTATATGTAACGAAAATGTGCATATCGTCGTAGGCTAGTTATTGTATTCTATATCACAAAATTTATAAAAAGGGGATACGACTGATTTTTAGGCAAATTTTTCGAGATCTTTCGATCTGTGTAATCAGTTTTCTCTTATCTTTTATAGTTTTCGAGATATGAAACATCGACTTTGTGCTATACTTTAGTGACAAGCTTCGTAACCTATTGTATTAAAAAAAATAATTGTGTACTGTAAAAAACCGTACATATACATAGAATAAAAACGGAGCAACAAACTAAATAAAAAAACATTTTATTATTTTTTTCTATATGCTGGTCTTAACAAAGTTTGTAGTAGTAAAAATGAAATTGTATTCGTTAGATGCAAATGCACTCATTAGCTGATATGTGAGGATGGTTTGTAAAACAAACATTTTTTCTCAATCCCTTTTTCAGACGGTTTTGGTCGTATTAGACTTGAATTTGGGAATTTACTTTGCATGGTTCCTATCGGCAACTGTATTAAAATTGGGCGTGGTCAAAGTAAGGATACGCCCACTTTTTAAGAAATGTTTAAAATTGACTGCTCGATCGATTGTAGATTGTTTCGAATACGAGATGGAGTAGGAATAAACTGTTGCCAAATCCCATTTTTCCGCCCATAAATCGGTAAATAATAATATAAATACAATTTAATAATAAGATTTCTCATTAATCAAAATAGTGAAAATTTCGACAAAATGACAGCTACGATTTGGGTTCCGGAATCACCATTATTCAAATTCAAATCATTTGAAAACCTTGACAAATATAGAAAAATAAATTAAAATATTTTATATCTACTTCAACTACTGAAAACATGCAATGTTAAACGCCAAAGGCAACCCTCATTCACACACATAGATTTACATGCTAGCTTACACTTTTATTTACAGTAAGTAAGTTCACAAGGTTCACAATGTTTACGAGTCAGTTATATACTAAGATAATAACTCTCAATAACTTTTTCATAAAACATCGTTATCTAATAATGAGAAAAAATGGCATGATAGTAAAAGTTTTGACTTTCGATGCAAATATCTGCGCTGTTTTTAAATATAATTCATTCAAGTTTTTTTTTGTTCAAAAGCTCAATAAAAGTACTCAACAAAAATAGTTTGGACTGTACCGTTAGATACGTTAGTATATTTTCGTTTGTTTTTCAAAAAAGGTCCAAAATATTGACATTTCACTCCAAAAATGACTCAAAAGTTGGTTTCGTTGTAAAAATAAAAACATGTAAGGATTTCATTACCGAGTACCTTTCTTATGAAATCACATTTATTTGCAAACATTTTTCCAGTTTTTCGCAAAAATTGTAAAACTTTTTTTGCCATCCAAGAGACCCTACGCAAGGAGACTCGTACGCAGAAAAATTTTCGGTCATAAACTATTTTTATTTAGACTTATTCCAATTTTTTTATATAAAATCATCTTTATATCATAAGTTCTAGTCTTTTTTTATTTGGACTAGTGTATTTAAAATATCTTTCCTGGTCACTTTCATTTTCCTGTGAACATTTATAAGAGAATACCTGTTGAGCCTTTCTTCTCCAGTTTTACTTCTAATGTATGTTTTGAGTCTTCGAAGCGACAAAAACGAGCGTTCGCTTGAAGCGACTGAAGCGTTGCACCAATCTTCAGGATATTGATCTATATATCATTGCATCGCAAAAATTAAGGGATTTTATAAACGTTACAGGTTGATTTATCTAATTCAAGCAGTGCCTACAAATATGGGGTAAAAAATATTGGTCAAAATCAATATATACACTAAAAAAATCTTCAAGTTCTAAAATTCATCACAATGCCTTTAATAGCAATGCACGTTTCTTCATAAAAAAACTAAAAAAAAATTCAAGCAATTTTTTAACCACAATTTGTTAAAAAAAAATTACAATAAAAAATCTCGTCAAAGTAAGAACAATTTTTTTTCAATATGTTGCCCATTTCACATTAAAGTGTAATATCAGTTGCACTGACCATCTCCGATTTGGCTCAAATTACGTTCTTTGATTGGTTTATTGTTAAGAAAACCAAATCCGGAGTTTGAGATCTTAAGATTTTTTTTTTTGCGAACCTACAGATATGCGTTTGCCAAAATAAGTTCTATTTTGAAACATCGTAGTTCAGTCAATTTAAATGCGATTTTCGTAATAGCGTATCATTGGAAAGGTTATTTTGTCTTTTTTTAGGAAATATATAAATCTTTTGAAAAAATTGCCGTAAGTTGACCAATTCTAAATTTTAAAGCTTAATACCATGCCAGCAAGAGGCACTATAATTTTATTTCATTTTCATTATTATCATTTTTTTACGTTATATTACCTTTCCAACGATATAAAATGAAATTGTGCTCTGCAAGGCTTCAGAAGTTATGACGTAATAAATAAATAAATAAATAAACTGGCCATTTCAGCCCTTGGAAGGACTTTGACCTAGCTTCTGTTGATCAATTTTTTTGTGCGTGTTATTAAATTTTTGATCACAAATGACCGAGAACTGAACCTAAGTGTTTTATGCCGACTCCGAACGGCTTATGTTGTCAAGAATCTTTACATGGCAATTTGTACTCTCCGAGGTTTGCCATTGTCTGCAGAGAGGTGACGACCGAACAGAAAAATTAATTCAATTGAAAAAATTTTCTATCTGAGCTGGAATTGAACCCGGGCTACCGCGGTTCTTTAGCTTATGACCCACGCATTCTACCCACTAGGCTACGGTCGCCACGTAATAGTTACGTATTATGACGTAATAGTTGAAGTAATAAAAAGGTTACAATATTAATTAAACTAGCGTTGATATTTATTGCGAAAAGACTATAATACTTAGAGAAAAATTTGTTTACGTAAGTTGTATAGAAAACAAAATTCCAAAGTACATTTTTTGTTTGTTTTTTTAATGAATCTTCTTTTTGCTAGGTGGCATTAAAGAAGTCCTTTTTAGCCGGTTTCAAGATATTTTGGTCCCAGTTTATCGGAAAGTGCATAATAATAAGGTAACTTATGGCTACAACCTCAACAACTATTATAAAGTTTGGTTACAATTTTCTCCCGCTACGGAATCAATATGATTAAAAATTACAGTATTTTTTAAAAAGTCGCACTTAATTTTTCTATTGGGCCAAACTTAATAATTCTAATAAAGGTTGTAGCTTCAATAGACCAGTTCACGTTACTAAAGTGTTAAAATATCCTGGTGCGCGTCCATTTTCTGAAAGTTCGAACCCCATTAAGCACAAAAATATTTTAATAAATAAAAAAATTTTACCTCTAGGGGTTCCGCAAATCGTTTGAAGGTCATTTTAGAGCTATGTGGGAATTAAACCATTTTAAAAAATATCGTGTCTAAACGGAAAAACAATTGGAATATATTTTGAAAGGAAACAATTACTAATAGTTCAGTCTTATTAAATTTTTTTTTAAAGCACGCATCTAGTAATTTTTGGCGGAGTTTTAAACATGCAATTTTACTCTCAACGAAAAATTATCGCTTTTCCATAAAAAATTTTTTTCTTATTTTGTTTTAGCGATATTTTTTTTTTAATTTTGTATTTTTGTATAAGACTTAGGCTTTTTTGTAGTGCAACATAATTTACAGTTTATTGACTATAACTTACAGAAAAATTAAAAATACTACATTTATATATTATTTCTAATATTTATTTATTAAAAATATGACTTTTTGTAATGCATTTGAATTTTTTTCTATGCTTGCAGCAAATATTGTTTTTTCTTTTCATTAGAAGTCGTTGAATAATTAAATTCTGTTATTAATGCTACGCTTCTCTCTGCTGAATCGTTAATTACATTAATTAAGTCAGTGGATATGTGGAGTTTATTGAAAAAAAGTTGAGTGTTGATTATAACAAAATCCTGCCACTTTACGTCAAATATCATGATACAATGAGTTGCAAGGTAGGGTTACCAGAAGTCTAGGGTAAAAAAAGAGAATTTTTGACGAAAAAAAAGAGGACAAAAAGAGACTTTTTTAAAATTCAATAAAATTTATTACAAAGTAAAAACATCAAATAAACATTTTTTAAAACCTTATTTTTTCAGTTTTTTAGTTTTAAAAAATATATGTTATAAAATAAATGCACAAATATAAATTAAATAAAAAATATTTTACACTTTTTATTTAAAAAAATTAAACAAACTTGAGGTTCAAGTAAATGAGACCAAATATATAATCACATTACAGTTTTTTTTATTTAGTGTTAAAACACATAAAGTGTTATTTAGTGTTAAAACACATAAATAACACACATAAAGTCCTTTCAACTGAAGTTACAAACGAGATGAAATTGTGATTAGCTTATCAAGCTTTCTCAGAATCATACTTAAAGCTTTTTTGAGCTTGTTTTAAATACTGCTTCTGTTTTTAACATGCGTCGAAAAACTCCAAACACGATACGTTTTTGAAAATAACATTTTTTGTTAAAAAATTTTGAAGCCTATTTTTGGTTAGCAACTTAAATTAATATATTACTAAGCGTCATTTATGAAATCTGTGTTCCATAATTTCGATACAGTTAAGTATTTTATTTACATTTATCCATTAAAAAACTGAAAAATTTTTAAATTCCTTAGAACATGCTTTAAAATAATCGTAAGATATTTTGTGCAGGTTTGGGGAGGTTTTTTTTTTAAAGATATATATATATCAAGTAATATTCCCCGGAACGTTTTTCCTTAATATTAGTTAGGGCCAAAGATATAAAATTTTTATGTAAAATATAAAAAATTCTCAGTTTTGCCTATTCCAAAATTAATTGCCAATACTGTAGATATATTTTTGAACAAAACCTTATTTTTTCTTTCATTTGAACCAAAAACAAAACCTTTGAAACAAATTTAGGGTTAACCGATGTCTCTCAAAGGGTGAAAAAATAGCTAGGTCGAAATCGTCATAGTAGACACATAACGTATACAAAAATATAGTGGTCACAGCTAGGGTTAAGTTACGTTTGTTCAGGGATGACGTTCAGCATTGCCATATAGCTATTAACTTGCAAATCAGTGTTGATACTTTTCATGCAAATTTCTTTGTGTGCATTTTTAGTATATTTTTTATTGATAGATATATTTTGTCTCCAACAAAAAAGAGGACTTTTAATTTTAAAAATATAAAAAAAGATCTCGAGAAAAAAAGAGAACATGTCCTCTTTAATAGGGATATGATGGCAATGGTAGTTACAAGGTAGCCTCGACATCAACCTTTTTTCTCACGAGCCACTTTCAAGAATTGTCAAACAAAAGAACCCAGCAGCGGATTTGCCAGTGGCTACCATAGAACTAATACAGAATAAATTACCAGGTAAGGAAGCATTACTTTTTTCAAAAAGTAATGCGTCTGCATATAGCAGAAGTAATTAACTCATACCTCATTACCTGTAATGTAGCATATAAGGAAAAGTAATGCAGTGATTTTTATAACTACATATAATACAAGTAGTATGTATTTTTATAACTACATAATAATACAAGTAGTATGTTGCTCCATAACTTCTAGGTAATGCTGAAGGGAGGCGATCACTTACCTCCTGTCTCATTCAATGTTAAATGTAAGGCCTTTTATGCATAGTAAGGTAATATAGTCGGAAGTAGTGGTCATTACAAGCTAATTGATGCTTCATATATTCGGAATATATTCCATCCGCTACTGGGAAAACTGAAAAGAAGAGCGTCCAATCGTGTTTTTTTTTTCTATCAACATAGAAATGTAATTAACGATTCAGCAGAGCTAAGCGTAGCATTTATAACAGAATTTAATAATTAAATAACTTCTAATAAGGAGCAAAAACAATATTTGCTGCAAGTCGTTGATAAGCACAGAAAAAAATTTAAATGCTTTGCAAAAAAATCATATTTTTAATAAATAAATATTAGAAATAATAAAAAAATGTTGTATTTTGAATTTTTTCCCAAGTTATAGTCAATAAACTGTAAAATATGTTGCATCTTAAGAAAGCCTAAGTTTCACACCAAAATACAAAACTACAAAAAAAATGTCGCTAAACCAAATTAAGAAAAAAAATTTTATGGAAAAACGATAATTTTTCTTTGAGAGTAAAATTGCATGTTTAAAACTCCGCCAAAAATTACCAGATGCATATTTTAAAAAAAAAAACAACAAGACTGAACTCTTAATAATTGTTTCCTATCAAAATATATTCCAACTGTTTTTCCGTTTGGACATGACATTTTTTAAAATGGTTTAAGTCGCACATAGCTCTAAAATAACCTTCAAGCAATTTGCGGAACCCCTAGAGGTCAAATTTTTTTAGGTATTAAAATATTTTTGTGCTTAATAGGGGTCGAACTTTCAGAAAATGGACGCGCACCGAAGAGAAAACTACACATAATTTTCCCCATACACTTATGAACCGGTCTAAGCTACAAGTTCCCTTATTAAAATGCACTTTGATATTTTTTCCTATAAATTGGGACCAAAATATCTTGATACCGGCTGAAAATTACTACTTTTTTATTTGAAAAATTGTACTTGAAAACCGTCGTGTGACCGTGAAATATATAGCTGGCGAGCTTGATATATCGACTGGATCGGCGCACACCATTTTACATGATGCTTAAGGCATGCGATGGGTTGCAGCGCGACTTGTGCCAAAATTGCTGAATTTCCCTCAAAAAAAGTTTCGCAAATCTGTTACTCAGAAGATACTTTTGATTGACTCTACGGACATTCGGCGCATCATTACTGCTGACGAGACTTGAGTGTACGAGTATGATATCTAAACAGCTCAACGATCTGCAGAGTGGCACTAAAAAACCACATTATCAAGGTGTTGTGCAAATGGCTGTTTGCGCGAAAAAATTCGATTAAGTAAGGACAATTCATGGTTTTTTCACCACGATAATGTACCAGCTCACACATAAAGCATTTTACGCGATTATTTGATCAATATCAATGTCAATATCGTCCAACAAGCAACATATTCACTTGATATGGCCACGTGTGACTTTTTCCTATTCCCCATACTCAAATTGTCGCTGCGTGGAAAACATTTTGAGACGATTAAAATCATCAAAGAGAATTCGCAGAGGGAGCTAAAGGACATTCCAAAATCGGCTTAACAAAAATGCTTTCAAGAATGGAAAAAACGTTGACATATGTGTGTAGCCTCTGATGGTGATTTTTTTTAAGAATAATTTAGAATAATTAACCGTTGTTGTTTTATTTTAAGGTCCGGTTCAATTTTGAACAGAAGGTATAATAGTCATAGTTTTAGTTTTTGCAAAAACATAAAGGTTTTTTGAAGTTTTGTCTTTAAAATTAGGATGATGATAAATTATTTTATTTAAATAATACATTTCCGAATAAAACTTATAAAATACATTTTCCGGTTCAAGAAAACTTAGTGGGAAAAACAAAATACCACTCACCAATGCCGTAGCTACGGGGGGTAAAGGGGTTGTATCCCCTCCCTTTACCAATCGCTTAATTTCAAAATGGAACTAAATTTTTTACATAAATTGTTCGAAAAAAAAGTAATTTTCTAGCACTGCGCATTTATAATATTTTTAACAAATTTTATCTAAACTCATCCAATTGACCGAATTTACTTCTTGCTTAAAGCTAAGTTGCTGTAGGAACGAAAAATTTCCATAAGAAATACATTGAGATTTTTGACAACGAACAGGCAGCGAAATTTTTTTTCGCCAGCTAGTTCGCTGTAGAAGCGAAAATTATTGCTATGTTGCCAAGTTTCCATTCGTGAGTGAAGAGTTGAAATGTCAAAATTTCGCTGTCGATTATATGCCCGTGCATTTAATTGGCGCGGAAATTTGCCATTCAACAATAAAAAATAAGCAGTAAGTATGTTTAAGTGTTGAATTTGTTATTTAACAAATTTATTGTTGCATTTATATAGTTTATTAATGTGTAGTCTTCCCTTTTATAGGATATAAAATTGCAGTAATAAAAATATGAATCTGTCAACCAGAACAGCAAGTGCTTTTTCTTCACACAAAAATTTTTACTCTACACCAAAGTTTTGCGTTATATGCCCAAAAATTTTCGTTCCTACAGCATACTAAGCTTAAAGGCCCAACCAAAATAGACGAGTTGCACCGTAACGAGTAGAGACGAAAATGTTCGCTTTAATGCACTTCAATGTTGTTGCCCAAAATGAGCAAACGTAACGAAGGAAAGGTTCACAAACCATAGAAAAATACTGACTGGATTTCAGGCACTTTTTAATGATGTCTCTTCAGAAAATAATCTTAACTGCCCTGAGTTAACTAATCTGAGTTACTTGACTGCCCAACATCAACAGCTGTTACTGAAGTTAGACTGTGGAAGTAGTATATTAGCCGCATGGTAGCTTTACCAAAAAATGCTATTGAAGCGATGGATATGTGTCCCAAGGACGTTTTTACAAATGTTATTACATTGCTGAAAATTTTAGCAACTTTACCAGTGTCAACCAGTACGGCTGAGCGCACCTTTTCGCATATGAAGCGAATAAAGACCTACTTCAGAAACTCAACAGGACAGGTATAGTTTAAAATTTTAATTTGTTTGTTAAACAGTTGAAGTAAGCTATAATTATCTATTAAAATTTTAGAATCGGCTTAACGGACTGGCTGCCCTTGCAATACACAAAGATTTGCCCATTAATGCCGATGAGGTACTCAATGAGCTATCTAAAAAGCCAAGTCGGTTTGACTTAATTGTTTAATGCAATAATAATTAATGTTACATGTTCATTTTTACTACTTTTTGACTGTTCGCTAGAAGTATTGAAGCATTAAAATACACTAAAATAATATATATATTTAAACATAATTTCAAATTTTCTTTATCCCCCCTTGGTAAAATCCTAGGCACGACACTGGCACTCACTATAAAAAAACAAATTATGGACTTTAGCAATTTTTTATTTATTTTTTTATTATTTTAATAATAATAGTTTATTTTCAGTTAAAAGTTAAAGTAAAATTTATTATATTTGTAATGTTATCTAAATTTGCTTCATCAGTCATAATGCAAGCAGCACCTACTGTAGTGTGTCATGAACAAACTATGTGAAGATAGTGTGAAAAAATTAAAAAAATTTTCTGCTTATTAATTTAGCACAATAGCTATTGTTTTTTTGTTTTTATTTGTTTGTTGTGTTGTTATTACAAGAGCATTAACAATGAAGCAAGGTTAATCAAAATTGCAAACTTAGACTTAATGTTCACAACAATTATTAACAAAATATTAGTGATTAACTATTTCCATTACGGCTCTGAGTCACTTAACGACTCTGTATGATGTTTTGTTTTTTTTAAGAACAACAGCACTTTTATTAAATGAAAACCAAAAACCAAGTATGTTGTTCGTAACCTAAAATTATGCATTATATATGTATATAAAGTAAATTGTCGTCCCGGACAGACGTTGTACTGCCACAGACTGCCCTACTGTCTTTTAAGAATTTCATGCTAATCATCGAAAAAAAAAAACAATTTCATGTACCTGAACTGGTATAACTGAAGTGCGACCACGCCCATTTTTATTTCAGTTTCCAAAAGTAAGCATATGAACTAAATTACCAAATTTTAGTCTAATACTACCAAAACCGTTCGAAATATAGTATTTCTATTGATTTGAGTACGGTAAAGGGGGTGCGACAAAATTTTTTCCCTAAACCATCTCGTATTCGAAACGAATCGACTGCCAAAATTGCTCCTCAATTTAGCTAATACCTGACGCACTTTACTTCACTCCACGCTTATCCCCTGAAAAAGGAGAGTAAACATAGTTCGACCACGCGTTCGCCCATTTTTGGTTGATTTGCCGAAAGTAATCATATGAACTAAATTAAAAAATGTTAGTCCAATACAGACAAATTTTTCTGAAATATAGCATTTTTATTGATTTGTTCAAATTCTTTTTATAATTCTAAAAAAATAATGGGGCTACTCCCGATGACGGGCAAATGGCGTATCATCGTGGCATTTGCAAAATCTGATGTCAAATATTTTCAACACAACAACAAAATGTACAGATTTGCATTTGCCAGCCTGTGTCAATATTGTGTCAATACTAAAATCGCATTGCATACAGTCAAGCGTGGGTAACACTTATTTGCCAATCAATCAACTATCACATTTTAAGCAAACGCCGCTAATTAAACAAAATTAACAGACTCTGAAATGGAAGTCACTTTGATAAATAATACATTTTGATAAATAATAATGAGAAACACCACAAGGGTTAATTTTTCCTATCTCTATTTAAACTAGTTTGAGCTGTTTATTAAGCCTAGGATTCGGTAAACCGATATTCCAAGAGTTCGTCAAGGTCATTAAAGAACCAGTTACCTAAGTGGAGGAAGCGTTTTTGAGCCAGCTCTGGGAAAGTGCAGAGGAAATGTACTGTAGATGCTTCCTCCTCCTCATCTCTAAAACTTATGCTGAAGTCGTTGTGAGGTATGTTCAATCTTTGAGTGTGTCTACCAATAACGCAGTGCCCTGTAAGGATCCCTACCATGGTGCTAATGTTGTCTCTTCTGAAAGAAATGAGTACTTTTGAACGTTTAGAGTTGAGTTTGGGCCAGATTTGCCGTGTTATTTTACACGTGTTACCTGCTGACCATCTGTTGTTGGTTGCGATACCGGATAACTCATTTGTAAGGAGTTTACATGTGGTGAGAGAAGTACTAAGGTTGCCCTTATCTATAGATAGCTATTTGGTAGTACCTGTTGGAGCGAGTTCATTACCTATAAAGTCCTTATGTCCAAGAATCCAGCATAAAAGGATTTTGAGCTGCTCTGCCATCTCGTTTAGAGATCTGCGGCAGTTGAGAACTGTTTGAGATGTTATTTCACCAGTTGTTAGGGCTTTCAAAGCAGCTTGACTGTCAGATAATATAGAAATATCCTTGGAAGATATCTCATTCACCTGAAGCCAAGTAAACGCTTCGATTTCAGCTTGAAATATACTGCAATGGTCAGGAAGCCTGAAGGCTAAATTCATACTTAATGCTTCTGAGTAGACTCCTCCACCCACCTACTTTGCCATCTAGTTTTGATCCATCAGTAAAGATCTCAATGACATTGTGAGATGAACGGTTACCTATTTCCCACTCTCCTTGAGAGGGAATGGTTGCATCGAACTTGCTCTCAAAGGATAGTTTTTGTGTGATGTAGTCAATGAACCTAGGTATGGGAGCGAGAAATTTACTAATGCAAGAATGTCCTAGTGTACTTTCTTTCCACTGGGAGGTGGCTTCTAGGTGGATGTCTGTATTAGCGGCCATCTGTTTAGCTATAGCATGTCAAGTGGTTGTCAAGTGGTGTAAAATGGAGCATTATGTCTAATGCGTCTGTCGGAGTGGCTCTTAAGGCTCCACTGATGCACAGTTCCGCTGATCTTTAAACTTTACGATGAAGGTTTAGGTGAGTCTGTTTATCGAGTGCATGACAGCAGAAAATGGCACCATATAGCAAGATTTGCCTTACAATTGCTGAATATAGCCAGTGAGTAACACTTGGTTGTAAGTCCCATTTGCTTCCTACCGCCTTTTTGCATGAGTACAGGGCATACACACACAATAACAATTGCTTTTAAAAAAATCATCTTCACGCCTTCTTTGATTTTATACCAGCAAACTGTTGGAGCCTAGATTGATTAGTGATGGAGAAGTAAACAAAGAGCACAACAAACAAATCTTTACAGAATCAATGCAGTTGCTTTTTCGAACCTTTGCTTTTTGCCAAGTTGTAGAAAAACATTGCTTTGAAAGGCGGCATACAACACAATAATTCGGTTTTCATTAAACAGAAGGTGTTCGTATTAGCTTATCAAAATGAATGGTACTGCAGAAGCAAGTCTGCTTGGTGGTTTGTTCTGCAAAGAACTTGTTGTTGATGCAACCTGTTGCTTCATGAACATATTTGGCATTATTTAAAAAAATTAAATTTTAATAATTTTTAGAATTATACATGTATTTGAGCTTAATGCTTAATGATTTAAAACATTCTTTGCTTAGAATTATAAATATAATATAGTTATAAAAATATGCCATCATTAATTTTTCATATTAAGTATTTATTACTAATTATTATAATAATAATTAATTATGTTAATAATTATGTTTAAATTATATTACTTTAATACCTTTGTTTCAAAGCTATAGGGAAACATGAATTTTTTGGATTTCCGAAAAACGGTAAGTGTTTAAAAAATTTTTATGATGCAGTTTATCGCCATCATGGTCACCTTAAAAAAAAACAACAACAACTTTTTTCTGCTAACGGTATATTTTGTGCGAGCTGATCAAAAGTGCAAAAAGTAACGAAACACGTGTTTCATTGCTATAGGGAATCTCTAACAGGTAAGTGTTTTTTCAGAATTGAACTCAAATTGGCTTATTACCTTATGTTAATTTTAGAATGCCTCGCGGAAAAGTTCTTACTGAGAAGGAAAAAGGGGCCATAGACGCCTTGTTTGTTGTCGGCCAGACAAAAAGTGAAATTTCTCGAAAGCTGGGAAGGTCGGTCAATGTTGTCTGTAATTATTTAAAAGACAAGGAAAATTATGGAGCCAGAAGTTATCCAGGCCGTAATAAAGTGTTGAATGAACGAAAAGAACGCCAGATTTGCCGCCTTTTGTCCAATACAACGACTTCTATTCGTAAGATAAAAAAGGAAAACAATATATCTGCATCCATTTCTACGATTTGGAGGACTGTAACCCGAAATTCAAATATTGTTAGGGAGCAAATGCAGAAGGCACCGCAACTAAAACCCCATCATAAGATAGCTCGACTCCAATTTGCCCGAGAAAATATGGCCCAGGATTGGAATCAGGTAAAAAGTAAAAAACTGAAAACGCTTAACTGCCTTTGAATTCTTGATTCAACTCAAACCAAGAAATTCACCCAAAAAATTTATTTGTTATTTAGGTAATCTTCTCTGACGAAAAAAAGTTTAACCTTGACGGTCCTGATGGTTTTTTGGGGTATTGGAGAGACTTGCGCAAAGAGCCGCGTATTTTTTCCAAGCGCAATTTTGGTGGAGGATCCTTAATGGTATGGGGCGCCTTCTCAAGCTCAAGCAAAGCACATTTGGCCTTTCCCTCTTGCCGTATGAATAGCTCGGAGTATCAGACAGTGCTAGAAAATCATTTACTGCCATTCATCCGTAGCTATCCAGAAAAATCATTTATTTTTCAGCAGGATAATGCTCGAATCCACATAAGCAGGTCCACGAAAACTTGGTTGGAAAGCCAAAATATCAACTGTCTTCAGTGGCCTGCTTGTTCCCCAGATGTTAACCCAATAGAAAACATCTGGGGATGGATGGCAAGGAAAGTATATGAAGATTATCGGCAATTTAATACTGTTTCTGAGTTGCAAGCTGCGATTTTAGGTGCGTGGAACTCACTGACTCCAGAAATGCTTCTCCAGTATTCGAATTCCATGCCAAATAGGATTTATAGTCTGATCAATAATAATGGTGAAGCAATAAAGTATTAATTGAAAATTAAAATGATTTGTTTGTATACTTTCATTTCTTTCCCTATAGCAATGAAACACGTGTTTCGTTACTTTTTGCACACTTGATCAGATTGCACAAAATATACCGTAAGTAGATAAAAATCGCTGTTGTTTTTTTTAAGGTGATCATGTACGTGATGTACTACATTTTTAATTTTTTGTAAGCATTTACCGTTTTTCGGAAATCCAAAAAATTTATGTTTCCCTATAACTTTGAAACAAAGGTATATTGTTTATTTTGAAATCATTATTAATAGTTTTTCTCTACTCAAGCTATTTTAAAATATTAAATATAAAATAGCTTACTTTTGCAGCTAAAAGTAAATAAATAAATTTAATTTTAAAAATTAGCGTGATTTATTTCTAAAGATATAAAAATATATTTTGAAAAATTGTTTGTGTTCTAAGAAATGAAAGTTTTGCTTTTAATAGTCTTACTTTAATTATATTTTATATTATCGGACCCTATGAGGAGGCCCTCTTATATTTTAAGGGGGCCTTCTTGGATACCAGCATGCTCCGTGATAATTTTGATGTACCATCATCTTATAGTGGCCTGATACTTAGTCTCATTTTAGACAGGCCACCGATTTCTCTCACCCATTTTCTCATTTTCGCTATTCTGTAATGTGGGACCTGAGGAGAAGAGGTAATTAAAAATCGTCCAAAAAATCGGCCGTACCAACCATTTTTTACCGATTTGTCGCACATACTCTTTCACTCACATCAACAAAGCATGAAACAGCAAGTAAAAATGGCTTAATTGAGTTTGATGTTTGCTTTAAATCCTATTCATAGTAAAAGAAAAGATAAAAAATCAGTGAGCAACATCGGCAGCATATCGTCAAATCTAAAAAGGGACTTACTGATTGTCATATGGGATATATTTTCTCTGTGGATTTTTCTCTTCTTACCCACTTTAACTTGATTTTTTAAATTCGTTTTACTGTGCTTAAGATGCCCGTTGTAGGGTTTCAGAAAGATAAAGAAAAAAAACAGTCTTTCAATCGAAAATTTATTGCAGAAAATTTATACATTCTTGTTTTATTTTCGTTAAGATATTTTAGGGATTCTTTTTCCTGATGTTTTTGTGTTATTGTTCGTTTTGTTGATTTCTTCAAAATTTTATCTCCTTGGCATTGCAAGTGTGTGTGTTTGTGTATGAGTATATTTATATATCTTTACATGTATGTTCTTCCTAGTTTTTCGCATGAACTTTGATTCTAGGTTAATATTTTGATATGTGTTGTTTTTGTAACCGTTGTGTTGAAACTTTTATTGCCGTAATCATGTTGATGGCCGATTTTTTATCCACTGGTAAATAAAATTTAACTATATTTTCTTGTGATAGCCACAAAAATTGTGACAAACTAACATGCTCAGCTGCACTAGAACTTTAAAATAGACTCATTTCAAATTTGATAGCTTAAAATTGTAAACGTTTTCCTCTATGCTAAATAAACATTAATTTATATTGTTTATGAGTAATGAAAAAAGATGTCTTTAAATTGTTTTGTTTAATTTAAAAAAAAAAAAGTTAATAGGGAAAATGGCTTTAGATGGTTTGAAAAAAAAAATTACGTTTGTGTACTTTTCTTGGAGTAAAATATGTAGCATTAAGGTGACCCTAACTTTCAATAGTTTTATTTTTGTTAACGCCTTAGAATGAAAATATTCGATTTGATATAAAAATAAAATCTATAAAGCTTCATGTCGTTGATGAACTTTTAGAACTCACTCTAGAGTCTAGAGCCTGATAGTTGGAGTAGCGTTTTACAAAAGTTTTTCTTAATACTAAATCAAAGAAGTAATAAAAACAACGCTTAAAGTATATTTTTCAACTATCGGGCTCTTGAGCGAGTTCTAAGAGTTCATTAATCGGCTCGAAATTTTATAGATTTAAAATTTTATAATTAATTGTGATATATTTTTTGAATATTTACATGAATTTAATTGTGAGCTTTTTAGATCAATTAAGTTTGAAGAAGGCAACAAACAAAAACAACAGCAACTCTGCTTAAAGTCAATCACACAGCAGACTTGATAGATTGTTTCGGAAGGAGCTACATTTCCTCTTCAGTATTCTTAAGTGATTCAGCTGTGACCAACCCACAGTTAAAGTCGAACAAATTCGCATGAACTTTAACGTTCTCATCAGCCATTTAATCATATAACATTAAAGCAGTATCTATTTTTAGATCAAGCCTTTAACTCTACCAAGGTTTCTGTCTGTTCTAGTTGCTCCTTCTTTTAGTTTTATATCAAATCAAATATTTTTTGTTTATGTATGGCGTTAAACATTCGAGCTTAAATTTTTTTCTACTCATATGGGGGCCACTTTTATGTAGCATGGGTTTCAAACCCTTTTAAAAAAAAATTTGTTCGTTTAAATTGCAACATCTGACAGGAAAAACCAAAAAGATTAATGCAGTGAAAAAATGTTAAAACAATGATAAAAAATTAAATGGTTCGTGCAAAAATTCTATTTACGCAAAAGTTCGAAGTAAATTGGACTATTTATTGTATTGTAAGATGAAAGAATAAATGAAATTCTCTAAAAGTCGAGCAAGATCAATTTTTGAAAACATGAAAACCGAAAAAATAAAGTTTCGAGAAAAATGCAATTCACAAACTTGACATTTTCAGAAAATACGGGGCATAGCATACACAGCAAAGCACAAGTCAGTGGCTTTTTGAAAAAGTAAAATTTTTTTCAAGTTAATGAAAGTAAGTAAAAGTAAGTTCTTGAAGTAGGTAGAAACTACAATTTTGTATAGAGTCAATCACACAGCAGACTAGATAGACGGTTTCGGAAGGAGCTATCCTTCCATTTTCAGTAGTCTTGAGTAAGGAATGAAAATAAATCTTAACGAATGGTTCGTTTTTTATCTGCTCAGTTTTTTAAAGAGCGCAACCTTTATTTTGCTTTATTTGTGTATCGCTCTTCTCTTCAATCACTAACACTATCCCCAGCATGACGAAGCGAAACAGAATGGTAGCGTTGTATTAAACGAGCACAAAACATTTTTTGCTTTGTTGTGGTTTTGGCTTGCGGGCGTAAACAAAAATAAAAAATAACATATGTATGTTATTATGCCATGGTATAATTATTTAACAAGGTAACCGCGACAGTTTTTTGTCAATTGGTATTTGTCAAAAAGAACTAAGTGCCAGTTTACACTAGCCTCACTCAATCGACTCACCGAATCGAATGTAAAGTAAACATGTAAAATCGCAAAAATTTTTAAATTTTTAATACTCTTGGCTCACTTCATTCACCTTCACACTTCTAGTGTAAAGCTAGTGTAAACTAGCAGTAAAGGAGTTGTAGTTTGCTGCTGTTGACTAGCTTTGTGCTAGTTTTTTAACTTTTCTTTGATTCATTAAATTTGTTCGCGAAGTTTATTGGAATGTTTTTATTTTGCTGCGATTGACTAGCTATTTTTAAGTTTTTATTTCACATTTCTTTGATTAATTGCATGAACAGCTAATTTTGACAACTACCCATCGCCGCTCATGAGAAAATAGCCAGTCTACGGTTACTGTCTATGGTTACTGCTGCTAAAAAAAAAATTGTGATATGCGTCAACAAATTCTTTCAATGCTGCTCTGCAGAATTTTAATTTTGAAGTCGAGAGGCAGCAGCAACAACAGTCGATAAAGCGGGATACATTTGCTATTATTTTTTTTTACGACTTGAAGCAATTCATATTTTGTGCTCGTTTAACACAACGCTACCATTGTGTCTCTCTGCGGCCTGCTAGGGGTAGAAGAACCACTCACGGAATAGAAGGAGATAGAGTTTGCGGAGTTTGTGCTTTTGTAGCGCTACGTACAAGGTACGCTTTTTTCCATTCCCTGCTACTAATATTGTAATATTGAATTATTTATATACCCCCACGTTTAAAAAACGTAATGGGGGTATATTAATTTTGTCACTCCGTTTGTAACGCTGATAAGGAGGCGTGGCCGGTATGGAAAAGTATATATATATTCCTGATCAGCATCACCTCCTGAGTCGATTTAGCCATGTCCGTCTGTCCTTCTCTCCGTCTGTCCATCTGTGTCCACCATAGCAGCCGTAATTTTTAAGCTATCATAACGAAATTAAAAAAAAATTCAAAAAAAAGAAATATGAGCTTTTTATAAAAAAATGGAGGTCAAGTTCGAGTCTGAGCAAAATCGGATGAAAACCACGCCTACCTCCCAAACAAAGTGACTTAACCAAAATGGTAAGATCTCTTTAAATTCCACAAAAATCAATTTAATGACTTTTAATCGATTTCGCACAGTGTCTTAAATATTGAATATTTATTTTGAGTATTAAATTTGTAAAAATCGGATGAAAACCACGCCCACCTCCCATACAAAGTGACAACCAAAACGGGAAAATCTCTTCAAATATATTTAACAGTTTGCTTAAGACTTTATATATACTCTAATTCGGCCGTGGGGGTATTTTAACTTCGGCCCAGTCGAAGACAATTCCTTACAAGTTTTCTAATTATTATTTTTATAATAGTTTGCTTTTTTTTAAGTAGTCTGTAAGGATATTGTATACCAAAGAATTTAACAATAAATAAATTAATAATAAAATAGACTACTGAACACTGGCTTTTGTTAGAAGTCAACGATATACATATATAAATTTAAAAAATTTGTTCTTATTTCATTCAATTAGTTAGGTGAACGCTCCAGGCGAAGAATCCCAGTTAAAAAGTCTTTCAACGCCAAAAACTTACATACTTTATTGTTTTTAAATTGTGCATTTTTCTATATAAGATTAAATTTCTTTAAAGATTTAAACAAAATTTAAAATGTTAAAGAAATTTTTTTTTAAAAATTGTGTAAAATTTCAATATTCTTGAAAATAAAGATTTCAATCGATAATCAAATCTATCAAAAACAATTACAACTGAAACAGTTTTTGTATACTAAGAACTAAGAATGCTTTAATATCTAGTGAGACTTCATACATATTCTAATCGTCCCAGATGAAAAACAAGGCAGGCCTGCCGATGGAAGGCCTGTGGAAGTTGATAATTTTAATGCTAATTTTTTAAGTCTACATTTTGAAATTTTAAAAACTTCCTCTTTACTTCTAAGTGAGATGCATCAGCAAAAGTATCATGTTTGCTTATGCAGAATTCCGGTTAATTTTAAGGGATTTATATATTTCAACAATATCTTAATAGTGCGGATGGCTCAGTTTGCTAGTGCCTTAATTTTTATTCTTGCTATTTGGAATCTTGAGTAGTGGGTTCAAATCCCTACAGAGCCATATTTTTTTTCCCTTAGTGGCTTTTAGTTTTTTTTAGTTTGTTCTGTTTTTAAGTGATGTCGTTCTGTTTTTTTTTTACATTAATTGCTTATAATAACAAAACGAACGCGTTAATTTTCTTACTCTGTGCTCGTACGAAGAGTTTTATTCGAAGAGTTTTATTCTTAATGAAACAAATTTAGCGCCGATTAGTTAACAGCTGAGATGGTCGAATGGATAAGCTGATGCAATTACACTCACGCGGCCGAGGTTTAAGTCCCCGGATAATGGTAATTTCTTAAATGCCAGCAACATGGGTTGGAAGTTCAGTAGACTTGCTGGCCTCCATACCAGCTTATATATTTTTTGTATAGACATGTCCTAGGACGGCATATCATAGGACGGTATGTCTTAGGACGGTATGTCTGTCAAATGAACTGCCGTAGCAGCAATGCAGCATGCATCTCATGGTATGAATGCAGAATTAATACCGTGTGATGAATGCAGCATTATTGACGTGAGATGCATGCAGTATTGCTACTACGGCAGTTCATTTGGCTACTGGCCTAGAACATGCTTATAGAAAAACGATATAAGCGGGTATAGAGGCGAACATGTCTCCTGACCCTCCGATGCATGTTGCAGGTAGACATACAGCAGGGCTTCTTTTCCAACTGGGGTATTAAGGTATATATGATTGTGTGTAAAGAATGTTTTTTTTTTGTTTAAAGACATCTTTTAAAAATAAAGCAACAACAAGTGAATAAAATCCAAAAGTATGTTTCTTTGTTGGCTTAAAAATTCTATACCATTTTGTTGATCAAAACCAATCTCCTTAATTGACATTTTTTATTTGACAATAGGAGTTTATTTCAAGTTGACTTTTCTTTAAAACATTTGGTTCCTCTGCGACCAAGTCACTGACTCGTAAATATTTTGAGTACAGCATCAGTTGAGCGGCTTTCGTAGCCTTATTTTATATGCTGTTACAGACATTGTTTCCGATGTTGACCTTAAATGTATAAACTACTGCAAGATTTAGTACTTTTCGCTAAACGCAGACACTTTTTCATACAAAAAATATTTTGTAAACGCCTTTGGAATTAGCTATATAAAACAAAAACGCAGAACATGAATAATTAACCGCGCATTAAATTGTGTAAATATGGCTGTAGGAAGGGGAGAACCCCAATGTTACTGCAATAAGCCAAAATGCAAGAAGCGTGAAGCTAAAAAAAATTATGTTCTCAAGGTGAATTAATTTGTCGCAGTGCGAATGAAAGGAAAATTTTATGTTAAGCCGAATGAAAGTCAAAATTTTTCCAAACAAGACGTTGAAGAAGCTGACGAGCTGATGAGCAGAAAACAGAACAAAACAGTAGGAGCAATATTTAAACCCCTGCTGTGACTTGAAAGTAGGTCGATTTACAAAGATAAACAGCCCTTAAATGACGCATTCGTAACGTTAAGATAAATAAACAAAACAAAGTTGAGCAAATAAAACTGTCAGCATGTATAAGTTGATGTTTCAGACTTTGCCATAATGACTTGCACCAAAAGTGGGAGGAATACTCAAGTAATAGGTGAAGATAAATTCTTTGAGCGTCATTTGCATACCTTAACATTCGTTAAAAGTCCCAATTTTATAACATGTGGGCTTTATGGTACGTTCCGATGATTGTTTTAAAGGTCAAATTGAGCATTTGTCAAAAGTAATTTTTTTCGAATATATTAAAACCTGATGCTGCATACAAGTGAGATTAACGCTACTTTGAGTATAAGAGCGTTGGCAGCTTTAACTTATTTATTGTAAGTATCCAAAATATTGTAAGTAAAAAAATTTAAACTGCAAATATATACTCCCATAAAAATAACAGTTTAGTTTTATTGCAATATTATTTTTACATTTTTAATATTTTTTTTTATACTTTCGTTTTTAAGCAATTTTTTTAATAATAAATAATAATCAATTAATATGAAAAATAGTTTTGTTATAATTTTTTAAGAAACATCTGAAAAATAAAATCTGCCTTCTGTATTTAATCTCCCAGTATTTAATGACATTGAATTTGTTGGCTGAAGGAGTGCAAAAATAAAATTTCTAAATAGATTCTGAGAATACTTTTTTGAATGGATTTGTCATTTTAAGGGGTAACAGTGTAAAATGTTCCAAAATAAAATGTTTTTTTTTATAAGTTATTAGCTTACACCTCAAAGAATATGTATTTATCTAAAGTTTCAAGTGAAAACTCGAACGTTAAGTTCGTAAAGAGCTTCAAATGCTGTCCTGCTCTCAGCGCTTCCAAAACTTTACGTATTTTTTGTAGAAGAATCATATTCGAATTTAATTATTTTTTTTAAATATAAACTTATTTATCGAAATTTCAATTTGCTTCAAATTGCGGTTGTAATTGAGTCGGAGTGCTCTCTGAGGAGCAGTGGAGTGCTTCTTATTGATCCGAGCTTAATGTTATATGAATTCTCTTTTAACATTGCATGTCCAATTAAGAGTAATGCTCCCTTTAACATCCCAGAGGATCCATACATGATCCAAATGGATCAGCAAAGGAACATTTTTTTTGGGATTTAGGTTTACTCCAAAAGTTAGTCTTCCCTAGCTCAAGTCCTGCTCAAGATCATAAGGTGGTGAGGAAATTATTTGGCCAAATCGTGAGATTAATAACGGCATCACAAATTACGAATCGTTCTTCATTCAATTCAGAAACTGTTCTTTTATTGCGTCAGTCGCATCAGCGGATGGACAAAATACAATTACCGTTGGCTGGTTGCACTTCACGACCTCGGTGTTGAAACGACGCAAATCGAATAAAAGAAAAATTTAAAATATTTTTTCACAGAAAATAATGATAGAGATTCCTAAAAATCACATGCTCCACTTTACGTTCTTTTTTTTTCATTAAATTCTTGCCTATTTATCTTATAAAACAGTAAAGGAGCACAATGGCACAAGTGCTCACTTTTTGATCCAATAAAACAGCAAAAGAGCGCTCCCTTGTTGCTCTTCATGGTAGCTATCGCATATTTTTTTAGTGTGGAAAGTAGACAGACATTTCTAAATTGACTCAGAAGATGATGCTGACCAAGAAAATACATACATTTTTGTACCTACCACGCTTCCTTATAGGCGTAACAAACGGAATGATAATTATCATTCGCTAAAATTATAATTTTAATTATAATTACAGTAAAAAGCGTCAGTTTGGAAAATTGTTGGAATGTTTAAGCGTGCTCGTATTAGTTTGGAACTGGTACTAGCTCTTTGTGGAGCTAGTTCAGATTTATTTTTTATGTGTTCCTGCTGGGGGCTTTTGGGAGCAAATGTACAGGAGCGCAAGTCACTAGAAATAATGTTGCCAGTATTTTCCTCAATTTACCAAAAAAGTCTTTTAAAAATCCTTTTTCTCACATTAATTTAAAGAATTTCTTTTATTACACACAAAGAACATTATTTTAATAAAAAAAAAAAACAGATGCGTCGCTGGACACACGAGCGAAGCGAAGCTTTTTCGCCATTTCATAAATTTTATAATTTAATGGTTTTTTTAATTAAAAAATTTTTAGACAAAAAAATTTAAAATACCATAATGTTAACTAAAAAAAATAATATTCCCACTAGTAAATTTTATTAACTCACATTATTATTTTACATTAATTTTTAATTATTTTTTTAAATGTTAATGAAATTATTGGTTTTTAATATCTAAAATATCAAGCGTATATTAATGTCATTAATATTTCTAGCAAATATTACATCAACTTTTATCTTAATCGTGTTGTGCAAATATTTGGATAACTTATCACTCGCAAATTATATTTATCAAAACAATATTGTTTAAGGCCTAGAATTTTTATGAAATTTCTCCTTTTTTTGATATTTCAAAAGTATAGTCTTTCTGACGTTATACTTCTACAGCCGTTTTAGTAGGCCTTCGTAGGCTGTCGAGCCACAGTGTTTCGTATACTTTCATTATCTCTATACTCATTTATCTCAAAACTACTTTTTTGGGCATGGTGTTGTAGAAAAAACCAAAAACTATTCATCCGAATCATCTTAAATTTAAATATGCTATTCACAACAGTAGTGGCTTTCGCTGGAACTAGAATCAAAGTTTTATTTTAAAAACATCGTATATTTTACACTTAATAACCGGTTAAAAAAAGGCTGTTTTAAGAACTTACATTTCAAAAGCGCGTCATTCTGTCAATTTCCAATATTTTTCTTTTTAGTTCCAGCAATAGCTGCACTCATAGTGATTAATAATATTCTTGATTTAAATTTTTCAGACAAATAGAAAAGTCGAAATCTACAACACAGCCCATGCCTCTTTTCCTTGAGAGCGTCTCATGGAGCACCATTTTGAACAAGATCAACAATTTTTTAAATTAAAAAAAAAATTTTATGATGAATGAGTGTTATAATATACCTTAAAAGTTTAAATATCGTTGTCCAATATTTTAACTTTCTAAAAAAATCCTAAAAATACCTTAAATTTTCGAGCTCTAGACCACCGGCCTTGCCTTAAGTGATATGAACATTCATGTCTGAATTCGAAGATGCCATTGAAAACAATTCTGTGGAGTTTTGACAAAACAACTTAAGTCTGTCTGAAATTCATAGACAAAACAACTTCAGTCTATATGAATTTCGTATCAACTTAAAGGGTTTTGTCAATGAATTTCAAATCGACTTAAGTTGTTTTGTCAAAACTCCACAGAATTGGTATCTGTGATAATTTTCAACCCGTTCAATGGAACCTTGCTACTTTTGTTGTCTGGATAGCTAATGCACAATGCTTTTGATCGATTATTGTGATCTGCTGCATCATAGCTCACGCATTCACAATAAAATATGTAGGATAGCTAATGCAGAATCCTTTTAATAAATTCCTGTCAGCTACTGCGAAATAACTTCAGTTAATACTTTATATTGAATGAATCACATCATGACACAAAGGTTTTTGGAGTAGTGGTTAGAGTGTAGAACTCTCGATCGAAATGGTGCGAGTTCGATTCTCACTGCTTCACAAAAGAAATATTTTTAATTTTATACCCTTTTGTAATAGACGCAAGTAAAAAGCAACAACAATTCTAAGAAAAAAGTGTATGGAAAAAAGTGTTGTTTTTGTGATTTCACTCAAGCAAATCACAAAACAAGGCGAAAAAAGCTTCGCTTCAAAATGTTTCGCTTCAAAAAGCTTCAATTGACTTTAATTTTAAAAATTCATATAAAACGCGATTTTTTAAAGTTGCATTCATAACTGTCTGGCCGCAACCATGTCGTTGTCGTATCATTAAGAGAAAAACGTTAAGAGTTGGCCCAGAAATTGGCTTTGTCGTTTTCAATTTTGATGTTTTGCTCTGTCATTCTGTTTGCTTTTTATGTCATTTGTTTTTCTGTATCAGTGTTGCCGTCATACTTCGACTAAAGTATTAATAGGTTTGTTCTCATACTCGATTCATGTTGCTTGAAGTTCCTTGAAAGCGTTATTTTACAAATTTTTAAAGTTCAAGAGAGAAGAATAACATGCAAAATGTCATTCTCTAATCTATTATTAGAACTTAGTACAGGAACAGGCCTAATTACTTTACTTCTGTTTATTGTACTACATTTCGTAAAATACTGTTTAGGTAAATTTGCTGCATTTTTAACTTCAAACTAGTCCTTCTGTTATTTTAGCAAGCAGCCCAGCAGGGGAAGTAATCATTACTGAACTAGTTATATAATGATTTTTTGGCAATGGGTAGTTCCCTGTTGGATTACAACACATAAATATAAGGCATTATCTTAACATGGCTTGTAGTAGGCTGCAATGTGTAGTGCTTACATCCAGCATTACTTATAATCAATGTTATAGTATCAGGTATTACCTCTTTGGTTATTAATTTTCAAATCGTAAACGAGGATGTAAGGTTTTGAATTGATCGGCTAGATTTACAATTGTTGTAACGAACGGGGCATTTTTTTGCGACTATTTATTTAGAAATTGTAAGCGAAGGCGTAATGACATGTGCTTACAGGATAACTAATTACTGAGCTAGTTATGGCAGTTTGGTTGACAGATTCTTAAAATGTTGTAAAGGCCCCTATAGACGAGCAACTAATCGCAAAACTGGTTGATAAACTGATTTCTGGTTGACACACAGCTGTAGGTGGGTTTTTGTTTTGTTTTCAGTTTTTCAGCCAGTTTTCCAATCAGTTGCTGAAAACCAAAAAGTTTTCATTTTTTCGGCTGGAGCCTAACGAGTTGATCAACCAGTTTTCGTGTTTTTAGCAACATTAGCAACCAAACTGAAAACTTTATTTAAAAATAATAATTTTTGTGGCTGTTGCTGTGGTTTTTGCTGAAGTTCTGTTATGGGCGTTTTATAAATAAAAGGTTTTGATTTGAAATTAAACAACTGCCATTAAAAGTTGCTCGTCTATAGTGACCTTCAAAATAGGGCAACATTTTTTGAGAGAGTAGAAATATTTCTATTTTGTTGTTGTCGTTTTTCCTCAAAATTTCCTTTCATAAGATTTGCATTTATTCTGCTTTGACGAAAAGACAACGACATGTTTGTGGTCAGACACTACTGCTATTGGACTTAAACTAGCAAACCCCTTCTTCGAAGAGAAAATTCAAACAACTTTTCTGATTTCCGAAACAAAATTAACATATTTGTACATTCACTACTTTATTACGAATCTCGCCTTGAGTGAGTTTGAGTTTTTTTTTTTCATTTTTTTTTTTTTTCATTTGACCTCAGAATTATAAAAATACAAAGCTAAGAATCACTGTTACCCGCGTGATGTTTTTTCCACCAGATTTCGTGCATTTTGCTTATTTGGCGCAAGAAAAATTAAGTTTGGTTCCTGTTGCATTTTTTGGTGCTGTTTTTTAGTTTCGGAGCACCAAATGGACCTTAGTTTGAGCCTAAATATTTAATAGAAATTGATCTCAAGACATGATCTAACGATGAAAACAAACATTAGTAATTTTTTGTTAAGATTCATTAATTAAGCTTTATTTAAGCAATTTAAGATTGTATTTTTTAACCTGTGAAGTAAGTTATTTAAAAAAAAAATAACAATTGGCAATTCAGAATATAATTATTTTTTTTTAATTTAAATTGAATTTATATTTTTGTAAAAACCTAATAAATCTGGTGCATTTTTGAGGAAAAAGCGTACTTTTTCGACTTTTTGGTGAATTTTAGAATTGAAAAATTGGCAGCACTGCTTATAATCACCTGATAATGTAAAAACTTGAGCTATTAATAGTTTATAAATATTTTAGTTGTTTCAGTAAAAGTTTGTAAGTAAAATTTTTTAATAGCATTTCTTATGCATTTAAACATATTTAATAACAAACATGTAGAGTATTTCTGTTTTTGCTGGGTGGTCGATTCAATAGCAAAAGTTTTTTAAATTTCAATTTTGTATCCTGTACGAATTTTCAAATAAATTCATTTACCGAATATTTTAAGGACGTCGAGGACTAAGTCTGGATTAAAAGATCCATCTGCTGTATCGCATTTTTTCAAGAATTGCCTTATTTTTTGTTCCACTAAGTAAAATGATTCCTATTAAGCTCAACAGACGAATGAAAAATTCCTTAAAGTTTGGAATTTACCGCGAACTGGCAACACTACTAGAAATTTTTAGAACATTTGTTAGTACGAGAGACTTCTGAGAAAGAGAGAAATAAGCTTTGAGTTTTGAAGTTTAATTATAAGGTGCTTTTTTAGCAAAGTTTTGTGAAATAAAGCTTTTTGTTTTTACTTAAGAGGGAACCTGCTCCAGAACTTACAATATTTGGATTTTTTTTTTTTCTTATAAATTCATTTACAACGTGAAGAATATATCTTCAATGTTTTTTCCTGTGCTGTAGAATGTAACTAAAAATGTAATCAAGATATCAACTTGAAATTTTGCACATATATTCTTTAACGGATTGGCCTTTGCATGTACCTTTAGTTTGCATTAATTTCCAATAAAAATACTTTTTTAACAATTTATTTACAAAAAATAAGTGTAATTTGTTTTCTTTTTCTATTCAAATTTTTTTTTTTTTCATTAATAATAGGTACATACAAAGCGAAATAATTCATTTTAATAAAAAACTTTTGTTTGGTTGATTTCAGTTACTACAGGAGACTAGGCATTTTACAGTGCAAGTTAAAGGTGCCAAGTTTAAGCAGCTATTTTGTATATTTTTTTTTTTTATAAAAACAAATATCTAGTAATTATAACATTAAATGTAATTTCATTTAATGTTATAAATACTAAAAGTTTTTTGTTAAAAATGATTGAAAAAGCTGTTGTATGGAACTGGCTCCCCCCTTAAAAGAATTTATGGCAGTTGCAGAGTACTTAAAAGACAAACCTTAGCGAGGCTTGAGAGAAAAAAAACTTTTGCGACGTCATTGTTTAATTGTTGAGTTGCTTTTTATAGCAAAGCTTTCTAAACATAAGCTTTTTCACGTATACTTACTAGCAATTATAGCAGTTACAGAATACATTTTCAAACTGAAGTCAAATTAAAGTGCCTTTGTTCGAATGTTTCGGCGTTACTCAAGTATAATTAAAGCTTTACGAGAAATTTATTTAAATAAAAATTGATCTTATCAACTATAAGTGAGAAAAAAATTACTTAGTCAAAATTAAAGCTTGAACTAAGGAAAAACATTAACAAGGAAGGAAGCTATGTTTGCGAATAAAAATTGTTGAGTTTTTTTTTTATTTATTTAAATGAAATATAATTATAAAAAGTTATATTACTTTTATTTAAGGCACCAGCAGAATGCTATAGACCAAAAAAATTTTGAGTAATTTTAAGTGACACTCAGCAGTCTATGACTTCGGTTTATATTGATTAAACTAATTTTTCTTTGACATCGCTTTTATGTTTGAGAAAGTCAGCTGGTCACAGTTTATTAGAAAGCGAGAGGAATTTCTTAGAGCACATATTTTTTATCCAGTTGGTAGAGAAGTCTTATTCAATAGCGTTTAAGTGATTTTTTAAGTGGCTCATTCAAACCAAGAAATTTCTGTGAACTTTCTAATTAAACTTGTATTTCTTAGTATCATCGTCAAATTTTGAATAAAAAGTTTCTACATGACATGGTTAAGTAAAATACTGAATTTTATTTTTAAATTTTTTTATCAGGAACTCGTTGCGATAGTTACGAGTACAAAAAAAAATAGATATGTATATCTCAGTACACGATTATAACTCTTGTATAAAATTGAAATATATTATATACTTTGGCCACCATGCAAGTGCTGCATACGTAACCATAGGTCTCACAATTGTTGTAGACGTCAAATAAATCATTTTTCGGTTTGAGGTCCATGTAGGCGTTGACAGGCAAAAAGGGCACGTGATGCCCTGCCTGTAATTGAATCAAAGTGGGTGTTCCAATGGACCTGCTTGTCAAAAATCAGTCCTAAGTACTTGACCTCATATGAAAATTCAATAACTTTTCCATACAGGGTTGGTCTTACCAGATTATGGCAGTGACAGTGGATTTGCCGCTTGGTAGGCAAATTAAAATAATGCTCTTCAAGCTAGTCGTCCTAGTGTTTAGTTCCAATATTTTCTCCATTGTCTTTAAAAAGAAGGTTTACAGACTTAAAAAAAATATTTTTTGTATACTATTTGAACTCTTTCGCCTTTTTTTAAACAGTTTTTTCCATTCTTTTCAAAAAATCGTAGAAAATCAAAAAATTTAAAAAATCTTTATATATTTGGAGCCGAGGATCGTACTTTTTTTAATTATTTAAAAGAGAAGAAACTATTTAGAGGTCTAGTACAAAATTTTTAAAAAATTCAATAAAATATTATAATGGGAAAGGGTACGTTTTCTTTCACAGAGAAAAAACATACCCTCAGATTTTTTTTTTTTTTGTTTCCTCTAAGTAAAATTCATGTAAAAACGTAATTTTATTAAAATTGGGTAGCCATATAGTGCATATGAGAAAGTCACCTCAACCGCCATTGCGGTACTAAAGGGTTAATTTACTTTCTATATTTAAGCCACAGTGAGCTGTTCACAAAACTTAGGATTCAGAATACCGACGAATCTGAGAGTTTGTTAAGTCATTGAAAACCCAGTTGTCTACATGAAGAAAGCAATTTTGAGCCAGGGCTAAGCCAGTTCAGAGTAAATGTACAGTAAATTCTTCCTCCTCTTCATCTCAACAGAAGTCGTTGTTTGGGATGTTTAACCTCAGAGCGTATCTGCCAATCAGGCAGTTTTCTGTGAAGACTGCTACAATGGTACTGATGTGGTCTCTACTAAGGGATATGAGTTCTTTTGACCGCTTATGGGCAAGTTTGGACCTTCTGTTGGGCATCTTATGTTGATTTTATTGCATGATAACTCATGTGAAAGGAGTTGGCATGTGCTGAGGGAACACCAATGCTGTAGTTTATTCTTTGGTAGTGCTAGTGCGAGCGAGTTCATCTGCCATCTATGCCATCCAATTTTAAATTTTTATGTGAAAGGCTTTGTAGTCCCAACCCATCAGTAAAGATCTCAATTGAATTGTCATGCGAAAGTTTTTGTAGTCCTATTTTAACAGGGAATAGATACATCGAACTTCCTGTCAAAAGATAGTTTTTATGAGATGAAGTCGATGAACTTTTTCAAAGTGAAATTTTCTAATTCAAGAGTGCCCTAGTGGAACTTCTTTCCAATGGGAGGTGGCATCTATGCGGATGGAGCATAATATCTAATGTGTCTGTTGGAGTTGTTCTTAGTGCTCCACTGATGCACAGTACGGCGTAATGTTTTTTTTGTCAACATTTTGGAGGGCTGAAGCGGAGTTCGCTAGTTCGACACAAAATAGAATTTTGAGAATTTTTTCAGATGTTTTAAAAAGGGTTTAGAGGTCCCTCAATGTCGTTTTTTCCAAAAAAGTAGTTTTTCAAAATAATACTTGTGCTTTCTATCTAGAATGGGTACCTAACTCAATAATATAATGTTCCGTCGATCTTATTTGGAAAGAAAAATGTTCAAATTGTATTTTTGCGGACTTGAAAGAGGGGTTCCAACTTTTTTCTGGACAAGAGGGTCAATAAAGGGAATTTTTTTTTAAATGTTGCTGTTCTTTTGTTTTAAACTGAAATTTCTCCTAATTTTCAACCTTAATATAAAATCTTAGTATGCAGTTTTAAGCAACATTTAGTGCATTATTCTGTATCACGAAGCAGCACACCAACGACAAGCAAGACACGAGAAGCAATAGAATTTCGTATAGAAAAAAGTATTGCTTCTCGTGTCTTGCTTGTCGTTGGTGTGCATTTTCATTGTACAGAATAAAGCAGTTAATCTTAACTAAGTAAAAGAAAGTAACTTTAATTTATCTTTTTTTTTCCGAATTTATGCGTATTTAAAGTTTTGAAGACATGTCTTTCTTCGGTAGATTTTTTAACGTGAGCAACGATTTTATAAATAAAAGTTATAAAGTCTTCGGTATGAGGAAAACAACGTAGTAGGAGGAGAAAAAGTTACATTTTAATCAAAAACAATTAGAAAATGTTAAAGTTTTTATTAATTTTTTAACTCTATTTTTGCAGCCATGCTCAACCACCTGTGTTTATTGATTTAACCTTTAACTAAAGTAGTCGATTAGTTGTTCATCATTTAAAGTTCTGATAAATTTTAATTAGCATCTTGTAACAAAATAAGCTTGCTTTTTTAAATAAATTGTTAGTAAGTTTATGCAAAAAAAAATACCCATAAAGATTTTTTAAAGCAGGAATATGACTTCAGTCAAAAATAAAGATATGTGGGATGTTGGAGAAACCATTCCTGCTTTAATGTCGTTCGACCTCACAGCAAAATAAGAGACAATTCGACTACTTTATTTAAATTTTAGCAATGATTCTTTCCAACTCTAGCTTGCTGAAAAAGGAAGGAAGGAAGGAAGGAAGGAAGGAAGGAAGGAAGGAAGGAAGGAAGGAAGGAAGGAAGGAAGGAAGGAAGGACCCAACAGTGACAACAAGTTTAGTAACAACAATAAAATAAAATATGTACAGGTAGTTGAGTACGGTTGCAAAAACAGAGTTAAAAAAGAATAAAAATTAATAAACATAATAACATTTTGCAATTGTTTTTGGCTTAAATTACAACTTTTCTAATCGTGATACATGGCTGCACTCACCCCAAAGACTTTATAACTGTTATGTATGAAATCGTTGCTCACACTAATAAATCGAGCTCCTTCAACGCATTTGTGATAGCTCTTGCTTCGACGTTATTAAAGGCTTCTTCTTTGTCAATAAAAGCTATCATTGTATATTCCTTCTGATACAAAGATTTTTCAATGATGAAAATTATGAGGTAGAGAGCTGTTTCCACGGATTTGCCATTGGTGTTTTGCTATTGATAATGGTTTTTTTTTTATCTTAAATCTCAAGTTAATGTCAATTAATCACTCGAGGATTTTTATAAGAAAAGATGAGAGACTAATTTGTCAAAGGTCTTTTTGTTTTACGTGTGAGCTTTTGCCTGCCTTAGGCACAAAGGGAGTATTTGGGAATGTGATTGATCGTCCTGAATTGAAACGTAATCTATTTCTGAACATCCCTGAAAGTTGGTTGTTACTAAACTTGTTGTCACTGTTGGGTCCTTCCTGCCTTCCTTCCTTCCTTCCTTCCTTCCTTCCTTCCTTTTTCAGCAAGCTAGAGTTGGAAAGAATCATTGCTAAAATGTTCCTTAGTCTTGACGCCTTTGAGGTGATGGGTTGGAAAGAATCATCGCTAAAATTTTCCTTAGCCTTGACGCCTCTAAGGTTTGTAATATAATTTCACAAAAATAAACAATTTGAGTTCAAATTATGTAAAAAAAAAGTTAAGGCATATTTCACAAAAATAATTTTAAAGTACCATATATTTTCTTTAATATGACATAGAGATCATCAAAATCAATGAAACCGTTCGGATGTTATAATTTTTTAAAAAAGTGTTGTCCAAAAATTTAACTGCCTTTAACTTTTACAAAAACAATATTTTCGAAAAAAAGTAAGCAAATTTTTTCTTCTCATGCCAATATTGATTGAGCCATTAACGTTAAAAAATACGTTACTTTAATTTTTTGTGCCGATTTCACGAATTTTGACTCATTGCAAAAAGCACAAGTACAGTCCAGGAAGATATTTTGTGAAAATATATCACAAACCTCAGAGGCGTCAAGACTAAGGAAAATTTTAGCAATGATTCCTTCCAACTCAACACCTCAGAGGCGTCTAGAGTAAGGAACATTTAAGCAATGATTCTTTCCAACTCTAGCTTGATGAAAAAAGAAGGAAGGAAAGAAGGAAGGAAGGAAGGAAGGAAGGAAGGAAGGAAAGAAGAAAGGAAGGAAGGAAGGAAGGAAGGAAGGAAGGAAGGAAGGAAGGAAGGAAGGAAGATGAATTCTGACTCAATTCCTTTTTGTATTTTTTAGAGTCATTTTATAGTTTGTCCGCGTATCTGTGGATCTGGTGGTCTTTGCTCATTGAGAAGTTGTCTGCTCTTTTTTCCTTTTTACCTCAACCTTACCAATTGAATTTTTTCGCACATTAACCATGTTTTCCTCTGATTTCTAGGCTATTTGAATTTTTTTTTTTCATAATTACCCATAAATTATCACAACAAAGTCTTTCATTAAAAAACTACTGTGGCCCTTTTTTCTTTGAGAAAAGAAATCTTTAACCGATTACATTTATTTGAAAATTTGACATAATTGCAAATGCATTATAAAGAAAAAGTCATATCGTTTCTTAAAATGAGTTGAAATTTAATCTATGTATAGTTTTTAGATTATAAAATTTTTTTACATGTAAGTTATTTCCTACGAAACAAACAATAGTCTAATAAAATTTACAGCTATAGTTACAGTTGTAAAAGCTACTTTTTTCAAATAGTGTATAGATTTTAAAGCTAAGTTGATTTGATTTTTGCTTAAGTGTACGTAGAAAAACTCTTGATTACCTAAATAATGTAAATAGCTATATTTAAGCGTGTATATAAATATATGTATATTAAATAAAGCTTAATCATTTTGTTTTTATTATTACAAATTTAATTTCAGTTCTTAGCGTAGCTCTAGCTGCTATAGCATTCATTCAATCTTTTACCATGCGATATTCGCCTTAAATCTACAACTACTACCGATCCACCATTCCTCAATGTTACGATACGTTTGTGTTCTATGCCTGACAGTTGCACTATGCAACTTCTCACAGAGTTCACAAAATGGTGATTGATATCCGAGTCGATAGTATTTGCGCCACCAGAAGTAACGCATGTAGTCGGCCGGATGTGTATCTAAATACTTAAGGTACGACGCCAGTTCTTCGACGTCTCCAAAGCTTTCGGCATTGATGTATGAGTGTGGCGGTGCAAAACGTGAATAATTGGCTCCTCCAAAAACAACAGGCACAATTTGGTGCTTGAGTGCATTGAAAAATTTTTCGCTGATATAATCTGTGCAGAGTGCATTTTCAAAAGACAAATAGAACTTGTAGTCGTTATCGAGCATTTGGTCGCAGGCCTCGGAGCCTCGAGGACAGCTGTAAGTGAAAAATAGATATGATAATAAATTAGTGAATTTGTTGTGAGGGATAGTTGAAGTTTTCAATAAATATTTTCAAAATTTTAAACGAAGAGTACGTTTTAGATATCAACGCTAATGTGTTTAATATCTAGCCAATTCATACATTTTGTGACATTTGTTAAGGATATGCTATGTTGATGAAATAACTTTGTAAAAGAAGTTCCATTCGATTTTGCCATACATTAATTGTTCATACTAACAGAGCAATTTGAAAATGAAAGTTTATGTACAAAATTTCAAGTCAAAACAATATTTTTTCGAGAAGCACGTTACAGAAGATATCTTATAAGCATTTTTGATGAAAAGCATAGAGGACGACTAATCAAAGTAAATACTCATGGGGCATATTCCAGGACTCAGAGGTTTCATTTAAAACCAATGCTAATACGCGATCCAAATGTACTTTTGATTTATTTATAACCATTATCTATTAAATTAATTACTATACAGCTGATATAAAACAACAATCCAAATCATGAGATGATGTCGTTTTAAATACATAAAAAAGCTCAAAAAGTTAGGCAAACTTTTTCTTGGGATGCACAAGATACAACTCTAATTGACTTTTTTGTAACAAACAAAAACTAACACTTCAGCAGACAATTGTGCATAATAACTGGATCATTTAAATTATGTCATAAAGAAAAAATGTAAAAAGCGCTTCGAAAATCGAAAAAAATGGACAAAACTTGAAAACATCAAAATATAAATTGCGTCAGCATCCATCGCATCCTTCAGACTTAGTACCCGATATTAAAGTAATGACTCAAGGGCAAGAGGTCATATTAAGTCGAAGAATGCATATTTTAAAGGGTTAGACAAATTATACTGCGAAGAAGAGGTAACGATATTGGGAAATCTTGTACTAAGTATATCGCACTTCATGTAGGCGAAATTTTGTTTCTATTGCTGAAAATAAATATAAGTTTTGAGAAAAAATGTGTTTTTTTAAAAGTCTTATGGATTTATCTAATTAAATTATTTATTTATTTATTCATTCGATTGCTAAGCCTTAACAGGTTTTATAGCAAATTTTAAATTGTAAAATAAGATATCTTATACAATTCAAATATAAAAAGTATGATTTTGATTGAAATCAAGTATTATTAACAAACTAAAAAGTTATAATAAAATTTGAATAAATAAGTATATAATTTTATTTAAGTATAAAAATAAAAAAACGTTAAGTCAAATCGATAATACCTGACAGCATAGCAGGGTTGCGTTTTCAAGACAAACAAAGTCAAGTTAGCAATATTATAAATATCGCGTTATCAAGACAAACAAGGTCAAGTTAGCAACAATTTTTGTATCCGGACATCAGCGGAGTCGTGTGACAAACAAGGTCTCATACCCAATAAAACACCACTCCAATATGTATATATATAATATATATTGTTCTGTCTTCCTCAAGCCGCCTGGATCCTGGCTTGACAGGGTGGTTACTCGACAAACTAGGTCAACTTCACCAAACCAATTTTCATAAAACAAAGAAAACCAATTGCGAACGCAGGCAGCAAAACAAACTAGGTCTTATCGGCCACTCATAATAATATATTACAAATTGATCTAACGTAGTGGCTCAAGAGGTAAAAACTAAGACACCACGGTATCGTCGACAAATGAATTCACATTCATACTGAAGATATAAGGCAATTGAAGATCCCAGGTTTAGGTCCATTCAGATTATTTAAATGTTCATACACCAAAATTATCCATTTTAGGCTTAGGTCCACTTATCCATTTAGATTGTTATATTAATGTGTTTACAAATATCACCAGATGCATCAAATATATGTTTGAGAGAACTAAATCATAATCAACGACGGTACTGCAGGTAATCTATAATTTTATGTTTGATTGAGTCCATGGATTCAATTAAGGAAAAAAATTTTTAGAATGTAGAAGATTCGTTTTCTTAAGTAATCAAAAATTTGTTTACCAAAATTTAATCAAATTTATGTGATTGTTTACATTAGTTTGTTCATCAAAAACTTTGTTATCATTTTTATTCAATTCATCATATATAATGAATCATTATTTCATATAATTCAATTATATTTTCAAAAAAAAAAAACAAAAGAAAGAAAAATATATTATTTAATTGCCTCAATTTTGTTCCATGACGTAGTAAATGAAAAAGCAAACATTTAAGCTTTTCAATTCCTTCTTCGATTTAAAAATTCAATAGAGTTATTATAAAATTTCTTTCTTGTTCTTTCTTGCAATTGATCTTAATTAATTCTACATTTTTTGTTGAGCTCTGAAAGCATTTTTTACAGACTAATTGAACTGATTTATCTGATTTTTTTATATTCGAATTATTACTTTAAGCAAAAATTTACGAATGTATGTATGAAACATAGTACGAATACAGTTAGAAATACACAACGCAGCCTAAGAAACAGAACAGTTTCACATGACACAATATTTCTTATAGAACATGGGCCCAAGCAACAGAACTGTTTTACATAATACAGAACACCGCACAGTGGAGTTTTTACTGCAATAAATCATTTTTCCAAATATCCTGTTTCCTTAATATAAGCTAATTATATTATAGTCATATATCCAGATAAGTAAAATCGATAAACTTTTTTTGGAAAAGGGAACGAGATTTTTATTTTAATTCACGTAACTTGTGTTATATTTTTTATAATAGCTACATAGTAACATGCATAAAATTTGGCGATTTTATTAATTAAAACCATAAGTTCAACAACGTGCCTTAAAACATATTTCGAAATATTATTATTTATATTTTATATTTGTTTTCGCTGATATAAGAAAATATATGCAGTGTATTTTTTATTAAAGTCAATGAACACTTTAGAAATGGGAAAAAAATCAATCTTTAATTGAAATGTTCTATGTTATTTTTACCAATCCGGGCTAATTAGTCCAAATATCATGGTGGGACTGTCCTCTTTCTATTTCTATAAAGTGTAATTGCTCGAAACTACGACCCCGATAATAATTATAATTAATAATTAATCCCCTTTTCCAAAATTTTATATAATTTCCTCTGAACATGTGAATTTTAAAGTGCAAGCAACAACTAAAGGTAAACTAGATAAGGATTAATATTGTATTGTGTTTTGTCATCATTCTATTTGCTTTCCATGTTTTGCAACTTTGTTAACAGATATTAAGTGCAAAACAATCATTCAAATAGAGCATTATGAAATGTGTCTTAAAGAGAGGTAATTTCTTGAGAAGTTATGTGTAAAACTCGTACTTTTATTATAAAGTATATTTCATTGTTATGAATTTGAAAGAAATTGACTAGAACTAATAAACTACTGAAATGTATTTATATATTTATTTATTTATTAGATCTCAAGAACCATGATTTCCATTTTCATGAGAATCTCTAAATTTATCTTAAAAAGACTAAAAAATAACATTTAATATTTTCAGCGAAATCGGTTCACAGGTTCAGGTACCTGCCATGATGGATTTAAGCTAGGTGAACAGAAGTTCAGAGTCAAAACAGTAATTTTGATAAAAACAAAACGTCGAAAATTCTTATCTAATCTTAATTGAAAAAATTAAAAAAAAACTTCTCATAGATCTTCTTTTTTGTTATGTGTGAAATGAAATTTAACCCTTAAATGCCCGATTTTTTTGATTAACATGAAAAAATCATGTGTTACGTAACTTAGAGCTCTGAACCACTTTTGTTCTACGACTTTTTTTACAGGTAACTTTTACTTACCGTACATACAAATTACCTGGTTGGTCCTTGTCGGTACCAGTGAGAGCTTATTAAAAATGTTAAATAAAAAAAGAAAAGTAAGCAAGTATTCATTTTATTAGAAAAAATTCTTTATAAAACAGAAAAATATTATGTTGATTTTATATGATTTAAATACAAACTCTAAATGTTTGATAGTTTAAGTCATACTTGATTTTAAATACAAATTCTAGTTATTTGATAGTTTAAAATCGTTTATTGAGCTTTAGGGCAAAGTTGGAACAATTAATTGTTCTAACGAATCTTTCCAAAGAAATAACAACAACACCAACAAAGTTTTTTTCAATATGAAAAGGAAAAAATCACTAGCTGATTTTATTGCATTTTCGGCCATGCTAAAGGCTTCATCAGAAATCTTTGTGATACCCGTGCAATAATAATAACATAAGCATAAAGACAAAAGTAAAGCAAAAATATAACAACAAATGTGAGCATGCGAAATGGGAGAAAAACTGAGAAATTGACACTTCAAATCTCATCGCCTCTGTGGTGCAGTGCGCTAGTGCGCGCTTGCACGGGTTCACAAAGATTTCTGATGAAACCTTTGGCATGGCCGAAATTTCAATAAAATCAGCTAGTGATTTTTTCCTTTTCATATTAAAAAAACTTTTATTTAAATCATATAAAATCAACATAATAAATAACAAGGTCATTTAGAAAAAACTTTACAGAAAAATATTTTTAAAATATATTGGTAAATATAATTAGTTTGTGTGAAAATCTAAAAAACAGATTTTTCTTAAGTGAAACTTAAATTTACTTCACATTTTTGGCAGAACTCCTTTGATCGTGTTGAACAATTTGGATGCTTTCATCTTGGTTTTCCTTCTTTTACATAAATGGTAAAATTATCCACATTATCAAATCTAATTTGGTAATGACGTCTTTAATTTTAACGTCAGTTTTTATAATTTAAATTATTTGTATTATAAGGCTTATGTCTCGTGAATGGTTCAATATCTATAAAAAGGCTATATTTTCTTTTAAAATGCAATAAAAGCTTTTCAATAAATCTAAATATATAAATAATATCTTATATTTATAATATAAATAATATCTAAATAAATAATTTCTAAATCTATAAAATATTTCATATTTAACCGTTTTTTAAAATCTCATAAAATTTATCAAATTTCTTAAATTTTAAAAAAGAATTTCCATGAATTTTCAGGAATTCCCAAGAATTTACCTTATGCCATGTCGTTCATAAGGTAAATCCAACAATTGGTCGACTTGCGTGATTTTATGCGAACTTGGTATCAGCCACGTGACGTATCCATGAGATCCACTTCAACTATGCATTTGTTGTACTCATGAATAACATTGGGATATGGTACAGCAGTACCAGCAATATGGTGCAACATAATAATAGTTCTTTATATTCAAGCACGTTTGGATACAAAATAATAATAGTTTCGGTTCCGGTAAATCCATTATCATTATTACATGTATTTTTTTTTCAAAACTGGTTCCAAATCTGTACTCAGTTTCCTCCTATATCGTAAAATTTTAAAGATTTCGTTTTTGGCATGTGCCCAGTGTTATTGATATAGAATCTTAACAACTCACCATAAAATAAAAAGTAATATTTTCTATTTTAGAATAAATATCAGATTTTCAATAAATATATCAACCGCACTCGTGTCATGTGCGGTAGCGGAGCAAAAATTTTGAGATTGTGTATTGAAATATCAACAAATTTGTATCTTTCATTTTAGCGAAGCTGTCAGTCCAAAGTAAGAATTTAGAAAAAACTTTTGATTGAGTCTATTTTTACATGAAAAACAAACATTTTAAACTTGGACGATTAAATTCTAAATGACTAACAAAAGCATTGTCGTCAAACTTTCACTTTTCTAATGAGTGCCTACTGGTTCCTCAAGGGACTATTTGCATTTTCGATAAACTTTTGCAGAAAGTTTATTAAATTTCTATGAATAATACTTACATTGGTTATTAAATACAGTATTGAAAAACAAAATAATTTTTTTCCATTGCGACAAGGGAAAATTTTAAAAAGAAACAACTTATCGAAAATTCTCAATTTACAAAAATTACGGTTTTTGGGGGTGTAACCTCTTGACCTACTAAAATACTTGTCAAGCGAGTTAAGAGCACGTGTCTTCAAAACAAAATGGTGATACTTAGATCAGAAAACAATAGCATTAAAAAAAAAACTAACCAAAAAAATATTTAAAAGATGCGAAAAAAGTTAAAGTGGTTGGTTTCTGGCGGTACCACCAGGCATTTAAGGGTTAAAGCAAACAACCAAAATAATTACGTCATAATCCTTTGATTTTATTTCTTTTTGTATAATTCACATCAGAGAACTGCAACGAGTACCCGAATTCTGTCGGATACCCGAGTGTTTGCTGTTCTCTACCCTATCTATACCCTAGCAAAAAAGTGCTTCCAAAAGAAGCTAAAGTGGAAGGGAAAGTTTTTAATTCCATCCCTTCCACTTTCATACCCAGAAGGCATTCTTTTAGCATATGCATGTCATTGTGAGGAATGCTTTCCTTAGTCTCTCTAGAAGTGCTCCCAGAATTTTTTCATTGGAAGATTTCTTTGAGCTCTTCAATAAAGGGCTAAGTAGTTGTTTTCCAGGAGAACTTTAAGAAGGCATTTCATGGAATGGAATAGTTTTTGGGTTAGGGGGGCTAAGAAAATCTCACGGAAATTATCTATTTTCCCAATTTTCAAAGCATTTGGATTGCAAAGTGGTTGGGTTTTGTTGAGGGTTTAAAAAAATCCCTCGGAAAATATCTAGAACATATATTATAATTATATATAATTTGTTTTTTTACTTTAATTGAATTTAAATGCTATTTGAATGTCTTCCAGAAGTATTTTATGAGAATGTCTCTTGAAAGCACTTCTTGATAAGGCTAAGATGAAGCACAACTGGATCTATAGAATGTCTTCTAGAAGCAGTGTCCCTAAGAATGCATGTCATATTTGTATTAGCAATTTTGCTGGGACTCAATGAAATATGTAAAATGCTTATACTCATTCGGCTCATTATTCTATTTCCGATTATAAGTACGTACTTTTATCCGACCACGGCGAGACCCGAACCACTCAGATTCGTATTCAATCGATCCGAGTATATTATGATTGTACTCTGAGTGCAATATATAATAGCAACGTAAGCTCACATATTTCGTTTGTTTTTTATCGCAAATTTTCTGTTGGTATTTTATTGTTGTACTCTCCGAAGAAAAGAACAACAACGCTTTTGAATATTTTTTATATAAAAACAAAAAACAACACAAGAAGAACACGTGCTTTTTTTTTGCTAAGTGCTCAGAAAAAAAGAGCAAAAAACAAATACAAAAAACTCCTTTACTTCTCACTGCTGCGCTATGCTTTATATCAGTGGCAAAATGACTAGAGTGATTTGAGTGTTTGTGTCGATCATGAGTATTTGCGTTAGAACAAGGTTCATTTACAGTGGGTTGCCAAATTAACAGGGCAATATGACTTTAAAATATGAATTTATGGTTATATTATTTAATCCAAAAATGACTCAAAAGTTTGTTTTGTTGTTAAAATAATAAAAACTCAAAATTGCATTTTTAACAAGCATTCATATTACATGGCATTTATTCCAAAACATGGCATGGCAACGCTACCTGTCGTTTTTTTTTTTTTGACGAAGTTCATTTTCTTCAAAATGTTTTAAAAAGTTTTATAAAATGGTCAAGCTTCAAAAATAATTTATGTGAAAAATGTATACCAATATCTCTGTCCGATTGAAACATATCGCTAAAAATCAATCAACGCCAGTTATCGCTAAAAATCCTTAAATCTAACTCATTTTCTGTTTGATTTAAATGTCTTTACACTTCGAGAGCAATAAATTTAATGTAATATACTAATGCAAAAATTGTGAATTTATAAAAAATTTCATTTTAACTAAATGAAAGGTTGATTAATTAATTGAACGATAAATTCACATTTTAAAGGTTGTCTCTATTAGTTTGGCAACCCACTGTATAAGATTGTAGCACTTGAGAGAAATCCACTATTTTTCCGCCTTTGCTTGAACTGTCAATGTGCTTTTCTTTATTCTATGCATTCATTTTCTTGATTTCTTTGCATCCATTCTGACAGTTTTTCCGAGCTCGCTCTTAAGTGCCACAACCTTATAAATGAGCCTTGGGTAAGTATAATGAGTATCAATCAGCAAGACAACAACCATAAGTGCTTATGAACCCGAAGAAACCCGAACTTTTCCCGATCCGACTTATGATTTACTGACAGAGAGATTAAAATTTTTTTTAACCAAAGTACACAGAGAGAAAAAATCTAGCGTTCTATAATTGAATCAAGGAAGAGAGTTATTGTTCACACTGATGCATATAATTTCGTATTATAATTATCTAGTATTGAGAAAATATAAAAAAAAAACATTTGTATGATTAAGAAAACACTTCCTAATTCTAGCATATTTTTTCATTCTACGCAATTATTATCTGAAAGTAGGAATATCTTGCTTGGCTCAAGTTATATTTTCAAGTAGATAATTTTCTTAAGACTAGAAAATTTTGCTTAGGTATAAAAAATTACACAGAGAAAACAACATTTTCAAAAGTGGCAGAAACGAGCTACTTTTAAAAACGCTTAACCCAGATTTTGCACTTCCAACGTTTATTTTAATTTTAAAAACGAACATTTTAAAATGAAATAGTAAAACATTTTTTTTTCATTTTAAAAACGACAATTTTAAAATGAGATTCTAAAATGTTCGTTTGATTTTAAATAACATATACTTTTAAATGTAAAATGTTTATTTTAATTTTAGATTTTAAAATGTTGGTTCGATTTGTAACAATAAACCTTTTAAAATGCAATGGTACAACAGTTATTTATATTTTAAAAACGAAAATGTTCATTATTTCCCATTAATTCAAAAAATTTACAGAAATCCGCATTTCCTCTATTAATTAAAAAATGCTTTATTGGTTTTCAAAATTACAGTTTTATTTTAGCTATTTTATCATCAGCTATGTTTATCTCGTTAAAATTTTTTAGATAAAGGTACTGTATCCCAGCGTCTATAAAAAAATATAATTTTGTCAGATATTATTCATTTTATTTTAAATACTTACCTTTTAGTTGTGGCAGCAAATGCTTCAACTCAAACTCCTTCATTACTTTCTTGCAGACAAACTGCTGAGTGATGAAATCGAGAATGAAAAATATTTTATTTTCTGAACAAGTATCACATACATAAATCAATGAAACATATATAACAAACAACTCGTTATTAACAAGTGTTTTGAAACAAAGTATGTGAATTTTACTATATCATGGTAAAACTTTCGTAGTTGTTTTAAAAACGTTTCCTTTTACTTTTCTATTTAAAAATGTGCGTTTTCATTTTTGTATGGCGTAAAATATTTTTAAAAATATTAATTTTACTAAACGGTTTTAAAATGTGCGTTTTTGATTTTTGTTTTCTCAGTATATTTAATGGAGAAAAGCCAATTAATTTTCATTATTTTATTAAATCGTTCTTGAAAACAGATATCTATTTTAGTTTTTAACGAAAAATGTCCATTAAAGTTGTGTTCTAGTATTATTCGAGATATTGTAAATAAACAGAATGTCTGAATTTGGTCTGAGAGCAACCAGAGGCAGTTCAAGAGCTGCTAATGCACTGTTTAGTGTGGTTTGTGGGCCGTTGGCATCATTTAACAGTTATTTTACAAAAATAATGAAAATCGCAACGTTACAGTCAATGGAGTAAGGTACCGTGAAATGATTACCAACCTTTTTTTTTTGTGCAAAATGGAAGAATGGGACTTGGTTGACATGTGATTTCAACAAGACGGTGCCACATGGCAGACGGCACGCGATACCATGGACCTATTGAGAGACGAGTTTGGTGAGCAATTAATCTCATGTCTTGGAGCAGTCTATTGGACGCCAAGATCATGCGATTTGACCCCACTAGACTATTTTTTGTAAGACTACGTGAATTCTCTAGCGCACAGAGACAAGCCAGTCAAAAATGCAGCTATGGAAGATAACATTACAACTGCCATTGGTGAGATACCGGGCGCAATGCTGGAAAAAGTATGCCAATATTGGAGCTTACGGATAGACCACCTCAGGCGTAGCTGCGGACAACATTTACATGAAATAATCTTTAAAAAATAAATGGCAGGCATTGATGTATTGCTCCAAATAAATATTTCATTCACTTTTGCAAAATTTTCTGTTTTTTTTTTTTCAAAAACCAAACGCTTAAAAAAATCACCCTTTAATGGCCATTAGGTACGATAACAAAAAGTTTAACTTTTTTCAATATTAATAAAAATATTTTCATATAATTTCGAAACATATTTTCCACAAACGAAGACTTTGAAAACGCTGAAACACGGGTATTTTTCTTTTTGACCAGCTTTCCAAATCCATGCCCAGAACATTGATATTCTTCTTTGACTTCACACAGCGCAGTTCTTTAAAAGTTATAACTTCCGGCTGTAGGGTATCAGACACTGGTTACTACAGATTCTAGCATCAAAATAGGCGATGCGAGTGTTTTCTTTGTGTTTTTTCTAACGTTATCTCATTAATTCGTAAAGGCCCTAATTCGTAGTTCAGACAACCTTGTTTTATTATATTTCCGATCTAAGCCCCAGTGAAAATCTTACAGTGGAACAATTCTTTAGAACAAAATCATGTAATAATGTTAATTTATACTAAGAAAACCCGATAACGTCAGTGGATTTTCGGTTTAATCAATATTTGTCCCGAAAATCGATCGACAACTCGATTCCGCTTAATATGCAAAGAATCGTAGAATAGCCCATATGTTTTTACTTAAAAAGCTGAAATAATAATTTTAATTCCAATAATTTCAATGCAAATAGTGAAGGAATAAAATAAAGAAGCAGAGGAAGAGCTAAAAAGAACATGAGATCAGAAAAAATTTGAGGTGGTAGAAAAAATAACGTGTACATTTAGCAATACGTGGATTTAGCAGTCCTATCCATCGTCAAAGATATGGTGATTAAAGTCTTGCAAGACGTTTTGCTTATTTGTTTGAAAATATCTTCGAATACAGTTATATATGGAAGTGTACAGCAAAGATGTTCGAATACAACTTTGTAATAAAAACAATTTGGCAATCCTTTAAATCGAGCTTTTAAATTATCAATTCATGATACATTTTTGTACGACATACACAATACATTTCTACGAAATTAAAGATCAAACAGAAATAAGTTTATTTATTTTTGCTAAAAAATAGAAAATTTTAATAACATTTTTATTTAAAATTGACCAAGTTTAACTTGATCCAAGTAACTGTGATGACTAAGAAATCTGTACAAGTCCCATTTTATGTAATAAATTTTTTTCAATAGTTTCATTATTTCCCTACGAATTTGGGTTAACATTTTTGGAAATTTACAACCCAAAATATTGGTCTGCATGACAACGATTTTAGCATAGACTATTTAAATACATTGTAAAATTAACTATTAAACTATGAGGTGCAGTATAAAAATGCATTATTTTCCCAAAATATGGCTTTAGTAATCTGTATCTGTATTTCTTTAGAAAGATAAAATTTCGCACTAAAAAAACGTTTTAGACGATTTTGTGATTACTTGCCTCAGTTTTGTTTGAACTTCCGTCAAACATGGAAACCAGCAAAGAGAAAATACGTTATATTTTAGAGTTTACTTTGATAAAGGCTTAAACGCAAGCCAGGCGACTGAAAATGTGAAAAGTGTTTATGGTCCTGATACTGTAACAGCAAATCACGCACAATTTTGGTTTTGTCGATTCCGGTACGGTAATATTTATGTCAAATATACACCATGCTCTGGAAGACCAATTTTCGATAAAATTATGGAGATTGTCATTAGCATAAGAGCTAAACATTGCACAAGAGCTAAACATTGCAATTAGAACCACTTAAAAAAGGCTCGTGCCACACGAGTTATCGCAAAAAAAAGTTCATGAACCGATTTCCTATTTGCAAATCGCTGCTACATCTCAACACAATCGACTCATAAATTAATAATATAATATTTATAGTTGTCAGATATTCTGTTATAAAATAACTTAAGTAAAGCCTTTTTTATTTTATTAACTTATCTAATTTGTTCAGTAAAGTTTTCAAAATGCCGTTTTTTAAATTGTGGTTTTTTTCGTTTTGCTGAAAGAAAAATTTGACAACACTATTTGGTTATCGCATTAACCAATAAACACCTAGCTAGTGCCACATTTTTAAAATACCTAATAACTGTTGGCTTAGAAAAAAATAAATTTCTTCTTTTAAGAAAAAGTTTAAATTTTATGTTATTGCGAAATGTAGCATTTTTCATTCATAATGATTTCAATATGCCTAACAGCTGATGCAAAGGTAAATTATATATTTATGAATACAGTTATTTTAATATTCATTTATTTTTTTTAGTCAATATAAAATTGATGAGTGCAAAATCAAGTGTTAGCATTTTTTATGAAATGTTTGTTATTTGCTCTCTAGCATGTTTTGTTCCCCATTTTTGGGCGCTATTTTCCCAAGACCAGCAAAAGCATGGGAAAAATTCATGCACCACATGTTTTTCTGATCAAAATCAAGTTATGGCTTAGACAAAGTTGGACTTATATGGGTTAAGTTAAGATGGGACGGAGATGTATGTCTGAATTCATTTTTTTAAGTATTTAAACTTAAAAATTGTTTATTTAATGCTCGAAAACAAGTAATTTCTCCATAGAGTGTAACTTTTAAGGAATTTTTGAAGTATCGACGCAAACCCTCGTCGTCAATCAGCCCTATCACTGAGTCCCGTTACGGTTACGGTAGTGCGGTTATCGTAGAAACTACGAAAAAAGCCATCACTGAGTTCATTCGGTAAGCCATTCATAGAAATTTTAAATAATTTGCTACGACGTGTTTTGGTGGTTGGAGAAAATTTTGATAAAAATTTATATGTACAATAAGTGGTTATTCCTTCTGAATTGTATTTAAACATTTTCTTTGACAACCAAAACACATCGTAATAGTTAATTTAAAAATCTACGAAAGGCGCCACGAATGAACTCAGTGACGCTTTTTTCGTAGTTTCTACGAAAATCGAACTACGACGGACTCAGTGTTAGGGCTGAATATGAAATAGACTTATCCAATCTCACCTCTTTGTACCGCACTTGCCATAGATATCCACATCGATTAACTTTCCCAATTCAGCTGCCAATTTCTCACGCTTCGACAAGGTCTCACAATGCGATACAAACCAGGCCACTAACTTTGTCTTGCCCTCCAACAACTGCCATAGTTCTGTATCATTCCACGTTGTCGGAGGTTGCCGCCAGGGCGGATAGAGGTCAGGTGCTACGACTGCCTCATTGCTCTTATCCAATACGTATTGATAGGGCCAAATAATATCAGAATCCAGACGATAACTCATGGTTAAATTGTAGAAACCACTCTCATCTTTAAGTACGTGTTTTGTTTCACCCGGTGGTTCCATCAACGCAAACACATATAGTTGTCGTTCATCGCGCCTCTGTGGCACTGAATTCAATAGCGAAAATGGTTCGGCGGTATGAAACAATATTGCATCGAACATCTCCACTTCAGGCAAGAAGTGACGCACATTTGTGACCTCACAATGGTAAACGGGACAGTGAAGACTATCGCGAAAATATGCCGGACCGAGCGTATCCTCTGGCAGACTCCAGCGTTTGTCGCCAAAAAAACTGTTCCATAGCAAAATTGTGAGTGGAGCCTTTGACTCTGATTCCGACTCTAGTTCCGATCCATATCGACGCACCAAATCATACTGATTAAACTCTGGTGAGTTTTGTAAGATGTACACACCAACACCAAGCAGCGTCACTACTATGAGTGCCAGAAGCAACAACAAACGTTTGCGGCAATTCATTTTCCGATTTTCCTGCGATTTTTTCAAATTTCCCCTCGGTATGAGCGGTACTTCTGTGTCCGCCATCGCTGCCGTTCAAATAATACTGAAATGACAAAATGTTGGTTGTTCATGTCTGACTTCAAGCTGCGTCCAGCACTTAATGTGAAGCTCTATGGCTGATTAATAACTGTTTAACAGCAGAAATTTACAAACACCAACGAGGCGAGCACAAACTTACACACACACACACACTGCTGTGGCTGCAGGTGGGCGCACAGGTGAGTATTTGTGAGTGTGAAGTACAAAATATATTGTTAGTTTGTTGTTCGTTCTGATTGTTTGAGTGATTACTCAGTGCTTTTATATGAGACAACGTTAAGCAGTGTTGCAATGATGCCGAAGTTGATAACATTTGCGGCTAGTTTAGGGTGTGCCATAAATGTGTGTAAGACTATTTTGTGAACGGTGTGTTAAATGAATAAGCACGCTGATATCAAATGGTGGTAAAACTTTAAGGAAATCTATTTTGTTGTTTTGCATTTTGTTGACCGGTAGGTTAAGAAATTTTGACATTTCTTACTCTATGTTAACTCAATGGGTATGATCTGATTGGTAATCTAACGATTTCCTTGCCTCAATTTGCCAAAACTTCTGTAAATAAAAAATGAGTGTTATTCCCGCCAAATTTATTGGCTTCAATAAAATGATTATTTATTTTAACTCTTTTCTTTATAATTGTTACTTTTCTATCACGTTTTGGTATAATTTCTTTTACAGTAACTGATCTATTATATTCTAATAACTACTGCGATAGCGAAAAAAAATAATAATAAAAATAGGAGTTTAAATCTTAATGACTTTAATCAACTCACTTTTATAACCGTCATTACTTATCTGCTATTTATGAAGCCATTATTTTTTTACTTTGCTTTGTTCGTTTTTATATTCTAATATAATTGTGAATATTTTTACACGGCGAGAAATAATTTTTTTATCAGAAAAACTTTTTTGCTTCTAGAATATGTTAAATCTTTTCTAATTTACCTTAATCGCAATATATACTATTTATTATAAGCAAACTCCTACAATGAGTATTTTCTTCTCACAGTCAGTTTTTATTTACTTGAACTGATACTTTTATTCTGATTGTGGGAATTTTATAGAAGAGTGAGAACCAATAGCTTTTTTGTTTTATTTACAGTCTTTGCTGTTGAATATTTCCATCTGTTTACATAAAAAGATTTTATAGCTAAGGAGCTTTTTTTAAACTTAACGAACCCCAGAGCGTTATACCAACCCCCAATAAATGTATAAGTGTTGTGTTGATTCGGTAGATGGGTAATAGTTAGTTGGAGGATGGATAGATGGAGTAGTGTTGGTGAAGATTCTTTTAAATTAGAAGAGCTCAAAACTGCCGGGAAACACACTCGCAGGGAGATTGATCCACAACCTTAACGTGCGACTAAAAAACGAATTATCTTGATAATGCGATGTTCTGTTGGACATCAAAGCAATGGTAAAGGTGTGGGCTTGGACAGCTGCTCGAGTGGACCTGGGAGGCACACAAGCTTGTGGCGTGAGGCCATGTATCTTCATTGAACACTTCCCATGATAGTACCTATACAGAAGGCTGAGGCAACCAATATTACGTCGATGTCCAAGAGAGTTGAGAGAGGATGAAATGTTTCCATCCCCTATCAAATATATTGCAAGACGTTTAATTCAATCCAAAAGATTCAAATAAGATCTTGAAGCCACTGCCCAAATGTGCGAATTGTACTCCATTTTCATCCTAATTTATGAGGTGGTATAAATCATGCGAAGTTTAGCTAAAGGGAAATATTTTTTGCACCGTTTGAAAAAACCTAGGCACTTGCCCACTTCTTTCGACACATATGATCATTCCAAAGAAAATCAGATTGGATCTATATGCCCAAAACGTCAAGAGCGGCTGATTCCACAAGATCCACACCATCCATATTGAGGGGAGCTAAGGGGCAATCCATCCGTTTGTGAATTAACAAACAGCACTTGGTCTTGCTTGCATTGAACTCTACTCTATTGGCAAGACCACACTCTGAGATCTTTTTGAAAATCATTAAAGAGTGTGTCATTCATATTTTGCCTCTTTATCTCAATCTCCATAGAACTTGGGTGTTTTTTTAATGAATATGAGAATGGCAAATGCTGCTGTCGTCCGTAAACATATGTATTGGATTGTGCGTCAACGATAGAAGGTCATTGATTAAAACCAGAAACAAGGTTGACGATGGAACTGAACCCTGCGGTACTCCTGCGTTGATGGCGTGCTCCTCGGACGAAACACGGATCCATCGAGAAAAGTTCCTACCAATACCATATGAAACAAGTTTCGATACGAGCGTTTTATGCCACACTCGGTCAAACGCTTCTAAAATATCTATAGCCACAACCCTACTCTCGCCAAAAAAGTGAGCGCATTGATTCCATTCTTAGGTTAAGAACGCCATAAGATCACCAGACCTTCGGAAACCATATTGACCATCACTAAGCAGTTGGTTGTGCTCCAGATAGTTCATAACGTTGAATTTATTACGCTCTCCATAACTTTGGAAAGAGTAGAGCCTATCGCAACGGGTCGGTAGTTTGCAAGGTTCGTGGCATCGTCTTTTTTTGGTACCTGCTGAACATTTACTAACTTCCAACAAGATGAAAATACTCCTTTTCTGCCATTTTATACACAATTGGCAGTATGCCATCAGGGTCAGAGGCTTTGCTTATGTTGAGATTTGTAAGAACCCTTTAAACTACTCTCGTTCGAAAGTAGATCTCCTGCATTTCAGTTAATCCACACGCAACAAAAGGCAGTAGCTGATTGCTATCCGAGAGAAAAGAATTCCGTGCAAACAATCTACACTCAAAAAATTTATTAGTAAAATTTCTACGAATGATATTAGTAAACAAAATATTCGTACATTCTACAAATATTCGTACAATATACAAAGTATTTTTGTTGTGATATCTTAACGAATTCATTCGTAAAATTTTTCTAATACCTGATGTGATATCTACGAATATATTTTTTTATATACTAATGATATTCGTAAAAAAAAATAAATCAATTTGTATTAGTGCATTGTACGAATGATTGTGTACATATAAATAATAATATTCGTAAATTTCTCGTACGAATAACTTCGTAATTTCTTTCATTACATTCGTAGTATTTGCTAATGCTTTTGTACTTTTTACGAATGAAAAATAATATTAGTAGAAACAATTCATTCGTAGGTTGACCGTACGAATTATTAGTAGAATGTACGAATAATTAGTAGAGTCTAAAACATTGAAAACCGAAATCGTTCAGCCTTGTTTGTCGAACATCTATAGAACATAAGGAACTGAATGATTGTAAAGTGACTATAGCCTACTGGTAGAGTAAGTGGCCCGTAAACTAAAGTGCCTAGGTTCTAACCCCAGCGCAGACAAATTTTTTTTTTAGAATACGAATAAAGTATTCGTAATATGTACTAATATACGTCGATTCTACGAATCTTATTCGTGGCTGAAAACTACTAATAAAATTCGTAGATTAGACACAGTTATTAGTAATATTTAAATACAAATATTTTTGAGTGTATCCAATAGGTTTGCTTTATCAGCCGAGTCAGTGAAGAATTTGTAATTTTTTAAAAGAGTTGGAATCAATGACGATGTCTGATTCTTCACTCTTTTAACAAATAACCAACAATTTTGAAGAGAAGAACCTGTTCTCGGATGCCGACTTCGTGCAGAAATTTTCGGCGTTTTAAAATTGCATTACAACGATTCCTTGCCTTAATGCGAACTCGTTTAGTATTAGTATTCTTGTTAAAACGCCAGTTCTGAAATATTTTTTTTTTTGGACCTGACTGCAGGATCAATCCTGCAAGTCTCATTCAACAATGAGTGATCTTTTGGTTTAATGTTTTTTATCTTATTGGGAATGAAAGACCGCATGCCCAATAAAACATTTTCTTGTACAATGATAGCCACGACATTCACATCTATCAGCAAAACATAATTTCCAATTGAAGTTGCAATAAAAATTATTTAACGCAGTGCAATTTGCCTTTCCATAAAACCATGCAGCTTTTTTTTGGGGCTTTAGGCGTAGAGGTGCAGGGATTTGAATATGGAAAAACAGCGGAGATGGTACAATGATCCGAGTTACCAAGAGGTACGTTAACACTCATATAGGACAAAAAAGTGGGTTCCTTCCCTTGTTCAATCAATTGGTTTGATTCAGAATTATTATTTATTTAATTAATATTTATTTAGCTGATATACCCACTGTTACTCTAGAAGTAAGGTTAGGTAAGGTTAGATTGAGGCGGCAGCCGCTGTACTTGCTTAAACCATATCGCACGTACCACGGCTCACTTAGACCAATAAGGTCCATTGTGATACCGCTCCACATTTGGCCTTCCGTGCGAATGGAACGACATTGAGCTTTTGGTAAAGCTTATAAGACGTTTGTCGCTTGTCCTTGCTAGGTCTTTAAGCTCGGAAAAGAAGAATGACCCCAGATATTTATGCCTTTTTTTAGTGAACTCGGGACAGGACCATGGAAGGTGGGAGATGGTTTCTTCCTCCTCCTCGTCCCAACGGCCACTGGCATGGCTACCTCTGTCTTCCCAACGAGAGAAGGCTCTCGATCGCTTTAGGTCTAGAGTCGGCCAGATAAGCCTTGTTTTATGCATGTTGAGAATTTAGCCCATCTCGTATTGGCTTTAAGTGTGGCGTACTGTTTGAGCAGCAGTTTTACAATTGCCAACGGGATGCTCGGAGAGTTCCGAAACCATTGAAGTCACCGACGAACCGTTTCTAGCAAGCTCGTCTGCTTTTTCATTTTCACGTAAGCCCTTATGCCAAGGTACCCATATAAAGCAAATGTTAAAATATTTGTTTGTGGCATTATTGACTATAGCTGTATAGTATGTAGAAACATTGATTGGAAAATACAATTCTGGAATTTTGTCTAAATAATATATACAATAAACTGCTGTTGAGAGTTTGATAATTGATGCAATTTCTTAAGTCTTCAGAACTACTTTTTAATGCGAAAAATTGTGCAATCATTTGTTATTGTAAATAAATAAAAAGGTGTAAGTTTTCAGTCTGGCATACGGATCCGTTTTAAATTCAAGATGGACTTGCTTCTTCGTATATTTTATCGGAAACGGGTTGCGTTTCGTACCTGTTTTTGTGTACATTGGGTTTAGAAAGCGGTTGCCGTTTTATTAGCCCATTCTTGTATACAGCAACTATTGAAACTATTGAAATATTATCTACGTAACCAATTGAACCATCCAGCTGAAATTGATTACATGAATATTAACTTAAGACACCATTTTATTCACGGTCATCTTTTCGATAAAATGTGATATAAATGCAAAAACCAAAATATCAATTGACAAAGAATTGAGTGACAACGCTGATAAAGTAGTGAGAAGAAATGGAGCTATCACAACAAATAAATAAGAGGGGGGTGGGGAGGAGAAAAATATAAAGACTTTACTATTACAATTGAATACAATGACGATTTTATGCAGCAAAGTGTTTCTAGACACAAAAGTGCATCATTTGAAAACTCTGTCGTAATGCGTTTTGATATAGTATGAAAAAAATAGATTTTTATCCATAACTTTTGATTGGAAAGAGATATTGGGGTAATTTTTTCACTTAGCTTGAGACCTATTAAATTGTTTTTCTAAAAAATATAAAAACAACGTTTTGGAAAAAAAATTAATTTCGCCAAAAAATAAAAGGGTTTTGAACAAAAACAGTAAAATTAATTGTCCGCTTAACTAGAAGAATTTTTGCAAATAAATGCATTGTCATAAGAAAGGTAGTCAGATGTGCAATTTTTAATTGATTTTATTCTTACAACATAACAAGAGTAATTTTTTGAGTAAAAAGTCGATATTTTGAATCTTCTTTTTTTTAAGAAAATATATACTCTGACCTAACGGTACAGTTTAAACTATTTTTGTAAAGTGCATTTGTTGAACTTTTGAACAAACAAAGTTTGAATGAAATATATTTATAACCTGCGGAGATATTTGCATCAAAAATCAAAACTTTGGTTTTCATGTGGTTTTATTCTCATTCTTAGGAAACGATGTTTTATGAAAAAGTCGATATTCTTAAAATTTCTACAATTTTGAAGATGTGTTATTTTTTTATGTCAAAATAACAACAATTTTTTAAAATTAAATTGACGAAAAACTCTGATACTTAAAAGTATTATAATAACAAAATTTCCGTTAGTTAAAACATTTCAGAATGAACGTGGTAAAAACTAAGTATGTTTCAATTTAATCTATTGTGCACTTAACAATATGTATACAAAATTTGAGCGAAATCCATTGTTCCGTTTAGATTTGCATAAAGACCAAACAAACAAACAAACAGAAAATTAGTTTTATTACTATAGATATCAGCTAATTCGTGCACGAATATTTGTTTATTTAACCCTTTACAGCTCTTTAAATAATTTTTGCATAAGATTCAGAAAATGGAGAAAAGTATTTCTTATTCAGACATTACAAAAAAGAGGTGCGTTAATTTTTTATACTCTACAGAAAAAAAAAAAAAGTATATTCAAATAAAAAACAACAACATAATTACTCGTATAGTATATTTTAATATATATAAAACTAGCTGATCCAGTGAATTTCATTCCGCTCAGATTCTTTAGTGTAATGAAAATACAAATTCCGAGCTGCTTCATGCATTGGATCAATTCAAGTTCTTTATTCAAAAGATCTTTTAAGGGAATTACTAACTTGATTCTGAAAAAAATTATTCCTGATTACTATTCTTCATTAAATTTTGCACAAAAAAAAACAACACGCAGAGTTTTATAAGTAAAAGAGTTCAAACAATTGATATAAATTTAGATATTCGCATTTTTCTCCGCATAGCAGACATCAGGATGATTTTTTTTTTCCGATAGGTAGCAGTATTAGCTCATAAATAAGCAGATGAAATTTCAAATAGTTGATAACAAGTATTTATTTTTAAACTTGAAATAACTTGAAACTTTTACAGCATATAAATAAATAAGTTGTATATATTTTTGCAGCTCTTCTGTTCATAAACGTAAGTTTTACTAGTATATGTTTTTTACTAATTTTTACTAATACACAGTACACTAATAAGTGTACAAAATGTACAAGTGTACAAGCTTTAAAAATCGGTCAAGCCATTTTGGGCGCTAGAAAATTGTACCTCACTTTCAAAAGAAAACGGTCAAGAAAGTAGCCTCCTTAAATACAATGGAAATACCTGAAGTACAACATTGTCGATGTGTTTTAATCAAATTGCAATAATTAACGTGTCTGCCAAACTTCCGCTGTGTCACTGAAGTGCTTTATGGTGCACAATATTTTTTGTTCTATTCTCGGGCGCGTACTCGGGTTAGAAATCTTTCTGTACTACATATAAGTCTAAACCAGCTTTGTTTTCAAATCTAGCATTTGCAAAATACTAAAATATTGTTTTAATACAGCTTTGGTTTAAAATTTATTACAGGCTTGGATTTAAATATTAAAATAAAATAACAATTACCGTGAAATTCGAACCCACGACATTCAGTTTACAAGTTCACTTGTCTAACCACTGGGCTATTGCGATATGCGTAATATTAACAATAGACAAACATATGAACCAAATCGTCTAAATTGAGAATTGCCAGGCTAACTTTTTACGGGTCCAAATTCAAATTTATTATCCAACTGTACTAGAATTTAGTCAAAATTGTATTAAAAACAGAGTGTAGTACAGAATTGCTCTAAAATTTAATCCAAAAAGTTAAAAAGAAAGCTACAATATTTCTTTTGAGCATACATTTAAAGCAAATAGCTAAAAGGAAAGCTGTAATATTTCTGTAGTTTAGTATAGCAGAGTTTTAAATATGAATAAGTATTTAAAAAGTTTAAATTTTAAACCGCAAGGCTCAAAAAAATATTAACGTCTCAAACAGAAACAAGTGATAAAGACGAGTCAACCGATTCATGTGAATCCTTACTTCCCAGTCACAAAAGGAGTAATGGGCAATACATCATTAAACTTTTGAAAACTGTGAAAATATATTGCATTTATAACACTTTTGTAATCATAAATATGTATTAAATAAATAATTTGTTCTACCAATTAAAAAAAATGCAAATAAATGAGTCAATCAACTTGACCATCTTATTAATCACAACAAGATTTTGGGAATATAAAGTCTTTGAACTTTTTTAAATTACTCTGTGCCATTACTAATATATAGGGCTAGGAATTTTATGCACTAAAAAATCGAAAATATGCGCATATAACATGCACTTAAAACTCTAAAATATGCGCTAAAAAAAGGTTAAAAAAGCAATTAAAATATCTTTCTAATGTATTATTATCGGCACAAAAATAAATGTTGCATGTAATTTAACAAAAAAAAATCCTTTTATATACATATAAAATTAATTTATCAAAAAAAAAAACAAAAAAATGATGTGAACATAAAAGTAATAATTATAAATTATCTTTTCCCAAAATATGTCGCATTAAATTTAAATGTTTTCAAATCAAAAAAAAAATCATCACAAAAAATACAAGGAGCACATGCATTTATTGTAAAATTTGCATAAGATTCCTAGCCCTACTAATGACTAATTAAGGGCTCAAAGAGAGCTGTAGAACATTTTTCATCATCAGATATGAGTTTCACAATCAATGCTAACTAATGTTAAGGTTAAGCTTTCATTAAGTGAAACTTAAGGTTTCAGTGCAAGTTTAAACTCTAGTCAAATTAAACCGAGCTTAACTCTCCAAAATTGGACATTTAAACTCCGTTTAGGCAAAAAAGAAATACATTATATGATATTTTAAGTCAATTTAACTTCAAAGAATGCTAAAATATCTAGTTAAACCGAGTTTAAATGTCCAATTCTGGTGAGTTAAGCTAGGTTTAATTTGACTAGAGTTTAAACTCGCACTGAAACCTTAAGTTTCACTTAATGAAAGCTCAACCTTAACATTAGTTAGCATTGATTGTGAAACTCATATCTGTTTGTAAACCTCTGGTCAGTGGTTAACTAATGGTCGTAAAACTGGTCCTTAGTGATGTTGATATTAAATGCACAAACTTTATCTACACATTGCGATCCGAGTACTCTTTTAATGCGGTTGCTTAATGCATTGATACAAATATTTTCATGGAAAAAATTTAATTTATGAAATATATTAGTTTATGTATTCAATAATTTATACATAGTAGTATATATAATATTGCGTTAATAATATATTTATAAACTACATGATATTTTGATACTTTGTACCCGGCAAAAGTATTTGTTACGTGGATACATTTATTTTCAAAACTTCATTGAATAGGACTAGGAATAGGTCAATGCTCATTTATAAGGTTGTGGCACTTGAGAGAAATGCACTCTTTTTCCGCCTTTGCTTGAACTGTCACTGTTCATTTCTTTGTTCTATACATTCATTTTCTTGATTTCTTTTCATCCATTCTGACAGTTCGACCGAGCTCGCTCTCAAGTGCCACAACCTTATAAATGAGCCTTGGAATAGGTTATGCAACAGCATAAGCAAGCAAAAATTTTTCTCACCAAGTTAGAACATAGTGAGAACTTCAATCGATTTGAGTCGCATATTTTAGTTTACAGAAACACTTCATCTATCGAATTCCATCAAAAGTAGAATTGAAACAAGAGAGACGAGTCATTAAATTTTCTAATTTTATTACAGAGAAAGTACAAATGAGAACAACGTCACAATGACGTCAAAGTGAGAAAATCTGGTGAGAACTGCTGTGAGAAAAATTGCAGAACCGAGCTACAGTTGTCATCGTAAAAATTTGAAAATGTACTTGTCCTGTTCTCTCGCAATAGAACCAAAATGGGTGACGTTTTTTACTTGTTAAGCTTTGTCAGCATAAACAAATTGGGTTCAAAACTGTGATAGGTTTTTAGAGCTGACGATTGAGAGTTTCCAAGGTTATTTCGTTATTCTCCAAAAATTTGATTAAATAACTTCAGAACGCAAATGCTTTGTAACGTGTTGACTTTTAATAAATAATTTTGTGTGTTGTTGCCATACATGACAATAATGCTTATTTATGTGTACATCGACCGAGAAATGATTATCTTAGTCCAAGACTTGTTATTTAAGTCTATAACCCTTGTATGGGCAAACATGTATAGCTTTGATATTTTTTTACGGATCGATCTGAATCTTCACGACTTCGTGCGATGATGCTTCATGAGCAAAAAATTTAAAAATTGTGTAGATCGGATTCAGTTCGTAGAAGAAATTTTTCGGTTTAATATCTGAACATCGAAAATTAAGTACTGGGTTAAGTGGGCTCAGGCCCCCCCCCCCCCCTCCCCAGAGACCCCAAACAGTTTTCACGCATGCAGGAGATCCGTGTTCGGAAGTACTTTTGCATGTGATGTATAATAGCAGGCGTTGCACAGTGTTTCGTTTCACACAAGTTTGACGGAGAAAATTATTTTTAGATTTTTTTAGTATTTTTCGATTTTTGAAAGTTAAAAACAAGTAGTTTAGAAATTTTAGAAAAGTAAGCGTGGCAGCTCCCATACAACTTAAACACATTTTGCGCTATATCTTAGAAATTAAAAATACTACAATAACGAAATTAATGGTAAACGTCAAATATATGATTACTATCCAAATAACAATATCCATAATTTAAGCACAATCGGACAAGTCGGCGTGGCATCTTCCATAGAACTTAAACACATTTTTCGCTATATCATACAAATGAAAAATGCCACAATAACGAAAACAAAGGTAGACGTCAAACATATGGTTACTGAATACTCGATTTTACTCTTAAAAGTGGGTTCAACCACCTATAGTTCAACCACGCCTATTTTTAGTACAGTTGCCGACAGCCATCTTCTTAAGCCATCTAAGGGTTGAAGGAATCTCTTTCAGCTCAATCGGCTCAGTAATTTTGGAGACTACAGAAAACACACAGGTAATAATAGATTTAACCATTTCTATTACTAAAATAACTCAGTTAACAATGCAAAATGTTTTTGTAAAGACAGAATTCATTAGTATACTTCATAGACCCTATGGTGAATTTCATAACAGACGATTGTCATGCAGAATAAACCATTTCAATATGCAATTTCTATGGAGGTTACATTTTAGTACTACACGAAAAAGATCAAAATAAATATGATGTAAACTCACGAGAAGTTTATTCCTTTTTTATTATGAAACAAAAATATTAAATCCTCATGAATATAAAAATTTGAATACATAGACAAAGCTAGACTTTCCAAAATATTAAAAAAAGGAAATTTATTTAGCTAAAAAAAATACACTTTTTTAAATATGAAGAGAAAACATATAAAAACTGGGTAAAGTATTTTTTGATGCACAAAAACACTCATATGCACACTATTACGTTTACACCAAGTGTTCTACGGTTTCGGTGTAGCTTCTTGTTCAGAAGTTATGTCATTTTAAAGAATGTGAGGAAATTGTAAAGTTTTGAAGTACAAAAAAATTTAAATAAATATGATGTAAAGCCACAAGAAGCCTATTCTTTTTTTCTTATGAAAAAAGCATCATTACCTTGTAAATATTAAAATGAAAAGACTTAGGCAAAGCCAGATTTTCCAAAATATTTCAAAATTTAAAAAAAAACTTATATTATAAAAAAAAGATAATATTTTTATCTTAGAATAAAAAAGAGATCTAAATCTTGGAGATAAAATAATTTTTAGGTGTACTAAGAAACTTATGAACACACTGTAACGTTTACAAAAATTGTTCAACGGTTGCTGTGCAGCTTTTCGTTCGGGAGTTATGTCATTTTTAATAATGTGGGAAATCGCGATGTAGGCAAACAAAAATGCCCATTTTTCCAAACAAATTGTGTGTAACGGACTTTCGGTGTAAGCTTTTCATGTAAGGAAGATAATCCACTCAATAGCCTAAATCCTAAATCTTGAGTCATTCCGGGCTCTCAAACCGGATTTACAGATTTTTCTCCGTCTAACTAAGCCATTCGAAACACTGTGCGTTGTGTTGCGTGCTTACCATATCAACAACGTTTATTGTATAATATTCATATATGTCTATATTATTATTGTGTGTGATTTCAGTGTTTTCAGTGCGCAAGCTGTGTATAGGCTTTGCATTTTTTTTTTGTTTTTTTTTTGTTTATTGTGTGGGGAAAATTAAGAAGAAAATGATAGGCAAACTACAAATTATCTTCATACGTGCAGACGTCATACTTGCCTATACAAAATTATTATAAAACAGGCCAAATCTTCCGTTTTCTTTACATGGATCTACTTAGGCCCAGTAGGTTACGGCACCGCCACCCAAAGTGTTGCCCATTAGAAGAATGCTACGGTTAAACTAATTTTTCGGATGTAGCCTATTGGGTAGAGCTAGCGCCCCTTAAGCTAAGGAACCGCGGTAGCCCGGATTCAATTTCGAGCTGAGACAGAATGTTTTTTCAATTGAATTAATATATATGTTCGGCCGCCACCTCTCTGCAGACAATGGCTTCTTGAGAACATAAGCTGTTCGAAGTCGGCCTAAAACTCGTAGGTCCAGTCCAGTTCACGATTATTTGTGTTCAAACATTTAATAACACGCACAACACAATTGATCACTTGAAACTCGGTTAAAGTCCTTTCTAGGACTGAAATGGCCAATTTATCTTTTTTAATTTTAAACTAATATTGCACTATACGGGAAATATAGAACTATGAAAAGGCAAAATTTACAATTTAAGCTTATACCAAACTAAATACTCAAGTGTAAACATCAGTAATACTTCAAAAATATTGACAGAACGTTTGTTGCTGTTAGTTGTTTCCATATTAATAATGTGGAAAATATAAAACTACTTCGAGAGTTTTATTGTTATATAAACGTGAACTCGTCATTTTAATATGTATTATCATAAAATAAACGCGATCAATAAAGATTCTTTCAATAGATAAGATATTAATTTATTTTACTATCCGCAGTTCTTTGTTATAAAAAATAAGCAATAAGAACTATAGAACACTATAGATACGCACAATAAAAAGATACGAAATATAGAAATTAACTACATACTTACAATCTATAGAAAAATTGTGCATCATGACAAGTACACAATGTCCGGCCTTTGTAATTGGCCGATAAAGTAATGTAGACAAAAAAACAAAATAAAATCAAGCCTAACGACTCGTAGCAAGATTCTATCTTAATTTCGTGTATTGACTACTAATGAAACTATTAAACATAAAGTTCTGTCAATAAATAATGCCGCCTAATATGTAGATTTCATCGGTTTAGTTTTCAAGTAATTACAATGTAGTTAGCTTTTTATTGTTTTAATTGGTGTAAGTGTTATTTTCAATATGTAGTTTAATAAATCGCCTAAGCACATGCGATTTGATAGTAGGTCAGAAGAAACAATTTTTAACGAATCCAAAGTTCCGTGTGAAGTTTAGGCTTAGCAAAACTGCAGCTATTTGTTTAATTTGCATCGATAAGCTAAGCATATTTTTCAAATTAAATGCAAGTGCATTAAAACCCACTGAGCAGCCAATAATGTGGGTTCAATATAGAGAGTAAAATTATAGAATTCATTGAGTAACTTTTTAATTTTATATCAAAATGCATAAATAGTCGGGTTGTGAATTTGTTTTTCAAAATTAATATCAGATTCTAAGACCGCACGATCGAAAACACTCTTATTTAGAGTTTTAGCATGAAATTTTTCTCTTTTTTTATTAGAACTCTACGTTAATCTTGAGTTTGCTTGCTCAAAATTCTAGGTTAAATAAAAGAGACTTTAAATAAAAAAAATGTTCCATCTTCTTTATAAACTGTAAAAACACTCGTTAGACCAGGAGAGAGATCATCAATCATCACATTCTACACTTAAATTATTTTGTTTTTCGAACAGTATTTTATTATTTATGTCCAAAGTTTCCAAAAACACAAAGGCATGCTTGAACAAAAATTTCAGAAAATATTTTCTTGTAGTAATGAAAACTATTTTAGAACATGCCTCAAAGAAAGAAGTTCTTTTCCTTTTTTTTTTCGTTGGCTCACATGGTTTTTTACACTTGTATAAACATCGAAATTTGAGTTGATTTTAAAACAGTGGTCGGCATTCTGCCGCCTACCATACATTACGTATGGTGGCAGAAAATCTCTTTACCCGCGCTGGCGCGAAATGCCGAGCACTCACTGTTTTAAAATAGGTCTCATTCGTATGGGTTACAATTAGTAATTAATTTATAGTATGTATATTCAAAAGTTATTTTGATAGAATCTTTTTAAGTTTTACGAGGAAGTCGTTATAGCCGGTACCGATTAAAAAAATATATAAAAAATGTTACAATGAGTATATAAAATAAAAGCAAAGTTTGGAAACTCTAACTTTATTATTTCTAAGCAAAAAATTCCTCAACCTTATCCTATTCTCCGATCATGTGAATGAGCAGCCGTACTTAAGCGTGAATTCTTACTTTGCTCCTAAGGTTCACTTCTGACTCAAAACTCATACTGTTTGCTAATATTTCAAGCTTCCAAAAATAAGCTTTGCGTAAGAATTTAGTTCGTAATATATTTTATGGTTAGTAAAAATAGTTCATTTATTTTTCGTACTAACCTTTAGTTTATACAATACATAATTTTTCTTAAGTTTGTTTACAGCAACTTTCCAGAAAAAAAAATTTAAGCACAGCCGTGAACAACGTTTTACGCGACAACGTTTTAAATGCAGCAGACAATTTTTAGATACTTGTCTTTAATACATTATGGAAATACGTAGGTAAATAAACTATTTTAGTAAAAAAAAATTGTTTAATAATAATATTTGGTTAGTACATAAAGTATTGTTAATGTTTCAAATGGAAAAACGATACAGATTCAAAATCCATTGGTTGTTAAAACGTTATTCCACGTTGCAAAGCAGAGTACGATGTTTTTTAAAACGTTATTCGTGCAATTAAAGCATACCCATATAAGAAGACTTTTTGATTAGATACTTTTCGTTATATGAAAAAAACAACTTACTTTTCAGACAAATATGAAGCCATTGCAAAGACATCCTTTTTCTTTTCATCACTTACTTGAATGGGTTTTTTCTAAAAACCGGTATCGTATAATTTGCCAGATTTTGTGTTCTTATGGAGTTACCTCACATAATTTGATTAAAGTCTTTGAAAAAGCTGTTTTTTCATTTTAGTTTTTATTATAGAATTTAAAATAATGTTCCTTTATTGCACTTATGCTAAATTTTTTTGCAGGAAAAGAAGCATAGACAATCACAAATCCATATACACTCAAAAATATTTGTGTGTAATTATTTCTAATAACTGCGTCCGTTCAACGAATAGGATTATTAAAATCGACGTATATTAGTACACATTACGAATATTTTATTCGTATTCGTGCAATAACAAATGTGTATTGTACTAATACATTTGTTACATTTACGAAGGGCCATAATATCTAATAACGAAAAAAAACATTCTGTCTGAGCTGGAGTTTGAACTTCGGCTCTTTAGCTTACAGGCCACGCACTCTACCAGTAGGCTACAGCCACCTTACAATCATACAGTTCCTTACGCAGCAGATATTTTGAGCAGAAGTAATGCAAAACTTGTTGGTGTTTTTGAGTATTTTGGTGTATTGGCAATTCGGAATCATTTTGTCTATTATTTTTTTATTTTTCTGTGCAAAGTACAGTTAAATCCATATCATCCTTAGCATGTGAAATTCCATCCGACTTGTGTAAAACTCACGTCAGTTCATATAAATAAGCCTATAAACAAACACTGAGAAAAAAAATTGGTTTTATATTTTTTGTATTTCAGTACCGTTCCTATAATAAAAAAAAATGCTGTTACAATAATGAAACCGTACAAATAAGTGCAAAATATATATTTTCCGTTTTCAGTCATGTAATTACTTACTCATTTTTCATAAAATATTTGATAAATTGATGTAAAATAATTGAAGACTAATACGATTTGATCCAGCTTACAAAATATTGCGGAAATCCCATTAATTTTTGTTTAAAAAGATAATATTATTTTTGCCGAATGCATCAAGCTTTCCTTTACTTGAAACTTCGTGCCGTTCGCTTGTAAGCTACATACTTGCAAGTCGCAAGCTGTCGTGGGCTTATTTATATTCAATTACAAGCTATTCTTGATTCAAAATTATCAAGCTCAAGCTAGCTTGAACTTGTATTTTAAGCAAGTACTTGAAATAGACTTCAAGTAGACTTGTGCAGTTCTCTGTAGCTCGTTCTTGTAACTCGTAACGATCGCAGTTACCGATCCATTTTACCGATTTGACGTCACTCTGATGTAATTCTCACCTACACTGTTTGTGTAATAATCTGAATCGAGTTCTGTTCGATTCGAGCGTTCCAAATCGATAAGCTGTCACATTTTCCGATTTCACTTCAATGTAATCTTTAAAAAAAGTTGTATAAATGACAGTAATGTTGTGTATATATGACATAACAAGTACTCGCAATTTATATTCTAAAACGGGTGCTTTCGCTTAAGTTACATTTTTTAATGATTAAAATTCTTTTTTTGTATAAAAACGTTTTAGTTTTGCAACCCGGTTGCAAATATTTGCTAAGTTTTTGCTACACATGACTTATTGTGAAATCATTTACATTCATAATAGTTAGTGGAAGTAATCACAAACATTATAGCACATCATTATGACATAATTAATTTATCTAAACTTCAAATAATCACTTTTAATAGCAAGACCATCACCTTTTTATTATAAAATTTTAGCGCACATAAAATAAAATGAATGCAAGTAGACAGCTGCTTGTCATTTGACTCAATTTCGCAACATTTCATCTCGATTTGTGTTCTTTTTCATCACGGACCAAATTGTTACAGGAACGATAGTGGTCATGTTAACTGCTCCATTAAATCGCATGAGTACCTTTGTTAACAACTGTAGCTTTTTTGAAGTTTACTTGTCGAATGGTCAACTTTAAAGTAGTTTGAAAAGTTTTATGTAGTTAGATCAATGTACATTAATGCATGGTTAGTTGTAATGTCTTGTAATGTCCTTGAGCCCAACTACTTTATTGGCGGGCAAATTTTTCCAACATTGGCTTGTTTTGAGCTATTTGTATTAATGGCGTTGAATTTTCTTTCAATTTCTATCTGAGTTGTGACTTTAAATGAGCAAATGTTTTAAAAGTGTAAAAAAGCTACAGTAGCTGAACTCTACTTTTATTGCATGTTTACTATAAGACTTTTTGATGAAATGTTAATTATATTAACATTTTCTTGTGAGACTTATTTCATGTTACAAAAATCACGATATCAACACACAAATTACAAACGAATATTGAAATATGCGAACATTACACTAAGTAACAAAATAAAATTTTTTAAAAAATATCAAAGGATTCTGCCAGAGGGGAGCAAAAAATATATGTGTGTCGGCGTTTTGAAATTTTACGTCTGACTTTTTTTTTGAGGGAGAGGTGTTAAAGTTGCCCCATTTTGCACATTCTTATGGTGAATCGGCATAGGAAACCATGTGACCCTTACATTTTAGGTATAAGATGTGTTCATTATTTTAACCCCCTAACCTTTTAATTTATGTATCTTTTTGACCGTTTTGTGAAAAATGGCAAAAAAATGTGTATTATTTTAACCCGTTAGCTCCTTGTTTTCTGGGTATTTTTTGCCCTATCTTAAAAAAAAGGGTAAAAAAGAACAATAAATTTAAAAGTTAAAGGGTTAAAATGTTCCACAAAAACCTGCCTTGGTTTTCTTTGCTGATTTACTACTATAAGAATGTGCAACAGGGTGGAAGCTTTAAAATAAAATTGTTTCAGCGGAGCTGTAATCGTCCAAATTTAAAATGTCTGTTTTTCATGTAAAAATACACTTAACAGTTTTTTCCAAATTCTATTTTTGGACGATTACAGCTCCGCTAAAACATAAGATACAAAATTTTTTAAATTTCGTTACGTAATCTCAAAATTTTTGATCCGCTACTGCACATGACACGATAGTGGTTGATATATTGATTAAAAAGCTGATATTTTTTTTTAAATACAAAATAATATTTTTTTATTTTATGGTGAGAAGTTCAGATTCTAGATCAATAATACTTAAACGTGCCAAAAACAAAAAACACCCCGTATATTGAAAATGTTATAAATATAGGAGGAAACTGAGTAAAAATTTAAAACCAGAGTTGATAGTACATATAGGAATGATAATGGGTTTACCGGATACGAAATTTTTAGACTATTATTATTTATCCAAACATATCTGAATACAAGAGAAATGCTATTGTTTCGCTCGAAGCTGTATATTTTTTTTTGCTCCTTCTGCCATAATCCGTTGTAGGAACTTTGTTAATTTTTTGTTGTTGTACTGTGTTATTTGATAGCTCGTAACTTAAGTACTGCAATATCACAATGATAATAAGTGAATGGAAATCGAAAAACATTTAAAAAAAATAATAAATAAAACGATCTAATAATGAAGCGCTAGGACGATAAGGGTTAAAGTGTATAAGAGATGTAAAAAAAAATGTAGTAAATTCATACATTTTGACAATGTTTTTCAAGCATGGCAATTAAATACGCAACCCTTTTGTTGTATCTTGTATAAGTTTATATGTATATAAATATTTTATTTCCCATCACTGTATATTTAAGTAAAAGCTTTCAGAACAGATACAAACATTTTCTAATTGGGTTTATTTTACTAAATAATAATATGTTTCGAGGCACGTTCCTCAAATAAGGGGTGCGTTCATTTCTATTATTTTTTAAACGCCACAACGGCCCTGAAATAAAATGCAGAAGCATAGCGTGCCAGCAATTTGACTTCCAACGCTGTTGCTTATGATATTATCTAGATGTGAACAAATATTTGCTCGTACCTATATACCGGGTGCCGAGAACTAATAATGTCACGATAAAAATCGAGTCTGAGCGTAGCAAGCAAGCAAGAAGCTACCTACAAGTAAGAGCTACCGACAACAAAAAATTTTGGAAAAAATAAACCTGTGCGTCGAAGTACTTTACTTGCACAACAAAAACTTTAATAGCAAATTTTTATATTTACTTTTTGTGATAAAACGGAATTAAATGGCTTAATCGGTACAGTAAAATAACAAAAACAAATCAATAAAGATTGTAGCTAATAAGTACAAAAAAATATGCATAAAAGTATTCATTACCTGCTTTACGAAAACCCGAATAACTGGTCAAACATCGATCGAGTTCATCTGATGTAGAATAGTTTTAAAGATATGCGTCATAACAACAAATAGCAAGAGAAACGCGTAAACTAGAAGAGTTTTTAAAAATTGCAATAACAACTTCATGGTGAGCGGTTAGAGTTGATGGAGTTAGGAATGGTTACTGCTGACGGTTTCGCTGCAACACTCTGCCATTCTCTAAGTGAGAAACAAACCAAAACAAATTGATTTTCGATGAGTTAAAAATGGTTATCAATTAAAGTTTATTACTTTTTAAATTAAAATCGTTATCTACATTTTAACAAATTAACTGTGCTGGCGACAGCAGCGAACTCGGCGCGACTACAAATGAAATCATCAAAATGCAATAACAAAAAGTTCAAACAATAAACAAAACAACTTTATAAATTCACAATATTCATATAATGGAAAACAATAGCCACAACACCGCAAAATACAACCAGAACAACAACAAGAATAACAATAATGATAATAAAAACAAATTCGAAAGCAACGCAATAACGTGATGGCGCGAACTCTTCAAAGTCGAAACGTGAACTAAGAATGAAGCAGCCCAACCAGCAAGCAAGTTACAGCATTGCGGCCAAAATAAGCTAAAACGCGAAAGTTCAACGAAAGCAACAGTTTTCGACGTTGACGTTGACAGCGACTGCGACTGCGACTGCGACGACCACATTGATGATGATGACGACAAAGTAGACGGTAGCTGCAGCAACGCGTTCGCAACACGTCAGGCAAAGTGTCAGCGTTGTGAGAAAACTTTTCCAAAGTCGCGTTGCGTCGTTTAGTTAAGTTTGTTGAGTCTGTTTGTGTATGTGTTTTAACCCAACGCAACCCCCTTCCCACAAACGACCAGTAACTACCAGTGTGACCAGAAGAATTTTGAATTTTTTTTAAAAAACAAAAAAACAACAAAAGAATATTAAGGTACATTATTTGTTGGTAATTATCAAACTTCAATTCAATAAACATGAATTAATATAAATAAGATGTAAACAAAAAATATTATGTATCAGTTAATTTCTTATTTGCAAAATTATTTTCAATAATAATATTCTGCAAATAATAGTTATTTTTTCTCAAAGAGAAAACTTAAATTTTAAAACAAAAACATATAGGTGCTACATATACTACATATGCTCAAACTTTTGTAATTAATGATAAAAAAAAAATTTATATAAAATTTCACTTAAGTTTTCATTGAACGATTTCACTGACCTTTATCTCAAAAGCTAGTGATGCTAAAAAAAAGTAATAGTTTTGAAATCAGCGCACCGAGAATAGTCGAAAATAATACAAATATTGCTGGGAAAATCCAAAAAAAAAATTTTGTCCCCTGAGTTATTCAAGTAATTTGAAGTGAATACCCTTATTAAACTAAAAAAATTTAAAAAAAAAACAAAAAATTTTTAACTGTTTCCTTATTTCAAATGGAAATGCAAATGAAAATATTAAAAAAAAACTAAGTTAAAGCAAAAATACAACAACATATGTGAAAATATGAAATGGAAAAAAAACTGAGAAATTGAAACTTAAAGTCTCATCGCCTCTGTGGTGCAGTGCGCTAGTGCGCGCTTGCACGGTTATCACAAAGATTTCTGATGAAGCAGGCCCGAAATTGCAATAAAATCAGAAAATGAGTTTTTCCATTTCATATTGAAAAAACGTTGTTGTTGTTTTTGTTGTTGTTGTTGTTTCTTAGGAAAGATTCGTTAGAACAATAAATTGTTCTAACTTTGACCTAAAGCTTAATAAACGATTTTAAACTATCAAACAACTAGAATTAGTATTAAAAATCAAGTATGATTTTAACTATCAAACATTTAGAATTTGTATGTAAATCATATAAAATCCACATAAAAAAAATGTTCATTCATGCACTTCATTTATGCACTCATAGACGCCGAGACATACTGCGTTGCTGACTTTAATCAAATACCTGGCCTAAAGTCTTATGTAGCAGAGAAGAAAGGGAAAGTGCATAGCAAGTTCCGAAACCGAAAAGCATCAAACTACCCAAAAAAGTATTTGATTTGACAGGCAATTTCACGTGTGGTTTAAAAAGCGAAAAATTTATTTCTGAAGGAGCAACTGGCGATAGCAACTGAAATAATGGCGATGTTTTCATAAAAGAATGCCTGCAAAAGCGAATTCTGCGTTTTTAAAAAAATACAATATGCCAGTGATATTTGGCCTGCCTTGGCCCAAGAATTTTACATAACAAATGGAGTCAACATAGTGCCGAAAGACGTCAATCCGCCGAATGCCGGGAGTTATGACCGATTGAACGATATTGGGCCCATATGAAATCAAAACTAAAGAAGACGAAAAAAGCTTCAAACATAACCTAGTTTCTCAGAATGTGGAGAAAACAAGCTAAATCATTCAGCGAAAAAGAAGTCCTGGAGATGACTGATGGAGGGTGGTAAGCTCCAAAGTTCGAGTATTTTGACGTAGAAATTATTTGTCATTATTTTTAAAATTTTTTAGTTTAAATATGAATGAAACAATGTTAAGAATGAGTTTGCATCGCAATATTAACATTTAAGTTAGTTTTTTTTGCCTTATATAACCTTAATCTATATTGAAATTCTTTTTGGTTTTTGTCTATATATGAAGTACGGTGTGGCTCTTTGGAAGGTTTTGAAAATCTTAATGCGGCTCTTAATTTCCTAACTCGTGCCCACCCTTGTTCTAATGTAAATGTAGTTTTTCTATCAAGCGTCACTCATCGTTTGCATCAAAAAAATTCACAATGCAATTTGGACTCTTAAAAAATACCAGTTGTGCGCTACTGCAAATCGCGAAACATTTCCGAACAGACCCATTCATACACACCAAAGTTTTTATATATTAAGATTTCAAGATATTCAAGACAAATAATATGTAAATGTAAATTAATTATTAAATTAAAAAGTTTCATTTCAGTTCAGTTTCAGTTTTAGGAAAAAAAGATTTATTAATAGAAAAATAAGATGTATCTAATGTATAATTAAGATGTTTCATGACGCAACCAGGCGTTGAGCATTGAACATTCATCATATTCCTCGTATGGAGCTTAAGTTGATTGAAAAGTTGGGACCATATTTTTAGGGTCAACCCTAGTGTATAAGAACTCTTTGAAATTTTTACTCGTTGAAGGAGTAAGAGAGATACATATGTACAGTAAATGCTCTAAATGCGCATTTAGCTCTCAGTGTGAACTTAGCATAAGCGTAGCATTAAAAATTAAGCCAAGTTTTAACATTTAACAAATTACATATTAAAAGGTGCACCTTTAATTTCATTTCGTATTTTTAATTTAAGAGTTCCATACTGCTAAAAATTCGCTCAACCTCAGCTTTGCTAAACGGTTAATTTAGTAAGGAAAGCACAAATTTCGTTAAATCTGTATTGTGTTTGTGCTGTACTGTACAGTACGTATGATTTCCTCTATTTTCCAATCAAAATGTCTTAGGTTTTGGAATTGATAAATCACCCTTGTCGACTTTTCTAGTACATGGTAGATAATAAATTGATTTGCTTCTTTGGAAGCTATATTTTAAAAATTTAAAACTAAAACTACATCGATATTTTTGAATATTTTGATATTTTATTAAAAGTAGAGAAGCTAGTTTAAAACAAAATTTTTTGCAGAAATTTAGGCTTTAATACAATAAGGTTTTGAGTACTTTGAAGTAAAAATACATCATAAAAACATATCAAATTATGCAAAAATTGAAAAACCTCAGTCCTTTAGTATTTTAGAAACATCAATATTATTGCTTTCAAAGGTAAAATTTACTTTATAAACTTCCACCAATACATAATTAAGAAAAACAAAAAACCTGATGTTTTTTTACTATACAATTGATTGGACTGTTTTGCTTTAAAGCAATTTTCTTGGAATCAAGAAATTCCAAAATGTGTATGCTGTTCAAGCCATTGCTCAGAAATTGTAAGAACGCTTTATTTTTCGTTTGACAAGGTGCTTTCAGAGGAGAAAAATTTAAATGGTGATAAATAAAAAATACTTATAGTCATTTTTAAAGGAAATTTTTGTAATAAAGACAAAATATAGGAATACAAAAATATTCCACTTTTTATGCTGCATACTTAATAAAAAAAAAAATACTACACGAAAGAAAAATATTCCAAAATGGAATATTATATTCAACTCTGGTCACACTACTAACGCAAAAACTATGAAAACTAGTACGCGTTCGCGAGTCATGCAAAACTTAAAGCAACAACACCAACAACCACAACAACAGCAATGTAAACATTAAGTAGAAATAAATAGCTTTTTTTTGTCACACGGCCTGGTAAAAAAAAATGTTAAAACTGCATACTAAGTAACTAAGTGAGTAAAGCAAACTAATTTTGAGTAAATTACGTTAATTACACCATGTTACAAAAGTTTACATACGATTGTGATATATTTAATACATAAGATATAATAGATATAGAAGTAGTTTTGATTGATTAAGTTTTTATTTTTTCTGAGGATAAATATGCTACTAACCCGTTTACAGCCGCTTCTAAACCGATGTATGAAAATCAATGCAACTTTATTCAGGTGCAGTATAGGCAGCTCCAGATTAACACATAGCGAGGCCTGGGGCTTAATTGGACACGGGGCCTACTAAAGGACAGAGCATTTAGCTCGGATCTTTTAATTATCAAAATATTAATTTTTACGCATTTATATCTAAAAGTAAAACAATATTTGGTTTCATATACTTTTATATTTTTATTTTAAAATATTTTTACTCGATTTAACTGTGGAAAAAATTTTCTATCAACTCGTCAAAATTAATCGTTTGCAACAAATCACTTTCAATACATAGCTGCGTTTTGATGACAAACGTTTACCTAACATAGAAGATTTATTCTCTATAAACATTTGGAAAAATGTCGATCATGTCTGTGACCACAATCTTATTAAGTATTATTAATGGAACTATTGTATCATTTATGTTATGAATAGTTTGATATCTCTCACAAGAGATCGAAAAATGCATTCAAAAAATTAAATTAGACCTTTTGACAAAAGCAGCTGTGGGGCCTCTGCCTGCTCGGGACCGGGTATGCAGTCTCTCCAAGTTAACCTTAATCCGCTCCTGTGTATGGGCATTTCCACAAAAAAGTCTGCCGTGACCAAAAGTTTAAAACTTATTAAAAACTTATTATTTTATGATATTATATTAAAAAAACATTTTATTTTTATTAATTAAAGCAATTTATACATAAATTCATTATCCTTGAACATCAAATCGTCTGCAATATTTCACAAATGTAATTTTTTTTTTTTGTAAATGTTAAGTAAATTTTTCGTAAGCTTTTTGTTTTAGTAAAAATGGAAGGCATTGGCTAAAGATAAGAAATTAAATTTGATTTTTAATTACTAAATTTCATAATAACTTAACTACCAAATGGAACTACAGAGGAAATTTAAGTAACGTAACGTCAGATCAAAAAGCCTAATAAAAAAAACAGAGATAATTTTTAAATTTGATCACATGGAAAATAGAATTAAATTATTTCAAACCCTTATAAGAAAAGTTGTTTACAAAAAGTATTGCCCAATTCAGAGAGTTTTGCAAATTTTTTTAATCCAAGACAAAAAGCAGTTCCGTTTTTAAAAATATGACTCTTTTATTCTATTTTTTAATGATACTTCGTACAAATCGTTCGTAACGCCAATTTGGAAATGCCCATATACATAAAAAAGGTTTATTTTATAAAAATTCTTTAACTCTTTAGGTTTGGTCTGCAAGTGGTGATTGATTTTTAGACCACTGGTCGGAAACGATGTAAAAAATTGGCAAAAACACTACATATCAATTTTTATTTTTGATCTTTTTTTGTATCATATATTTTTATTTAATATTATATTAATACATAATATTTATTATTATTATTATATTTATAAATATTATATAATACTTAGTTTTTTATATTTCTTTCAATCCTTACAATATTTTTTCCCCATTTTCTTGAATGTCGATTTGTGCGTCTGCAGTAAAACATAGGTAAAATGTAAACTAACCTTAGCATAAAATAATTTAAGTTGACAAAAGTGTAAGTTCACATATTTGGAAGTCTGCTAAGTTTTATCTATTTTTCGCTAGCCTACAGAAAAACCTAAGGTCCTGGTCGAATTTTCTGGTTTTAAATGGATTAAAGTAATAAAATACAAAGATTCAATATCAAGAATTAGCTAAAAACATTAAAAATTATAATTATGTATTTACATTTTTTCATAAGTCTACAAAACGGTATAATTATAGACATAAATAAGGATACATTATTGGCGTATTGGACCACCTTGGCTTTAATAACATCATTCAGTCAAGAAGGAATGAAAGGAACTAATTTTTTGTGATTTCCGGAAAAATTTTATTCCACTCCTAAAATTAAACAGTTTAAAAAGTGTGAATCGAAGCTACTTCTCTTCCTTTAATCTTCTCTATCAAATGTGTGGGTGGTGATCCAGCATCGATCTTACATTATATAAGAGCCATTCTTTGACCAACCCAGAACAATGCTTGGTATCGTTGTCCTGCATGAATATATGATCACCGGTGAGTTAAAGTTTTTGAATGCTTGGACCAAATTTTTTTTTAAATATCAAAACTTTATTACAAGTTATTTTTCCAATTTCAGCTTGAGCTCCTCAAGATAGCGTCCTCGGTCCAGTATTATACCTTATATTTACAGGTGATCTACCAACTAATAATTGATTGGTGATACAGCTATTTTGAGCACCCATTCAAACCCTATAGTTGCATCCAAGGACCTAAATGAAAATCTAGAAAAGCTGGAGACATGGTTTATAAACTGAAGAATAAGAATCAATGAACTGAAAAGTACGCACGTTACATTAACTTTGCAGACTGAAACATGTCCTACAGTTATGCTCAATCAAATATATATTCCTCAAGCGCATAACGTAACTTATTATCTTCACAGACGGTTAACCTGGCGAAAGCATATTGAGTTCAAGAAAACCTAAATCAAGCTAAAGTATCTTAAGTTAAACTGGCTACTTAACAGGAGTTCAATTGGAAAATAAGGTATTGCTATACAATACTGTAATTAAGTCAATTTGGACGTACGGAGCACAGCTTTGGGAAAAAGCCAATTCTTCTAATGTTGAGCTAATACAGCGTTCACAATCCAAAATTCTACGAACTATTACGAAAGCACCATGGTTTGTAAAGAATGAAAATATCTACAAAGACCTAAATGTTACTTATGTACGTCGATTCCGTCCAACTCACGCAAGTTTTTGACCAGTTAAACAACACTACTTTTCGGATTTTTATCAACAGTACGCACTATTTCCCTCTTCATTATTTCATTCAGTTTGTGGGATTGACCATTTCTTGGCTTGCTCGTGTATGATCAATTAGTATGATAATTTTTAGTCATTGTTTGCATCGAAGGCTCCTGACATGATCCCAATGTTTTGCGAACTGTTTATAACGAATTTTCTTAAATTTTCCAAAGTAAGATAAATTTATTTTCTTTTTTGACATTTTTAAGCAAATACTTTCATATTAATTTTGCTCTTATTACACGGGGGTTACATGAGACAATACTGTAAAGACTTTATTAGTTGTTAAGCTTTGTGTTTTTGAATACGCATCAAGACATTTGGCAAGACAGTAGACAAAATAGTAAAAAATTTCCATTTTATGAAGAAGATTTTTGTTAAAACTACGAGTACGCCAAAGTGTAGCGAATTCTCTTAATATTGCATTTCATTCAATATGCAAAATATCATTCTTCTGTCCCGCAGACAGTAGCAAAAGTACGTGTGTGGGAGTATAAATTCGTGAATTTGTTGCAACTGTTTTAACACTACTGTATCGTTCAACCCCAGTGCAAACGCTATTGAAATTTCTAAAAATATGATATGAAAATCATTCGATTTTCACTCCCAGAATGAAATTAGCTTTTGTTACGCCCAAAAACATTTCGCACAAAATTTGGCGACTTCTTGAAATCGTAAAGGGCTGAGTATTAGGGGGTGCTGGATTTTAATTCATTAAATTAATGCAGGATTATTTTTTTAATGGTTTAAGGCCTAACCGAAGCTAATTTTGATCTGAGAGCGAAAATTGAATAAACTTAAAAATCTTCCTTACAAATAAGGTACGGTCTAAAGTATACTTTCGTTAAATAATAAAAATAGTGGTTTGCAGTTTTTGTGTTTTGAAAAGGTAACGGTTTATAAAGTGCAATAGTTGATATTGTATATAGATTTTTGTAACATAGTGTACGTAGAGTGCTCCTTGCATGTTCGTATGTTGTTGGCATGCTTCAATTTTCAGTACAGGCAACGTTCAAAAATTACTTGTTTTATGAGGCATAAATGAGTGGAAAAAACCACAAATAAAAACAACCAAAGAAGTTTTATTGGGTCAGTCCTTACGATGAGAAAAAAATCACTTCACAATTTTCAATGCAGCACCGACTTAAGGTCAGAAAATCAGTTGCTTTGGAGCCACATTGGCGAAACATTTTCTATACAAATTGCAGTAATGACAAGTGTTATGATGTGGTGTTAATTTTTTGAAGTCGATTACTTGGTGTAAGAATTAAATTTTTTAAATTTTACGCCAATAGGTGAAGAAGTAAATAAGAAAAAACTACGTATTTTTAAACATATTCTCTCTGTGCGGCAACACGCTGAAATAGCGTGAAGAGTAGAGAAAATATAGATATTTGGAAAAAAACGCTGAATTTGAGATAGAATTAAAACTTCGTAGTAATTTTTTAATTAGTTTTTTAAGTGTACCTGTAACTGTCGTTGTTGTAAATTTATTGTTTGGCTCATGATTTGGTTGTTATTATTTTATTCTATTTTACCGTTAAAAGGACTACTAGGAATAAAATATTTTTTCTCACACCCGCTTTACACTCACACACACCAATAAACAAGCAAACGTACACACAAGTTATGAAACTGCGATTGTAATACGTTGATAAACACTGTAATTGCACGAAAAGGCAATCAATTGTATGGCCACGAAAGTGTCACTGTGTGGGTGTTTCTATATGACTGTGTGTCGCATGAATGTGTTTGTCTATTAAACAAATAAAGCAAAAAATGGGGCAAAATAATGCAAGTCAATCAGTTTTTGACTATTTGTAAACACATATATGTATATGTATTTAGTATATCTCTTTGTTACTTTTAATAAAGTGAGCATTTAAGTCGTTAGCAACAGTAAAAATAAAAGTTAGTTCAACAACAGCAACAACTGCAATAACATAATAAACCTAGTGGTCATTACAAATTGGACACGAACTAACGTAGCTAATTAGGACCTGCGAGGATAATTTAACTCAATGCCGTGAAAAAAAAATATCCCTTAATTTATTGTATGTTAATGCTGTTCACTTAGTAAAGGTTTCGTATCCACAACTTATCTAGATTTTCTTTTTTTAATATGTACCATATGAATGCATGTTTGCTGTTAAGGCAATTAAATGAAAATACCAATAAAGCTAAAAAGTTGGTGCGTGTCAGCATTTTAGAAAATCGATTATCCTTGCAAGTCCCTACAGCAAATATAAAATTCACCTACCTGCAAAAACTGAGCATTTGCTTGCGCTACATTAAAAAGTGTAAATTTTTCGAAATGCACAATTAAAACTGTCTATCTTTTAGACATACAGATTCTGCAGTGAACACCAGGACGTATGATTAACATAAAATCTTATGCATACTAGGCCGGGTCAATTTGTACTAAGGGAAACATTTACAAAGAATATAGCAAAAACAAAATCTGCGGGCAATTGTAAGAAACTTTGCCCAAGAAACCATTGGTCTGAAGTCATCGAGCTGCCGGTAAACTAGTTCAAGTTTGGAAGTCAGAAAAAATACATTATCATGCAAATGATATTAAAAAATTATTAATATTTTTATAAAAACATGCCAGGGATGTTTTTTGGTCCGTATAAAAAACCAATTATCAACTTTAATTGCACAGATTATTTTGATATGATAAATTGAATGATTACATTTTATTTGAACCACCATTTACAGCAAATATTACAATTTTTCTTAGAGAAAATATTAAAAGATCTGATGAATGCAGTAACCCACGGAATGGATCTATTTTGTAAAGTTCTCAAAAATTTTTACGGGTATGATTTAAGCTAATTTTTCTAAACTCTTTATGACTAGCTTCTAAAGCAGAACAATCAATATTTTAACATATTTGAGCCTTCTTAGTGGTTGAGAGTAATTTATAACCAAACCTTATAATTCTTGGGAATCTGGGGCGATGTAACAATGTAACATGTCTGACTGTCTCAACCTGGCGAGGCCAGCATAATCTTTCTAAAATCGCCTCAATTCGACTCAAACTTCCACGTGGTGTTTCCTGGGCAACGTCAAAACTGACAATCGTTAGTTTGGTGGCTAATCTGAGCGGCGGGCCTCCCTAGGCTATAAATAGGTAGTGCGTCGGGTTTGAAGCACACCCGTAAAAACAGATTTCAATGAAAACTAATAAGAATAGAAGAAAACTGATCCCCAAATCTGATGACGACTTCCGCAAACGAAAAACTGATAATGATTTACGGATATGCACCTGGAATGTACGAACCCTTAATTGGGCAGGTGCCTCTATCCAACTGACTGATGTCTTGGAAAGATGCAAAGCTGATATCACTGCTATCCAAGAAATGCGATGGAAGGGACAGGGTTGCATTCGGCATGCACCCTGTGGTATCTACTACAGCGGCCATGTGGAGAAGCACGAGTTTGGATGCGGATTTTTAGTTGGCAAGAGACTACGGCCCCACGTCCTGCGATTCACACCTGTGAATGAACGACTTGCCATAATCCGCATCAAGGTTAAATTTTTCAATATAAGACTAATATGTGCGCACGCTCCAACAGAAGACAAGGACGATGAGATCAAGGAAATTTTCTACGAGTGCCTTGAAAATGCTTACGAGCGCTGCCCCCATCATGACGTAAGAATCGTGCTTGGTGACTTCAACGCTAAGGTGGACAAGGAAAATATTTTTGGTCCAACAGTCGGAAAGTTCAGCATCCACGACAACACCTCCGATAACGGAATGAGGCTGATTGACTTCACTGCAGCACGAAACATGGTCGTAAGTAGCACTAGATTCAAGCATCTCTATATTCATAAATCCACCTGGATGTTCCCTGATCAAAAAACCAAGAATCAAATTGATCACGTTTTGATCGACGGAAGGCACTCTTCCAGTGTATTGGATGTACGCACGATCCGTGGTGCAAACATTGACTCGGATCACTATCTCGTTGCAGCCAAGATCCGTACACGTCTGTGCGCAGCTAAGAATACACGCAACCCTACACAGAGAAAGCTAGACGTCGACAAGCTGCAATCGAAACAGACAGCCGATGCTTTCGCCACTCAACTCTCACTCCTGCTTCAAAGCACTCCTCCAATCGATGATATATGCGCGCAGTGGACACACATTTCCAACTCCATGCGTGCGGCTGCTGAAGAAGTGATTGGCTACCAACGCCCTCGCCGAAACCAGTGGTACGACCAGGAGTATCGCGACGCCACTGCAGAGAAAGACGCCGCCTACAAAGCCACCCTGAGACGTATTTTCAGGCGGAAAAAAAGAGAAGCAGAAAAGCGCGAGCAGAAGATTGAGATGTATGGTGACAGGAATGAGGCCTGAAAATTTTTCGAAAAAATAAGACGCCTTGCCGATGGTTTTAAGACCGGGGAATTTTTTTCCAAGGATGAAAACGGGAATCTAGTGACAGATGTCCAGAGTACACTGACGTTATGGAGGGAACACTTCTCTAAGCTTCTAAATGGCGACGCTGACAACAATCCCGCCAATAGAGATGATATTAAGGAAACCCCAATTTTGGATGACAGCGTTGAGGTTCCGCTGCCCGACTATGATGAAGTTTTGACAGCTATAGCTCGGCTTAAAAATAACAAAGCAGCGGGAGCTGATGGCTTACCTGCTGATCTGTTTAAGAACGGAGGCGAAGCTCTACTTAAATGCATTCACGAGCTTCTATGCAGAATATGGTCGGAAGAATGCATTCCGAACGATTGGAATCTCAGTGTGCTCTGCCCAATCCACAAGAAAGGCGATCCCATTCTCTGTGCCAATTACCGTGGGACAAGCCTTCTTAATATCGCATATAAGGTCGCTTCGAGCGTTTTATGTGAAAGATTGAAGTCCATTGTAAACGAACTGATCGGACCTTATCAGTGTGGCTTCAGACCCGGAAAGTCCACCATCGACCAGACTTTCACGCTACGACAAATCTTGGAGAAGACTTAAGAAAAACAAGTCGACACCCACCATCTTTTTGTCGGCTACAAAGCCACCTTCGACAGCCCAATAAGAAAGCACCTATACTCCACCATGTCTGAATTTGGTATTCCTGCAAAACTAATACGATTTTGCATTATGACACTGAGCAACACCAGAAGCGCAGTTAAAATCGGGAAGGACCTCTCCCCATCATTTATTGCCAAAAGAGGTTTCAGGCAAGGTGATTCCTTATCGTGCGGCTTTTTCAACCTAATGATGGAAAAGATCATCCGAGCTGCTGATCTGAGACGTAGTGGCACAATATTCCACAAGAGTGTTATGCTGATTGCGTATGCTGATGACATCGATATCATTGGCCATAATACGCGCGAAGTCAGTGCAGCATTTTCCAGATTAGAAAGAGAGTCAAGTCGAATGGGTCTGGCAGTGAATGCAGATAAGACGAAATACTTAGTGTCAACAAACAAACAGTCCCAGCGTCTTGGAACCCACGTTACCGTTGACAATACCTCCTTCGAGGTTGTGAAGAACTTCGTTTATCTGGGATCCAGCATTAATTCAACCAACGACATCAGCATTGAGATCAAACGAAGAATAACTCTTGCCAACAGGTGTTACTTTGGGCTCAGTAGGCAATTGAGAAGCAGAGCCCTCTCTCGACGAACGAAAATCACGCTCTATAAATCGCTCATCATGCCCGTCCTTCTTTATGCATCACAAACCTGGACGCTGAGCAGTTTAGATGAAAAGACTTTAGGAGCATTCGAGAGAAAGATTCTTCGTAAGATCTACGGACCAATCTGCGTCAATGGCGAGTACCGAATACGGTGGAGTGATGAACTGTATCAGCTGTACGCTGATATCGACATAGTCAAGCGCATTAAAATCGAGCGACTTCGCTGGCTTGGTCATGTTCAGCGCATGAAAGACGATGCTTCAGTGAAGAAAACATTCGATTCGGTACCCAGCGGTGGTCAACGCAGAAGAGTACGACCGCATCTTCGTTGGAAAGACCAAGTAGAGGACAACCTGACGAAGCTTGGAATTTCCAACTGGCGCCAGCAAGCAAAACACAGAAATGGCTGGCGCAAATTCTTAGATGAGGCCAAGACTGACATACGGTTGTAGCGCCAACTAAGTAAGTAAGTAATAATTCTTGTGAATGTTGTAGTAAAAACCCTAACACACAATTTAATGGCGTTTTGGTTTCTCAAAAAAATGTTGCATTTTTTCTGCCCTCTCTCTACCATTTTTGAGAATTCTGAACTTTTTCTACTTTTGAGGTCAACATTTTCGAGAAAATAACATGATTCAATTTAAGAAGTCACTAGTTTTTCTCAAGGGGCAGAATTTCCAAAACGGGCATAAAAAATGTTGCATTTTTTCGAAAAACGAAAACGCCACACTATGGTTTATTTTCGGAAAAAGTCTGTTTTTTAACTTCAAAAATGTTGATTTCTTAGAAAAATATTCGTCAGAGAAATGATCAAGTATTAATAAGCCGTTCACATATTTAAAATAAAATGCACGATTTTTTTTTATACACCAAAAGTCATGCAATTTTTGCATTTTAAAATTGTCCAATTTTAGTGTTTAATTGAATTCAGTAAAAATCTTATATTAAAACTTTTTCATTGGTTTTCTTTTTAACACCATTAAATGTGTATTTGTCTTTAATTCAGAAGAAAAACATTTATAATAATACGATTCGTTTTTAAAATGTTCACATTTCATTGCATAAAATTAAAAAAAAAATTGAGTTTGCGTGGAGCATTTCTTTATTAGCGCAGGTTCATTGGTGTCTATTGAAAGATTAGAGTGTCTTCTTTTATTTATGAAAAAAAGCAGCTGCCAATATTTGCCATTTGGTGAATTATGTTAATTTTATCTTAATGTTAATTTTATGTTCATTTTTCAAAAAGTGTTCAATGACACCTAAACTAGAAGAGAGAGAGCAAAACGCATTTCGAGTCACCCGGACAATATTATGGCGATCATTTTAATGCATGAATTGTTATCGTCCGATGCGTAGTTTGGATTTTATGGCGAACTTTATGTCGAAAAAACGAAAAAAAAATTACACAAAAGAGACATATAAAAATAAAATATTATTTTAAAAATTTATTGCAAGGATGCAGTCTAGTAGGTAGAGGTTTAACAAACATATTGGAGAATAAATCGTCATTTTATGATGAAAAAATAAAAAAAAAAACGAAAACTATTTCACCAAAAGGGAAAATAGTACTTGAAATTGAAGTTAAATTTATTTACAAATAATTTCCTTTTTAGGAATGCAGTCATGTGGGTATAGTAATTACAAACATTTTGGTGTATAAATCATCCTTGTAGAATGTATGGTTTGGGAGTTATGACGAAAAAAATATGATTTTTACAGATTGTAATTTATACAATTTTAAAAAAAGAAACTGTATGATATTTTAAATTTTTACCAAAAAAAAATAATACTTATTGTTACCAAAATCTGGTAAAAAAAATTTCCGTCCTCGACTCTGTCAAAAGTTACATAATTTTTTTTAAAAACTATATGTTTGCCCACTGTGCGCCATAAGAAAAACTACGATGATATCAGAAGTTTTTAACTCGAGAAATCTTCGATCTGGCTGAAAACAACTCATTTCGACACATATCGACTCCACCTAGCAAGAAGAAGATGCATAAATATTAACAAAAAAATTAAAATTTTTGGTGAAAGAAGTTTGAGACCAAATTTTGGGATTGACTAAAAAAATACATAGTTTTACACATACTTAAAAAATAAATAAAAAATATTAAATGTTTTTATTTTGTACTTGTGCTTGAATCTTTATTAAAAAAATTGTTATACAGTAAAGGCAAAAAGTATTAGATTTATGAAAAAACCTATTTAATTTATCAAAAAGTGGTCGTTTTTGAATCAATAACGCATTTGCATAAAACAAATACATATATATTTAAAATTAATTTAAATACGTTTTTTATTTAAATTGTGCACGCATTTCATTTAAACTTTTTTAAATTTCTTATAAAATTCGTTTAGTGAAAGACGAAATCAGAAAAACAACTTAAATGAAAATAAGCATGAACAAAGTTTTTTGGAGAAAATATTTTATTTATCCACGTACAAATTGAATTCATGCACGGGAGTGAATAGTTTCAGCATTCGTTATTTCTCTCAGTGTATTTTCATATAAATTTGCCTATTTCCACCAAAAAATGCTCCAGGGAACAGGTCATAAAATCATTATTTTTTAGTTTTGGCTTCCCAAATTTTGAGAATGTGTTGAGAAAGACATTAAAAATAAAAAAAATATAAAAAATGTCCTTTTGTTTGATTGCTTTTGAAACTTTTTGGAAAATTTTTTATTTTTTCATATAAATTTGAAAAGCAGCCATAAAATCCTTAGTCTAATGTAGTCTTAGACCAAATTTTGGGAATGTGTTAAGAAAGGCGTATTTTAACAATTACTTAAAAATTAAAAAAAAACAAAAACGCTTTTTTCTTTAATTGTATATAGAAATTTAGAATTTTTTGGAGATCTTGGACCTTTTTTGTGGTATTTAAAAAATTTTTTAATTAACTTTAAAAATATTTTTTAGCAAGAACTTGTGAAAAATATTTTTGTTAAAATTTTGCATATGAATTATACTGAAATGTTTGTGTTTTTGGAAAATTTTCAGATCAAGACTATAATTAAGAATAATTTCGTTAAATTTTCAAGGCAGCATATAAAGACGATAACTACGACGTATTGAAAGATATCAAATAATTCTTTTAAATTCACATTACTTAGACTCCTAGCTACTTACTTTAACAAATTTATGACCTTTTTCAAATATCTACTTTTGGCCACCTCGTTACACAGTGCGGCGTTTAAAGTTGTGGAAAAGCTAAGAGCGCTCGAATAGCATGATATGATTTGGAATACTTTGCTCCAGGAATACTTACCATTCAAATTTTCACTTGAAACTTGAGATACATATTCTTTGGGATATTTTTTTTTTAACTTTTACACTGTAACAAGGGATTGAAAAAATTATGTTAAACTTAACCACTTTTCTTTGTTTTTTTGAAGCTAGGCATCATTGGCCGCATTCAGCGCAGACAACTGTTGTGAACTGTAATGGTAGCACTACCTTAGTTCACGATGTTTTTCTCTGAATGTGTTGCTATTCTACACGTCAGAAGTTAGATTCAATTAAATTTTTATGTAAATTTAATTCAATTGCAAAGGTTTCTCACTTAAATTTGCTGCGTTCTTTCTGCGTTTATTAATTTAACAGCGTCAGTAACAGCATCTGACAGTTAAGCAAACAGTTGTGTTTATGTAGCATAGAATTTGTTCGCTCGATTAAAAGGCGTTCGCTACTTTATCAGTTTTAGTTAGCGCTACCAAATTTGTACCATTCAGCGAATTTTTACACAACAGTTGCCAACTGTTGTCTGCGCTGAATGCGGCCATTGTTTCAAAGACAAAGTCTGTAACTTAAAAAATTTTTTCTTCAAAATCATATTTGTATACGAAGAATAAAGGCCCAATTATAATAGACGTAATGTAAAGTAACGTAATGTTGTCAACTGTCATCGTGACGGGGCGTAATGTAAGAAAACGTTGTAGCAATTATAATAGGCAGTAGCCAGACAGTTGTTTGTCGTAAATAATTGCACGTTCCTGTACAAATATAATTAAATCTTCGTTATCTATAGCTGTGGATACATAAACTATCACATTAATAACGAAAACTCAACAAAAAGCGTAGTTCAACAATGTAAAATAGCGCAATAATCGAATCTAACCTCAATGTTTAGTTGTTCTTTGAACAGACGTAATGTAAAGTAACGTAGAAATCGAAATCCAACGGATCTTTACGTTCCGTTACATTGCGTTACTTCTAACTTCTATTATAATCACTTGTATAAGAAAAGTATTGATTGAAACAGTAAGTGACAGAACACACTGCTGCAGTGACATTTCAGTACATTACGTTACGTCTATTATAACTGGGCCTTAAGGAAAAAACAAACTATAAACGAAAAGTAACGCACGAAGGATGACAACGAAGGAAAAGATAAAAATAACAGTTTCTTTCACTGGAAAGTAATTTTGTGCGCTTCAGTGAGTTGGGTGAATACTCGAAAATGAAAATTTATTTAAAGCATAGTTGTAGATTTAAAATAAAAAGGTCAATATTTCAATAATTTGTTTCTTTCTTTTGCAGAATCGAATTTTTGAAGTGAAAACTTCTTTAGGCGCGTTGACCGATTTTGGTAGAGGGTAAATCATTCGTTTGCATCATCGTATTTTTCCAAGGAATTCGTCATTCGGCCGCAAGCTCACAAAGAAATCACTTGGCAACTCCTGAAATTAATGCATATAATCTGTTTGTTAGTATATAAATACTTAAGTTAGGTTGCAATAAGATGTTTGCAACCAAAACCAATTATTAATTCGGATTATATGTATATATATATGCCTTTAAAGTTTGGCAATTTCTTCAGTTGTTGTATTTGTCAACATTTTTGAAAAATTTGCTTTTACTCAAACAGCTGCTATTCATGGTGAGATTTAGAAATGGATCGATCTTCTTCTCTTTCTGCTTTTTTCTGCTGGAACTTCGTTTGCAAACAAGAAAAATAATGTATGCATTGAGTGTTTTAACATTTTAATCTTTAAGTTGTGATAAAGGAATATGTTGAACATTCAAATAATTACATGCATGCTCTTATTTTATTACATATCGTCAAAAAAAGTTTGAGAATTTTCAGACTTGTTGTATTTGTCAGTGGCTTTTTATTTTCACCACTGCGGCATTTTATATTCAGAGTTGTCAACTATGGCTGTGTGTCAATCAGTCGTGGTAGGATAGAAAATATCAAGTTGAATAAAATTTGTGTGTGTTGAAATAAAATTGTCTTTTTTGCTGTGTCAAATGGACGACGAAATTTTGACAATACAAATTTTGACATTTCGGTCGTATTTTAGCGCAAATATTTTATTTTATTTGCATTTTATCAATTTGCGACATATTTAATTCGAGAGCTTGTACTTGCAACATATTTCGTAAACTTGTAATATTGTAAACTTAAAAAATAACAAATTAATGAAAAAAATGAACGAAAGTGCTTGAGTTTGTGTCTGCCTGTGTGTGGGCCAACGGTCTCCAACATCAGCAAGTGCAGCAAAGTTAAATTGGCTTTCTTTGCTGGCGAGCGTCCTCCAAGTGCCACCGCCAGCAAGGGCAGTGCAAAATTTGTTGCTAGCCAACATCCTCTAAGTGCCATCACCAGTAGCACAAGCAAGTGCTAAGTGCTTGCTAGCAGGCAAACAGAAAATGTAGCATGCAAAGTGCTGTATATTTTACGCCGTCAATTCGGTTCATCCCCTCTAACGCTGCGCAACCGCTGGGATCTTCTAATTCTCTTTGCGTTGTTGTAAATTTGCTAAGTAGTTATTGTTGTACAGTAAGCTTTAATTTTTTGTGGATGCTTATTTGTAGCTACAGTCAGCACATGACATCGAATTAATTTAGAAAACAGTTTATACATATGAATTAAAGAATATATATAATATTGGCAAATCTATTTGTTTATAATATATATAATAATATATATATATATGTATTTCCGATACGGTAACACTTTTACTAAAAACAAGTAGATTTACCAATATTATATATATTCTATCTAGTTCATATATATATAGTTCATATATATGAACAATTTAGCTCATTGAAGAAATTTCAAGAATATTTATGTATATTTATAAAGTAAATATACAGACTTTAAAACAACGAGAATTTTATCCAGAAATACTGTAGACAGCAAAACCGGTGTTGAACTTACTGAGGGTTGTAATCCCTAAACAGCGGCCAAAGGCCACCTATTAAAAAGCGCAAACTGCATACAATTAGTTTTTTTCATTAAATTTAGAATTTAATAGATAAAATTATTTGCACTTGTACTGAGTGTACGACATTTTATTTTTAAATTTTTGAACTAAAGAGGCCCATATACGTTTAATAAAAATAAGAAAATAATTATTTACGCATGGGCCGTAAATTGCAATTATTCCAAGTCTAAGCAAACTTGTTTACATGATTTAAGCACTGAAATTGTAGCTTAAGAATCGTAAAAAACTTTCACACAAAATATTTCAGAAATTCCCAATTTGTTTAAAATCAATCAGTTTACGAGTTGTAAGCATTTTCTGAGGCGTTCAGAGAATACCCTCAAAGTGAATTGGACCAACAAATTAAATTTTTTAAGTTTTCTGGTAAAAAAAAATGAAAAACGTCAAAAGTAATAAAATTGAGAGAGAATTAACTTTAAGTTTAAAAAGTAAACGAACGCTTTTCTGGTAAAATAATGAAAAATGTCAAATACGTCTAAGAAAATCTAAAAAAACTAAGCTGCTACACACACACATCTACCATTTGGCAGTTTTCATCTTTTTCCAAAATGAAAATCTTCTTGTAAAAACTTTAAAAAACTTGAACGGAGAGAAAATGTGATTTCCTCTCTATTACACAACTCTCTCAGTAAACGAACGCTTTTCAAGCACTTTCTAGTAAAACTTTTGAAATATTTCGTTTGCATTCGACTACGCGAACAGACCTAATGTTCACAATTTACTCAACACCACATCACTAAATTGCTTTTTCACACACAGATGGCGACACTGCACATACAGAATGCTAACAGCTGTCACATTCAATTTAACAGTGACTTTACACATTCTTTACAGCACCGAATCAGCAAATAAGCGGAACAAATAAATAGATAAGAAAACAAGAAGAGGTAGAAAATCTAATTTGTTGAATTGCAGTGAAAATTTTCTTATAATTATAAATTAACAAGCGAAAGTTAATTTTTAAGTCCTACACAACGAAGCCATGACTCCGAACAACCAAGCCACAACAACGGCATACAATTTCAAAGTGGTGCTACTCGGTGAAGGCTGCGTTGGAAAGACTTCGATTGTGCTGCGTTATGTCGAGGACAAATTTAGCAACCAACACATTAGCACACTACAAGCCTCTTTTCTAAACAAAAAGCTGCAGCTGGATGGCAAAAGAGTGCAGCTAAATATATGGGACACTGCCGGACAAGAACGCTTTCATGCACTTGGCCCCATCTACTATCGGGCATCGAATGGTGCTGTGCTTGTCTACGATATCACCGATGAAGACTCCTTTCAAAAGGTAAAGAACTGGGTTAAGGAATTGAAACGCATGCTTGGCGCTGAGATAATCATCACAATCGTTGGCAATAAGCTCGATCTAGAGTCACAACGCAGCGTGGAGCAAGATAAAGCACAGGATTATGCCGAGAGCGTAGGTGCTTACTACTGCGAGACATCGGCAAAAACTAACGATGGCATCGAGGAGTTATTCGTAAATCTGTCCACACTTATGATGCAGCATCATGATCAACGTGAGCAAGAGCAGAGCAACACAAATTCACTGCGTCTACTACAGACAGGACGCAATGCAAATCGTCTGGTAATAGAGCAGGACTCGCAAGAAAGTGGTGAAGAAACTGCGCAGGCGGGCGAGTCTACGAGCAGAGCATGTTGCGGCGCTGGTTGATAGTAGTGTTGGCATTTTTGCATATGGAGCGGATGCAGAATGTCAAAGGCTGAAAAAGGACTTAGATTGCTAAAGAACAATATTTGTGATACTCTTATTTAATGTATGTAAATGATGAAATTGTGCTTGTTTGTATTGTTGTCACATATGACAACAATTAAAGTTTTTTGTTCTCTTATAATTTTGTGCAGTTTAATTACTAATGGAAATGAAGTGCAAGATGTTGCTACTGTTATCTAATCCTATGTTCGTTTTTGATTGATAAACATTTTTACTACCTTTCATTATCGGTTATCAGCAGATAGAACTCATGTAGCCGCTGAAATGTGACGCAGTTGCCTAGATGTGGGAGCACTGACATTTTATTTAAGTACACCAGTTTTCTCTATGAACCCATTATGAAACTTTTTTATACTTCCCTTTTTTATTGCCTTTTTACTATTTAAATTGTTTATTTAATTTTAGAGCTGTTTTATATCAAACAACACCCACACATAATCGCAGTGAATCTATCAGATATGACACATTCTATTTAAAGTTGCTAATTTTAATTCCATTTCAAATTGTGTCCATAATTGTCGTCAATAATTAAAACTAGCTAATATTAAATATATATTGAAATGAAGTTGGTTTTCTATTTAAACAATTGTCTTAACATTTGTAAAAATTTTACAGAATTCGTTGAGCAATAAACAAGTTTGACTCAATATTGTGCTCCATAAAGCTCTTAAACTTCTTAATCCATAATTAAATATTCATCATCTTGATTTTCCAAAATATTAATATTCAGACAAGTGTTTTGTTGAACTATTTCAATCAGACAACTGCCTTGCTTAATTGAACAAACAAAAGACAGAAGTTCGAAAATTTACAATTGTAATTATAAAAAGGTCAATTGATATTCAGAAAAGATCAATTGTAACTTAGAAAAATCAATTTATGAATAAGAATTGGAATTTACCATAAGCATTACGACTACCGTAACCATTACTGTCACGAAGTGGCGGACCCAGAAGAATATTTTTTGGGGTGGGGAAGGACAAGGTGGGGAAATGTCTGCAAATTTCTTGTTTTTCTAAAATACTTATTTTTATTTGAAATAAAATAATATCTTAATATTTTTTACATAAATTCACACATGTTATTATTTCATCACTAAAAATTAGGCTTTATTTTTTATCATACTACCATACAGGATTGCCACAGCCTAAAAAATTTTTTACCAAACTTCTAAAAAAATATCACATTTAAGACAAAAATTTCACATCCTAGACAATGGTTTATCAAATAAAAATAAAAAAATTAACTATTTAAAATAAGTTTTAAAGTATCCAACGAACATATAATTTATAGTTAATATATTTGATAGATAAATATTCAATTAAATGTACTATTTTATAGTTGCATAGGATCAAGATGTGATCAATATTGTATGAATTTTTTTTGTACAAAAATTAACAAAAATCAAAATTAACTTAATTATATTTTTAAAAAGTTAATAATAGTTAATAATTGAAAGTAAAAACTTTCAATGTTAAAGCTAAGAAACATATACAGTGTGTGGATAAATTGCATTTTTAACTAGCTTTCATATAACATGGCATTTATTAGCAAAAGTTCCAGTGAAACGAAAACTTTTTACCTTTTCTGTCATAAAAAAACAACGCTACCTGTCATTTTTTTGACAAAGTTCATTTTCTTCAAAACGTTTTATAAGTTTTACAGAATGGTCAAGCCTCAAGCATAATTTATCTGAAAAATGTATACCAATATCTCTTTCCGATTAAAAGATATCGCTAAAATCTAACTCATTTACTGTTTGCATAAAACATATTTACGTTGTAAATTTTGAATTTTTATAATTTTTATAACAAAACTAACTTTTGTCTTTTTTGATAAATTAAATTAACATAACGATAAGTTCACATTTCACTGCATATCGATGGTTAAGCGGTTAAAATTTCCAGAAACTCTTATGTACTGAAATGTATTAAAATTTAAAAACAAAAAATTTATTCTGAAAATTTATTCGTTTTCACTTGTCTCTTTTGAAAGCGCACAAACTTTGCTAATGGCTGCATTCAGCGGAGTCAAGACTTGGTAACAGATTATTGTGTTAAAATTCGCTGAAACACTAAAATAATGCTGCAATTTGAGTGAAAAACTTTTGCAATTAAATTATTTGCATAATTAAATAGTTATAATAATTAAATTAAATATTTTTCAACTATTCTATGGAATCGCTACCACAACAGTTCACAACAGTTGACTCCGCTGAATGCGGCCAATTTTAGCTTTCTCATCAGTTTTAGATTTTCTATAAGCTGTCAACTTCGTTTTGACAGTTTCGGCAGTCTGTCTCTCCGAAATTCATCTACCTTTTCTAATTTTACTATGCGTACTACAAATTTTACTTTTTGTCTGGATTGAAAGCTATGTCGTAGTAAATATGAAGCAACGCCAAACCAAATAACCTTTCTTTCAAACCAAAGATTCAAATGCAAGAGAACGATGAAAAAACATTCAGCGCTTTAATTGGCAACTGAGGGCCAGTTTTTCAATACGAGTCTAAAATTTAGTCAAATTAAACCTAACTTATCTCACCAAAATTGGACGTTTAAACTCGGTTTAACTAAATATTTTAGCATTCGTTGAAGTTAAATTGACTTAAATGATCATATAATGTGTTTCTTTTTTGCCTTAACCGAGCTTAAACGTCCAATTTTGGTGAGTTCAGCTCGGTATAGTTTACTTTAATAACTTTAAACTCGTGCTGAAAAACTGTCCCTTAGAGAAAATTATACTTTCCCTCAGAAATAAAACGCATTTTTTTCTAATCAGTTGCAAATACTTAAAAACAAAATTTTTGACTTTACTCTCTGTGTGTTTTTTATTTTCTATCCACTGGTCCTTGTGATATGATTATAAGCTGAAGTGCCAGATACAACGCCGTAGATGGCACTAAGTTGATGTAAGATATCTGATTGCTGTACTTTTGGCCAAAAAGTTTAAAAACATGTGAGCTACAAATTGTAGTTTCAATCTAACAGAATCCCTTCCCCAGTTTATCCTTAAAAACAGGACTTTTTAAAAAACTTATTTTACAAAAAATATCAAAGACTGGTTCGGTTTGTACAAACATAAAATGCAGCATCACAACATTTTGTCCTTTTCTGATCACATCTTCCTAAAATGTGCTCAAAGATGACATAAATTACACAAAAAAATTATATTGCAATGATTATAAGCTAATGTGCCAGATGCAGCGCCGTAAATAAGTATTTCATAAGGGCGGGGGTTTACTGAAGTAAAAAAAAATGTTTTTTTCAATTCAATAGGGATTTCTGAATGCCAAGATCTTTCCAATTTTCTTAACCGATTTCAATAGTCGAACTAAAAAGAGTTAAAGACATTTTATTTATTTTAAGGGTCTAGTCTGGATAGACATGCCGAAAAATAAGCAAATTTACTGAATGTTTTTTGGAAAAAGTAAGAAATATAGGTATTCAAAACTTTTCAGGTATATTAAGAGTACTTTGAAGAAGATGGTATAAAATGTCCAGATTATTAAATCAATATTCTAAAGCAGCACAATGGGCGACCACAGGTAGCAAAAAACATCTGAAATTAAAATCAAAACATTTTCCTGTTTAGTAAGAGAGTGAGTATGGAATAGACCACTTTTAATGAAATTGATTAAAAAATAACAAAATAGCGGCGTTTGATAATTTTTTGTCCTTTTTACTAAAAATTTTCGTTGCTTATTTATTGATAAATAATTAATTTCCTTGAAAAGTGAGAAGCATTCCATTTCTCTTAATGACATCAAATCTTCTTTTATTATTTAGGAAAGCACAACATTGAACAAAAGATTTGGATCTGAGGCCAGCAAATGCAATTCTCTAGAGAAAATTTTTAAAATCTTAATTGATTACTTTAAAACTCAATATCTCTAAAAGATGGATCTATCTTAAGCAGGGATCCAACCAATTATGATATGAATGAAAATAAGGGAGTTTAAAAGAATTAAGATCGTATTCTAAGAGGTCTCAAAAGTTGAATTCAGTTGTTAAGATCACCCAAAGAAAAAGTTCGGCAAAAAGGATGTCTTCCTCTCAAAATTGTTTTTTGAGAAAAACTGTAAAAAATAATGACCTGAAAATAATTATATTCTTGTAAGAAAAACTACACATGTCTTAAAGCAAAAGTAAATATAAAATTTTAGTAACAATATTCTACCAAACACGATGATTTTCTCGATTTTTACCCACAGTGTCCTGCGAGGAGGATATTTAAATCTAAACGTGCACTCGAGATAGCACAGAACTTTTGATTGTTATCTGATTGTCTAAATTTTGGTGGTATTTATGAAAGTATTAACGTTTTCCTTAAATTTGGCGAATTAATAATTTTCATATTTTTCGCATATGGACATTTGTTTGCTTACGTACGCGACAATTGTACGCATATGACAAAAAATCAAAGTGAAACCAAAGGATGTAGTTCACACTTTGGTTGTGGTTGAGCTCTAGAGGAGTACTATATACAGAACTAAGAACAGACAAGGTCCAGCGTTGAGTTTCAGGATGTCAGCTGTTTTAATGACGATTCGTACGCGCAATAAAAATAAGTGCTTTGGAGTCACATGTGAAAATATCAGGAACCGAAAATAATTTTTATTCTAGATTTCACAGCAGAAAAAGTTGGGCAATTTCAAAACATAAAAATTTTCGTTATAAATAACTTTTATTTTTAAGAAAATTTTTTTTTTTGGTTTTCGGATAACCTTTATTTTTGAGGAATAATTTTTTAGGTTGGCTCATAACAGTTATTTTCAAAAATCAAGAAAAAATATGACTTTTTCTCTTGGGATGGACTCACACCTCTTAGCCGTGGTCGATATGGTATAATCATCTAACGTCATCGTCGTGATGTTCAAAAAAGTTTTCTTGAATTTCAAAATTTCAAAAAGTTAATTTCAAAAAGTTTTTTGATACCATGGTGGATCCAAAAAAGGTGTTTTTTATATTCGCTTGCCATTTTAGAATGTTTCCCAGAGAAACCGGTTACCACATCGATAACCGACGACTGATAACCTAACCGAATACAAATTACTGTAGCGATTACCAAGCGATTACATAACCTAAGAATGATTACTTAAGTCATTACCAAGTTATTACTAAGTCGAAAACCCGTTACTAGGCGATTACTTAACCAAATACTGATTATTGAAGTGATTACCAAGTGATTACTTAGCTAAATACTGACTAATAAGCGATTACATAACCGAATACTGATTACTGAAGTGATTACCAAGTGATTACTAAGCCGATAAAAACTGTTTTTTTTATTTTTCAATGAATTTGTGCTTCAATTTAGTTTTACAAACATTATTTTTCATAGTTCAATTAAAAGTTCAATAAAAGAAGTTCTTATTAAAAAAATTTAATATTAATTGCAACATAGATGATAAAATCGAAAATGAAGCATCGAACGCATAAAATTAATCAAAATGTTTTGCGTTTACACGATAAATAGAGTTATAGACGAATTCATAATTTTTGCTTTGCTTAACGCGTTGTAAATATTTTAATTAAACTAAACCAATATATTTGCATATTTGAATATTTAGATAATTTGAATATTTAAATAATAGCTGTTATTATTTTTACTAAATATAGTGCTACTTAATTACTACGCAAATATAACTACTTATTTACTTAGTTGGCTCTACAACCGTCGGTATGTCGGTTTTGGCCTCATCTAAGAATTTGCGCCAGCCATTCGCTTGCTGGCGAAATAACGCAAATATAAAGCAATCCTTTTTAAAAGTTAGACTTTTTCATTCCTTTGTTATATTTCTTCGTACAAATCGTCCATAACGCCAGTGTGGAAATGCCCATATATATAAATTTTCATAGGGTAAATAAAATTTTACATTTGCAAACATTTTCTTTATAACAATTCCAAACTCTTGAAATTAGGTGTAAATTATTTGTGTCATTTTAAAAAAGCTCCTTTGTTTTGTTTTTAGTACAGAAGCAACTTTCTTTATTGTCATTTCCTCTGTTTGACTTTTAACTCCCATGACTGAAAATTTATTTATAGTACGACTGGCACATTAAATTTAATTAAAGTTATTTAAACCTCCATAATAGAGAAAAAATGATAACATTTTTTATTGTGAGAGTACTGAGAGCTGATCTCTCGCGAAAACAGCACGAAATTTAATAAAAGTTGCATCAAATGCAACTTTTATTAATAAAATCATGTTTTTACATTCCAGAATTAATGCATCTGACATCAGCAATTAATTAAAAAAGTGAATTAATATGACAAATTCCTAAATTTATTTCACATATTTGCGTAAAGTATTTAATCAACTATAGAAAACTATTGAAAAAGCTGAGTGTACGTCATAAAAAATTATTTTTTTTACAAAATATTAAGAAATCGATTTTTTTTTAATACAAAATGTTTGCTTCATTATCATAGAAATTAATTAATGTAATTTTTAATATTAACGTGTTGTTTTTGTTTAATAAAAAAAAATAAGGTAGATACATGAAATTTATGCACTTTTTTAATTCCAATATCAGATTCGAAATGACCAACCCGCAAATTTACAAAGATTACAAAACAGAAAACACTTTTTTAGGGTCCACCTTATTTTCAAAAAACTTTTGAATTCTTAAATGAGATTCGAAAGCAATGACCTCTAAATAATGACAGAACATCTATCAAATCTGACATGGTTTTATACACAGGCTGAGTTAAAGCTCAGCCGCTCCAGGATCCTGTGAAAGATTCAGTAACTCTAAAAATGATTTAATATGTATTATGTCTTTATTAAAAAATGTGTTCTTATGACAGTATCTTATGTATGCAGCGTTACGTAACCGGGGCATGGGTTAATCATGCTGTCACTTTTCCACCTGTTCTTATAATAATAACTTGGTAATCACTTCAGTAACCAGTCTTCGGTTATGTAACCTTAGTAATCAGTATTCAGCTAAGTAATCACTTTAGTAATCAGTCTTCAGTTATGTAATCGCTTACTAGTCAGTATTCAGCAAAGTAGTCGCTTGGTAATCCCTTCAGTAATCAGTATTTGGTTATGTAATCGATTAGTTACCGTTATTCTGCTAAGTAATAACTTGGTAATCGCTTCAGTAATCAGTTTGCAGTTATGTAATCGCTTAGTAATCAGTACTTAGCTAAGTAATCACTTCAGTAATCAATCTTCGGTTATTTAATCGCTTAGTAATCGGTATTCAGCCAAGTAATCACTTGGTAATTGCTTTAGTAATCAGTATTCAGTTATGTAATCGTTTAGTAATTAATATTCAGCTAAGTAATCGCTTCAGTAATCAGTCTTTAGTTATGTAATCGCCTAGTAATCGGTATTCTGCTAAGTAATCGCTTGGTAATTACTTTAGTAATTTGTATTCGGTTAGGTTATCAGTCGTCGGTAATCGATGTTTTAACCGATTGCTCTGGGAAAGATTCTAAAACGGGAAGCGAATATAAAAACATCTTTTTAGGGTCCACCATGGTGTCAAAAAACTTATTGAAATTTTAACATCACGACGATGACGTTAGATGATTATCCCATATCGACCACGGCTAAGAGGTGTGAGTCCATTCCAAAAGAAAAAGTCATATTTTTTTCTTGATTTTTGACACGAAAAAAATTCATTTTAGAAAATAACTGTTATGAGCCAACCCAGAAAATTATTCCTCAAAAATAAAAGTTATCCGACAACCAAAAAAATTGTATTAAAAATAAAAGTTATTGATAACTGAAATGTATTTAATTTAAACCCATTTTAATAATTAATTTTAACCAATTCCAAAAAAGTTGCATAATAGTTATGTCCCTAGAAAATATACAAAACTCTGCGAAATATGACAAACATATTTTTTTTCTAAAAATGTCAAAATTACGATACGAGTATTTATTATACTTGGTAAATTTCAAATTTAGTTAAAATTTTTAAACTTTTGACGTCATTTCTCAACTTTTGTTGCCATTCATCATATTTGCTGCCATTTTTTTAACTTCAAATTAAGTTCAGCTCTCTGTACTCTCACAAAATAAATTTAAACATTATTTTCTATATTAAAAAGTGTCTACACTTACAATATTTGATTGCATGCGAACTGTCAGATTTAATTTCATGATATCCAGATTTCATGCTATAATATTTAGGTGGGCACTTCTTCACTTCTTGTTTTTTTGTAAGCATGTGGATATAATTTTGTTGTAATTTCTGTGTAGCTTTAACCCTGCTTTTATAACTTTATTTTAAGTCGCTCAAAATTTAACCATACGTCTTTCAGACGTTTCATTGTTTTGGTGGCTTAATGTTATGTTAATAGCAATTCAATATTTTTTTTTACTAACATGGCTTTACTTCATACTCCCTTGTTATTCAAACAAATTTTATTATAATTTTTTTTATTTAAAAATGAAAATAAAAACTTGCAGTAAAAGCATTCAACAAGAGAGAGAGAAAAAAATTTTTGAAAGCATACGTCGCGCAGGTGTAGGTTATCAAAGCAGGGTTAATACCAGTATGAAAAATAATAAATTCACATGAACTTAGAGGGCCAGAAAAATATGTTTTTAACTGCAGTTTTTGGGCGTTTTGCTCTTTTTATGCAAGTACCTTTCATATAAGACGGGGCGGGGTGGAGGGTAGGCACGACTGATCAGAAACACTTTAGAAAAAGCCATACAAATGTGAATGTATCTAATGCATATATAAAAAAATCAAAAACTCAAATCGCTACTGACTTTTTCGTGAGAATCATTACACTGTGTCTACACTTAAAATATTTGATTGCATGCGAACTGTCAAATTGAATTTCATGATATCCAGATTTCATTTTATAATATTGAGGGGCTTTTCATCTCATGAAATTTTATTTTTAAGTTTTTTGTAAAAATTTATTAAATTCATAATGTCTTCCATTTGCAATTCCATTTTATGTTTTTTCACTTTTGTATAGCTTTTGTAATTCTTTTTTGCTTAAAAGGTTCTTAAAAGTGCACACACTTACATATTTTACTGAAAAGTGACAGATCATCTCATGAAATATATCTCAAGAAATATTTCAAGAGATAAATTTCTTGCTATGAGAAATTTCATATTAGCGGTCTACACTTGCAATTTGACAGTTCCCATGCAATAAAATATTGTAAGTGTAGACACTGTGCTATGAAGGTTTAAAAGAATTTACAGTAACATTGAGTTTTTCAGACGCGGTAGACCATGCTTTCTTTGTTTTTGAGAAATGTATGCTTGAATTCAATTTATTAACTTTTTAAAAAAAAAATAATATAAGGTTTTATGTCTCGGGCATCAGAAGTGGTACCGAAGAAAGTTACCTCAGATTGGATTCTTCAAAAAATTTTTAAGGAAACCGTGTCTAAAAATATCTTTTTTAAATACTAGGAATAGACCAAGATTTTTTTCTCCTATTTTGATATTCAAATAATAAAAGCATGAAATTTAATATTTTTATTCATATCTCCTTTATGATTATTATTTCTAAAAAATACTTCTTAACAACAATTGTTAAGTCAATTGAAACCCAGCGAATGGCAAACTCATACCTCAAATTTTAGTTTAGCATTTTTATAAAAAACAAAATCGTTATCAATATCGTTAGTTAGCGAAAACTGTCATTTGCTATGTACGTGGCACGCACAGTGATCGATAACGACAACGATTATTATCGTTAAATTTTTGGGAATTCCACTGCTGGTGTTTTAAATAAAAACTCGTAGACAAGGTGCCATTCATAAATTTTTGAAGAATACAAATTGAGAAAATTATCTCTAGTACCACTTCTGATGCCCGAGATATAAAACTTTATATGTATTCATTTTTTTTTTTAAAAGTTAATAAATTGAATTAAAGCATACATATCTCAAAAACAGGAAAATGTACATGCGAAAAATATGCAAATTTCAAATTCATGAAATTTAAGGAAAACGTTAACACTTAAACCAATACAACCAAAATTTAGACTATCAGGATCTTAGTGTTCAAATAAGCTTCTCAAAATGGATTTGACTTTTATTTCCGACAGAAAAAATAAAAAATTGGTATAATTTGATTTAGTATATAATAAACATCATGGTACATAAAATCGTGTCAAAAATGAATTCGCTAGCTTATGGCAGCACGATACTATATAAAAATAACGATTATTTTTGGGTCCCCGGTCTCCAAACTATAAAACATACTTATGTTTGTATAGTATGTATGTGAATGTCGAGATATTTGTATATCTTTTCAAAAACTATTTTTTAAATAAATATCACACAATTTTTTTACTTATTAAATAAATTTATTTTGTAAATATAAAAATATTCGTTTCTTGTTTTCTTAAAACTATTATTAATTGAAAAATTCAATTAATTTAATTTTTTTCTACATTATTTATAAAACCTTAAAGACTCAAAAGCGAACATTTGTTTGTTTGCTTTTTTTATAAAGACGAACAACTTAAAATCAAACTTAAGCTAAACAAAATGCTAAATATTTGATTAATTGTAATGCATTCAATAAATATTTATTGAAATTTATTGAAAATATATATAAAAATAAATTCATTATTTTTATTGTGATCATTGATTAAGTTTTATTGATATAATATTAAAAACTTTCATGATTTTTCGCTAAAATAAACGTTAAGATTTATCAAAATCTCAAAAATTATGATATAGAATAGTAAAAAATATCTTAATCACAGAACTACGTCAATATTCCGCATATTTGCGGCTTGGTCAGATATTTTTTGAAACTCTTGAGCAACGCCAACATGGCGCTGAATGATTAATATTAATGCCTATTTAGAACGATGATCGTGCGACGCGGGTTCTACTTGTTTGGCAAACTCGCTCATCACATCTTTATAAATGGCCGGATCCAAATTTTGTCCCAACATATAAATAAGCCACCAATCACCGATATCCAGTTTGCGAGAGAGTAATCTACAGATTTCGATGGGAATCATGCGATTTCGTGCATTCAGTAGGCGTGGTCTAAATTTGGGCATGAGTATTATTAGAGCACTGTAAAAAAGAAAAATATATATAAATGTCAAACCAATTTATAACTTTATAAAAACTACCGGAAGACCATTAATCCGAAGAGCAGTACCAGTAGAATCATGTACCAGAACCATATGAAGACATATGTCTTTTCGTTGACAATATTTAGCGGCAGTATACAAAGTGAATCGTGTTTTTGCAGTGAGCCAGAAGCACCATATTTGTGGAAGATACATTTGGTGACACGTGGAAAAATGAAGACCATCGGATCTATGCGTTGTTCTTGTGGTACATCGGATAGCTGCATAATGCGTGTGCCGTATGTCAAGAATTCACCATCGAAAAAACGATTCATCAGATACATTTGTACCATAATGTTGACAAAACACAAAGCTTCGCATAGCCAGTAACGCATGGCGTACATCTTGTGGCGCTTGAGTTTTAAAAGAGATAATGGAATGTTTTTGTTATTACCTACTACTCAAAATGTCGGCTAAGAAGATTTTGAGGAACTTCATAACTCATATTTAACATCGTCTAACTTACCTTGACATGCTTGATAAGATAGTCCAGCAGAGCGTCACGTTTCGCTTCTTTCTCTTCACGCGTGCATATTGTGATATTCAGACCCATCACTATCATACGCATGAGACCACCTTCGAATTTATCCCACAGAAATTTGGGAGTATAGCAAGCGATGGCCTGGTAAAGAGAGATATTTATATTTGATTAGTAATTGTATGTACAAAGTAATGAAAAAAATACCAATACTACCTTTACATACTAAGAATATAAAATAAGTTCTAAACAAAATGGGTTTTTGATTATTGCTTGAGGGCTTTGAGCTGTATCCATTCTCGAATTAAATTTACCATTTTAGAAATTTATAATATTCTCTAAAAAAAATAAGGTTAACTCAATGCACTTTTACTCGAAAAATGTCTTTATTGGCTACTTCAAAGATTACATACAGGAGGTCCGATAATACAACGTTTAGCAAATTTGTGAAAAATGATTGAAGATATCAAAGATGTGTTAATCAACTTTTTAAGCACACGAAGAAAACAAAAATCAAGAACTCTAAGCTTGAGCCAAGCAAGAAGGCTATCGCATCTCACTCATGCATAAAATTCTATAAAATGTCTTTATCTAATACAAAATTGCTTAGTTCAAGACATGGGCGTCCACAGATAGCAGGGGGGAACTTGTCTCCCCTAGGCAGTGAATTTTTTAAATATCTTCATATTAAATCAAAAGGCCGTAAGCTAAAGTGAAAAAATTTTACGTTAGAGTCAAAAAACCATCTAAATTGTAATTGTATATTGCACTTAAACTTAGGGATTTTAGAAATTTTTTACTAAAAACGTCGTTTTTATTTGTAAGAGTGAACAATTTAGCAAGAATATGCATTTTGATAAGGTGCATCAATAATCATTCAAACAGTCGACTTTGAATTTATTGTAACTTAAGGCTGATTTTATGTGACGATATTTTTAAATGTTAATATATCTGTGGTCACAAGGAGTAATGACTAAACTCAAAATATCGTAAAAAAGCGATATGGAATTTACTTTATTGCCAATTTTTGGAAGTATGCAGATATCCATTTTTTGCCTAGAAATGATCATTACTTATGTATGCATGTAATTTGCTTGAACCGGTTCATATATTTCAAAAAAATGGGTCGTAGTTCGTGCAATTAAAATAGCGATACTTTGAGTTTAGTCGTTATTCCTTGTGACCACAGATATTTTGAAGAGAACCCAAAAATACTTTTTTTAAGTATATTTATAGATAAAGCGTACATGAGCTAAGCCATGCATGCATTTTTAAATAGTATGTTGTACTAAGTAATAAGTAACGATACCTTTTCATTTACCCTTGTTTCACAGGCACTTTTCAATAGGTAATCTTACACTCAAAAAATTTTGTGTGTAAATATTACTAATAACTGCGTCCATTCTATGAATTTTATTTGTAGTTTTCAGTAACGAATAGGATTCGTAGATTAGACGTAGTTTGGTACATATTAGAAAAATTTTATTCGTATTCGTACAAAAACAAATGTTTATAATAACACAAAAAAAAAAACATTCTATCTTAGCTGGGGTTTGAACCACGGCTTTTAGTTTACGGGCCACGTACTCCTTCAGTAGACTACGGCCACCTTGCAATCATGCATTTCCTTATATTCGGTAATTTTTCAACAAACCAGGCTGAAATATTTTGGTTGTACATTTTTTAAACTCAACAAATACTAAATAATACGATGCCATTAGTAAATACTACGAATGCAATGGAAGAAATTACGATGTTATTCTTACGAGAAATTGAGGAATGATATCCCTATTAGTCGAAGATCATTCTTCGGAGCAACAGATGGTAAGGGGCACTGAAGCCAATAACGCATATGAACTTGGAAGATAAGCGAATTTATTTTTTAAAGTAATAAAACACAAGAAGAAAGCAAAGTAAAATTAACTTAAAAAATGCTTTCCGAGAAGTCGGCTTAAAAAAATCGTTTTTCTGTCATAAAAATGATCCAATTAGAATAATTTTTTAATTTGACGTAAACTTAAGAAATTTTCTAACAATCTTACAGCATTTAAATTTAAGATAATTGCAGCGATCTAGGCGAGGGAAAAGCTTCTGTTTCAAAAGCAAAAAAAATTATGAGATTCTAATTTTTAAACAAATCTGATGGCAAATTCTTTTTAAGAAAACGCTTTTACATTAGAATATCTTATGGTGAAAAGATTTTATGACTAAAATTTAAATAGGAAACTCGATTTGAAACATTTATTTTATACTTCTTCAAATTCACGTTTTTGAACAGACGTCCACCCATTTTGAGAATTTTCTGGATTTTTTCGCGTCACGTGTTCATATTACATTCAGGATTCAGAATCAAGCCTTGCAGGGAGGTTCTGGAATATGTTTAGAAAATGAATGGAGCCCAAAGCCCATCTATACATGTACCTCTTTATATATTTATTGTATTCAAACGTTTTGAATTTTTAAAAAAAATAGTTCAAATAATAGGTATGTTTTCAAACTCCATTTTAGTAACTTGCATGTTTCTAGAACTGATGCATGTTGAAAAAAGTAATAAGTCAGTTGAAGTTCATGCGGGGAACATTTTAAGAATAGCGATTTTTACCTCCTAAATCCAAATAGGGCGGCCGTAGCCTAGTGGGTAGAGTGCGTGGCCCCTAAGCTAAAGAGCCGCGGTAGCCCGGGTTCAATTCCAGCTCAGACAAAAAATTTTTTCAATTGAATTAATTTTTCTGTTCGGTCGTCACCTCTCTGCAGACAATGGCAAACCTCAGAGAGTAAAAATTGCCATGTAAAGCTTCTTGAGAACATAAGCCGTTCGGAGTCGGCATAAAGCACGTAGGTCCACTTCTCGGTCATTTGTGATCAAACATTTAATAACACGCACAACACAATTGATCAATAGAAGCTAGGTCAGTGTCCTTCCAAGGGCCGAAATGGCCAGTTTATTTTTTTATAAATCCAAATTAGATAAATTTCAGTTTATGAGTTATAGGCCTCCAAAACTTAAAAAAATTGTCTAAAAATCTTGCTGGTTGTATTCATTTAAAAAAATTGGAAATTTTAGTATTCTTATTTGAAAAGAGGAAAACTTGGGGGCTAAATAGTAATTAATGCAATTTTATTTAGGGATAAAGGAGACCTCACATCATTTAATTTACTAAATTACTAAGAATGTTTGTTGAGAAAAAAATGTTTTCAATTACATGTGAAAAGATTAAATTTGAAAATGTTTCGGGCATGATACGAGAAAGATTTTTATCTTTGAAATAAATATCAACTGGCGTATCATGATAACAAAATTAGTACCAAAAATCTTTCGACTTTAAAGTTGAGTTATCGAACCAGGAGTGCTATGGTTAGGGCGTTAACACGATACTACAACAGTAAACACTTTTGAATGACTCATTTCAAATAAGTCATTTGGTCCAATGTAAACATAGTATTACTATTCTGTTGAAACGATAATAATTTGCTTGAAGTTTATAAATATCTGATATAAGAGCATTTTACTTAAAGCAAAAAACTTTTTTCTATAAAATAGAATATTTTTAGAATAAATAAATAAAATAGAATAAAATAGAATAGAAGCAAAGCAACACAAGAATTTATTTTTTACAATTTTAGTTTACTGAATTTTACATAAACTAGTTTTTCAAAAAAGGAGACAATGTGTAAGAATGTGCTATAAAGAAGAATAGAGATTTTTTTGAATTAAAATGATTTACTGAATTGATTACTTTTTGTGATTTCAGTATTAATTTCTAGTTGTTTTAATTTGTTGCCTGCAGATTTTTTCAATATTCAAAAGTTAAATTATTGAGATATTAAAAAAAGTTAAGATATTAACAAAAAGAAGTTGATTGATAAATTAAGAAATTGGTCCAACCTTCTAATTGTCAATTATTTCAGAAAGCAACCATTGTTACAGTATTTTTGACATGACCAATTAATCGACATAAATTCATTTATGAAAAAAAAAAATACAAGAGGAATTTTCTATTCCTTGTTTTCCTCTAACTCAAAAGCCTCAATGCTATTTGAAAAAAAAAACGTGCATAAGTCTATATGCCAGCGATGTGTGAATTCGATTTTACATTATTTTACAAAAATCGATTAGCAATTGAATTTTGAAAGATTAACTGCTCCGTTATTTTGGCAACTTAATTCTTTTTGCATAACGATTTGAAATATATTTTTAGCAATAAGCTTCACAATTATGTTGATTTTTATATAATTTAAATACAAATTCTAAATTTTTGATAGTTTAAATCATACTTGATATTAAATACAAGTTCTAGTTGTTGTATTTAAATCATATAAAAATCAAATAACAAGGTCATTTAGAAGAAACTTTAAGCTTCACAATTTTTAAAATTCACGGTAACTTTTTCGATAAGAAACAAATTTCATTTTTACAGCTTGGCAGCACATCAAGCAAAACAAGCAGACTCTTTTAATTATCACGCAACAAAACATATGAAGAGTGCTGCTAAAGGAGTTTGTAATTCACTTAAAATAAATACTCAAGTTATGTTTAGAATGCTTGAATCAAACAGTATAAAGTTTCTTCACTCAAGCAAGACATTTTCAAAAACAAGAATATTATTTCTTGATATATGTATTTGAGTGTATGCTTGTATTAAGAACATTGTCCCAATTGAAGTTTTTTTTCAGCTACAATAGAGAATAAAGCAGTTACTTCTTGTTTCAAAAAATCTTCAAATAAACTAATTACTATAAATATAGTATACACCCAAAAATATACATAAAAATTATTTTCTAATATCATACTTGGTTTTAAATGCTTAATGCAAGTAAATTACAATTGATTCGACGTAAATCAAGCAAATGATTTCTCGATACAAAGAAACTTATTTAATCAATGAATAAAAATTGAAATTAATTAATAAGACATTTTTATAAGTTGATTTTACTCTAAAGCCTAATTTAGATTTTATATAAAAGCACAAATTTCTCGAACTAGATGTAAAATTCTTAAAAATTAGGTAAATGATTTTACAAAATTAAATGTTTAGAGTATCCAAAAACCTTAAATTATAAATGAATAAAAAATGCATGTCTCTGCCCTCTACTCTTGTTATTATTTTTACTTCAATGTTTTTAACTAATAAGCCTTAAAACTTATAATAAATATGCTTCCATATATGTTAATAAAGACGTTAGACAGCAATAAAGAACGTATTTGTTTTTCTTACAAAAAACTAAACCCATTTTAAATTAAAATATGTCAACGGTCGTCTTAAATTGGGTCGCTTAAATTGCAATAAATAACAAATGAATAAACCATTATTTCAACAAATACGAGTACGTTTGCGACGTTCATCTTTCTCAGAACGGTCAGCGTTGAATGAGAGCTGTTTACAGACGCGCTCCTCACATGGTCATTGATCTTTTTAGGATCGATCGTTATGAAGTTGATGTCTTCAAACTGACTTCACTCACACCAACGTTTGACTAAAAAATTTTTGATCTTTGAGTTTAACATTTAAACCCAATTAAACGGCAAAACGTGAGAATGTCTGAACAACCAGATCATGTTTTTTATAAAATTTTATTCTCATTGTAATGTATTGCGTGTAGTGCTTAAATAATTTTTAAGAAAACATTAAAAATGTAGCCAAAGTCATAAATAGAGAAACAGCTTGGGTGAAGTAGCCCGTTGGCAGTGATCACTATAGAAACGGGCTTCGTTTCGAAAGGTTTTACGCTAAAGGTTGTCTAGAGTACTCGTGTCTGTCTACAGGGAAAAATGTAGCGTGCTGTGATCTTTTTTGGTGCATTGTTTTTTTGTTTGTTTTTTGTTTTAATAATAGTCTGCTGTAGAAGATACATTCCAATGGGTGTCATAATTAATTTGAACTTGACGTGAAACACACTAAATTAACCAAAATTGTCTTGAATTCATTAGATTCAAACTTTTGAATGATTGTTGTTTGTTCTTTCTTTTTTTTACATATGCTTCTATTCTTCTATATTTTAAGCCGGATGATTGCTTCATTATAAAGTCGTTTATATTGTTACTTTAGCTGTTTATTGCCGCACGCACTGGCACCACTGCACTGTGGTCCAGCTACCCCTTTACGGTGGCCATAAGTCAGAAAAAAATTTCGAAATTTTTTATTTGAATAATGGCATTGTTAAGTTATCTTTTCAAAAAATATTCAGTAAATTGATTAACTCCTACGCGACTGGAAATTACGCAAAGTTAAGTAAAACATATATAAAATGGACAAGTAACTTGAAGTATATTTCCTTTTTTTGTAAATGTTAATAAAATTTTTTTAACCCTCATTGCTGTTTTTAATATTTTTCAGATAAAGACAAGTCTAAAGAAAATATAAGATACGAAAAAAATTTTTTTAGTTATGTAAATATTCTTAGGTATTAAAATATATTTTTGTTTTTTAAATAAAAAGCTTTTTTAATTCAAAAGTTCCCCGAAGTTTAACACTATTTCGATAAATGGGCACCTATAGACCCCCCACAATTTAAAATTGTTAATTTATCTGATATATGAAAATCTGAACAAATGGATTTTACTTTGGATATTTGCAAATTAAATTGAAATTAATATCACTGTTCGCCAAAAATTTAAATTTTCAATGGTAAATTTTCAAGCTCTAAAGTGTGTTTATTTTTACAAACACTTCAGAAAATATTTCTTACACTGAAAAAGCACTAAGAATAATTAAATCAAAAGTTTAAACGCTGCTCGTACTGGAAATCGTTTTTATATCCGTTTTTAACACAAACCCTTTCTGACTTTTGATGAAATCCGTTTTTTTTTGTGTATTTGGTGCAGTAAATAAAGCAATAAAAATCTATTAGAGTTTTCTAAAGAGAAGTTGGCACTGATAGTTTATAAGCCAAAAGTAGAAGGTTCTGGAAACGCTAACAATGGCAATACCGAACGTAAAGTCTTTCCAAGATGTTTAGCTTCTTGCAGAGTATCTCAATCTTGACCCGATTTAGTCGCTAATTTTAAAACTATTTTAATTGCACTTTTTTACCTGCTAAGTTATTAGGTGTCTCCCAAACTTATAACACTATGGGTCTACTAGAGTTATCAGACGAAGAAAAAGAACAGCTCCTACAAAAACTGGAATATATGTACAAATTTTAAAAGCAACAACTTAGAAATTCAAAAAAGTTATAAAAGCAGAAAATAAAAAAATGTATATAAAACACACATAACACCGAAAAAATCATACGATTCATCCTGCTACCTCCACGCTGTGAACCCTGGAAGCAACGCCGTAGATAAGGGGGTTCATGGGGTTTAAAGCCCCCCTTAGCAAACCAGAATATTTTTTATATTGAAAAAAAACACATGCGTCAAATTGACGCATGAGTTTTAATTAGCTACAACGTCAAGCCTTATTTATAGATTTGAATAAACCAAACATTTTTATATATGTGCACATAGGTATAATAATAAATATCTCAAATTATGTGTTTATATTTATTTATTCATTAAAAAAAAAAAAACTTCAAACCTCTTCTATAAGTAACAAAAATAGTTCGTACACGCGTGCGTAAATTTGGCGCAGATTGTCTTTCTAGGGTTAAAGATCTTAGCCCTTCAGAAATCCCTATATAAATGAAAATTTTTGTTTCAGTAAACCGCCTTTCTCCTATAAAATACATATCTACGGCGTTGCCTGGAAGTAACATATAAAGTTAATGTAGGATAACTACAGGTATTTTATTAATTATTTTTAATAATTTTATTAACAATGCCAAGCCCCTATGCCTAGCCCCACCCTTTTTTTCCATTACACTTTTCTCATCATGCTTGGAAAAGAATCTGCTCACGCCATATACAAAAATACGAATATATATCGTTGTACCCTATTTATAGTGTTTGAAAACTGTGCGTGGTTTGGGAGGTGGGCATAGCTATGGGCGAATTTCAACAATTTTTAGTACTACACATATTTGGACCAAGGTACACATGTGTACCTAGTTTCATACGAATCACACTAATTTTGGACTTTTGGCCACCAAACCGGAGTTGCTGGACCAATGTGCACTGGTATGACTGTCTACAGATAGATAGATAGACAGACCGACAGACCGACAGACCGAAAGACAGACCGAACGGCAGTCGAACAGATAGTTAGACGTGTTGCAGTACAAAGACTCGCTCGCATTCCTCGTTACGCATTTAATTAAAGTCAATTGCTTTGAAAAAGTTGCTATATGTGTATCATGCGGATGTTTTTTTTATCTTTTTGTAAATTTTTGGAAACTTGGTGAATAGCTTCAAAAGAAAAGAGAACAACAACAAGAGCTTGCAACAGTGGCGTAAAAAGCGGGCCCGCAGAGCCCGCGTTGCGGGCGGGCGCAACTAAGCTAGGGGCGCTCTCAAGTACCTTTCGTATCAAGTAACAAGTACCTTTTTTTATCGACGTTTGAATTTTTCCAAATTTTTATAGTTTTCAATAGAAAATATCTTGAGCGAAAAAATCAAAATGAATTTTTTAATAGTAGCAATCGTTTCGTTACGACAAGCCGTCAAATTTGCATTTTTAAAAACACAATTTTTCTTGTTATTCAAATTATATATTTTTTTATATGAAAATAAAGTTTAAAATTTCTTATGTCTGGCAACATTACTGTTTTTGTTTAAATTTTGAACATATGGTTTTAAGCTTATCATAAAAGTAAAAATTAAAAGCGGGATACAAATTTCTAAACATTCAATTTTTAAAAGTGTTAAAAAAAATAATTTTAAGAAAGATTGGCTTTAAGTTTTTCACGAAAACATCATTAGAACTGCGTTACACCAAATCAAAAATAAATCTTGCTAATTCTTGCTAATGCGGTAGATATACATTTTTTATGGTGACCTGTTTAGTTAAAATTTGAGATACATTTGATGTATGGCAGCTGATTATTTTTCAAACTTTTGACTTATTTACAAACACAAAAAAAACTCAATTTTTAAAATTTCTTCGCTGTAATAAAAAAATCTTACAAATATAAACAAAAGCGTAATTAATTTGTGTGGGTGGTATTTTCAAGGCTGAGTTAATTTCTAATTTTAATTCTTAAGTAGTTTGTTGTTTTATAACTCATAAATGTGTTAACTTATAAATGTGTTATGACTTGTTGTTATCTATTTCAATTTCAAGTTTAATTCAATTTTAATAACAATTTTAATTCTAATTTTTAACTTTAATTCTTAAGGGTTTGGTTTTTATACATATATTCTAATTCGCGGCATGCACAAGAAAACTTTTCTTATATGCTAACATACCTGCTCAATAAATACAAATGCAAATACTAATAGTACTTCGTTGTTTTGCGACAAGACTGAAGTTTTAGGCAAAAATGGGTTTCGTTTATATGGGAAGTGGGTGTGACAGAGGTCGGGTTTTTATAACTTTTTCAAGATTTTTAATTTGTCATGAAAGATATTCGTTCCAATTTTCATAGTTCTACGATAACTCCTTCTTTTTTTGGCGACTGTGCGACGTTTGTGCTGAAATAAAATTTAAGTTCTGTACATACAATCGACGTCAAAAAAACCGACTATTTTGAGTAAAAGTCGTCTTTGTTTGGCAAAATTCGATTATGGTCGGAGTCGATGAGCGCGTTTGCTTTCATATTTTCAGCAAGTCAGCAACTGATGTTATTTTAATCACTCAATTGGTCATATTTGTGACGTTAGCAAACTCTTTAGTTAACAGGTAACGTCAAATACAAAACATTTAAGCTCAACATCTTAAACTTATCGCTAATAAAAAAATTATTGATCCCATTAATTCAAACTTTAAGTTTATTTACTTTTTAAATAATTAATATGCGATGTTTTCTTTTTTTACCTACTTTGTGATAACATCTTACAAATTTTATTATATTTGATATTATAAAAAGTTTTTCTAACGTTATTGCTTTTCTTTAACAAATTCTATTAAAATAAAATATAGCTTTATTTAGAAAATAAGATATTTTTAAAATGTAACTGTTGCAATAAATGATCATCATATGACCATTGAATTAAAAAAGCCTCTTTTTGTTCTTTTTTTTTTTTTTGTCAAGAGCTCTCTTGTTTTCTCCTACGCTTCTAGTAACCTAGTAATAATATAGTTTTACTCTAAAAGTAAATAGCAGGGCGCTTTTAGAAACCTGCGGGCGGGCGCACAAAATATAGTTACGCTACTGGCTTGCAATATCTTTTAAATAACATTTATGATTGAAATTTTTTCAGTCAGTTCTTGCCAGATTGCGTCCTTCCCTACGATCGATTTCAACACGCTATCTTTGAATCTAAATAAAGAACTTAAGAATGTAATTAAAATAAAAAACGTTTTGTTCCACTCAATTTAACGATCAATTTATAATTTCTTTTAAATGGCTTCAAGTTTCTACACCCAGATGTTAAGTTAATCCTATTAGAGGGAGGGATTGAAAGCCGTTTTAGGGCCAATCTCTAATCCAAATCGAATAAGAATTAGAATGAAATCTCTAATGAACATTACTGTAACTAACATGTCGTGTAAAGCAATTAATTGACATACATACTTAATTTGTAAGATCGATCATTTGACCATGAAAAACCTAATACATATTAATCAGTGTAACCAGAGTGGAATATTATATTCCACTTTGGCATATTTAAACTTCGGGAAGCATATTTTTTTTATAAAAATATGCAGCATAAAAAGTGGAATATTTTTCGTATGATTATATTTTTCAAAATTCACAAAAATTGCAATAAAAATGTCTATTTGGTTACTAAATGGGTTTTTTTGGCTATCGACATTTTTTTTTTTGTTTATCTCTGAACCACCTTGTAAAACGCAATATAAGGAATTCATTTTGTGGTTAACTTCTTCGTTGTCAATTTGATTGCAATTCATTTAATAACATTACGCAGCTTAAAAAGTGAAGTAAATTTGCTTATATGTTCGTTTGGTTAGATTTTTTTATGGATTATGTTACAGCAGTAAGGAATTTACTTCAGAAAACATCAGGATATTCACGATGTGTTGTATTTTCCCTTGTATTGTGTGTTTTTGATAAATTTTATATTTGTAGTAAATTTTGTAATATAACAAACAAAATGCACAGTTTTCAAAATACAACCCTGTGGAAAATATACAACGATGGAACACTATTGTATTCTGTGTAAATTTCGTTGTGTATTGAATCAGCTGATTGTACAAGCATTTTTACTCAGCATGGAGCAAGCTAAAGGCTACGCTGTGAGTTTATTTAATAAAAATTAATATAATTTATTCTTGCATTTCAACTTTTGTATGATTTCCTTAAGTTAAATGATGATTTAAATTAATAATTCCAAACAGAAGTACATACAAAAATCAGCTGATTTTAAAAATATAATATGTACTTTACTGAAGGTTCGATCACAATAAGTTGAAAGTATTGTAAATTTTGCAAAAATTTATCACAAATGCACCACATCGTGAATACCACTATTATTGCTAACAATAGCTATTTCTTTTAACTATTTTAAAATGTGGATTCAAAACAATAAAGCAGAAGAAAAGTTATTGATCAAAGTTCGGAATCTGAAGATTAATCAAAATTTGTGCTTTTCTCGCTTAGCTTACCATTTAGCAATGCTGAGGTTGAGAAATTTTTTAGTTATATGAATCTTTCTTATTTAAACGAAAATTCGAAATAGAATGCAAGAAAAACTCTTTAATAATTTGTTGAATGTAAAAACATGGTGCATGCAACACGAAAGTGTTGTAATACTATCAAGTACCAGATAGCTTAATAAAAAAAATTAGAAATGCGAATTTGTATGATAATAATACAAGCAACAATTTAAGAATTAACCTCGAAGATGTCCCTGAATTTTAGTTTTGTATATTGTATATCGTTCCTTAAAATTCAAAAAACCATTACAATGTTCATAATTTTTTTATAGGAGAAGAAAATGAATTTAAGTGCGATAGTAATCAAATAAATAAATGTTTTTAAACTTGCTTCTGTGTTGTTTTTAATATGCATATTTAGATGTATTTAGATATATATCTTTGAAATTGAAAGTAGAATATTTTTGTGGAATATAAAAATTGAAAGTGGAATATTTAGCATATTTTTTTTAACAAAAAGCATATTTTTTCAAAAATCTTCTGGTCACACTGATATTAATAGTTTTTTTTTTTTATTTGCCCTCTTTCATGTTTCCTGCATAACGTTTTAAGAAGAGAATAATTATAGCATGGTTAACATTTAAATAATTTTAATTAAATTTGTATTTGTTTCTTTGTGCATGGGCGTCCACAGGGGTAAAGAGGGGTACTTTCTCCCCTAGGCTGTGAAATTTTTTATTATATATTCATATTAGATCAAGAAAGAAGTAAGTTACAATTAAAAAATGATACAAGAGAAGTAAAAAAATTTATAAATTGGAAGTTGCGCTAAAACTAAGTGAATAAAGAACTTTGTTAATAAAAATGTCGTTTTAAGCTGTAGGAGTGTGACATTTTGCAGGAACATGTATTTTGATAAGGTGCATCATTTTCAATCAAAAAGTCAATATTGAGTTTTTTTGTAACTTACGGATTTTTTTATTTCAAATGACTATGTTTTGATTATGAAAGTAAATATATTTTTGGGAGGACACAATCATAATTTTTTTTAGGTTTATTTAAAAATATATAGTTTATTTTGTATAGTATGTTGTACCCGTCGCTGTGATAAGTTACGATACTTTTTGATTCATTACCCTTGTTTCACAAACACTTTTCAACACGTATTCTTACACTAAAATAATTTGTATATAAATATTACTAATAACTGCGTCTATCCGTATTCGAATAGTTTTCGTAGAATGGACGGTGTTTGGTATATATTACGAATATTCTATTCATATTAGTAGAAAAACAAATGTATATTGTATGAATACATTTGTTATATTAACGAATGGTACTAATACTTAATAACGAAAAAAAAAATTCTGTCTGAGCTAGGTTTGAACTGCGGTTCTTTATCTTACGGACCACGTACTCTTCCAGTAGGCTTCTTGCAATTACACATTTCCTTGTATTCGGTAATTGTTCGAAAAAAAAGTCTGAACGATTTCAGTTGTAAGTTTTTTAAACTCAACTTAAGCCTCGTACATTCTACGAATAATGCGTAAGGTCAACCTACGAATGATATTTTTCTACTAATATGTTTTTAATTCGTAAATAGTACGAAACCATTCGTATGTAGTACGAATGTAATGGAAGTAATTACAAAGTTATTCGTACGAGTAATTGACGAATGTAAAGGAATCATAGCGCTTATTATTCGAATATCATTCTTCGGAGCAACAGGTAGCAAGAGGCATTTAAGCCAATTACACATATAAACTTTGACAATAAGCAAATTTTTGTTTTAAAGTCATTGAAACAATCAGAAAACAAAGTAAAATTAATTTATTTACAAAATTAATTTTTTTCCAAAAATTTGCTTAAACATCGTTTTTTTTTTGTCATAAATATGATCCAATTTGGATAATTTTTAAATTTTTTCTAAACTTAATAAAATGGCTAACAATCCTACAGCATATTGATTTGAGAAAGTTGTAGCGATCAAAGCTATGGTTAAGCTTCTAACTAAAAAGCTAATAAAAAATTTGGGAAATTCTGAATAAAATAGGCCAATTTTGGATCAAGGACTAATTTTTAAAAAAAATCTGATAACATATTCGGATTAAGCAATCGATTTTACATTTACATAGTCTAAAGTTTTTTTATGACTAAAATGTAAAAAGAAAGCTCAATTTGAAACATCCATTATACTTCTTCATAACAAAGTTTTTTATCGGCGCTCACCCAGAATTTTCTGGACATTTTTCACGTCACGTGATTATATTACATCCAAAATTTCAGAATTAAGCCTTGTAGGGAGATTCTAAAATATGTTAAGAAAATGTATGGAACCAAATCCCTTCTAATATACATACCTCTTTATATGTTTATTCATACGTTTTGAATTTAAAATAAAAAAATTTTTTAAATCTTTCATATAATAGGTATGTTTCGTACTCGATTGTAGAAACTTGGAAGCTGCTAGAACTAATGCATGTTGCAAAAAGATATAAGTGGATTGGTGTCAAAAATATCTCCCTTAGCGTGCGGGGAACATTTATGGAATATCGACAACTCCAAAGTTAAAAAAGGCCTAAAAATTAGTTTTTTCAGTTTTCCAAAGAAAAAAAATATTATTTAGCATTAGGAAAATTTTGTATTCTCATTTAAAAAGTTGAAATCTTTGGGGCTCAATAGTAATTTATGTAATTTCATTTAATTATAAAGACCTCACATTATTTATTTTGCTTATGTGAAAAATTATTTATGTGCATTACACAAAAATAAAATTAAATTTGAAAATGTTTCGAGCATGCTACGAGAAAGATTTTTACTAGTGTGCGTATCATTTTACGAAAACTACCCAACTACTTCCCTGTATCGCGGAGGAGCTGAAAGCGATTCTTCTTCAAGAACAATTTTTCGCTTGCTAGCTTGCTATCTTATCGCTTTCTGCTCTCTCGTGGGAGAAAAAAGTTCATCGTTGCGAAATCTTCTTTCTAGAAGAGCAAAGAATGATTCTTAAATGTGCTTTAAAATAAACAGTCCATTCTTGAAAATGCCTTAATGATATCGCTTTTTATTCCCCTAGAAGAAAAAAGGCGAAACTGTAGTGTTTTGTTTTTTAAAATATATTTATATATTTTTCTTTATATTTTTATTTTTATTATTAATGTTACTAAAGAATACTCTTATTATAATTACAATTTGTTTAAAATTCATTTTTACATACATTAATTAATAACAATAATGCCACATTCTGTAGTTCCAAAGGAACTAGAGGCGAATGCGGGTTTACATATGATGGAAAAGAAAAACAAATTATGTTTACAATTATGTATACAAATAAGTTGACATGGGGTCGTTAGAGCAAAGCTTGAACATTAGTTTTAAATTTAATTTTGAGAAACATGGAAAAAAGAAGAAATGAGAAAAAATGAGAAAAATGTTTATTTAATATTAATAATAATAATTGCAAACTTAGTTTAATTTATGGAATTACTAGCTGAAACCCGGCGCGTTGCTGCCACTCTCCCTATTCAAACGCCCATAAAATGTTATCAGTTAAACAGCATGTCTAAATTGAGGTCAAATACTGAATTTGAAAGACTGTGCGACCTCTATCCACAAAGCTTTTCGATATAACAAATTTGGGTTGTATAGGAAGTGCCACTCTCTCTTCATCACCGCTAATAGAATGTAATCAATTAAACTGGATGTCTACATGGAGGTCGAATACCGAATTCCAAAACTGTGCAACATATAACTCCAAAACTATTCGATAGCACAAATTTTGATTGTATGGGAGGTGCCATTCTCCTTTTCCCTACGCCCATAAAATTTTAGCAATGAAACTGCATGAGTACATTGAGGTCGAATACTGAATTTTGAGGCTGAGTTACCTATAACTCCTAATCTATTCGATATCGCAAATTTGGGTTAAATTGGAGGTGTCACGCCCCTCTTACCAATGAACATACATTGAATCAATGAAACTGAATGTTTATATTGAGGTCGAATACTGAATTTCGGCGTTGTACGACTTATAACTCTAAAACTATTTGATAGCACAAAGTTGGGTTGTATGGGAAGTGCCACTCCCCTTTGCCCTACGACGACAAAATGTAAGTATTGAAAATGCATGTATAAATTTAAGTCGAATACCGAATTCTTACGCTGTCAACCTATAACTTCAAAGCAATACGATATCGCAAATTTGGGTTGTAAGGGAGATTTCACGCCTCCCTGTCCAACGCCCATAAAATAAAACCATTGAAACTGCATGTGTAAATTGAGGTCAAAAACTGAATTCCAAAGATGAATTCCTATAACTTCAAAGCTCTTCGATATCACAAATTTGGGTTGTATGGGAGGTGCCCCTCCCCCTTGTCCACTCCCATAAAATTTCATCACAGAAACGGTACGTCTTAATTGTGGTCGAATACCGAATTTCTAAGCTGTGCTACCCATAACTCTAAAGCTACTCGATAACAAAAATTTCTTATTTATATGTGGGAGGTAAAAGGGGGTGTGGCATTGCCCCTTAAACCATCTCGTACTCAAAGCAAAGCGTACTTACAAAATTTGAGCTCAATCGGACCAATGGTTTCGAAGTATTTTGATATTTTCTTAAAAGTAGGCGTAGATGAAGTGTGACCACGCCCATTTTTTTCAAAGTTAATTATAGTTATCATACGAACTTATTTACCAAATTTTAATTTAATACGACCAAAACCGTCTTAAATACAGCATTTTTATTGATTTGTGGGCGACAAAAGGGGGTGTGGCACAAAACGTGCAAAGATACACACATGCAATTTCTTATGTGCACCCTCCACAAAGACCCCAATCACCCCTGAAAATTTCATTGAAATCGGGCAAGCCGTCTAGGAGGAGTATGCGAACAGGAAGTTTTGCCACTTAATTTTATATATATAGATATCAAAACAGTGGGCGCAAAAGTGGGCGTGGTCAATTTTTCTTTCAGTAAACACTTAAAATGGATTACTACGAACATTTGAAAAAAAATTGTCCAAATCGGTACAGCCGTTTTCCGATTTTAGATAAATCAAAAAAGTGGGCGCAAAAGTGGGCGTGGTCAATTTTTCTTTCCGACAAAACTTAAATTGGATTACTACGAACATTTGAAAAAAAAATTATCCAAATCGGTCCAGCCGTTTTCCGATTTTAGATAAATCAAAAAAAGTGGGCGCAAAAGTGGGTGTGGTCAATTTTTCTTTCCTTAAAAACCTAACTTGGACTAAAACGAACATTTAAAAAAAAATTATCCAAATCGGTTCGGCCGATCTCGAGTTATGGGATTACATCGCATTCGGACACTTTCTTTTATATATATAGATTTATGAGATAGATTTTTATTTTTTAGTAAATAAGTTAATTAATTTACTACATCAATATGCGTATTAACATTTACATAGGATTAATTTAAGAGCCACGATTTCACTTCTCTTAAAAAAACATACTTATTACGAATACATCTAACATAACTAGGAAGACAATTAAACAATCTAGGACCAACCGAGGTATAAAAGTAAAAGAAATGTTGCAAGTTATGCGGTGGAACTAACGCTAAGCATTGATTATTAATCCTTAAGTTATAATTCATATAATTCCTATTGACAAGATAACCAGATCTTACAAAAAACAATTTTAAGACTTTAAAATAATAAAGGTGTTTAAGAGGTAGGGTGTTTAAATTTTTATACAGAGGAAGACTACTTTCATTAATACTTTTTTTGCATATAATTCTTATTGCGTGCTTCTGGACCGTTAGTAAAGGTTTAATTTTATTCATATGTGTACCGCCCCAGCAGGTCAGACCATATTCCAGCTTAGAATGAAATATTCCAAAATATATACATTTAAGTAAATTGTTTGAACAATAAGACTTTAAAAGAAAAAGTTGTCTTATAGCTGCCATTAAGTATTTTTTTAAAGCAATAGAGTGATCTAACCAATTTAATTTCCAATCCACTATTACACCAAGATATTTAAACGTTTTAACACAATCAATCGGAAAACAACTTGTGGAACAGGTCTCAAGGGAGTCATATGTATATGTATAGTTCGACGAATTACAGATTTCATGGCAGATGGAATATTTTTTGCAATTTGCAGAGTGAAAATTAAATACAGGAAGTTTGCTTTCTATACCAGCCACATTAAAAAACATAATTTTTGTTTTGTCACTTAGAACAAGTTTGTGTGATGTAAACCAGTGTCTCAAGATTTCCAAATCATGATTTAATTCAAGAACAGCTTCAAAAGTTGAATTGCAGGAAAAAATGCAAGCTATATCATCAGCAAATGCTATTGTTTTACTAGAAAACTTTTGAGAAAACAGTGAATTTATGAAAATCAAGAAAAGGGCTGGGCCTTATACTGACCCTTGAGGTACTCCAATGGTTATATTTGCATAATTACTATAAAAAGTATCAATTTTGACTCTTTGTACTCTGAGCGACAAATATGACGAGAACCAATTTAAGACCATGCCACGAAAACCACATTTAAACAATTTATTTAAAAGAATTTGATGATCAATTGTATCAAATGCCTTAGCTATATCCACGAATACGGCCGCGGAGACTTGTTTGCAATTCTATATATATATTTTGTAATTATTTTTAAATGCATACATTTTTTGATCTTATTTTATTTTTTTAAGACCATTGTTAATCAAACTTTAAAAAAGTATATATTTTTACTCTAAACGAAAAAATTATCCTGAAATGTAAATTCTTACTTTTAAAGTCTATACAGAGAGATATAATTTTCGCTTTGATTGTCTTCACAGTCGTATTTTACTGCATTACAATTTTTAAATGTTGTATTTGTTTTTATTACGCCACTAATAGAGCGTGGTTTTAATCCAAATTTTTCAAATTTAAAACTTCGAGAACATTTTTAATATCAAAGCTCTTTTGTAAAATATTATTTTTTGTGGAATTTATGAAGGTTTTCTATTATGATGACGCAACTTTGTTCGAAAAACTTGTTTGAACTTAAGAAAAATGTTACAAATGGTTGAAATCGGTCGGTTCCTTAGAGTTTCTCCCTTGGACTAGGGATACCAGATCAAAATTTAGCTTAGGAGGACAAAGGATGACAAAAAGGAGGACATTTTTTCTAGTGAAGATGAAATACGAGGACGCATAGATAAACACTATTTATTTCCATAATAACCAGTTTATTCATAAGGAATTCAGAAAAATCTCACTTAAATAAATGTCAAGACATAAAAACTAAACAAACTTAAAATAAACGACAAAAAACACATAAATTCATAACAATTCATGTACCATACATTTGTTAACAAAATAAAATTAAAAAATTTTGGTGAAAAAAAATCTCAGCTAATTAGTACATTTCGAACTAATTAAATAAATATTAATTTAATTGTACTTTTCTGAACTGCTAGTTTGCATTAAGAGATCATTATTGTTAAACAAATATTTATAAAATCATCACTGCTCATACCTTTGAAGTTAAACTGTGCTTAAATTATCGACTTAATTGAAGCGATTGTTTATTTATTTCACTCTTTACTCCATTGAGCAGTAAAAAATGAAAAAGCTCTCTCAACATTTGCATTATGAGAAGAAATAGAAAAATCAAATTCGCAAATTTATAAAAATTCGCAAAACACATCTCTAGCAGTATAAGATTTAAAGAATATTCTCCATTGCTCGTGAATTTTATTTTCTGTAAGAAATTTGGCATCTTGCGTTTGCAGGTACTTAAGTAGATTGCAATACTGATCATATAATTTTACATCGTCAATAACTATTCCTCTGTTACTTAAATAATCGATGCTTTTAGATAAATCTTCAAAATTTACTTTCTTAAAGTGTATCAAATTCATCCACTTAAAAGTTTCCAAACCATTCAATGGGCGCATTCATTTTTGTAAATATTCATAAGCCGATTTATATACACTTTGAAACTCTTCTTTGATTCCACAAATTATATCTTGTGTCTGTCCGGATTCTTTTAAAAGCTGCTTTACTTTCAAAGGTAGAAATGTATCTTTGATTCTATCTTGTAGCCTATTGTAAATTTTGTCTAGGCTGATCTTGCGACCAGAAATATTCTTTAAGAGCAGGATACAATTTAAACAGCCGTTCGATTGCAGGGAAAAGTGTTAACCATCGGGTCTTACTGTGTGTGTGCAAAGGTTGATAATTAACATTGACATATTCACAAAAATCCTTGAGAGATTCTGTTCTTACGATATATATTGAAAAATAATTAAATATTTTTAATACAATAGCTTTCACATCTATTTTCAATAAATCCATCGCATTCTGCAAGCTGTTGTGCAATATATGTACAGGACAACCGATGCCAATTAAAAGATCATTTTTTAATCTTTGCTTTAAAGCAATATAGACGTTTCGACTATGGACGCGATTAATACAACCAAAGTTTACATTAGCATTATCGCCTGTAAATTTTACAATTACATTAAAGTCTAATTGACAAAAAATAATAATTATTCTTACCAACAAAAGCCGCACACTTGGCTTAAAATTATATTTGTCGAAAATTTCCATCAAATAATTTGCAACAGTTTCTGATCTTTCGTAAGGTAAATTATTTCCAAAAGCTTTGTAGTTATTCCATTTTTGAATATTTTTGTTGACCCGTGATTGCTTGCATCTGTCGCCGCGGAGATGTACGAAATACTACTTAGACTCCCCAGCACGAGTTCAATAGAATGTGGTGCTATTACATTGTTTATTATAGCTTCAGTCTTTGTTCTGGCACATTTAATAGATTGGCATATTTCGGAATCAGGAAAAATTTCGCGTATTAATTTAGCGATGCAGTCCATAGATTTGTATGATTGATGATGTCTCACTGCATGAAAGGAAAGAGCACCTGTTGCTGCACTGATCCTTCTATTTAATGTTGTATTGGAAGAATAGTATTCAGTGACTTTATGTACCACAGATGATTGGCGCACCATAATTTTATGCTTTTATGTCTGGAGGTTGCGCTCCAATGAAGTAGTGCCTTTATTGCTTACATCAACGTGGCTATTACAAATTAAACACTTCGTTCGCTTCGTATTCGTTGTGGCCAATATCAAAGCAAGGATATTTCTTTTTTAAGATATCACTAAATTTACATTTTCTTTTAGACGACATTTTTCCATCAAAACGTGTGAGCTTATAACGAAACCGATAATAAAACAAAAGAAAACAAAACGAAAAAGTGTTTCTTTGTTGCCAAATTGTTCACTACATGGTTGTCAATTTGAGGTACAAAATCGTCCATATTGGAAGTGTATGGAATGGCAAAAAAAAGTAATAAAAATAAGAAAAAATAAATGTCGCCTACGGAGAGAAGAAACTATTGCAAAAAATACAAAAGATTTTTAATATGTAAAAAAGGAGGACATTTGGGTCAAATGGGGGGACATGAAATTTTTGATGAAAAAGGAGGACATGTCCTCCTTTAGGATACCATCTGGTAACCCTACCTTGGACCTATATTAATTTTTCACACGATTTTGTATGGGAGGTACACACAAAAGATGAACGATTTTAACGAAATTTAGTCAGAAGACTTGGCAAGTAAAACAATACTTCTGTACTGAAAATGGTTGAAATCGGTCAGTTCCTAGGGGTAGCTCCCTTAAGCCTATGTATTAATTTTTTTGTTTGAGAGGCACAAAAAAAAACCTGGCCGATCTTAACAAAACTCGGTCAAAAAGCTACCCAAATAAATTTATAGATGTTTACTGAAAATTATTGCAATCACTTAAGGCGAATTTACACAATTCACTATCATCGTTCACTTTAGATGAATCATCTGATTTGTAAAATGTAAATTGAGTTTCATCTTTAAAGTGAAGATGATTGTCATCCACATTGAACAGTGAAAGAAGTAGAAGGTCTTTCTACTTTTGATGAAAGTGAAAGCAAACCAAACTGATGTGTCATTCGTACTGAAACACAATTGAAAGGTGTTAACATAATTTAAAGCAGAAAGTTTGTATTTTTTTTTTTATTTAATTGCTGAATAACTTTTATTTATTTAATTTTGATATTCAACACCGAATCATCCATCAATTTTCAAATTTACACTTTGAATAATGTAAATTAAAAACTGATTCACTGTCATCGTTCAACGTTCACTATCATCGTTTTAAGTGAAATGTGTAAATTCGCCTTTAGACGCTAGGTAGACCTCCATTGAACCTAAAGCATGTAAAAACATACGCGTAATTAGCATTTTAGACGTTTGCAAAAAATTTATTTTTTCAATAGGCGGACAAAATCAAAGGGGATAATATTTGATTTTTCGATTGGGTAAGAGTCTATATCAAATGAAATTGAAATTAGATTTCACCAACTTTTTATGTTTTGGTTTTTTAAATGTTTTCGAAAAATTACAATTTTATAGTTTTATGCATGAAAAAGACACAACTAGAAAGTTTCACAAAATTTTTTGATTTTATTTTATTTGTTAAATTTGAAAAACCTTATTTAAAACCAATTATTATTTGTAAAAAATTTAACACTTACGTTTTTACAGTTCAATTGTAGTTTTACAAAAATTTTTTACAAAAGCTTGCATAAATTTTTTGCTTTTTCGGTTCTTGGCAAAGGGGTAAAAAAAAAACATTGGTAAAACTAATTTTTTTTAGGTTGCAAATATAATATTTTTAAAAAAATTGTTTTTGATTTATGTTAGTGTAAGTTTTACTTTTAAAATGATACCAATATTACTTTATTTGATAGAAGGAGTGGAGAGTGCGCATAAGATTTGACAATTTCTAATCGATCAAAGTCACTTTTGATAATGTTACAGAAATAACATTTATGCCATAATAATTCACAAAACTTCCAATAAAAACAATTTTGAAATATTCGAAGCAAAATATTCAAATCTATGCACTTTTGTACATTTATAACTCTACTTTTAGGCATATTTTATTTTACTTGTTGAAAGAAACTAAAGTTGTTAACTTGGATTATTTGAAATACAAAATTTGCTAAACTCTCTGAATTGGAAAAGACTTCTTGTAAACAACTTTTTTTAGAAGGATTTGAAATACGTACTGTTACTTTTTAGAACGTTATATGAATTTCCATTATAGTTTAATCTGGTAATTAAGTAGTTAGGTAGCTAAGTAATTATGTAATTTAGTAATTAAAAAAAAATTTAACATATTTTATTTCCCTTGCCTAGATAAATAAAAAAATAATGCGTTTTTAATAAGTTTTAATTTTTTGGTCACGGTAGACTTTTTTGTGGAAATGCCCATGTATACAAAGCAAAACACTGTCTGTCTGTTTGTGTGATGGCTAGAGACTGCAAAACTACAGGACCGATTAACCTGAAATTTTAGGAGTCGATTTTTTACAAGCACGCGATGGTTTGGGAAGAAAATAATTTTGCCACACCCCATTTTATCACCCCTAAAATCAATAAAAATGCTGTATTTCAAGCAGTTTTAATCGCATAATACAAAAGTTTTATAGTTTAGAAATTATTATTTTCGACAACTTAACTAAAAATTAAAGTGTTCGCGCTATAGCCACGCCCACTTCTTGAAAAATAATTAAAATTGACTACTGATTGAGCTAAAATTTTCGCTTAGTTTGTATGGTTACTGTCAGCAACTGTACTAAAAACTGTTTTCCACGTCCCCTTTTACTCTATGGCTACTCTCGGCAAGTGCATTAAAAATGGGCGTGTCACACTTTAGTTGCTCCCACTTTTCGGGGGATAAGCATGGAGTGAAGCAAATCGCACCAGGTTTAAGCTTAATTGAGGTGAAATTGTAGGCATTGTAGGCAGGCATTGTAATATATAAAACAGTTAATTATATACTTACTAATAAATATAAAATCGATATGTTTTGTTCTTTGCTTTGTTTATCATTGCTTGATGAAACTTGATGCAAAATCAATGACAAGTTATACAACATCAACATTTTTTAATAGAACCCTAAAATTACAACAGGGGTATTCACACTGACTTGGATAGGTGGGTATGGGTAGATTGAAGACTTTTGATTATTGCGAGCATCCTCAATTGCCACGGAGTACTTTGCAGACTAGCAGTGCTGCATGTTTGCTTGATCTCCCCGGCTTGAGAGATAAGATACAGCTGGAAGAGGGTTGCCACCAAATTATTTTTTGTCATTTTATGTACGCAAAATTGGGAGTAAAAAAATTTATTTTATACAGGAGTAATTTTTAACGTGATTTTATAATTTACTAATAATCCCGGGTAGACGTTGTGAACTGGCATAACTGTAGTGCGTCCACGCCCATTTTTAGTTTGGTTTTCAAAAGTAGCCATATGAACTAGATTATCAAATTTTAATCAAATACGACACAAACTGTCTCAAAAAAAGCATTTTAATTGATTTGTGGGCGGTAAAAGAGGGTGTGGCTATTTTTATAAACTGGGATATTAACCTTAATAACAGGCATTAGGTGTTACCGAACCTGAGATCTTAAGAGACACCGCACGAATGGTTTTATATGTACATATGTATAGAAAGGCGGTTAAAGTAGGCGTGGCTACATTTATTTATATAGTGACAACCACCTGGTCTCATAGCACATACACACCAATTATCATTAAAATGCATGCAGAACTCGGGACTTATAATGGTTTCTGAAAAGTGGGCGTAGTTATAGTTCGACCACTCTAATTTTTTGGTTAAGTTGCCGATAGTAATCATACGAACTAAATTACAAAATTTTAGCCCAATACAACTGAATTTGTCTGAAATATAGCGTTTTTATTGATTTGTGGGCAGTTAAAGGTGGTGGGGCAATTTTTTTTTATTATTTGAGTATTATTATTATTTAATTAAAAAATTAAATTTTTGCCTATTTTAAATAACATGTTTAGTCTTACAACTAGACCGTTAAGTTGTTAAAATTATAAAAAATTATTAATTTTTTAATTTAAAATTTAATTAAATATTATTAAATTATTGTTCTTAGTTTTCTTAATAATATTCAACAAAAATTTTTCAAAAAACTAATAAAATTCGAAAATGAGTCCTTTTTGATGTGTCTTGTTCTTTTTTAAAACTCTTACTGCATCTTTATGTATAACGTAACGAATGCTTTTGTAATTTTTTGTGTTATATTTCCATACAAAGTTGACCAAATTTTAAAAAACCAACCATATAAAACATGTAGCTTTTTCGTTTATAAAATACAAAATAAAAATCGAAGACATTTTTTTTTTGTTTTCACCTCTCATACTTTGGTAATTTGTGAGTTTTCTTTTTATTAAAAGAATAAAGTAATTTTTTTACTCAATATTATTTTGATAAAACTAAAAATTTTCGCGTTCTGTAAATCATTTGAAATAAGACTACATACATGTTTTTTGTAAAGCTTTCCCAAAATTTTAAAAAGTAGTATTTTGTTTTCCAAATGTAAAAGTATTTAATTTTTTTGATTAAAATAGATAAAGTTATAATATCTCGTATTTCTTTATTGATAAAGATATTTAAAAATTCTTTCTGATTTGTGACTGCTGAATCATTGGTTTTATTTGGCATACCAAATCATGCCAGTTTATGATGATCAATAATGTATATATACTTGCAACGCCTCCTTATGGGCATTAAAAACGGAGCGATTACGATCATATACCCCCAACGCAATACGCGAGGGGGTAAGAAAATGGTTTGCTACATGAATATTTCGTCCTCTTTTATCACAGCAAAAATAATTGTTTTTTCAAGACATTACCTATGTAATGTCAGCAAGTCAATTTATTTAATAACGCGTTGCAATGTTCTGAAATAATGTCCGCTAAAAATGTTGCTACAGCTAATACAAGCGTATGAATGCGTTCATTCTTTCACCATGCAACACTGTCAACTAGTTGCAACATTGGCAACATCCAGAGCAACTACATAACTACAGTAAGGTTTTTCAGTACTTCGTTTCAATGGCTGGCTGACAGGCCATCATTAAAATGTTCCCAACTGTTATTTGGTATTGTTTATCCAAAGGTTGCTTGCTGCCTGCATGGCTTTTAGTTGTTGTCGACAATTGTCGAGACTTTTATTTTTTTTATTTTTTATAAAATTGATTGGAACGTTTACCTGGAAGAAGAGTACAAAGCAGACCCACTGGTAGTATGTGTAGTATTTTTTGGCATCTTCATCGTCAAAGTCGTTGGCAATACCGGGATGAGCAACTTCGCGGCCAACCTGAAAAATAAATACAAGTTTAGTTAAATTTAAAACTCAAATAAGATATTGTTATTTTTAATAACTGTAAATTAATAATTTGGAATTTACACTTTCGAATTTTCAAAGTGGTAGTGGCATGGATGTAAACACTAAACTTTTGATCAGATGTTGGTTTACGTATCGCAATATTTTAAGAAAAATCCTTGGTATTGAAAACCTTATAATAAGGCTTTTCATAAACTAAAAATTTCAAATAGATATTAAAAGACCTAATCTTTAAATTTTAAAATAAACACGCTTTTTGATCTTAATTTTACTGGCTATCTTGCAGATATTTTGAATGTGTCGTCAAGCGAAGATTGTTTTTTTAAGCCTTCAAAGTTCTTATTTGAAAAGTGGATTTCGATCAGTTGAGCTAAAAGAAAACATCCAATAGGTACATGTCTTTCAAATCCTAAGCACATCACATAAACAAATTTCTATGCTGTGATTTATAAATAGCAACCTTGGTCATTCCAATCACTAAGAAGTGAATTGGGAATACATGCAAGCAGCTGCAGCTACACTAAAACAACCCTCAGATTTTCGAAACTTCATGCTTCTCAGAATTCCTGCTGCAATTATGGTATCTTTGGTTTATGTACGCATTCAATTGTATCCCTCCAACAAATTTCTGACATTTCGTGTCCATTAATGAACTTCAACAAGCAGGATTTTGTGCTACAAAACCACGTCTTACAGCTAAATTTTTAACAGCAACTCGCATTCACATCACATCACCCGCACATGTGCGCCTGCGTCGACGCCATCGTATGGTACCTACTAATGGTGAACGATGACAACTTCCATAGAGTTCCTTCCATACGAACAACAGAGTGTCTGTCATTCGTTTAAATTATTTTTTGTCTTATTTTTCTGCAGTATTGTTTTAAATGATCTTTAAATGTCTGATTTTTGTAGCTGCATTTTTTACGAATTCAAATTAATTATTTCCAGCACGTTTCTATTTTTGATTTTTATTTTTTTCTTGCAAAAATTAAAATACAAAAATCCAAAAAAATTTTAGAGTTTAATTTATGTTCAGACATTGCTGTACCGCCTCTCGTTTCCTGCCTGACGTCGAAACAATAATTTTTGATATGCCGTTGAAGTTGGTGAGTCTTAGCGTTTGCGCATGCGCACCGCACAGATATTAAGTTTCGCCCTCTTTTTGCTGCCCTTAATCTGCTGTTGCATAAATTGTATGAATGGTTGTTTGACAAAAAAATGCTGTTTTGCCAGTCCAAGGGATTTTTTTTTATTTTTTTTATTTTTTTTTTTTTTATGAATTCTTAAAAACTTGAGCAGATGTATAGGAATGTTCATGTTACATGTAAGAAGCTTTCAGTAAAACATTTCCAATTGTTGTTTAGAAAAGATTAATTGAATTCAGAAACTTCATTTAAAAATCGAAAAGGATCAATTGATTTTTGTAAATATATTTTAGATATTATATTTGAAATTCTGAAGAGATCAAATAACATTCGGAAAAATAAATTGATATTAAATAGTAATGTTTGGGGCATGCAATTTTGGAACGTTTTGTCATACCGGGATGTTGTGATTGGAAATTTCAATCATGGGATACCGAAAAAAATCCTGAATGAAAAAAGTTAAAAGGAAAAAAATTTGAAACATTTTTTTTGACTAGAAGATCTGTCCACGATTGCACGCTCAATTTTTAACCCTCCCATTAGCGGCGACCTAGAAGGCGGTGAATGCAGCGTATGGGGTCTGGCCAGACCCATAATTATTTAATTAATTTAAATCTTTCTATTAAAAAAACCAGTAAAAATTTATTAGAATCGGTTTTTAACTTAAAAGTAGCTGGTGCAACCGGGTACAAAAATTATTAATAACAAATACAGAAGTGGGGCTGTGCGATTAATCGAGTAATAATTTTTTGATTAATTAGATTTAAGATTAACTGATGAATCGATTAATCAGTTTTCTGCTTAATCAAACCGCTGATTAATCGATTAATCAGAATTCTAATTAATCATTTGAGTAATTATTCGATTAATCAGGTTTCAAATTAATCAGAAACCTGATTAATTGAAATTTGATTATTTAAAATCTGCATTACTTAATATTTGTAGAATAAAGTGTTTATTCAACAGCACATGTACATATGCTGTTATAATATATTCGCTATATTATTAACATATTAACATATTTTTGTAAGCATACATATTTTTATGTAAATCATAGCAAACAATATTAGTGCAAATTTTTTAATATATTAATAAAGACAGGTATTTTCTGATTATATTCTTGTATTATTGTTCTTGATGTGTTTTTTATTTATTTTATTCAATACATTCAAACAAACATTTCAAATAACTTTGATCAAAATTATTTATTTTCTGAAAAAAAATTCTGATTAATCAGAAAAATGATTAATCAGGAAGCTGATTAATTGATTAATCAGCATTCTGATTATTCAGAAAACTGATTAATCAATTAATCTAAAATCTGATTAATAAAAAATAAATTACTCGATTAATCGTACAGCCCTATACAGAAGTAATATTGTACAACATTTTCTAAAAATCTGACCTGCAAATAATTAAATATTTCTTCCGCAAAAAACGCAATTCAAATACAGTTCTCATTACCAGATTGCGGCAGGTATGATGTTGGCTAAATTTTGAAAATTTTCTAAAATTAAAGTTTTTTCTAAATGACCTCTATATTTATTATGTTGACTTTATATGATTTAAATACAAATTCTAAATGTTTGATAGTTTAAATCATACTTGATTTTAAATACAAATTCTAGTTGTTTGATAGTTTAAAATCGTTTATTGAGCTTAAGGTCAAAGTTAGAACAATTAATTGTTCTAACAAATTTTTCCAAAGAAACAACAACAACAACAAAGTTTTTTTCAATATGAAAAGGAAAAAATCACTAGCTTTGATTTTATTGTACAATTTCTGCTCTGCTAAAAGCGTCATCAGAAATCTTTGTGATTACCCGTGCAAGCGCGCGCTAACGCACTGCACCATCGGGGCGATGAGATTTGAAGCGTCAATTTCTCATTTTTTCCTCAATTTTATAATGTCACATTTGTTGTTGTATTTCTGTTTTACTTTAGTTTCTATGCTTATGTTATTATATGTAGTCCAACAGCCTGCTGGAAGTCTGCACTAACAAAGCAGAATTTGTATTTAAAATCAAGTATGATTTAAACTATCAAACATTGAGAATTTGTATTTAAATCATATAAAATTTTCTAAAATTCTTAGAAAATATTTTCTTCTCGATATTCTCTTTTCCAATCTCGCACAAAATTTCTGTGGTGATTAGTTTCTATTAAAATGCATCGTTCTTCCCAAAACGCAAAATGTCGTGTTTAAGGTGTTTCAGTTGTATAGGAGATGCCACGTCCCGTTGCCTTATACGTTTTATATTATTTGTGGGAATTGAATTGACAACAACTTTAATTCAAATTTCAGGATCCTAGCTTTCATATATGTCAAATTATTCGGTTTTGTTAAATTTGATTGTTAAGCGACACCTATTGCAAAATTTTGTTTCTCTTTGCTTCACTAACAAACATCTTTCTTTACAGGAAGCTCAGTCTATTGCCTTTACAGAGTAGCATATTTGTACGCGAGCTTGCATTTTTGACTTCGCTAAGCATAAACAATTAAGTTGACAGATATGTGAACTAGAGTGGGTCGGCCTCCATATAAAAAAAAAGTTGAAAAAACCACCCCCTATATCAAAGCTGACTTCGAGATGATTCCAAACACAAAAAAAAAATCTTTTTTGGACCACCGAAATTTTGGACAGCCCAAATGGTATTTTTTTCATAACTACATTAGTATAACATGCGCGATCTTAAAAAATCATGTATCGTTAAAAAGGACTTAACAAATACTACATTTTTTCTTCAGAGCGTTTTCACTTTCGAAGTCATATTCGACTAGAAAGCCTGCTAACCCGATTCACCCCCTCCCCCCTCTTTAAGTTTTTTTTTTCTCACAAAATCAAAAATTGTTAAATTTTTTACATTTTGCCAATAAAAATAGTTTAATAGGTTTAAAAACAAAGAAGTTATAGAGTTCAAAGCTAACAATTCATACATACTATTTTTAATTAAAAAAAAATGAAAAATTTACTAAAATAGTTTTAAAAATTAAAAAGTGAAATTAAATTAAAAAATATTTCTTAAAATATTTCGGTGTTAGAACGCAGCAATTACATTGATAAAACAAAATTGCCCACGAAACGTGACAATATATTCAAGTTGCCCAAAAAAATCGTTAAATAAATAATGGTAGTATTCCAAAAGTTTCAAAATTCTTCAGTAATTGTGGCAACTTGCAACCATTTGCACGATAGTAGTAAAAACGACGCGTCGGAAGTAGCAAAATCAATTCAGTAACAAAATTTGCATTAGTTTAAAAAGAGCGGAAGAGGAGTGGTAAAAAAAGCAGTGTGTAATAATCTTATCTAAGTCTAAGCTTAAGTCTGATTTAAAAGTTTCGAGAAATCTGGCTTCAAAGTTTTCAATCGCCATATAAGTTAAATGGAAGGTTCTTTCATTTTTGAGCCATAACTTTGGCTAAGGTCATGCTAGAAGCTCCAGATTTTTTGTGATTATAGTTCTATATGAGTGGAACACAGATGCATCAATAAATCAGATCTGTCTTAAGTCGACTTAAGCTATTTTTACTGTAGACAGCGAAGCCAGTGTTGGACTTACTGAGGGTTGGAATATCTAAGTAGCGGCCGAAAGCCGCCTATGAAGAATAAAATTATATCCAGAAGTACTGTGAAGCAGCAGTGACAGTGAAGCCGGTGTTGGACTTTCGCCTATTAAAAAGAGAATTATCGTTGTCTACAGTACTTCTGGATATAATTCCTTTTTAATAGGTTCTTACGGATTACAACCCTCAGCAAGTAAAACTGGCGATTTTTTTTTTGTGATTTTCATTGCGCACTTTCTTCTTCGATCATTTAGGTAAATTAGTAAATAGTTATTTGAAAAATGCAAGTTGTTATCACCATTCCAAAATTGAAATTTGGGATAATGTCCCTTGGGGCTATGTCCCGGCACCCCTGACTTTAAAGGTAGTGTACCTTTCTGCTCAAATTTCAAAGGCATCGGTGAAGAAATTTTAGAGATGTGCAACATTTCCCATAAAAAGAAAGAAAAATAATTTTTGTTACTTTAACATCCCCATTCTGGCAAAATAACAAAAGTTGTTAACTAGTATTTTTAATATTTCTATGTGTCTGTTGTAATTTTTGTTTCCAAAACTAAATTTAAAACTTAAAAAAATTTTTGTTTATGAAATTGTTAATATCTGAAAAGCAGTCGACATTTTGCATCAAAATTTATTATTTTTTAGCTTCAAATTTTGTTTTAAATCAAAAAACTACAACAAACACATACAAATATTAAAAATACTGGTTAACTGGTTAACCAGAAAAGGGCTGTAAGATACTTCAGCATTCTTAACAAGTCTTTAAAAAATTATTTTTTTAGGTGGAAATGTCCAAAATAAGCCTTAAATATCATACCTGTAACCTGTATCCTAACACCGTGTTACACACATTCTGTCCTATGAACCAAATTTACTTTTTCGGAAAGGGGATAAAAAATAAAAATACACGTGTATCGGCGATTTTCATGTACACGTCAGAATTTTTTTTTTTAAGTTTCAAGTATATATTTTTTTTTAATGGTTATGGTTTTTTTAAGGTTTCAGTTCGTTAAAAAAACAATTTTTTTTATTACTTTTGTTTTATAAAAATTAAGAATTGTTACATTAAAAATTTTAATGTTTTTAAAGAAATTTAGGCCTTTTATTTTTGCGGTTGCAAGCATTTGCTTCAGTATCACGACAAATAGACCAACAGTATTCGCCAAGCATATGCGTAATGTCTTTTCCTTTAAAGCGCTTTTCAATAGCCGCAATGCCCTGATGGAACCTTTCGCCATGCTCATCGCTACAAGCTCCTAAATCATCAGGGAAAAAATCTAAATGATTGTGAAGAAAATGGATCTTTAGCGACATTAAAATGCCCATTTCGCCATATGCCGAAATCATTTCTGCGACAATATTTTTATAATTGGCAGCTCGTTTGTTGCCAAGAAACTGCTCAATAACGGCAACTTTACCTTTCCATGTACGTTGTTCCATAGCATTTAATTTTGATGAAAATTCAGAACTTGCAATTATTTGTTTTATCTGCGGACCATTGAAAACACCTTAAATCAAAAAAATCATTAAAAAACATAAAGTTTCTGAATGACTTCTTAAAAAAAATACCTGCATGAATCTTTGCGCCGCTCAATTTCAGGAAAATGTTGCGCAAAGTTGCAATGGCCTCGCCATCACGATCCAGTTTTTTAACAAAATTTGATACGAGACCGAGCTTAATGTGTAATGGAGGCAAAATGATTTGAGATGGCTGCACCAATGGTAGATTCTCTATACTTTCTAAGCCTACTTTGTAGCATGTTCGCGGCTTCCACTTAAATTCAGTGTAATACTCATATCTTTTTCGACCTTCCCATGTACACAAAAAGCACTGGTGGGTTGGAAATCCACGCTTAACACCCATGAGTAAACCGACCACTTTCAAATCGCAGCATATTTCCAATTATGCTATTTGTACTTTATCAACTGTAATATTAATTCCATGCCTTCGTATGTTTCCTTGAGGTTTGTGGCATATGCGATCGGGACAGATGGATGTGTGTTGCCGATATGAAGCAGCACGACTTTAAGGCTGTTGACCGATGCATCGATGAAAAGTCGCCACTCCTCTGAAATATGTGGGTAACCGATTTTTGCAAACAGCGAGTCAATGTCACAACAATAAGCCAAGTTTTTTCCCGATCTTCGTGCAATCTAAAAAATTGGTCATATGGAATAGTGCTACCTCGATCACGAGCGGCTGTTATTTTAAAATCAGCCGCCACTATATTCCACTGCTTAAAGCGTGATGCAAAGAGTTCTGCTGTTCTCCTCGACAAATTTCCGTCTCGTACGAGGTCATTGAAGTCGGCTTGCGTTATAAAATGCGGCATTGCAGTCCCAATTTTAGTGGGTTTTGCCACAAATTCCGATACTTGTGGACTCTCGCATCTCGCATTCGATGGAAGAAAAGTTGATAGCAGTTTTGGTACAACTGTTGATTCTGCATCGCTTATTTCGGGAAAATTATCAAAAATCTCCACTGAAGCCGCTACACGGTCTTCTGGTGAGTATAGAACTGCTGGAATTACCGATTCTACATTAGCATAGCGAATTTTGTTGCGGTGAATGTATTGGTACCCTTTTGTTTGAGCAAAAGTTACACAAGAGTAGCACAATTCATTGCAGTGCTACTTGCGTGGTAGCCAAATTGTTGGTACAGCGTACTTTATTGTTGACCTTCCATCAGTAAACTTGCACAAATTTCTGTAGCAATAGTCGCACACGACTTCCGGAGTATACCACAAGTAAGGAACATAAGCAGTCTTAAATATTTTCTGAAACGAATTCACCACTGTTTTAGTAGTATTTTTGAAATTTTTACTTGGTGCGAATAAGCCACAAACGTAACAAAAGTTATTTCGCGTCGGACACTGCATTTTTTTCAGATGAAATATATAGAAATACGTTTTCGCACAACAGAACTTAAAACAATATTGCAATTCCTTATTTCATCTGTCTTAAGGGGCCCTCAAACGATACTACATGTCCATCCGACCTGTCAAGTCATCACACATGTAGTATCGTTCGTGTGCAAGAAATCAAGGCGGATGGACATGTCCGATGGAAGTTGGATGGACATGTAGTATCGTTTGAGGGCCCCTAGACCAGTTGTAAGTGTTGTAAAAGTCAAAAACTGTTTAGTGTTAGAAGGTTACTATTGATTAACTACAACTATATCGAGTAGGATGGGTCAAAAAACATTTTTTTTTCCTAACGCTTTAGTAGTTTAAAAATTTGAAGTCCCTTCAAGTTATGCTAAGAAAAGTGAAAAAAATAATTTTTTTTTAAAAAATAATAAAAATTGGGGAAAATCCGAGAATTGATAAAAATTGTTTTTAAAAAATTTGACGTGCTACAGACATTTCCACGAGTCTGCCTGCAAAAAATCAGCTCGATAAGATCACTGAAAAAGGGTTAAAAATCGGTCCAAAGGCTTCCACACAGGCCACTACGAGCTTTATACTTCAAACTTAAAAAAAAAATTCTGACGTGTACATGAAAATCAACGATACACGTATATTTTTATTTTTCCCCCTCTTTCCGAATATGTGCATTTGGTTCATTTTCAGGACAGAAAAAAATTTATTTTTTGTACCACCGTGTAATCGACCAAAATTATAACAATTCAAAGAGTGTAGCTTCCGCAATTTTTATTTCTACTTGTTCTAGATGACAAGGTAAAAATATTACGTATACCTTGTGAATTTTAAGCTATTCTCACAAATTATAAAAATAATTTTAACCTTTGTTTTATTTGCAAACTTTTTGTTCCTCGATTTTACCACTTTTTTAATTTTAGCCCTTTTATTAATCAAAACTAAGTGACAAATATCATATTTAAGTTTCAAAAATGCACCAGTAATTTCGAATGTGAAGCTCAAGTGCAAAATTAAAAAAAAAATTTGTTATATTATTATTATTTAAACCAAAAAGAGTTGTCATTTATGTGAATACACAGTCATTCAGTAAGTGTTGGACTAAAACGAAATTGAGTATAACATGTTACAGTAGCTAGCAAATTAATGATAAGAACGTGCTGAAAAGTGTTTTAGTTTTCTCTGATGCCTGCGATATCAAAATAAAGACGACTTTGTCATTCCTGTAACCACTCAAAAACATACAAAATGCATAAAAAAACAAATTCATGACGTCATACCTCGTAGCCTCAAGTGATTTTAACTTACATTGGGGCCAAATAGTACATATAAAGAACCCATAATTCTAGCTTCAAGTTTTATTTTTACATTTTTCAATTGAAAAAGGGCACTTTTTTCACAATTGCGATCTTTATGAAATTTTCTTAGATCGTTAGGAAAACAAAAGCAACATCAAAGTTTTTTCTATGACAACCCATATTGGTGATATCGAATACCATTGTAGTTATAGGCCGCACAGCCTCGAAATTCAGTATTCGACCTCAATTTACTCATGTAGTTTCATTGATAACGTTTTGTTATTTGGCGTGGCAGCATTGCGCCGGCTTTCAGCTAGTATTTTATAAATAACAAAAAACAGGATAAATTTAGATTTAATATCGTTAAGTTCAGATTTAACTTATTGAAAACGCAAGAAATTTATATAAAAATTCGATGTAATAAAATAATACACCTCTTTACAGAGTTGTTTGCTCTTTTTCAGCAAATAAGTTAACAACTAAAAATCTCAATTATGTTTACAGCTAAAGTTCATACCATTTTTAAAAATGTAATTTTGGGAGAAACTTATTTAACACTTTTAAAGGCAAAGGAAAGAATTTTGTCCGTAAACATTTTCGTACAAATACGTTGTAGTATAAGTTGTATATGAATATGGGTAAAATATATATGTGTGTGTTGTAAATATATTTCCATAGCTTTTTAAGAGTTAAAGTATTTTTGACTTTTGACTGATTACTAATAATAGAAATGTATATATTCCTTTAGTTGATTTGATTATAAACTTAAATATTTTTTTATAAATTTTATGATATATATGAAATTATGGAAAAGCAGTCAGAGAACACTTTACTTACCTGTCTTAGAAAAGCATCTGGCATGGTGAACGTACTATGAATCCAACAAAACGTATTCACCACATGTGTCGGCAGACCACTTACAATGCAACTAATTGGTTGACCCACATATTGGGTGGCTGTGATGACCAGACTACAGGTCAGCAACAGCACCGTGGTAAAGGAATTGTGTAAACGAAAGACAGCGTTGTCAGTGCGTATTTCCTGCCACTTTAAGTAGCTCTTTAAGCTCCCGAGTAACTTATACATTTTTCAGCTTTTGGCAGTTTTGAGTGGATTTAATTATATTGGATAAAACATAAAAACCGGATATTCTGATTCACTTGAAGTCGAAGTGTGAAAAATGATGAAGAAAATCAGAAAGGTTCATATCAGCTGAAAGTAGAAGAGATCATAAGAAATTAATGAAAATAAAAAATATAATATTTTTATAAATACAATTATTGTACAGAATAGAAAGAAATTCTACACCACGAATGAGCTCAGTAAAATTTTAGCTTTTCTAAAGCCTTAAAATTTAGAAGAGCTAAGCCAATAACACCTTTTTAGTTTTTGCCTTATAAAACAGACATTGACATTTGTTATAGTTAGTTTGCCATGTTTTTAAACACTTAACTTATTTTCAATATTAGCTTTTCTAACCAAAGCCATGTTAACAAAATGTTAACTTGTTGCCTTGTTTGTTATAGCTTCGTGTAGTGAAGTCACTTAGTTATTCGTTGTTGTTTTTGTCGCCACTAAACATGACTAAAAATAAGTCCCTATGAATTTTATTTTTAAGTTCAAATATGAAGTTTTTTACTAAATTTTAAATTGACTTTGTTGTTATTGTTGTTCTTGGTTGTTGTACCAAGTAATCGTGTCAATTAATGATGCAGTGTGTGCTACACTTCATACGTGATTTTCAGTAAATTTTTATGAGAAAGTTTTGTGTTTTTTTTTAGATCTATTTGAATATTTAAATGAATTTCATCTTCCTTAATCAAGTGAATTTTTGTCTGCTTAAATGAAACCATAGTAATATTTTATTGAAAATATGAGTTCATCGAAGCTTTGATGCTCATAAAAAACCTATAAGTACACTGAAATGTGGAAAGTACACGATATGTTCAATTTCAATGTTGTCTTTAAAAAATTTTTAGTACATAGATAAATTGTAAATATCTTTACTTAAGAGAAAATATTTTTTAACGTCAAATTGGACGTCAGAATTTTTACATTAAAATGGAAGTCCTGTGAAAGGTAAATACAGTTTAACCTCTAGAACTCGAACTTATCTTAATCGAATTTTCTATAACTAAATTGAGTGGCAGTAGCCTTTGGAAAAAAAATTGTATACTCCTACTCTAGCGTAAGTTGAACTTCAGCTAAAAGAAGTACTCCATAACTTAAATAAAAATATTGCCTCGTACGTTTTAAATATAGAAGTTTTCAGAGAAGTCTCTGATTTGTGATTGGTTGATTTGGTTTTTTCTTCTATTTGGCTAGTAACATTTTTTGTAAGGTTGCTGTTTGTTTAAGTGTCAGTCGCGCTTGGTAATCAATATGAAACGTTAGTCAATCAATAATAACAAGTTTCTCGATTGAAGAAAAATTCGATAAAAAAATGGATCTTGCGGTAAAATTCAACACTCCACCAAGTACGGTTTTTACGATTTTTTAAAATAAAGCATTCACTGTTACATCCTCGGGGTTTGGTTCTTCTTCTGGCTATATCAAAAAAGATTAAAATGCTAATGCTTGTCTCATGCTGGCTTATAGCGGCTAAAAATCAAAACATCTATATCTCAAAGTCTCTTTAAGTCTGCCTTTTTTGGCGATAATGGTAATCAGCATTGACTGTATTTTCAAAACTTATTTCGTAAGTAGCTACATTAAACATTTTTCAATAAACCAACCTTTGATTATGTAAACTCAGCAACTACGATCACTTTACTTATTTAAATAGCAATTGCAAGCAATTTAAATTCACGCTAATTTTGTATTTTGGTTTTTTTTTTCTTTTTTCTGCGTGAACGTTATAAGCATACATCAACTACTTGCTGACTATCCATAGAAATCCTCGGCTTGCAATGAACCAGAACTGCTTGCTAGTAGCTTTTAAGGCTGAAATTGAATAAACTTGTCAGACAACAAACACAAATTTGCAGATCGTGGCGAATTTGTGGATAAAAGTACAATTATTTTTCAATCAGATCAAACTAAATACAACAAATTAAATTTGTATGTTCAGCATTGTAATGTGATAAATGTATTTGGACAAGCTTAAATAATGAATTTGCTATCTACAAAGCTAAAATTCGATTATAGTTAGTATATTGAAACTAAATTTTTAAGCTTTGAAAATAAAATTATTTTAAAAATTTTCTATACCAATATGATAATGAGGAAAGTTTGTTTGTATTTATTGTGTGTGTTACGGGTAAACTCCTAATTTGTCGGATTGACGTCAAACTTTTTGTAATTTTTAAAAAAGTAACCAATGGAAAAATCGTTATCATAATCTCTAAAAAGAAATAATTAAAAACTTTTTAACAAAAAAAAAAACCAACTTCAAAACCATTACAAAGTAAAAAATAATTTTAAATTACTTTTCACATTAGTTTTTGGTCAAATTTGATAATTTATTTATATGTAGTATTAAATTAGAAATCTTATTATAATAATTTTTTTTCTATTTTGTATTATTATCATAAATATATTAATTTCGCCATGAATAAAAAACCTTTAAAGCTGGAGCGTTTATTTCATAAAAGTCTGATTATGTAAGCGCCGACTTTAAAGGTCTTTTATTCATGGAGAAATTAATATATTTATGACAATAATACAAAATAGAAAAAAATTATAATTATAAGATTTCCAATTTCGTACTATATATAAATAAATTATCAAATTCGACCAAGAATTAATGAACAATTTTTCCCATTCTTGTAACGAATTTTCGTACCCTAGTGTCAACATTAACTGAAAAAGAGTATTTTTATTATATTGCCACGCCCTTTTTTCCAACTCTGTACCTGTACTAATTATGCCAACCCTGTACCTCATTTCAGTATCCTATATCAGTATCCCTGTAGGCAAGTACTTTAGGAGTTATCGATGTACATACATTTAAAAAAAAAACCAACCAACTTGAGAACCTCCTCCTTTTTGAAGTCGGTTAATAAAGTGAAGAGAACCATGCCCGAACCCGGATTCGAACTAGGGACCTCTGGGTTAATAGTCTAGCGCACTCTCTGCTAGACTACAAAGGCCAACAAATTTATTGTAGGAGCAAAATGTCTTCTGAAGAATATGGGCTATAAAAATGGGACTGAGCTGAAACAAATAAAATGACCGAATGTAAGAAAAAAATTCTTTAATTTCTCGCCTTTGACAGCTATATCGACCCCCTTGCGCGAAATTATTGTATGTACCAAAAACCAAATTTTACACGAGTGTGTTTACTATATTTCAATGCCTTAGCTTGCAATATCATAACCAAATTTTACTTGTGCTTAGATAATTAACTAATTTACTATAAAGACTTCTGCCCAATCCACAAGAAAGGCGATCCCACTATCTGTGCCAATTACCGTGGGATAAGCCTTCTTAATATCGCATGTAAGGTCCTGTCGAGCGTTTTATGTGAAAGATTGACGAACTGATCGGACTTTATCAGTGTGGCTTCAGACCTGGAAAGTCCACCATCGACCAGATTTTCACGCTACGACAAATCTTGGAGAAGACTCAAGAAAAACAAGTCGACACCCACCATCTTTTTGTCGACTACAAAGCCGCCTTCGACAGCCCAATAAGGAAGCACCTGTACTCCACCATGTCTGAATTTGGTATTCCTGCAAAACTAATACGACTTTGCAGGATGACAGTGAGCAACACCAGCAGCGCAGTTAAAATCGGGAAGGACCTCTCCCCACCATTTATTACCATACGAGGTTTCAGACAAGGTGTTTCATTATCGTGCGACTTTTTCAACCTAATGATGGAAAAGATCATCCGAGCTGCTGATCTGAGACGTAGTGGCACAATATTCTACAAGAGTGTTATGCTGCTTGCGTATGCTGATGACATAGATATCATTGGCCATAATACGCGCGAAGTCAGTGCAGCATTTTCCAGATTAGAAAGAGAGTCAAGTCGAATGGGTCTGGCAGTGAATGCAGATAAGACGAAATACTTAGTGTCAACAAACAAACAGTCCCAGCGTCTTGGAACCCACGTTACCGTTGACAATACCTCCTTCGAGGTAGTGAAGAACTTCGTTTATCTGGGATCCAGCATTAATTCAACCAACGACATCAGCATTGAGATCAAACGAAGAATAACTCTTGCCAACAGGTGTTACTTTGGGAAGCAGAGCCCTCTCTCGACGAACGAAAATCACGCTCTATAAATCGCTCATCATGCCCGTCTTACTTTACGCATCACAAACTTGGACGCTGAGCAGTTTAGATGAAAAGACTTTAGGAGCATTCGCGAGAAAAATTTTTCGTAAGATCTACGGACCAATCTGCGTCAATGGCGAGTACCGAATACGGTGGAATGATGAACTGTATGAGCTGTACGCTGACATCGACATAGTCAAGCGCATTAAAATCGAGCGGATTCGCTGGCTTGGTCATGTTCAGCGCATGAAAGACGATGCTCCAGTGAAGAAAACATTCGATTCGGTACCCAGCGGCGGTCAACGCAGAAGAGGACGACCGCATCTTCGTTGGAAAGACCAAGTAGAGGACAACCTGACGAAGCTTGGAATTTCCAACTGGCGCCAGCAAGCGAAAGACAGAAATGGCTGGCGTAAATTCTTAGATGAGGCCAAGACCGACATACGGTTGTAGCGCCAACTAAGTAAGTAAGTAACTATAAAGACTTCAGCTACAATATTTTGCAGGTGATGCGTTGTGGGGTGTTAAACAAATTTGCATCACAAAGTCAATTTCGAAAAAATGGCACATACGATAATTTCGCAAAAAGGGGTCCATATGAACATGTATGTAAAAAAAAAATTTGTGAATAATTGTTGCTAGTAAAAAATATCCTTAAAACTTAACAAGGCACAATGTCTTTTATGCATGGGTACCCTACAATAAGCACTTCAGGTTGAAATTTAATTGTCTAAAAAACTTTTCGACCCTAACAGTTGCTAATATATTGTTACAAAAAATTTAAGAATTTATTAAAAAGATGTACAACATTTTCTATAAATTATTGACCAATCAATCATTTTTAACTTCAATACACTTTTTCATTAATCTTTTTTATACATAAATACATATAAAAGGTTAAGACATAACACTAGCCTCGGTTAAAAGCAATTCAAATTGTCTTTCACGGTTGTTTCGCCTAATCAATAATTCACGTATAGTTCCAATCAATTCCCCCAAATAAATCTATTCCTTTCCTTTCAGGTCAAAGACAAAACTTTGTTTGTATAAGGCGTATGCCTTGGTCCTTTGATCTTTAAAAAAAAACATAGTTATACTCCCGTTATTTATTAATTCTAGAGAGATATAACTTAAAGAAATTGTTATTAACCCTTTCAATGGCCAGGCTAAACTATGAACAAAATAATTTTTTTGAGGTAATATTCCTATCATTAAGATTCTAAAAAGATGAAAAAACATACCTTTGATTTTTGCCTGCGCTACTTACGTTTTGCTCCTGTTCGGCACAAAATTTTTTTTGTAAACCCTTAAAGAATTTTTAATTCTATAGATCCCTGCTTTTCAAACCCTTATAATATTTTTATCATTAAAGTCATAAAGAGATAAAAAATAAATTTAATTTTCATATAAAATAGACCAAAAAAATTTCTTTTGCTTTTCTTCGGCACAAAATCGAAAAATCAAAAAACATTAATGTCAAATATCTCTCTATATTTATTTTTATCATGTTGGCTAATTTTTTTATAGCAGCAAACGATTTGATTTAAAGAAAGAGTTTCAAAACAAATATATAAAAATTACTTTCTGAAGTGTCCAATATATTTGGCAACTCCACTGAAAGGGTTAATAACCATAATGAAATTCCGTTATTCCGTTAAAAAGTAATAGTAGTGTGATAACTTTAGTACGAAAGTATATATTACTTTTGGCAACTCTGAGAGTTAGCTTACATTTTTTTCGTTTGGTTTTTTTTTTATGGGATTACAAATATAATGGCAGAATATGAAGGCAGCTGGTCGTAAGGCTGATTGTATTCTCTTTCTATCCCCAGAATTGTCAAAATCAGTAAAAAAAAATTTTCGACTCTTCTATTAATTTCTTAAAGCTTTCTTATTTTTTATCAGCTCTGCCAACTTCTTGATAGCTCCGGGGATCAGCACTTAGCCAATTCTTAAGAACTGTTTGATAATATTTTCTGTGTACTTGTAGAAATAATTGAGATAATTATACAAAAGAAACAACATCGAATTTAGTTTTGTAAGTAATTATGAGCTTTAGATCAAGCAAGTTTTTGAAGAAAGCAACTACTTACTGTGTATAGTCAATAGCACAGCAGCCTAGACAGACTATTTCGGAAGGCGCTACCCTTTCCATCTTAATTATGCCTAAAACTCAATAGCGCGTTAGATCGGTCGGCCTTTGACAGCTAGACTAGAAACAACGAGTTCTTATGAAGTAACACTAAATTTGACCCCAGACTTTGCTTCGACCTCATCCCGTAAAAATCTAATGCAGGGGTAAAGTACGATCAAAGTTGTAAGTAGAGAATTTTTCTAGTGGCTCGTGAGTTTGACATTCCATGCCAATGCGAGGTTGCATTTTCGTTGAGATACTTTAATATGTGGGTATTTCTTTTAATTCGATGGTAGCAAAGATTTTCATGGAATAATCGTGGGATTTTATAATTGGTGTAACTTTTTTAAAATTCTATGCTGTCAAAGAAGTATAATAACGATTTTGATGAATTTAGTATAATATACATATAATGTAATTATATATCCTATTAAAATTAATGCATAAATTAATATATTATAAATAATATAGTATAAATACATAATAATATTATAAATAAAAGATTGATTTTTACTTTGAAAAAAGAAAAGTAAGTCTTTATGCTGCTAGCGAACTTACACGACGATGAGTAAGCTCAATCACTGCATCTCTGCTACATATATAACAAAATAGGAGTATTCACGATTCAGTGCACTTGCAAGTGCAGTTGAGGACTTGTACTTGTGCAGTTAGGTTTTCGTGAACACACCACAGTTTTATATTGTGAAATTAATTGGAGTATGTCTTATTTGTTAGAATCAGGTGTTGGCTAGGAAAAGAAAATATTACATAAATTATATATTAACATGCCTAAAAATTTATTGAGAGTAAAAGTTTTTACACGAGCAATGATATATTTGTAAAATCAGATATATTTGCTCTTTGATTTAGGTGAGCAAACGAGGTGGCAAAACTTTATCATGAAAAATCTGTTTTCGTTTTTCGAAAATTAATTAATTTCTTATCAGAAACCGGTAAAATATCAATGAGAGGTAAGAATTTTTGAATTGGAACAAAAGTAACAAATATTTTATTCTCATATATATTGCAGCTGACATAAATGCTGCAAATACACAATCAGCTTTAAGGAAAACCTGATAAAAACAACTAATTGCTTAAATTATAATATTGCCACTTTGCAAGAATACCCTTGTTATACTAAACGTACATTAAAAAATATCTTAACTTTACAAAGTAGGTCGTTTAAGGATTTTATTACAATAATTGTTTATTTTTCATTGATTTATTAAAATTAAATACGCATTCATTAAAAACTGCATGATTTGGTATAAAGGGTAGTCTTGTGGAATTTTTTGAATAGCTGCTTTTATTGGCATCACTGAAATGGCAGAGGCAAGATCTGTCAACGCAACAATAGGTTTTTTCCCGTACTCAAGATAGAAAAATAACATGGAAAATGTCACTCTCTAATCTATTACAATTACTTGAACTTAGTACGGTAACAGACCTATTAAGTTTTGCTAAGTTTGAAGTCGTCCGTTTTGACACTTTTGACAGACCAAAGAACGATCAACGACCGACCGACTTAACGCACTATTGAGTTTTGGGCATAATTCTTGCGTGCTTAACTCACTGTTTAAGTTTTATATGTCTTGGCACTTGTTCGAATAAATCCCTCTTAAAATTTCTTATTTTGGCTTATAGTGTCGTCTACAAAATTCGTTTGGATGTAATTTGCCTCACAATTTCTTAGCTTGAAAGATTCCAAATTAGTTTTGTCCTCCATTTTAAGTTTTTGAAATGATTTCACACTCGTCTCTTTGCTCCAGGACATTTAATACAAAGGACATATAATATATGGTATATGGTTAATTTAACAAGAGATATATTTGATTTTTTTGTTGACAGAAATTTATTTCCAAAAAAAGAACATCATCAACTTTGCTTATTAATGTATGTTTCTACCCAAAGATATATACATTAATTAAATCTTTTGAGTTTCAAAATATTTTTCATTTATAAAAAAAAAAAAATAGCAAACTTAAATAAGGAACAAATTGTTGTAAAAATATCTACTTTATAATTTTGTCGTGTGCTCACACCCAGAAATGGTTTTACGTACTCAATGAACTTCGAAATACTAATGTAAAATATTACAAAAAAAACATGTTGATTTGGCAGTTAACACTGTTAGAATAACTAAATTTAAATATCGACGAAAAAGTTCTCAATGACTGCATTCAGCGGAAGCAACTGTTGTACAACTTTCAGGCTGAATGGTTGTTCTGAAAACAGAGCTTGTTCCCTGAGCGGTCGCAATCTTAAATAGCGAAAATATTTTATGCTACTTCGCTACCTAAGCGCTTTTTCGGATAGAATGCAGCCAAATGTCATATGTATTTGCTTACATTTTCGTCAATTCTCTTGCTACTACCTGCGCAACCTTGACATTGATCCCCTAACGTATTCTACTCTTATACGCCAGAAGAGTGTATTTCATCCTAACTTTTAATGTTAACAGTTGTATATATTTTTTGCCTTCATTATGACGACAAGCATTTAATCCCCAACTAGTTTACTTTCACAACTGTGAGTTTGTTAGTCTATGATCTCGAAAAAATATCAATGACACATTTTTATAGGACAGTATCATCAGAGAGCTATTTTTTTATATATCTCACGTTTAGGAATGCAAACTCGTTTCTCAAAACAATAAACATGTGATAATTTTAAGCATTGTTTGTCACGTTCTTAAAAACATTGTGACGCAATATTGTCTATGAGTAAAAGTTATATATGTGTGTGTGTTTATTGCAAACATGTATGTGACCTATATGTTTGTTTGTTTATTTTTTTTGCATATCGCCACTTTAGCGATAGTGCGGATTTTTTTTTTAAATGCATTGGACATTCCTGTTTATTTATTCGTTCATGCACAAATGAATATCTTGAGATGTTGAATGTATATTTTACTTCGAGCTTGAAAAACATTGTTGATACTTAGTTGATTTATATAGTTAAATAGCGATCTACGTACATTCTAAAAGTCAAAAATTCGAAAAGACGTTATTATGCCATCATCTGAGCAAATAATATTCATTGCTTATTATTAGGGATACTTTACAAAAAGTAATTGCAGAATTAATTTACTTATCCTTAAAAGTATGTTTTGGGCAAATATTGTCATAAGTGACTTAAAGTAAAAATTTGCAAAGTACATTTTCAAGGAATTTTTCAAAGCTCAGCATTCACGTTCAAGTGTACTTTTAATAAGTTTTTATAAGGTTAAAAAAGTCCCATAAAAACGGGGTTTAAATAGTCTTGATAATGGAGTTTTACCATATACTTGTGAACACAAAAACTTCTTTAGCGACATGAATTGAGAAGTTTATTTTTATTTATTATAGATTACTTAAAAAGGTTTAAATATATACTTATTACGGTCGGCCGATTTGAAAAAATAAAGTTTATTCATGGATTTTTTTATTTAAAGACAAAAAAAATTCCAGAGGTATGCTTTTTTTTAGTAAAATCGATCGGTCTTAAACAAAGTAGAGCACATCGAAAGTATAATAAATTAATTTTTCTAATGTCAATTCAGCTTTTTACCAACATAAAAATTAGACTAGTACCCAGCGGTCAGCAATTATAATACCTGATGAAATCGGGTGTGAAATAAGATCTATTTTGCTTTGAAAATTCGGGAATGATATCATTACTGATTTTAGAATAAGCATTTCCATTCAAGCTTTTTGAAAAATTCCCTGAAATTGTCCAAACTGTGAACATTTGGTTATGTCTCGATCTCAGACCGAAAGATGCCTCTAAGTTTAGAAGCGAAGGAGTAATGCTGCCAAACGTTTATGAGTGCTTTCAGTTAGCCGAAGCCTGAATTTGCTTCGTATTCGCACCTGAGCTACGGTTGAGATTAGAAAAGAAGTGGTAATGGCAACAAATAACTTTGGGAAATTAAAATAAAAATCTAACAATGCGAAGTAGTCAACGCATATTTTTTCATTCTTACAAATTTGAAAAAGGAGAACGTTAAAAAAATGATGAAAAAGATATCTGAAGGCAAAATATATAAATGAAAATATAGGTCGGAAATCATTGGTACCAGAAGGATTTGCCTTTTTTTTGCTACCGGTAGGACAATTGCAACTTTCCACAAGTCAGGAAATGAAAATGACAAGAAGCATGCATTTATAATTTCTGCTATAGGGCTGATTATATGTCGCAGTATAAGTTTCAGAAACTTTATAGGAATTCCATCTTCACCTATTGCATCTGACTTAATCTGCATGAGACATTTGCCAACATCGAGCTCTTTTACTGCAGCAAACTTAAAAGATTGTTGCACTACCAGACTACAAAGGAGGATAGTATTATTACTGGATGAAGAGATAGAGTCAATAAAGAAATGATTAAGGTCTTCTGGATTTAACAAACATTCAGTGGTATTTTTATTGCAAACCCCAAGTTTTTTAATGTTATTCCATAGCTTTTTGGTTTTTTTTTTTTTGGATTCGCCCGGAGGTATGAAATCTTCCAAAGATACGTATACCCGTCCTATAAGCATGCACGATTCACATTCTAAAATCTGCCCGAATCAGCCGGGACAGACAGAATGCACCTACGTACTAAAACATACCCCCTAATGGCAATTACGATTTTCCACTAAGCACATTAATTGGCTTTTCAGCGGAATTTAAAAATTGAATATATATAAACGCGTATTTAAGTATACTTGATTCTATATAAATAAGCAACATCGAATTAAATAATAGTAATTATCAATTTAAGGTACTTGGAAAACAATCAAAAACACTAAACTCATTTTAACTGATTTGCGGCCATTGTCCAACCCAAGGGATAGGGTTGGAAGGAATAGTTTTAGTTTGGCCTCAAAATAGCGTGATTTAGACTGTTTGATTAAAAACAGACTCATTCCTTGTAATTCTATAGGCTTGCCAGCGGATTGAGCTACAGTTTTTTTTCCATAATTTCCGAAGTTTGTTTCTTTTTTACATAGCATTTAGAACATCCTCCGTAAACCAGGGACGAGACTCATTTTTTATATTAATCGTAAACAATTCGTATACAATCGTATACATTTTTTATATTAATCGAATAAAATGAAGCATGTCTCTCAAACAGATATTTAATTGGTTATATAAAAGAACTAACTTTATCCTTAATATTTTGATGAAACCAGCAATTATTTAACGGGTTCACAGATATATCCTGGAACAAAGACGCATCATTAATGCGTTTGAAATCTCTATCAGAAAAATTACATGCTATTATATTTCGTGATAAGTTTACATTTAGCGAGCAAAAAAATAGGTCATGGTCAAAAACAAAGTATAATTGATTAAAGAGTGAGATAGCAAAAAAATCGCATACTATAAATTAATCGAGAAGACTTGGAATTGTGTTATTAGAAAACCGGGTGGGTAGGTCTTCATTAACCACCGATAACCCTAACTACGATATTTTGTCATATAAAACTTGTTTCGATAAGTCACTTGAAAGTAAGTTAATAGTGAAGACACCACACAAAACCAGTAAATCATAATCAACAATGCAAGTATACAAGGTAGAAAACAGGGAATCAGTGGGAAAGCATTTATTTGGGTTGTACACACATGATAAATTAATTTTAGTGTTATTATCTGGTATGCAAACATTTAAATATTCAATTCCAGGTGCACATGATTTACTTACTAACTCAGAAGTCAAATTGCTCTTACAATAAATTTTGACTCCTCCACCCTTTCTTTCAGAACGATCATTTCAATAGAGATTATAATTTCTATTGCTTAAGTCTTGAAACTTTTATTTTTTTGTACTTTTTTGCTTCTAATTCTTTAAAATGTCGTTACTAAAAAGTTCACTAGTTTGAGCTGTTCACTATGTCGGGGGCTCGTTATATTAAGATTTGACTCTATTAAGAATAATGTTTCTTTAATTTTTGTTAGTAAAAAACCAAGGCATATTAACCAGGTAGGCTCGATAGAACAGACGATATTTGAAATCTTGTTCTTCTTCTCACTGTGAATTTAAATGCTTGTCACAATCAGCTGTTTCACAAAATCAAGATCAGGGTGTCGTGCAGTATTTTGTTTGCTTACTTAGTTCAATACATGTGTTAATATGGCTTGCAGTGCATACTTTGTGTGTTTAAATAAATAGTGGTATTCAAGATTCAGTGCACTTGCCAGTGCAGTTGAGGACTTGTGCGGTTAGGTTATCATGAACACACCAATATCAGTTTATCAAATCTGTCAAATTTTTCAACGTTCACAACTACTGAAGTTCTCCAGTTTAAGGACAGGAAAGTTTAAGACCAGTTTAAGGAAACATTTGTGCAGATTTTGGAAGCATGTGTATTTTTTTTTTTAAGTGCACAAGCCCTTAATTGCACTGGCAAGAGCACTGAATCGTTAATTCCCCTTATATTTGTTTATATTACAATGGTAAGTAATTTTTAATGAACAATTTTTCATTTCTCATTAAAAAAATAATTGCGGGTTAGAAAATTGACGAAAAAGTTTTTTAAATTGCCGGAAAACTTGGGGCCTTAAAATCATTCTTGCGGGTTGGTGTCCGTTAAGATCTCAGAAACAGTAACACCTAAGGACATCAAATTTACAACATTTTTGGTCAAGGCTAATATCTCGAATAAAAAAACAAATAAAACTTGCCATACCCCCTATTACTGCCCAAAAATCAATAAAAACGCAATATTTCAGACAAATTTTTTTGTTTTGAACTAATTTAGTTCGTATAGTTACTCTCGGCAACCCAACCAAAAATGGGCTTGGTCTAACTATAACTACGCCCACTTTTGAGAAATCATTATAATTTCTGAGTTGTGCATATTTTTATAATATATAGTGACCAAGTGGTGGTCACTATATATATAAATGTTTCAACGCCTACTTTGTCAAATAACTTGTGATATGTAAAAAAATATATACATTTATACAATATATCAATTTAAAAGTTAAATTATAGGCTTTTTGAATAAGATATTTTTTTGCATATTAATAATGCGAGTTCTGAAGAGTGTTATGCTGCTTGCATATGCTGATGACATTGATATCATTGGCCATAATACGCGCGAAGTCATTTTCCAGATCAGAAAGAGAGTCAAGTCGAATGGGTCTGGCAGTGAATGCAGATAAGACGAAATACTTGGTGTCAACAAACAAACAGTCTCAGCGTCTTGGAACCCACGTTACAGTTGACAATACCTAATTCGAGGTTGTGAAGGACTTCGTTTATCTGGGATCCAGCATAAACTCAATCAACGACATCAGCATTGAGATCAAACGAAGAATAACTCTTGCCAACAGGTGCTACTTTGGGCTCAGTTGGCAATTGAAAAGCAGAGCCCTCTCTCGACGAACGATAATCACGCTCTATAAATCGCTCATCATGCCCGTCCTACTTTACGCATCACAAACCTGGACGCTAAGCAGTTTAGATGAAAATACTTTAGGAGCATTCGAGAGAAATATTCTTCGTAAGATCTACAGACCAATCTGCGTCAATGGCGAGTACCGAATACGGTGGAATAATGAACTGTATGAGCTGTACGCTTACATCGACATAGTCAAGCGCATTAAAATCGAGCGGCTTCGCTGGCTTGGTCATGTTCAGCGCATGAAAGACGATGCTCCATATGGCTAAAAATGTCTGAGGTATTTTTATCTTATCAATGTCTAGCTTTCCCTTTTACATCATATTTTTCTATCTCTTACAGTTTAGCATTTATTAAAAAAATACTATTTTTACACTCATATTTCAGGTCGAAGGTCACTAATCTAAAATGCAATCAGTGCAGCCTAACCTTTCATCTGATACCTCGTTCATATAGTTCACACATTAAATCATATTTATATGAGGAAAAAAAAATAATGTGTTGGGAAAAAAATACCACAAGAATTAAAAAAATCCTCATTTTATCATATCGGTATTTAAATTCATTTTATCAAAGCAACCTTCGTATAATGAACTTTTGGGAAGACGTTAAACTATATTTAAAACAACATTTTTTCAATAAGTTTATAAGTTTTCAATATGTTTGAATAAGTAGCGGCTTAACGATTTTTTTTTCTATTTTGGAAAACGACAAAAACTAACAAAGGATCTAAAGCAGGGCTGGCATTCTAACACAGTCACATTTTATTTTGTCTTGTTATTATTGGTGCGCTCTCGAATAGCGCACACTGAGCGAAATAGTTGTCACAATTATCTAGATTTTCAAGTCTGTGTGTTTATATCCCCACAAATACTGTAATATATGTTTAGATTTTATTTTTAGTCATCGGTATTGTTTGCTATTTCTTCTATGTCATTATTGCTGCAGCATTTTATCCTAAGAAAATAAATTATATAAATTTGCTTGCAGTGGAAAATTACACATTCTGCTTCGCAAAAAAGGTTCTCTGCAGAACAGAAGTCACATTCCGATCAAGAGTAAAACATTGTTTTTTGTTTTTGTTTTAATATTATAAAATCCTAATATATAGTATGAATCATTAAAATTATAATCAAAACCTCATAAAATTAAGTAACCCTTATTCTTGAATCCGCGGCGAGTAAATGTCGTCGTCGAGAGCTCAATTTCACCAATGAATCGTCGTCGAACATAATTTCGACGATCAAAAATTTTAATATTTATTTGACGACGTTTGCTCATTAATTGAGTGAACAATTACTGCAGATCTTAACATCAAAATTGAAAGTTTTAAAAATAAAACAATTTTGTTTCGACGTCGTTTTGAGAGCGAGCTTAATAAAATAAAAAAAATATGTATGCAAAAAACTATGCTTCTTTTAGACATTAACTTAAAAAAAAAGTGGTGAATAGTCCCCTTCTACCCTATTTACTTATTTCGAATTTAGTGCGTGACTTACACTACATTTTTAACAGTATTCAATACAAGAAAATATCCTAGTGATACTACATTAACAAAACAATAAAAAATGTCAATGTGTCCAAAATGTTTTAAATTTCATTTTTAAATAAAAATCAAAAATTAGATAAACAAAGCTATGAATACTCTACAATAACATTAACGCATTTTAACATTAACGTGGAACTAGCCACAGACAAAACTATCTTAATTCCCTGCTTTAGCTTATAACTGGAAATTATTTATTGTCATTATGTCTGATGATTATTTAAATCTATTAATAAAAATAAAATGATCGACCTCGATAAGCAATGACGTTGAATTTAATGAATCATGTGTGCTTAGCAACAAGAACGAAGAGCAACGAAGAGCAATTTACATGATACTTAGCCAAACTGCAAAAAAGTGACGGTATTCAAATTAAGTTAAAAATTATTTAAACCAACATTAAATAGAGCCACTTGGGTTAAAAATATAGGGTTGGGATGAACCTTGCCATATTTAGGATATACTTTATTATAGTTGGTATGATTGATATTTTAGAAAAGTAGAGCTACGAAGTTATGTGGCTGCACAAATTTATTGTTAATTATATAAATTTGATTGATTATCTTTAGTAGCAACTATAAGCTTAACAATAAGAATATAAACTATTTACATAAGTTAGTAAGAATCATCAAATAAGCAAAAAAAAGTCAACATTAACAACAAGAAACTTTCTTTAATATTTTATCATTATTTAATAAACCTGCTGTTTACTTTATTTAAAAAATATTGCAATAGAAAATAAAAGAAAAAAGTTTACTCTAATGTAAAAAAATAAATCGTCAAAGATTTTTATTTGCATGCATATAAAATACATATTAGCGTAAGCGTAAGAATACATTCAGGCCAGCGTCAAAGCAATTATAAAACATATGTAGCTAGGTACAAAATAACAGGCGAGTATTCGCAGAAGCAGCTGTTGTCTTGTCGTTGCTGTAATATTTGCTCTGTTCCATGCTGTTATCATGCGTTGAGCAGCATGAAAAGCAGCGGCAGCAGCATTATTGGTCATATACAAATGGCTCATGGTATTTTCAAATAATAACAAACAAATAAAAAACAACAACAACGCATAATATACAAAATCAAACCGAAAGATTGGATAAAATGGTTTAAAGCAAACGCACAAACATGCAATTCACTTCCGTTCTTGAGGATAAAATCGCACCAGGTGTGTCTTTGTTGAGGCAATCAAATAACTTTCCACATTGAAATTTAATTTTATCATCCAAAAAATCTGCTAATTTTCAAGAGTTAACAATAGCATGCTAATAAAATGTTTTATACATATTTAACGAAATTAGTTAATTCAATAATAATTGAATAATGTTTACTGAAGAACAAATGATTGAGTGGGGTTAACAATAGCAGCGGTAATTCTATAATTAGCAGATATGATATTTCAATTAAAATAATTATTGTTGAAAACAGAAAATGTTTAAATTATGTCAAGTTAAGAAAATATGCATATTAGAAAAATGAACGTCTAATTTATCAATATTTAAAAAATACAATTGTTAGACAAAAAAAAAATACCTACTTATTTCCACTGCATTCTTGCCATAACTTTCGAAGCATGAGTAATTTTTAGTACACTTAGAGAAAAATTTTAATACGATTTACAAAAACAAATTTGTTGATTCTTAAAAAGGTGTTAATTTTTTTGATCTTCGTAAGCAAAGTAAACTTTTATAAGTTTTGCTTAAAATAATAATAATATATTCAAAATGATTTTTGTTAATTTAAAAAAAAAATATTATAATTTGAAAAAATAAATTAACACCGGTGAGCGGATATTTACATTTTTAACACCGAACGGTGTTAATTTACACCGCTTACTCGGAGTGCATGGACGAACTTATTCGATCGGTGTGAAATAAGAAAGGCAAAGAAGAAAAGAAATATTGAAATCACATTCTCATTGATAAACAAATTCAAAATTGAAATTTCTCAATTTTATTTGTTCAATTTAATTATGCAAATCTTAACTAAAGATTTAAATATAATTTTTGGCACCAAGAAATAGACCCTCAAAAAATTAAATAAGCCCCAAAAAAATGTGTTGACACTTCTAGGTGTTACTTCATATGAAATAACTCCAAATTTTCGGAGATGTCATAAATTTTGGGAAATATTTAATTTTTTTTTGGGTCGTATTTCATAATGAAATAAAGCCCAATCAAATTTTATTTTGTGCTTATTTCATTTGACAATTAATAAATTTAATGACATTTTAATACAAATTGTTAAAAACATCCTTTCGAATATATAAAATTACACCGTTCTGTGTTAAAAAAAATCATTTTGCGTGTAAGAAATAAACAAAACAGTCATCCTATCTGATATTTACTTTTTTACACCGTTCGGTTTGAAAAAAAAATACGCTCTTTCGGATATTAAATTCTAACACTTTGGCATGGTGCTTTTTAACACCGAACGGTGTAGGACTCCCTGGAACACCGATCGGTGTAAAAATTCTATACAAATTAAGAAAGTGTGTATAAAAAAATTTAGGTACACGGTTAAACATTTCGGACTAATTTTTAATCCAAACTATGGACTAAAGGAACTTTTAATCCAAAAAGTACTATTTTTAAATCCCTGCTTTACTTTAATTTAATTTAATTTTAAATAAATTAAGTCTTAGACTATTTTTGAACAACGAATTTATATTAAAAATTTGTATAAAGAAATTGTTAAAAAACAGTTTTAGAAAATTCATAACAAAAAAAAAATTTAATTGGTTTTTTGGCAAAAAATGATCGGTTCCGTTAAAAAAAAAATTGTTAAGTCATTTTTTTATAAGGAATTTAAATTTTGGCATGTTAGACACCCCTCTAAAAGATCACTTAGAATGTTGAAGGTTGATTATTAAAAATGCTTCATTTCTAAAATTATTTGAATTTTAATTTGTTGGTGGTTTTGGCTTTTTAAAAAATATTAAAATAATATTTAATTTCAAGATTTTTTTACTTAAAAAGAAAACGGTCGGTTCATATCTTTTTGCCATAATAAATATTGGACTAAGATTTTTAAAAAAGCACGTAAAATTCGATTAAAACACAATATAAACCCTTAATAGTTTGGTCAATGACAACTTTAAGCGATTGTGAAATGCGAAAAAATAGGTGTTCAACCTACAGTTCTAACAGCATTTTGAAAACCATACAAAAAAATTAGCTAATTCACGATATGTTTCAAAATTGCACTGAATCATGAAAAAACGTTGAAAAATAAGTTCATCACAAGTTTTCACCTTTGAAAATCACAAAAAAATTATCACGTAATGAATACAAGAAAAAATATTTTTTTTATTTTAATAATATTTTTTTCACACGATGTCTGGCGAAGCTATATGCTATACTTGTTCCCCCTTCAAATTCACTTAAAAAGTAAAGTCTGACAAAAAAATTATGCTGACAGTTGAAATCGTGGTGTTGCCAACGCTACACGGTTAAAAATCTTGGACCAAATTTTAAACTTTTTTTGATTACATGTAGGACAACACCTAAAAAAGATTACTTTTTAATCCAAGGAAAAGTTTAAAATTTTCTAATCCGAGAAAGATTAGTTTTTAACTCGCACAAAGTTTAAAAAATCAATATAAATATCAACTCAAAATAAAAACACTTTTCTGACCAGTTCATGATTTGAACACACGTCCTCTGATATGCTGGTTCAACACATTATCCACTCGTCCATTTAAGTTATTGATAAGGTTTCGCTTATTTTTCATCATTACGAAAGCAAGTTAGTTCTTTTCAGGTAGTTCTTTCAAATTAAACTAAAGTAGGGATTAAAAAATAGTACTTTTTGGATTAAAAATTTTTTTAAACCAAAGTTTGGATTAAAAAGTAGTCCAAAATTTTTAACCGTGTACAAATGACATAAAGAGCCAGGTGTCAAACCTACAACCCTGTACAACCTACAAACTTATTCCCTACATTCAAGGAAATAAAGTCTTTGATTTAAAAATCATAGTATTACTTTTCAACTATTTTGATTCATTTCCTTTTATCTCTCTTTTTTTTTAATAAACTTTATCATTTGTTAATTCTTTTGAAGCGATAAAATTGTTCAATTCAATGAATTTTTTGACATGTGCTTAAGGTAGGTATTCATAAGTTCATTCAAACAATTTAAATTAGCAACTAAATGCAGTTAAATTAAATTTATTGTTGACTAACTAAATAAATAGGTTTATTGAATGCTACTGACAATTAATATCAATTGACCTCTACTACACGTCATTCGTAAAAGTTTTTAACGATGTCTGTTCATTTTCTTTGAGTATCATTCGATAAAGCACAGTTTTGCTTGTTGGCATGCAACTAAAAGCTTTAGGTTATTATTTTAAAATGTTGATATCTATTTTTATTGATGCTATGACATAAAATTAAAGTGAACATTTTTTTGTTTCAGATGAACTCTAAAAGTACTGGGCCGATTTCGAAATTTTAATAAAAAGCATATTAATTTAAAGAATTAAGTTATTTAAGAAATCATCCCAGCTGCCACGCATTGCTGAATCGTTTTCTTATCACGCATTTGTGTTGCGAGAGTTTAAAAAAACTCCATGTTGCTCTTTATTTCTCTCTGTTTTGCTCAGCTAGTACAGCGCAACAAAAACAACAGATGATACTCTTGCAAGGCGAAAAGTGATATACACATTTACAAATGGAGTAGATCTAAAACAAAAGAAGAAATGTTTGTGAATTGAAAATTCTTTGGCGGCGATTTGATATTGAAATAAAAATTTCGAGTCTCGACAAAAAAGCTTTGATATTGAGAAGAATGTTTTGAGTCTCGCTCGATACAGTTTTGTGTACACGAGCAATGATATTTTCTATTTTTTGTATAGGGACTTCCAGAAGGGTGACAGATAGAGTGTAGGTGTGTTTAGAAGAAACGTTGAAGGAGAAAAACCCAACAAAGCAACAACTATATTTGGAACTATAATAGGTGCAATTTTTGCAACGTCAAAAACAGCGAATCATTGACATACAGCTATGCAAAAATTAATAGTAGTGCCCTTATATACAGACATGCTTGGATAAATATTACTAGTCTACAAATTTCGGATCCGGTAAACCTATTAGCATTCCTATATTTACTTTTAACACTGGTACCAAATCTGCACTCAATTCCCCCTTTGTATTTTAAAATTTTCAAGATACAAGGTGTTTTACGGTTTTGGTACGTGCCTAGCATAATTTATCTAGAATCAAAAGTACTCACCATAAAATAAGAAAAAAATTTTATATCAAGAATATATATCAACTTTTCCATCAATATATTTATTTATATCAATATATCAATATATTTTATTTTAGCGGAATCGTCCTGCAATCGTCCAAATTTTTGACTTTGAGATTATGGCCAGTTTCAAAGAGGTCATAAGCCCATAAAAGAATAAAATTTAGCACAGTTCTTCTATGAAAGCAAGCAATTTTCATTGTATGTAAAAATTTAGTCCGGTTCATTTTTGCCGCCCTCAAATCAGAAATATACTTTATATCAGAAGTTTCTGATCGTACAGTACTAAAGTTTTCTCAATTAATTCATAAGGGTACCTTTGGCGGCTCTACTAAAATACTATGAGCATTTTAAATAAAACATGAATTTTTTGTGCATTTTTGAAAAACGACGATTCAAGGACCAAAATAGATCGTAAAGACTCAACCTACAAATTAGCATGCATAGAAAAATAATTGAGGGTTGCCACATAATTCGATATTGTTTAGTAATTGCGTTAAAAATTACGTCAATACAAAATAGAAATCAATCAAAGGATAAGGAAAGTCCAAGAATCAATATGCAAGGTTCAACCTACAAATTGGTATATTTGGAAAAACTTTCAAAAACAAGCGTTGCCACATAAATTAGATATTAAGTGAATGGCGTTTTTTAATTCTAATGCAGTAGATTAGAACTCCAATAACGTATCGAGGGACCTTGAACCACCTTAGCGGGGGTATATTTCGCATAGATATCAAAAATATGAAATTCATAGCATCCAATCAAAGAGAATGTGATATTCGTAATTAAATTAAAAAAAAAATATTCTACACTATTTCTAATTGTAATTTAAAAAAGATCAATTAAAATTTAGAAATATCATTCGAAATTCAGAATAGATCAATTAAAATTAAGATATTTAAATTGAAATTTAGAAAAGATTAAATAAAATTTAGAAAATTCCAATTAAAATTCAGAAAATATTAATTGAAGTTCAGAAGTTTTTGCTTAAAATTTAAAATAGAATAATAGAAATTCAGAAAAGATCAGTGGTAATAATAAGGTTAATGGTAATGGCTATTGAAATGCTTATATAAATGGTTATGGTATTGCTAATGGAAAGGCTTGTGATATTAGTAATAGCAATGGTAATGGTTATAGTTATGGTAGTGGTTCTAGTAATTTTTATGGAAATCTTAATGATTATAGCAATTATTATGATAATGCTTGATAAATAAAAAATTTGTGTGGATATATTTATTGATTCATTTTGTACTTCATTTGATCTCTTCAGAATTTCAACTATTTTTTAATTTCAATTGGTCTTTTCTGAATAACAATTGAATTTATTTCAATTTAAAAATAATTAATAATAAACTGATCTATTCTAAATTTAAAATGAACCTTTCTGAACTTCAATTGGTCTTTTTTGAATTTCAATTGATCTATTCTGAACTTCCAATGATCAAATCCGTAAATTTAATTAATCTATTCTCAATTTAAAATGAACTTCTCTGAACTTCAATGACTATTTTCTTAAAATAAATTCTTATTTTCTGAATTATAATTTAACTTTTCTGAATTCCATTGAACTTTTATAAATTTCAATTAAACTTTTCTAAAGTGCAATGGATATTTTCTGACTGACATGTAGTGACTTATAGTAATATTTTAAAAGTAAAATTTTCAACCATCTACGACTACTTTTCTTTTAAAGGGTTTCAAAATATTTGGTGTGGGGCTAAAATATTTTATAAAAATAATGTTTCATAAAATTTTTATATTGGTCGGCGAAAAAAAAATTTCAAAAGGAAATATTAAGAAGCTGTCTTATTCGTTAGGTAAGTAAAATAGCTTAATAAGGTGTTAACTTAAAGACCGTTATTGAATTTCACAAACAAATTTAAAAAAGTAGTAACATTAAATTATTTCTTAAATTGACTCAAATGATTGCAAAATTAATTGAAAACGTAACAGAAGACTTAGATACATAATTAGTTGACTTTGTTGAGTAAAAAAATGTTCGCACAAAATCGTAGCTATTTTCGCCTTTTGACATGAAAATGGCAACACTAGCTCTTAAGCAGTGAACATCGGTTCAATCGTTAGAAAGATATGCACTGAGAAAAGTTTCATTAATTTAACGTATTTATTTTGCGCTTGTCTAACAATATTTATTAACAATTAACAAAATTTTTTGGTAAATATAACAAAAGTCATGAAATTTTCTTTTCTCGAAAAATGCTTTTTTCTACCCTCTTTGAAAATTCTGCACTTTTTCTTCTTTTTAGAGTAACATTTTCGAGAAAAGAACACGATTAAATTTAATTTTTCTCGAGAGGGTAGAATTTTCTAAAAGGGCAGAAAAAATGCAGCATTTTTTCGAGAAAAGAAAACACCCTTAATGTAAATATCATTTATTAAGAAAAATATATTGTTTATTTAAATGGTTTTGGCGTGTGTTAGGGTGAGCCGATTTGTTAAAATTATGTTTTTACGTCGAACTTTTGGTTTAAAAAAGAGAAAAAAAAAACAATTCTGGTCAGGTTCTCTTTCTCTGTGAATAGATGAATAATAATTCAAATAGCGGTCCCTCCTCCATTTTGACTTCTTTGTAATTTCTTTTTTTAATTTTACACAGCTGCTCCCTTAGCATTCTTGGGTGGAATGCAAAAAAAGAGAGCATTTGGCCCGAATCTATTTTTCAAGTAAAATTGAGAGAGTTTATGAAGCCACTCAAAATCTCTTAAAATAATATTTTTTTTTATATAGTAATAAAGTTATTCAGAAAAAAAATTGTATATAAACATGTTCTCTTACTATTATTGTTGGTAAGTAGCTAAATTGCCAAAAGTAAAAATGCTATTTTTTACTTTTGATGGGCTGTAACTTTTTCTACAACCAAATTTTGCTCAAAATTTTTTATAGTAAGGTTTTTTGAGCCAGTTTACAATGCTTAATTTTGGTAAAACTACAAAAAGTCTAACGAACATAGCATTACAAAATCATTTCAATGAAAACATTAAATAAAAGGTCTGTTCCCGTGCTCGATTGAAGAAATGGAAGTTGCTTGAAAGCGTGTTTTTACACATTTTTCAAGCTCTATAGAAAAGAAGAACGAGCTAAACATCACTCTCTATTCTATTATAATTTCCCGAAACCAGCTTGAACTTTACTTGAAAAATTGCTTCGAGCACGAATCTTCTTCTTCCAATTGCTTCAATTTATTGTCAATCAGCTGTCAACAGCAACTGTTCTGCTCGAAAATTGCTTGAAGTCGTTTCCGTACTTGTTTGCATATTCTCACATTTTGACAACAATTGAGTTACTCTCACAGATTGAACTTTACTCGAACTTTACTTGAAGTAAGTACGGAAACAGACCTAATATATGAGATGAGGCCAAGATCGATATACGATTGTAGCGCCAACTAAGTAAGTTGGATATAATGAATATAATTTAAATTTAGACAACTAGTATTTTATATTTCAGGGTAACTTTTTCGTTTACAGTTAAAATATATATCTTTTAAAAATTATGGTATAAAAATAATCTTCATGATTGTTATATTAAAGATAATGCTCTGAAAATAAGCTGGTCTTAAAATAATGGTACAATCAAATGAAATGAAAGAAATATATTCAAAAATATTATATATATAAAATTTTTTGATATTCTCAATTCCAAAAGTATTCAATGGTTTGGTAACTATAACCAAATAAGCAACAGAAAAGCTTAAATATATAATTATTTTCAATAACCAAATATTTACATACAGACATAAGCAAGTATGCCATTTTTTACTATAACCAAGCCTTGGTTGATAGAAAAAACTATTTTATCAATATATTTTCAATTTGCTGGACAAGTAACAAGACTTAACTTCGAATACTTCAATTAATTTGTTTCAACTTTGGCATATTATTGTATAAATTTTTTACTTACTAATCTAGATATTGTAGATACAATAATAACGATATGACTTTTAAAATTTCACTTTTGTAGGTGATACTGGTTTCGCATGTAGCTATCGGTTTAATTACGCTACACACAGGATGTCAACAACTATAATCACGTGCTCACCTTAGAATTGTACCTATAACTTACAGCAGAGAATGCAATTTATGCTCCGATAAGCATCTACTAAAAAAATTTCAAATAGTACGTTTTCTCTATATAAAAAGGTATCGACAATTTATAGCTGACATTAAGAACTTCCGTTCCGAAGCAAAGAATAGAAGACAACAATTAACAAATGAGAGAGAGATAAAAAAGAGCCACAAACCCATAAATAGAATGCATAAAGTATTTATGTACTATAAAGTCAGCTATAGTTTACTGAATGAAGTTGGCAATAGTCGTCGGGTGTGAGGCAACAGCAGCTACAACAGCAACAGCTTGTAATGCAACAAAGTCTTGGCGATGATAAAAATAATGATGAGATGATGAAATGTGAGAAGGTATTGCCTTTGTGTTGTTGACAGACTTTAAAAATTTGCTAATAAAATGTGCTATTCTATGAAGCTACAGGTTAAAGTTATTTTTATGATTGAATGCTTGAAACACGCGTTGTATGGTTATCTGGCAAAATAACAAACTAATGAGACTAATTGTTAAAACAAATTACAAAACTAATTGACGATAAGTCAAAATAAACTAGAGTTGTTGAAACGTTATAACATATGTATGTGCTTAAAATATTTAAGTAAATGCTTGGAAAAACTTACACAGCCTTAAGATGACATGAAGTAGGAAATGAGCAGTCTATAGCTTGGAGTGGAGCTTTTATTTATTGCTGCTTTGCAGCTGTCCAGGATGCTAAAGTTTTTTGTCTTTTTTTAAGACTAATAGACAAAAGGTGTTGCTTCAAAAATTTCGCGCACTTCTGTTCGAATTGAGTAAAACTTTTAGAAAATATTTACTTAAGCTTTGTACACTTCCTTTGTGGTCGATTGTTTGGTCGGCTACTTTGTTTTTGTTATTGTTTTTGTTATTGTTCTGCTGACAACAACAATAACACCAACACCGAGGAGTTGTTGGGTGATAAGGACTTTCTTGCAAGCTGTGAAAACTGTCACTTATGCTGCTTCATGCCGCAAACGTTGTTTGTCAACGAGACACAGTTGAGTTGTTGTCGTCGAGGGTGTGTTCAGCTTAGCTGGAAAACAAACACTGATAGTTCTGCCCCTTTGTTTGGTGAACAGTAGAAATGCTCAAAAATTTGTTCTCTCCTTTTTTGCTATTCAAACTTAACTGGTGTTAATCGACAACACAAAATATAAATAATAAAAACTTTTTAGTAAATTATAATAAAATATAAGCTATCGTTAGGTCGTAAAACGTACGCCAGCTTATGCGCGCCGTTTGGTGTAACACGCGTCCGACTTGGAACTCAAGCTGAAATACTGTGTTAAACACAAATACTACACTAAATCGCTTGTACACTGAGCGCTGTCGAAGAAGCTCGAAAATCAAGCGAGTAGCACACTAGAATTGAGAAAATGTGGAAAATATAAACGAATACACTCCATGAAACAAGCACACACACACACACACACAAACAAACACTTATGCACACCAACTCTAAATTAAAGGCAATTCCTAATGGCATCCATCGAAAGAACTCAAAGGGAGACACAGATAGGTCGCATCTGTATCTGTGAGCTGTGCTCAAATGTATCTGCGAGTGAGTTTAAGGCACGCTCAAACAAAATCATGAACACACACACATACACGCTTAGAAAACACGAGTTATTATTGTACAGCAGCTGTTAAGTTTTAGCAACGCCATCTGGCGTCACTCATACATAAGCAACTATTTAAAGTCATGCTTAATAAGATTCTGAAAAATAAAAATTACTCCGCCATCCTAAGTTCATTGAGTATGTGTGTATATATATTATTAGAACTTACTTTATTTATTTGAGTTGTTACGAATTTCGATCTTCAAAAAATTGCCTTATTTTGAGTAAACTTCGCATTAAAGCCTCTCTTTGGGCTGAATATATGAGCTAAAATATTTCCTTCGCTTTAGGCTCAAGCGTTATTGAAGTAGAGGAGTTAGTAAAAGTGTAGTTAATAAATTAGTAGTGATACAAAAACGGCTTTTTGTAGAAACGGAATATCCGAAAAAACACTGTACAAAGAACAAAAACCAAATTCAATATCACTACAAAATTAAAAATAATTTTAAATTACTTTTCCTATTAATGACTTAAACTTAAATTTCATAGATTATTAATATATATTTAGAGAAAATTAAAATAATGAGATTTCAATGCATAATATTTAAAATAATTTAAAACTCTTTTCTATTTTGTAGTTATTTTGAAGTCGGTTTTTTTTTTTTTTTTGTTAAACAGTTTTATTTCTTCCTTTTTAGAGAATGTGATAATAATTCTACCCATTCTTGTAATTAGTTTTAGTGCCCTAGTGTACTACCACCGTGTTCAAAAATGTCTCTATCTGTTGACAAAAAAAAATTACAGCAACAATCGAGCAAGTGCTTTAGCAGTTAAATGTTCATACATTAAAGAAGTCGGAAGTCGGAAGAACTTCTTTTTGAAGTCGGTTAAAAAAACATGCAATAAGCATACAAAAGATCTTAAAAAATTGCTCAAAATCTAAAATAAAATTGGTCAGAAACATTAGTTTAGAAACTCACTTAAATATTATACTATATCAGATTTGAAAGTTTTGAGAGGTACAATACCTTGTAGGCTGCCTAATCAAGCCCAGCTCTCGAGCGCTTAGCCGCGTTAAAGAGGCTTCTACATTCAGTTCTAAGCCCATCCCGAACGGAGGACCACCACGTTGGTTATAGCTTCCCTTGTTGTCCTTTATGACCTGAGGAAGCCAGAAAGTAATTCATTGCTTTAGTTAGTATATCAACTAGATCAGCTGTCAATGTTGGTTTGTCAATCGGACCTGATGGCAAAAATTCCCAGTTCATTTTTTGAATGTTAGTCGGGGGGATTGGCTTAGGAGAAGTATCGTGCAAATTATACTCAAAGAAGCTGTGGTCAGAGTAGGAGTGTTCTTCTCAAAATTTTCAAACACCAATTTTTTCGAAGATGAAGTCTGAGAATAAGGTTATGTTCAGAACTTCCCTTCTATTTTTGATAATAAAAGTGGTTTCTTCAACCCTTTCGTATAAAATTTTTAAATAATAGGGTTGCCACCAAATAATATGTATTTTTAAGAGTTGTAAACATCATTTATCAGTGTTAGGGGGTCGCTGATATCGAATCTGAAGTCAGAATTTTACAATTCAAGATGGTAGATAGGGTTGCCACCTTCATTTTTTGCATTTTTATGAATTCGGGGCTGGCAAAAAAAAAATGATACAACATAAAGGGGTCGCTGAATCCGAATCCGTGGTCAGAATTTCAAAATTATAAAATTTTGAAATAATAGGGTTGCCACCTAATAATATGTATTTTTAAGAGTTTTAAACATCATTTATCATTGTTAGGGGGTCGCTGATATCGAATCTGAAGTCAGAATTTTAAAATTCAAGATGGTGGATAGGGTTGCCACCTTCATTTTTTGCATTTTTATGAATTCGGGGCTGGCAAAAAAAAATGATACAACATAAAGGGGTCGCTGAATCCGAATCCGTGGTCAGAATTTCAAAATTATAAAATTTTGAAATAATAGGGCTGCCACCTAATAATATGTATTTTTAAGAGTTTTAAACATCATTTATCAGTGTTAGGGGTGACAGGGGGTGATATCGAATCTGAAGTCAGAATTTTAAAATTCAAGATGGTGGATAGGGTTGCCACCATAATTTTTTTATTTTTACGAATTCATTTTTATTTTAAAAAGTAAAAGCAACCCTATTATTTCAAAATTTTATAATTTTGAAATTCTGACCACGGATTCGGATTCAGCGACCCCTTTTTGTTGTATCATATTTTTTTGCCAGCCCCGAATTCATAAAAATACAAAAAACTAAGGTGGCAACCCTATCCACAATCTTGAATTTTAAAATGCTGACTTCAGATTCGATATCAGCGACCCCCTAACAATGATAAATGATGTTTAAAACTCTTAAAAATACATATTATTAGGTGGCAGCCCTATTATTTCAAAATTTTATAATTTTGAAATTCTGACCACGGATTCGGATTCAGCGACCCCTTTATGTTGTATGATTTTTTTTCCAGCCCCGAATTCATAAAAATGCAAAAAATGAAGGTGGCAACCCTATTCACTATCTTGAATTTTAAAATTCTGACTTCATATTCTAAATCAGCGACTCAATAACCCTGATAAATGATGTTCAAAACTCTTAAAAATACATATTATTAGGTGGCAACCCTATTATAAAAAAATTACATTATTTTTAAATTCTGATAACGGATTCGGATTCAGCGACCCATTTTTACCTGAGGTTCGCACCAGCATCGCATTTGTAAAAATAAAAAAAATATGTGGCAACCCTATTACCCATTTTTATTTTTAAAATTCTGACTTCAGATTCGAAATACACTGTAAAATAATGATGCGTGACCCATTTTTACATAGTGTTCGCGCCAGCACCGTATTCGTTGTCTGATATAAATCACCTATTGCCAGTCAACAAGCTTTCGTTGCATTGACTGCAGTGAGCACTCTGACAACGATATCTTAGATCAATAATATCAATGATCTGTTTTTTATTGCTCTATCATGTTTTGTTCGTCTTCGCTACAATCACACACATGATTTCTTTGCAGCAAGCAAGACAGTGCAGTGTAGTGTGAAATGTACAAATGTTTTGAAACCGGTTTTAAGTGCACCTACGCAGGGCTCTATTGTGAACGAGTCGTAAGATTTTTTCCCACTAGTCCCACGATGTCCCACCAGTCACAATTTCTACTTTCTATATTTTCTGGTAGAAACTAAGCTTGGTGCTAACTTTAAGTTTCTTTTGAAGCCTATTTAATCATTTCATAGCACAGTAATAGACATTTGGCTATGTATAGTATTTGGTCTAAAACCTCGATTCACAGTGCAGAAGGCGGAGGTGAGGTATTTTTGACTGTCCCACCAGTCACACTCCTTTAACAAATGAAGTATTACCAAAATATTTTTATGAGTTATTTTTTCGCTAAAAGTTTTATACGTCGGTTCGTAGTCTATTGTTAAATATCTATTTGATCATTATATTACAACAAAATGCAAAGTTACAGGTCTAAACATGAGGGATTCTGGAGTAAACTGTCAAATCAGTCACAATGGAAAGCCCCAAAGGGTAATGATTTATAGCACAGAATAAATCGAGCATATGAGTATCGTAGAAAATATTCACAGAAATATTTTTTTTGTAAAAATTGGCGAAGTGAAGTGTTGAATATTAAAAAGGAATAATTTAAACGGTTTTCTTGTGCTTCTTTTCTAGTATGGTTGTCAAAGTATTACCCACTTATCAAGTGATCCGATGTTCTTTGTGACCCAAAGCACTTACGTGTCCCGAAAGATAAGCGTTAAAGAAAAACTTAAAAACAAAATTAAAGAAATTTAAATACAAAGTCCCTAAACATTAAAATTGAAGTAAAATAAACGGAACATTAAGAATTCTTTCAGTGCAAAATAGGTACGCTAGTGTATAAATTTTTGCTCAAATGCAGACATTTATGGCAACCCAAACCGTATTGAGAGCTTTTTACGCTCTCAATTCTTGCAACTTACACTCAACTTCAGGTTTTCAATTCAACGCTTCAGTTGAGCTCTTTAAATGTTTATGCTTAAAACCAAAACTCGATCGTTTCATCGTGACTTAAAGAGATAGTTGGTGTTCTTGCTTATAACTACAATCTCTTATGTAATTACATTTTTTACTACTTATCGAAATTTTGTTATTTTAATTTAATAGTAACAGGTATCTTTAATCATTATCTTTATGCCAGAAGCAATAATGCATTCACTTAATTTATTATCTTTTATGTTTTTGAAATAAAATTGAACATTACTGTTTTCTGTTTTGTATACCTCTCACCATGTATTTCCTTTTCTCCCAACTTTCATTTCACTTGGTCTGACCTCAACAATTTTGAGGTCTGAAGTGTTTCTTTTTCTTTGTTTTAACAGTTCTCCCTATTAACGTTATCTTTCTTTTTAAACCACTTTTGCGGTTTCATTTACAACAAGAAAAACAAAAATTAAAACAAAAATTTCACAAACCACTTGAAGCCGAGTCTCAAATTTATTTTATGTTCATGTTAACATGTTGCCACCCTTTGTGTCTTTTTGAATATCTTTTAGTTTGAGCAAGCCATTAAAAAATCTTTCTTTGTACTTCTGTAGAAGCTGTGTACGCACGCGTTATTGGGCACGTATACTGTTTTGGAAAGAGATCGCTACACATGAGAGAAATATTTTATACTCTATATCAATTTCTTTTTCTTTGTCCTTTGTACAGTATGAATGTTTATTGGATATATGATATTGTGTTGAAATATCTATGAATGGATCCTTGAAATTATTGGGTTACAATTTAAGATAAGCTGTTGGTTCATTAAAAATCGCTGTTATGTCAACAATTCTGTACTTAATGCCAACAACTTTTATTGGCTACTTCGTTGCTAACAACGGAACAGCAATCTGCTGCTACAACGCAAGAGTATTTGATTTATCAAAACCATTTTTGATTCAACATACAATTTTTTGTATCAACAGTGATTTAAAATGTCACTCCAAAGATTAAACTAGTTGACGAGAGAACAACGTATATGATCTTTAATCTGACAATTTTAATTTTTGTCTTAAATCTACGTACCAATTTAATCTAATCGAAGAGCTCCCTTCTGTTGAAAATCTCATCGATGTCGTGGATATTTTTTTTTTTTTTTTTTTTTTAATAAAGATCAAAGAACCAAGGCATGCGCCTTATACAAACAAGGTTTGGTCTTTGACCTGAAAGGAAAGGATAGATTATTTAGAAGAATTGATTGAAACCATACGTGAATTATTGATTAGGCGAAACAGCCGTGAAAGGCAATTTGAATTGCTTTTAACCTAGGCTAGTGTTATGCCTTAACCTCGGCAAGCATTTCCAGCCCTTACTTGTGTTCCTTATTATTTTCACATTTTCCACAATTTATTTGTGATTGATTTATTTTTAGTTTTCCATAATTCTTAAATGTAGGAAAGAACAAAGAAAGTGAAAAGAACCATGCCCGAGCCCGGATTCAAACCAGGGACCTCTGGGTTGAAAGTCTATATATAGTTGTTTCAGCAATCGGATTGATCTCATGCAAAAGTCCGACAAAATGAAAATGGCTTATTTTTTAACTATATATAACTTACTGCTCTAACAATATAATATACAATATTTTTAAACGTGGTGACTTTCAAAACTTAATAAATTTAAACTACGTCACGCAAGCTGAAAGAGAAAGATTTCTGCTTAAATCTAGAATAAACCAACAATTATCCGTTGTTAGCGTAAACTGCAACCTGTGGCTTTTTGAACTTTTTTGGCATAATGGTCATACATAATTATATTTATTTTTATACATAAAAATCTTAAATATTATAAATTATAAAATATAATAACAATTTTTTTAAAAAAATCTTCTACACGTCTTAGCTTAACAGATTGTGAGACATTGATCAGAATCAATGCAGTTACATTTTTTAACTTTTGCATTGTGCAAAATGTAGACAACACTGCTTTAAATAGCAAAAAGCACATATAGTTCCTCTTTGATTAGAAGTTGTGCTTATTAGCACTTGTTGTTGTTCTTTAGCATAATGCTCAAATATAATTTTTAAAAATTTGTTTTTAATTACTTTCACTAAAATTAAAAAAACTTAATTATTTCTAATGCTTTCCTCATTTTCAAGATATCGTTGGAATGGTTTTGAGTGCTTGCACGTTTTCCTGGTCAGAATTGCTAAAATTGATATATTATTAAAACTTTAATATTAATATTAAAATAAAAACTTACTGAGTAAATATTGTAAGAAATAAAAAAGAAAATAATATTTATGAAAACTTTTTGAATGGAAATTAAATAAAATATATCAAAAATATGCATGCCATCTCTAATCCGATGGCAAAAATTTAATATTTTATGATGCAGATTGTTAGAGCTTTTACTGGCCTATAATTTCTGAGAGTTTATTTTTTTACACCTATTACACCAGGTTTTTTCAAAAAGTTTTAGCTCACAGACGGCTTTTGTTACATCCAAGATATATTGGGCATCGTTATAAAATAGATCAAGGTTTATTTTTGTAGGGGTAGGGAAACTTTTTCCACCCATAGTTATTTTGTGGAAAAGGGAAATGAGCTTTATTATTTTTATATCAATTGAACACTTTTTATTTAACGAAACTTATTATCTACATCGATATTTTAGCTTATAACTCTGTTCTGGAAAATTTCTGAGGTTATATTATTTTAATAACGTTACTTTGTATGAGAGGTAGACATGGGTTTCATCTGAATTTATTTATTTTTAAACATGAAACTTGTAACAATTTAAGTACACTTCTCAAATTCTCGAAAGGTTGCTTAAAGACAACAGCAGTTTGAGCAACATCGTAGTTGTTTTAGTGAAATGGCCCACAGTGATACCGAAAAAATCAAGAGCTACTTTTATCCAACCATCATGATAAATAACTACTATTTGATTAACAAAAAAAAATTTCGATGAGAAAATAAAAGTCATATTACAAATGTATTGAGATATTAAATGTTAATTTAATTTTAATAGCATACAAAGGGTTATTTTCTTATGTTTTTTAAACTCTTTTTTTTCAAAAGAAATTACCCAAAATATAGAACAATGGTAATCAACAATTCTTTTAAACATCCATATTTCTAACGTTTTCAAAAAGGTAAAAAATTGTCAAAGTGGCGGATCTATGATTCGCCACAGGAAGGTGGCTAAATTAGCAAAAAAAAAAAAAATAATAAAAAAAAATTATAAAATAGTATAGTTATAAAAAAGATTTCGGTTTCACACTCAATTTATAATTCGTATATTCTACGAATAATGCGTACGGTCAACCCACGTATGAATTTTTTCTACAAACATTATTTTTCATTCGTAAATTGCACTAAAACATTAGTAAATACTACAAATGTAATGGAAGAAATTACGAAGTTATTCGTACGAGAAATTTACGAATGTTATTATTTATATGTACACAATTATTAATGCGATGCACTTATACGAATTGTTTTATTCGTGTTTACGAATATCATTAGTATATAAAACGAATATATTCGTAGATACTAGATCGCTCGGTTTTGTAACTTTTCTCACCAGATTTTCTCACTTTGACGTCGTTGTGACGTCATTCTCCGGGGCGAATTATAATAGACGGAACGGAACGTTATAGAATGTTGAGAAATATCACGTTACAATCAATTACATGAGTTTCTAAAGAGTTCGATTATAATAAGACGAAACAAAACCGCACGCGACTTTGAGATCTGTAGATTTTTTATTTCTCCGCTAGGTTCTGTTACGTTTTGAGTAGAAAATTTTTGTTGAAAGATGCTGCTATTAATTCTATTCAGCATTTGCTTTGTTTCCCCCTTTTTTGATAAAATCTGATTGAATTCAAGGAAGGAAATCCTCTTCCGTTGCTATTGCAATCGCCACTCCGTTTGGAAAAGTTTCATCTCGCCACGATGTCACTTGACTCCGTTCCGTTTATTATAATTAACGCGTCACTTGCACCGTTTCTGTAATGAAATGAGAAAAATAGGTGACTCGTCTCGCTGGTTTCAATTCTTATTTCGTAAGAGATCGATAGCCGAGTATTTCTGGAAGCTAAATAATGCAACACGAGTCGATTGAAGTTCCCACTATGTCCTAACTTGGAGAAAAAACTTTTTGCTTGTTTGTGCAACAGTCATACAAACGCTGACCACTATAAAAAAAAAGGACACACAAAAACAGCAAAAAGCAAAACACAGAAATTTCAAAAAATAATAATTTATTTAAAAGCATTAAAATCTTTCATTCAATAAATATAAAAGAAAATTATCTAAGATTTTTTTCTTTTTAAAACATTAATTATATAGAAATTAAATGAGATCATTTAAACAAATAATGACTTAAGCGTTTATTTGATAAAAACAATCATAAATGTCTAGTAATTCAATGTTTTATATATGATTATATGCACATGTTAATATGTTTATAATACAGTGTTTCTTATGTTAATGTTTTTATTTTTTTTAAGACTACGCAAGTAATTATGGAACAATCTGAGCCAACAGAAAGAGTAATTTCTTTAAGGAATAATATTTGGACATTAGAGAACTAGCAGTTAAGAGTAACAACTTAAGAATCTATTTCAACTTCGAAGTGAAACTTCTAAATGGACTGACAGAATTTGAAGTATGTTTAGAAAAAAATTAAAAAAAAATTAAAAAAAAACATTCTAACGAAAAGTATTCATAATTTAGGCGAATTTTTTTATATTTGGCTACACTTTATGCAGTTCATTTGGAAGTAACACTTAGTAATTAATATAAATTCTAAAGTAGGTACTTTTTACTGTGACTTCTTCGATGTCCAAATATTATTACTTAAAGAAAATACTTTTTCTGTTGTCGCATTAGAAGCCGGTAGACTTAAAACAAACTCAACAAGCTTAAGTATATTATTGCATTCAATACATTTTTCAAAAAAGTCACTAAAATGTTTACCCATTTCGAGTCTGTTGAGATTGCATCATTTGTTTTTACATCTACATAATTCTCAACGTAAAATATTTTATCAAATAAATCTTTATTATTTATCAATATATCATCCCTTAAATTTTTTATGTAAGCTAAACTCTTTTCAATAGACTGCCAACATGGAATAATTCGTAAAAGGACTAATTCGAAATGCTCAATGTCCTCAAAAGCTGTTTCCCATTGGCTCAAATAGACAATACATGTTTAATACAAGCTTGTAACTTCCCTTTTTATAATTCTTTTAATGGCACGAACAACTTCACAATTGGCTCTAATTCAGCCTTTAACGAAAGTCAGCATGCATTGCTGTCGCCCAACATTTTTTTGTATACAATGTAAATGTAAAATAATGAAACATTTTTAAAAATAATGACTTCTATGTCTATTGGAACAGACTCCGTCGCAGTTTGAATACAATTGCTTAAAATGTGATCAAAACAATTTACTCCGATTAAATTATTGACAAAGTCTAATGGGACAATGATTGGAACAATCTAAATGCATTGTTATGCAGCTGGCGTTAAATAAGTTGACGAAAGTAATTTCTTATAACAACTACCTTTTTGTTTAGTGTTACTGGTCCTGATGATGACTTACAATTTTATTCGAAACATTGAAAAATAATTTTGCCTCACTGAAGGTCTATGTGCGGTGGCCAATTGGGCCAAAGTTAATATGCTCGATGTTTCCCCCCCCCCCCATTTTCTTAAATGACGTTGAGCTAAAATTAGTCAGAAAGGCCACTAATCTCGGCTACCAAATAAACTCGTTAAATACAGCTGTTATTACGAATATTTTCTTATGCGGAAGTCGTTATAGCAAACTTGACTAGAGATCTATACACAAACTTCAAACTACGTTTAATAACTCTACAGGATACGTTTATGGTCTTTAGAGATATGAGCATATAACACCCTTTAGTTAACAGTTATCTCACAGGCCGTAACTTGCTCAGCTATCTTGAAGCAAGAAATTTCATTTTCTCACATAAGGTCATACACTCGCGTTGTCCAAGATATCTTTTTGATAAGATAACGATTTGTAGGTCAAACAGAAGCATGAACCTTGTTATTCTGAGGCATAACTACCTAAACTCTAGCCGATTGTTTTTGTTAGTGCCATAAGACTATGCAATTCACTTCCAAGCAACATTAAAACTATTTCCAACACTAAGTGCTTTAAGCATTTAGTCTTCACCTATTTTTCTTAACTCTATTTCTCCTGTTTCTGATCTTTTCATTCTTTATTAAAGCTTCAATTCATTTTCAATTTCTTTCTAAAAATTTTTCATTTTCAATATAAATTTTTTGCATTGTTATCTTAAGTTAAGATAAGATAAGATTAGTTCTTAACCCTTTGTGACAAACATTAATTCAAGCGAATAAAAAATGATTTGGAGGTGAAATTCTGTGTAAAATGGTTGTCTGAGCACATAAAAAAATGTTTGTATTAATATCCTTAATGGAAGTCCTCAAAGGACTTTGGTTACAATAGTGTACAAACGAACTAAAGGGTTGCAGATTTTTTTTTACAAATTTTTTCTTAATTTAAAATTTTGTTTCTTAACGTTTTATAAAGTCAAATATATTTACTTACCTGAATTAGCTTCTAAGAAATCCAAAAAAACAAAGTAAAACCTAGTAACGCTGCGGAACTGGTGATGAAAGTGGTGAGAGCGCTTTAGCTACTAAGCTTCTTACACCAAAATTTACAGACGATCAGCTGTTTCACTATTCAGCTGTTTCATAAACATCACTGCAGCTACAAATCGGTAAAATTAAACATTACGTTACAATCGACTTTCAAAAATGATGTACACAATTATGTACTAAATGTCACAAAGGATTAATGATTTTTATTATTATTTGATTCAGTTTTCTTTCGTATTTTTATTCTCAATTGTATTCACTTTTATATGATTACTCAGTGAAAAAATCCAAATAATGTTTTAATTAATATCTTTATAATTACTTTAACATTAATCATTTATTATAGTTCATTTAATTAGTTGATATTTATTTTGTTTATGGGCATTTCCGCCAAAAGGTCTACCACGACTGAAAAATTAAATGTTACTTAAAATTCGCTTAAACCTCCATAATAGAGAAAAAATGTTTAAATTTATATTGTGAGAGTACTGAGAGCTGATCTCAATTTTAATTTTAAAAAATAGCAGCAAACATGATGAATGGCAACCAGGGATGGCCATGATTACAAATCACGATTGCTGATTATGATTACATGTATTTAGATTGCACAGATTACTTGATTTTTCTAAATATTCAGAAAAACCACATTGAAAACCAAATAAAAATACTTTCAATTAAGTAATCATGGTAAGGTTATTGCATGAGATTATAAAAAATAAAGTAATCATGCAAGGTGATTACATGATTTTTAAAAAAATTAAGTAATCGTAGCATGGAATTACATGATTTTTTAATAAATCAAGTAGTCAGTAATCAGACCCAGCTTTCGGTGTTTTCAGATTACTTCTCGTCAAACAAAAAATTCAAAATTTGTATGTAATTTTATTATTCCAGTAATTGCTATTTACCATATATAAAATATTTTCTTTGGCAGCTATTAGTGAAGCAGATATAAGTGATGTTAATGTTTGTTAGATTGGTTTTGTTAAAGAAGTGGTAACAATAATGCTCAGAAACCTTTTCTGTATTTAACTTGTTTCAGTTTTACAGTTGAATGACATATATAAAACAATATATTAGTTAAAGCAATCTGCAATCAACGAATGGTTAAGCCTGATTACTGATAAATTTCTTAATCAGAATAATTCATTCATTACTGGAAAGTGATTGATTTCTTGAATTAATTACTGATTACTTTTGCATGATTACTGATTTCTCAAAAAAATCACTGAATACTTAAAAGTTATTAATGATTTATTTTAAGTAATCAAGTAATAAATTTGTGTATGATTAATTGTAATCAGTAATTTTTTGTAATCATTACACGAAAGTAATCATTACTGGCCAACCCTGATGGCAACAAAAGTTTAAAAATGGTGACAAAAATTAAAATTTTATAACTATAATAAAAACTCGTATAATACAAAGTTTAAAAAAAAATTTTCCAGTTTTCGATTGTAACGGTCCTGAACTACACTTCAAATGTTTTTCTAGTTGAATTAAATAAATATAACTATAAAATATTAGCACTTTTTTGAAGGAAAAATTTAAAGTTTTTTCTAAATGACCTTGTTATTTATTATATTACTTTTATATGATTTAAATTCAAATTCTAAATGTTTGATAGTTTAAATCATACTTGATTTTAAATACAAATTCTAGTTGTTTGATAGTTTAAAATCGTTTTTTGAGCTTCAGGTCAAAGTTAGAACAATAAATTGTTCTAACGAATCTTTCAAAAAACAAAAACATCAACAACTTTTTTCCAATATGAAAAGGAAAATGAACATATAAAATCAACATAATAATTAACAAGGTCATTTAGAAAAAATTTTAATCAAATGGTAGAGCACAACCAAACAGAAACAAGCTGAAAATATATCAGCATAAAATCTAAAAACAACTTCAGTAACCATGCTTTGTTAGTGGAAGACTTCCAGCTGACTGTTGGACTCCATAATAATAACATAAGCATAAAGACTAAAGTAAAGCAAAAATACAACAAATGCGAAAATATGAAGTGGGAGAAAAACTGAGAAATTGATACTTAAAATCTTATCGCCTCTGTGGTGTAGTGAGCTAGTGCGAGCTTGCACGGGTATCACAAAGATTTTTGATGAAGCCTTAAGCAGGGCCGAAATTGCAATAAAATCAGCTAGTGATTTTTTCCTTTTCATATTAGAAAAACACGTTGTTGTTGTTGTTTCTTTGGAAAGGTTCGTTAGAACAATTAGTTGTTATAACTTTGACCTGAAGCTCAATAAACGATTTTAAACTATCAAACAACTAGAATTTTTATTTAAAATCAAGTATGATTTTAACTAGCAAACATTTAGAATTTGTATTTAAATCATATAAAATCAACATAATAAATAACATAGTCATTAAGAAAAAGTAAATACAATTATAGAATAAATATAAAAAGTCCGATAACATCAATTTTAAAGTCTTTAAATATAAAATCTTTAATATTTTTATGAACGTAAGAAACCTGCAAATTTACCAAAACAAAACAAAAAAAATACAAACTTAAAAGAAACAGATTTCAAGAAACTTACATTTTTCAATAGCTTTTGTCTATGCTGCAAAGTCCTGCTCCTTTTCGTTTATTTACGTGTGCTGACATAATAAAAAAATAAAGTAGTGATTCTGCATTAACACGAAAACTTAAAGCTAAATATAATTAAAAATTAAGAAAGAGGATATAGGAGAGCAATATAAGGACAATCTTTTTAACAAGGACACAAGGCTAAAAAAAGGACTGTCCTCTCTAAAAGAGGACGGATGGTCACCTTAGTCGTAACCAATGAAGTTGTGGAAATAAATGCATCCACGTCACAGATAAATACTTCTACCAGGTATAAGGTATCAACTTAAATTTTTTCGTGTATAATATAAATATATCAACACAATATTATATGTACTACAATGTATATATTATTGAATACATACACTGAAATATTTTATAAATGCGATTTATTCTATGATAAAATTGGTATCATTGCATTAAGCAGCCACATTAAAAGAATAATCGGATCGCAATGTGTGGATAAGTTTTGCGTATTTAATATCAACATCACTAAGTGTCAAAGTGTTTAACATCAAAAAAAGTAATTGTCATCAAAAATAATGTAAACATGTATATTTCCGCCATATTCATTAGATGAACCTCATGAAATTTCACACAAAGTTTTCTGTCACTTGTTACAATTTCATATATTCTCTTTCGCTTGTATATTTTTTTCATCACTGACCACTATTTTCTTGCTTATAGTTACAGAAACACTAGTTTTCGGTAAATTGGAATGAAACACTGTGACGTCAGAAAAAGTGACTATTTGTCGCAGTAGTTGCAGAATCGACCTACAAGCATCAGTAAAATTTTACAAGTGAATTCGTAATAAAAATTTTTAATTTTCGGCTTCGGAAGAAGCTATTCGTTCCATCTTCAGTGGTTTTGAGTAATTCAGCTGTGACCAACCCACTGTTTAGGTTTTATATGATTTGACACATTTTTGAATGAACTCATCGAAATCATATGACGTTAAAAGCAAGGGATTTTATTTCGGTCAAGCCTTAAACTTTTTTAGAGTTGTGTGTGTACTAAGTCGCTCTTCTTTCTTTCAACGATTCCCCATTGATAAAAAATATATATCGTTTGAAAGTGGTAGTCTGACTCAGCATTTTGGTGATATCTGTTTATTCATGCTACTCCAGGTTCATTTCGAATTGCATTTTTAATATTTTTTATGATCCTTTTTTTTTTTGCCCAGATGGAAGTCCTACCTTCTGTTCAAAATTGAACCGGACTTTGCAAATAAAACAACAACGGTTAATTATTCTTCAATATTTATTTTATAACCTTCATAATAATCACCATCGAATGCGATACACATATGTCAAATTTTTTCCATTCTTGAAAGCATTTTTGGTAGGCCGATTTCGGAACGGCCTTTAGCTCCCTTTGCGAATTCTCTTTGATGCCTTCAATCGTTTCAAAACGTTTTCACGAAAAAAGACTTTTGGTTTAGAGAGTAGGAAAAAGTCACACACGACCATATCTGGCGAATATGGTGCATGTTAAGTGATATTGACATTGTTTTTGGTCAAATAATCACGTACAATGGGTGATGTGTAAGCTGGTACATTATCTTGGTGCAAAAACCATCACGGTCCTTACACCCCTTTTACATTGTTCAAGACTTGAAAGCAAGAATGTGAGTTCGTAGGACAAATCGTGGTGAGTTTACATGAGTTTTGGAGACGAAGGGGAAATATTAAATTTGCTCTGTACTTACCCAATATAAAAAAGGAATTACATAATGCTGGCTTTTTTTGTTGCGTTGACCGATTGACCTTGCGGAAGCAAATTTAAGTGCACGACACCTTGATAATTGGAGAAAACAGTCGAAACCAAGTTTATTTTTGAAAGACTTTTTCGGGGTTTTTTTAATTTCTGCTCATCTCAATAGCGCTACTCTGCAGATTGTTGAGCTGTTTCGACTTAATACTCATACACCCAAATCTCGTCACCAGTCGTGATGCGCTGAATGTCCGTATTGTCCATTAAAAGTATCTCCTGAGCGACAGATTTGAGAATTCCTTTTTTAAGGAAATTCAGCAATTTTTGCACAAGTCGCGCGGCAACCAGTCGCATGCCTAAAACATCATGTAAAACAGTGTGCGCTAATCCAGTTGATATATATCAAGCTTGCCAGCTATATATTTTACGGTCACACCAAGAGCACAATTTCCTTTACTTTTTTAACATTTTCCTCATTTAGTGATGTTGTTGGACCAGAAGGGTGAGGCAAGTTGTTAACTGATTTACAACCTTCTTTGAACAATATGTACTACTCAAATATCTGCGTACGTGATAGAGTAGACTCCTTATATGTTTTCTGCAACATTTTAAATGCATCCGGACAAGAAATTCCGTGGGTAAAAAAACAATTTCAAACACAATGTTTGCTCAACTTTTTATCCATTATGAAATTCGCAGGTCAAACTCGAGGTGAACTTGCTTACATGGCAATAAGAAAGAAACTACGTGACAGATCGCGCTTAAAATTGACGCCCAAGCCTATACAGTGTTACCAGCCTTAAAAAAACTATAGTTTTATGAAAACTGTTGTTGTTTTATTCGAATAATCCGGTTCAATTTTGAACAAAAGGTATATCGTCTATAAGTAGAGGTCAAATGCAATGCTCAGATTTATTTGGAATTGCAATTTAAAGATTATCATAAAATATTTACATTATAATGTTCTTGTAAGTATTTTAAAAATTTTATTACGATTTATTATTTACTTCTTTGCTTTATTATTTTCGTATATAAAAAATTATTCAAGGGGGAGGAGGGGTTTAAGCCCTTTTAGCTTTATAAAGATCCGCCACTGATTACCAATATACATAATTGTAACGGTTTTTCCAATACCTACCCCCAAAAAAACGTGGTTCTAAGTTTTAGGGCGAAATTTTGTACATAAAAAATGTGCAACCTGGTTCTATGTTTAATTACCTGCATTTATCTGCCATAACATTTCATACCTTTGGCTTGTTAGAGACACTCAATAATTGCAGCAATACTGCAACAGTGTAACTCATTGACAGCTCTGTTGCAGATGCTCAGCTGATACTTGACCAAAATATATTGCAAAGATTTTGCGCTGCTTTTGTGATCGAACGTGAGACTTTCAGAATGATTTTTAATAAATTTAGGGATTGCTCATTTTGCAGACAACGGCAGCAACTTGTTATTAATATATCCAAAATCAAAAAACAAAAGTTTTTAAGGGAAAAAGTTGTTTTTGACGAACATTTTAAAGGAGAGAGCAGTGAAGAAGACTGCAAAGTTTTTTAAATATTTCACTGAAAAACTTAATATATGGAATATAAATTAATATCTGTATATGAATACGATAACTAATTACCGTTTAATTGGATTGCAATAAATACCAATTTGGCTTACCTTTCTTCTTCCATAACTTTCCAGCAGTATAAATACTTAAGTTGCCGTGTTTTTTTCCTTTTGCGAGCGTCATATACCAAAGTTTTGTTTCAAGATTTTTGTATCGAACGTGATACTTTAAAATGTTGCGCAATACTGCTGAGGTTATTGAGACTCGAACAAGCCCCTTATCAATTTCACAAGATTACTTTTGGCCAATATATTGCGTTAAAGTAACGAAAAAATCTTCCCTTAAGAAATTGACGTTCAAGACTTTTTTACTCAAAAGCAAAATAGCTCAAGGAATTTCATTGAAGTTTCACTCGAATGATGAAATTATATACACAATGGCGTAGGTCGATCAACATACTACGCGTATGTTCGAAAGATGTCATCGACATGACCCTGTTGTAGAAACATTGAAGTGCGAAGGAAAGGAAAAAAATTATGGTATAGGAAATAAGAAAACGTAAAATATTGCAGTATGAATGTGCGTCGCACAGTTGAAGATACGACGTATTATGAACTCCGAATACAGCAAGCAGCATAAATGTTCAAGAACTAAAAAGGGTGTTACAGCAAATTTTAGAGGAAACTGTGTATGTTTTTGTACAGTGGCGGTGGTGAATTGCTACTCTGGTCTTGTATCTTTCAAATAATAATAGAATATATTTTGGCGCCGCTACTGCCACTGCAGCAAAGAATGCTTCTACTGTACGAAGCAGAAAAGCAAGCTTCATAAAAATACGTTTCACAAATTTGGAAAGCAAAAAAATCGGCGTCTGGCAGTTCAATTACTGTGTATATTCATCATCATCGTCATATTCATCATCATCATCATTATTATTCTTCACAATGTCATCATCATTAGTCGCCAATAAACAAAAATCAGTTGCATCCACAACATACGAGTTCCAGAAACAGCTACAATAACAAAGTTCTAAATACAATTAATGGCGCGACTAGCAGAGACTTACGACTAGTACCATACCATCCCATAATGTACTGGAATATGGTCCAACAACCGAACTCAATATATATGCCACAGTTTATTGCCCTCTTGTGTGCCGCGCATCACGCTAAAAACAGGCTTCATGCCGACAATCAAAACAGATACAACAGACGAAGAGAAGAACAATCGTTAGATATATGCTAAGAACCAGTCTCTAGTTTTTTATGGTAAAAGTTCTAGCACACCAACCACGTCTGCCACGACAAATGCTATTCTTTTGCTTTTCTAATGAAATACCGATATATCTACGATATTTTATCATTAAGTTTAAGTATCTGCTCTGAATTGACAAAAGCATGCATGCCTCAGATGTACGAGTTCTGACGCATTCTTTTCCTTAGTCTTGTTTGTGCCCGAGGATATGTTTAGAATTAGCTTGACAACATGCAGCAGTTATTGAAGTCACGTAATTTTGTAAAGTCAATATTGATGTAAGGCGAAACACCAACAACAAAACAATAATAAAATAGTTGGACAAAAATGCTGGAACACATTGAAAACTCTTTTTACGGGCTTGCGAGGTATACGTTTATAGATACACAATTCAGCGGCAGACGGTTTTTACTTTGTGATTCTCCACTGAGCACAAACAACTTGTTGCACCTAGTACAAAATACCTTTTTGTTACTGTTGACTGTAGTTTTTGTTATTTTTTGTTTTCTTGTAACTTGCAGCAATATTTAGCCTAAGTTGCTAGTAGCTACAAGCTACAATCGGTAAAATAGAATTTGAGATGCTTTATAAATTTAAAGTCATTTATAGGGGCGAAACTAGCGGGGGAGAGCTGCCACCTTTATTTTTAAAGAGTCGGCCTAAACGTTAATTTATTGCTGAAACTTGTTTAAAATATTGATTGATATTATACATGTTATGTCATCAATATATCTAGCAAATACTGCACCAATAGTTGTCGCTAATCGTGTTGTATAAATATTTGGGTCGCTTATCATTCGTAAATTAAATTTATCAAGACGGAATTGTTTAAGTGCCTGTGAACATTCATATCTTAAATCCCAATTAAAATCTCCAACTAAAAAAATTGGCCTATCGTAATAAATTTCACCCAGTTTAATGGAACCTGCTCGTGTTTTATTATAATATCGACTTTGTTTTTCCTTATGGTTTTTTTTTTGTTGGCTTTTGTGTGTTTGGCTTTTGTTGTGGCTTTTGTTGTGTTTCAGTTTTTTTTCTTATACTTTTCACTTTTTTTTTGCATATGTTTTAGTAGATTCTGCGGAAAAGACAGAACTTTTAAATTTTCTAGTGATAAACCAAATAAATTAATATTTCCATATTAATTGATGATATTTTTTTTCTGTCACTTAGTGCCAGTTTTTCAGTACGAGTTTAAACTTTAGTAAAATTAAACCTAGCTAAACTCATCAAAATTGGACGTTTAAACTCGGTTTAAAGATATTTTTTAGCATTCGTTGAAGTTAAATTGTATTAAATGATCATAAAATGTGCTTCTTTTTTGCCTGAACCGAGTTTAAACGTTCAATTTTGGTGAGTTAAGCTCGGTTTAATTTGACTAGCCTTTAAACTCGTACTGAGAAAGTGGCCCTTAGAAAACGCATTTGCCAACACACTCATGGCCAATTGTTAGTTTTTCCTTCGTGCTATGTAAAAAAACAACAATTTTATCAACAACAACACAAACGCATTCACATCAACAAAAAGAAAAAACACCTACTTAACGTTGCTGATGACAACATCAGAAGTAGTAAGTAGAAGTAACACTTTTGTGATTTGGATAGCTGCAAAATATGTAGGATATGTAGGACAGCCAATATACAATCCTTTAAATAGATTATATTGATCTGTTGCAACATACGAGTAGCTTCAGTTAATACTTAATATTGAATAAACCACTTTATAAAGCAAAGGGTTTTAGATTCATGGGTAACGTGTAGAACTATCAATCTAAAGGGTATTACCACCGATTCTCCGTACGAAGAAATATTTGTAATGTTATATTTTATTATTACAGGAATTAAATTGCGAGCTTTAGATCAAGTAAGTTCTTAAGAAGGCAACAAGAACAACAACAACTCTGTGTGGAGTCAATCACTTAGCTGACTAGACAGTCTGTTTCGGAAATCACTACGTTTTCCTCTTCAGTAGTCTTTGAGTGATTAAGCTGTGATCAACTCACTGTTTAAATTTGTAAATGACTTCACACGTTTAGGAATTCATTCATTTTAATTATATGGCTACTAGTCATATGACATTTTAAAGCAGTAGGCTACTTATAGCTCACCGCCATCAATTCTACCAAGGTTGACTCTCTACCAGGCAAGCAAGCATTTTTCGCATTATAGCATTTCTCTTTGTATGCGTATAATTCTTCTCACGACCTATTTAGCATTTTTTTAATCGGTAAATCTGTCGAAATTCTTTTCGAGGAATCACTTCTTATATACATAAATAATACATGTAGGAATGCATATTTGAAAAATATTAAATAAAATGCAATTGTAACAAAAATTGCATGGAGCGGATAACAGCGTCTAAGTAAGTAAATGTGTTTAGTCGTTCCAAGGCCAGATATTAAAAAGTGTTGATCTCAACAGGTCATTAAAATAATAACTATTTATTATATCTTTGTATATTATAAGGTTAGTTTATTTAGTCCATAGCTATTTCTTATCATATGACATCTTTGACCATATCGATGTTAAAGAACTCAGTTCGTGATTCCATTACGTTCGATACTCCCCATTCGGGTTGAACACTGATTTACAGCTAGAATTTACAATGAATGCCACTATCCATTTCTAATGTAAGATCGGTCGGTATTCCAAAAATGTCATTTTTTTTTTGTCACACCGTTTTCGAGATATTGCCAACTGTAGTCTTTAAAAAAAAGTTGGTTCTACTTAATTGCATATATCACCAGAATCAACTACAATAATCTGATACTAAATGACATGGTACAATGATACCACGTAGGCCCATGACTGACTGTGCTCTCTTTCTCATAGCCATAAGTATCAAAATAAGTTGTTTCGCTTTGACCATGGTAGAAGAATAGAGTTAATTGCACGGCTGAGAATGAACTACCATAACTGTCAAAAGGTAACTGACGGCTCATACAAAATCTTAAGCCGATGAGAATGCGATAAGAAAGGAAAAATTAAAAAGAATCTGTCATGGCTGAAACTATTTTGGTTTTGTCCATGTTCCATAGTTGTCTTCTAGGCTCGTTAGCTGTAACACGAAAACTTGACCCAAATGTTTTTGGCACAACACGCACTTCATTTGATTCAAAAAAATAAGTAATTCACTTTTAATCAAGTTTTTAAACACAAAAATTTTGACAATTCTGGTAGTATTGCCAAAGAGATCACAATTAGCCGTGCGACTACCTCTATTATTCTACCATGGCTTTGACAGTTTCGGCGGTTACGCTCTAAGTCGTAAGCCTACCTGGTTTTATTATAGCATGTTTCTTTGTATTTTTTGTTTTCTTTCGCACAACACACGATTTTATGCCTAATGAACAATAAAAAGTAAAAATTTAAAAAAAGTTTTTTACAAAAACATTTACTTATTATTTTTTAATATGACAATAAAATAAGACGAAATGCATAAAAAGACAATCACTCAATTTGGGCGCTTTCGTTCTTTCTTGCACAATTTTTATTTTTTTTGGAAAAGTACAATTTAAAAAAAAATATCCAAATGAACTAAATATTTTGATAAGATACCAAAAATTTTATTTTTTTTTTAATTTTTCTGAAAAAAATTAAAAATCTTGATGTAGGTATCATTTGTGAGGAATTTTATTAATTTGTTATGTTATTTGTTTGATTATTATTGTTGGTTTCTTATTTTATATTAAAAGATCAGAAAACCAAGGCATGCACCTTATACAAACAACGTTTGATCTTTGAGTTTGGAACCATGCGTGAATTATTGATTAGGCAAAACAAACGTGGAAGGCAATTTGAATTGATTATTACCAAGACTAGTGTTATTCCTTAACCTCGGCAAGCATTTCCAGTTCTCATTTGTTTCTGTCCTTTAATTCCACAATTTAGCTGTGGATTTTTTGTTTCAATAATTCTTAAATGTAGTAAAGAACAAAGAAAGCGATAGAACCATGCTCAAACCCGGATTCGAACCGGTGACCTCTGAGTTGATAGTCTAGCGCACTCTTCTCTAGACTACAAAGGCCGTTAAAGGTTCTGGAGATAAATGCAATAAAATGCCAGTTTTTCAGTACGAGTTTAAGCTTAAGTCAAATTAAACTACCAAAATTTGACGTTTAAGCTCGGTTTAACTAGATATTTTAGCATTCGCTGAAGTTAAATGGACTCAAATTATCATATAATGTGTTTCTTTTTTGCTTAAAACGTCCAATTTTGGTGAGTTAAGCTCGGTTTAATTTGACTGGAATCTTAGTCGAACCAACTTTGTTTTTTTGTAAAAAAAACTACAAGAGGCAATACCTCGAAAACGGTGTGACAAAAAAATACATTTCGGTATCACCGACCGATTCAACGTTAGAAATGGATAGCGGCATTCATTATACAAACGACTTTTTTAAATTTGTAGACCAGTGAAATAGGCGATTGATATATGGTTGGCCCGTTAATCATATACGTTGAAGCTATTGTAACAAATAATAGAACCGACATAAATTTTTCATCGAATCTTGAGTATTCTGTTTCGCTATTTGAAGTTAGTTTTTTTTTTCTAGACTTACTAAAATTTGTGTTATTGCAAGCCACGCGTATTTTATCAAACTAGTTCTACATTCACATGACTTTCCGGGTATCACAATGAACTTTAAGAACTTATCATTGAACGCTAAGAACTTTATCATTGACAGTTTTGTATCTTCCGCAGATTAATCATGCAGAGGTTGGAAAATAAAAATTGAAGGAAAAAAATTGAAATGAACTTTAATCAAACTCATATCGAACTGTAATATGAAAAATGCATTTCTTTCAATATTATGTAGCTATAATATTTTTTGTACATGTATTCCCTTGGCTTATTTACAGACGTATTCAAAATAAAAATAACAACCGAAGCGAAAATAGAGATCGTTTCAGCAAGTTTTAAGAGTGAGACTTTAAAATATGGCTTTCTATTATTTTTACTGTCCACATTTTAAGCTTTTAAAAACACAAATAAATCTGACAAAACTGATCTAATTTTTTCGTGCTGGTTTAACTGTTTAAAATGTTTAACTGTGTGCAAAATCAGCTGACCGAAAAATAAGAACAAAGTGGAAAAAGGACTTAATTTAAATTTTATTATTTAAACAAGGTGCAGATAAGAACTATCTGGTTACATTTAATCAATATAAAGTAGCCCCTTCATGATTTTTTATGACTTCGGCACACCTGGAATTCATAGAAGGGATCAAAGTGCGACATTCGTAGAGTGGAAATATTTTACCATGTAATTTTCGCTGCTTGCCAAATTTATTCCATATTATTGGGTCTTGCGTCTTTAAGACTTTTCTTCACATCTATCCAAAGATGTTTTATTGGATTAAGGTTCAGCATTTTTTAAGGTCCATAACATGGATATTATTTTCCTGAAATCACCGCTTCACTTTCTTTGAGGTATGCTTTGGGTCATTGTCTTGTTGAAAGACCTATTGCAAAGGCATTTCCCCTTTCACGAAAAGCAACATTACGTCTTCTAAAACATTATTGACGTAGCAGGCAGCATCCATCTTCCCTACAATTTGAGCTAGAAGCCCAAAGCCGTTCCACCCAAAGCACCCCCATAGCATTATCCTAAGATCGCCATGCTAGATAGTTTTTGTGGTGTACTTTTGGTTGAATTGTTGCTTAGGAAGGTATCTAACGTACTGTTACTTTCTGGCAAACTGAAGTCTCTTCTTTAGATGCATGTTTTTCAAAAAAGGTCATTTTCTTGAACTTCTTGCTGGAAGATTGCCTGCAATCAACCGTTTCCTTATTGTCGATGTAGCAACTGGTAGGTCTAATTCACTTATAATCTCTGATGACGTCATAAAGGGGTGCTTTTTAACGATACGTGTGATCGCATTATAATGCCTTTTGCTGGTTTTCCTACGCCTACTACGAGTTTCGACCTTTGTTGACCAGTTCTGTGAATTTGTTATTATTCCATTGTAAACCACCAGGAGTCCCCTTATAAAAGCAAACATTTTGCCTTCGCTGAGCAATTTTTTTTTAATTAATTGCCGTTGTTCGATAGAGCAATGTTTGCTTCTTCCCATTTTCGAAGAATTTTTACAAAAAAAAGAGTGACTATTCTGCACAAAATACGATTAACGGTAACTCAACAATTATATTTGCACTTGGACTTTGGAATTCTCTCACATGTGGGAATTGCAAGTCTGACCAACATGATTTGTTCTTATTTTTTCGAACAAACTGACTTTGCACATAATTCAACATTATTGCCACGAAAAAATGAGATCAGCTTAATCAGAATTATTTGTGTTTTTCAAAAGCTTAAAATGTGTACAGTAAAAATAATAGAAAGCGATATTTTAAAGTCTTAATCTTAAAACTTGTTAAAAAGATCTCTATTTTCGCTTCGGTTGTTCTTATTGTTTCGAACACGTCTGTTAATCATAATAAGTCAGTACCAAAATGGATCACCATAAAGGTAGAAATTGTTAATTAAGTCTTAAAATATTCTTTAAAGAATGTTAAAATCATAGTCGCACAAACCGACTGTAGAGCCTTCGATTGAATTTTTTTTAACTATGTACATACCGGTTAGCAGGTACAAACTCTGTGTCTGAGACTGAAGAATGATACCTGGTTCATTTTACGAAGACAAAAGAGCAGCTTTACGGTTGGTACGATTTTTTGTCTCAACCAAAATACCGCTCTTCTGCTTTTAGAAAAAGCGATTCTTTGTTTTGGTCATTAGAGTTACTAGACGTTGCTATGTGTTCATGTGAAAAAGCAAAAATACGATGGAGAAAATCGGAGAGAGCGACTGCGATAGCTGCAAGAGCAACTTAGCTCTCCAATCGGAGAATCTGTCCAACAGACAAGTCAGCACAATCGCTTTAGCGAGACGAGGCACCCAAGACAGAAAACCGGCCCAGCCAATGCCATATAATATTCAGCTGAAAACGTCAGTTCAAGTTTGACATTTGAGTGTTTTGCTTTGATTTGTTTTCACATCAAGTTTGTTAGTGTTTGTTCATTATTTTCTTTTAATTTTTTTCTTTGTTTTGAACACAATTTTATTTGTTGCGACTTGGTTGCCGAAGAAGAAAAATGCGGTCAAAAGTTTTGCTACAATGTTTAATAGCTTGTGTTGCCCTCAGTGTCGCAAACGCCATCAATTGCTATGTCTGCGATGCTTCGGATACACTGAACCCATTCCAGTGCGGTGAGTGGTTCGAACGTTTTGATGAACCGGATATACAACCACAAAATTGCTCCAATGTACATGAGGCTAAATTTTGTATTAAGCATGTCGGCCGCTTCGAGGGCGGCATCGGAGCGAAACGTTTCTGTTCTTCCAAAGATTTGGGCAACTACTGTGATTATGTGAGGAACAAAGGCGATCGCATGGATTACCGTTCGTGCATCTATACATGCGATTCAGATGGCTGCAATGCATCCAGTTTCATTCGTGCGAATCCTCTGTTCTTGTTAGGTGGCGCTTCCACCTACTTTGTTACTGCGATACTGCGCTTGACTATGAGCAAAACTTAGAGTTGTGTCAATTTGTGGTGCTGTCCTAGCTTTTTTATAAGTGCGTTAGTTTACTGTAATTGTAAGTTTTAATGTAATAAAAATTTCCAAAATAAAATCACATCAGAATCGAATATAACAATGAAATGTTTGCTTATTTGATTACTCATTAAAGTTATGAGAAAGGCTACCCTATACATTTTCATATTTACCAAAGATTTTCTTTTAACTTTTCTCTGCTTCTCTGTTGCCCATTTTTTAATCTAGGCTGGCGGCAGGGTTACCAGATCTGAGTTGCTGATAAAAACTCTTTTTGAATAGAGCAACTTCGCTTATTTGAATTAAAATTTTAGATAAAAGCTAACAGATCGTGTCTTCATCACTGTTGTTGAAATTGTTGTTGTACACAAATAAAATCATCAAAAAGTGACTAATAATAAAAAAAATTATCTCACGCCCGACTAGTAAAACTAAGTAGGCAAGTATTCAAACAGAAATTGTTTAATAATTCTAAGTATATTTAACATTGTGAAGTAGGTACAGTGGCCAACAAAAATCTACACACAACACAGAATTTGTCAATTTTGCAAATCCTTACAATCTTAATGAAAAACAAAGTATGCGGTCTCATAAGATATCATTTTTAAGTATGAAAAAAGCAACAAACAAATCAATACAATATGAAAAAAAAACTTAAAGCGACAAAAGTCTACATACATTGCGCTTAACATAAAAATAAGCGATAAATTAAATTTTTTTCCTTCGCCTCAGATAACGTATTATAAACTTTCATTATGTTGTGATTTCAGTTCTGTTTTCATCGGTTTTAATTTAATAAAAAACTTAAAGTAATCGCTTATTTTTATCAACCTTATTTTGAAAAACTAAGTGTATTGCTTTTTATGTTTACTTTTGTACCGTTAAATATTTTTTATATAATTGTGAATTTTTAATTATACTGATACAGATAAAATTTGTTTATAGCAATTTTGCAACGTAAAAGTCATCTCTAATAAATCTGCATTTATTAGAAAAGCAGATTTGTAGATGTGCAGAATTGCAGTTCAATGACCGTGAACACATTCTATTCGTATTTGTGCAGTTATTAAAACAAAACAGCATAAATTAATAAGTAGAAATGCCTACAACAAGTAGTAAAACTGAAATAGTAAATTTATTTTCATTAAGGGAAGGTTCTCCTGGATTTTTTTGAAAAAATCCTTTTTTTTACATAAAATTAAAGTTACATATGTGTAGAATGTTTGTGCCAAGGGATATTTCAATACGACGCGTATTTCTCGAGCTAGAGCGTGTCAAACGTACCCATGTCACGCGCGCGTACCAACTTTCTAAAAACTTTAAACGCGTTTTTCTCGGAACCATGTTTTCTAATCTAACGGACAGCACAGGGCTTGTTCTATTGATCCGATTTCCTTCATTCAAAGAATGTTTGAAAGTATATACTTTTTTGTACGCCTGGAACCTAACATTGGCATAAAAAATTGTTTATTTATAATTTTTAAACGAGATCTAAGTAAAAAAAAGCAAAAAATTTCAATTTTTTTTTAAAAGTCCATAAAATTGGTTTTTTTACCAAACTTAATTGAAGTTAGGTTCCAGGCATATGAAATGTTATCAATTTTAATAAATTTTATACATTTCTCATTTCAGTTCACTACCTGAGGCCCCACACTGTCCGCGGGAGGTCGATGTTTTGCGCGCAGAGGTCGACGAGATCCGCCATTTTCAAGCCGCCATTTTGAATTTTTCAAATATCTTTTTTTTTTTACTCGTCAATAAACCACGAATCAAAGTTCAAAAGCATAAGTTCGTATGTGTTTTCATTTTCCCACAAACCATTCTCAAATTTTGCTTGTTTTTCGGCCAAATCCAAAAAAATCCAGGAGAACCCTCCCTTAACGATTTAGTCTGTTTTAATTAAAATATAAAAATAGAGAATCTTTTTTTAATATATTTTTTTTTTTTGTCAACAATAAAAAAAACCCATTTGTGACGTGTAAATTGCGTTAAAAAGTACGTTTCCCTTAATAAATGTATTTGGCTTAGGTTATTAATTTTTATTTTAAGGCACAAATAAACAAGCTTACATATAAAAAGAAAATATTGTTGTCTTTTATAAATATTAAACCAATATTTTTCCGAGCATTTAGAGTTTTTTTAGCAAATTATCTAAATATATTACGAAAAAAAATTTATTATATTAGGAATAGAATCTTATATCACTAATAAAAAGCTGTCAAAATATTATAAAAATTATGATATGAAGTGCACAACTGCTCAAGTAAAAGGGTATAGTATATGTGCATAATTGCAGATTTTTGAAGTATGTGAATGTCGTTTTTGTAAACTGTAACTCTGCATTTCTGCATAGCCGAGTGCACTGTACCGTAAATACTCCTTATGTTTTCCATTATGATTTCAACTTTCTGCAGAAATGAAAGATTCTGTAGACTTTTGTTGGCCACTGTATATTTATGGCAAAACTGATTTGGACTGTACATTTTTAGAGAGAATATTTTACTAAAAATATGTTTTCTCTGAGTATCACCACATTTTATAATCTTACAACATATCTCCTCATAGTAAAAAAAATCTTTAATTACTTTAAATGGAAAGTCTGCAAATGAATTATTTTTGTGATTCAAAAATATTTTTTGGGGAAAAACTTACCCAGATAAATGTAGAAAGCAGGAAAGATGCCGCATACTTAAGATGAAAATCTATTTTGATCACAAAATATTATAACATTGTGCATTTGAAAAATTTAAATAATAAAATAAAATCGAAAAAATAAATAATAAAATTTATAAAGTAAAACACTGTCTGTCTGTCTGTGTGAAGCCAATAGACTCCACGGTTGGTTCGTATTAGACAAAAATTTTGTAATTTAGTTCATATGATTACTCTCGGCAAGTGCACTAAAAATGGGCCTGTCCCACTTTAGTTAAACTCACTTTTCGGGGGGTCAGCGTGGAGTGAAGCAAAGTGCGCTAAAGTGCTTAAGCTAAATTAAGCTGAAATTTTGGCAGTCGATTTGTTTCGAGTACAAGATGGTTTAAGGGAAATAATTTTGCCGCACCCATTTTTACCGCTTACAAAAATGCTATATTTCGCACGGTTTTGATCGTATTAGACTAAAATTTGATAATTTAGTTCCGAAATTGGTGAATATATTTGGCATTTCTTGTTATTTTCGTATATGGCAGTAAGCGGTCTGTGTCAGAACAACATCTGCCGGGGAATATTAGTAATTTATACTTTTATAACTTTAGAGTTATCTACAAACAAACAAAAAAAACATTCAGAAAGATCTTTTTAGTAAATGTTTATTATAATTGAAATTTTTGAATATGCATTTTGTCAAAGTGTCAAAATGCATTTTTTTGAAAAAACGAAGAGCTTGTGACATTCCAACAAGTTGAATTTGAGAGATAAAAATGTATAAAGCATTTAACGACATTTTTTCAGGTTTTTTCTTGTTTTTACTTTATAGTAGCAAATTAAAGATTTATAAAAAATTATTTACCTGATATTTATATTATTATATTATTTAAGAACGCTTTCCTAAACAAAATAAACATAATTTAATATTTCCTTATACAATACAAACGTAGTAGATACAAAATTATTTAAGAACGCTTTCCTAAACAAAATAAACATAATTTAATATTTCCTTATACAATACATACGTTGTAGATACAAAATGTGGCTCCGAATATTCCCCACTGGGAGGGATGTCTTTAGACTCATAAACTTCGAGTTTCAATTCGAAATTTTTAAATGGCCTAATTTATTTTCGTTCCGTGATGTAACTCCCAGTTAGCTGCTTTATTACTGTATTATGGACATATAATAACATTTTTAGAAATTCATCACAAAATGTTAACATTTATTTGTAACAAAATTTATATATATATAAAAAAGAGCGGCGTTAGTTACAACGCTTATAACTCAAGAACGGCTGAACCGATTTCGATGATTCATACCAATTCGAACTGGTCTCCAGCCAAACAAGAAGAATACCTAAAAAATTCCAGAAAAATCCCTGAAAAAAAATATAAAGAAAATTCTTTTTCCCATACATTTTGTATGGAACTACTTTATTTATGACGCATTATGGATGATCGATGACATTTTTTTTGTAGCTTTTTTTTTTGTCACACATTAAAAACGAACATAATTTTTAATGCTGGTTCCGTCGGAATTTTGCAAGTTTTAACAAATTTTTAAGTATTCGACCACAATTTACATAAGCAAGTTTATGTATGATGGGCGTTTGGAAACGAGGGCGTGGCAGCAAAGCGCCTGGTTTCAGCTAGTTTATAATATATCAAACCTAAAAACATATTCAACTTGTTTTAAGGCTCTCTTTACCAGTACGCTAATTAGTAGAAAACAACTCCGCTCATGATTCAAATATAAGGTGGCAACTATAAGTTGGTCTCAATTCATCCTACAAAGAGCATATTATTGTTATTGAACAATAACCTCTCTCTCCTACTCATGGTATAATAAAAAAGGCAGTCTGTTGACTAGGGGCTAGGAATCTCATGAACTTAAAAATCGAAAATATGCCCGTAAAACTCTAAAATATGCGCTAAAAACAGGTAAAATATGTAAGAAAAAAACTTTTTCTAATATTTTACTATCGATAAAAAAAATTAGTATTGCATGTAATATAACACAAAAATTAAAAGCGATTTATTTTAAAATACAGTAGTTTTCCGTTTTAATGTACACAATCATTGTCAGGCCAATTCGTTAAATCGATTTTTTTGCTAAACCGAGTACTAAAATAAAATGGACAAATTTTACACTAAAATGGATGGAAAAAGTATTTAACAAAATAATTTTATTGAAATAAAACCTTAAAGTAATACGAACGTAAATAAAGGTACATAGTAAATTAATTTTTTAATGAGATTATCAGCCCAATCATGAAACATTTTCTCCCAGGAGTATTAAGGGAGTTTCCGGTTTTAAGATAGCAGATAAAAACATCCCTTTTTTATTTTACACTTATGAATATTGGCGGTAGATAAACAAAATTGCATTAAAAATTTCTAAAAAGTTTTTAAACTTTATCTTTAAAACGGAAACTCCCTTTTACAACTCCCGGGAGAAAATGTTTCATGATTGGGCTGTATAAAATGTTTATGTTAGTAATATGAAAGTAGTTTGTTTGGCCCAGCACTATTTTGTTTGACCTATAGGAAGCAAATTTTAAAATTTTTGATAAATTACAATAGAAACACTTCGAGCAGAGACACTAAACTGACAAAAAACAACAAAAAATAAAAGCAATTGTGGACAAAACTGTTCTTTTATGGATGTTTTCTGTTTTTACTACATTTTATTTTGCTAAAAAATCACTGACTTTGTATTTTGATCGTTAAACTGAGTACAGCTAAATTTCTTTTATTCATTACATAAAGTACTCAATGGAAACAATTTGCTTGTTCGTTATTTGTGATTTTCGTAGAATCGAATGTTCGTTAAATCGGATAACTACTGTACATATAAAATAAATTTATAAAAAACAACAAAGTTATGAAGTGAACACAAAAGTAATAATTATAAGTTATCTTTTCCCAAAATATATCCCACTAAATTTAAATGGTTGCAAGTCAATAAATGCCAAAATATACAAAAACCACAAGCACTTATTATAAAATATGCGCAATAAATATGCAAAAACAGATATTTTTTGTAAAGTATGCAAAACCATGCATTTGTTGCAAAGTATGCAAAAATATGCACTAACTATTGAATGTCATTTTAAAGGAAATTTTCATGTTTTGTAAAGATAACTTAACCATTTCCATTGTAAGATGCTCAGTAAAAACACGCATTTGCATGAGGTTCCTAGCCCTACTGTTGACTGATCGCGATCTCATTTTTATTGCCAGAAATGTTACAATCAATGTATTTTCTTCTACTTTTTCAGACATTTCATGTTTTTTATTAGGTGTCAACTTTGTTTTGACAGTTTCGCCTACCGGCTCGCAGCCCTTCAGCTTCCTTCTTAGTCTACCATGCTCCAATCCATGGTGAAATTATTTTTAGGTTGCAATTATACAATTAACAAAAAATAGTGCTATGAATGAAATTTTAAAATTTTTTAAAAATAACTTGCACTCAATAAACAATTTATGATTGATTTGCAAACTTTTGCTTAAAATTAACCATCGCTGTTTTTGACTAGTGTAACAATAGGTTTTTTGAAAGAGTTGAAATATTCGCGTTCACCTTATTAATTCCGCCATGCTCCAACCCAAACTTTTTTGCTCTCTTTCTCCTTATCTCTAAAATTTAGCCGCAATGGCTAAAGAATGAAGCGGCTTTGTGCTCAATCTGTATCTGTAACCTTTTGCAGCGATAAGAATTGTAAAAAGTGATGTTTTGTTTTTACATAAATGCTGGAAAAATTTTAAATGTATAAACAAAATATTTAACTAAATAAGTAGATTAGAGGTCAATGCGACGCTAGAGGGAATTTTGAAAAAAATATTTAAGATGAATCAGGCAACTTTGTTGTTACATCAAGGTCAACAATTATGTGTCTAAATATATAGTAAACTATAATGATTATTGTTTTGGATGAACAATAGTTGCACAGTTCTCTTGTTGAGTTGAGTTGTATGAAAATTTTAAGACCATATTTAGAGAATACATTATTTTCGTGGATACAATGTAATGAGTTGTCAGATCATGACTTATTGAAAACTTCAAGTGAAGTGCTATGATTCATTATGGAGCGTATTTTTTTAACTATGTAATTCGAACGTTTATTGTTTAAAGTAAGGTAAAATTATAATTTATACAATTAGCTTTAATTGTAAATTAAGCGCAAATGGATCAATAGAGCTCTTACAGAGCTTGTAAAAATATCTACATTTTAAATTTAAAGTTCGTGACATTCTTACATTCAACCAATCGCAAATATAACTAGAGCTTGAAATATGTTCAAAGCATGCTGCATAAATCTTTAAAAATGATGTTGAAATCCCAGAGCTGATAAGAGAAACGACTACAAATGAGTTTAAAATTTTCTGTTTATTCATTGAAATAATAAATTGCAATCAATGAAACTGGGTCTGGAATAAAAATATAAGTTCAAATTGAATTGATAAAAACTTTTAAGTCGTTCTTAATAAAAATCTAGCAAAAGGAGGAAGAAATAAAAAGTCTCAAACAGTCCATATTTCAATGCTATTGAAAGCACAACAGTGCTGCCATATTGTTTTTCGCATACCTTATATGGACTTCTTTCATTGCAACTTTCCATTCAAGACCAATTGTATCCAATTTGTATGGATTACACGAAGGGAAAATATCAAACATTCTATGCTTGAGCAAAGTGGGCAAAAAAAATTGCTTAATCCAATTAACATTTTTGGGTTTATTCTACTCAATTATTTTCTTCAAATTATTATAATTTGCTTAATCGAAGTATCAGCTTCTTTAATTAATATATATATTACATATATTTTACAATTTGAGATTTAGCACTTACTAGTCGATACGCCGGTTGTTACTCGAGAATTTATGTATATAATGTTTAATATTCACTACTCGTTTACAAAATGTTTATAAAAAAAATCGAATAATGAAAAAATGTTGCACTCGAGACTTCGTCCCGGCACACAACAATTTCGTTTTCTCCAGTGGACTTTAAATTTTTTTTAATTAAACTTTTAACCTTTTTCTTTTATATAATGAAAAAAACACTTGAAAAAATAATGATGCATTTTTTCATTACTATTTTGTATGTAATAGTTCTAAGAAATATATAATGTTTTTAGAATTATATTTGGATCTTAATGCAAAATAAATTCATGACGCAACATGTTTTAACAATCACAAGATCTTTATAAAAGAAACCATTAATCACACTAGACAGCTTTTTCGTTGATCGCTACTAACTCTTCAGTAGTCTTCTGCGGCTTTTGCAGTCCATTTACTTTGACAAGCTAGTAGGCACAACTTCTGTTAAATCAAAGCAGAATTATATGTGCTTTTTGCCTTTCAAAGCAGCGTTTTTTCAACTATTTTGCAAAAAGCAAAAATACTTAACAAATTTATATATTATACATTTAAGTGGGATGACCCAAAGATTTCAAAATTTTAATATAATAATAATTTTATAAATACAGACATCAAATGGTACAAAATAGATTTTTAGCCATAACTCTTGATTGGGATTAGACGTTGGGTTAATATTTCTTTTATCTATTATTTTTACAGCTTAGCTATTTTATAAAAGTATACAAACAAGTTTTTGACACAAAAAATTTTGCCAAAAAAATCAAAGGCAAAAAAAAAAGAAAAAATGTTAACCTCGTTTTTTTGATGACAGAAATACATTAATAATTTTTGCAAGGCATTTTCATTCAACAAAAACAACTATTGCATCGTTTTTCAAGTCAATATTTTGGAACTTTAAAAACAAAACTTAGTATCGTTACATACACTCAGATAACGGTACTCTAAAAGAAGTTTTTATTAAGTGCTTTTATTAGACAAAATATTCTTTGTTAAAGTACTAGTTCTGATATTATATAATATTACAGAAAACTACAAAAATCAGAGTTTTCGAGAAATCTTGGTTACCGATAAATTAAAATTAAAAAATTAAATGAAATTGTGTTCATATAAAACGAATTGGTTTTTTAAACAGAGCTTGTAACAATTTTATTTAGTTAAAACACAAATTTTTTTAAAGTTAAATTTAAAATTAAAGTTTTTAACATCAAAACAATGTTCTTTGATAAACTTTTTTAGTAAACATTTTCAGTTTAAAAACATTTATAAAAAAAAAAAAGAAAATAGCTTTAATTTTGGAAACCAATGTTTTAATATACTCAGCCCTATTCCAGAATCCTTCGTAATGAATTTCCGAACGTAAAGTTACGCTACGAATACAACAAATTTGATGGTCCAAATTCCGAACGCAACTTCCTCTTTTCGAATTTACTTTCGGGAGTTTGAATACAACTGATTTCAACAGTGACAAATAAATATAATGAAAAATTGAAAAACTGAAGTGTTTTTGATCAACACTGTATTTTTTAGCACTGTATTTAGATTTTTAATGGATTTCATTGCAATTGCAATTTTTGCACAATTAGAGAAAGATTTCTCACAAAGAGAATCTATGAAAATTCATTGAAAAATATTGCGAGATTCCATCAACCCTTTGGAAATGGATTACGAAATGTAGGAAATGCAATTAATAAATTTCAACTAACATATTCAAAGGTTTAAAAAGAATTTTTTGCCTACATTTACCAAAAATTAATTACAAGTTTTATTTTGCAACCTAATTCTATAAAAATTCAACTGTTTTCTTTTGTCGTAAACAAATCCGTCAAGGCAAAGCTTTCGTGAAAAAATCCGAAAAACAGCTGTCAAAAGTTGATGCGTTGGGATTGTGGAATAGCAATGCTACGAATGTTTGAATACGATGTAATGATTCGGATTGCGGACGACATTACGAATCCGAAAGAATATTTACGCTACGGCGAATTCTGGAATAGGGCTGATTTAATACATAAAACATTATTTTAAAATATTGCCATTTTTATTTTTTTTAATTTTCGACGTCTGATTAGTGATCTGGGATATTCCTCCAGACCTCTGGGCCCATCGAATACCAAATTATAACTCTATTAAATGAATCGCAGGCATCGAATACCCATCGAAAAACAAATTATAACTCTATTCAATGAAATTTGCGTCTTATTGCGGCCTTAAATATTGAAATCTTTTAACTATTAAAATAAATAATGAGTTTCTATTTTATCTTATAGTCAATATTTATGAAACCAATTTAAAAATATTTCCAAACAATCAAATGTTAAATCGGGGTGTTCTCAGCTTCGTCTCAATAGTCGTTCAATAATGGTCAAAGATTCTACTGAACATAATTTTTTAATTCAGTCTCAGATAGCGACGTATATATTGTTATGTCAAAGAAATAATAAGAGAACATTTAAAAAAATGAGTTTATAGTTGAAAATAAATACGCTTGTTTTAAATTTTGTTTTTTAGAAACGTAAATGAGTTAAATTTCTATTTTGAAATTTTTTGTATAATTTTATAATATGTTTTTGTTCTCCGTGTACTAATGCTTTTACATTTTAAAAATAATGCTTTTACTTGAAAGCTACTGGCACATTGGCCTATTATATTCGATAGCTTCAAGAGATAATATACATAGGAAATATACTATAATATTAACCTTTTTGTAAAAATTCAAGTACTGACCGTTCATAGTTGTCAGTTGGAGTCAAAACAGTTGCCAAGAATTCTCGAATTTAGAATTTAATGTCTCAAGAAGAGTTTTGTTTCAGCTACAAAAAGCAAGCAATTTATTCTCGATTCAAGAATTCATTAAACAAACTGATTGTTAGATATATTGGCGACCTCCTTAGTCAAGTGGTAGTGGGCTTGATTGTTTCACAGGGGCCCCGGGTTCGAATCCTGACCACGCCATGGTCCTACGCTTTAACCTTTGTTTCCTTTATCTAATCAAAATAACTTTAAAGCAAATCCATTAACGACGAAGAGTTGCAGTTGGTGTTACTCGAGTAATGTTTGTGGAGAGGACCGCTTAGTATCTTGATTTGACTAAGGGAAAGGAATAACACTTTCATCAGATTCAATATCAAATGTTAATACTACTATATACCACACTTTGAACATTTAACACAAAAAGTTTCACTTGATTACTTTCTATCCACCCTCCAACTAACAATCACGCATCTTCTGAATCAACACAATAGGGTAATTCACGATATTGCTGCGTTATTGCAAATGTAAAATGAGTTGCTTTTACAAAAACAAAAACCTTTAATATGCATTTGCAACATTCTTGCATTTGCAACATTACAAGGCTGTTGCATATGCAAATCTAATAATATTGCATGACGTTATTGTTAATAAATGAGTTTATTTTGCATAAAACACCACCACCGATACTTTTTGAGCACCGCTGACTTAGCAGCCGTTTTCTTTGTTAACATTTTTAGGCAAAAAAAATTTATTATAATAGTAAATACAGATATGGAGGACGTTTAAAAAAAGAAAATTAAAATGGAAAACGTCATCTCATTTACTCGTAAAATTTTTCATTCAAATATCTAAACACTTTTTACAAACGGATAATGAAAAAATGTAAGCAAAAAGCTGCTGCTGTAAATCATTTGCAACATGATAGAGGTGTGCTCAGAAAAATCTACCTTTGCAAGAACGCAGTTGGAACGATGCAACAAGATCGTAATTTACGCAAATGCTCACATATTTGTAGGAAAAAAAATATATATATACTTTTAATAAGATTGATTATCTAATTATTTGTTCTTAATGCTTGATTGCAGTAAAATTATCAAGTGAAATGTTTTCTCAATTTAAAAAAATTATTTCTCTCAGTGTTCATAGGAGTAGCTATATCCCAGTGGTAAATGGACACATGACGTAACCAATTATTCCTTAAAAACAATGTACCTGCGTGGCCTTTAACGCCTGTATACAATTCTGAATTACATTTGTTTTGGCATGGCCGCTAAAACACGATGGGAGTAGGTATGTACAAGATAGAAGAGAACAAAAAATGACGCTTAAAGTTGGAGAGAACAAAAAATTTAACGGAAATTCTCTCTACACCAAAAACACTCCTTTTATAAAACATTTCAAAGTTAATGTTTAATAATACTTAACTATTTTATATATAAAACTTTGTTCTACACCCAAAAAAGAGCTTCGTACTATGTACAAAGCAATTATTATATTCTACAAAGCTGTTTGTTCTTTTCAGCCTACGAACGACTTTGTGAATAATACAAATGACCGTTTGTACATTGTACAAAGCAATATTTGTATATTTTACAAACGCATTCGTTTCATCTACAAAGATACGAACAAATATACGAACGCTGCTACCACAGCTTTGTTTATTATCAAACAATGTTTGTTCAGTTCACAAATTTATACATTATAGATTTTTTACAAACTAGCGTTTGTAGAAATGTACAAAGTTACGAATTCAAAAATTTTTCATGCGGCCAACACTACAAACGTTTGTATTATGTACAAAACATTTTTACATTCTGCGAATAGCCTCTGTTTGTATTTCTGCAAAGATTTTATTCGTAATTTTATCCTAAATATTTTTTGGGTGTAGTTTAAACATAAAGGTCAATAATTTTCAAAAAACAATGAAAAGAAAATAATGTGAACTTTAAACAAGAAGTGAACACAAACAAGATATTGTGTTCGCTTACAGTTCTACATTACAATGTCATCACCGACAAACATTTACAAGCAGGATACTACTACCATGACTACATACAAGAGGGAGTGAGGAGATGTTTTAGCACATAAAAAATCAAATTTTTTGTAGCACTGGATTCAGACTGTGTTCCCAATATGAATGCTGTTATGAGGGTTCTGCATGCGATTCTATCTCAGTGTTGTCTTTTTTGATTTTTCATTAAATATGACAACGCTTTTAGAAACTTGCAAAAACAAAAAATACAAGTATCGAATTGTCATTAAAATGCTTATTCTAACGTTTCTATCAATCTCCTTATTTGATCCAATTAATGTACATTTTTATTAATATAATGAGTGATATATTGCTAACTTTTAATTGAACGGTTGTGGGAAGTGCTTCAATGACCAAGTTTTATTGTTAGTTTGCCTTTTATATCGATCACTTAAGCCAATAAGCTCAGTCTATTACGCACTGGAACACGATTAAAATTAGCCTACTTTTCGCTCAAATTTTTAAATAAATATACTACACAGAAGCCATAAAAGATAGTATCTCATAAAAATAATGTCTTATATTATGCATTTTTTCTTTTAAATATCCTTTAAAAATTGAATAGCATTTTCTTTTGGCATAGTTTTGAAGATATTCTTATTTTTTTGCAGATATTTGCAGATATTTTGCAAATCCAAAGAATTTTATCATTAAAAAAATATTTTGCTTGGCGGTAACAAGCACCTTACATTCAATTCCAACTTAAGCTAAAATAAACAAGTTGAAGTGGTCAACGGAACCTAATAAAGCTATTCGTAAAATATCATAACAAGTTTTAGCGGTAGTTTCTTAGAATTCCTTGTTACTGTTTGTAACCATATCTTTAATTGAAGAAAATGTTGTCTCTCATGCGCAACGTACATCATACAAACACTCAATTTAAATCCATTTAGCAATTGCGTTTTCCTGCGTGATCATGTACTATATCAGATCCACAATCGTCCGGCTACCCATGAGAGTCTTCTCGTTGATGTTCGTACTATGGACGAGTTGTGGTTTGCGATTTAACGCCAATTTTTTCATATCGTATGTACCTACATAAAAATAAACTTTTTTCTAAATATACATATCTACAATGTTGTTGATATTTTATCTGATTGCTGTTTTCGTTATGCTGACGACAAATATAATTTTTGTCAATTTGAAATGCTGATAGTGTCATTTTCTCTGTTGAGTTTATTTTTAAAACTTGTGTGTCCATTTATTTTAAAATTGTAGAGTTTATGTTACCGGCTTGACTTTGAAGATTACGTATTTTGCAGATTGTTTATTTCATTAAGATAAATTAAATGTGTATTGTTTGTGGGCATATTATATACTGAGCAAAGAGCGTAAATTTTAAGTGATCACATGACTTGTTATCAAAATTTTAATCAATCTGACTTTTGAGGTTAATGGGCGGCGGCATTTAAAGGCAACGTTATATGCAAATTAATAGTAAATCGAGACTTTATTTAAATATGTACAGAGCTTTAGAAGGGGTTTTATTCGAAGTGAAAAAAATTGGTAAGATACATCTACAGTAAGCTGGATTCAAGTAGATCTTAAATCCGAAAGGATATCGAAATCGGTGGAACCGTCATTCAGCGGTTTTGATTTTAAAAAATCACTTTTTCCCCAAAAATCACCGGTGTTTTCGCCGTAAGTTTTTATGAATCTAAAATAACTACCCAAAATTTGGGTACAAATGAAAGGTATTTTGGACCCCTAGGTTGTTTATAAAGTCATGTTTCAGGTTAGTAAACAACTTTTGTATTTTTTTGCTTGTTTACCAGGACATGCTACTTGCATCTGTTCAAAAAAGAAATACACAAAAACTAACATACCTTTTCGCATTATATTTATATGAGAATTTAGTTTTTTCCAAGCTTTCTATAAAAAACACGCGTCAGATTTTTACAGTTGATAGGATGCCCGAAAACAGTGTTGCTAATATAATCAACATTTTACTCGCTGGCCACTCTGTATGAAACAATAGTTTCCATATACAAAAAAGGATTTTTTGAGGATTTTTTTCAAATCTTTTTTCACGGAATTATAAAGTGTAGGCATTTAGCTATAGCTTTTTCTAAATTAAAGATAATTAATGGAAAATTAAAATTTATTTCATTTTCCTCTGTTACGTGGAATGCTCCTTTTAGAATCACTCATTCTTATATACCAAATGTTTTTTCAAGCAATTTCAATTCAACTTTATTGAACCATTGAATGGGAAAATAGCCTAACTTTAAGTTTTTACTCCAAATGTTTTTCTGCTTAAGATAACGCATAAATGCATTTTCACTATTTTTTCTTTTCCATTCATAAACGAATTCAAAAGAAAAAGTAACGTAAATAAAAAAGTGAAAGAAAAAAGCATTTCTCTATCTAGCTACATATAAAAGTCCCCTTGAAAATATAGGAGAACATGCAAGTTTTCCTTCTCATTCGATGTGTTGTACTCTTTGCACCTCACTGTCAAGGTCATTGTCAGCACACAACCCAACAACTCCGGCGCATTGGCATTGATACCGAATGGAAACTAAATGTTCCCAAAATAAACCATATTCGCTAATGCACTGAATGTGCATTTAATGAACAACACGAAAAAACACCAACAACAATATCCAAAACATTTCCCAAAACAGACGCAGACGCACGTGTTATGCACCCCCGGATGGCAACTAGCAAGCGATTTTATTGCTTATACGAACGAGACGCGTCTATTTTAGAATTTCCTAGAAAGAAATTCACGTGAATGCAGATGAAACAAAGAAGAGTATCGCCTGTTATACGCCAGAAAATCCGACGAATGAATTTTATGACGACGGTAGTTGAACTCATTTTATGTGTTTTCCACCGTATTTTTTCCTGCGCGATATTCTATTTCCATTGACGCAAGTGGTAGCAATGTGTGTGTCTGTAAGTTTGTCTGAGAGTGTCAGCTTTGTTCTTTGCTGTTGGTGTTTTTATCCTGAATTCGTACTTACCCGCTTGTAAAAATTTGTTGGTGATGACATTGTAATGCAGAACCGTAAGCGGGATGTGGCAAAAACTTTTTAATGTGTGGACTTTTTTTGTTCATAAAGTTTTATATAAAAAATTAATTTAAAAAAATTTATGGATTAAAAACTAAAAGGATTAATTTTGATATGCAATTGAAAAAGGCAATAAATTCGTGTAATATATTATAGAAATAGTATGTGGCGTCATTTTCTTTCGTTTAATTCTTTTCGTTGGGTTGTCTTTCTTGTTCGTTGTGTTTTTGTTGTAGAAAGGATATTCATTAAGCTTACTGTTTTCTCCTATCTTCCCTCGTTGAGGCCTCTCAACATATTTTAGAAATTATTGGTTACGTCATGTGTCCATTTACCACTGGGTGGTAAATTTTCATAACACTTTTTCTTTTTTATAACGTTGCCTTTTATACAAATTTTAGGGTTGTGTTATAACTCAAATAGTTGAAATAAAAATGCGTTGCTAAAAATACATTTTACGATTTAACTCCAGAGAAACTTCCTGGAGATTGAAAAACTTCCGGGAGTACAGTTGAGTGAGTTATTTTAGTGAGCGCTATCGAAATACGTTACTCTGGGAGTTTAACTTAATTTCTCTCTGCAAGATAATCAGGATTGTTTTTTGTAGTTCGAAGAATACTAGAGGAACTTATTGTATTACTTTTTATTTCTACTGTGACCTTGGAAAGATGCAGTATTATTGCAAAATCGCAGTCAAATTAAAAATAGTTTAATGTTCAATACTTGGGACAAATAAGTCTTCATCTTATTATTAATTACTGTATCTTTATGTAAAAAGAAACGAAGGCTGAACGAGATACGAGACACGGTAAGCAATACATTTTTTCATATCAAAAAATATTGTCACTCGTTTCTTTCACGACGTTCAGCGTTCGTTTCGTTTTACATAAAGGTGCTGTTAGTCTTAGTCTGTATCATGGTATAAACTAGAATCATAGTACGGAACCAGGTTAATTGCAGCGAACCCGATTTGCCACAGAACCATAGAACAAAGATAAGTCCTATTAACCCTACTAAAAATTAAACTAAGCTGAGCCTGGAACAAGAAGCTCTCTAAGTAGATTATTTTTCATACATTTTACATGCTTTTTACTACCCCAGGTATGAAAAACTATCAATAGGGAAACTATCAGGAGATAGAAAAATACTATCGTAGTCTTTCGATAGTCCCAAAAATTTTAAATAAATATTTGAATGAAAATTAATTTAAATTTAATTTAAGGCTTTTTTGGATTTTTATAAAGGTTTACTTACTTAAAGTAAACAGGGAACTGCATTTATTTGATTCTACTCGTAAGTAGTTCAGAGTATTATTCTTAAAAAGTTAATCACTGAATACAATTTGCTTTGTTTAACATGGAAAGTGCTTTGTTTATGGTCCATTTAACCCAATAAATTTATTTTTGCATAACAGTCACACATTGAAGAATATGATTCTAAGACAAAAAGGGAAAAATAACTGGAGTTTTCTTACTATTTATGTAAAGATGTAAAAAATATTAAAATCACTATATTTATCAATTTAAATGATAAGCACTTGAACTGTAAAGGGTTAATATTAAAGCTTATATAATTTATAAAGGTGTAAGAATACACCAAGATTTCTTCAAAAGGATCGGATCATTTCTAGGTCATGCTCGAACCGCTCAAAGTATTTTTTTGGGTCAGTAAAATGAAATATCTTTTTAGAGTGTAAACTTTTTTAAAAGACTTCATAACTTTTTTTTTTAGTTCAACAAGATTTAGAAAACACGTTAATATCTGTTCCCGATCAACCACATATTACTATTGTTACTAACATGTTACTATTCATATTTTTTTTCGAAAATGTTAAACTTCTCAGGACTGTGGTATTCGGGGTCCTTTGTTAATGAACCCAAAATATAAAGATTTTGAAGCTCTGTAGCTTTAAAGTGCATATGAGAAAAATTTTAGTCCACAACTTAATTCAGTGATTACTTTTTTGTAACTTTTATCAAACAACAGTATAAGAAAAGTATTTTATTGAACAAACTGTTTTTTTTTATTATAAAAGTTGTAAAACATTATTTATTATTTTATCAAAAGTGCATTTGTTTGCATTGGAAAAATTTTTTTACGTTTTTTTTTACAATCTGTGTGTGTGTCATCTTAAGAATTTTTTTTCTTGTGTTGGAATTCCAAATTCTTTCCATAACCTCAACACTTCAACACTAACGACCCCCGAACTACCACGAACTGTTTGCTTTTTTATACGGTATTCGTAAAAAATCACTGAACTATTTTTTCATTTAAGGGAAGTATTTTTCGTTAAAATTTGCAGAAACTTTACTGACAAGGTACATAACTGTATTTGACATTTTTATGAATGGCCTCACTAGATCATAATTTTCAACTGACTCAAAGAAAGAGTCAATTCGAAGAGTGTTGAAATAAATCTGAGTCATGTTTTTCTGTTAAATGTTAAAAAATATTAATTTTTTAGTTTGGGAGTTAGTTGTGAACTTAGAATGTATGTGAAATATATGGTTAAGCTTTGGAGCTACAGAATTTTAATATAATGTTTTTATTAATAAAATATCCTAGATGCCATAGTCCTGAAAAGTTAAACATTTAAAAAAAAAACAACTTAAATTGCATAAATTACAATTGCAAATATGTGGTTGACTGGAAAAAATATTTCATCGTGATTTCACAATAGTCTTATATCTAAAAAATAATAAAATAAGTACATTCAAAAAAGAGTACACTCAAAAGAAATGCATTCCTGTTATTGACCCAAAAAATTACTTTAAACGATTTTTTAAAAAATCGGATTCCTATGAAAAAACCATTATGTGTTTTAAAACATGTGCCTTTATAAATGACTAGCTAAAACCCGGCGCGTTGCTGCCACTCTCCCTTGTCAAAGGCCCATAAAATGTTATCAGTTAAACAGCTTGCCTAAATTGAGGCCGAATACTGAATTCCGGCGTTGTGCGACCTATAACTCTAAAGCTATTTGAAAGCACACAGTTGGGTTGTAAGGGAAGTACCACTTCCCTTTGCCCTACCGATAAATTGGATTATATAGGAGTGCCACGCCCTCTTCATCACCGCTAATAGAATGTAATCAATTAAACTGGATGTGTACATGGAGGTCAAATACCGATTTCCAAAACTGTGCAACATGTAACTCCAAAACTATTCGATAGCACAAATTTGGGTTGTATGGGAGGTGCCACTCCCCTTTTTCCTACGCCCATAAAATTTTACCAATAAAAATGCATGCGTAAATTGAGGTCGAATACTGAATTTCGAAGCTGAGTTACCTATAACTCCAAAGCTATTTGATATTCCAAATTTGGATTAAGTTGGAGGTGTCACGCCCCCTCCCCCCCCCCCCCCCCGACAAACTCTACAAAATTTTATTATTAAATCTGCATGCGTAAATTTTGGTCGAATACTGAAATCCGCCGCTGTGCGACTTTGCACTCCAAAGCTATTCGATATCACAAATTTTCGTTGTATGAGAGGTGCCACTCCCCCTTGATCACGCATCTTCCGAATCAACACAATAGGGTAATTCACGATATTGTTGCGTTATTGCAAATGTAAAATGAGTTGCTTTTACAAAAACAAAAACCTTTAATATGCATTTGCAACATTCTTGCATTTGCAACTTTACAAGGTTGTTGCATATGCAAATCTAAATATATTGCATGACGTTATTGTTAATAAATGAGATTATTTTGCATAAAACACCACCACCGATACTTTTTGAGCACCGCTGACTTAGCAGGCGTTTTCTTTGTTAACATTTTTAGGCAAAAAGTTTATTATAACAATAAATACAGATATGGAGGACGTTTAAAAAAAGAAAATTAAAATGGAAAACGTCATCTCATTTACTCGTAAAATTTTTTTACTCATTTACTCGTAAATATCTAAACACTTTTTACAAACGGATAATGAAAAAATGTAACCGAAAAGCTGCTGCTGTAAATCATTTGCAACATGATAGAGGTGTGCTCAGAAAAATCTACCTTTGCAAGAACGCAGTTGCAACGATGCAACAAGATCGTAATTTACGCAAATGCTCACATATTTGTAGGAAAAAAAATATATATATACTTTTAATAAGATTGATTATCTAATTATTTGTTCTTAATGCTTGATTGCAGTAAAATTATCAAGTGAAATGATTTCTCAATTTAAAAAAATTATTTCTCTCAGTGTTCATAGCTATTTACCCTATTGTGTTGATTCGGAAGATACTGAAATCCGCCGCTGTGCGACTTTGCACTCCAAAGCTATTCGATATCACAAATTTTCGTTGTATGGGAGGTGCCACTCCCCCTTGATCAACGCTCATAAAATGTAATCATTGAAACTGCATGTGTACATTGAGGTCCAATACTGAATTCAAAAACTGTGCGACCTATAACTTCAATGATATTCGATATCGCAAATTTACGTTAAATCGGAGGTGCCACGCCCCTCTTACCAATGAACATAAAATTAAATCAATAAAACTGCAATTCGCACATTTGGGCAGGGGCTTCAAGATCTTATTTGGAGCTTCTGGACCGAATTCAACGTCGTGCGATATATTTGATTGGAGATGAAAGTATTTCATCCTCTCTCAACTCTCTTGAGCATCGACGTAATGTAGGTTGCCTAAGCCTTCTGTATAGGTATTACCATGGGAAGTGTTCAAGGGAGATACATGGCCTGACGCCACCAGCTCGTGTGTTTCCCAGGTCCACTCGGGCAGCTGTCCAAGCCCACCCCTTTACCATTGCATCGATGCCTAATAGAACCTCGCATTACCGCGATAATTCGTTCTTTAGTCGCGCGGTTAAGTTGTGGAATAGTCTCCCTGCGAGCGTGTTTCCCGGCAGTTTTGAGCTGTGCAAATTCAAAACAAATCTTCACCGACACTACTCCATCTATCCACCCTCCAACTAACTATCACCCATCTTCCGAATCAACACAATGCTTACGCATTTATAGGGGGCATCCCCTGAGCGTTGGTTCAGTCTAAAAAAAAAAAAAAAAAAATGTGTACATTGAGGTCGAATACTGAATTCCGGTGATGTGCGACCTATAACTCTAAAGCTATTTGAAAGCACAAAGTTGGGTTGTAAGGGAAGTGCCACTCCCCTTTGCCCTACCCATAAAATGTAAGTAATGAAAGTGCATGTATAAATTTAGGTCAAATACGGAATTCTTACGCTATCAACCTATAACTTCAAAGAAATTCGATATCGCAAATTTGGGTTGTAAGGGAGATTGTCACGCCTCCCTCTCCAACGCCCATAAAATAAAATCATTGAAACTGCATGTGTAAATTGAGGCCAAAAACTGATTTCCAAAGCTGAATTCCTATAACTTCAAAGATATTCGATAACACAAATTTTGTTGTTTATAGGAGGTCCAACTCCCCCTTGACCAACTCCCATAAAATTTCATCACTGAAATGGTACGTCTAGATTGTGGTCGAATACCAAATTTCTTAGCTGTGCGACCCATAACTATAAGGCTATTCGATAACACAAATTTTTTATTTATTTGTGGGACGTAAAAGGGGTTGTGGCATTTCTTCTTAAACCATCTCGTACTCAAAGCAAAGCCACTTACAAAATTTCAGCTCAATCGGACCAATAGTTTCGAAGTTTTTGATATTTTCTTAAAAGTAGGCGTAGAATAAGAGTGACCACGCTCGTTTTTATTAAAGTTAATGATAGTTATCATACGAACTTATTTACTAAATTTTAATTTAATACGACCAAAACTGACTTAAATATACCATTTTTATTGATTTGTGGGTGATAAAAGGGGCGTGGCACTATTTTTTCGTAAGCCTTTGCGTAGCAGCTACGAACAAACCCATAGAAGGAAGTATCTAATTTGGTCCAGTCATTTTCAAGTATTAAGCATCCGAACAAATCACGATTCATTTTTATATAGACAGATATTGATTTGTGGGCGGTAAAAGTGGGCGTGAAAACATTTATGTATCGTGACTGCCTCTTGGAGCACCTACACAGCAAGTTTCACTATAAATATGTGTAGAACTCTGGAATTGCCATGATTTAGAAAAATTGGGCGTTTATATATTGCGACCACGCCCATTTTTTGTACAGTTACTGGCAGTAACCATCTGAACAAAATTACTAAATCTTAGTTTTTTACGATCGAAACCGTCTGATGTATATCCTTTTTTTGATTTGTGGTCGATAGCGCACATTTGGCTTGTATGGGAGGTACCACGCCCCCTCGTCCAAACGTTACCAAACCTCACAGGAACACTCACTCTTCTCGGCAGACGTTGTTCTGCCACAGACCGCCTTACTGCCATATACGAACATGTCAAGAAATGCCAAATATATTCACCATTTTCTGTATAGCTGCCGAAAGTAGCCATGCACTAAATAACCAAATTTAGTCTATACGATCCACAATATTTAGTCTATACGTCCACAAATAATAAAAAATACAACGTTTTCATTGGTTTGTGGGCAGGAAACCAATTTTTAGTACAGTTGCTGACAGTAACCGTACAAACTAAGCCAACATTTTAGCTCAATCGACCCAGTAGTCAATTTTCATGATTTCTCAAAAAGTGCGTATGGCTATATAGCGATGACGCCCTTTTTTTAGTATAGTTGCCGAAAGTAAACAAACAAACTTTGGTATCACATGTAAGTTTCATACGACCAAAACTGCTAGAAATATAGCATTTTCACTGATTTGTGGGCGCAAAAAAGGGGCGTGGAAACCAATTTTTCGTACAGTTACTGTCAGTATTTACACAAACCAAAGTACCAAATTTAAGTCTTATACGACCAAAACCGTCTGAAATAAACCATTTTCATTTATTTGTGGGCGGTAAAAGGGGGCGTGGAAACTCATTTTTAGTACAGTTGTTGACAGTAACCGTACATACTAAATTAAAAAATTTTAGCCTTATACGACCCAAACCGACTGAAATATAAAATTTTTATTTATTTGGGGGCGGTTACAGGGGGGTGTGGCAATTTTTTTTCTCAACCATCTCGTACCTGCAACAAATCGACTGCCAAAATTTCAGGTCAATCGGTTCAGTAGTTTCGGAGTCTATAGACATCACACATCCAGACACACATCGTTTTGCTTTTTATGTATATAGATCTTGATTTGTGGGCGGTAAAAGTGGGCGTGAAAACATTTATATACAGTGACCGCCTCTTGGAGCACCTACACAGCAAGTTTCACTGTAAAAGTCTGTAGAACTCCGGAATTTCCATGATTTCGAAAAAGTAGGCGTAATTATATTACGACCACGCCCATTTTCTGTACAGTTACCGACAATAACTATCTTAAAAAAACTACCAAATCTTAGTTTTTTTACGATTGAAACCGTCTGATATATATCCTTTTATTGGTTTGTGATCGATAGCGCAAATTTGGCTTGTATGGGAGGTACCACGCCCCCTCGTCTAATCATTACCAAACCTCACAGGAACACTCTAAGGATGTGGATTCAGTTTCCCTGAAAATTTCATAAAGATCGGTTCTGCGGTTTTAGAGTCTATACATGATATAGCCACATACCCACATACATACATCCATTTATATATATATAGATTTAAGCTAATCCGTTCAAAACTTAATGATGTCATTTTTTTTTTTTTTTTTTTGAAACAGTCTAATAAATATATTTACAATGCAATGGATTGTAATCATCCTTTCCTACCACAATTTTCGTATTTTCTTCAAATAACTTTTTGCTGGACCGACATTTGAAGTTCCAATTTCAACATAGTGGTAGTGCTGCAGTAATTATGTGTTATTACAGTTTTTACATGTTGAGTTTATAAAAAATCAGTTTCGAAAAAAATACTGATAAAATAAAAAAAATGTCGCGGCAAAAAAATAATCGAAAGTTTTTTGTTCACCATCGATAGACTCAATTATTGTAAACCATTGGCAGTGTCGATAGTGTACCATCGATAGATTTGCAACACTAGAGTCCACAAAGAATTAGCTAAGTTGAGCGAATGTCATGAAAATATGTATACATACTTAAAAATATGAACGTGAGAATCCATGCTCAGGTAAACACGTGATCAGTGTTGCCATATTTTTGTGAGTTAAGAACGTCATTGGTCGATTCAAAATACGTCAAAATACGTAAATTTCAAATATTTTCTATTAATGCATAGTTATAAAAAACCATTTATATAATATAATAGTGAGATAAAACAAAACAACAATAAGTTTAACATTTTTAGCTACTTGCACTTCATACTCTTCGTTCGAATTGAATAATGAGGGATTTAATTAAGTTAGTTAAATTTCTTTTGGACCTAAATACGTTTTAATCATTTTTTTAACGTAGAATTACGTCTTACAGCGTTTATAGGGCTTTAATATGTTAACAAATTCTTTTAACAAATTTTTTAAGCACATGTAACGTTTTTAATAGACACTTTGGGGTATACCTACATCCTTTAATATTCATAGCACAAATATTAAGTATATGCCAAAATATTATTAATGAGGCGAATGAAACGAATATTTAATTTTAAATTTGTTCATATATATCATTTCTTCAATAAAGTCACAAATAGCAAAATATAAAAAGAAAAATTAAAATTTTGTATGAGAAAAATAAAGCATTAAATGTTTCAGTATCTGCTTATGTTGTTGTTGGTGTCATTTCGTTTGCTAAAGCAAATCGTTTAACAAATATGGGACATTCTTTGTCAAATCGGTAAACAAAAAGATCGACACCAACCTTGCTGATATGAATATGATAGTTTCCACACGGCAATTCAACACATAAAATAATTTTTTCAAATAAGATTATTTTTGGTGGAGAAGTAAAAAATATTTATAATTATTTCAATTAATTTTATTTATTTATTTATTTATTCAATCAACTATTAACATTTATTGTTATACAGTTACTGTAAGTACATAATTTAATCTTAGGTTATAAAACTAATTCCTGATATCGTTTGATATCGTTTTTAAATGCTACCCTATTTTGGGTGATTTCAATCGAGCTGCAGATAATGTTGAACGTTTTGGTCATATTGTAAACTGGGTCACATTTGCCATAATTAGTTCTTCTGTAGAGTATATAGAACAATTGCCTTTGCCTAAAATTTCTTTCAGATGCATAAAATTTGAAAAGAGATAGAAGTGGTGCACAATCAATATGATTCATCACTACATCCCGAGCAAATAAGGCGAGAAAATACTTTCGCCGGAACTCCAAAGACTTTAGTCCAAGAAGAGCACATCGCGCTTCATAGGAAGGCATAAAATCCCAGTGGAGCTTGCGAATTGCTAACCTAGTGAAACGCCTTTGAATATTTTAAATTTTTTTAATATGTATAGAATATTGAGGGTCCCAGATAACACAATTATACTCTAAAACCGACCTTACAATTGAAAAGAAAATGGTTCTCACGGTAAAGGGATCGGAGAACTCTTTCGTATTGCGCGATAAAAATCCCATCATCGCATTCGCTTTTGATATAATATTGTAAAGGACTTTTTACTTTCTTATTTTTTTATTGCTTTCTACATGTTTTAGACTTCACAAATATTATACAAAAGATAAAGTTCAAGGTAACCGAAAGGTCATAATAAAGAAAAACTGTGGCAATTTTTAAAATTAATTCTGAAAATATTTCATCACCTATTTTCGATTTTCAAAATTCAGATTACTTATTTATATGTACATTCTTCTACCATAGGTCGAAAATTTTCATTTTTGGTTCTTCAAAATTTTCAAAGATATCACATTTTTTATGTAAAATTAATGATTACACTGCGCGCTTTTTTATACACTTTTTTCCCTGTATTTGATAATTTCATCGTTTTTCAGCAAAAATGTTCCTATTATTCTGACCAACAACTTTGGTGAACAAATAAACATGAAAAATCTTTTGAAATTGTATTAAAAACTTTTACAAGCTACATATTTCTGGCCTGCTTTTAGACTTTTTGTGAGACCATTTGTTCAGCAAAGTTCAGTGCATAAAAAGCTTATAATATTGTGCATCCCACGAATAATATTCATTTAAATTGGTTTAAGATTGAAGAAAATTCCAAATTTGAAGCATCTAAACAATTATAAGCCTCATACACAAATACTGTCACTAATTCCAATAAATTAGATAATTTTGTGACCGATTTAAATGAAAAAAGTTTTTTTAATTAATAAGCACAAGGTTTTAAATTTTTTACCTATTTTAATTTTTTACACCAAAAATTTATTGAAGAAAAAAGAGAAAAAAAAGCACGAAACATAGAAAATTTTGCAATGTCAATGTATGCAAACAGTGTTGCAGAACATGGAGATAAGAGTACAACTGTAAAGGTATTTTCACAATGTTGTGTTTTAAGTGTTTTTATATTAGAAACAAATTTTCGTGTGAACTTCATTTAGGTTCAAAATACGTCAAAAATACGTATTTAACGTCATTTTGACAACGCTGCACGTGATCACATTCTTTAACAACATCACTCTCTTAGATCTTTTAAGCCCACGTGTAGAAGAAAATGTTAATAGCTATCGCTGTCTTCTTATTAAAAATTATTCTGCAAAAGTTTAAAAGGTGCAAGTTAATAAATCGTCCATTATAAAATTTATGATAACTTCAAGTGGGATAAATTGGGAAGGTAGCAAAAGTCAACAATGTATGCAAAAACCATCTTTTTGTTCTTTACTTAATTATTCAGAGTGTAAATTAAATGTTCTAGTTGCATAATTCTTCGAAAAAAATTAAATGAAAACCTCATGGATTGAACCCACTTAGCGATCGCTATACTTAAGTTCTAATTGCTGGATTACTCACGTGGGTGGTGGTAATCACCAGTTATTGTTATTTATGGCATTCTATCAATTTAGTGGAATTTTATTCAAATTGCATTCAATTGCATAAATATGAGGTTATGGTTGAGCTCCTGTATCCAAGAAATAAATTAACTACATTTACAGCATGGATGAGTGTGCAAAGCTTAGGTATTTAATAGATCTTAAATTATTATGGCATCTATTTGCGATCAACAATATTTTGTTGTTGCTGCTATTGTGGTTGTTTACAGATTGAACTGAGGTTCAATTGATGCGACGAGTTCTTAATTTTAATCAATTTAACATTGAAGCTAATTTAGAAATTCGTTATAGTTACTAGCCAAGAATTCATTCATATGTTGTATGGGTTTTTCCTCAAATGATTTTGAATTGTGATAATGATTCAATATAACTAAATACTATATTTACACACATAAAAATGTACTGAAAAATATTTAAGCTATTAAAATTGTATAATATATGGTCTGTATTGTATAATATATGTACAGATGCTGTTCTTTAAGAGCATCAGTGGTTCAGTGGTAGAGTGTTCGCCTGCCACTCAGGTTCGATCCCCGGCCAATGCAAATATCTTTTTTTATTCTTGCAATTATAACATCTGAATGCATGATTAATTATGGATGGTTTAAGAACAGATAATTAGGCCAACATTTTTCGTATGTTGCTTTTCTTAAACATTTCACATAAATAAAGTTTTTTTTTCACTTATTTAGTAAGTACTTAATATAATTATTATTTATTGTAACAATTGTTTTATGGTATCTTATTATAATAAATACATTACTTTTTTTTAGTTTACTGACTTTTTTTAACTATCAAAAATAATAAAAAAATAAAAACTTTGCAGGGTGCTTAAAACAAAAATAAAAAATAAAATGACCAAAGGAAATTATATACTAAATAAATAATTTCTCTATCTCCTTAGTTTACCCTATAATAAACATTTTTTTCTATGCAATATATGTGAAAAATAAGTATACTTTCTTGGTGAAATTTCTCAGCAGTATAATATTTAAAAAAAATTGCGTTATTTTGACAAAAAAAACACTCAGATATCTTAAAAGCTATATAATTTTTTTTTGTACAGTGGATTTTTGAAGGCAAAATCGTTACTTAAAAGACGTTAAGGTTGATGGAAGCTTACAAGATTATATATAATTACAGATAACACAGTTCAACAAAAAAAGAAATAAAAACCAACTATAAAAAAATTATACTTGTATCGGCGTTTTTAGTTTACTCAAAATTGAGCTAGCATGTAACGTAAAAAAATTATAAAATATGTGCCTTTCACATAGTTGTTCATTTCACACACTTATAATAAAATTTTATAAAAAATATTTTATAAAATATTTTAACCTTTTAGCATCCTTTTTTAAGGTCTTTTCTAACTCTTTTTAAAAAAATGTTAGAAACGTACCCTTAAATATAGTCTTACCAGGTTAAAATATTCTACACATATGAAAACGTTCTCTGAAACCTATTTATACAAGATTTGTCTGCAGCGTATGTCCATAAAGGCAAATAGTGAACTTAATTACAAAATAAGCAATAAAAATTTCTTTCAATGATTAATAGAACGCAATTCTGCTGGTGATAAGCTTTATGCATGAAGTTATGAAAAGCTGACTTTTTTTCTTTATAAAGTACGCCTCAGAAAAATGTTGTTTAGGAAGTATTATTTTGTAAGAAACATTTTCTTATAGTATTTCAACACTCTAAGCTACCGTTTAAGGGTTCTTTTCTTACCTTCTTTTGAATGGATTATGAAAAATATAATGCAAAGTGCTCTTCAGGGTAAAAAATATAATAAAATAATGTATTTATATAATTTCATAAAAGTACTGCGAACACAATAACCCGAGTATGTCAAGAACACATACATATTAAGAAGTTGTGTTACCTTTTTGTTAGCTTATTGCTAAATTTTGGAGTTAAATAAAAACCTATATTAAAAATTACTCAGACGTAAACTTTTAAAACGGCGATACAGGTTAAATTTTTTTTTGTCCCCTTTACCAAAACTATAAAATCGATATTTGTAATTTTTTGCTTATATTTCATCTCATAGATTATTTCAAGAGAAATTCTTACCCAATAAAAATTATTAAAAGTATGTTCATGGGCATTTTACGTAAAAGAAGAAAATGAGATAAATTTTGATTTTCCATTAATTATTTAAAATTTAGTAAAAAGCTGTAACTTAGTGTCTATACTTTTTTAATCAGTGAAAAAAGATTTGAAAAAATTCCCCAAGAACTCATTTTTTGTATATATCAAATTTTGTTTCATACAGAGTTGATTTAGTCAAATGCAGAAACCTGGCGCGTGTCTTCTACAGAAAGCTTGGAAAAAACTAAACTTTTTTATAAAAATAAAACTAAACGGAATGAAGGTTTTTATGTATTCCTTGTTTGAAAAGATGCAAGTCTCATTTCCCAGTAGTCACGCAAAAAGATATCAAAGTTGTTTTCCTAACCTGAAATCCGACTTTATAAATTCAATACTTCATAAAAACCTCTTTTAAAGTTCTATCATACACTGAATTTGAGGCTGTTTTAAAATCTGTCCCAGTAGTCACGGTGAACAGAGTGATTTTATTTCAATGCCGTTGTGCTTATCCTTAATTTACTTTTCTGACCAAAATGAAATAGTTTTCAAGCAAATGTTTTATGCCTGGCTTTGATCCCAGGTGGTGACATCACAAAGATTTCTGATGAAGCCTGTAGCAGGGCCGAAATTGCAAAAAAATCAGCTAGTGATGTTTTCCTTTCCATATTGAAAATGTTGTTGTTTCTTTGGAAAAAATTCGTTAGAGCAATTAATTGTTCTAACCTGATCTAAAAGCTTAATAAATGATTTTAAACTATCAAACATTTAGAATTTGTATTTAAATCATAGAAAATTAACAAAATAATAAAGAATAAGGTCGTATAGAAAACTTTCAAGCAAATTTTATTTAAAAACACGAGCACACGTTTTTTCTTAATGAAGAAAATTAGTAGATGATTAGTTAACGATGGTCGAATGGATAACCCAAGCACTTACACTCACGCGGCCGAGGTTGAAGTCTTCGAATAATGATAATTTTTCGATTTAATTTATTGTTAATAACTATTTCACTTCGAAATATGCTAGATTTCAGCAAAATCTAATCAAAATTTTCTATTCCAATTAATTATAATTCAGCAAATATTTGCTGGAATTAAGTAGAAATTTGCTCTTGCAATTTATAATAACTTAGCAAAATTTTTTTTTAGTTTTTGCTAAAATCTAACATAATTTTAAAGTGGCTGAGATTCAAGCGCAAGTTTTGCTTAACCACAATACAAATTTAGCAAACAGTTTTCTCCGTGTAATAATTATGACCTTTGACGGCCTCGAGTTGTAGTTTTTATAATAACTAGTCTAGTTGTAGCACGCCTGGCTGTTACTCAGGAGTAATGGGAGAGGATTGCTTGGTAACTTGTTTTGACTGAACCAAAGGCAGAAGACTTACTTATGTCTTATTATAAAACTGTGGAGAGGTAAAATTTTACTAATTTGGAGAAAAAGTCTAAATTTTCTTGAAATAATAGATTAAGGTAATTTTTTTTCTTACCTTCTGATTAACACATATTTTTACTTGTCCCACAAGTTTCAAAACATGTCCGTGTAGTCACAATTTGTAATATTTTTCTCCTTTTTCTTCAAAGGGTACTAGTTCTTTATTAAAATGGCGTTTAGTATATTGTACAGCACAGAAGAAGCTGACATGAATATTTGATTGGTTATACTAAAATTATTTTGTGAGTGTTGAAAAGTAGATGATTGGAATTTTCCAAAGTCCCAGTGGTCACATCCATCAAATAATACTAAGATTAAGTATAGAAAATCTTTGGCTTTTATTTTACTGGAATAATCCAAATTGGTTATTTATCTGTGTTTTAAAATATATTTCACTGTCAAATAAGTTATGATGACATCGTTATAATTCATAGATGGTCAAATTCTGGGGTCAAATGTCCCAGTAGTCACAATGGAATTCCCCTTACATATTATGTATACTAGAAAAAATACTAAAAAAATTTTCGCAAATCCACCGAGCCCAACCGGAAATGAGATGATTACATCAAAATACGAAAATGAAAAAACTTAAAATAAATATATAAAGCGGCGGTTTTCTTCTTAAGTTGGAGAAAATTAACAAAAAAGCCTTAAAATTAAAAAAATTCATATCTCACTTATTATTTAACAAACATCATGACTTTTTTTATGTATAATCGCTTTAATAGATCAGAGTTTATAAAAACGTGTTCGAATTTTGTATACTAACAGCACTGAAACTGAATAAATTACTTGACGAACATCTGTGATATTCTGAATCTTAGAATGTGGCTCTTTCGAGAATTTACCGATGTAATTATTTTCACATTATTTAGTTTTATTGTCAACATGATCATAAACCATAAAATCGTAAATTATATTGCAAAAAATTGCAAGATCATAATATGCTAAGAATCATAAAGAATAGAGAATTCATAAATAATAGATAGTAAAATTCGCACACAGCTTTCAATGACTAAATATAATAATATCTACGTTTGTTATACAAACAAAGTATCAATATCGTTATTAAAAGTAAATGCTTTACAAAACTATTTTTTTTAAAAGTAACACTTATAATTCCAAAGCATACCTGTTTATTTTCCGTAGACAAGATATTTCGATACTGGAACTATTTCGAATTCAAAGAAAAAATTTTGAAAAATTAGCTAATACCAAAATTAATCTATTTTAGCTAAAGTTAACCTGAATTTTACGAAAGCGTCGAATTACGTTTCGTGTATATCGTGCTGAATAACAAAAGCACGTTTACACAATAAAATCAAAAGGGGAATCAACATAACATCAAGTCGACAAAAAATGTCATATAAAAAACTATAGGTAATTTAAAGCCGAACTTAACGGTCATTCACTTTTAAAGAAAACAAAAATCATTCAGCCAATTAATATGCGAATGGCATAAACTTATTTGGATTTTTGATGATGTGACATTTTCGTTTTTGTGAAGAAATTTACAAGAAACACAAGTATGGTTAGAAAAACATTAACTAAATATGGTTTGGTTAAGCATACATATGTTTATATTAACAATTATAATGTTGATATTAATAATTGTAAAATTCTTGTTTGTTTATTACTGGAGGCACAATTTTTCATAACAGGCATTATTAGAATAATTGCAGCAGAAACACAGAAATTTAAAAAATAAAAATGTTTGAAATTGTTCCAACGAAATGCTAACAGTCACGATTGCAGTAAGATGTTGTCATTGACCGCAAAAATGTCTTAAAGTCATTTAGCATTTGATTTATTTATATACTTTATTATTAATAGACATTTTGTACAGCTTTTTTTAATTGCTAACAAAAATAATGCATAAGCAGGGATATTAAAAATAATTCAAAAAAACAGTTGGGACAAATCTTAAAAATAAATTGTTCTCTAAATGTACGAGTACATACATAAAAACTTATTTAATCTCTTTTTTTAGTGATATTGGTTTTGTTAAACATATAAAAAGTTAAAAGCCAATAAGGTAAGTCTTTGATTTATGATATTCAAAAATAACAAGTTGTGAAAGCCATTTTTTTATTCATTGCCACCTTTTAGAACTCCAAAACATGTGCCAAATACAAAATGTAGTCATATACACATGTAAATTCGATGACTGGCATTTTTATTAACACTAACATTTATAATCATAAATATCTAGCCGCCGCCCCCACCACTTGACAGTCGACAAACTGGTTTGTGCTCATGCTATGCTTCATCGCAAGACATCTAACTGGACGCTTGAGATTCCAATTGAAAAAATACACAGACCATAGATAGAAAACACTACAATCTAATCTGTCAAAATGACAACCTGCGCCAATGAATGCCATGCTTGGGTTGAATATTTTGTCTAAGCTTAACTAGTTGTTAACGTCGCTTAAGTGTCAGGCGGTGTTAGCAAAAAATTAAAACCTGAAGGCCTGCGGGTCTCATAGAGTCAATAATAAAAACGTTCTTTCGATTGAGTAAAAAAAATCATTAGAATATTCGAAATAAAAAGGTGAAAATAAACCAATGCTTAGTTTGCTAGTCTGAAATTTTAGAATGCGAGAAACATCAGAAGGCTAGAGGTATATATTTGTACATATATAGTTTACTAGCTGATATAATTGGTGTTACTACTGAAGTTAATTTTGAAAGTGGGTTAAGTCCATTTTTTTTTGGTTTAAGGATTTGCATTTTAATAAATTTAAAAATATTACTTAGCACGTATACAAAATTTTTTTTTTATTTTGTGGTGTTAGATAATGTTAGTTTATTACATAGTATTTGTGGTGCCTTAAAAATTTTAAAAAATAATGAATTATTGTAATCGTTTCTTAAAAGTCTAATATTTCAGCTGTATCGGAGTTTTTTTAATAACAAATTAAAAATTTAAAAGTTTAAATGTAACAAATAAAACATTTTAAAATACACTGTGGTGCAAAACTATAGACGCACCTATTTTTTACACATTTCCATAACTAAAGAAAAATTGAGATAAAACCAAAGATGCAGTTTGAAAGCAAATAAAACAACAAAAGTTTTAGTAATTATATTGAAATGTGTAATTTTTATTTACCTTTTTAAAATAATATTCACTTTTTGGGCAGAGCACAATTTTAGACTCACTTTAATATTTGAATAGAAATTGGATTGTTTATGAAATTATTAATGCGTGGGCCGCCTTTCTGTTGAATGAGATCAAATATGCTGATTGGCATACTTTCAACTATTTTTGCACGAAAATTCGGATAAATGAACTCTCATGCCTCAATCACTCCTAGTTTTAGGTCTCCAATATAAACTGTTATATTGTTTATTTTCAGCGTACATTTTTCCAACCATTATTCCCCAGACGTTTTCAATAGGACTTTGCTCTGGGGAACAGGCTGGCCATTGCAAAACATCATCATTATTCGCTTCCATCCACGAGAGGGTCGCATTACTCTTGTGTACGGAGGCATTATTTTGCTGAAAAATTAAATTTTCCGAGCAGCGTCTTTCCAAATATGGAAGCAGAATTCATGCAAGTGCTTGGAAATGCAACCTCCAGCATTTCATCAGCAGAAAATTATCCCCAAACCACAAAGGATCCACTAACGAAATTTCTTTTGGAAAAATATCGTGGTTCTTTACTCATATCTCGCCAGTAAAAGTTTAAACCATCCGGACCATCTAACATAAGTTAAACTTTTCCTCTTCAGAAAAATTATTTAAAATTAAAAATTGGTAAGCATTTATAAAACATGCTTTGTTCCAGTCAGTGTTCATGCTTGATCTTATGAACTCGAGGTTGGCTACTCTATGGCGGGGTAATAATTTTGGCATTGACTCTAATTTTTGCCAAACAATGGGGTTACAATTTTTTAACACGCGCTTAACGGTTCATTTTAAGACATTCAGCGTTGCTGGCTGCTTTTATAATACTGCGTTTATCACGCAAAGAAAATTTTTATTTTCTTCAGCCTTTTTTATTTTTACCGTGATAATTCCAAAAATTGAGAACTCAGTGATCTGATCACTTAAGTTTTTGAGAAATTTCGCGAATACAGACACCTTCTTCTCTAAAAGCGGAACTTTTTACTCTTTTCTGTGTCGGTTAAATATTGACCACGCCTACATTACAAAAAAAAAATCAAGAATTAAAAAAAAACTCATAAAAATGATTTGTGAATGCTTTGCTAGTGACAGCTCTCACATAAGTGAAGCATATCGAACGTGCGTCTATTGTTATTCACCAGCTTAAATTTAGAAAAATAATTATAACGGTACGTAAAGATCAACCAATTTCTTATGTTCTTCACCTTAGTTGTTAACTGTATATGTTCTCTTTAATGCATTCAATAAAAATAATTTATTCTTGTCATGGGCGTAGTTAATGTAGAAACAGTAGGATGAGTCTAAAGTTCTGTACCGCAGTGTATTACAGTGGAAAATAGAACACATTAAAGATTTCATTTTTATTAAGAATTTATATGAAATTATGCATATTCGTTATTTATTAGGTACTTTTTACGTCTAAAGTATATATATATATATATTAGAGCACCCGTATCTGCAACCATGTCTTTTTTTCACTCGCCGCGTATTGTCCGATAGAAAAATTATTATAGGTGAGATCTGCAAAACACGGCATTCCTCTAGTGGGAAAAAGCCAGTTACCAATAAATTTCTTATAAAATATTCATAATTTTTTTTTGCTTTTATTTTTAAAAAAAATTGGACGTAGGAGAAAATTGATTGAACAATTTTAATGTAAAATTCATAGATTAACACTTTCACTAGTGGTATTCACACCATTTGGTAAGTCCTGCAAACTTGGTAAACATAACAAATTTGTTCAAGTTCAGTCCAGTCAAAATTTTGTATGGGAAAAGACTTTACAGTTTGTCAGCAAGTTAATAAGCACAGCACCGTGTTTTCGTTTAGCAGATACCATTTGTTAAGTCGGAAACGTCAAACTTATTTAGTATAGTTATCAATCGTTTTGGGAATGAGTTTTAACAAGTACCAAACTATTTTTTATTTACTTCAAAGTCTAAAAACTGACTTGTATTAATTAAAAAATAATAAATTTGTAACGGGGTTGGTAGAGATTTAAAACATTTCAAAGTTTCTGTGAAGCAAATGTATCAAAAGTGTTAGCTCACTGCAATATAAAAATTAAAATACATTTTTGGTTATTGCACGGAGATAAATATTTTGCTTGAATCAAGCAAATGTTTTGCTTAAAAGCAAATAAGCAATACTTTGCTCAATTACGGTGTGATTTTAGAAAAAGATTTCTAAATAGGAATCACTCCTCATGTTTTTAGGAAAAAGCAAGATTTTATTAAATTCAAGCAAATATTTTCTAAGTTCTTTTAAACTGATAGAAAATACCGTATACTAAACTCAAGCAAATATTTGCTAAGTTGTTATAAACTCAAATAGCAAATTTGTACTAAATTCAAGCAAATTTCTTTAAAACATTCTTAATGCAGACGTTTATTCTTAATGAAGAAAATTATGCAACGATTAGTTAACGACTGCGATGGATAAGCCCATGCACTTACACTCACGCGGCCGAGGTTCAAGTCTTCGGATAGTAGTAATTTTTCTATTTAATTTAATGTTAATAATTATTTCACTTCAAAAATATGCTAGATTTCAGCAAAAACTAATCGAAATTTGCTATTCCAATTTATAATAACTTAGCAAATATTATACATATAATATAATAGCTTGAATTAAGGAGAAACTTGCTTTTGCAGTTTATAATAACTAAGCTTGAATTTAATCAATATTTTGACAAATTGAATCAAATTCAGCATAAATTTGCTAAGTTATTGTAAACTGGAATAGCAAATTTTAATTGAAATCTTCTAGAGTTTTCTCAGTGTGAGTACTGGTTACACGATTTATTTAAACCACATATCTATTACTGCATTGAAAGTTGTTAAACTAACATTTGCAAATTTCTTAGCAATTTAACAATTTAGCTTAAAAATTGAGCAACTTAGCAGAGCTTAACAAATTTTAACGAATACCCTACTGCAATTTCACTCATTCATGTCAAATTAAAATTTTTTATAATTTTCAAGTCTGTTGCTTATTCAAACCATTGTCATTCATGTTTTGCGCAATGAAAATGTTAAGTTATGCCCTTTCTGAAAGGCTCTTGAATTCTTGAATCATAAGGCACAACTCTTGAAAGTTTTTTTTTTCTAGAGAGATTAGAGTGTTTTAAAGTTAACAAAACTGTCATAGCGAATATTAAAACTGAACTAAAGTATAAAGTTAGTCATTGCAAAATTATATACAAATTTTTTTCTTTTTAAAACCGCAGTGTTACCAATATTACTTAATTTTGCCAGTGTTGTAAGAGACATATTATTATGGAAACACTTCTTGATTAAATTAAATTTTGAACGTACCGGCCTTACGGAAGGTCCATCTCCGATTCGAGTGAAATTTTGCATGTTGCATCACTGATGTAAATAAAAAACTTAGTTTGGAGTAAAAAAGTTTGACGTGATTTTTGGCAGGGTTATAGGGTGCACAAAATTGACAAAAATAGGCAAAAACGTTCAAAACCAATTTTTACTTAAATTCATATCTTAAACATTTCTCAGCTGAATGTTAAGTTTGAACTACCGGTAAAAAGGCCATTAATTGGTCTTTAATCCAAAAATAATTTTGGAAAATTTTGGTGGTTGAAGGTTCAATCTAGTGTCCGACCGAAACCGGAATTTTAGACGAAACCGAAACCGAATATTCGGCCATATTATAATATTCGGCCGAAACCGAAACTGAAACTGGTTATTAATATGAAAATTTAAGTTTTTACGAATAATTTTTCTTTTATTAAAAGGAAAGAAAAGTACTTTCATACACATAAGAAACAAATTTAATATAAAAAAGTATTATTTGAATCTTAAAGTTTATAATAATTAATTATAGTTCACTATAATCAAGATCCAGAAAACTGTCAGTCATGTAGTATAATGTCAAACAGAGGAAATGACAATAACCAATGTTGATTCTGTACTAAAAACAAAAAAAAGAGCATTTAATTTTTTAATGGCACAACTAATTTACATTTATTTTCAAGATTTTGGAATTGTTTGAAAGAAAATATTTGCAAATATAAATTTTTATTAACCCAATTTGTATGTTCATTATTTAAAATTTTTTTTTGATTAAGTAAGGGTTGATGCAAAATGCTGTTGCAAATATGCTAAATTCAACATTTTACACTATTAACACACCAAGCACAACAATAAGAAAAATGCAATATTTAAAACAATAAAAAACTACAAACTTAGGAAAAAATATTTTAAGAATAGTTGGAGCTAAACTTTTAAAAAATCCCCTTATTTGTTTGTGTGGGCTTACATTACTTGGTTTTGACATAAGACTCCTAAAAGCCTGCAGTGCAGTCGCTTCTTATAGTACCTGAGTTAATATACCTTGACTATAATAATAAATAAGATAAATTTTTATTTTATTTTTTATTACAAAAGCATTATATCTTCAGGACACACTCAAAAAAGTATGCACCTTAGTACAATGTACATATTTATAGAACTATAAAACAAAGTATTTTTGTTTTTTTTAAAGGTTTAGGGCCGTTTTCTCAAATCCAAAAATGAAAGCAAAAAATCATTTTCTCAATGTTCGGTTAAGTCTTAAGTGACGGTTAAGTTTACGGCAAGTTGAGGTTCAAATAAGTAGTGTACAAAATAATTATATTTTTTATAATTAAAATTGTATAGAATTTCGAGGATTTCGTTTTTTTTCTAACTTGACCTCGAACCAAAATATAAAAAGGACATATGCGCATAGGCGTGATTACGTTGAAGGGTACTACACTTTCTTCATATGCACTGAAGTTGGGCAGTCTGTTGCGTTTTTAAATTATTTATTAGTTAATCCTTGTTAGACATTTACAACTTTCACATCAAAAACAAGCTTAAACAACTGATATGCAGTTTAGCATATTCACAATTGAAAAATTCACAATTAATGGCTTAACCGACAGTTAGTTAACCGACACTTGGTGAAAACGAAAATGTTTTTTTAGTTATCGTACGGTTTGCTAACTACCGGTTAAGAGCTTGACTAACCGGACATTGAGAAAACGGCCCTAAGTGTTATGAAAATAGAAATATTTCGTTTTCTTTTCCATTATTCCACACACACAGAATTCGTTCGGAAGTTTATTTATCATTTTTTAGCTTCAGTTCCTATAAAACTTTAATATAAATTGTAATGGAGATGATAGAATCGAAAATGATAGTATTGAACGCATAAAATTAACCCAAAGGTTTTGCGTTAAAACGAGAAATCAAATTATAGATGAATTAATAATTTTTGTTTTGTACAATCCGTTGTAAATATTTCTATATTTGAATTGAATGACTGATGCAAGAAGTTTTTACCAAAAGTTTCGGTTATTCGGCTATATTGAGGCCGAATAGCCGAAACTGGCCGAAACTGGCAAAAAAGGCCGAAACTGGCAAAAAAGGCCGAAACTGGCCGTAACCGAAACCTAATATTCGGTCGGACACTAGTTCCATCCCTTGCAGTAAGGTAATTAGTTACGATGAAGAGTTCGAGGATCGCCGTTTTAATAAATTCCATTTTCTGAAGCTGGCAAAAATTACCTTTTCAACAATATTAAAATTTGGAGTGGAGACTCTGTGAAAATGAGATATTGCCATTTAAACATCTAATCAAAAATATTTTTTAATTTTTATTTTTGTTTAGATGCTAAAATATCCATATCTCATCAACCAATTGGGTCCGGGTTGCCAGATCATTTTTTGGTTTTCCCCGCTGTGGATCTCAAAATTTCCCAATTTTTCATCAAATTCCCTTCAAAGAAAAAAAAATGTTAATGAATTTCTTTATAGATTCTTTTGATTGAACATAAAAATAAATACCCTGCAGTGTAAGACTAGTCAGCATTAAAACATGAGTAGTATTTATACTAGTCAAAACAAACTAGTTTATATTTTGTTACGATTTACTAGTTGCAAAAGTAGTTTAAACCCAACTAGTTTTTGTCAAGTCACATTAAACCAGTTGTAAAACTAGCCAAAATCAAACTATACTACATATTATCAAAATCAACCAGTTCCAAAACCAGTTGGAGCTGGGTACCCCATTGGAACAAACTAATAATAAACAAATTAAAACATATAAAAACTAATTTAAAAACATGTAGTATACCATAAACATGGTATTTCATCAAATAGCTTTAACTTTAGCCTTTAGCTAATATTTTGTTGTAAAAATATATGTTCTTTGAACCTATGAACTATTGAAAAAATATGAACCGATGAACTAGTTTTAATTCGATAATTACTATGTTGGTTAAAAACTAGTCACAACCCAACTAGAACTTTACTTTACATAAAAATGAGTTGTTAACTAGTTAAAACCTTATCTATAGTAAGACAATTGTCTTTTCCAATGACATCACCACGTAAAAAATACCAGTCGGTTCTATGAGAATAGGACATAAATCGAACTAGTTGTTGGATATTTCCAACTAGTTGTTGACTGGTATAAATCTAGTTGATTACACTGCAGGGTAATGTAAGGATTTTAGAAATATTATAAGAAAAATTAATTTTTAAAAAACAACACATTATAAATTAAAAAAAGAAATAACTATCAAATAGGAAAATGTGTTTTCAAGTCTCGACTTCAAATTTTGAAGCTGCAACATGTCGATGGTTCGATTCTAAAGTATGCTAAGTCGACTTAGCACATGGAATACCTTCCAAAAATTTAAACAAAACTATCTTAAAAGTTCGTTAATTTATTATTAAAAAATTAATTCAGGATAAAGGATTTTTTTTTTGCTAATGTTAAGCAAATTTTGATGATAAAAGAACATTACATCAAAAAAAAAATTAATATAAATTATATAAAATATTAATTCATAATTTAAAATTAGAGAAATTAATAAATTCCTCGCTTATTTGATCCCATTCCTAGATTCCCCGATCGACTTGACATTCCTCAAAGATCAGGGAATTCCCCACCAGTTGACATCCCTGGTCCCCACCATAATTTTTATATTGTTGAAAAGGTAATTTTGCTAGCATTAATAAAACAATTATTTTAATTTTTTAAATGGGGTTCCTAAAGGGATGAAACCTTTAACCACCAAAATTTTCAAAATTATTTTTGGATTTAAGTCCAATTAATTACCTTTTTAACGGTAGTTCAAACTTAATATTCTGTTTGCTTAAAAATCGATTTTCAACGTTTTTGCCGATTTTTATAAAAACTCCGCCAAATATTTTTTTTTTAATTTCGTCAGTGATGCTCCATGAAAGATTTCACCCAAATCAGAGATGGTCATTCCGTAATTTTTATTTTTCCAGTATATTTAAAATAGAATTGCTGAATATATTCGGGAAAATAGTTTCAACCAAAGATGCACTTGCACCACTTCCAAAATAAGCATATTTACAATACCGTTAATACCTAAAGTACGGAAAAACTCTGAAATATGCTCAAAAAGCTGCCATAAGAAGGTCAATTTATGCATATATTTTTAAAAAACTGCGTTAAATATGCAAAAAATTTTGTTTTTTCGATCTTTTGGCATTTTGTGTGCCGTTAAATTTTTAATATCACGTTTTTTCGAAAACCAATTTTATGAATGATTAACGAAAAAATAAGAGGCAGCTATAGAGTTTTAGTCGCGTTCTAAAATGCTAGCTGCTGTAATCGTCGTATGAGAAAATAGCCGATGAGAAAATAATTTTTTTGCGAATTTATTCGAACAGGTGTCAAATCATATTAGACTTTAACAGTTGGTTGGTCACAGCTGAATCTCTCAAGACTAATTAAGAGCAGGGGGTAGCTTCCTTCGAAACAGTCTGTCTAGTCTGCTGTGTGATTGACTCTATACAGAGTTGTTGCTGTTGCCTTCTTCAAACTTACAATCTAAAAAATTGGCGAAATATAAGTCAATGCCCCATTATTAGAGACTACAATTATTGTTCAAAGATGTTTTTATAAAAAACCAAAATATAATTAAAATAAAATAACAAGTAGACTCACTTTGAAAAAAACGTCAAATCTCGTTAGAGCATATGTCAAATGGTATGAAAAATTACAGTTCTATGTTTTTAAATGTAAGGAATTGATTGATAAGCTAGATTTTTTAAATCAACCATAATTGAGGCTCCAGTACAAAAGTTGCTTAAAAATGCATTTCGTGGGATGCCACAATTGACTCAGATCTCAAAAAGTATACCAATCGAAATAATTTTTTATATACTATTTAATTTTGGTACCGGAATTGGAGGTCAGATTTTCAATACACTCTAACACCCAGCGAATTTTTTGGCAGAAAGCAAATAGCTATCGTGAATTTGAGTTTTGTAAAACTAGTAGTTTGTACAATTACAAACAGTACACAGTTATTTTGTAAACACTGAAGTGAATACACGCATTTGTTTGCTTGCTGAGAGCATTGAAAAAAAAATCGAAACAAATCAACACAATAGAAACTTTTCAATTTTTTGAGAGTGCGACAAATTAAAGTGAATTAATTTAAAAAAAAGTGTTATGCATAATATTGGGAGTTGGAATTAATTTTAAAGGTTTTTTTTCGGTTTTTGAGCATTTATTTAGAAACAACGGTACAATGTATATTATTCAAAGTATTGTCCATCGTTAGCTACAACATTTTCCCATCTTTCTGGCAGCATATGCATTCCGCGCCGGAAGAACGATTCGTCTTTTTAGGCAATCCACGAATCGACCCATTTTTTGGTATCCTCGTAAGAAGTGAAGCGCTGTTCAGCCAAGCCATGCGTCATCGATCTGAATAGGTGGTAGTTGGGAGGGGCTATGTCTAGACTATAAGGCGGGTGGGGTAGCACATCCCAATTCAGCGCCTCCAACGTTTCCTTGACGGTTCTTGCAACATGTGGCCGTGCGTTGTCATGTTGAAAAACCACTTTGTCGTGTCTTTTGGCATATTCCGGCCGTTTAACCTTTAATGCTCGGCTCAATTGCATCAATTGTTGTTGGTAGCGTTCCCCAGTGATGGTTTCGTTAGGTTTTAGCAGCTCATAGTACACGACACCCTTCTGATCCCACCAAATACACAGCATAAGCTTGGCGCCATGAATATTCGGCTTGGCCCTCGATGTTGATGCATGGCCGGGTGGTCCCCACGATTTTTTTCACTTAGGATTATCGTAATGGATCCACTTTTCATCGCCAGTGACAATACGATGCAAAAAACTCTTCCTTTTATGCCGTTGAAGCAGTTGTTCGCACATGCAAAATCGCCGTTCAACGTCTCTCGGCTTCAACTGGTACGGCACCCAATTTCCTTGCTTTTGAATCATTCCCATGGCCTTCAAGCGTTTGCCGACCGTTGATAAGTCGACTCCCAATGATTCTGACAATTCTTGAAGGGTTTGACACGGGTCTTCATCGAGCAAAGCCTCCAATTCCTCATCTTCAAACTTTTTCGGCTGGCCCGGACGCTCTTTGTCTTCCGTATCAAAATCACCACTTTTAAACCGACGGAACCAGTACTCACAAGTAGAAATCGATGGAGTTTAGTCCCCGTAAGCCTCAGTAAGCGTGCGTTGTGCTTCAACCGCTTTTTTCTTCAAATGGAAGCACAAAAGTAAACCTTCCCGCAAATTGCGTTTTGTTGGAACGAAAGTCGACATGTTCACAGAGAAAAAAATATATGTTGTTTACACTTCAGTGGAATGACACATACTGAAAAATGAAGCTTAGACAATGTGCTTTGAAATGAATATAGTCACAGGTGTGCCCGATGCGATCTATTGATAGTTACGCCATCTCTTAGAAAACCTTTAAAACTAATTCCAACCCCCAATATATGCCGTATTTTCATTGTATTTTGTGATGGGTGCCCCACAACCGCGCACAAATTTTTTTCACAAAAAATTAACACAAAATAAAAAATCAACCCAAAATAGCCAAAATAACTTAAGCGCCAAAAACCAACATTTAAGAAAAAAATTTTTCTTGTTTTGTCTGAATAAAGAGTACATGTGAATTTGATTTTTGTGATGGATATAACTTAAGAATGGCTTAATTAGGGATATGAAATTTTTGGGGTTGATAGCTTTGTAAAAAATAAGTTTTTATAATAATTGGTGCCAACCGTAATTTTGCCGCATTGGCTTGTTATTTGTTAATACACGATCAGGGTTATTAATGATATTTTTTTAAAATCTTGCATATGAAGTTGAATTGAACTTATTGCTTTAAATAAAAAAATCTTTAATCTCTTATAATAGTTATTTAAAATGCATGAATGCTTAGAGAGTTATTACAAATTTCACTTCAAAAATATTACACCCTAGTAAATGCTTATAATATTCTTAACCTAACTCGACTCTTAGATACATAATACAATTTATTTCGTTTTCTCCGACTCAACAATATAAGCGGCTTTGCTTATCAAAGGCTCATCAACTGTATCCAAAGTATCCACAGTGTCTATCGGTAAAGTTGGATAGTTGTGTCGGCTTGGTCCGGCTTCCTTCGCGCTGGCCAGTGCTGTATTAATTTCATTATCAAGCAATGGATTCACGTGAAACTCATCGGACAAGTTATGGATAACTTTTTTGAAAAGAAACTCAGATAAATTGCTAGCGAGGAAGAACAAAAACATCCAATTTGAAAAATTGCATTTATTGACCACGGCCTCCAATTCGCGACGATCGAAATTTCCTGGCTTGGCATGCGTAAAGGCGAAGAAACTGAAGCGTTTGCTACAAAAGAAAACAGAAACAATTGTTGTTTTAACTCAACTGATGAACAAATGTTTCAATGCAAATCCAATCTAGGGTGGTCTCGTGACTTACTTTTTGTACATAAACAATGTGAAGACCCTCCAGATGAGTCCTAATACCGTGGTAATGAGCACAAAAACATACCAAAACCAGAGAATCGTGTAAATCTTTTCATTTATGATGTTCAAGGCCATCACACAGAGTGTATCGTGCATTTGCAGCGAGCCCGATGGACCAAATTTGCGGAAGTGACATTTGGTGACTTTTGGAAATACCTCATCCAATGCATCCATTTTATTTGTCCATCTTTCATTTAAGACTTTGGGACCTAAAGTATAAAAGGCGCCTCCAAGAAATCGATTCGTCACATATATCTGGAGTATTATGTTGACCAAATTTAAGAATTCAGCGAACACCAAGTGCGCTCCCCAAGACTGATTGAGCCTCATGCGATCGACCATGGCGCGTCGAATATCCTTGATACGTAAATCAGTTTCCTCCAACGATGGCAAATTTAATTTGCCTATCTTGAGAGACTTTGATTTGATATAACGCGACAGACCGACCATTTTGAGACCGAATACCAGTGCTTTAATGCGTCCACCTAGAAAAAGAGATATGAAGTTAATACCAAAATTCAATAAATGTTTATGAAAAATATAAGTGAAAGCGCATAAACAGTAGGAAGCATGGCAGAATAAGCGGTTAATATGCCTTGGTAGGGATCACAAATGAGTATTTGTTTCAAGTTATTGTATTTTTATTCACAAAAAATGTCAATAACAAATGTTATCGAAATAATTTTTTATTTTTTGTTTAATTTCTAACAAAATGGCGTATGGTGTAAAACGATAAGATATAAATTAAATTCAAAAACCTTATTAACTAAACCTATGCGTTTGTACGCTATTTTACACTTTTCGACTTAGACATGAACGGAGCATATTTTCGTGGTATTGCGCATAGCCATTTATAATTTTTATCATTTTTTATACATTTTAGAATATCAACTACTAATTTTCTACCACCAGTTTCTACCACCAGTTTCTACTACCAGTTTTTGTATTACGACTGAATTTAATTGCCAATTCCACTACACGTAAAGTCACTAGCTTTACGTTCTATCTTCAATGAGGCGAATTGGTATAACCCTAACCCCAACCGTCTTTGTATCATTCAAATTTTCAATTAGATTGAAGTAGGGTGCTTATGCAACTGCTCCATGAATCTAAAATTTTTTCCAGTCAGCTATTTTGTTATATTTTTGACGAGTGTTTCCGGGCGTGGATGCAAGTAATATGCGAACTTTTTTGAAGAAAACTTCTTATGCACCGTTGTGATTTGAAACTCGATGAAACGAAAATGACATATATTTTAGTAAAAAAATCACAAACCACAGTACAGTACAAACCACAGCTGTGTACTGTTCTGTCTTTCATTAAAAATCATGAGCATTAATATGGCGAAAAGTAATTTTTCCAAAATCAGTTTTTTATATTTTAATAAAGTAATATAACTACCAAAATTTTGGTAAAATTTCCTTAATCAATTCCTTTACCAATCAAAAGCTATAAATAAAGATATATTTTCGGATCATGAAAAACAAAAGCTGTCGTACTTTTTTATTTATTATAAATGGAGGGGAACAAATCCCTTCGCATTCAAAAGGTGATGTTGCACAAATGAGCAGAATAAAATTTGGACTGTTGACCTTCGATTCGAAATATGAGCTTTCGAACTTTTTTTAAAAAAGTAATTTTGCTTTCCGATATATGCTAAGCCATGAGGTGTTTAAAAGAAATGTTGAAAATTAAAACATAACAGGACCATCTTATACATTTGACTCTTCTAAGAATCACCTCAAGGGAAATAACAGCTATGAACTCTTTTCGAAATTTCTTCATTTATTGAGTTTTTTGTAGAGGTCCCAAAAAGGAGGCTGATATTTTTGGAAGAAATGTTGGTAGGATAAATAATAGTACCAGCTCATACATTTTACTCCTCTCGATGTTAGTTCGATGTAAATAAAACTGTGTTAGACAAATTTTTGCAAAGCAGTTCTTCCAGTGAAGCCACAGAATGACAAGGTTTGTGTTAATTCTTATGCTATAACAATAAAGGGTTTATGTTTGTGTTTTCGTTCACTTACACAAACTTCACAGCTACAAAAATGGCAAACAAGTACTGTTATCTACGTTATGCATTTTTAATGTATGTTTTCTGAATTCTGCGCTACACTGCCTTAACATACGCTACGTTTGCGTTAATTTTTGTTCACTGCTTTACAGACAGTTGATCGATTTTCGACCACTGGCGGTACTAGTCATTAAAAATTATGAGGAACATTTTTTTACAATTTTCGAATATAGAATAGATAATTTATTAGAAAAAAATATTTCGTACGAATAAAAATGCTAGTTTTTTAATATATTTGTTCCTCAATAGTATAACAAGAATACACATATATAGCGATTCTAATATTAAATAGCATACATCAATTTGTTTTTTTTTTCAAACTTCAACAGTTAAAATAAGTTATTTTTTGTTCAATTAATTTTTATATTTTCTTCAATAGATTGAAGAAATGGTTTAAAGGTTGTTATTAATACTTGATTTGCTTAAAAAAATTAAATAAGTAAAAATAAATATATTTTAATAAAAACTAAATAGATTAATATATTTTTGGGATGTTAGGAGGTTTTATGTCATTACTTTAACGTTACGAATTAACAAAATTCGACAAAAAATATATTTTTTTACCCTTTTTTACCGCTCAAGAATACTCAAGTTATAAATTGATAATTTTGTATAAATTGTCATTAAAATAACTTTTTTTAGTAAATAAATTTTATTTTTATTATGTTGGTAAGACTGCTGTTATGTTACGTTCCCAGATCACTTTCAGCATGCTATAAAAGTTATAATACGCGCTGATAACATTGCGCCAGACGCTGTCCAAAATTTTTAATACAGATAATAAAAATTAATAAAAATATTGAAATAAAATAAAATATTCTAAAAATTAAAATAGTTACGTGTATTGTTAATGAAATTGTGCGTTTTTTGTTATTAATTTTTTTTAAATAATTCAAGATCAATTTCTTAAAAAAAAATATATATATTGTATAACTGATTTATATCTTTGATTTTTGCTTCAGCTGTGCATTTATTCTCTTCAACCAACGAATCATTTATAAAAGTTATGCCTTTCAATACTTTCGAAATCTTTAGAAAAATAAGCAGCATTTTAAACGTACCGGAAAATAAAAATGCCGGAATCATTTTAACATTTCAGCAAAAAAAAATCATTTTATTAAGAAACGAATTTCTTAACCTCATTTTAAGTTTAAACTACCATTGGAAAGGTAATTGAACGGACTTCAATCCAAAAGTAGTTCTGCAAAATTTTTATGGTTGGGGGTTAAATTTTTTGCTGTACGGTAATTGATTTCGATGTAGGAGTTCAAGGAACTCCATTTTAAAAATTTAAATATTTTTTCTTAATGTTTTCATTAATGTTTTCTTCTGAATTTTAAGTTTAAACTGCCGTTGGAAGGCTAATTGAACGGACTTTAACTCAAAAATAGTTTTAGGAAAGTTTTGGTTGCTCTGGTTGCACCATTTAAAAAATAAAAATTCTGTTCTTCTGAAGGCTAGTAAAATACTTTTTTTAACAATATAAAAATTAGGTTAGGTTAAGGTGGTGGCAGATCTTTAGACCAGCCCACTTCGGCCATATTTTTGGTCCGTTGTGATACCACAGACTGGAAGAAAGGAGTAATCAAGTGAAACTTTTGTGTAGGATGTTCTTAATGTGGAAGAAGCTGTAGAAACATGTGATATTATTGTAAATCTGAAGCAAGTGTTATGCCTTGACCTCAGTCAAATCAAGTTGCGAATGAGATATGGTAACTTTAAATCTAAACAAAAAAATTTTAGTATCAATTTTTGCTTAAATATCCATATCTCATAAATGATTGAGTCATCACCCTAAATATTATATTGTTGAAAAGGTTATTTTGCCAGCCTTAAGTAAAATATTATATAAAATTTTTAAATGGAGTTTTGCGAACCCCTTCTTTGAAATCAATTACCATACTGCAAGAGATGGAGACCCCAACCACCAAAACTTTCAAAACTATTTTTGGATTAAAGTCCGTTAAATTACCTTTCCAACTCTAGTTCAAACTTAAAATTCTGTTAAGAAATTCGTTTGCTAATAGAAAATTTTTTTTGCTAAAATGTTAGAATGACCATATTTAATGAACCCATCTTAAACCTAATTTTTTTATAATTAAAATGGTAATTTTGAGCGCTTTAAGAAAAACAAATTTTTAATTGGTGTTCCTCGAACCCTACATCGAAGTCAATTACGTAACCACAAGGGACGGAACACCCACGCATAAAAAATTTCCCAAAACTATTTTTGGATTAAAGCCCAATTATTTAGCTTTCCAACGGTAGTTCAAACTTAACAATCTCTTTGGAAATGTTTGATATATGAATTTTAGTAAAAATGCATTTTCGACTTTTTTGCCGATTTTTTCAATGTGCACAACATTGAAAAAATAACGCCAAAATTTTTTCCTCCAAATCAAGTTTTTTATTTTTGTCAGTGATGCTCCATGCAAAATTTCACCAAAATCGGAGATGGTCATTCCGATTCAAGGCCCGTACGTTCAAAATGGAATCGCTATAAGATAGTAATATCAGATTTGAATTTTTTAATATGTTTATTTTTTGGGCATTTTATGCACTCAAATGAAAGCTATGGCCAACCTACGGGCCTTTTCCTTACTTAAAATTAATAAAATACACAATATTATTATTTTTTGCTTGTATGGTTAGTAAAAATACAATTTTGAGCCCAAAAATGAAAATAGGATATTTAAAAATAGTAAAACAAGTGATTTTAATTCCGTTTTTTTTAAGTATTAATTCGAAATTAATCACCTTATTCATTCTTAAAAGAAGCTTGAAATTTCTTGAAATTGCTTACAATAACGTTTTCAATATTAAACAAAAAGAAAAGTCATCATTTGGCAAGAAATTATATACAAAAAAGTATGACCTATTCCTCAAAATTGATTGCTGTATTGTATTGTATGACCTATGACCTATTCCTCTACAATTTAACTATGAACAGTGAAAGGAAGCTCTTAAGCATTGCTAGGAAAAAATAAAAAGATATTTTTCCCAAATTTGTTAGAGCATTTTTTTCATAGAGAAAACAAATCAACAATGCTATCAAAATAAGAAGCGAAAATAAAAATATTTCTCTGATAAGAACAGGTCTAAGCTTATTTCGAAAATCATATCAACTCTACTCTATCATTAAAGAGATTCATTTACCTTCCCACGTCTTCCACAGAAAGTGCGGTAAGTAAAAGCATAACGCTTGACCAAATAGCACGAACGGTACCCACTGATAGTAAGCGTGTCGCTTTATAGGTTCGTCTTGATTCTCGTATGGGCCAATGCCAGGTAGAAAGATGGCACCCGTATCTAAGGCACTATTGTTTAGGTGACGCACCTACAAAAGTAAATACCATGTATCGTAAAAATGCACCATCTTTTTATATACGAACACTTACCAGCGTAAAAGTAGGCGTAAAGAAACAATACGTATTTATAACATGCGCAGGTATGCTATCCGAAATGCACTTGATATGCTCACCGACATACTGACGCGATGTAACCAAAATTGTAGCAACAATTAAAATGATAAAAGTCCAGCGATAGTGTAACTTAAAGACAAAGTTGTCGATTTTCACTTGTTTTGGATTGAATTTCAGAAACGGTGTCACCGAACTGAACGTGCTCAACATTGTGTATTATAGACGGCGTTAAAACTAGGAAAATGTAAGATATATAAATTCGCGATCGAGTTTTTGGTTTTATTTACTTAATTTCAAGTTGCAGTTCTTACAAAAACGGACAGCTCCGCATTTCATAGCTGTTCTGGTGGTACTGGTGGAGCATGCGAAGAAATCCGAAACCCTTGGCAACAATGCGAAGTTGGGGGAAATTTTTTTCTTTTCTGTATGCTTGTGTTTAATATTTATCACTATTGAGTTAAATTTTTAAGAATTTTATAAAAGTTATTGTGTTAAGATGATAAGATAACAATTACAAATTAACGTTTGAGTGATTTCGTAGATCCATTGCAAGGTTTCACTCTGTGAAATGTATTGTTTTAGTATTGAATGGAGTGCTGGCAGGAGTGGAGTATGTGGATTTGATTGTTTGGTTTTGGTGGGGCAAAAAAATCGCAATTTTGCAGAAATCTAAATGATATGAATTGGAGACAAAATGAAAAGAGCTAAACATACATTCATACAATAGGCCTTATAGTTCAGTAGCACTAGATTTTAGCAGTTAACGCAACCGATTGTAACTTTATCAAGAAGTCAATTATTTTTATACATATTTGTTATTCACTTTGACACTTCGTTTGTAAATCCGATAAAGAAGTAAAACAAAATATGTATATTCTTGATCAGCATCACCTAATGAGTCGATTTTGTCATGTCCGTCTGTGTGCCTGTGTGTCTGCCCGTCTGTGATCACGATAACAGCCATAATTTAAAAGCTATCCTAACGAAATTCAATATATGTTTTTATTCAAAATTAAAGATCTAGTTTGAAAATGAATAAAATGGGATAAAAACCACGCCTGCCTCTAATACGAAGTGATTTTACCAAAACGGTTGAAAACGCTTTTAAATCCACAAAAATTAATCTTAAGACTTATAATATGCATTCTGAGTATGAAAATTTTAGATTCGAATGAAATCCACGACTACCTCCCATACAAAGTGACTTTATGAAAATGGTAAAATATCCTCCTAGAATTGTCAAACTTCTAAATATCATCAATCGAGGTCTAAAAATAATTTACAAATGCTCAGTTTGCGTATTGAGCTAACATTTTTCTGTTACGAGAAAAAGTGTGGTGGTCGTTTTTCCGACCAGAAGCGTAAAAGGTAATCAAATATGGTAAAACAAAATCCTCTAATAACCTTCAATTACTGTTTAGAAACAATTTTTTTTTTGTAGTATTTTGTCGTCATTACATTTGTATATATTATCCAATATCTAGCCAATATGTTAGCCAATAAAGGTCCAAAAATCATGATTTTTCTTTCCAGCCCCGAACGACTTAGTTTTAAAATCTTGAACAATTTTTTAATAGACCTTTAATAAAGTACAATATTCAGACTTTATTTTTAAAAAAAGAGTGATCAAATTCCATGTATAGAAGCGGAGATATGAGCGTAAGTATGATGGATCCTTCCACTGGTCGGATAAATGATCAGCGGTAGAAAATGGGTTAAATTCCCCAAAAATGATAACTAATTCAATCGAAGATAACCATTTTTCTTTTGGTTTTTCTTCATTTTTATAATAAAAACCTCTGTGTCTGTGATTTCATATGATTTAAACGAAATTAATAGTTTTTATCCAAATTTAAGTACGCCCTGCATACACATATATTTTTGTTAAAACTTCAGTATATGTAACAGCCTCAAACACCAAAAAACTATTTTTTATATAGTTAATCTGAAATATAGGCATTTCCACCAAAAGTTCAACCGCGACTGAAAAATTAAATGTTGCTGAAAATACTTTTAAATCTCATTAATAGAGAAAAAATGTTTAGTTTTAATTGTGAGTGTACTGAGATATCAATTTAAATTTTTTAAAAATGGCAACAAAAGTTAAAAAAATTGTGAAAAAAGTTGAAAAATTTTATATGCAAAGTTTAATTCAATTTGTTTCAATTTTCGCTTGTTACGGTCCTGTGTTACACTTTGTATGTTTTCTAATTCAATTACATTAATAAAACTAAAAAAATGTGTACTTCTTTAAAGGAAAAAATCTGTATCGAAACGTATGTAACATAAATAGGGTTTTCACAAGCTGTCGTATTGTTGTATGTCGTATTGCGTTTTCAATAAAAATATACAACAACTGTGAACATACCCTAAGGGTTTATTTTGTTGTATGTCGTATGAATATAGCTGACTGAAGAAACAGACAGATGATTAGAGAAAATAAATTTTTTTAAATGCCAAAACAAAACAAAAATAATGAAATAATAGGAAAAACAGAAAAAAAAACACGGTAATAACAAATTCGTAACAAGAAAGAACCGCACTGGTGAAATACGACAAACTGTATACATATCAAACGCTATTGTATTGTCGTAAATTAATTTTATATGGAAGGCAACAACAAAAACTTTACAACTGTTGTGAAAAAATACGACAATACAACAATACGACAGCTTGTGAAAACTCTAAGGGTATAATATTATGGTTTGTATAAAAATAATTAAAAAAGATTTTTCAACGAAACAATTATGAATATATAGCAACATTATTTAAGATAATATTAGAAAAACTTTGTCAAAGGTCCTGGCAGCCAGTACTCTTTCTATAGTAAAAGTATTATTTTATTATAGTTTTTCTAATTTAAATAAATAAATACTTAAGTGGGGTGCACATTATCGCTCATGAATGTCACTCAAGTTAGTCTAATTTCTCTCTCATTCTGCTGCATGATCAGGTTATCATTCATGCCACCTTTATTACACTTCATTCGTTTGCGAACTTCATGCAGTAAACATGGTACATATTAGGTCTGTTCCCGTACCCTAAAGTTTTAGTCCAATTTACCAGTTTTGCAGGTTTTAGTCCGAACAGAGTTCACGTACTTGAAAAAATGGTAAAAGAGAGTGCAGTAGAGAGTAAAAAGTTTCACCTCACTGTCAAAAGTTGCAAGTTTTAGTCCGAGAAATTTTTTCTGGTAAAAGTGTCAAACTGCTTAATATCAGCTGTTTAGAAGTTAGCAAAGAAATTGCAAAACATAAAAAGTTCTTTAAAATAGATAAAAACTATGGCAATGGAAACAAGAAACATGTTTAATTGTAAAAAACTAAATGTAAATGTTAATTTGAGAATTAATTTCAATATTGTAATTAATATGAATGTTACAATTTTTCTTCATTTCGGCAAACTACTTTATTTGACAGTTTACACAATTTAAGTCCGAAAAACGTTCCCGTACTTTTTTGTATTTTTATCTATTTTTGAGAGATTTTTTGTTATTCTCACGCTTTTGACAGTTTTACCATTTTTAGTCCAAAAAGTACGGGAACAGACCTATTGTCAGGCACCGTGCAAGAGAGAGCCCGTGACGGAATGCTCGCAAACATTTTTGTGAGCACGTTCATTTGTGAGCATTCCGTCAAGAATGATAAACCAACATTGAAGTGTGCACATTATCATTCATGCGCATATTCTCTCCTAACTGACATTCTTGAGCTATAATGTGTACCCCACTTTACACAACTTATATTTTTTTGTATATAATACTAATTTATAGTGATGTTCAGAAGATATACGTGGTAGTATGATACCTCATATATATTGTCATATGTCGCTCTCTAGATGTACAATGCACTTTTCCCTAAAGCTTTTGATCACTTACTATAGAATAGTTTCTATATATAAGACGGTTTTGATGGAATAAAACTAAAATTTGGTTGTTTAGTTCATATGTTTACTATGATCTCAATATATCTACGCCCACTTGTTCGAAATCATGCTAATTCCTGAAATGTTCTCGTTTTGATAGTGAATATCGGTATGTTAGTGCAATGGGACCAAGTGGCAGTCACTATATATATAAATATTGACACACCTTCTTTTTCCGCGCATCTATCTTTATAAAGTAATGAATATATGTATGTGTGTTTATCACGTAAAGAATCCGAAACCGTTGAACCAATTTTATTGTAATTTTCAGGGAAACGGTAGCAAAGTCTTGAGAATGTTCTTTTAAAGTCTAATGCTGATTGCAAAAAGGGGTGTGGCACTTCAAATATACCCCAACATTTTCGATATCCTAAGGATGGCTTTTGCATTTAGAAAAGGGGACGTGGCCATTCCTAAACAACTCAAATTTTATACATCGAATAGCTTTGCAATTATAGATCCCACAACCTAGGAATTCACTATTCGACCACAATTTACACATGCCGTTCCACTCTTAACATTTAATGGGTGTCTGACAATGGGGCGTAGTAACACGCCGGATTTCAGCTAGTTATAAAAAAAAAAGAAAAATTTGAAAAATATCGAAGAAAAATTAACAATTAACGTAACAAAATTTTAACTAACTTTATCAGCTACTAAGTAAAAACTTTATATTTTCATAGAACCAAATCATAGTGTCAAAGTCTACAAGAAATTCGTCAAATTTAAAATTGACGTTACAACTTTTATCGAATATTTTTATCAATAGCTTTCTAAAATATTATTCTTTAGAAATCAAATTTAAAGCTTAAGAGCTCTAAAGATTTTATTGACTACACGTTAACGTTCCTGAGAAGCCTTGTGGTAAAAAACAAATAAATATTGATAAAGTAGCTAATCTAACTTTGTGTGAATTGGTCTTAACTATAGTAAAGTGAGTAACAATTGGTATGTAACATTCCTTAAAAATAACAAAATTTCATATACGAAAGAAATTGCATAAAATTTTGTATTGTCCCTTAAAAATAAAAAAATTTGAAGCAGAAGAGTGCATCTTTTGCTATTGCTTGATGAGCATATTATCGATAGCATTTAAAAAATTAGTTTAAGAGAGCGTTTATCAAAAAAATTGCAATCTCAAATGCTTACGAAAATTATTAAAAATTGAAAGAAAAACCTTTACGGATAACAATTTTATCAAAAACTCAAATTTAAAATAACATTTGATAAAAACAGCTAAAATGCATAGAATATTTTTAAGCTAGCACTTAATTGACTTATCAAAAAACTTTCTACAACTCATTGCAAACAAAGAAACACCGACATGATGATCATCAAGAATTTCATGACTCAATTAAGTTCTCTCGATCGCAATAATTTTTTTAATAAAGAAATTAAATGATAAGATACACTCGGGAACTAATATCAGACTATTTTGTTTAAAACACCAAAAACGCATTTATTTTTTATTTCTGAACACACTTAACTTTTTTTTTTAAGACGTGCGAGTTTTTAACATGTGTTTTTATGTATTTTATCTATAGCACTGACTTTGTAGGTAAATAAATAAAAGGAAAGCAGTCAACGCACGAGAAGAAAAATCTAAGATAAAAAAACAGAATCTAATTGTGATTCAAAAAACTGGGTTCTTCATTTTGTGTCTAACACGTATGTGGATCGTAATTTTTATGATGATAAGACAATTTATGAGATAAGGTTCCTGAGAAGCAGAATAAAATAATGGTTATTCATTTAAAATAACTTCTGGTAATTGTTTATTTATCTAGAGAATACTTCTGTTTTTTTTTTTGTATATGTTTTCAAAATGGTTTTAAAAACATTTCGTAGTCTAAGGCTGTGTGCGAATTGATCTAAATGCGAATGAATTGATTGACCTAAACTAAATTGTGTCGATAAGGCAGTGCTTCCTAATTTAGAAGGCATTAGGTAGCTCGATAATTACCTAAATTATTTAGGAAGCACTACCTTATCTACACAATTTAGTTTAGGTCGCATTTAGATCAATTCGCACACAGCCTAAATAAAAAATACCCTGTAGGAAAATCAACTAATTTAATAGTAGTTGAAAAAGTAGTTTTTTGTCAACCAAAACTAGGTGAAATTCTGACTTCTTTCCATAGAACGAACAAACATATTTTGTATGGTGATGTCCGCTAAATAAGTCAATTGACTTTCGTCTGCATGTTTTCAACTACTTGTTAAATTAGTTGAATTTAAGTTATTTTTTTAGCTACTTTAAAATAAATCAATTGAAAAGCGCATGTATTTTCAACTACTTGTTAAATTAGTTAAATTTAAATTATTTTTTTAATTACTTAAAATAAATCAATTGAAAACTAGTTAATATTCCACTTACTGAAGATGAATTTAAAAGCATAAAAATTTTAAATTTCTATTCATCAAAGAGATAATTTATTTGATTGTTTTGAAAAAAAAAATACATAAATTCATATTAGTGAAAGTCTAAAGTTAATTATATTTGATGAAATAGCATGGTTAAATATATATAAACTTGTAATCTAATAAAAATTTGCAATAAAAACATGTCAAAATCAGAGTAGTCGCCGCCTTAATATAATTCAAAGTAGTTTTTAAACCACTTTTTTTGAAGTAGTTTTTCAATTACTTCATATATAATGCATTGAAAACTATTCCAAATTGAATTGGCTGCTGCCTTAATATAATTCAAAGTAGTTCATAAACTAGTTTATTTTAAATAAGTTTTTTAATTAGTTGTTTTTAAAAACAAGTTAGTTTGTTCCTATATGGTATTTAAAAAAATTTATTTTGCATCATACTTTGATGTTTGATATTTTGGTGATGAATTTTTTATGTGGGTTAAAATTAAATGTAATGTAATATTATGTTTAAAATATGGAAATAAATATTTCGGAAAAATATGAATAACTACGTGGAAGAAAATAATTTTCTTGCGAATTTGTGTAATTCCTGTAAAAGGCAAAACTAAGCTCAAAACTCCAGATTTGTCAATGTTGCTAGCACTACAAAAAGAAAAGCTGTCGCAAATCAGATGTGAATGCAAAGATTTTACAATAGCGATCAGTACTGTTGCAACTAACCATGCTCCTTGAAAAACTGAGCCTCTTGGTAAGAGTTAAAAAAAAACAAGTTTATTCTTCATTTTATATGTTAATATCAATATGCTAGTGCAAGGGCGCCTGCAGGATTTGTTCTAGGGAGAGGGAAGGGCATAAAGGAGTCAAGAATGCACATAAAGAAAATTTAACCAATATAATTCTATTTTCTGAGATTTTTGTTACTAATTTTGTTATCATGATACGCAGGTTGACACACGCTTGTACACATAAAAAAATTATATATATTTCAAAGATAGGGTCAACATTTTTTTCGTATCAATCCCGAAACATTTTCAAATTTAATTTTTTTCATGTTATTTAAAACATTTTTTCGCAACATATATTCTTAGTAATTTAGTAAATTAAATAATGTGAGTTCTTCTTTATCTAAATAAAATTGTATTAATTACTATTTAGCCCCCAAGTTTTCCTCTATTCAAATAAGAATAAAAAAATTCCAAATATTTTATTTTTTTTTAATGAATACAAACAGCAAGATTTTTAGACAATTTTTTCCAGTTTTGGAGGCCTATAACTCATAAAGCAATTGCGAACGGCTTGAAATTAATCAGATTTGGATTTAGGAGGTAAAAATCCATATCATCCGCAAAAATGAAGACTTAGAGTTGTCGCTATTCTGGAAATGTTCCCCGCATGGAGATACACTGACTAATTTCTTTTTTCAATATGCATCAGTTCTAGCAGCATGCAAATTCCTGAAATCGAGTTTGTAAACATACCTATTATTTAAACAAATTTATTTTTTTTAATTCAAAACGTATGAATAAATATGTAAAGAGGTACATGTATAGATGGGTTATGGGCTCCATTCATATTCTAAACATATTCCAGAAACCACCTGCAACGCTTGATTCTGAATCCTGGATGTAATATCAGCACGTGACGCGAAAAAATCCAGAAAATTCTCAAAATAGATGGAGAAAACATGATTTGAGGAAGTATAAAATAAATGTTTCAAATCAAGCTTCCTATTTAAGGTTTAGTCAAAAAAAACTTTTGACCATTAGATATTCTACTATTAAATCGTTTTATTAAAAAGAATCATCAGATTTTTTTATAAATTAGTGCATGATTTAAAATTAGCCTGTTTAATAAAAACTCTCCTAATGTTTTTTCACTTTTGAATCAGCAGTTTTTCCCTCGCTCGTATCGCTGCAATTTTCTCAAATTTAGATGCTGCAAGATTGTTAGCAATTTTATTAAGTTTACGACAAATTGAAAAATTATCCAAATTGGATCATCTTTATGACAAAAAATTAATTTTTTTTAACCTTATTAGTAAAATTACTATTATTGATATTTAGTATTAGTTGGGTTTAAAAACTTTACAACCGAAATCTTTCAGCCTGGTTTTTTGAACAATTTCCGAATATAAGGAAATGTATGATTGCAAGGTGGCCATAATCTACTTAAAGAGTAAGTGGCCCGTAAGCTAAAAAACTGTGGTTCAAACCGCAGCTAAGATAGAATGTTTTTTTTTTTTTTGTTATTAGTAAATGTCAGAGCTGTAAAATCAGCATTCATTTATAGAATTTTAAGTACAACTGAATAACTACATAAGAATGCATTCTATGAATGCAAAATTGATTTATAAATAACATTTTTAATTCACATTCATTTTTACAAAGAAAGATTTGTTATTCATTTCAATTATTCATTTTCGTTATTAAGAATAATGAATTAATTTTTTATTTATTTGAATGCTATTCACAAAGAATTTCAGAATTTTTAATTATTCTTTTTTATTCTTTATTCACTTTTTATTCATTATTCATTTGTTGTTCTTTATTAATTTTTTCATTGATTTTTCATTTTTCTTTTTGCATTAATGCACTTTATCAAAATACATGCTCCTGCTACACACTTCTACAAATAAAAACGACGTTTTTCTAAAATCCTTAAGTTTGAGCGCAACATTCAATTATAATTACAATTAAGAAAGTTTTTTGACTCTCTCATTGAATTGTAGCTTACGGCTTTTTGATTTAATATGAAAATATTAAAGAAATTGTCACTGCCTAGGGGGGCAGGGGCAAGCGCCCCTGCTTCCCCTGCGGATGCCCATGCCAAAACTGAAGCTTACAGATGGACCACCTCTGGTGTAGCCGCGGGCAACATTTACATGAAATAATCTTTAAAATTTAAATGGCAGGCATTGATGTATCGCTAAAAATATATATTTCATTCAGTATTGCAAATCTTCTGGTCTTTTTTTTTTGCAATTTTCAATTTTAAGCGTTTAAATTCACCCTTTATATTGAATTTCGTTACGATATCTCTTAAATTACGGCTGTTGTCGCGATCACAAAAAAACAGACAGATGGACTTTTTTGACTCTCCCGTAAAATTTTTTAATTGTGGCTTACGGCTTTTTGATTTAATATGAAGATATTTAAAAAAATTCACAGCTAGGGGCTTGCCCCCCTTAACCCCTGTGGACGCCCATGTGCTTGTGGAAGTATATTGACATTTTTCTATCTAATTTGAAGCAAAACTATAGCAAAACAAGCTGCAGTTTTTGTTTCAGTATCATTGCAAAAGGAAAGGCACACTATCAATTGCAATGATGCTGGAGACAGTTTTTTGAAACAACACACAACTGATGCATTTGCCGCTTGCTCGTCATCTGACCATCTGGTCGCTGCTAAATGATGAGGAGGTTTGTTCATTAAATAACACTGATGAAGTAAGTGGAGATACTGTGGTAGCACTTGATGATCTCAGCGCTTATTGATCTTAGCGATTCTTTCGGAACAATACGGTGGAAGTGTTGGTCGGAGTAGTCGTACTTGATGCCCTTTATCTAACTATAACTCAAGTTGCCGGCAGAGGACGTCGGTAAATAGAGTGATAGCAAGGTTATTACATTGATTCTTTGCCAATATGGAGAGAAGTGTACCTGTGGTTTGTAATAGTGGTCGCTGGCAATGCGGTAAACGATCTGCTGGCGAATTTTTTCCTTAATATGATCTAGAAGCAATATATTTTAAGCATCTAAAAGAAAAGAAAATGTGAAAGACCTGTTTATTTAATTTTGTTTTCAAGGGCACCGTGGCAAGGCCATATGCTTGAATTTTCATAGAAAGCTCAAAAAATAGAAGCGATAAATTAAAATTTTTAAATTTAGTTTAGTATTTCGGTTTACTTTTTTTTTTTAAATGAGCGGGAATGTCTTCGGAGTGCCATTATATGAGCAGGACCAGTTAAAATCGAATTTATAACCAAGCCTAATGAAATTTAATAATCCGTAAACTACTGCAAAGCTAAAATATAATTGAGTTTATCGCCTATTTTTATCGATTTTGTTCTGAAAAGCTAAGCGAAACTGTACGTATGAATACATTTTCCGCGTTAAGTTGTTTATATTTTTGTGAAATTTTTGTTATACGGTTAATGGAAGAGATAAAATTAATTGTTGTATTTTTTCTACTTAAAAAGCATCTCTAATGAAACTAAATAAAAACAGCAAACCGAAATGGCCATTTCAGCTCTTGAAAACACTTTGACCGAGCTTCTATTGATCAATTGTTTTGTGCGAGTCATTAAATGTACGGGCACAAATGATCGGGAGCTGGACTTGCAAGTCTTATGCCGATCCCGAACAGCTTATATTCTCAAGAAGCATTATAAAAACAGAAAAATTTATTTAATTAAAAAAAAATTTCGACTTACTCTTTATTATTTTACTGATTTCAATCGGTAATAAAATAAATAATAACACTAAGGGCCATTTTGTTCACAAAGGGTATAAATATGATTTAATTCGGGGATAACTATCTCTAGGTTAATTTTATACCATGCGTATAAATCGGGAGATAAAAAAGTGGTTTTGTTCACATTTTATCCCGGCTTTATGCTTAGAGCATATATTCGCTCTCAGTTTATATCGATTTCCATTGGAATGCTAGAGTGTTGCTCATTAATTAAAAAATGTGTGGGGATTTTTGGTTAATTTTTGCGAATTTGAGGGTTGGAGTGAACACTAGGTAAAAATGAATAGCTGATTTTGCATCTGATGTCAGAATTTCAAAATTCTTAAATTTTTCTACACAGGGCTGCCAACTAAACATTTTTTTAAGAATTTTAAACATGGAGAAACAGTATTGGGGGTCACTTCTTTCGAATCTGGTGTCAGAATTTTAAAATTCAAAATGGCGGATAGAGTTGCCACCTAATTTCTTGTTTATTTATGCGAATTCAACTCTGGGAGAAACACTAGGTAAAATTGGGTCGCTGATTCCGAATCCGTTGTCACAATTTCAAAACTCGAAAATTTTTCTACACATAGGGCTGCCACCTAAAATGTTTTATTTTAAGAATTTTAAACATGTGGAAAGAGTATTGGGGGGTCGCTGACTTCGAATCTGAAGTCAGAATTTTAAAATTCAAGATGGTGTATAGGGTTGCCACCTTAATTTATTGTATTTTTATGAATTCGTGGCTGGCAAAAAAAAAATGCTACACCAAAAATGGGTCGATGAATACGAATCCATGGTCAGAATTTCAAAATTAAAAAGTTTTGAAATAATAGGGTTGCCACCTAATAATATGTATTTTTAAGAATTTTAAACATAATTTAACAGTGTTAGGGAGTCACTGATTTCGAATCTGAAGTCAGAATTTTAAAATTCAAAATAGTGGATAGGGTTGCCACCTTAATTTTTTGTATTTTTATGAATTCGGGGCTGGCAAAAAAATGGTACACCAAAAATGAATCGCTTAATACGAATCCATGGTCAGGATTTCAGTATTATAAAGTTTTGAAATAATAGGGTTGCCACCTAACAATATGAACTTTTAAGAATTTTAGACTGTATTTAACAGTTTTAATGAAACACTGATTTCGAATCTAAAGTCAGAATTTTAAAATTAAAAATTGAGGAAAGGGTTGCCACCTTAATTTTTTGTATTTATATGAATTCGGGGCTGGCAAGAAAATGGTATTCCAAAAATGGGTCGCTGAATCCGAATCCGTGGTTAGAATTTCAAAATGATAACATTTTGAAATGATAGGGCTGCTTTTACTTTTGAAAATACATATTATTAGGTGGCAGCCCTATTATTATAAAATTTTATCATTTTGAAATTCTGACCCATTTTTACCGTTTAGTTCGCACCAGCCCCGAATTCATAAAAATGAAAAAATTAAGGTGGCAACCCTATTCACCATCTTGAATTTTAAAATTCTGACTTCAGATTCGAAATCAGTGACTCCCTAACACTGTTAAATGATGTTTAAAATTCTAGAAAATACGTATTATTAGGTGGCAGCCCTATTATTTCAAAACTTTATCATTTTGAAATTCAAGCCACGGATTCGGATTCAGCGACCCATTTTTGGTATACCATTTTTTTTGCAGCTCCGAATTCGTGAAAATTTAAAAAATTAAGGTGTCAGCCCTATCCACCATCTTGAATTTAAAAATTTGGAGTTCAGATACGAAATCAGTAATCCCCAGTACTGTTCCCTCATGTTTAAAATTCTTAAAATAAAACATTTTTAGGTGGCAGCCCTATGTGTAGAAAAATTTTCGAATTTTGAAATTCTGACAACGGATTTGGATTCAGCAACCCATTTTTACCCTTTAGTGCGCGCCAGCCCCGAATTCGTAAAAATAAAAAATTAAGGTGGCAACCTTATCCAACATCTTGAATTTTAAAATTCTGACACCAGATTAAAAATCAGTAACCCCTAATACCGTTTCCCTATGTTTAAAAATCTGTATTTTCAATATTTTGACACCAAGTAAGTAAAAAATATTAAAATGAGAGTGATGAGAGCGAATTTAAAATCTTATCTCACCAATTTACACGAGTTAAATATTTCTGGGGTTAAGCTATCTCGCCACCATTTTTATCTCCAGCTTGAAGAGTTAAATGCTTAACTCACTGTGAACAAATGAAAAACTGGAAAAATCATGGAATTAACTCGGGGATAAATTTATCTCTCTGTGAACAAAATTGCCCTAAACGGAAAAAGATCTTGCTAGTGGATATCTCATGGGTGTTCCTGGTAAAAATTATATTAAAAGTTGATTTCTTGTATTAAGAACATTATTAATGCACTTTTCTGTGAGAAAAGATAGAACATTTGTCAACTACCGTGATGTACGTTTCAAGTCTTTTAAATGACACACACAATATAAAATAAAAAATATGGTAGCTCGAAATTATAGTAGATTTACTTATTTGCAAAGAACTGAACGTAAAATCAGAAAAAAATTGTTTCTAAATGACAAAATTGTTCGCATATAAATTATTCCGTTCTAATAGAAATGCATTAATATAATTGAAGCACAGCCACGAATAATGTTTTAAGCGACAAATAGTAAATTGTTCACAATACGTAAAAAACGTTTTAAATGCAGCAGACAATTTCTTAAGACTTGTTTTAGTACATTATGGAAAAGCTTAGGTAAATAACTATTTTAGTAAAAAAGAAAATTGTTCAATAATAATATGTGGTTAATAAATTAAGTTTTATTAATGTTAAAAATGGAACAAAGTATCTGTTCTATTTGCTTTCGAACACAAACTTCATATTTTTCTTAATTTAACTGCAGATTGTTTTTTAGAACTCGGCGTACTTTTCAGGCAAATATAAAGTCATTGGAAGGATATGCTTTTTCTTTTCATCACTTACTTGAATGTGTTCTTTTCGAAGAACTGGCATTGCGTAATTTGCCAAGTTTTGAGTTCTTATGGAGTTACCTCGCACAATTCGATAAAATATGTTAAAAAAGCTGTTTGTTCAATTCAATTTTTTTTTTAATAAAATTTTCAATAATGTTCCTCTATTGCACTTATGCTGAATTTTTTTGCAAGAAAAGAAGCTTAGACAGTCACAAATATATATAATAACAATTCAGTTACCTAAAAACGTAATGTGAACTTACAACGTTATTTCATTTTACCTTGGAGAAAAAACTCTTTTTTTTTCTTTAAATATATTCACTACCATAATTCTTCAATTTTTTATTATTATTATCAATTCAATTTTCAACATTGGACTCCTTTTTGAGCGTCTGTTGCACGTATCACTTACATTAGATATTTCAACTCAAATAACTTTGTATGTAACTTACAACGTTCTTCCACTGACTGATACTTTCTTATTGCTTTTTGATAGCGATAAGTTGCATATTTTTGGCTGATTTCGTGTTAAGTCAATGTAAGAGAGTCATGCTAACTGTAATCTGCAATAAAATTCGTTTTTCAAAAAGTGCCATTTTTTCAAAAGTTTACAGCCGTTTTTTCGCGGCTGTGCTTCAATTGATCAGCATCACTACCTGAGTTAATTCAGCCATGACCCATGAGAGTAAACCACAAAGCTTGGCAATTATGAGCTTTTATTTAGACCTTTACATATCTCTCTTCTTTTCACATCATATTTTTTTCATTTCTTATTTTTTGTTGCTATGTATCTCTACATTTATTATTTGTTTACCTTCCAAGATTTAAAACGATGGGGTTCTGAAAATTTATTTTCTGATCCTTCTATTTGTTTGTATTTCTTCTTTTTTAATTAATGTTCGTTTTTATTATTTTATTTTAAATTTACATAGGTTGCACGATTTTTTTTATGTATTTTGTATGGTTTAATAAAGTTGTTTCATTTCATCAGGTATTTTTTTTTTCATTAAGGTTTTTTTAAAACTTAACTTTCTACATCTGAGCATTTCTACAGAAAAGTTTACCGTGACCAAAAAATTAAAACTTATTAAAAACTTATTATTTGATGATCTTATCTAAGAGAAAAATTTTAATTTTGATTTGAGTCATGATGTTCAAATCGTCTGCACTGTTTCACAAATGTAGTTTTTATTTTTCGTAAATTTTTAGTAAATGTTTCGTACACTTTTTTGTTTTAGTAAAAATGGAAGACATTGGCTAAAGATAGTGAAAAAGTAGTTGAGGCAAAGAATGGACAATATATTAAATTCTTTTTTAATAACTAATTTATATAATTACTTAAGTAAAATTTAAGTACTTGTACCGTTACGCCAGATCAAAAAAACTTATAAAAAATAGCCAGAGAAGATTTTTAAATTTGATTACTTGGAAAATAAACTCATGTTATTTCAAACCCTTCTAAAAAAAGTTGTATACAAAAAGTCTTGCCCTATTTAGAGAGTTTTGCAACTTTTGTAATCCAAGTCAAAATCACTTCTGTTTTTTGTAATGTAACACCAGCACATATTTTTGCTTATATCTATAAATTCTGACGGTCGTTTTTTGTCATTGTTTTAACTTAATATAGTGCAACTAAATTACAATTCAAATATAAAATAGCTTTTTTAAAAATTAGATATTTTCATTCTTTTTTTAATAATTCATCGTACAAATCGTCCGTAATGTCAGTTTGGAAATGCCCATCTGTATAATAAAATTTTTTTCAAAACTTTACAATGTTTTTATGCGAGTTTCAGATCATCATCTTTTTTACTATTTCTTCACTTTCACTTCTTTTCTATCTTAGTTTATTAAAAATACAATATTTTTCTAGATTCTCTCATTTAAATAAATCTTCGTTATAACTGTCTAGTATTGAATAAGCTTTCTTTATTGCTTATTCTAGGAATTTATTCTTTGGTGTCTATTGGTTTTTATTCTTTCTTTTGTGTTTCTCATTAATTCCTCTTCTCCATATATCTGTGTTTTACGTTCTGTTCTACCATTTCTACGTTATAACTTACTTTTTCACTAAATTTCATTGCTTTTTTTCCTCCTTATGAAAGTAATTTCAAAAAATTTTCAAAATAAATCTTCTCATCACAGTTATTTAATACATTTTTTTTTTAACTGAATGTTGTTTTAACTGCTGATATTTTTTTTTTTGCAAAAATTGTATTTGAACTCCAAAATCATTTAAAAAACTAAAGCATGTGCAAATACCATATGTACATAAATTCAGTTGTTGCGGTCTAAATTTATTGTGGTTTGATTTGTTAGAAACTGTTCTGAATTTTTTGCAATCATGTATTTCTGTATGTATATTTCTAAATATCGTTATCGTCAAGTATCATATTGTAATATTTTCACCTTGCCGATAAGAATTTGAGATTGCAGTCAACAATCTCAATCAAGATTTCGTCACGTTTTACAAATAAAACTTTTACTAACTTAGAAATAGCGACTTTGCTCGAGAAGTATCAAAGACTTTTACACTGCTAATTTAGATTAAGTAACTTTGTTGAAGATAATTTAGCCAAATGTTTCATACAAACCTATGTTTTCATTCACACCAGGAAAGTTTTTATGATGAATATATAAAAATTAGTTGATTGAAATTAAGTGTCAATAAACATGGAATGAAGAAAACAGTATGATCTTGATTAGGTAGATACTTTCAGATATGAGTGTTTAAATAAAAATCATATATTGTTCTCATAAATTTTCAAAGCATTTGAAAATAAAAAATAGATTTTGTACAACACAAAGTTTCAAAGGGTTTTTTTTAAAAAAAATTTCTGTTTCTTTCTTCAAGATCTCTTCAATATTTCTACACAACCGAAAGTTATACCTTATTTTGTGTTAACATTAAAACACTGTGGGGAAGAAAAAGCCCATAACTATTGAATTTCAACACAATTTCTCGTTCACCGTAACCTTAAAACAAAAGAACCCAGACTTAAGGCTTCACTTTTTCTAACCTAGATTAAAAAATAAAAAAATATCTTAGTTTATAATATTGATATTTATTTTTTCTTTATCCTCTTAAACTCGTACCAAATTTAACCAGCGTACGTTTTAGCCAAGCTCCAGTTGTTATTTAAGTGAGAAACTCTGACTGTTTTTGTTTCTCTTTTCAATCGACAAATTTTGAAATCCGATATCTGCAAACAAGGTCAATCAAGAGTGAAGGAAAAGTTACTATGCCTGCAGATACCAGAGATGTGATTGCAACCTATGAAAAAGTATTGATTACAAACAATAAGTTAAGCGTAGATAAAATAAAAGGGAACTAAAAAAATTAAAAGTAAGGACAAACTCGTACGTATAAAGTGAGTAATTTACACCTTTACGTGGATTTATCTCGATATCTCTTTCATTTCCACCCATCAATCATATCAATAAGTAATATTTGCAAAATTTATTTATTTAATTATATACATATTTACATTTACAATAGCAATTACGCGACCTATTTTAAGTTTAATTACCGCATCGTAAAAATTTACACATGTCAACCATGGCAATCACACACAGTAGGAATGGGTTGTTATTGTCGTGGGCACTCCGCGTTATCAAACAAAACCACTTGAGTGCAATTTATTCTTGACGATTTTTGCTTTATTGTCTTAGGTAAACAAATAGAAAAGACTTAAAAAAGTAACCAATATTTATATTAACTTTATTCTTAATTCATATGTTAACAAGTCTAGAATAAATGTGAGTTGAAATGCGTTATCTAAAGTCACGAAGTGGCAACAACATGGTTAAGTAAACGTGCGTAAATAACTTAAAATGATTTTTAACGGATTTTGATAAAGCGTTATCAAAACAATAAAGAATGGACATCGGCATGAGTTTAATAAAATAACGATATATGTATGATGTTTCGCATATTAACTTTTATATTGCGGTCCTACTAAAGTTATAAGCAAATGATTACTTTGAGAAGGTTTGTTTTAAGAAGTTTTTGTTTTAGTTTTAATTTTCTAGTGTTTTGTGGCGGTATATTTAACATGTAGCGGACCATTGGCATTTTTGTTTTATCTGCCTTGGTTGCTGAGCTATAAGCTTCCAAGGATTAGAGTTTTTTAAAAATATTTGTTTATGTATTTATATAGAAAATTGATTGTGTTTTCGATTTCTTCGATCAAATTAGAAATTTTTTCCATTTTAAAACCGAAAGTTTGAAATTCGAATCTATTTATTTTTTTTTTTAATATTATTACTTACAATAATAAATTATAAAACTAATATATACAGCGAGTACTAGCTGCCAGGGCTTTCGACTCGGTGAAAATAAAAGTGAGTTATCTTGTATAAGCTGTATATCTAAAATAAGACTGCAATTTTTAAAATAGGTTTCAATAGTATAGATGTTGGAAATTGTTATTGATTTTAAAAGTTTAGTAGGAATTGTATCTTTAAAAGTATATTTGCGCTGCTGCAAATTGGTTACATTCGTTAAGAGTATGTTCATTGGTTGGTGGTCCATTGAAAATCTGCAGTTCGTGAAAGAGTTGCCATATTCGAATCAAAATTCGAAGAATTTCACCATTTTATGGATTTCAAAATTAACTCAATATTATTGTGAAATATTTTAAATATATGTTGGAAAGAAGGACAAAAGCAGGTCAAAATAAATCTTCAGAGTCCTCATAGATGAAAACATATCACCCGAATAAAATATTTGACCAACTGGATCAATAAAAAATACATTACTAATGTATTTAGCAGTTAGGCGGATATGATAAAAAAAGGTTAATGAGATAAAGCATAGGTAATCCTTAGTTAGAAAGGTTTTTCCAACATTCCTCAATAAAGTGTGACATGAATACTTATCCCAACAGAAGCTATTTTTTATTGCAGTCAGTATACAAACATGTGATAAGGCCAAAAGTGCTCAGTAAGCTTTGTCATTTTACCATGAATAGAGCTTGCAAATCATTGAATTTTATTATCAAAATTCGTGCTCTGTGAGAAATGTGTTTCTGTGAAAAATTGTCTTCAGCGACGAAGCTCATTGTTAGCTCAATGGATAAGTCAACTAACATAATTGTCGAATTCGGTCTGAAGAGCAGCCAGATGCAGTTCAAGAGCTGCCAATTCACCCTAAAAATGTTTTGTACAGTTTGTGAGCTGGCGGCATCATTGGACCATACTTTGGAACATACAAGACGGTGCCACATGCCACACGACACGCGATACTATAGACCTAATGAGAGGCGATTTCGGTGAGCAATTAATCTTACGTTTTGGAGCAGTCCGTTGGCCGCCAAAATCACCACTAGACTATTTTTTGTAGGGCTACGTGAACTCTTTCGTGTACATGGACAAGCCATTGGAAATTGGTGAGAAATGCTTTAAAAAGTATACCAAAATTTGAGTTTACTACCTCAGGCGTAGCCGCGGGCAACATTTACATCAAATAATCTGGAAAAAGTAAATGGCAGGCACATAAATCGGTATAAATAAATATTTCATAAAGTATTGATAATTTTCTGTTTATTTTTTTCCAACTTATTATATATTATTTATTATTTTTATTATTATTTATTGTTATTTCAACATCATAATTCAAAAAAGAAAGCTTAAAGTAAAAATGAACAATATAAGACCTACGACAGGTCCTCCGCACACTTACTTTTTGAAGCCATATGCCGAAAGCACTTTTTTCTCTTTTTAAGGCTTGAATTTTTATTCAATTGATTTTTGAAAAATACAAATGTACCAATTTAAATAACAATTTACGTATTGAAGCAGTGTTGAAAAATTAGTTCAAGGGTAAAAGTGCAAATAGTCGAGTTTGGTAACAATCATATTCCTACACAACTTACCAAACTGGCATTGCAACCATCATATACGTAGCAACTCAGGTGTCGTTTCGCGACTGATATTTTTTGGTACAATCGACTCAAGCCGAAACAAAATAATCTCAATAAATTCGTAGTAAATTTTTTATAAAAGTATGAAAAAAAGAGATCAAAAAAGTACTATTGTAAAAACCCAGTATTGTCACTGATAAGTATCAAATATATTTTCTGTGCATACTTTCAGGCTGAACATTTTTGAGAACGGTATGTCTTGTAAAAGTACTGTGCTGTCAAAAAATAATTACAGTTTGAGAAGTACTGTATGCGGAGCAGCATGCTTGCCTTATATGTATTAATATGTGCATACTTTCAGGCTGAACAGTTTGAGAACAGTTCGTTATTGGGCACGGAGCAGCGTGCTTGCCTTTTATATATTAAAATTAAGAGTTGAATAGAGACTACGATCTGTAACTCAGAAGAGTTAGTGACGATCGCAGACAATTCTACCAAAAAGAGACAAAAATACATATCTTATTAAAATAAACAATAATATTTTAGGAAATTATCAGTAACAATTTAATTTTTTAAAGAGAAGATAAAAGATATAAAAGTACATAGCATTAAAAATTAAAGAAAATAAAATATTTTAAGGCTAAAATGCCAATATTTAGATACAAAAAGTAGCAGAACAATTTCACTCGGAGTTTATTGCATAACTTGCTGAATATTGCCTAAATCTTCATAACTAAAACTAAAAAGAGAAGATTTTACGCTTTTGAGAAATAAGACCTTATTTCACATGAGCCGTAAATCATCCGGTAATCGTTTAAAAATTCTAGCTGACACTGAAGAGCAACAATTTAAATAAATTTGCAAATTATGTAGTGGAACTTCATTTTGTCGCATCAACAAAATTTTGACGCATAGAAAGTCTGTTAGACAAATGACCAGAGTTATTAAAAAATATTTTAAGAACTTTGAAGTAATACACATGCTTTAGCAGCAATATTGACAACCCCTTAAAAAGACCAAAATTTCTATCGTAGCGCGATTTTTTACATAATAATCGAATAGCACACTTTTGCAAGTTAAGAATAGGGTTAATTTTGTTTTTATATGTCCCATCCCAACAGGTCAAACCGTACTCCAATTAAGAATTAAAAATAGAATAATACACACATTTCAAGAGATCTGGGGAACAAAAATTCTTTAATTCATAAAGCTGCCGAATAATGTTCCTAAAATACTTTCATAGCGCACTGCAATGGAGAGAACAATCTAACTTATGATTTAGCCAATTTCCAAGATATTTATGAGAAGCCACAACCTCGATAACAAAACATTGAGAAGAGCATTGCACATTCTTAAAAAATGTTATGTCATTATTACCTGCACTACATGAGGAACATACCTTAGGAAATTTGCCACAAGAAGTGTATTGTATGTGTGAGTGTAATACACATGATAGTGTATTTTATCAAAAAGTACCTTAAACCTAGAGATATTAAAAAATACTATTTAAGTTTTATCACTAATAACAAGTCTATGCTCTTTAAACCATCTACTTAGTAAAACCACATCATGATTTAAATCTGAATATAGATCAATAAGAGAGCAAAGAATCACTCCATATCATCAGCGAATGCAGTTATAGAGCTTTTCAATTTTAAAGAAAATAACTAGTTATTATAATAGATGAGAAACAATATTGGTTCCAAAACAGAACCTTGTGGAACTAACGCTAACATCAACTTTCTACTTTCTGTCTATTTGACAAGTAAGAAGCAAGCCAAGAAAACATGAAGCCTCGGAAACCACTCTTGTAAAGTTTGTTCAATAATATTTCAGGATGTACAGTATCAAATGCCTTCGTAATGTCTACAAACAAAGACGCGATTGTTTTACCCTTGTTCTCACCATTATATATTTTCTAACAGAAATTTTGCAAAGCATCTTCAGTCAATATACCAGCTTGAAATCCAAATTGATTTCTGTTAAAAAATTTTATTTTGTCGAGAAATAGTTTTAATACATTTTTCAAATAACTTAGAGAAAACTGACAAAAGTGAAATTGGTCTAAAGTTATTCATATAAGATCGTATACCTCAGGAAAAACGCCAGAGAAAACACTGAAGTTAAAAATATACTCTTAAATATCTGTAATATTAAAGGCAATTATTTTTATAACGTTACTAGAAAAACAATCAAAAGTAGAGGAATTAGAGTTATTTAGAGACAGGATGATTTTATATATATTTCAAATGAGAAAATCTGCGAAAACGTGAAGCTATTTGGATAACATCTATCATTAAGAAAGCACTTACAAGAAAAGCGATCATTTTTTAATTCTAAACTAGTAGTTTTTCGCCAATGTTAGCGAAAGAGTTATTAAAACCCTCAGCCATTTCACAGGTGCTAGAGGTTGGAGCATCATCAATAATTAGATTACTAATGTAATTATTACATCCATCTCTACCCAATTCAATCCAATCATTAATAACATTCCTCTCTTAGGGTTACCTCTAAACTTATGAAACCTATCTTTGTAAAACACAGTTTTAGCCTTGAAAACTTCTGCTTAAATTTCTTTGCATGCAGCCTTGTAAAGGAGTCTGAGTCGTTCATTATTTTGGTGCTTTTTTAGTTTTCCGAATAGATTATTTTTCTCATTTATTTTGCAAACAAGGTCATCAGTAATCCATTGTTTCAGTTTTAAGGATTTAGTTTATAAGGACTTTTTTTCAATCGCTTATACTGCAATAACTGACGAAGATAGAAAAATTTGTCCCAAACAAGAATATTAAGAAGTATTTAGAATAATATTTTGGCTTTAAGAAAAAAAATAAGGTTCAAATTACAAAAAAAAAAGCTAATCTGCTGGAAATCTATTTTTCGCAATCAAAAAATACTATGATTAAGTTTTAGTGAACATCAAAAAGCTACGGAAAAGGCTCACATATCATGTTTAGGAAAAAATTTTTTATCTTTGTCAGTTATTGCAGTATGAGCGATACAAAAATTCCTTTTTTATAAACGTAAATATAAAAAATTTTATAAAAAATCGTGTGAAGTTATTCGCGTATATTAAGCTGAAAGTCCAAAATTAAATTAAGAAACTTAACTTATTAATAAGTTAATAGTTTATTGAATAGGCAATAGTATCGCCTTTGTTTCAACACCCATACAAATAAAATAATAAAATAAAAAAGAGCAAATTTTTCGAGCCCATTTTTTAAACTTTGAGAGCGGCAGTTCATTTCTTCAGATTTGAAATAAGAGCCCCTGCTTATAAGCTTCACGAGTGAACACATTTTTTGTTAAAAGTAAACTATTCAGTAAAAATAAAAGTTGACCTTAAGAGTTTTGCAGAGACGACTTAAAAACCTATCAATTTTAACTCCAAGTATTATATTGTCAAAATCGGATATTTTTATATTACCATTGATATCAAATTTTTTTTATTTAATTGACGGTGATACTGAAAATTTTGTCACTCAATGAAAGCTTCTAAGGCTTTCTAACCATGAAGTTAGCATTGATTTTGATGTAATAGATTTTTGGAATAAAGTTTGAAATTAAAAAACCGCATGGGAGAAAGATTAAGGATTTAACAGATCTTGTTATTAACTTAGTGTCGCATCTTCACAGCTCGGCTGCAGCAGAAAGAAAATTTACTGAATTTGCATTTATTAACACGAAACTTCAAAACAAGTTGCATTTTAGAACCATTAACAGCATTATGCTATCCGAAGAACTTTACGAATAAAAAATAAGCCGCATTATGTGTAGTTGAAAAGGAATCGATTTTTGAATTAAACTTTTATTTAATTAATTTATTTAAACTTTATAATTTATAATATTTAATAAGTTTCTACTTATTTTTAATACAAAGAGGAAAATATTTTTAAACTTTTTTAAAAAAATTTACTTAATAAATTTTTATTCGGTTTGAATACAAAGTCATATATTAAAACTTGATACAGTCGAACTTCCCCTTTGCGAACTCCTATACAATAAGTTTTCCCTACTATAAATTGATTAAAAAAACACAGCTTTTTCGTTCTACTTTCAGTGTATTTAGATCACCTCATAATGATTTTGCATACAGTGAATCTTTCTTTATAATGAACAAATTTTGCAGCTGCAAATTCAACTCTCATGCGTTTTTGTCCCCATGTAATGAATTTTTTTCCACCATTCTCTGTTACACTGTTTAATATTACTGTGCAGAGAGAAAAAGTAAAACATTATTAGGGGATGCCCAAAAGTTGCAAATAACTACAGAAAGTAAAAGGAAGAAAGTACAATCACTAGCAATTTCGTTAGCAGTTGACTGAGTTCAGTGAACGAAGTTCTGGAAAGTTGTGGAGTTCACGCTATCCCAGGAATTTATTTTATAATTTATGTGCATACTCATGCTCATATTATAATCCTATTGCCAAATAATAACGGTGACGAATTAGCGGATGCTACGTTACCTACATTGGGACGAATTTCTTCATCAATTGACATACTTCGAACCTTTGTGGATATGAGGAGTAACGTACCGACTAATGTTTTTAAATTTCTAAATGTATTACAAGTTCTTATGAGGAAAAAAAATGGTAAAGTAAAATCCAAACTCAAATAGTACCAGATTCTTTTAAAGAAAAGTGGAAACAATATCATAATTTCTGTACATGAAGTAATTTTCTGATCCCTTGTGAATTGATTATAGGGAAGTTCGACTGTATTCTAAAAATGTGATTTTAATATTTAAATATTTTTTGTCGTATTGTATACGTTTATTTAGGTTTTTTATAAATTATAATTATATAATACTCATGCTCACTTCTGTTAAAATCAATGTTTATTGTTACATTTCTACTAGTTTATTTTAAGCCATTCCTATTTTTATCTTTAATCTTTCTAATCTCACTATTATCTTTCTTGCCTAAAATATATTCTCTCTTTGATTCTTCTTTTGCCCAACTCTAGCTTAACGCCTTCTGGCGCTGATGAAAACCAAAAAATTGTAATTCAGGTTTTATGCAAGCAACGCAGTGGACTTAATGTCGTTCACTTTAATGCTCGCAGCTTGAACATGGCTAAACTTGACTATATCAGGTATATATTTGATAACTCCTTAGTTGACATTATTTGCATTTCGGAAACCTGGTTTTGTAGCGAAATTAGTGATGTTTCTTGCAGCATTCTTGAGTATAATCTCTTTAGAAACGACCGGTATGACAAAAAGGGTGGGGGAGTTGCTATATATTGTAAAAATAGCCTTAATGCTAATGTTGTCAGTCGTTCTAGCGGATCAGGTATTGAATTTATTAATATATGTTTATCAGACAACAACAATAAAATTCTTGTGTCGTGTGTGTATAATCCTAATAAATGTTTCTCTGTTGAGCCATTGTTTTCTGTATTATCAAATAGTATTGTTGATTATGACGTTATTTTACTGTGTGGTGATTTTAACATAAATCTCATATCTAACGAACTGCCTAAGCAAATATTGTATAACAACATATCTTCGTTAGGGTTGTCTGTTGTAAATAATTCTATACCCACTCGCTTTTCCATCAACACCTCTCCCAGTCTTCTTGACTTTTTTATTGTTTCTGATCCTTCTGCTGTTTCTTTTTTCAATCAATTGTGCTTTGTCTCTGATCACGATTTGATTTTTTGCACGTTAAATGTTAATTTGTCTCACTTAGTTATCCCATGTACTTTTTCTTATCGTGATTTTAAAAATATAAATTATCCATCTCTTTTCCGTGATGTGTCCTTGTTATCTTTTAATGACTGTTGGCTTCAACACAATATTAATAATAAGCTTAATTCCTTTTTAATACCCATTAAATTTCTGTTTGACAAACATGTTCCTGTACGTAATTGTAGAAATAAAAATGTGTCGTGTCCTTGGTTTTCCCAACATATCTTGTCTCTTATTAAGAAAAGAAACAAGTTACGGAAAACTTGGCGGCTAAACCCTTCAGAACAGAACTGGGAAGCCTATAGAATGGCGAGGAATGAAACAGTCCTTGTTACTCGGCAAGCTAAAACGCGTTTTTACTCGAACAAACTTAAGCTCTCTCTTCCAAGTAAAGTGCTTTGGAACAATATCAAAAGCCTTGGGATATGCAACAAAAATAAAGTTGATAGTCAATTAGACCCAGAGGTTTTAAACTCTTTTTTTACTAATAATGCTGCTTCAGCTTCTGCAAATAGTAATTCTTTGCCCTTGTCAAGTCCTTTACTGTGCTAATCCTTTCATTTCTCACCGGTGGTTGAGTTTGATGTAGGTAAATGTGTGTCGCAAATCAAGTCAAATGCAATGGCTGCTGATGGTATTCCCATAAAATTTATAAAAATCTTATTGCCCCACATTATTAGCCCTCTAACTCACATCATTAACTCATGTTTCATGTTGTCATCGTTCCCTCACTTATGGAAAGTCTCCATTGTTCTTCCTATAGCAAAAAAGCAGAATCCATCTTGTGCAAATGATTTTAGGCCTATAAGCATCCTTTCACCGCTAGCAAAAATTTGTGAAAAACTAATGGCTCAGCAAATTACAAACCACTTAGTTAATAATAACTTATTATCTCCGTTTCAATCTGGTTTTCGTGCTGGGCATAGTTGTTCGTCTGCGGTTGTTAAGATAATTGATGATATACGGCCACAATATGATGATGGGTCTATGACGCTTTTGTGCTTGTTAGATTTTTCGAAAGCGTTTGATAAGGTAAATCATCAAATTTTTGTCATAAGCTTAAGTCATTGTTTGGTTTCTGTGAGAGTGCCGTTAATTTAATGTCCAGCTACTTGTGCAATAGGTGTCAAAAAGTTCAAATTGGCCAATTATCGTCGGGGTACAAACCAGTTTTAAGTGGTGTTCCTCAGGGTTCTATACTTGGCCCACTTCTGTTTTCCATGTTTTTAAATGATATTTTTTCCGTTTGTAATCATGCTGCTATTCATGCATACGCTGATGATGTTCAGTTATATCTTTCTCGTGGAACTGGCCTTATCGATGACCTTGGTTGCAGGTTGAATGAAGACCTTAATAATGTAAATGAATGGGCTACAAAAAACGATCTTATACTTAATTCTTCCAAATCATATGTTCTTCCTGTCTGTAAGGTTAAGTCTTGTTTAAATGATGTTCCTGATTTGTTTATCGGAGCCAATAAGCTCATTGTTGTGTCTAAAGTTGTGAATCTTGGCTTCCATTTAAATTCTTCCCTGTCATGTGTTGACCACGCAAATAGTGTAGTAAGTAAAGTGTATTATGTTTTGCGTAACTTAAGATTGTCAGCCAGTGTAACTCCAATTGAGATTAGGCGTAAGTTGGTAATTCAACTTATCTTGCCTGTTATAACTTTTTCTGAAATAGTGTATAGTATTCTTCGTCCCAACTAAAACTTCAGATTGCGTTTAATTATGCTACGCGGTATGTTTATGGTCTTCTAAAATATGATCGTCTTTCCAGTTTCCGAAATGCAATACTTGGTTGTAGCATAGTTGATTATCTTAAGGCGAGAAACTGCATATAGCTACATAGGTTAATCTATGATAAAACACCTGGGTATTTGTATGATAAACTCCAGTTTGGTATGTCTAGAAGAAGCCATGTCATGATAGTTCCGAGGCATTATTCCCTAAACACGTCCCACCTGTTCTTCATCAACGCCATTAGGTTGTGGAATGCTCTACCACGAAGGCTTAGGGAGACCAGTGGGAGAGTAGCTTTTAGGCAATCAGTCTTTTCCTTCTTTTCTGCTCATTAGATTACTTCTTCTTTACTCCTTTTCTTTTACTTTTGTATTCCTTTTTCCACTCTTACTTTTCTTTACTCTCTAGCAAAATCTTTTAATTTATTTATGTCATAAATTACTTTAAGTTACTTATTGTTTCAAAAATTGTGTATATAATTATTTTTAATTAATTTTTTGAGTTGTTATTATTTCCTTTTATTATTAAATTATATTGTACTATAAAAGAGTTGTTATTATTTCCTTTTATTATTAACTTATATTGTACTATAAAAGAGTTTGCTCTTAGTGTACTCATGCTTGTTTCTTTTAAATAAATAAATAAATAAATAAATAATAAATAAATATATGTTTCATAAATGTAAATTTTTTAAAAATGAAAAAAATACATATCTATTATTAACTTTTAACACAAAAGAAAAATTTGGTAAATTTTTTCATATTGGTACATTTTTTTCCTGTGTGGCAACCCTGACCACAAGTAGTTGTCAACCAATGGATTATCTTCTAAAATATTCAAATTAATATCCCCAAAAAATTGAATAACTTGACGATTTATTACATAATAGAAAAACCAAATCCTTTCAAAAATTGTCAACATTAGAAAAGTGAAATCTATTGGCACAAAGGAAAGTAAAAATCTGATCATTTATCAAACACTTAACCTTCAAAGCATCACATCTTTACAGATTAAAATCATAATTCTGGAAAGATAAATTACTCTTCAAAAATAAAGCCACACCACCAGAGGCATAACCGTTATTACAACATGCAACCAAATTGTAATCAGGAATTACTTAAAAATTTTCAAAAACCAGACGCTTAAAAAATCACCTTTTACTACGGCATGCGCGATTTGCACGTATTTAAAAATTCATATGTAACTTCTAAGCCATTGCGAATCACACTATTATATTTGTTGTGTATTATCTAGGTACATATTTCAGGCTTCAGTTTAAAAATGTTAAAATAATCGTAAAAATGGAGAAACTCTTTGGATTTCGAACTTCCGATTTAAAAATGGTAAAAATTTCGAATTTTACCGAGTCCTCTAAACGTAGAATGCGCCATATACCACATCAATTTACGACGAAGTGAATTGTTTTTCTGTTTTAAATATTTTATTTTTTGTAACAAATTTTTATTTTTTGTAACGTTTTTGTAACAAGATTCTATAAATTCTTATCCTTTCCCAGTTGCCCGATTAAGCTTAAATTTAGCATATTTCATACATGTTGTTCTCAAGATAGTACAATATTAAAATATGGGAGTGATATCTCCAACACAGTGCATAATTTAAAAAGGGAATACTCAGCGCGTACAAAAGTTTTAACATATAAGTTGGCTACAAAGGGTCAATTTGAAAAGAAAAAAGAAATAACTATTGTACACAATTTGAGTGGAATTGGTCAATTATCCAATAGCATAGTGTCCATAGAATTTAGACACTTGAAACTAGAATGTTTAAGTGTAAGTTTGTCTTCAAATTCATTATACTATATGTGTGCATTTTTGTAAGAATTAATTTCTTTACAAAATATAAGTGAGATTGAACATCGAGCGGTACATCTATCTCTTATAAAGATTCAAAGAAAAGAAGTAAAGAAGAAATTTTACAAAAAAATTTTTAATAACATTTTAATAACATATGTTTTTCAGCAATGTCGTACATGAAATATCTTTCTAATAATTTTATGGCTATCAGCTTCAAGTGCATCTTAGATTATATTTACCTTTACTATATGTATAATGGTATTGTAAAATAAGATATTTTATTTCGTTTTGCGAGCTATTCCTGAAAATAAGGTATTTTTACTTAAAATTTACTTAAATAAAATTTACTTAAATTCCTGTTTTAATTTCTTCAAATTGTATCTCGTTATTTTAAGCACATTCACATAACATCTTAATTTTATCTAATCTTATTATTACTTAAATATTTTACTGGTATGTAGAGCCAAAGTTTAGTTACTAACGTACTCAATTATACTATAGTTCGTTAATGGTATTGAATTTATTATAACATTTTAAACTATGACATTTATTTATAATAACATTGTTGAGCGGAAAGTAAAAAAATTGCTGAATCATTCTGACGACACTAACCGACGTACATGTCGTAATGTGATTGCGGCAACTCAATGGAAATACTCATAATTATGATGAAATGTTAAAGAGATTTCAAATAAATAAATGTGCAAATACAAATCAGATTTATTTGTTCAAGCTTATAATTTTAATAATAACTTTTTTTTATTTCGGCATGACCTCATTAATGATTTTCAAATTTCTCTCAAGAGATATTCGTGTTCATACGAACACGATATTTGCGTGACCACACAAAAAAATAACAACAGCATTAAATCAAATGATCTTGAAGCTCAATTGATATCACCAATATAGCCAAAATATTTTCAATACTATTGCATTATATTTATTATCCATATGATGTATCCATTTCGTTGGGTCGACCCTGGCTAAACTATTCAGAAATTTCTGCGTTAAAAAATATCATCCTAAAGTAATAAACCTTTAGTTTTTAAATTTTTAATTATTTCAGTTGGAAAAATCCTCAAAAGGAGTGAAAAACGAGATTGAATGCAAATTGTCAGCTCATCACATTCGGTAGTGAGATTCTGTTAAGTGAAAATTTTTTAAGTCTCCTTATTTCATGTTTTTTTTTATTAATTAGTGTCCGACCGGTATTTTTGTATAATTTGCAGATTTTTCTAACTTCGGCTTCGGCCCAAAATACCCTCATATTTGTCAAATGTTTTTGCTTTGTCAATCAAATCTCCGCAATTATTGGCATTCGTCTTTTTCAATATTAAAAAAATGGCCAAGAAATATTTATCTGCTCAGTTAACGAACGTGTCCAGTGAACAACTTTTTAGCGCTGCTGGGTAGCTGTCTTTGGATAGACGATCCAACCTTCTTGGGAAAAGTGTTGAATGCTTTTTCAGCCTTTAATATAAAGCTTATTGATTATAACTATTGATTTTTTTATAAATAATAATCATATAATTGATGCATGTAATCAGTGATCAGCTATAAAATAAATTATTAAGTATTAAACTTTTTTTATAAACTGAATTGTTACGTTCTTGTTTTTAATGTCAACTGAAATTTAAAGGTCGAGTTAGCGTTAGTATTTTATGCCAGATCTCAGTCTGTGCTGCACTTCTGAAGTTTTTCTCGATTAGATCGAAAAAAAATTCAAAGATGATTCAAATATAAGTTTCTCATATTTGAATGAATTCATTTTCTACCAACGGACTCTTAAGGAGATCTTTTGTAACATATATTGGATAGAAGAATTAATGTTGTAGAGCATTTTCTAGAGAGAGACAAAAAAGTGCAGATCATGTTTGTAGTCCAGGGCTGGGCATTCTAACACAGTCATATTTTATTTTGTCTTATTAGTATTGATGCGCTCTCGAATAGCACACACTGAGCGAAACAGTTGTCACAATTATCTAAATTTGCAAGTTTGTATTTTTATACCCCCACACATACTGTAATAGTGCTTAGATTTTATTTTTAGTCATCGGTATTGTTTACTATTTCTTCTATATAATTATTTCTCCAGTATTTTTTTTCTAAGTAAATAAATTATATTAGTTTGCTTGCAGTGGAAAATTACACATTCTGCTACGCAAGAAAGGTTCTCTGCAGAACAGAAGTCATATTCCGATCCAGAGTCAAACATTGTTTTTCAGGTGTTTTGTTTTAATATTATTAAATCCTAATATTAACGAATCATTAAAATTATAATCAAAACCTTATAAAATTAAGTATCAAAATATTAATGAATACAAATAATATGAAAAAAATAATAAATCTTAATAGGCAATATGTATGAATTATATTAAACTTTAATTAAATAAAAAATATATGAAAAAGAATTATGAACCTACAAACCAAAAAGTTGGATTTTTAAGAGTGTACATTTAAATTTCCGACATAGGTCTCCACAGCACCACCGTCAGCGAACGACTGAATAATATTCTCTTATGTTGTGAGTTTTGTGTATATGTGTAAAGTTACGCTCAGAGAGCGCTCAGTGAGCTATGGGGCGCCCAGCGCTGTTGTAGTCCTTTTAATGGTCATAATTCTTTTACACATAATTTTAAGTATGTATCTCTAATTTTGAACCCAGTTTTGATTATTGTTCTTTTTAATTTTTTTTTTCAAAACAGCTGCTATTTTAAATAGAATCCTTTTTTACGTGATTAAAATGAACCAGTAGCCTATAACTTGACGCGAGACGTAAGGAACCTATATGCAAAGTTTAAGGTAAATTCAACCAATTTGTATTTGTCCAAATGTCCAGAGTAAAAAGAATTTATAGGAAATGAATCATTTACATATCTCAAAATCATCATGAGTCCATTTTTGAAGCGATGCTTTCTTTTTAAGGGTCGTTTTAGGCAGAAGCTATTGAAATTTAGGCATATATTAGAAGACAACATATATATTTTAGAAGATTTTTTCTAAAAAATTATATTATATAGACAACAAATTTAATTTGCATGTTAATTTTACATAATCCTTTTAGATAAAATAATTGTGTTTTTTTGTTATATATAGTTTTTATGTATAAAGATGGCATTGAAGTTGGTGTGCTTAAAAAAAGGTGAAAATTGGGCCGCATCATAGCTCGGATCGTATAAAAAAAAACAAAATGCCTTCAAAATTAGTCCCTTCGATAAACATCATTTACCAAAATGGAATGGAAATATGAAAATTAAGAAAATTATGAAGCGTGGAAGTCAAAATTAAAAAACTGACGTTATTTTTGACCATATTGTTTCGAGTAAAAACTAGACAAATTATCCAAAGTTGCTAGTTTTTGTAAATGATGTGTAGAATTTTATTATAAATAATAAAAAAAAATATTAAAATCGGTCGATTGGTTTGATTGCAGTAGTGCGAACCGTTTTGAAAAAGTATGTAAGAGAAAAACGCGTTTAAAGTTACTCTGGTTAGTTAAAGTTTCTCTGGCGCACCGCGCTTTAAGCACTGTAGAATTTGTTTTATAAGCGTGGTTGATTTGAAATTTTCCTGGCATGTTCTTGAATAGTTCTACAACAATAACACTAGGCGCCACCATTTTTGAGATCCACATGCCAATATATTTTTCTTATGGTCTTTGGCCTGCGAAACACAAGATCGCAATAAAAAATTTTTCTATGTATAAGTTTTTGAGACATGACCTTTTGAAAATTTTTCCCCCTTTTGCAGGATATATTGTCATAAATATCAACCTATCTCAAGAACGGATTGACCAATTTTAAAAAATGTATGCACCAAATTAAATATACTTAAATTACTTACTGCTTACAACAAAATTTGACATTTGGCTTAGTAGTTTTGACGCTATCGAAAGAAATTCCAGATTTTTTTTTTTTTTTTAAAAAATCAAGTCCAATAATGTTTCAATATACAAAATTGAAATTGCAAAAAACTTCTCAGTATATGTACGTGAAGATAGTTTTTTAAAGAAAAGAACGCAGTACTTTTGAAGAAAATTCATGGTAGAAAAATTAAGTTATGGACATTAAAGATTAAAAATTAAGATATGGAAATTAAGGTACCAAAATTCTACATTTTCGTTCTGTGCTTTTTTTCCATTTTGTGCCGTATTATATTTTTTTATTAAACAAGCACATATTTAAATTCAATGAACCCAATTATTATTAAATTTATTTATTTATCTATTCATTTTTTTTAATCCCGCCCACGGTTTGAGCTGGTCGGGGTATAAAAACTTTTTGCAAGCGTATTATTAATGAATTTCAGTTAAAAACAAGCAAAATCTCTAGCGGGGATCATGTCCCAGTCCCCCTGGATCCGTGCCCGTGTTATTGCTTACACTTTGGTACAGCCAACAACAAAACTATACCTTTTGAATAGCTAACTACTATTGAATAGCTGTACTTTTGCGAATTACAAAAATGCGCTACATGCTTGGTTGGCGACGCCAGAAAGTAACTTCCTGGAAATTTTGAGCAATTCTCAAAAGAGGTGGCAAAAAATGCCACCGTGTACAGTTCTCAATTCCATATCACAGTAAGTGCATCTTTTTAAATATTTTCTCGCGGCTCGATCCGATCGTAAGCGAGCACTATATACACGGTCTTATTAAATTTGTTAGTTTTTGTGAATAAAAACTAGTGAAATGAGCAAGACTATTTTCGTGCAAAGACGCTAACAAGGATCCTGGAATGCAAATATGATGGGCGACTACATTTGGTTTCTCATAAGAGAAACTGATTCGGAATGTAATCGACAAAAAAGCGACAAAATCATTTTTAAATATTACCAGCCATTTTGTATCAAAAAAACAATAAATTAAATGGTGAATACTTTTCTGAACTTTCTATTTTATCATTTTCTCGTCTTTATTTTATCTCTTGCTAATGAGCAATTCGACGAAAGACGACCCTTCTCAGGAAATTTTTTTTTTAAATTTTATTTTTACTCGATCAATAGATGTCTATGTGTATGTTTGCGGTTCATATTTTTCTGTATTTTAAAAAATTTCATTTAACATTCTCGCCTGGAATATTCTGCTGTCTATGCTGGTACGAATATCGAATAAGTAAATATCTTACTATTTTTTAATTTTTATCTTTATAAATGTCAAAAAAAAAGTTATATCACTTCAAATTTTTCAATTTGCATTCTTGGTCACACCCGTCTCAAGTTCTAAAACGTTCATTTTAAAGTAAAAACTGAATTTTGTAGACAGTAAGTATTAAAAACAGTCAAAAAGATTCCAAAGAATGTATTACACCAAAATTATTGTTTACGCTATAAGAAACATATTGCACAATATATTCTGAAAGATATAATTCTTCAAAAACTCAGAATTGTAAGGTCACACCAGTAACAATCTTTTGATTGCCATTCTGAGCAGAAAACGGGTTCTTTCTGTGCCCACCTACTATTTTACGTTTGTAAAATTAACAACCTTTGGAATCGCAGCCCTCTTTTTAACCGACTTCAAAAAGGAGGAGGTTCTCAAAAGAGTCTTTTTTAATTGGGTTGGAAGTCTGCTTTTCCTCCAATGATGTCTCATCTTTCTTGTTGATCCTCGGTACGATAGTTGAGAAATCAAAGTACACCCCGAATAATTTTGAGGACAAGAAGGAAAGAGACTCCTGATTGATAACGAAAGTTACCGATCTAAAGTCCCCCTTTGGCACTTCAACCCGTGTCACCTTGCAATTCATTGTTGCCAGGCTATAGTTTCCCAACCTGATATCGTATCCAGGATAGTTTGAGGATCATAGTATACGGCAGGGACACAGGCACTCGCTCTTGGTCTTTTAGGGATCTGGTCCCTATCTAAGACCTCGAGGTTTATAGGTCCAGTGATCTTTGTTCAGCGCATGAGATCAGCTTCACGTGGCCCTGATACCATCTTTGATTTCCTTTCCGACCAATAGGGTTAAAGTCTTCTAAAAGAACTAGCTTTTGCTTCTTCTTGAAATGATGAAGGTAATTTCGATGAGAATGGTGGAGAATATGATTTCGTACCATAATGTTAGTTAAGCATAACAGTATTAATGTTTAGATACTATTTTCAATATGTTAAATTAGCTGTTTTCTTTACATTGAATACTCCTCAACAGTTTTCCAGTTTTCATTTTTTCATTATAAACAAGTTTTAATGAATTTTGGTTTTTACATACCCTGAAGTTCAAAGATATATACTTACTTACTTACTTACTTACTTAGTTGGCGCTACAACCGCATGTCGATCTTGGCCTCATCTAAGAATTTGCGCCAGCCATTTCTGTCTTTCGCTTGCTGGCGCCAGTTGGAAATTCCAAGCTTCGTCAGGTTGTCCTCTACTTGGTCTTTCCAACGAAGATGCGGTCGCCTCTTCTGCGTTGACCGCCGCTGGGTACCGAATCGAATGTTTTCTCCACTGGAGCATCGTCTTTCATGCGCTGAACATGACCAAGCCAGCGAAGCCGCTCGATTTTGATGCGCTCTTTTCATTGACTATGTCGATGTCAGCGTACAGCTCATACAGTTCATCATTCTACCGTATTCGGTACTCGCCATTGACGCAGATTGGTCCGTAGATCTTACGAAAAATCTTTCTCTCGAATGCTCCTAAAGTCTTTTCATCTAAACTGCTCAGCGTCCAGGTTTGTGATGCGTAAACTAGGACGGGCATGATGAGCGATTTATAGAGCGTGATTTTCGTCCGTCGAGAGAGGGCTCTGCTTCTCAATTGCCTACTGAGCCCAAAGTAACACCTGTTGGCAAGAGTTATTCTTCGTTTGATCTCAATGCTGATGTCGTTGGTTGAATTCATGCTGGATCCAAGATAAACGAAGTTCTTCACAACCTCGAAGGAGGTATTGTCAACGGTAACGTGGGTTCCAAGACGCTGGGACTGTTTGTTTGTTGACACTAAGTATTTCGTCTTATCTGCATTCACTGACAGACCCATTCGACTTGACTCTCTTTCTAATTTGGAAAATGCTGCACTGACTTCGCGCGTATTATGGCCAATGATATCTATGTCATCAGCATACGCAAGCAGCATAACACTCTTGTAGAATATTGTGCCACTATGTCTCAGATCAGCAGCTTGGATGATCTTTTCCATCATTAGGTTGAAAAAGTCGCACGATAAGGAATCACCTTGTCTGAAGCCTCGTTTGGTAATAAATGGTGGGAAGAGGTCCTTCCCGATTTTAACTGCGCTGCTGGTGTTGCTCAGTGTCATCCTGCAAAGTCGTATTAGTTTTGCAGGAATACCAAATTCAGACATGGTGGAGTACAGGTGCTTCCTTATTGGGCTGTCGAAGGCGGCTTTGTAGTCGACAAAAAGATGGTGGGTGTCGACTTGTTTTCCTTGAGTCTTCTCCAAGATTTGTCGTAGCGTGAAAATCTGGTCGATGGTGGACTTTCCAGGTCTGAAGCCACTCAAAGATATATACTTAGTTTTAAAAAAGTCCTTTAAAATTCGTTTTTATGAATGACGGGAATTTTTCATTAATTCCTGAAAAATTATATTTGCGGGACTTGTGTTGTTTCTCAAATAAGCGACTCAAATATTCAATGTGCAGTTTTCTGTTTTTTTTTTATTTAATGTTCATATGATTGAGAAATAAGGTCAGACAAAGAAAATAAAATTTTTTAAGCTGACACAACCTATGTTAATTTTAAGATTATAAATGTTACTTTGCCAAAAAGAAGAGGTAGAAAATTAAAGCTTTGAATAAGCTGTCAGTCTTTTCTCAGAATAGATCAATAACTTTATTCTGATGGTTAACAATTGTAAGTTTATTGACAAATGCTCATAAATTGACAACGGTGTCAACACTAGAAACATTATTTTGCGAAACATTTTGGAAGATTCAAACTCCCTGAGCCAAAAAAATAGCACATAATAGAAGAGCTTGTCCATGAATTTACAGTTGTCAATCACCAGAATAAGGCGACAAAATCTCTTTATCTGCAGAGCAAATTAAGGGTTATCTGAATAAATTTTCCTCATTTATATTATAGTCGCACTAACAAACTTAAGATATCTTACTCTTTTGCCATCTTTTTGTATTCACGGATAAATAACAATCATTACAAGCTTCATGAGTGCGTGATTTATTTATAACCAGAATCCTTTACAAGGAATTTGATCGCATCAAAAAACCACACTTAATGACTAACTCAATCTCAATGTGTGGTGAAATAAATCAACGGAATGACTTGTAAAATTTTACACAACTTGATAATCAAAATTTAAAAATAAAATCTGCGATTGTTGCCAACAAGATTTGGAGACTGAGGTATACGCGGATTATAATACACGTGTTACAAAAAGCTCATAAAGGTCTGTGCTATTTATGACTAAAAAATTTAAATTTTATGCCATTTAAAACTCTTAAAGAAAAGGGTGACGAAGAGCTGTATTTTTATGGCTATACGAGTATCTATCTATCTATCTATACGACAAGTTTATTTCGGATGTTGTAGCGCAACAGGTAGTTTGTTATTTATGGGTTTATCAAGTGGCTGATATATAAAGGAGAAATTGGTGAGATTTGAATACATGTGTCTGTGCTGTTGTGTTCGTGGGCGATAAGATAAAACTTATCAAAACGAATCTTAAAATCATAGCTCATGACATACACTTAAGAGTGACACATAAATAAATATGAGCAGGGAGAACATTTTGTAGACAATTATTTTTTTCATTAAAATACTCTTGAAAGCGTTTTTCAAAAAATTTAAATTTGCATTAGCATAATAAGTCAATAATAATATTTGTTGGCCAAAAAATTTATCAACATTAAATTTGTAGTGTTTCACTTTTACAACATACTGTATTGTATATAAAATTGTATAAACCAAAAAAAAAAAAAAATAATTACCACACCAAATAAGAATCAGAACGGAAAACATATGATGGACAATTTTTTCAAGCAAATAAAGTGCATTCAACGCGTTATTTAAGAACCCGCGCCGAAGGAAAACTCGTTTCATATGACTCAGGAGGACAGAAGGGTAACTCCGACATACCTTCACATTAAAACAGGCCATAATATAGCTCTATACATATACATTATATATATTTGTAATTTTGTTTTTCAAATGTCAGCATATTTTTTAGTTTCATGCAATCGGTAAAGAAAAAACCATCGATATGATGAAATTGCCAGCTTAAAGGTAAAGAGAACAGGTAGAACCACTTGGCAAAGGTAAACCTTTATGAGTAATTCTTTTGCATGTTCTTGTTGTACGTGTATGAGAAGTAAGAGAAATACTGATAACATTTTGGAATTTCTTTTAATATATTCGGTGTATATGTAATGTATATGTATGTCGCAGTTGTAAAGGTACAATTCTGTCAGTTACTGATGTACATGAACCATGTTTCGTGAACATAAATAAATGTTTAAAACTGTTCGACTCATTCTTGAAGTCAAATTATTATTTTACGATTTCTTGGAAATGTTGCAACTGTTTTTTCTTTTATGATATAGGGAGGAAAAGTAATTGAGATATTTTTTTCACATGTGATGCAGTTACGCGTGCGTATTACACAACTGCGCAAGACCAGTAGTTATTTCATGTCATATATTTAAATTTAGGCAGTTATTTGGGTTAAAACTGGTAAGTTTGTAGATTTATTTATGTTATATTTATTTGATCTTATAATTTTTGCAAGGAAAGCCGCATAATATGAAGATGAATTTAAATGTTTCTTTTAAGAAGTTTTTAAAGCTTTATGAAAATCTTATCAAAAATTAAAGGATGTCTTTGGGATTTTTTAAGCATTCTTCTATTTGGAACTTAATATGAAAATATATATAATTTAATAAAATTTCTTTTTAAAATTTTGTAAAGAAATCTCATTTAAACAAAACGCAATATTATGCACCTTTAGCCTGATAATAAACTTATAATTGCATATAATATTAGAGAAAATTATGTTTGCGATAATTTCATTGCCGTTTATTAGGTTGATATAAGTCGATATAAATCTCAGGATTAATAAATAACTCTATTTACGAAACATGGGAAATACATTGTTGATTAAGAAAATAATTCCCATTATCGCCCTCTCAAAAGTTGCGTACAAAAGTTGTTTTTATTCAACAGCAACACCAAATGATAGTATAAGTATGCAGCACTGTTTAGCAAAAACCTTACAAAAGTAATGTTTGTTGGCAACATCTTATCTGACTTTTCATTTATGATATGCATTTCGTGCGCAAAAATTTGCTTCAACTGCTAATTTACTGAACTACAAAATATTTAATTTTTTCTTGGTTTTATAACAAAAAAATATTTTTTCAAAATAGCTTCGTTTGCCTCCGATACTCATTTGAGCAGTTTATCAACTTAAAAAGACGCGAATAAAAAATTCCGAACTTCGAAAAATTTTAATATATTTACAAATGCATTTTCACACGGTGGTAAAGAAATAACGATACATTACATAAAAATGTCGACAAAAACTGAAAGCAGGTCTGCATTTCTTGATGATTATAGGCGAAAAATCGGTTTGAAATGAAAACTTCGCTGCTCCTGTTTCAAAGATATCCACATTTTACATATTCCTGATAGAATTAATTTCGTGTACATCTAGTATATTGATATTTAAGTTTCAAGTAGTTTTTGCTGGTTTTAAAAGTATCCTAGGTGCACCACGTAGAGTTAACTTACTTTGCGTCTGTTTTGTTTTTGTGTATTTATGTATTCCATCATTTAAATTATTAATTTTTTTAATATTTTTGCATTTTTTGTACTCGCTTGTAATTTTTTTTTTATAAATTTTTAAAATAATATAAATGACATCTAATTACATATCAGTTTATTATATATAAGGTTTTTAAATTTTGATGTGCTGGGATGAAAATGTTACAACAGCATTTTTTAATCATCCCGAAAAAGTTTGTACTTCGATCATTTTTATTAAAAAACTGTCCCAGAATTTAATGAATTCTCTATGAACGGACTCCCCGGCTTGCTCGGACCATAATCCTAAATCATCACTATACAAGATAGTAATGACTTTCTTCAAATGCTTAAGAATAATATAGATTTTCATAGTTTGAGAAGTTCTAGTACTTTTCAAAGCTTTACGGAGTTCCCTTAGATTTTTATCAAAATCGCTGAGATCTGCTTGTTTTGCAATTAAGCAAGTATCAAAATAAACCATAAAATAAATATGCTATAACTATAAATAAGCAGTAAGGTTACAAAGGGAACAAATTTATTAAGTCTAAAAGAAATCCGAAAGGTATCTCATTCATTTCGGTTAATTGACCTAAGGTTTTACAATTTTCATAAGTCTCTTTGATCTATGGAACTATGCATTAAAAAAATCAATTTGTAGACACTAGTCAGTTTGTAATACTTACACTAGTGGAGTAATATAAAAGATTCTTGCTTTTTTATGCACGTGAATCATTTTCTTCTTCTTCGTGTTATTAAGTTGAAAATTTTTTATTACAAGGCCATTATTTATATCAATTTTTATAGAAAACTTTCGAACATGGCCTCTACCTTTATTTGTTTTTGAATGTAGCAGTTACAAATCATCTTTTTTACTTCTTTTGCCAAATTAAGATCCTCGTTGTTAGACATAGTTGGACCAGGTCTTTCGAGGACATTTGAAAATTATTTTCACAATTCATTAATAGTTTGTCGATAAGAGGTACACATAATTTTTGGGAATTCGTTACCAGAAATATAAAACTGATCATTAATATCATGAAGAAGATGAGCACTTCTTACTGTAAGAAATTATTTGATGATGGCATAAGTAATCGGTGAAAATCTTGAGAAAATACAAGTTAGTCTGCCAAAAAGCTACTATATTTAACTCTTAAGCTTCAAATTTCTAATAATGAAGAACACCAAATTACTATCTTATTATATTGATATTATAGTTACCTGTCAATTATAAATTTTGCTCATTTATAAATATATTTGTGTTCAAGTGTGGGGTGTGTGTTATTTATTATATACATATATATTGTTTGCAATAAAACTATATAAATTATGCAATACTTTAAGCATAAATATGTTCTAATGATAGAGATATACACCTTTCCTATTTCGAAAAAAAAAATTGATCTTATCAGTTAAAATCTTATATATAAAATGTGGATATTTGTAAAACAGGAGCAGCTAGGATTTAATTTCAAACGGATATTTTTCCTATAATCATCAAGAAATACAACCCTGCTTTCAGTTTTTGTCGACATTTTTATGCAACCTATCGTTTCTTCCTGCCCACCGTGTTCATAAGCGTATGAAAAAAATCAAAATCGACAAAAAAATTTTAAAATGTTCTTAACATTCCTTTCATAAGGTTACGAAATATTATGTTGACAAGTTTGTGATTTGCAGTTGGTTTTAATTTGTGAATTGGAATTGGTTTATTTTAAAAGGATTTTATGGTTATAAACAATAATAGAATAAGATATCAAAACACTGAATTGAATTTTTATTTTAAAAACTTTCAATATGCAATTTTTATATGATTCAAGAGCAATGAAATTTAATATGAAAAACTTTTTACTTATGCAGACTTATTTTATAAGAAAAAGTGTTTTAAACCAATAGAACTTACGCACTATAAAAACTTTAATTTCTCAAACTTTGTTAAAGTTTTTAGAATTTCATAATTGGAGAACTTTGGGTCATCTTATATATTTTTTATATAGATTAATAATTAATCCACCTTTTTTGGGCTAAAGGACTTCAATGGAGAATTCAGTTGTGTCTTATAATGTTTTAACCTTTCATGATTTTGAAAATCAGGTTGTCTTCTTTTTTAGTATATGTGCGTGGGAGTCTAATTTGATAAAATTAAGTTTTTACAAAGATTTTCTTTATTAGGGGACGAAAAAACTATTCTTGGGGTATATTTTTATCATTTTGAAATAAAGCGTACCCTACACATTTAGACTTTATTATAATTTTCCAAAATTTTTGTACTGAAGCTTCCCTAATATTAATTTATTTTGGAAGCTGAGTGCAAGAGCTATACTAAATACATCGTCGTCCGGAGATTCATGTGCTTCATACGCCATTTAGATAATTTTGTGTTACTGTTTTTTTATACCAAATTTTTAAAATCTGCAATCCGTTTTGTGCTATATCTTCAGAAACTTTGAGAATTTTCGTGCCATTTCGCTCTATAATTAACAGAATATCCCTATAATTAAAATGAGAGCGTGCTATGGTTGCTATGGCAGCTGATGCAAAATGGAGACATCAAAAATGTTTTGTATCAAAATGTTTTTTAGTTTTCTTTTGACATATGCTGACCGCAGCTCGTAAGAAAATAGGTAGTTGTCAAGGCTACCTAATAGATTGTTTTATCATGATTTAGATATTTTTCTAACTTATAAGTAGATACGTCAAAATATATGGGCATTTCCAGAAAAAAGTCAACGGTCACCAAAAACTTAAAACTTATTAAAAACTTTTTATTTTATGATATTATTAAGAGAAACACTTTGTTTTTATTAATTTAAGAAATTTCTATATAAATTCATTAACCATGATGATCAAATCGTCTGCACTGTTTCACAAATGTAGTTTCCTTTTTCGTAAATGTTTCGTAAACTTCTTGTTTTAGGTCCATAGGTAAAGTGGATTTATTATGAAACTTCACTGTTTTCCCATTACTTAAAAATTAAAAACAAAAACAAATTATATGGGAAAATTCGCTGAGTTTTGACCTTAAGCAGGCTTGTAAGACATACTTCCTTTTTTATGTCGCTGATATTTACCATGATATTTATATGATTCACGCCCATATTTACCACTGCCATTCTTAATTAGTTACAGAAACAAGAATTTTTGTAGATCATACCATTACTATGTCTTGTAAGACATATGTAGATAAGAAATTTTTTTACATTAAAAACATAAACTTCCGAAAAAACGAAGCTTTAAGTCGTACGCATGTCGCGTGAGTTACGATGGAAATGCCCACATTAAAAAATAGCAGAGATAAAAAACTCAACCTTAATACTACGGATGGAAAAATAAAAATTTTTGCCGGCGGAAATGCCAAAACAAGACTTAAATGTCATTACTGTACCCTATCTTCGATCAAATTTATAACAATTTTTAGAGTGTAGCTTCTGCAATTTTTATTTCGACTTGTTAAAATATTACTTATACCATGTGCATTTTCTGCTATTCTAATTAAACAATTTTTTTTTACTATGTGTTTCATCTAAAAACTTTTTGTCCCTCGATTTTACCAGTTTTTGAATTTTGCACTTTTAGTAGGCAAAACTAAGAGACAGTATCGTTTAAGCCCCCTTTTAGTGTGGCTTTTTACATAGCTTATATTGAAGTTATAAAAATGAACCGGTGGTTTTGAGTGCGAAACTCAAGTGCAGAATTTAACTCATTTCTTATATTAATAATATATAAAAAAGAAATTTCATTCCTAAAACCAACTTAAGGGAAATCAAAAAAACATGCAATAATAATAGAGTTCAGCTACTACAGCTTTTTCGCACTTTCTCCGCATTAGATCATCTTAAGAACCAGACCAAATAACATTAAAATATCTCAATGATATCGATAAGAGTGGTCCAGAACAATCTAAAGTGAGAAAAATTTACCCACCATAATATGGGTTGGGCTCAGGTACAACACAAGACATAACAACTAACCATGCGTTAACACAGATCTAATCATACATTTGTTTTCAATATACTTTTGAGTTGACCTTTCGATAAGTTAACATCAAAAAAGCTACAGTTGTTAACAAAGGTACTCATGCGATGCAAAGGAGCAGTAGCCATATAATTTGTTCTACTAAAAGGTAAGTAAATTAAATTGTTAGCATTTCTACTGCTTCTATGGTTAGTGTTAAAATTTATAAGAGTTAGTAGTTCTGGTGAACCGAATACACCAGTTATGAGTTGGTGTAAATAGACGATATCTGCAGACTTCCTTCTCTCATTCAAAGATTGCATTTTTAATAGTTTTAAACGATCCTCATAAGGAGGAAGGTTTAAAGTGTCAGTTGCACTTAAACCCCTTAGGGCAAACCGAACAAAACGTTTTTGGATTCTCTCTATACGTTCAACATGTACATTGTAACTTGGGGACCAAATTTGACTTGCATACTCTAAGTGAGGTCGCACAATTGCATAATACAGCGTTGTAGTTGTGATCATACTATTAAATTCTTTGGCCCAGCGTTTCATAAACCCGAGCATAGAAGATGCTTTTTTACAAATGGAAATCAATATGAACGTTAAACGATAGCTTAGAATCCATGCATATACCAAGATCTTTGACAGCATCTACACGACTTAAAGCAGTATCTTTTATCTTATAGTCAAAAATGAAATTATTCCTTTTTCGCAGGTCATAGTTTAGCATTTATCTGGATTTAGAAACATATTATTTTTAGAACACCAAATTTCAAATCAGACTGGAGCAGATCTGAATTGTCTTTAGCATCTATTGTTCTGTATATTTTCATATCATCTGCATATGAAAAAGGGACATAATCCCAAAAATTGGATTATGGAAAGATTGGATGTATATGTATCGCACAACTTCACTTCATGTAGTATTTCTTATAATTATACGATGGGATATTAATTTCTTTTATATTGTTATATATATATATATATATATTACTATTATATTAAAATTGGATTATTAAATTGCTTTTTATTATTATTAAAAAATAATGTAATGTTTAATTTTTATATTTACTTAAGTATTTAACTAAGGGAAATATGCCTGAATTAACAACTTTCCGTACAAAAGCAAATTATTTTGTCATAAACAAATTTATTTTTCCTTGTAAGGAATGGTGATAGCTACTATAATTCTTCAAATTACTATTTACTAATTTACCTAAATGGTCGAAGAAGAAAGCGCCGGCGCTATGAAAAATCGCCAAAAAAAAAAATGAAGAATCGTCCGTTTTTCTTACTGAGGGTTGTAATCCCTAAGCAGCTGCGGCCATATACTTATATCCATACTTTGTATATACTCCCATACTTTATATATAAGTATATAGTATGTAAGTATATAAAAACATACATACATTATATCTTACTTCCATATACTTATATGACGATTGAAAACTTTGAAGCAAGATTTCGCGAAACTTTGAAATCAGTCTTAAGCTGTTATATCTTATCAACACATTGTTGAAACCACAAAAAAGCGGACATAATCCCAAGGGGTCAGAATCCCCATTTGAAGGATTATATCCTCTTTTAAAGCTGACATAATCCCAAATTTGAAGCTATGTCCCGGAACCCCTACTTAAGGGTCAAGGAGTATAAAGAAATCATAATTCTATTTTTAAGTTTTATTTTTATAATTTTTCATTTTTTACTTAAAAAATATTATATTCAAAAAAGACGTTGTTATTACTTTTTAAGTTGAAAATATATTTTAATTTAGGAAAAATTTTGATTTTAGCCATTAAAATTTCAGTAAGTGTTAAAATTTTGGCTGGAATTTCAAAACGTGTACCCTCCTATATGCCTCTTTTTTTTGTGGTCACTATTCCTTATTCTACAATTTTGGCTGAGGCTGTGTGAATTAAAGAAATGTACCACCAACTTCTACGAATTTTTGTTTCGGCTATTTTCAAGCGAACGAGCTGATATTTCTGAAAAAGTTTTTTCTATCGTAACCTCACATAACATTCCACTTCGATTTTGAAACAGATATATTTTCGCAGCTCTCTTACATTGAGCCCCAGTGTGTATCGAACATCACCTAATGTTTCTTTGGAGACTGATCGTCAATTAGTAAAGTAGTAGCAAATCTTAATATATTTTTAATAAGCAAGTCTGCAACATGTAACCTATATTATCTCAGGCAAACTCCGTTTGAGATTTCAACACCAACCACAAATCTGGCTACACTCAAACTCATTCAGTACAACTTAAAAAAAAGCGACCAAATCCCTGTTGCACTTGAGAAAATGTTGAAGAAGCTACAGATAGCTCCAGATAAAAAGTATATGTATCTTAAAGCACCCAACCACTCGAAAACTGGTCGAAAAATGAGTGAGTTTGACCACAAGAAGCTGTGCAGCTTAAACTGGAGTACGAGGGAGAAAAAAAGACACAGAAGTGTACAGGACCCACCCTGGTTTGAATGCCAACATGCATACCTGAAATGTCAAGCTATAGATATTTACTCAAACACACATATGCAGTGATATACTGAATTACCTGTAGGTCTATTTGAGAGCTCGTTCATCCTACTCAGTAGGATTGATGCCGACAGTAACTGAGAAGAGCACAACCGCATTAAATATACTACTACAAACAGCTGAGTCTTTCGTTCTGCCCTCAGTATTTGTGAGTCACTTAAATACAACTCCACTCAAACTCAGCGTATAACATCAGCCGGAGCACTCAGCCAGTCTATGGACGATGCTCTCACCGTACAACGCAAACTAATGGAAACAGTTTAGATTTTCCACCCGAAGTGTACGCTTTGTGCAGCGGTTCCGTGCTACAGCGTATGATAACCACTGAAAAAAGAGTCCAATAATCGGACAGACACACAGACAGCAAGAAATACAGACCAATTGACATACTCACAGTGATAACGTCGCGTGTGCCAAAACAAAGATTTTGTAAATTTATATTCGTATTTCACACAATCAGCACGAATAGTGTTTAAAAAAATAACGCTATGTTGAACAAGTGATCAAGCCGTACACGATCAATAAAAGTGAAAAAACTAAATAGAACTTAAGGCTATTGGAAGCCTTTCATTTAAAACTTGTGCAAAGTTCTCGATTATAAACAACCGCCAAAATGTTTGATGTATTCGGCTCCGTCAAGGGGCTGCTGAAAATCGATCAGGTCTGCATCGACAACAATGTTTTTCGCATGCACTATAAAGCGACGGTGATCATTTTGATTGCCTTCTCACTGCTTGTCACCTCACGTCAATATATCGGCGATCCCATCGATTGTATTGTGGACGAGATACCGCTCGGCGTAATGGACACCTATTGCTGGATTTACTCGACTTTTACTGTGCCTGAACGTCTGACTGGCATAACGGGACGCGATGTGGTGCAACCCGGTGTTGGTTCACACGTCGAGGGTCAAGATGAGATCAAGTATCACAAATACTATCAGTGGGTCTGCTTCGTGCTCTTCTTTCAGGCCATACTCTTCTATGTGCCGCGCTATCTGTGGAAATCTTGGGAAGGTGGACGTCTCAAGATGCTGGTCATGGATCTCAATAGCCCTATAGTAAATGAGGAGTGCAAAAATGATCGCAAAAAGATACTTGTCGAATATTTCATCAGCAATCTAAATCGACACAATTTTTATGCCTTCCGTTTTTTTGTCTGCGAGGCATTGAACTTCGTCAATGTCATTGGACAGATATTTTTTGTGGACTTTTTCCTGGATGGCGAGTTTTCGACATACGGCAGTGATGTGCTAAAATTCACCGAAATGGAACCAGATGAGCGCATTGATCCGATGGCGCGTGTCTTTCCGAAAGTCACCAAGTGTACCTTCCACAAATACGGTCCTTCCGGCTCGGTGCAGAAGTTCGACGGTCTGTGTGTATTGCCGCTGAATATTGTCAACGAGAAGATCTACGTTTTCCTCTGGTTTTGGTTCATCATTTTGAGCATCTTATCTGGTATATCGCTGGTATATCGTATAGCTGTAGTCATGGGTCCCAAGCTGCGTCTATTGCTGTTACGTGCTCGCTCTCGCTTGGCCGAGAACGATGATGTGGAGGCGGTGGCGAACAAGTGTAACATTGGCGACTGGTTTTTGTTGTATCAATTGGGCAAGAATATCGATCCATTGATCTATAAGGAAGTGATGACAGATCTTTCGCGAGAATTGGGCGAGCAAAATGGGCACAAGGAACGCTTTGATGCCTAAGAGTGGGTGTGGGTGGGGGGACGCGATAAGCATAATTTATGGAGCTAAGGGTGGGGATCTCAATCTAAAGAAATGAAACACAAGAGATGCGAAGGGTGAGAGCAAAAGAGAAGGAGTAAACATTGGCAGTGAAGTACAGATGATGGGGTGGCATAATGTGCGAAAGTTAAGGTTTCAATACAAAAAGGGTTCGAGGATAGACTGTAAAGCTATATACGTAGCATTACAGCAACAGCAACAACAACAACAAACAGACATTTGAAGACGCACAGTGCATAAACAAAAAACTATATATTTTTTAGAAATATTTTAATAATTACATATATATAAAGGAAAAAAATATGGGTAGCTGAAAGTCGAACTCAAAATTGTAAGATTTTAGCTGAAAACGCCTAAAAATTTACTAAACGAAACAATTGCAAAAAAAAAATAAGCCCATTAAAAATAAATGTAGAAAGAAAAGCAAAAAAAAATTAAAAACAAAACAAGCAGAGAGCATAGACACTAATATAAATGCAACACTTCCCACACATACTTAAGCATTTGTAGCATACAAACAACAACTTCACTCATTTCCGTGAGCAAGCACACACACACATACTCATAAAAAGCCGGACAGCCGATTCCCCTGGTATTACGCAAAATTTCCCTGCCGTTTTTTTCCTCGTCATGGTATTTTAGCGTAACTCCAGTGTGTACCCACTATGCGAAACCAACAGCTACCCGTTTTTGAGTGAAATCCATAGCTGAGTGAATGATTGAGTGAGTGAATTAGTGAGCGAATGATGTGAGATATCTTGTGCTCGAAACTCTGTCGCGTGTAAGACCAGTGTTACCTTTGTAAAGTTTTTTTCTTTTATGCCATAAAACTTTAAAATTCAATATGGCTGCAGCAAAATGCAACAACAACAACAACAAACATTGCAGGCAGCTGCACATCCTGATGCATTATCCATTACCATTGCTGTTGATAGTTCTGAACTCTTTCATTCCCGGCTCCCGACTTGAGGCTGGCTTTATTCGTCGCTCTGACTGTTTCTATGTGAACCCATATAAATTTATGCGGTTTCTTGTTCATCGAAACTGGTTTGACTGGATTGTTTTATAAAGCTTGGACTCACACTCTATGCAGCAGCCAAGACAAGTTCATGGCTTGAAGATACTTAAGACATTTCTTTTGTTGTTGGCCAACGTAACTCAAGTTGCTGGTATTTAAGTTTTTTCTGGTGGTTTTTTTATTCGTAGTAGCTACCTGTATTGAATTGTTTTAATTTAAACGAGTTTAGCTGAGGAGTTTAAAAAAAATTCGAAATAGTTGCAAAGTTGCTTAAAATCACAAAAATCAATTCAAAGTTGATTAAAAGTTTATGTGGAGACCCTTCAAGAAATGTTTTGGAAAAGTCTATTAGAAAAAAATTAAAAGCATAAGGAAGTATCTATAGATTTTCTAAAACCATAAAAAGGTATATTTTAGAAGTTGAAAAACTTTTCACGTCTCCACTTTTTGGCCTTGGAAATTTTTTATTTTTGTAAAATATGATTTTTTTTTAATTATAATGATCTTTTTCAGAAGTAAACAAAGTTTTAAGTTTAGTTTTTGTTTTTAGATTTATGAACTTTTATGAGATCTTTCGAAAAATATATATTCAATTTATTAAAAATTTTAAACAGATTGCATAAGGACACTTTAAAGGAATTTTTTGAAAAAGAAAATAAGAAAAAAGATAATAAGTAAGCATGAAACATGTTTGATATGTCAAAATCGTTGGAATTTGTTATTTTATAAAACTCTCTACTTTTTTCATGGGCTTCCCATTCTTCTTATTAGTTTTTTGAGACAATTAACAAAAAATTTTCAGGATTTTGCAGTTGTACGAGCATATTTGAAAGTCTACAAATATCTAAACTGAGTTACTTTGCTAATACTTACTGAATTATTTTAAATTCTTTTAAAAAAAAATTATTAAAATAAATTCAAAGTAAGGCAGAAGTTAAATGCATTTGTGAAACAACATTTTGTCCAAGTCTACAAAATTTTGCACGATTTTCAAGTAGTATGAGCATATTAGATAGTCTACAACTATCTACACTGAGTTCAGTTACTGAAACTTACTGAATTTTTTAAAGTTCTTTTAACAAAAATTTTATTAAAATAAATTCAAAGTAAGGCAGAATGTTATATACATTTGTGAACCAAAGGGATTTATTGCATATTTTTATTAATGCCAACCACAATATGAAAATGAACATAAACTCTATTATAATTTGCTGTCTCAAAAAATATCCACTTGATTTTTGTCCAAAATAAAATGTTTTAGTCATTACAAACATTTCTAAAAAGTCTCCAATGTCTCATATTGAGTATATTGCTAAAAGTTACTTGATCTTTTTCAGTATTTTGAGTGATAATCGTGTCTCATAAAACCCAAAATTTGAATTAGTTTACAAACAGAAGGTATGATAAAATGCAGCATTTGCAACATATAGTTTTAAGGGATTATAAAATTCAACAAAACTAAAAAAGAACATTTTTCTAATAACTTTCATCTACTCCCCCTCCCCACAAATTGTCCGAATAAAAACGCTTTTCAGATGACATAAAAGTAGCAAGTACATTTAAATAGAAGTTAAAGTTTCGGAGAACTCTACACAATTCTATAAAATCTTTACATAACACAGTAAAAATCCAACCGAATATTTGCAGAACAACAAGTTTTTTTTTAAACGTTCGAATTATTATCAACGCAAATAAGCTCCTCAACAAAATAAAACATTTCTTAGATTTCGTCACTAAAAAGTCTCCACTATGTTTTGGCGTAGTCTGCAAAATTTTATATAAACTTTAAGATAAGAAGTCCAAAAGAATCTTTTAAGAACTAAAACAATTTTTATTACCCTTAATAAAAAGTTTACACTTCGCTTAAACACAAAATTTACAAGTTAGATAACGTCAAAAACAGTATTTGAAATACTTTCTTATTTTGTTGTATAATGCACTGAACTAATTATTATGAAAAGCAATTCATCTGAAGGTAATAGTTTAGTAACTATTAATATTCTAAGATGGTTTAACACTCCATAATAAAAGATTCTAAAAAATAAATCGAATAACAGGATAATGGTCTTACACAAAATCTCCAAAAATTCCACTGTTCGCAATAGGTTCTTTCCTCTAAAAGTTTCAACATTTGCTTAAGTATGTACATAAAATCATATATAATGAAAACAAAAAGACAACGAAGTAAAGACAAACCGACAAAAAGTATGCTAAATAAAACAAAAACACTCGTATGCAGAGTTGCATAAGTCTACACAATCAGTCCAACAAGTAAGTTTTTTTTTGGCCTCGAACATAAAAGAAAATAAAAACAACGTTAACTTATATTATATAGAAAAAGTAGTTGTAATGAAACTCCACGGAAAAATTTTTGCCTGCCATATCAATAATAATATCTTATTTTTTAACATAGCACTAACATGATGTTAATGTTAACATAATGCTAACATTAAAACACTTTAAGAGCGCACAATCAAGATCTTTTAGTATAGTTATGAAAAAAAAACTGATAAAAACATAAAAATAAACTCCTAAAACTTAAAAAAGGGGGAAAATCATTTCAGAACATGTCGTTTCGCACATGTCGCAAGAACAGCCAACAACAAGCAACCCATTAGCGCTTCACGCAGTCGTAACATATCCGTCTTTTCAACTAGAATTTATCTTATCATTGTTTCAACAAGAAATATTTCACTTAAATTTTGATAAAAAAGATATCTTTTTCTTTATTCTTGATTGCTTTCCATCTTCCAATCATCATAAAAATTTTAAATAAAAAGTAGCAAATAAAGCAGAAAAGAGGAAATTTATGATTGTGTCAATAAAACCACACGTTGGTTAAGTGTCATAAATAATTCTCTCTGCTCAAAACGGCTGAGCAAAATAATGTTATCAAAATTTTTAAAAAAGCCAAGGCAAACCTCAAGCTGCTTAACCCTTTCTAAGGCAGATACGATATTTTGACCACCAACATTGTCAGTAAGATCAACACTGTGAAAATATACTCTACAGATGGCAGATACGATATTTTGACCACCAACATTTTCAGTAATCTCAACACTGAAAAATATATGTGAAAATATATTCTACAGATTATACCAAGTTTACATATATGTATACTTTTGTTGGTGGGAAAAATATTCCCACTGTCTTATAAAGGGTTAATAAAGCTGACTAAAGTCTAACTTAAACTGATTGACTTATTGACCGACAGACAGGCAGGCAGTTAGTCAACTTGAGTAGATTGCTTGACATGACGACAGACAGCGCGATTTAAGCGGCTTGCTCAATTAATGTATCAGTTATTTAGCGCAGAATACATTTCTTTATCATTGCTCTAAAAATGCCTTATTAAGCTATGCATGCGAATCATGTCGTCACTTTCAATTAAAGTCATTAATTTTTTTTTCAAAGCATTATATCTGCCAAGTTATTAGATTCTATACATTCGAAGACCAGGTGCCAATTTCAACACCTTGTTTCAATTCATCCTTACAAAGAACGAGAGAAACGATGTAATTCCTGTTTGTGTGGGACAGAAAGGCGCTCAACTAAGCACATCTTTTTAAAGAAGTAAGTACTGACGATTATTTTGTGTAATATGAGTATATTATATAAGTATGTGTATATATATATATATTCGTATTAAGATGCTTAAGAAGACAACTTAATCAATAAATAACAAAAATTGCGATTTTGATAGCGTTTATGTTATATTAAAATTATTAAGTAAATAAAATGAATCGGTCATTTCATAAACAGCACTAGTCAATTTTTTTTGCAAAAAACGTTGCAAACGCTTCTTTAAAGGTAGATCCATAGTCTGGTGAAATCCACACACTTCTGTGTGCTCATTCTGTGTAGTCTTTTTTTAATTGAATCATGCAATATATGGCATAACTAGTAAGTAATTATCTTCGACTGGACCGAAGTTAAAATTTCCCTACAGCCGTATTTTAGTCTATTCGAAATCTTGAATGTTGTATTATTTTGGTGGCGCCACTTTTATAGGACATGGTTTTTATCCAAATATTTCACATTTGAAATTTTATTTATTAAGGCTTATGGGCTCAATATAAAGTTTAAACAGTAATTCTTTTTGAAATTTTTTAAAGATTTTACTATTATGATGACGTCCTTTTGTATGGGAGGTGGGTAGAAATTTCAGATTTTTTTTAACAAAATGCCAAACATCAAGTGCATAGTTAAGATTTAAACTAATTTGCAAAATTAGAAGCCAGTGTACTAAGTTTTGTTGAATTTATGGAGATTTTACTGGTTTCATAAAAACACTTTGTATGGGAGGGAAAAAATCATTCGATTTTTACAAATTCCATATTCAAAGTGCATATTAAGGGTAGAAGCTTATTTGCAAAATTTAATATCACTAGACTAATTTTTGTGGAATTTAAATAGATTTTACCGTTTCGGTAAAGTCACTATAGGTCTGTTTCCGTACTAACTTCAAGTAAGTGTAATAGATTAGAGAGTGACATTTTGCATGTTATTCTTCTCCTCCGACCTTCAAAAATTTGTACAATATTGCTTTCAAGCAACTTCAAGTTACTTAAATCGAGTACAGAAACAGACCTTATGTATGGCAGGAAGGCGTGGTTTTAATCTGATTAAGCTCCTTTTCGAACTTAATCTGTTTTTTTAATATATAATATATAATTTTTTAATAAATTATGGCTGTTACCGTGATCACAGACGGACATACAGACATGGCTAAATTGACTCAGGAGGTGATGCTGATCAAGAATATACAGTGACGGACAAAACTGTTCACGAATTACTAAAAATATACAAAACGGTTAAAATTTTATTACCTCTTAAATTTATTCAAAATAAGAAAACACAATTGGAACCGTTGTTAATCCAGCAACGAGTGAAAATAAAAAAAAATAAAATAAATTTTGTATTTCATACAAAGTATTAATATATTCCGTGGACTTCATTATATCATTGATTTGTTGCAGTACTCCGACTTATTTGCCACAAAATTATATTCAAAACATCATCACACCCTCTCCAAATTTCAATGTCTAACAAATTGTTTGCTCTTGAAGACCTATATCTGAATCAACCCAAGTCCACATGCGCCCATCTGACCCAACACGGTTTTTTTTAGTTTCATTTGACCATGTTATCTTCATCCAATTAGCAACAGTAAAGTGCTTATATTTTTTTCAAATTCATATCCTTGCTTTCGATTCTTATCAGTTCAAACTGGATTCTTCACTTTTGTTCTAAAAGAACAAAAACCAAAACACATTTATTTAGGCTCCTGTGGATTGTCTTGTCATTGACCTCAACTCTGTGTTCTGGTTTACCTGTAGCTCGTTCTTGTAACTCATAACGATCTCAGTTACCGATCCATGTTACCGATTTGACGTCACTCTGACGTAATTCTCACCTACACTGTTTGTGTAATTATCTGAATCGATTTCTGTTCGATTCATTTGTTCCAAATCGATAGGCTGCCACATGTTTCGACTTCAATTGAATCTTTCAAAAAAGTGTTTGTGTACGTAAAGTGAATCGATAGAACCTCATGTTTTTCTCACTCACTCTGCGGCAAGTGAGAATTCTACCAATTTGTATAAATGACAGTAATGTTGTGTATATATGAAATAACAAGTACTCGCATTTAATGTTCTAAAACGGGTACTTTCGCTTAAGTTCTATTTTTTACTGATTTTCGAGGTTCAAGTTTTTATTTTTCAATTTAAATAGGAAAAATAAAAATAAAATAAGGAAATTTAAGAAAAAAAATATTTGTAAGAGCAATCAACATCACTTATTGTCAAACTATTTTCATTAATAATATTCGGTTATTTCCGCAAAGGTTATAACACATCAATATTACATAACTAATTTACTTAAATCTCAAATAATCACTTTTTAATATCAAGACCATCGCCTTTTTATTATAAAATTTTAGCGCATATAAAATAAAATATATGCAAGTAGACAGCTACTTGTCATTTGACTCAATTTCGCAGCGTTTCTTCTCGATTTGTGTTCTTTTTCATCACGGACCAAATTTTTACCGATTTCAATTTACATAAATATAAGTTGTCGCGAAATCGGTAACTAGGGATCGATTTTCTTCCAGTTTGTCTAAAAGATATTCCAATTTTCATATCAATACTTCAATACTAAGTTTGCAAAACTGATTTTTTTGTTTTTCCCATGTTTGATGGTGCCGATTTCCTAATTATTATCTAATAATTGATAGTTTTATTTTTTTTTAATCAAATTCTTTAAAGCACATTTAAAGAATTTCACTAAATTTTTGTCAGAATAGTCTCCAAAATATCTTTGAATTGTTAATAAGCCTTTCAGTGGACAAAACTATTCACATGAACGTCTTTTCTTTTAACTTGCCAAAAATATGGAAAAGAACTGTTACTTTAAAAAAAGTTTGCCATCAGATAGTAAATATATAACATGATCGTTAAAAAACGAAAAGGGTTGCCCAACGTACATAACATAGCATGAAATTTCTAAAACGATGAATTTCATTACTTCCGTGAACAGTTTTTTCCGTTACTGTATATATTTTTCTATACCTGCCTCGCCTCTTTCTGTGCTTAACAAACGGAGTAACAAAGTGAATATATCCATTACGCATTTTTATATGCGTGGGGTATAAAACATTACATAGCATTGGTCAATAAAAAACTACAAAAAATGGTTTAACTTTTTAAAAAATTTATAAAAAAACGATTGGTTTAAATAAAATTACTGTAGAAAGCAAAAAAACATGAATACTATTTAGAGTGATCATTGTTAGAATAATCTGAAGGGGAGGCATAAAGAAGCACAAATAAAATATCTTATAAGAAATTATTAGATTATTCTATAGAGGACTACAGAATCATAATTAATATACAAAAAACGGTATATTAAATTTTGGATATTCTAAAAAGATAAAATAACTATTTTTAATACAAGTTCTTAATTTTGTTTATATTTTTCATAAATACCACTCATGGATTATAATTTCCACAGAAGTTTAAAAAAAAAATTTCTAATAAATTTTGTCTTTGGTTGCTAAGAGGGCAGTCCCTGCTCAAGCTTTAGAGATAGGAAGTGGTAAATGGACACATGGTGCAAGCAATTATTTCTTAAGTACAGTGTAGTTCTGGCCTCCAACGCCTATACAAGGTTGTTCAATAAGTTTCTTAAATCACACATAGATGGCGGTACTACGTCTGGCATATTTTTTTTTTTTTTTAAATGGAACTGCATTCTCATAAACACGTATAGTGTCATGTAGATCGGGCAACTTGAACGTTAAAAGTAGACGTATTACAGTGTTTTTTTAATATGGAAGAAATCAAGTATCGTGCAGTAATTGAATTTTAATTTTTGAAGGGTGTACAACCAAAATATATTTATAAACAATTATTAGTAGTGTATAAGGACTCTACACCTTCACTTGCAACAGTGTACAACTGGGTTGCTGTGTTTAAATGCGGAAAACGATCCAAGTAAAGGACGTCCAGAAAGTACATCAACACCAGAAATCTGGGAAGAATTGCAGGCTATCTTTTTGGAAGATCGTCTATTGACTGAGAGAGATTAAGTAGAAGCCGTAGACATCTCAATTAGCAGTGTGAGTCATATTTTAAGTGAATTTTTGAGTTTAAAAAGGTGCGCACAATGGATGCCGCATTCGCTAATATGTAACAAAAACTTATTCGAATGAGACTTTCTCAGCAACATTTGGATCGATTTCAAAAGGATAAAAATTATGTTATACGTCAATTTATCACTACGGATGAGACTTGATCTCATTGGATCATTATCTTATATCAAAATAAGAAGCTAAATAATGATGTGAACCCGGTACTTCGGCTCCTAAGCGAGCTCATTTTCAAAAATCTTCAGAGAAGGTTATGGCATCAGTTTTTTGGGATGCAAAAGGGATTTTTTTAGTGGACTATCTCCAAACTAGAAAATAAATTAATTCTGAATATTCATACATCTTTTTGGATCAGAACGACGCAAAAATTCGTGAAAAACGACCACGTTTGCAGAAGAAAAAAGTAATTTTTAAAAGTAATCAGTTAAATTGTGAATTAAAGTACGAATTGTTGGAACATCCACCCTTTACGCCAGATCTAGGTCACTCTGGACTTCTGGCTGTTCTCAACATCTCAAAAAATGCATACGTGGAACACGATTATCATCAATCGAAGAAGTGATAGCAGTGACAGAAGAGTATTTTGGAGACCTTTCAAAAGACCGAATAATGAAAAGCATTTCAAGCCATAATATTACGTTTTTTATTTCTATTCTAGAAATTTATTAAACAAACTTGTATACAATTCTGGATAACATTTGTTCGGTTATGGCCGCTAAAACACTGATGACATCTACCTTACACAATAAACGACGATGGAAATAGATATGCTACAGTTCTGCATTACAATGTTATCACCAATGTCATTTTTTTCTGCAGCTTCTAAAACATTTCCTAGTTATTTAGAACATCCATTTATGTGTCCTTAATTCCAAATATTTAAAATTTTTAGGTAATTTTTAGCGATTTTTAAGTTATTTTATTGTAATTTTTGGATATTTTTAATTTTCAGATAATTTTTCGGTTTTTAGGTAATTTTTGTGTAATTTTAAAATAATTTTTTTCGTTTTTTTTAATAAAAAAATGCAAATTTTTAAACATTCAAATGCGCGTGGTGAAACTGGCGAAAGGGTTGTAGAAAGATGAAACAAGTGTTAGATAAAAGCTTAGGATATTCTAGTTTTTATTAACTCTATTTTTATGCTCTATTGCTGAAATATTAGGTGGTAAAAATCTTAATACTATGAAATTAGAAGAGGAACTTACATCCGATGACTTATCTTCTTTTAAACATGTTCCTCTCGTCAGTGCAGAAACAGAAAGAAGTTTTCTGTTTACAGAAACATTTTGCCAGACAATCGACGTTCCTTCACATTTAATAACTTAAAAATGTAATGAACCCTGTAAAGTATGTACTGTAAATGTACTGTAAAGCTATGTATACAAATTATATAAAATACATTTTTAGTTAAGTAATGTTTTATTTTTAAAGCTATATTTTTTTGTTTATTTTTGATGTAATTGTTTGCATTTTTGTTGTAAGTTTTGACAGTTTTTAGGTCATTTTCTGCAGTTTTTAGGTATTTTTTTTTAATTTTTTAGGTCATTCTTTCAGTTGTTTATGTCATCAAAATCCGAGCCCTGGTTATCACCAAAAAATTTTACAAGCGGAAAACATCGAAAAAACACACCAAAAATAAAGACATGAAAGTCAATGACTCAGCAAATAATTCTCTCAAGAATTATTACGATTGAATAAACGGGGTTATTACCTTTTTCGTTAGCATTTCAGAATTAATGGTTAATAAAAACTAAGTTATTTTTTAAATAAAACTTTGTTCTGTTTCTAACATAAATATTAATAATTTTCACAAATACTCTTCACTGCACAACTTCCTGTTAGAGAACTAGTTATCGCTACGCAGACGAATAAAGTCAAAATGCTGTCTTAACAAAAAAAAGCTATCAACACAAATCGGATTTTGTCACATCCCGCTTAACATTCTGCATTTCAATGTCATCACAGACAAATTTTTACGTTTCTTGATAACATGAACATTAACAGTTAGGTTCAATAACATACAGTTCTAAGTTCAAAAAGCATTTGAAAATGTCGAATAATCCGACTCGAAGTTGCTGGTTTCCCGAATAACATGAAAAAATTTTCAAAGGAAACCGCAAAAATCTAAAACTTACAAAAAAAAAACCGGCTTCTTCAATAATCTGAAACAGGTACTATCAACTCTAATTTGCATACAATTTTAATTAAAAACAATTTCATTTTAACATTTACAGAAAATATAAATTTCGATGTATTTTGTAGGTATGATCTTACTTGGGCCGAATTTTGATAAAAATATTTAATTAAAATGTGTGATAGTAAAACTTAAATATACATTTTATTTTAATGTATAAACTATAACGAGCTCCTTCCGATGAACATAAAAATAAAAATTTAAAAGGCAAAACCATCAGAAATAAGTAAAAACTATTGTTTCCAGTAGAGAAAGTAGTCATTACAGACTATTTCTGCATTGATAATGCAATAATAGAAAGTTTTTCCCTCTGGACTACAAAATTTAATAAAAAGGCCATTTCTTTTAATATGGGAGTGTCAGTAAATTATAACCTTCGCTTACATCAAATAACCGCTGTAAGCGAGACCATAACTAGTAACATTACACTGAACTATTTTTCAAAATAGTAATAATAAGAAATTCTTAAAAATAATTATTTCTATTTTATAAATTTTCAAGGTAAATTGCTGTAAATTTGGCATGCTTATAAATGTTATCTATCAACAAAAGTATATCATTTAAATACATTTATATTTAACTTTAAATTTACCAATTAAGATATTGAAACAAGGTCTCTCCCGTCCTCGACTGTCGATGTTCCTACGCACCACATCAGTTACTATCAGATAGTGGCATCATTAACTTTTAAATACAAAAATACTCAAAATACAAAACAAAAATTAACTTTCTTCATTATTTGGTATATGGAGATTAGGTGCCTTTCATACAAACCTCATTCTCGTACAACATGTAAGAGAAGCGGTTGAAAAAGTATACTGCGTTGCAGAGGCGTTCTTAGAGGGGGACGGGGGGTGACATCATTTTAGCAGTGACACCATTCGGGTTTTTTTTTAATTTTGAAAGTAATAAAATCGTTGAAATAATTAAATTCTATACAATTTTCTCAAAAGCTCATTCAAAATTTAATTCCTATTTATTGTTTCTTATCAATGTCTGAAATTATTCGATGTCACAATATCAAATAGAAAAGTTGAAGTCAAGGAAGTATTAAGCACTTTTAGCGGTTTTAGAGAAGCTTAAAAATTATGGACTAGATATCATGATGTGCCGAGCTCAGTGCTACGACAATTCAGCTACCATGGCTCGTTTATATGGTGTTGTACAAGCCATCATAAAAAGTAAGAACCTCAATGCTGTTTTCAATGGATGCGTAAGCCATTCTATAAATTTATGTGGTGTCCACGCATGTGTTACTTTTTTTAAAACTGTAGAATGGTTATTTTCATTTCTTGCTGGTATTATTTCAATAAATAATGCTGAAATTTCATTAAAAAGGCACACACAAACACGATCGAGTGCTCATTATAATGCAATCAACCCACTTAAAGAAAATTTCGTGAAAGCTTAGATACTCGAAGTACTAAGAAGCTTAGATACTTCCACTGCATTCTCTTATTCTAGGCTGATGTCTAAAAATAAACTGACGCAACACAAATTTACCTGTAAAAAAACGATTGACTCTTGAAAAAGTTTTGATTAAAACAAATGCTTTTGTCCAATTTCTGCAGGATAAACGAAGAAATACAGTTACAAATGCTTTAGAGCATGCACGATAAACACCTTGTGATCTGAGCATTAATATAGAATGAAGAGTAAGGTACAAAAAGAGGATGGCAGGAGAAATTTCAAGAGATGATGTCTTGACCCTTCCCGAAGAAATCGGAAGAGTTCTGAATGAATGTGTCGACCGCTTTCAGACAGAACTTAAAGCAAGAACGATGTCTTTTTATCACATTGCCAAAACTTTTGCAGTTATAAAATCAAAAAATTTACTGCTAGAAAAATATGATGAATATATATATATGGTAACTGCACAAAATTTGACAACAGCTTTTAACGAAATCTCAAGAAATGAGCTTATTGTTGAAATTCTGAGGCTACAAAGGCACATAAAAGCAGCAAAAAGTGATTTTAAAAATGCCAAGGAAATGCTAGCCTTTATTGTCGTGTGGGATTTTTTGGAAACACTGCCAAATATTTAGCCTTAAAACTGTTCTTAACAATTTGTGTGTCGGTGGCTTAATGCGAGAGAATTTTTTCTAAGCTGAAGTTAGTAAAAAATTATTTAAGATCAACTATGGGACAGGCAAGAGTTTCAGACCTTGCTCTATTATCGATTGAAAACAAATTAGCAAATACAATTAATTTTGACGATGTTATATCTAATTTTGCTGCTCTAAAAGTAAGAAAAGTAAATTTTTAAGATTCTAATTTTTGAAGGTTTCCAAATGTAGTTTTTACTTATTTTTGTTACTTATGTACAGGGTCCGCCATCTAACGTTTTTTTTTTCAACTAGTGCTTATTTCGTGAATGGTAACACTTAGCTCATGTCTGATTTTACAGATAATTAGTTTTATCTTCCGCTGAATTAATATGGTTGTGCATACGCTTGAACAACGCTGGGAAATATTGCGACATTACTTTGAAAATCATGGTAATGTTGCAAAATGTGTGCGAAAGAAGAGAAGCACCGTCAGCTCCGTATGTTCGTTATCTTGTGAAAAAAGTGAAAGAAACTGGCATCCTCATCGATAAACCAAAGCGTGAAAAGCCAAAAGCAGTGCGTACACCCGAGAATATTGCTGCTGTGGCAGAAAGTGTGCGTGAAGCGCCATCAACATCAACTCACCGTCGTTCTCAACAATTGAATATTTCGGAGACATCATTGAGACAAATTTTGCATAAAGACCTTGGTATGACGCCATACAAAGTCCAATTGGCTTACGAGTTGAAGCCAACTGACCATCCAATGCGTTTTCGCTTCGCTAAGTGGGCCTGCGATCGACTTACAGAAGATGCCGATTTTGCCAAAAAAATCATCTTTTCAGATGAAGCTCATTTTGATCTTGGCGGGTATGTAAACAAGCAAAATTGTCGCATTTGGGGCACAGAAAACCCACACGCATACATTGAAAAGCCGCTGCACCCAAAACGAGTCATTGTTTGTGCGGATTTTGTCCAGAGGCATAATTGGGCCATTTTTCTTCGAAAATGAGCAAGAAGTGGCCGTTAGAGTCAATGGCGATCGTTATCGGGCCATGTTGAACGAATTTTTGTTCACAAAAATTGAAGAGGAGGATATTGAAGAGGAGGAGGATTGACACTGTTGGACTATTATTTGTGGGGTGCCCTCAAAGATAAGTGTTACGCCGACAAGCCAGAGACAATTGACGCTTTAAAGGACAATATTCGTGAAGCCATTGGTGAAATACAGCAGCACACAATCGATAATGTGCTTAAAGATAATTATTTTTTGAGTGTTTTTTGTAGGGGTTACACCACTGGTTTCCGCCCCGGGTGTCTCCAAGCCTAAGAACGCTAGTGCTGCGTTGTTACTCCAACCATAAGAATAATTGGGTTTATTATAACTAATGTTACATTTATGTAATAATACCTATTCAATTTTTTGTAAGTTCTTGTGGATTTTTAAATATACATATGAATTTTTAACAAGACCTTTTGTAAAATTAATTGTATTTAAAAACTATTTTTGATATTTTTATATAAATAAATGTATATGTAAATATGTGGTACACTTTGTTATTGAAAAAGTTCATTAATATTGAGACTTTTACACCAGCATAAGGTATTAAATACTCCAAAAGAATCTTTTTTAATTCAAAACTTTGTTAATTAACTAAATTTACTTTAATATACCACTAATAAAAACTTTTCTTTCTTTCCTTCTAGATCTTTTATTGTGCCCGCAGAAAAACTTTCTTGAGTGCCGTACTTGTCTCATATAATCGGAGTTTTAAAAAAAAATTATTTTAGTTTCAGTTCTATCTCAAATTTGTAAAAATAGCCGTAAAATTTTCAAAAACAAACACGCATAAATGTGACTAAAATTTTACTACACATAAAAAAAAAGAATCGAAAAAGTATTATTTTGTCCAACAAAACAAATATTTTCTTTTATTTTAATAACAAGCCACTAACAAAAATAATCAAATGAGTTCTGTTTAATTGGACAAAATTAGTTCATCTGATGATAATACAAATCAGTTTAGCACAAATTTTATAGAAAATCCAATTAGCAGCCAAACACTAATCAACACTCAAACATTTGGAACAATACTAATAAGCAGAGAAAACACACTAACGAACGATTTTATTCACTGTTAAAATGAAATAACAATTAAATTTTTATATATTTTATAAAAATTCTTCATATACATACAATAAATATTATTATTATGAGTAATTATGACATACTCATATTCACTTGCATGTCAATTTATGAATTAAATTGAAAATTTTTTATATACATAGGTACATACATATATATTTAAAATATAAGAGTTGTGATCATTGATTAAGCAATTTTTAAATCTAATTTTTAATTTTATATAGATTTTAGAAAAAAAACAATAAAAAAAAACTGCGTATATATATATTAGAATTAACGTGAAATTGTTTGAGTTCAAACAAAAAACTGCAAAATTTTGCGCATTTAGCTTTAAGTTTAGCTTGCATTTAGTTCTTAGTTTTATGATTTAGCAAAAATTTAACAATTTTAAAATTTTACATTATAGGTACGTTTTTAATTCTTAGCAATATTTTATTGAAAGTATTTAAAAACAGCAAAAATAAAAACATCAAAAAATTTTAAAAAATAAATCTCTCCTTTCTGTCACATAAATTTAACAATTTAATTGCGCTAATGATAAATCATCATTTTATTTATCTTACTCTTAAGCAAAATAATGAACTAAAACTGAAGACTCAAAAGCAAACAATAAAACAATTGAAATGATTTACTGCTTATAATTAAATTTTACAAATGTAAGTTAGCTAGAAATGAAATGTTTACCAACATACATATAAATATACATATATCAATTATAAAAACAAGCATTTTTTGACAAATATACATGCCTCTTTCAAGTTCATATATATATGTGTATTTATTTTAAAATATTTATACATTTATATTAACATATATTTTTGTAAAACTTATAAATGCTGCTATTTTTGTAAAAATAAGCCTAAATAATTATTGAATTTATATTTAAATGACGAACTTTTTTTTTAATAAAGAAGAACAACTGAAAATTCAAAATAAACATTAAAAACTAAACTTCTATTCATACACCCTGATAAAATAAGTTTTTCCAATAGCATTTATCATGTTATACATATATCGAGCCATAACCGATAAAAAGATGTAACCAACACGAAATCCGAAATTCACTTTTAGTAATAAAAAGCCCATCTATTTCCAAAATTTCAGATCTCTAAGTTAAACCGTTCTTAAGTTATATCCATCACAAAAATTGAGTTTACATGTACTGCTTAAAAAATTGATTCTCCTGTAAAGTTTTGTTTTTGTTGGTTACACTTTTTTTGCGGTTATGGCTCGATATGATAACAAGTTTCATTTAATCATACATTTAATTTAAAAAAAATTGTCAGAGAAGTAAGAGAAAAATTATATTCGGTTAGTAAGGTGATTTGAAACAATTTCGTTTGTGAATGAACCTAGTTACATTATTTAAAGAAAATGTAATCAGAACTTCTTAAATCAAAACACAAAAAAGATTATTTTTTTCGACGCTCTGTTATAAAATACAGACTCGTATTAACAAAACAATCTTACAATACTAAATGCAAAAGCAGTACAAGATTCAAATTTCCAGTTTAGGGAATACTTGAAGAATAGCGACAACTCTAATTATAATTTTTTTTTCGAATTTTATGGTTTTTTACCTCAAAATCTAAACTCAAATCCAAAATTTTAGGTCGCTTTCAATAATTCAGAAGTTATAGGGGTCCAATGTTGAAAAAATGGGTCTAAATCCGCAATGGAATAATCCGCAAAAGAAAAATAAATAAAAATAGAGTTGCCGTTATTCTTCAAATGCTTATGGATGGCAACATTTTTCTTGACCAGGTGGTAAAGATGGTTTTGAACTTAACTTATTTCATGATGCGGAGAATTTTGTTGGCTTTAATGAAACGCACTTAAGCAACACTATTTTAAATCACAAAGAATGATAACGATATTGAAATCATTTCTGTCCATTAACTTGAATCAGTGACTTGACTTCATCAATAGACAGATTCCATCCTGATGGAACAGTTCTTCTGTAGAGGAGAATTAATTCGTAACTATCTTTTCCAGGAACGTGTATTCGACCAATATGGATACATTTTTATATGAGACTAAAAAGAGAAAAGACTTCAGCCTTTTTGACGTAGAATTACGTCTTACGGCGTGGTTTGTATGAGGGTCATTTTCACAAATTTTTTAAGCACATTTAAGTATGTTAGTTGACACTTTAGGGTATACCTACATCCTTTAATATTCATCGTAGAAGGAAAGAATGTATACCAAAATATTAGTTAGAGTACGAATGAAATGAATATCTAACTTTGGATTTTTTAACTTCTGTAATAAAATCTTAAAATAGCAAAATCTAAGAAGAAAAAATTCATATATTCGTATAAAAAAAGTTATACACCAAGCTGCTTCAGCAACTGTTTATGCTTTTGTTATTTTTGTTGTTACGGTTGTTGTTGTTGCGTTTGTTTTTGTGGTTCGCAATCATGTCGTTTTTTTTGTGCTGCTTTTGTTGTTGTTGTTATTAATATGTATGTAAAATGCACATATATTTATACTCTCCAGTTGTTCTTGTCGTTTGTTATTGGTTTTGTTTTTCAGCACGATAAATACAATAGATGCGTGTATCTACAGAGCCAGTAAGTATTACTTTTACACAGATTTGCGCATGCGTTGTGCTTTGAAAATTCTATTTATTTTACAAATATCATAATAAACTCGACTTAAATTTTTATGCATTATATTTCTTCCATATTAAAAATATATTTTGTTAACTAAAATTTAAATTTTAAATTACTTTTTAATTATACATATATATGCTCCTTACTATAGGAAAAATAAATAAGTAATTAATATTTTCCAAAATATTTATTTCCATTTATTTAACGTAACTTTCAATTACATTTAAGTTAATCCAACATAAAAAAGAACAAGAACAATAAATTCATCACTAAAAATATCAAACGAAAAATTACACAGTACAACACAAAAATTCCAAACAAAAAATCACTTATCCCAGCCGAAAGTACTCGATGAGAGGAGAAAAGTAATTTCTGGATTTTGCTAGATTGGTTGCCGTTAGTTTTTTATGAGCCTCTATAGTTTTTTCGCCAAATTCGATTTTGAGCACTTTTTTGCAATTTTCTTCTATTTTTCGCATGGCCATAGTTCGAAAAATGCTTTGAATTTTTTTTGCAGTCTTCAGCAAAGTTGTAGCTCTTGACTCGGCCAACAAAAATGCTGAATATATTAAGTCGGAAAAATTTCATCTTCATGCTCAAAACCCCAAAAATGTCGAAAAAATTACCACTTTTTTCACCGATTTTTTCTGTTTTTCGACTACAGCTCTTGAACCATTGAAAATTTTACCAAATAATCAAGGGGAGAAATGTTGCCTATAAAATTATGAACAACTTTTTAGTACATATCAACTTCATACGACCACTCCTTGATACGGATTTGGCCATACAAATGTGATTAATTTTCATTTTTTTTTTTTATTTTATTATTTTTATTGAGCAAAAGTTTAAAAAAGGCACATGTATTATTTTTTTTTTTTTTTGCAATTTAGTATTGAATTTTCTGATTAAAGTGAAAAACATGAAAATATATGAAAGATTATGAAAAAAAGTATAAAAAAAGACATCAAACGGGTATTAATTTGTATTTTTTTTTTTTTAATCAGTATCGTCGATGTCCATTTGGGCTGTCTGGCGCGAAGTTGATGATTTGACAGTTGACGTTCCAGAAGTGGAAGGCCGAGATTTCTTTGCAGCTGGTTCGCTTGATTCGTCATCTGATTCTGAGTTTAAAATAGCCACGGCGATATCCTCTGCGTCATTTCCAGTTTGTGGAGTGAATAACGGTATATCTTCTTCTGTATGTCCTTCTTTATCATCCTCCGTCAACTCGTGCTCGAATTGTGATATCTTTTGAGACCACCAGCATACTTCAGCAATCATTGCGTCGATTTTCTTACCTTTGAAACGTCTTTCCATCGGCATGGTTACCTGGTGGAATCGTTCACCCTGCTCGTCTGATTCTGTGGGCAGTTGTTTCAGGAACACGTCCAGATGATGGTGCATAAAATGGAGTTTTAATGTCATCGATGCATGAATGGAATCAAAGGCAGTGATCATATTCTTCACCAATTGCGTTGCTTTCTCATTGTCCACGCGGTTTTTACCCAAAACATATTGAATAACTGCTTTTATTGCAATCCAAGCCTCAAGTTTTTTGGCAGACAATACTTGCGTGAAAGCTTCACTTTTAATGAGTTTGCGGATGTCTGGTCCATTTAACACACCTGTATAAAAAATGAGAAACAGCAACAAGTAACATACATAAAAAACAGTGCGAATATAGCGAAGTGAATCAACATTAATGCTAAAAAATTAAATACAATACCTGCAGAAATTTTATCATTGCTTAGTTTCGGAAATATTCCTTTCAAACAATCGAAAATCTGATCGTTACCTTTGACGGCCACTTCGATAAACTTTTTCACGATGCCCAATTTTATATGTAGTGGTGGTAGCAAAATATTATCAATATTCTCAATTAACGGTGTGTTGAACAAATTCAAATGCTTTTGATTCTTCAGATCTCTTTTCACCCAATGTGTGGCCTTATAGTGGTCATGTTTGTACCGCGAATCCCATGTGCAGTAGAAGCAGAAGAATTTAGGGAAGCCGCCTTTTTCAATAACACCTTGCAAAATATTTACTACTTTTAAGTCGCAGCAAATTTTCCAGTTATGCTGCGTATATTTGATTTTGTCCAATATATCTGCCATGACTTCATAACATTCCTTCATATTCGTTCCGAATGCCAACGGGATGGATGGCATTTTATTTGTAACATGTAATAATACAGCCTTCAAACTTGACGTGGAGCCATCTATAAATAATCTCCAGTCGGCAGCATTATATTCCATACCCATTTTGTTCACTAAGGCTTTTATGTCGTTGCAATATGTGAACGTATTCAAATCATTGACGTTGTATAGTTTTTGGAACTCAGTTTGGCGTTTACGGTAACCGCTGGCGATAACGTTTTTCTGTGTCAGATTTCTGCGCTTCATAAATTTAGTGAAAAATTCGGCATCACGCTGCGAAAAACGAAATTTGGCCACGAGGAAATCGATTTCTTCTTGTGCTAGTGGCTTTGATGCATCATCTGCGATTTCAGGGAAAAAATCCGGATCTAAGTCACCATAGTTGGTGTTTCCCCTTTCTGATGTCATCATTGATAGCATACTCGGACTCGGTGGTTTTGGTACTTCGGCATCATCTTACTTACTTACTTACTTAGTTGGCGCTACAACCGTATGTCGGTCTTGGCCTCATCTAAGAATTTGCGCCAGCCATTTCTGTCTTTCGCTTGCTGGCGCCAGTTGGAAATTCCAAGCTTCGTCAGGTTGTCCTCTACTTGGTCTTTCCAACGAAGATGCGGTCGTCCTCTTCTGCGTTGACCGCCGCTGGGTACCGAATCGAATGTTTTCTTCACTGGAGCATCGTCTTTCATGCGCTGAACATGACCAAGCCAGCGAAGCCGCTCGATTTTAATGCGCTTGACTATGTCGATGTCAGCGTACAGCTCATACAGTTCATCATTCCACCGTATTCGGTACTCGCCATTGACGCAGATTGGTCCGTAGATCTTACGAAGAATCTTTCTCTCGAATGCTCCTAAAGTCTTTTCATCTAAACTGCTCAGCGTCCAGGTTTGTGATGCGTAAAGTAGGACGGGCATGATGAGCGATTTATAGAGCGTGATTTTCGTTCGTCGAGAGAGGGCTCTGCTTCTCAATTGCCTACTGAGCCCAAAGTAACACCTGTTGGCAAGAGTTATTCTTCGTTTGATCTCAATGCTGATGTCGTTGGTCGAATTAATGCTGGATCCCAGATAAACGAAGTTCTTCACAACCTCGAAGGAGGTATTGTCAACGGTAACGTGGTTTCCAAGACGCTGGGACTGTTTGTTTGTTGACACTAAGTATTTCGTCTTATCTGCATTCACTGACAGACCCATTCGACTTGACTCTCTTTCTAATCTGGAAAATGCTGCACTGACTTCGCGCGTATTATGGCCAATGATATCTATGTCATCAGCATACGCAAGCAGCATAACACTCTTGAAGAATATTGTGCCACTACGTCTCAGATCAGCAGCTCGGATGATCTTTTCCATCATTAGGTTGAAAAAGTCGCACGATAAGGAATCACCTTGTCTGAAACCTCGTTTGGTAATAAATGGTGGGGAGAGGTCCTTCCCGATTTTAACTGCGCTGCTGGTGTTGCTCAGTGTCATCCTGCAGAGTCGTATTAGTTTTGCAGGAATACCAAATTCAGACATGGTGGAGTACAGGTGCTTCCTTATTGGGCTGTCGAAGGCGGCTTTGTAGTCGACAAAAAGATGGTGGGTGTCGACTTGTTTTTCTTGAGTCTTCTCCAAGATTTGTCGTAGCGTGAAAATCTGATCGATGGTGGACTTTCCAGGTCTGAAGCCACACTGATAAGGTCCGATCAGTTCGTTTACAATGGGCTTCAATCTTTCACATAAAACGCTCGACAGGACCTTATATGCGATATTAAGAAGGCTTATCCCACGGTAATTGGCACAGATAGTGGGATCGCCTTTCTTGTGGATTGGGCAGAGCACACTGAGATTCCAATCGTTCGGAATGCATTCTTCCGACCATATTCTGCATAGAAGCTCGTGAATGCATTTAAGTAGAGCTTCGCCTCCGTTCTTAAACAACTCAGCAGGTAAGCCATCAGCTCCCGCGGCTTTGTTATTTTTAAGCCGAGCTATAGCTGTCAATTGGGGTTTCCGGAATATCATCTCTATTGGCGGGATTGTTGTCAGCGTCGCCATTTAGAAGCTTAGAGAAGTGTTCCCTCCATAACGTCAGTGTACTCTGGACATCTGTCACTAGATTCCCGTTTTCATCCTTGCAGGAAGAGGCCCCGGTTTTAAAACCATCGGCAAGGCGTCTTATTTTTTCGAAAAATTTTCGGGCCTCATTCCTGTCACCATACATCTCAATCTTCTCCTGCTCGCGCTTTTCTGCCTCTCTTTTTTTCCGCCTGAAAATATGTCTCTCTTCCCTCCTCTTTTCTTTGTATCGCTCCTTAGCAGCGCGCGTTACAACCGACTGCAGGGTGGCTTTGTAGGCGGCGTCTTTCTCTGCAGTGGCGTCGCGACACTCCTGGTCGTACCACTGGTTTCGGCTAGGGCGTTGGTAGCCAATCACCTCTTCAGCAGCCGCACGCATGGAGTTGGAAATGTGAGTCCACTGCGCGCATATATCATCGATTGGAGGAGTGCTTTGAAGCAGGAGTGAGAGTCGAGTGGCGGAAGCATTGGCTGTCTGTTTTGATTGCAGCTTGTCGACGTCTAGCTTTCTCTGTGTAGGGTTGCGTTTATTCTTAGCTGCGCATAGACGTGTACGGATCTTGGCTGCAACAAGATAGTGATCCGAGTCAATGTTTGCACCACGGATCGTGCGTACATCCAATACACTGGAAGAGTGCCTTCCGTCGATCAAAACGTGATCAATTTGATTCTTGGTTTTTTGATCAGGGGACATCCAGGTGGCTTTATGAATATTGAGATGCTTGAATCTAGTGCTACTTACGACCATGTTTCGTGCTGCGGCGAAGTCAATCAGCCTCATTCCGTTATCGGAGGTGTTGTCGTGGAGGCTGAACTTTCCGACTGTTGGACCAAAAATATTTTCCTTGCCCACCTTAGCGTTGAAGTCACCAAGCACGATTTTTACGTCGTGACGGGGGCAGCGCTCGTTACCTTCGGCATCATCGGTATTGGTAATTTAGCGGAGTCAGTGGCATTATATACTTTTGCTCTGCGTTTTTTTCTATTAATTTCTTTGGTAAAATTTACGCAAGCGTAGCACTTGTCTGGGTCATGTACCCCGGACGTATTACAGCACTGGCTTGACATACCGTAAACATAAATCTTTGATGCAACCACCCCAAGAGATTGCCATAACATAATGAACACACCGTATTTGGCGTATGTTCGTCGCCACTTGTATCCTCTTCACCGAAATAAAGTTTATATGCGAGTTTAAAATTATTAGAAAATAAATTTTTTCGTTCTTGTTTTCCATGTTTTGGCTCTAGTTTACCACAAACGTAACAGAAACTATCTAATTTCGAGCATCTTTCCATTTTCAATCACTCACTTCATTCACTTATATAAAAAAAGTAGAATGACAAAAATTTACCATTGCATCTGTTGATTTCAAGTGTAAAACCACAACCAACTTCGCGCGTCACAGCTGATTGTCACCACTGCTGTAAATGAGGTCAACCAGGGTTGATCTTACACAATAGTGATGCCAAGTCGTGTCATGGAGTTATGTGGGTTAACTTATATAAATTTACTTTGTTCTTTCATAAAAAAAACAACAACAACGATTTTGACAAATACGCATTTATTTTGTTGTTTCGTATATAAAAAACGAAAATAAAAAAAAGCGCAAAAATGTTTGTCAAAGTGTGGTCATATGAAGTTGGTATGTACTAGAACGTTGTTCATAATTTTATAGGGTACATTTCTCCCCTTGATTGTTTGGTAAAATTTTCAATAGTTCAAGAGCTGTAGTCGAAAAACAGAAAAAATCGGTGAAAAAAGTGGTAATTTTTTCGACATTTTTGGGGTTTTGAGCATGAAGATGAAATTTTTCCGACTTAATATATTCAGCATTTTTGTTGGCCGAGTCAAGAGCTACAACTTTGCTCAAGACTGCAAAAAAAAATTCACAGCATTTTTCGAACTATGGCCATGCGAAAAATAGAAGAAAATTGCAAAAAAGTGCTCAAATTTGACGAATTTGGCGAAAAAAATATAGAGGCTCATAAAAAACTAACGGCAACTAATCTAGCAAAATCCAGAAATTACTTTTCTCCTCTCATCGAGTACTTTCGGCTGGGATAAGTGATTTTTTGTTTGGAGTCAAAAAGTTGAATATTGCATCACAGTGTTATTATATAAAACAAATTTGTTTTTAAATAATTTTTATTTATAAGATGAAATGCGTTAAAATGGTTTTGAAAAAAATAAATAAAAAAACAGAATTTTCTCTATTACTGTATAAAAAGGAAGTCTACGTATTAAAAAAAATGGAAAAAATAATTTATTTTAATTGAGCGATAAAATATTTTAATTGAGCGGTAAAATATAAGCGACTTTGCATGTAGATATTTTATTATATAGTGGTTCTATGAAATTTTTTCTAAGATGAGTCGGCAATATGCATTTGTTTGAGAATATCTAGTTCTTTAAAAAGTTTTAAACTGAAAGCAGAATATACTTTGTTGAACTATTGTAAGATGTTAAATCCTTTGAGTCATAGTGCAGTCACCTTTTAACTATAAATTTTAATAAGTTTGCTTTAACCAAATGGGTTAAGGTCTGTATAAAGGTTGCTGATTACTACTCGTAGAAGGATTTTCGAATACGAATATCAGATTTTTCAAAATTCGAAAGAATTAAAAAGTTTTGAGGTCTTTCATTTCAATTCTGAAAATAATTTTGAGAAGGAAAAAGATGATAATTTTAACAAATCATTTACTTTTGTCATATTTATTTTCTTAAATCAACATTTTTATTCAAATATGTATACTCCTGGTCAATTCCAGATATTTTAAAAGTAAGCAGATTATCACAAGATTTTTGTAAAGTTTTTCAGGTACCATCGTTCTTAACACAGACCAGCCAGGTCTTAATTTTTCTAGCATTCTTAATACTTTTCTAATTTTTTTGTTTTTGAAAAATCTAAGAATTTGTAGGTAAATTAAACAAATCACTGGAATTTTTTGTATTTGTACAAAGTGGTAAAGTCACTTTTGCAAAATCAACAACATATAAATCATTTCAGCTGCACTTAAAATCTTTAATTGGTGATTTCTTAGCCATCCGCTTCCCACGCTTTGTTTGGAAAAACTTTCAAGAGCTAAAATTTTTATTGCTTTTATTTCTACTCATTTGTATACATAACTGGCTTGATTTACAAGCTGTTGTGATGCAATTTTGTGACGTTCCCAGCTACAGTTTTTAATGAAAATTTTACGCTTGATTGGTTGCAAATTTCAACAAAAACATTGAATGAACTGCCAAAATAGCCTGTTTTGTCGTAATTTGTTTTGTTTCTCACTTTTAATTTTATTTATACCATTTTCAGTTCGAATCTAAGATAACAAATTTTTTTTTTTCCTCTTTTTATTTCCAAAAATGACTCTATTGTATCTTAGAGTGTTTGTTTTTATTTTATAAGCGCTATAAATAAATCTCAACTAAATGAAATTATTAGATTTTTCTAATATCTAGCCAACACCTTTTCTTGAAGTCAATCAATTTGACACTTGGTTGTAATTTGCATAGGCATGTAAATGTGAGTGAGTGTTATGTGTGTGTGCGTGTGTCGGATATAAACAGCTGTGTTTGATGCCAAATTTAAGTATTGCTATAATTGTGACTAATATCAGTTTCAGCTGAAGTTACAATTAAACCAATATTTATGGATGATCCTCATTAACTCATGCATAAATATTTACTTCATCATTGAAGCACGTTTTACAATTGATCAGGGCATGATTCATTGAGAAAATTTTTACTATTTTGAATGTAAAAATTCAAATAAATAAAAATAAATTTAAACTGGGCTATTTTTATATGCATGATGTGTTTCTGTTTTCCTTTGTTTTTGTTGTGGTTGTTTTTATCGAAGTTGTGTGGTCAAGTGAATAAGGTTTGCATGATTTTTTTCGTTCATTTGTATTATGTATGACTGTGTTTATATTAAGATTGTGTTATTTAATTAATGACGACCACGTCACGTTCTGCTCTGTTGATTTAGCAAAGAAAAGAAAAAATATGCGGAACCTCCGAGCTGAGTTGCTAGACAGAAGGTTGTTAAAAGGCGGTAAACTATATCAAAATGTGTTAACACTTGTTTTGATGAAACACGAGAAATTATTTTATATTTTTTACACAATTATTATTCCTGCATTTGACTTTTATTAATTTTTTTTTTTTGTAAATATAAGAGTAAAAGTTATTACCTACTTCAATTTTTCAGAATTCATTTAAAAAAATATTTTTTGTAAAATGATAAAATATCTGTGTTGTCTCAAGAGAAACGTAATTTTTGAATTTTGAATTTTTGAATAAATAAGCTTAATTTTTGAATGGATTAACTGAAAAGAAAATTACCCACACTAAAACTATGTATTTTACTATACCTAAATTTAGCGGATATCACATTTTTTTTATGTATGTAACAGAGACCGGCAACGAGTGTCTTGCACTCCCAAGATATTCGTGTTCTACTCGTTTGTTTTACGTGTTATATAAATTTGGTTGCGATCAAACGAAGAAAAACTCTTGCCAACAGGTATTACTTTGGGCTCAGTAGGCAACTGAGAAGCAGAGCTCATTCTCTACGAACAAAAATCATGCTCTATAAATTGCTCATCATGCTAGTTCTACTTTACGCATAACAAGCCAGGACGTTTAGCAGTTGAGATGAAAATACTTTGCATCCTTCGAGAGATATACGGACCAATCTGCGTCAATGATTTGTTTCGGGTCAAGAGAATACAAATCGAGCGGCTTTTCTGACAACATTATGTTTCGCATATGAAAGACTATACTCTAGGGAAGAATATTCTACTCTATACCCACCTAGGGTCAACGCACATGAGGACGACCGCAACTCCGTTGAAAAGACTAATCAGATGATAACCTGTCGAAACTTGGAATTTCCAACTGACGCACGTTCTTAAATGAGGTCAAAACCGACCTATTGTTGTAGCACCAACTAATTTAGTTGATAGATACAAGTGGGCATCATACCCCCTCAAATACGGCTGTCAACAGCACTTATTGCTTTTGGGTTAGATTAGTCTGAAGGTACGAGAGCATTACGAAGCACTCGTCAAATGCACAGTTACTTTGAGTAAGGAATTGTTGTTTGGAAGAATTTATACGGTGATTCACCCCTATAGGGGTTAAATGCATCATCAAATCCTATTATTTTACCCATTCGAACATTTCTTCCGAACACCCACCCACCAGTCACCCTTCTGAGGGTGTCCCTGAGATGGTCTATTAAATTTTTCACTTTTAATTTTTCTTTGCAGTACACTACCCGCTACTATCTGCTACCTTTCTGAGGGTTCCTGTCGAAAAAAGTTTGTACCTCTTTCGAATTGACCCATAGAGGATTAAAATGTATAATATGGTCATATTTTCAACATTTCTTCCAGAAAAATCCACCCCCCCCCATCTGCCACTCTTCTAAGGGTCAAATGAATTAGCTGATTCTATTCGTTTTTTTACCCCTCACTTTTTCCGAAGACACCCATTTGCTTTCTGCCACCCGTCTGATAATGTGAAGACCTTCGCATTTCAAGGAGTATGAAGCAGAAGGGTAGCAGAAAGCGGATGAGTTTCTTCGGAATAAATGTTGGGTAAAAAAACAAAAGAACTATTTCATACAATTTTCTCCTCTAGTTGGTCGTAATTTTTTACCATCATGCTTACTGCGTAGTGAGCATATTAACTTTGCCAGTCCGCTTGTAACTTCCATAAGGAGACATTACAGGCTTTGAAAAGTATATAGGAGAGAGTGGGGAGTTTTGAAGCACGCTGTGTTTGGTGGTAAAAACTACCACAAAAGTAATTTTTTCACATTTTTTCGAATCGAATCTCTAGAGCATCTCAAAATACACTTCCTGGTTAAAGGATTTGCATAAAATCCAAAATCTTCGACAATTTTTGCCTGTTGGCCCAAAAAACTGGTTTTTGGAGTCTTCAAAAATCGTGGGAAGTTGTGAAGCACGACTAAAACTCGCAAAAAAAAGGCATTTTTTGGTGGAAATTCTTTATTGGGATCTGTGAAAATTACAAACTATTATGATTCTTATGTATCAGAGTTAAGAAAATGAAAGAAAATGCAAGAAAATGGAAAAAATTCATATATTAAAGTTTTCTCATAGTTTTTGCAGCTTTCTCATATTTTTCCCATAATTTTCATAGTTTTCGCATAGTTTTCAAAGTCTTCTCATTGTTTTCTTCTAGTGTCAAAGTTTCTAATAGATTTCTTAATTAAATTATATTTTTAGCATTTGTCAACTCCTCGAGTTGAAAAATATTTTTTGTAAGGGGAAAACACAGAAAAATAACAAAATTTATTGAAAAAATATACTTGCAATTGCACTAAACAATTGAATTTCTTACATATAATGCTTAATACGCACATAAAATACAATTTCAAGTTGACATCTGCTCAAAAAAACTTTCGAATAAAATGTTGAACACACTGTCTGGAGAGATACGAAAAAAGTGTGTTTTCGGGACGAGTGCTAACACAAACCTAAGATATTAGATGAAAAAATGTGTACAGTAGGTAAGAACAATCAAAACCACTGCTAAGCGACAATTATGGCCGTGCTTCGCAACTCTCCATGCTTCAAAACTTCCCACTATCCCCTACATTAGGGTGGGTCAAATTGTTTGGGTGAAAAAAAGCGAAAGTCTTAAAATTAAATCTATGCAAAATTTAAAAAAAACTACTCCAAGAAACTAGAGGTATAAAATTAAAAGCTAGCTCCCACCGAGAGACAAAGATTTCAATTTGTTCACTTAATAGTTAACGTTCAAAAAGTAAGGCTGCGTTCATTTATTTTTAACAAAAAATTTTTAAAATAGATAAGGTGCAATTATGGAAGCATTAGCAATGTCAATTAACTCTTCCAATTCGGAAATGGTGCTTGTGATGGCTTCAGGGTCAAGTTTTCTGTTTCTGATTAATCAGAACGCAAGTGTCATTGACCAAGTGAATTTAGTGAATTGAATTTGACAACTAATCGTGAAGTTTTAAAGTGTTATTCTTTCTTAAGTGATCGCGAAAGCAAAAAACCTGAAAATAACACTCGTATGCAAGCCTTTCTCCGATAATTGCAAACATAATAATTAAAACTATTATCGCCTGCGGTTGAAATTCGACCAACTGTCTTTTAAAAAAATGAGCAAAAATTAACACTAACATAGCGTAGGTTAAGGCGCTGCCAGGACATTGCCCCAACGGACATAATCCCAAATTTCAAATTTGGCCCATAATAATCATATTTATTTTTGTTAGATTTTTTTTTTTATTTTGTCAATTAAACATTGAAATTTTATTTTAAGATTGGGTCATTTTTCATTTCTTTTGGGTGATTTTTCATTTAATTTTTTCGGTCATGAAATGAAATTTAGGTGATTTTTCATTTTCACTAAAACAATTTTCGGTGATTTTGCATTTGTTTTTAGACGATTTTTCATTTAATTTTTTGGGCCATTTTTTATTTGGTCGATTTTTAATTTTTTTTTTGGCGATTTTTCATTGGGTGTTTTTTCATAGCGCCGGCGCTTTCTTCTTCCATCATTTAAGTAAATTAGTAAAGAGTTATTTGAAAAATTCAAGTTGCTATCACCATTCCGTACAAGGGCAAATAAATTTGTTTATAATGAAATAATGCAGCTGGATGGATTGTAAGCTGAGATTAATTTTTGCGTGAAGCAGTATTTGCTAAACTGGATGATTGGAGGATTAGGCTTTTCCATGAACTGGCAAGTCGTGAGATTCACAAAAAACTATAACCAAAATAATCGAAGACAAAACTTTTCGATTATGTTACAGTAATTTCTTGTGACCAGACAGCATAATTACATCAACAAGCAGGTCGGTAATTAATGCGTGAGCTTCTGCTTCTGCTGATCCTATGTACCACTGGCTTGGCTTCTACAATACTCATGCACATTTCTATATTTTGTGAAAGGCTTGATATGATCCTAAAACGGTTTGAACTTTTAAAGGTGGAAAGAGAGAACAGTACAAGCAAAGTGCACCTTTTAATTTTTTTGAGTATATTAACCACGACGCATAGGTTTGTAGAAAATTATGACAAAAGATTTGAGAAGAAACCCAAGGGTATTTGAGCATTTGCAACTTCTGAGATGTACTCTTAATAGCACACCGGCCGACCCACTTGCCCAAGTCGTGTTCACAGAAACTGTCACCATTGCATGTGCTAGAAGAAGCAGACGTAGATAGATTATTTTGCAATTAAAAGCTCGCAAGTGGGTGCAAGCAACCCATCATCCTCTTTCATTCTGCTCTCATTGTCACTCAATACTATTTTCTTGACTGTAAAGCAAATTGATTAGAAAATAAACATAGACCTTATAATTTGCAGTAACTTAATATAAACTTACCACCAAAGATGTTTCTTATGTTTCCATCTATAAAAAAATATAAATTAAAAAATACACAAATAAGTCCAATCAGAAATTTCGTTTTGAACAGCTGATTTGGTTTCGTTAGTAATCGTTAGTGTTGGTGAAAAATCGACTAGCGAACTGTGCAGCTCAGAATGAAATAAACATATATGTCAGAGTCACCAATTAAAGCTTTTCATAAACGTTTTTTTCAAATAATAAATGTGTCAAACCTAAGTTTATAATAAAAAATTAATTGAGCTTTAATAAATATAAAAAACTTGATACAAATTTAATTATAAGAAATACTGTTAACTTTAACACTAAAAAAATTACTTTTCTTAAGTTTCCCCCCCTCGCCCATGGACTCAACTAAACTCAAAACTTACAAGAAGGATCCTATTCATTTCAATTGCACAGATTATATGGATTTAGTGCAACCATCCAACACGAGCTCTTCTTGGAGTAAATAAATTTTGATGAAATACAACTGTCAAATCCATTTACTCCATCGCACATTCAGGGAACCGAGCAATGTGTGCAGTAACTAACGCACGTCTCACGATAAGTAGTTGCAAAGAAACGAGACGATGTTATAACAGTGGCTCTGGAAAGTCATATCCGAACACCTCGAATGGACTGTAAATAAAACTGACCTTTTTCAATGCTTAAGCACTTATTCCAGTATTTTTTATTTAAGACGTTCTTATGTTTGAATTGACAAAATAAAACATGAATATAAAACATTTGTGTTTTAACTGATTGTTCAATGACATTGCAAACTTAAGTTATTAAGGAAATTTTAAAAAATTTGTTTCTTAAATTTGACTTGAAAAAATGAAGCAGAAATATGCCCAACATAATTAAATAAGTCATATTTTTTCTATATATCAGCATTTCCTATTAAAAGCGTTTTAAAAAGCTTTTCAAATGCAAATTTTCATATCTGTTGGCTGGAGCCCAGATTCTTTTGATTTTAAACACATAGTTTCTTGGGAATCACTCTTAGAATTCTTCGTAGATTGCGTTTTTGCTACACGCTTTTCGACAAAAATAATTGACCCACCCTAATGTCCTACCTACGGACCATTCCCTTATAAAATTTATGAAATTAAGTGATTTATATATAAAAGTTATTTAATTTTTTTTTAAAAAATTGGATTTTTTCAAATATTGTTTAAAATTTGTGTTGCTTTCAATTCTTTCATTGTAACGCTCATATCTCCAGATACGACACAATGAGCTACATAGCATGCAACTTGAGCAGCAAGTTAACAGCAATAACGAAAACAGCAATAAAAGAAAAGATAACGCTGCGTTTTTTTGTGTATAATGAAAATTATGAAATTCAATAATTGCTATCAACAAATGTTGTGTAACGCCGCGCATGCGCAACTAATACAAATGCATACACATGAGCAATGACACACACGCAAAGAAAAACAAAACACTTTTCTTTATGGCATCGCAATCAACGGTTATTCGAGCCGAATAAGTTAAAAAAAAATAAAGCCCCCAGCCCCTTCGACAGTTCACTAGACTTTGCCGACATACAAAAAAATAACCGCGACTTAGAGAATATTAGTAAAAATAAATAAAAAACATTACTATATCGTTTATTTGTATTTGCGAAGTAAACAGAAACTAATCATCAAGAATCAGAAAAAAAACTTATGTCAACTTTCAGCGCGCGTCATAAAAAGTTCTAATTTTCAAACATATGCATTTTCTGTAAGATTGTGCAGAGATTGTCACAAGACTTAGCGCCAAGTATCTGGCAGACGTCTTTTTATATCTGTTTATAAAAGATAAGTCGAGCGAGATATAATGTTTACAATTTCTACAGACTACGATTTATTATTGTCTGGAGGTATTGTATCTTCTGATTTTTGTTTTCTCTAAAATCGTTTATGAAGTAATGGATGATTAAGTTGTCTCGAGGCTGCGAGCAGCATATTAATTCGGAGCAAATTTAATTGTTCACCGTAATTTTTATAGTGCAATAGAACAAATTGAGTTAATATTGTGTCTTAAACTAATGCTAACTGAATTAATGCCAATCTAAACTAACAATTATGATGTCTGGCTTTGTTCCAAAGGGATTGAACACCACGTTTATATTTGAGCCGTAGCACTAACTTTTTGAATGCTCTTATTATATAAGGACTTTTAATTTGTTGGTTTTTTGCCAGTCATTAAACATTAATTTTGAGTTTGTTTAACTTGCTCTACTAATTACTTGTGTTTTGACTCACTATTTGTTATAAATCAACTAAAAGTCAAGTGGATGCAATAAATTATAATCGACAAAAATTAGCATAACAAATTGAATTAAACCCAACGTTAGAATATATTTGCCCCTAATAAATACGTATTTCAACAATACGTGGTGATAAAAGCACGCATGCATTCGCTTATATACCCATAAACACACATGCACAATAAATACTCACTCAAATATATACGCAGTAATGTCAGAAGCAATAATGACAAAAGTTACACTAAAATAATGGCCCCATTCAGCAGAAAATGTGCTACGTAGCTGTTCCACAACTTTCGGGCTGAATGGTATGTATCATAATGCGCTCAAACAACATGTTCCATTTTAGGTATCGAAAAAATTGTATGCTATTTTGGTTGAGCTGCTTATGCTCTTTTCATTTTGACAACTAAAAAAACATGGCTGCAAAATGTTAACTGTTGCTGAAGTTGTGTTGTGAAGTGAAAATAGGTAATTATTAATAATTAGAAGATTATTCTATCATTCTTCAATAAAGCTGTTAATTGATGATTTCTTGTGTGAAACGAATGCAAAATAGTATAAAATAATTTGAGATGTTAAAAAAAAACAACGAATGGCGAACAGCTGTTTGACGTTTCACAAAAAAGCCCATTCAGCAGAAAGTATCACTTTATGCTATTTCGCTACCTGTTACATATTTTCATAATGCCTTCACATTATGTTTATCCACTTAAATAAAACAATAAATAAATCTTTTATTAAAAACAATTTTAAAAAATAGAAATAAAAAATTATATTGCAAATTTTCTTAAATTTAAACTTTAAAGCAATATAAAAAAAATGCACAATATTTTTAATTGCACTGTTTTTAAGTGTAGCTAGACAGAGAAGCCCACACAATGGGCCGAAATTCGTAAATGGTAAAATTCAGTGAGTCTCTTTTTAACCAATTTTTACCTTGTTTGACCTGCTTAAGATATATTTTAATAAGTTTTATCAGAGCGAAAATGAAAACTTAAACAAGCAATTGTTATTTTGTGGGTCTTAATTTACCTTTGCGACCCAAATTGTAATGCCTCGCTAAAAATTAAATCATATAAAAATGGTTGATATCAAATATGTGCGTATTTGTGCAGGCCTACGACTTGCCTACACAAAAGAATTAGCTAGCAAAAAAAACTACTCGGAAGATTTGCTTGAAATTTTTACGCAATGTTTCTTAGACTGAAAACTGTTTCTAAGAAAAAAATTTTGCAAAGGTAGAATGTGGATTTAAATTAAAAATATTCGTCCTAATTTTCGACTTTATCCTAATCATTAGCCTCATCTTCATCTTTATTTTCACTTCTGTCTTTACATATGTTGTAAATTTTATTTTCAGTTTTATCCATAAACTAGCTGAAACCCGACGCATTGCTGCCACGCCCCCGTTTCAAAACGCCCATTAAATATTTTCAGTGAAACTGTTTGTAAATTATATATATATATCCAATGCGATTAAAGAAATTGATACAAAAAAAAACCCGGCCCAGACTTGTTACCCCTGCACTTACTAGTCCGATGTTTAGACACACTTATCATGCCTTTATATATAATATTTAACAAATCTCTGCACTTTTCCATCGTATTGGAAGATACCTCACCTAACACCAATATGTAAAAATGGCGATAAAAGGTCTGTTGAAAACTATAGAGGAATCGCCATATTATCAGCTATTCCAAAATTGTTCGAAATAATTATATGCGCAAAACTAACATCTATTATAAATCCTTTACTCAATGAACAGCAACCTGTTTCCGTAAAGGTAGATCAACCACAACAAATCTAATGACTATGATCTCTGATGTTTTAAGTAAAATGGAAAAAGAACATAAAGTGGAGGCAATATACACCGACTTTAGCAAAACTTTTGATCGAGTCGATCATGATATCTTGGCTTTCAAATTGGAAAAGATTGGTATCTCAGGATCTTTGCTCAGTTGGCTGAAGTCCTATCTCCACGACAGGTCCCAATTCGTAAAATTTCAAGGTACCTTATCCAAACAGATTTTAGTTTAGACCGGCGTACCACAAGGTAGTCACTTTGGTCCACTTCCCTTTAATATTTTTATCTCAGAACTATCCGATATTTTTTGCGATATCCCACATCTAACGTATGCAGACGACCTAAAAATGTACCATGTTATTAAATCGGAAACAGATGTAATTTACTTACAGTTGAAACTGTCATGTCTTGAGCACTGGTGCAATCAAAGTAAACTTTTAAAAGTAAAAATCAAAGTAAAAATTTAGTAACAAATGACAGTTACTTCCTCAATAGCATTGAACTTGAAAGAGTCAACGATATTGTTAATCTTGGTGTAGTCTTAGACAAAAATTTGCGTTTCAACTTAAATTATGATAAAATTGTATCTAGGGCCAGCAAACTACTTGGTTTTATAAAACAACGTGCAAAAGAGTTCAAAAATGTTTGGGTCACAAAGGCATTATACTGTGCGTTAGTGCGCCCTCTTCTTGAATATGGATGCATTATTTGGAATTGTGCTTTCGAATCACACAGTGAAAGACTTGAATTTATTCAAAAGCAATTTCTGCTTTTTGCGCTTAGGGACACGTATAACCCCCGTGAGTACAATATATTGCCACCGTATGATTATAGGCTTAGCCTTCTGAATTTAATGCCCCTTTCAACAAGAAGTACTTTACTTTGTTCATGTTTTACCTTCGATATCATTAACGGTGTAGTTGATAGCGAGTATGTATCAAACAAGATACGATTTAATGACCCGATCAGACGTACACGGCATTCACGACTATTAAATGAATATCAACATCACACTGTCTATGCAAGAAATGAGCCGATAAAGAGGTACTGTAGAGAGTTCAATAATATCAGCGAGTACTATTTACTCTCTATGTAAAATTTACTTTTAAGAAAAATCTTTCCTAGTCCCTATTTCCGTCATAATACCTTCTTCCAAGCAACTAGTCTCCCAACACGATCTCAAGATAACCTTGCTTGGGTTAATAAATAAATAAATGCTAGGCTTTTTTATAAATCTAAATATGTGAAATGTTAATCTATAACTAAGCATGCCCTCTCCAAATCTGTTTTCCCTACTAAAAGACAAATAATCCTGCGCTCTTCCTTTATTGTCCTTTTAGTCGTTAAGAATTCAATGCTATGATAATAAATAGCCAGTTGATATGTGCATTCTTTCCAATTCCCTATTCCCTTCTCACCTATCTCACCTATTTTTATCAAATAAAATTCTTAGCTATGCTATAGAATACCTTAGTATGTAATTTCCTTTTCTTTTCTTCTCTCCTTTTCTTTTTGACGTGTTCTTGGTTTCATGTCGATCTGGTGGGGGGATTACGCCTACATTGATTTGCATATCTTCGAACACAAAAATAAGGAAATGGGAGAGAAACAAATAATAAACAAACCTGTTAAAATAAATAAATTTGGTCTAGTGGGAGCCATGCCCCCTTGTCTTCCATCCATATTGTAGTCTCGAATACTGAATTCTGAAGCTGTGATACCTATAATTCCAAAGCTATTCGATATCGAAAATTTGGGCTGTATGGGAGGTGCCCACCCCCTATTATAATGCAAAAGTTTTGTGAAGTTTCCGACAGTAACCATCTGAACAATATTTTAGTTTCTGACGATAAAAACTATCTGATATATACTCTCAAGACGTTGCTTGAGTTTCCCTGAAAATTCCATAAAGATCGGCTTAGCAGTTTTGGAGTCTATACGTGACACATACACACACACAAATACACACACATCCATTTCTATATACATAGATTTATCTTATTTTTTATCATTAATAAGGGAAAGGGGTATATTAATAAGCATCATTGTATATCTCATCGAAAAAAAGATCTAACTAAAAATACAAAACAGTAAATAACTATTGTTGTTTAATCAGAGCATAATTTTAACTAACCTTAGGATGCTACACTAGGGTTTTCCAAACGTCACAAAGTTTTTTCGCCGAGTACTTTTTTGCCATTAAGAGGGGAACTGTCTAGAGAAGATAACTTTTAACGCTCCGATGGGTGAGTCATCCGTTGCCCTTATATGCAGTACAAGGTCCCTAGGGACCTATTTGTATGGAATTTTGTACGAAAAATTTATATTTTCAATTTTTTTTTTGTTTTGTTATTACTATTTATTAGTCATTAATTTTAAATGAAAAACAGAACTTTTATTTTTATATACAAACACTATGAATTTTTTTGGAGTTTTATATGAAAAAAGCTTAAATAACTATTGTTGAGTAGATTGTCCCTCGTCCAAAATATTTTCAGTTGCATCGATGCATGAGTGTAGAATGCTCTGCACAAACTGGATTGTTGCAGGAATTGCACTAGGATCTAGTTTTCCGCTGCCGTTCGTACTCAGAACGACATAGGCGACATGAAAGTCTGTTTCCTCTAGGCGCAAATGGCGGTGCAGCTTCTTCTGCTTCTGTAGGTCTTGATAATATCTAAAAAGAACAAAAAGAAAAAAGAACAAAAATATGTAGTTATTCTGAATTTGAACATAAGAATTGATTTTTTACACCTTTACATCAAATGCTTCCATTGCGTTCCATATCCTTGGATATGCGGTTATGCGGTTGTTGAGCGCTCGTTCCTCAATGTTTGGTACTGCCAATTGTTTTGTCAGCATCATCCGGAATGACCGTCGTCTGTCACTTCTTCGAATTGGCTGCATTTCATTACATAAAATAAATGCTGCTAATGTAGCAACGTCCACCATATTATAAAACATGGCCAGTGGCCAGCGGTTTGTTGAGCGCTTGCATGTATACGTGCCAAGCATCTGGTCCATTGTATCAACGCCTGATTTGTTGGCGTTGTAGTCCAAAGTAGCAAACGGTTTCTGATTCTTAGATTGCATGTCCACACCGCAAGTATAATGTTGTGTGGACAGCAAAATGGCCGCTTTGTTCTTCTTGGGCACATATGAACACAGCGCTACATCGCTACATCGCCGAACAATGTGCTGTTGACAGGACGCATACGATTTTTTTGGAACTTCTGTGGCACAAATGTCTTATTCGAACGCACTGTTCCAACAAATGCAGTTTTCTTCCAGATCAAAATACGCACCAATTCCAAAGTGAAGAAAAAAATTGTCAGCATAAATTGTGCGGCCTGCACCCAAATAACACTGCGCAAGTTGAAGTACAACATTCTGCCCTTGATTGACCTTTCGGTTTTGGTCAGGCAATTTACCAGAGCAAATTATTCCTTTGACAGGATAAAATGATTTCGAGTCGCACAACTACCATACATTTATGCCATACTTGGCAGGCTTCGACGGAACGCATTGTTTGAAGCGAGCGCGGCCTCTGTATGGGAATAACTAACTGCTCATCAACGGTAAGTGCATCATGCAGAGTGTAAGCTGCTGCCAAGTTAGGCCGTAACATTTGCCAAACATCATCAATAGCCGCAGTTTTGCTTCTGATTAGTCGCTGCTTTCGCGTATTTCCATTGTCGAATCTAAGACATTGTAGCATGCATCTGAAGCGATCATACGATAATGCAGCTTTATATATTGGACTGCACGTTGTGCCCCATAGCTCTGAAACAGGTTCACAATTCGATTTGGTGCGTCCAGCATACAAAATTATAGCCAAAAAGGCATCGAACTCCTTCAAAGTGATTGTTTTCCATTCTTTTGTGTTCGTTGGATTTGCCAAATTCCATGCAGCTGTCACTTCACGGTCTTTTCGATTTGTTTCGCCTATTATGATGTACGCCATGTCTTCGGTGAATATCGAGCGGAAAATGGTAATCATGTGTGGTTCCTACTGGTCCCGGTTTCCTCCTTGTGAAGTCGACCAAGTTATGAGCACGAGTGCGGGAAGTCGGTGGTGCATTTTTACTCCATTTGGTGCCATCTTTGGAAATGGAGTAATTGTCACTTGTTTGCGGAGCATCAGTTTCTTCCTCTTCATCGTCATTGTCATCACATATATCTTCATTGATCTCTACATCTGCTTCACTTTCGGCATCAGAATCATCAACATGAAAATTTGGTTGATATGTCAAGTCATCTTCTGCACCTTCCAGATCAAATGCAGGAACATCAACTTCATCCTCCTCACTCATGAAGTCTGCAAATCTCCCGTCCACTGCATTTCTTTCTTCCTCACTCATTTGCTGGTAAAGTGTACTAAGACGAACCACCATTTCAGCAATATCTAAATTTCTATCTGCCATCGTATTTTCTTTATGTAATTCAGCGTAGAACTAAGCACACGATATTTTCTGCTCACTGTGTAAACTTTGTATGATTCGGTTTACGAAACTGAAGCCGCTTTTATACTCTTTTTCTACGTTTACCTGTGTTCAACCATAAAGCAAGCAATAAAATTCAAAAAGGGATGGACCGTTTGTTAAATTTTCAAGCAAAGGCAAAATAAAAATAGTCCAAAAGGTACCTTAAATTCGAAGAATACATTTGTGATGCATAAAATAATTCAAAATTAAAAAATGGTTGAATTTCCCCAGACAGGTAATTATGTTTTCAAGGAAAGGCCAACAATAATCTAGAAAGCACCTAAAATACAAAGAACACATTTGTGATAAGTTCAAATAATAAAACATTTAAAACCAAGCCAAAATAAGTTGCATTTACTAACAATTCCTTGCAATTTCAGTACAAGGTCCCTAGGGACCTTGTCACCCTTTCCCGTACTAAAAACATTCAAACCCTTATAAATTCTAAACTATTGGTCGGATCGCCTTGATTTTCTTTTTAAACGATTCTGCATAAAATTCCCTTGGAATACATATAAAGGTCGGGTATATCTTCCATGGACCATCAAGGAGTAATTTCAGTTTGAAAATTAAAAAGGTCTCCAGTGACCTCCTCATCCAACGGGTTAAGACGTTTAGAATGCAACAGCGGGAAACTGATATGAAACAATTAATATATAAAAGAGCGTTGAGGTTTGTGTAACTTCAGTATTATGTAACACATGATTTAGTAAGTTCGCAGGATGGTATAGATGGCGTTGCTATTGAACAAATCATATGATTTTAAGGATGACCTTCAAACGATGCGTGTCAAAATTTCATGACAATCTGATGTTGAGTTCACAAGTTATAATGAGTTTTGTGACGCAACTTCTATATATGTATGTATTTTAAAACAAAGGAAAAAATAATGGCGTGACTAAGAACACTGTAATTTTTGAACTAACATCAGATACTCAAGTAATTTTGAAACGTACAGCTTAAAGGTTGATACTTCCTAAAAAACTAATGCGCCATCTGTCAGTCATACTACGAACTTTTTGAGTTGTGTAATAAACTGATTAAAAATAAACTAAATTCACCGTCTGCAAAATTTGTGATGCACTTCAAATGCAAAAACTCAATTCATGGTTTTCTTATGCTTCATTCATACCTTCTGTTTCAATAACCAATGATATACAAAGCAAAAAATAATTTTTGATTTTGCATTAACCGCATTTTTTTCTTGACTTTGATATTTTTTCTATATTTATGTGGAGAATGTGAAAAGAGGTCTCTTTAGATAAGCCTAGAATAAGTTATAAGCGGTCCCAAAGTTAGTATATTTTGTTTTTTATTGGTCTATAATTTAGGATTGATACACTTTGCAGATACCCAATGCATGTCTGTCACCCTTTTAGGGCCCCCATACAAAAACAAAACAAAAGTTTAGGGTCCCCAGACAAAATATAAGATAGTGTATAAATTGGTTCTATTATGTTTTTACACCCAATTAAAGGTGGCTTGGGAAAATGTTGAGGGTAAAAAATAATAGGACCAGCTTTTATATTTGAACCATCTGGGTGTCACCTTGAGACAGTAACAACGATTTTAAAAAAGGTACATTCCTACAAACATTCGGTAATTTTTTTTATAAAATGCACGAAAATTCTGTTTAATAAGATTTTTTTCTTTTAATTTTGCAGATTAAAATAGATTTAACAGCACGTTTCTGTTTTGGTTAATTTTTTACATGTATAGATCAAAATTTTTATGAACATTTTTCTTTGCCTTAATTGTGAGTTTTTTAGTCCAATCGTAAAAGTTTTATGAACTTTCATTCAACATTTCCTGAACGTATATAAAAATTAAATTGATGTTAACTTTTCCAAGAATTCAACTTTTTTAAAAAATTTACAACACATTGCTTAGGCTTTAATTAATAATATGCACTCTGAGTTATAAATTTAGCAAATCGAATGAAATCTACACCTATTTTCTAAGCAAAGTAATTCTATGAAATCAATACAGCCTGTTTAAATTCCATAAAAAATAAGCGATTTACATTTAATTTTTTGGATACGAATTTATATTTTTTTTTTCTTATCAGACCTAGGTGCATATAACGCAGCAAGATCGGTGACAAAAGGTGCGCAACAAGGCGATGTTCTATCTGTGGGCTGTGTAGTGGCAGCCTACGCCGATGAGCTAGCAATCGTAGTCAGAGGCAAATTTCTCACTACCCTAAGCGACTTTATGCAAAAAGCTCTGTTCAAACTCGAGCGATGGGCTGAACAATGTGGTCTCGGAGTAAATCCAGCCAAAACAGAACTGGTCCTTTTCACATGTAAACTCAAAATTCCGTCCTTCACTCCAATCATGCTAAATGTGTCTGCCTTTTCCAAAAAGGAAAATATCTAGGACTCATTCTTGATAGGAAGCTGAGCTGGAAACTTAATATTTCTGAGCGTACGAAGAAAGTGACAGCTGCGCTGTACACCTGCAAACAAGCTATGGGGACAAGATGGGGTTTTCCCCAATATCTTTCACTAGCTATATACAGGGTTCATAAGACCTATACTTCTATACGGAGCAAAGATATGGTGGCCAGCCTTGGACAAGGCAACATATTTGAACCAGCATCAACATGCATTAGTGGTGCTCTGAGAACAACATCGACTGAGGCTTTAGAGACCTTACATCACCTCCTACTGCTTGACTTGGTTGCCAGGCAAACAGCAGCTTGCTCGACTGTCAGAATGAGGGAAACTGGTGTATAGAAAAACCTGGGAACAGGACATGCATCCATACTCTACAAATTCAACTTCATTCCACCAAAGATGGATTACTGTAAACCACTGCTTTCCTTTGATCGAAACTACTACATGCTTATTCCACCTAGGACACGCTGGAATAATAGAAAAAGCCCACACCCCATAAGATGTGACGTCATAAAAACAATAAAACTATAACAACTTCGAATATAATAAAGCACTATCTTTTGGTTATTTTAACAGGAGGCTCAGTCAATGATTTTTCAGTGTTAGTTTTCTTGGTGATTAGGTACATACTGAATTACAGACTGTAGGACAAAAAACTTGATAAGTTTATGTAAATATGTTCGGTTTTGAAGTATTATTCTTTTTGTTTTTTCGGATGTGGCTTAAACACATCCTCTATTTGAACTACATACGAGTATATCACCAGTCAAGTCAATGGTTTGTTTTTATTTCATAAGAAATTTCATAACAGGCGGCTTGCGAACAGAAAATTTTTGTAAAGTAATCGCTATTTAAAATACATATATCAATTTAAATTGGAATTTATTTTACTAGCACTTGCTTAAAGTTATAAAAAAACATGTTTGCGTTTGTATATCTCAAATAACGACTTTTAGCTGCTTGTTTTAGAAATACAATTTATCAATCTCTGATATCAAAATCTCTGTAAATATCCAATTCATATAAATATTTAATGCTTGAGGCATTCACATTAATAAACACTTACATGTTATTTTAAACTTGTCCCGTATAAAAACAGACACAAAAATAAAGTAGGTGCATATTAGGGAGTTGAGTCGCGGTAGGTTTTTACAATCCCGGGACTATCTGCAATCAAAATTCAAATTCCAGGATTGCTTCTTAATTATGAAACTGAATTTGCCAGAAAAATAAATAAATACTTTTATGTTTTTGCAAATTTTTTCATAATTTTCTCAATGAATTTAATCGGTGAGGATAAATATTTTAAGAAAATTCCATAATAAAAAATAAATTCAATTATTCACTGATTTGATATATTTGACTTTGTTTTTTTTCCTTTTCGTAATAGTTTCCGAATATATGTAGCTATATGTATATATATGTAGCTATATGTATATAATACTAAAATGAATTTTCTCTCCACAAAACAAAAGAATTTCGTATGTCAAAGTATCGTACAATATGAAATTGAGGGAAGAGGTTTGCTGAACATTTTATTTTCCTGTCAAAAAAATTAATTTTGTAAATGAAAGCAATGTTGTGGAATTAAGTTGAAACAAGTTTTTCATTTTAATATGCCTCAATTCTTTTCTTTAAGTTATCCCGATCATTTTCTTATTAATTTGGCTATTTTCAATATCTGGTTAAACAGACTTTTTCTTCAGAAAAATATTTAAAGATTTGTAAACTAAATTAAATAAATGAATTCTCTGCATGTTTGCTCAAGTTAAAGAAATTTTTCATAATCACTATCCTAAGTATTTTTAATTTAAGGAACTATTACAGTGTGTAGCTATAAAAAACACCTTTTTTATTAATTTTTTTTTACCTAGTATTATTAATTTTAATGATTCAAATTTTTTACATAATGAAGAATTATTCATGAGGAAATTAAAAAAAATGCACTTTGATTTTTTTTGTTTCCGATAAATTAGGACCAATATATCTTGACACCGACTAAAAAGGACTACCTTTTTATGCCACCTATCAAGAAGAAGATGCATTTAAAAACAAACAAAAAATGTATTTTGGAATATTTTTTATATTATTTACACTGAAAATAAAAACATAATTTAAAATTAAATAAAATAGAATTTTAACGCAAACTCTACAAAACAAAATTTAAAATAATCGTATTGAATTTTCAACTTTAAACTCATTTATTTTTTTTTTATTATTTGAAATTGAACTTAATTTTGAATTTGAATTGAAAATTATGTGCAGTAGAATCATTGACAATAATTGCCAGATAATTGAGACCAAGTTGCGGAAAACCCCGATTTTACATTTGATTGTTTGAAAATATTTTTTAAATATTTTTTAAAATATTTTTTTAATTTTAAACAAATAATGAACATTAGATGAAATAAAAACTAATTTATTATTTTAATATTTAAAATATTTCGAATGTAGTTAAAATATGATATTCGAGGGGTGCAGGGGTCGCTAATTACGAATTTGGCGTCGAAAACTCGAAAAAATTAAAAAATGGCATCGAAGAAATGGCAACTTAATATTCTTATTTTTAATTTAAGAACGATATTTTAAAATAATGTTTTAAGACATTTGCTTTCAATACTAAAGTTTTTTTTTTAAATTTTTTTCAAAAAAATGTTTTTAACTGTAAATGTTTTCTAAAAAAGTATATTTAAAACATTGTTTTGAAAAAAAAACTTTTGTTTAAATTGAAGTGTGCAAACATTTGCGTTTAACTTAAATGAAATTGTTTCAAGCTCAAAAACAAATTGATTTAATATGAACACAGTTTCATTAAATTTTAACACATATTCCTTCAGTGTACTTAAAAAAAATTTAAGTCTATATATTATAGTCTTCAACATAAATGTTTTAAATTGAGTCTTTTTATTTTTTTTCCAATGTGCAATGTCATCTAAAGATCTTTGTCGTGACAATAAACACACAACGGCTGCCATGTTCATATTGGAACGAGTTCAAATATAGGGAAGAAGGAATGTTTTTGGGTACTATTGTTTTTTCCTATGACATAATCACGTAAAAAGCGTCAGTTCGATCAATGTAAAAGGGTATTGTAGAGGGACCAGTACTGGTCCTTTTGGAACTAGCTCAGAACTATTTTAAAGTTGATCCAATTTTCTGCAGGGATAATTCTGATACCCCGAAAGGAAATTCAAACTAGCTGAAATTGTATGGGATTCCGGATTTTCTGTTTCCGCATTGACGAGTTATTTTCCCTTGTTCATATCAAGAGATTCACAGTAGCAGCCACAATTTATTATTAAAGGCAGATGATCCGATTCAAAGAAAAAAAAATAGCATATGTTGCAACAACAACAAAAACAACAAGAACAACAACAGAAGCAATGGTGACTGGCAATTTTGCACGGTTTCACATGCATTTGATTTGAAAATTTGTTATTAATAAACATTATGGGAACAATGGAAAAACTAGCAGCCATGCAGCGGATTAGTGCTGTTGTTGTAATTGTTGTTGTTGTTGTTGCAGTTTTGCTGTATTTGATGGCCTTAACATTGACCTTGACAACTATAAACTAATGCCAAACGAATTCAAACTGAAGGCTTTGATTTGATTCAATCCGTTTTCATTAAAAGCAGAGCTCAAATTTAATCAAATAAATTGACTGCATACCGCGTGAGACCCTCGAGCATTTTATTTATTAACGTGAAGAAAAAACAATAAAACTATTACACTGATTTGTTTAGTGTTATTATTTATAATAACACTGTTATTATAACACTAAACATATTATTTATAATAACACTGGAGACTGTTGGACTCCATATAATAACATAAGCATAAAGACTAAAGTAAAGCAGAAATACAACAACAAATGTGAGCATGTGAAATGGGAGAAAAACTGAGAAATTGACACTTCAATTCTCATCGCCTCTGTGGTGCAAAAATAGCTCGCGCGCTGGCACGAGGTATCACAAAGATTTCTGATGAAGCCTTTAGCACGGCCAAAATTGCAATAAATCAGCTAGTGATTTTTTTCTTTTCATATTGGAAAAATTTTTTTGTTGTTGTTGTTGTTTCTTTGGAAAGATTCGTTAGAACAATTAATTGTTCACATAATACAGACCTGTTTGTTAGTTCTATTATAATGTCTTAGCTCAAAAGATATGTCTCGATTAAATTTTAGTTTAGTTTTGACTAACAAATGGTATAAAATATATACATAAAGGTAAATTCTAGCGTTCCGACCTCACATTCGTATACATTTTCCATAAATTTCGCAAACTTTATTAAGAGTTTCTCGATTAAGATGTATCTGGTTAAATAGCTCTTCATGAGAATAATTTATAATAATTATAACATCCTGCATCTTACCGTAGTTAACCTAAAATGTGTTATTTTTTAATCCTAAAATGTGTTATTTATCGGACGTTACCAAAAAGGGAGTTCCTGTGAGAGTAACACTCAAACTCAGAATATTTCCGCGAAATAGTCGATCGCACCTCGAAAGTCTACAGGAACATAAAAATTGCCAATTTAACCCTAACCTTCTTGACACGGGTACCTGAGTACCCGAAACGACTTTGAAGTCAAATATTTTTTAAGCCAAAAAAATTACACACTTGAGATTCCATTAAATCTTATAAATAGTCGTTTTCTATCATTTTTTTCGCTTTTTTAGCATTCTAGAATTTGTTGGTTGGTTGTAGAGCCGATCCAAAGTCGAAAAGTCCTTACCCTCCTGATAAAGGTACCCGTAAATGTCTTCACTCATTTCGTATGAAGAATGTGACATAAAAGTAATTTTGGGTTTCTTTCAAGTCTGTTTTTTTATTTTATTATCTGGATATATAAAAAGCAAAACACTCTCTGTCCTCCTGTCCTTCTGTCTGTGTGATGTCTATGGACTCTAAAACTACTGGGTCGATCGAGCTGAAATTTTGGCAATATATTTATTTTAAATACGAGATGGCTTTGAACATTTTTCCACACCCACCTTTTACTGCCCTCAAATTAATAAAAATGCTATATTTCAGACGGTTTGGCATTCAAAATAGACTTACAGTAATTGCATTATTTGGGATCAATAGCCACGCAAACGACCCTTCGATAGCAACCGAGCAGTTTTCTCTCTCAGTTGAACCAGATGGAACTCCAACGTCTGAGCAAACTGACTCAGAAATGTTTTATTTTATTTATTTATTTATTGGCCAAACAAGGCAATGCAATTTACTTATTCAAACTTGTTCTAACAGGTTTTGGTTGTACAGGTTTTGTTAATCATAAACTCAAAAGTAGCCATGACGTTGGTGTATCGGTTAGTTCGATTATGAGTTGCCCTTTCATATGGGTTTCATGTTTAACGTCGTAAAGTGATGCCAAAAAGCCTCAACGAGAGTTTCGTGTTTTTTTCGCATTTGGATGAATGCTAGAATAGACACAAAATGCATCCAACGCAGCCACGTCGATCATGTTGTAAACAATTTCTAATTGCTATCTATTTGTTTTACTTTTGGTGCTATACTTAGACAACATCTGGTCCATTACGTCTACTCAGCCTTTGTATTTGTTGTATAAGACATTTATGTTCTTTTCCATTTACTGCTAGCACTTTTCGTCAGTATTTTATAATTGAGAAAAAGAAAACGCTTTTCTTCTTTCAGGTTACGATAGATAAAAGTTTCATTTTTGTTGAATGTATATCGGGGTTTATCTTTATCGTCTGTGGGGTATGGCTTGAGCTCTTTTGGATGTAAGAAAAACCTACGCGGAGTTTTTTAAATTACCATTTCGTCATTGCGTATCATTCAAAGAACTCGATTAAAGTACATCTGTTCTGGTTATGAGTGCTTGAGTGGGGTTTTATGGCCCAGTAGCACTTTGTGTAGCAATATGTGATGGCGCTGCGCTAGAAGATTTGCCTACAGAAACGTCCATTTATATGATGGCGCTGTACCTACAGAAACGTTCATTTCGATAAAAGATGCATTTCGTTTGCGCGACATCGAAAAAATTTTATAAAATCAAACGAAAGTTAATCAACTTTATGAGCCGAAACCTAAACGCGAACTGACAACGCGATGAAACGACACACACAATTAAACAATCACACATACACAGCCGATCATTGTCTTTACATTACGCTAGACCTAAACAGTACCATGCGTGAACATGTCTTATCTATGATTTTCAGTGTTCCCATACAAATTACACACGGGTACCCGGGTACCCTTATCAGGACTCAACGTCTGCAAATGTAATCAGGACGATTAGGGTTAAAAAAAGGCCATCATCATCTCATATATCGTATGTTTAAAGTCACAGTTAACAATTTTATTTGTTCGGACGTCATACTTTTTTCCATTGTAGTTTAATCGGGTAATTCAGTTTAATCGGGTAGTTAAGTAATTATTAAAATTAGTTAATAAAAAACGAATTTAATATATTGTCCTTTCTTTGCCTCAACCATTTTTTCCTTATACTTAGCCAATGTCTTCTATTTATACTAAAACAATAACTTTACGAAACACATACTAAACATTTACGTAAAAGAAAAACTACATTTATGAAACAGTGCAGATAATTTCTCGACCTAAAGGGCAAAAGGGCTTAAGCCATTTAAGCCCTTTTCCGGGTTATTCCGATTACATGAAATATATTTTTAGCTCTTCAAAATGCACTTTAACTGCACCCCACTCTTTAAATGCATTTCCTGTCACATTTATGAGCATTTTTCTGAATATTTTTGTGTGGAGTTTCGAACAAAATAAAATTTTCAAATTGCTTTCCTCGCCATAGACTTAAACGCATTTAAGACGTTTTACCTTTTTGGTCAAGATGTGATCTTCGTGGTTAATGCATTTATGTGGAAATAGCTTTAATTAATAAAATTAAAATGGTTCTCTTAGATAATATCATCAAATATTACGTTTTTAATAAGTTTAAATTTTTTGGTCACGGTAGACTTTTCTGTGGAAATGCACATATGTTTCTTTTAACTATATATAAGTTTTGATCATGTATTATAAACAATGCTCACAATTATTGCTATAATTCTGAATAAAACACTGATCATATATATAGATAAATTTTTAATTTCCATAATGTATTTATATGGATGAATTGCTCTTAAAAGCGTTAACACTATATAAGCGTTGATCATAAATTGTTATCAAGTGCTTATGACGAAGAACACAAAGAAAACAGCACATAAGCTTTGTTAGAAAATAAAGCAGTACAGAAAAGAAAATATGTGAAAAATTTTGACTACAAGCCTGATTTAAGTGTAAACCAATAAATTAAGTTAATAATAAAGTAAACAATAGTGAATATATTAAGGTTAAAGTTTATAAGAAATTTTTATAATATTTATGTGAAACTAATTAAACTTACATCAATAAGTAAGCCTCAAATGATTCTCCAACTTGAATTATGAAATTGTTATATTCTTTTAAAATTATAATTTTAAGATAATTAAAGACGAAATCCTCATTTTGACATCAAGAGCTCTCTGTTCATTTTACAAAACAATAATCTGTATAATGCTATTTATGTTTAATAATGTTGTTGTTGCCATAATTGCTACCTGCCCCGGAAACAAGTGGCACTAGTAGACCGACCAGCCAGTCTACCATCTACGTGACTATCTTGTCTAGCAGCAGCTGTCTACCAAGCAGCGAACTCATTTAAATATATTAGTGCCTCCGAATTCACCAACAACAACAAAAGCAGCATCCAGCGACGACCCGACAAGTCAATTGAGTGCACGTTGAACTGAGTCTCTTCTGCTGCTGCTGCTGCAAACAAAATTAATTCTCGAGATCGGCCCAAAAGTTTTGAGCGCTGTGACCGGATCAAGTCTGAGTCTGCGGACTAGATTTTTATTGCGCTTACACTTAAGTATGTAGCTGTGGATGGAACCAATTATCTAATGAGGAAGTATCAATTGTAAAGTGTTAAGAGGGGTGTGTGGGTTAGAGTGGGGGAGGGTGTGGTGGGGAGGTGATAAAAAGCGTGTTGGCACAACAAAGGCATACGTTGTTATTTATTTTTATATTTTAGAGACACTAAGACTAGACTGAGTTATTGAGTTAACGCTAGTTTTGGTGATAAAAACAAGGTTATATGAATCAAGTAGAACTCAAATCTTCAAGACTTTCTTTTGGAATAATTTTTAATGATGAAGTATTTTATGGCTGGCTTGACAGACAAGTGCTCCTCTTATCGAGAATATGTCAATATAAAATTATATAATTTTTATTTACAATACTACTGGCTTTTCGAAGAGCCTCAAAAAGATTTTTTCGAAATGTAAAATACACTTTTTGTTTCTTCAAATTCAAGCCGCAATAACGGTAGGTTACAAAAAATATTATGTATAATTTATGCAAATATTTAGAATAACCGCCCAAGTTGAAGAGCATCGAACGCGAATTTATTCCAGCAGAAAAGAACTTAAATCAACAAAAAAGCTAACCCAAACATTCCAAAGATGATGGCCGTCTATAATAAGAGGTATTCAAAAGAGCTAATAACAAGAAAAAGAAGTAAAGACTCTAAGCATAAGCCAGCATAAGTCAAACAGCGAAATCATTTCACTGCTTGTACAACTTTTGCATCCATAATCAAAAGATTTAAACACTGAAAGAATTTAAACTTATAGAATTTGAAGTTTTGGTTGAAATCTTTGAATGCTACTTAAGCAGAACTAATTTAATCAACAGTATCTGAAACAAATAAATCTATTACCAATATTAAGGATTATACTTCTGTATTAAAAAAGCAAAGGGACTGGTAACCCTTAACTACGTTAGCTTTATAAATACGACTCAATCCTTTTCATAAGATAGTTAGACGTATGCCATTTTAATGTTATGTCGTTAAATGAACAAGAAAAAGAAGGTTTTTGATTTTTGCAATGTGTGATTCAGTTGTTGAAGAAATGCATTATATTTATATTGCTTGCGGAATGAAATTTCTGCAATAGATAATGTTACAAGAGACCTTTGGTTACCAAGTTCTATCAAGAAAAAAATAAGTATTTGAGTGGTGCACGATATTAAAAGAGGGAGGAGAAAGCATTAAAATTTAACTTCATCAAAGAGAGCCAAGAACAACGACTGATGAACAACATGGAATTAGTACTTGAAAATCGTAGGTTAAAAATAAGAGACCTTTTTAATACTTTCAAAATTTTAGCATTTAGATCTAAAAAAAGTCAAGTCTTATTTGGTATCAAAAGCACTGTACTGTTTTCTCTTTCTTTTTGCCAAAAAATCGACTCATTCCGTTTCGCAGCTACCGTTTTCTTCAGATTTGAATCCACGTGACTTTTGGCTTTTCTGCAAACTCGAAAGACAGCTCTGTGGAAACCGATTGGAATCGATCGAGGAAATAAAAGCCGGATTGAAAAACATATCTTTGTTGTTCACGAAAACTAGAACAAAGTGGTAAATCACTTAACATAATGGCATGAAATTTGACACGAATATCAAAAGCAGTGAATCTAACTTTAAAAATGATTTAGTCGTATCTAAAAAGTGTGCCCAGTTTAAGATGACCAGTGCCGTGTATATTAGAACACAGTTGGCAATTTAGAGGATTAGGGTATTTTCTCAAGATTAACAGAAAAAATATTAGCAAAAACTGAGCATAAACATCATCTTTCGTTTTGTCAGAGACAAAAAGCGCAAAAATTTCGCTCTTTCAAATACTTTCAGATTTGATATACAGGGTTGCCCATATTCGACGGACCCATCTGGCAACGCCATAACTTTTGACAGAGATGTCAGATCGCTTAATGACATACCGCGTTTGAAGCGTCAGTCCAAGCAGATTTTTACCATGGAACAATACACGCCACGCGAGCGCTCTGAAAGAGTCTTCGAAATGGCCGAATATGACGAGGAATTTTGGAACAAAATTATCATGTCCGATGAAGCCCATTTCACATTGAATGGGACCGTAAATAAGCAAAATTGCCGTATTTACGCCACTGAAAATCCTCAGGAGATTCAAGAAGTGCCTCTTCATGACGAAAAAGTCACAGTTTGGTGCGGCGTTAGTGCGAAAACGGTCATTGGGCCGTTTTTCTTCCAAAATGAAAATGGCCATGCTGTTACCATCAACCAGGAGCGTTATCGCGACATGATGACCAATTTTGTGATGCCAATTATTCGTCGAAAGCGTATGAGGCAGTTCTGGTTTCAACAAGACGGCGCTCCACCGCACACAAGTCGCATAACAATCGATATTTTGAAGAATTTGTTTCCGGGCCGTTTGATGTCGAAAAGTGGTGATTTGGACTGTCCACCGCGTTCGCCCGATTTGACGCCGCCTGACTTCTTCTTGTGGGGATATTTGAAGTCAAAGGTTTACGTTAACAAGCCAAGGACCGTAGAAGAGCTCAAGGACAACATTCGTGAAGAAATAGCCGCTATTCCGGCCGAAATGTTGGCGAAAACGATGGAAAATGCTGCAAAAAGGGCACAATACGCCATCAACGCCAGAGGCGGCCATTTGAGAGATATCATATTCAAAAATTGATGTAAACAAATCTACTTGGAACAAATTAAATGATTAAGATTGCCAACCGCCAAATTTTTATTTTTTTCTTTGATTTTTTTAAAAAGAACATGGGTCCGTCGAATATGGGCAACCCTGTACATTAGTTGTGGGGTCATTAACGATACAATTTTTGGAAAAATCTAATTAAATTTTGAAAACCAATGTTGTTGGGGTCACTGCTTGTAATTATAGAGTTCAAAGTAGTAAAAACTTTTTTAAACCATCCTTACAACGTGTGTTAAATAAATTAAAATTGTCTTTTAGAAAAAAAATTAAAAGAACTAGAAAGGAATTAAATATGTTTTACGGTTAGAATTAAGAATACCCTCACATTATATACATTAAGTTATGCATGTTTTGAATGTTAATGATATGACAGATTATGTGTTAAATAAGCTGTTAATACACACACTTTTGTGGAATTCATAAAAGTTATGCTACTTTTATTACGTCTCTTTGTATGGGAGATTGGCTGAGTTCATGATACAAAGAACTACAGGTAAAGTATTGCGCATGTCCGCCATCTTTGCTGTGACGTGCAAGGTGCTCATTGGTTGCAACGTAGTCACAATTTATTCATAGGGTATAAAGATTTTAAAATACCTACATTTTCTTATGAAAACTTGTTTTACTGAAATGAAATAAATATTGTTAAATAAAGCACATGTCCAAAATAAAGTAAATATATTTTTAGTACTGTTTGTGAAAAAAAATTTTGCATATTTTGCAGGGGTGTTTTTCCCCTTTTTACCGATTTACACAAAAAGCGGCTACGTTGCTTGATGTGCTTGACAGAATTTTGACTGTTTGTTCGTTTTCATTTTGCTATCTTCACCATTTTCTTTTGAATGTATTCATCAAGTGTCACATTTGACGAGCACCGATGACGAGGTACGCAGTAAATGTTGTTAGTTGCGCCGGGAATACTTTATCTGTAGTTCTTTGTATCATGGGCTGAGTTATTGTACAATTTTGTCAAATAGCCAACTTAAAGTGAACTTTAATATTTTTGGCATATGTGCATACTTTTAATTCATTATATTAATTTTTGTGGAATTTTTAAAGACTTAACCGTTTTCATGTTTTTACTTTGTATGGGAAGTAGGCGTGGTTTTAAGCCTTTTTTTGCAAATATATGGTGAATATTTGAGACCAAAGCTTATGTGCAAAATTGCAAGTAATTACATTAATTTTTGTAGCATTATTTGAGATTTTATCGTTTTGATAAAATGAATTTGTGTGGGAGATATTCGTGGTTTGCATTCGATTTTGCTCCTTCTCATACTTGATCTTCGTTTTATTTATGATGTATTTACTTTAAATTTTTAAAATAAGCTTAATTGAATTAAATTTAAATATTTTCGTATTTGTTTTATGCAAATGCGTTATTGGTTGAAAAACAACCACGTTTTTTGATAAACCCAATAAGGCAAAGTGGGGTGTTCTGAGACAGGTTTTTTTATTGGACGATAACTTCCTAAAAATTACATTTGGGAAAGTTACATAAAACCTTCTTTACATTACTAATATGGCAGATATTGAAGTATCTAATAACACCCCATGTCTTACAATACCAAACTCTCCCACACTTTTATGCATAAATCTAATAGTTTTTTCCCTTTGTGTAATATAATTTCAAATTTTAAAAAAATATCAGAAAGAAAGCAGGAAAGCTTTTTCAAATAAAGAGTGGAAACAAAGTTTTAAAAACATTAAATCTCTTTACTGTTTTGGTTCAAGCATTACACAATAATTTTTATGACAACAATTTACTGTGCTTTTTTATGCCATATTTTGGTTTGACCACAGGTTGCCTTTTTTTAGTGTACCCTGTACAGCATATCTCACAGAATCATCAGCGAGCAGCGACTGCGTTTTGGAGCCGTGCATCTGAAAAATTATTTCTTGAATGCCATAAAATTCTTTTCTCCTCTTCTTCATTGCTGTGTGTTGCTTAAGCAAAGCTTTTTTATTTTAATTTTTCTTTTGTTAGTTCTTCGTTTTTGCTTCTCCATCTTCTGCGGACGACTATCTTTCTCTATCTCACTGTGGCTTGGGTTCAAGACACGCATAATGCAGACATGCCATGAATTATGTTCCCAAACGGTTCGTTTAACTAAGAATATAGCGCAGCTACAACAAGTTTTAGAGAAAAAAAATCAAATAAATGGGTCCCCACTTCGGTTCTTTTGTCTGTTCATCACAAAATCTAAATGCATAAATCTTCGAAGTATTCAAGCCATGATTTAGTAAAAACAGCGCCAAAGAATTGAAAGACAACGCAGAGCAGCTAAAATTGTTTATGAACTGGCTTGGGAAACAAAAACAAAAAACAGCAACATTAAATAACCAATAACAAATAAAACTAAAAACAAAAGCAAAAATAAAAGCAGAAATATAAATAAAGAAATATAAACAAAAAAGCGGCGCGGCAAGTGAAGGCAGACAGTGGAATAGGTCGGTAGGAGGTTCGACGAGGAGGTAGATTTTGTTGGCACGCTGTTGGCCAAACAAAAAGTGACAACAAAATAGAAACACTAACGAGCCTGCTACAGAACTTTATAAACAGAGTCTTAGTTGTTCAGACGGGTGTAAGTGAAAAGAATCTCTCAACAAATCGTACTATTGTTACGGTGACCATCCGTTTTGTATTCTACAGAATTCAAAGCTATTGTTCTGTATGAATTATTCTAAAGATTTAAATGTTTTTCATGTGTACTGTTTCTTTTATAATGAAAATGATGAATGTTAAGTAAAACATGGAAGATATGAAATAATTTTAATATACATTTGTACATTCTGTCAAGAAAGTATCGGCTATTGAAAATTGGTAGATTTCAAAGCCCGGTTAAAAGGGACTGTCCAAATTCTTGTTGGAAGATCAGGGGGTAAGTAGTGATTACTATCTGATAGCAAATTCATAGAAAAAAGCCAGATTTGTGGAAAGAAAACTCAGGATTCTTTCACCACAATAATGCAAGATCTCAAAATGATATCATTGTGAAAGAATTACTGGCAAAAGCAAATACCATTGCACTTTTAGTTTTCAGTCGATAGAAGGCATAAAAGAGAATTCGCATCGAGAACTGAAGTTGATTCCAGAAAAAACGTTTGAAAAATAAACTGATCGCGCTTAAACTCAGCATCTGTATAGAGGATAGTTGAGCAAACTTAGCGGTAAAAAGAATGTTGACTCTTTAAGAGGGCTTTTTGAATGATCAATTGACTCGGTACACTCTGGAAAAATGTTTTCTCAAGTATTCTGAATTATTATTTCGTATAAAAACTTTTGTGCCTTGCAACTTTATGTTGTATATCACAAACGCAAACCACTGGCAATTAAGACACGCGAAGCAATACTTTTTCTATACAAAATTCTATTGCTTCTCGTGTCTTGCTTGTCTAACTCTTGACATAGTTCTGTGACATTTATTTTAAATACTATGAATGCTAGGTATATTCTTTGTATCGTTTGATAGTTTTTTGAATAGCTTAAAACCGTAATGACGTTTAGATCTTGTGCATCTTTCTGATCGAAAGAAAACAGTGCTAATATTATATAGATTTCTAAAATTATACAATAGATTATATGTCTTATTTACTTAAAAATAATGTTTGATTAGATAATTTTAATTAGTAAAATATGACTAAAGCTTGTAAGATTGAATATTTTCGAATATTTAACACATTTATATATAATCTTACTCATGCTGTTCAAAATTTTAGGGAGAGAAAGTTTAAAATAATTTTATCTTTGGAACACATTAATTTTTTGTTCTGTCACATATTCCATATTGCAATCAAATAATTTATCTGTGATATGGAAATATTTCATTTAACATTAAATAGTTTTTCTTTATTATTGTTTCTCTGAAAAATCTTTACGGAGTGAAAAACATTTTATGTTTTTCTAAATAAATAAATAAATCAAAATTCTTTCGAATTTGTTCGAACACCCCAGCAAACCAAACGATATCGTTTCGATGTCGAGATGATATCGTAAATGTGATAATTTCTATCGATAACGATACACGAGACGATATCGTTATGATAAGGTCCTGTTTTCGATACAAATTGACATATCCTAAATGATATCGAAAACATAATAATTGCTTTATCGAACGATATCGAAATTTCAATGGCGAATGGAGATGATATCGTAAAGGTGATAGCTTCTATCGTAAACGCTTTACGAGACGATATCGTTAAAATAAAAATGAACATACGAGTATCATAAACGATATCGAAAGCATATTAATCCTTGATATCGAAACTATTTTGCAAATAATAACCATCCGGATATTTGAACTCCGGCCGCGGGCGTGTAATTCCATCAGCTTATTCATTCGACCATCGCAACTGTTATCTGATCGTCGCTTAATTTGCTTCATCAAGAATGAAAGCTAGCCTTCGGTCGTGGGTCCGTTTTCTTATTTTGTTATTGTGCTGTTTTAAAATATAAGTTTTATTATACTTCATTTTTTACGAAAGTTCGATCAAAGTTATTACAAAAAAAATTTTTTTTGCTTAAAATTTGTAATTTATTTGTAGCGAGCTCTAAATAAATGATTTGTTTTTTTACATCTATACAAAATTATATGAAAACACTTAGAATTTTTTCATATAAAAATTTTTAACATTTTTTTTTCTTGGTTACTCATCATAATAATATAAGCGTACGTGAGTAGGTAAATCCTAGTGACGTTTTTTTTATCTAAATATAATATTGGTACCAGCGAAATTATATCTAGCATTTTTTAATCTAGATATTGTTGCGATATCGTATTTATACTTATTTATTAAAGATATCGTTTTTATATCGCAATGCTATCGTTATTATAATAGCGTGAGAAGATCTAGTAATTTTTAATATAGATAACGTTACGACATCAAAATGATATCGTTATTATACTATCATTATGATATCTAGAAATTTATAATATAAATACCGTTATGATATCAAATGCTATTGTTAACTATACTATCGGGACGATATCGGATATTTGTGTGTTAATATGTCGTAACGATATCGTTAGATTGTCATAAAATTTTTCAACCGAGAGATGATTTGCTGGGAAATCATAGAAGACTTTAAAAGTGGTTTGATCACAGTTTAATCACTAAAGAATACCGGAGGTTTAGCAGCCTCCGAAACAATTCTGTCTAGTCTGCTGTGTGATTGACTCTATACAGAGTTATTGTTGTTGTTGCCTTCTTAAAACTTACTTGATCTTAAAATCTCACAATTAAAATCATGTAAATAAATAATTTTTAGAACCTCAAGCTGATTCTTACCTTAATTTCTTAGTCAGGTAATTTTTCATTTATTTGGGCTATACATCTTTGGGCCACTTTAAGTGACACTAGTCAACATTCATTCTGCTTATGACGCTGACAGTAGTTGAAATTTGAACATTTCCTTTACAGATCGATTCTATGCTTTACCGGTAATAGTAATCTTGTTACCGAAATTCGTTACCGGTCTTAGTAATAAGTATTCTGTGCACTCGGTAATGCTGTCAAACGTCGTGAACTCACCTTATTCTGCGTTGTAGTGTGGTGTAACAAACAATGGAAAAAGGAGGAATTACAAAGAATTAATTGAATTTTGTTAACTTTTTAAATAATATTTATTTGCTTTTCTTAGCAGAAAATATGCACGCAATACGCGGGTTTTATGTTAGTTTCAGTCGTGGCCACCCAGAGCTGCTGCAAAGGGAAAAATTGTCTCACATCGCCAAATGCAAGCTTTACAAATGTCAGCTGTTTTGCTTATTACCACCTAAAGAGATGGTAACAATATTTACCTGTAACGCTTAATTGCAGAATACCAAAGGATTGTAAAAGTTACTAAAAGGTGAATTTCTTCGGTTATTAGATTAAAGTAACAGCGGCGGAATCAATCAGTCAGTGACAATATTTTTAGGAAACACTATATAACAGTAGATTCAACTTTTAAACAATTTATGGATACAATAACTTCTTCTCTGACATCTTAACAGTGAAAGAAGCGTTCAGATTGGTCAAGCTCAAATCGTTTTTTTTTCAAAGACTTTACAAATTCTATAGGAAAATTGAAATTACTTAGTCGATTTGTAAATTTTTTTTTTCAGCTGGGAACAAAAAGATTTTTAGGTCTGAGGACTTGGAGCGAGCATCTACCGTATTATTTTGGTTTTAAGATTAGGGCCTTGCCATAACCTTAAACATTTAATAATGATTAAAGGTCTACATTTTTGGGTTTTCTGGGTATATGGCAAAGCCATGATGTGATAGAGTTGAACGGATTCCGAATTCGACCTCCGCGATCCCATAAAAATTTGGAGGTGACTGCGGTAAATAAAGCCCGAATCACATTCAGTGACCACGAAAACATACATTATAGTCTGATCCCCAAAACCGAAACTTTTTTGTGTGACTGCGTTATTTGCACTGTCAACATTATTTCTTTGCTCCTCTTTTTTTTTGTTTTTGTTTTTTATTAAATTTTGTATTTTAATTCAGAGAGTAAAGTCACCGTTTTAATTCTTTAATAAGACTTATGTTAAGAATATTGTTATGGCAAAGTTGCAAATTATTGTCATAACAATTTTTTTGTCAGAGTTTTGTAATGTAAAGGAGCGATAAATTCCTAAAACTCTTCTTGTTAGCTTTCCATCCGTAGCACTTTAGATTTCTACTCCTCCAGAAAATACTTCGAAATAAATAGAAGCTGTGTTGTGTTGGTGTAAATATTATGGCTTTTTTTCTTTCATTCGCCCTTTCATTTATCTTTTTCTTAAGCGACAATCGATCTACAACACGTTCTCAAAGTTATTTCAATAACAAGCAATCGAGTTACGCTGTTCGTCGTCATCGTCTTCATCGCAGCATGCAAGCAAACATGAAATCTGTGCTCGTTCAAGTGTAGAAAGTTTTTAAATGAGTCACAGCATAAATACTCGTAATTTATTGAATGCACTTTAGAAAATATTGCATGCTTAATCGGATCATTATGTGCAAACATTCGTGAACGTTGGAATTGAGCATTTTAGTTTCCCAAGCATTTAAAAACGTTTAACTGCATAGTTTTTGGGATCACGGTAGATATGTAAGTATAGACATGTATATATTGACAACATTTCTGTGTGGTAGATTAAAGCCGATTAGAAAAACACTGATTGTAACTTATCAGTGCGGCTTTCGACCTGGAAAATCCACAATAGACCAGATGTTCACACTATGACAAATCCTGGAAAAAACCCACGAAAACCAAATTGACACCCGTCATCTCTATGTCGTTTATAAAGCTGCGTTCGATAACCCGAGAAGGGATTGCCCATAAGCAACAATGTCTGAGTTCTGTATACCTGCAAAGTTGGTAAGATTTTGCAGTATGACGTTGAGCAACACATGCAGCTCCGTCAAGGTAGGAAACGACCTCTCCAAAACCTTCAATACCGAAAGAGGTTTCAGAAAAGGCGATCCGTTATCTTGCGATCTCTTCAACATCATCATGGGGGAATAGTACGAAAAACCGGTGTGCATCGCAATGGCACCATTTTCTACAAAAGTGGCCAGCTCAATTCGTACATTGATGATATTGATATTGTCGGCAGAACCAAGAGAGATGTTACCGCTGCTTTCACCACTATCGAAAAGGAATGATACAAAGTGGGTTTAGCAATAAACAAGGGCAAAACAAAGTATATACTGTCTACAAGCAGGGGAGCGTGGCGTCTAGACTCCCACGTTTCATACAGCAGCTATAACTTTGAAGTAGTCAAGGAGTTTATATGCCTTGGCACCGCCAAAAACAACAACAATGATATCAGCCTAGAGATAAAGCGAAGAATAACAATTGCTAATAGGTGCTACTACGGGCTCAGAAGCAACTAAGTTCCAGAACCCTCTCTCGATCGACAAAATTAGCACTCTACAAGACGTTCGTCCTACCTGTGCTTCTTTATGGCGCTGAAGCATGGGTAGTTTCGCAAAACTGACGCAGTTGCTCTGGCGGTGTTCGAGAGAAAAGTTACTCGCAAAATTTTCAGTCCTGTTCGAGTCGGCGATGACTATCGCATCCGAATGAACCACGGACTGTATGAGCTCTACGAAGACATTGACGTTGTTCAGCGTATAACTGTGCAGCGACTACTCCAGCGAAAAAGGTGCTCGAGGCGAGAGTCGTTGGTCGACGACGAAGAGGGAGACCATACCTCCGATGGATGGACCAGACCGAGGACGCCCTAACCGCACTTAGGGTATCTGATTGGAGAAGGCGCGCGCAAAGCATAGGCGCCTGGCGAGAGCTGAAGAGGTCGGCTGAAACCCGAACGGGGGTTGTTATGGCCACCAAAGAAGAAGAAGGTCTAAAAAACAACATTAGGTTGTTGTATATACGGTAGAACCTTGCGGAAAATGTGTGAGTAGCTTTAAAGTGAAATTTTTATTTTATACTAATTTTTAAAATCTCTTATTTTTATCATCTCTTATTTTAACAAACTTTCGAGAAGCGTCAAAATATTTTGATCTCAAGTTATCTGAAATAAAAAATGGCAGTACATATTAATAACAGCATTTTACTCAACAACATTATATATAACCATAGGCTATAGCCATTTGGTCAAAAAATAAAAATTTTGCGGAATATTGAAAACAACTCGATATTTTTAATCCTTTAGACATTTTAACAAAATTTTAAAATCGTCGAGTATATTTTCAACGCGGTCAGCGTTCGTCGATTCATCATCGTGATCAGGAATTGAGACTTAGCAGTAGCTCGCTGCAGAGCATTTTGGCAATAGATCTGCATCTGCAGGCTTACAACCTTTAGTTGACCCAATAAGTGCCAATCTAAAAAGGTGGCCGATATTCGACAAAGGTGCGTATCCTGTTTTTCAGTTAATATTAAAAATAAAGTAATGAAATTTGATGGAAATGTAGAACGAATTATTACAAATTACGGCTAAGAAACAGGGTAAAATTCGACAAAAGATCGAGGCAATATTAAAAAAATACTGCATCTAGAATAACCTTAAAACTAAGATAGTTGAATTGGTTGACAAAGTGGGTAGAATTATTACAAAACAAGATGAAGAAAGTGGGCGGAATTCGACAAAGAGCGACTATTAGATAAATACTGTATCTCAGCTAATATTGAAACTAGGGTACTTAAATTTAGTAAAAGAGTAGGTAGAATTATAACAAAGCATGATCGAGAGAGTAGGCGGTCTTCTAAAAAGAGCGTGTCAATATAAGAAAAATACTGTATCTCGAATAATATTGAAAAGGTACTAAAATTTGTTACTAGAATGGGTAGATTTATTATCATATTCTCTAAAAAAGAAGAAATAAAAACTTTTTTACAAAAAAAAAAAACAACTTCAAAATAACTACAAAGTAAAAAATAATTGTAAATTACTTTCCTATAAAGTTCATAGTCAAATATATATTTTTATATAATTATATTGGAAATCTTATTATGCATTTTAATTTTTTTCTAATTTGTTTTATTATCATAAATACATTAATATCTTTATGAATATAAAGTCTTTAAAATCGGCACTAATATAATCAGACTTTTGTTAAATTAACGCTTATTCTTTATAAAATAATAAAATAAAAAGATTTCCAATATAATAATGTATAATAATAATGTATAATAATTTAAGAAATTAATAGAAAAAGTAATTTAAAATTAATTTTTTACTATGTAGTGATTTTAAAGATTTTTCTCTTTTTTTGTTAAAAAGTTTCTTGTTAAAATTCTGAAAGATATATGTTAGCATATAAATAATAGCATTTATGTTAAACAATGTATGGTGAATTGGAGAATTAGATTTTTTACTCCTATCGTGTGGTAATAGGCACACAGCATTTTTTGTACCTCACGTTTAAAAAACGTAATAGGGGTAAATAAACTTTGTCACTCCGTTTGTATAGCAGATAAGGAGGCGTTTTCGGTATAGAAAAGTATATATATATATATATATACTCCTAACCCCCATACAAATTGGCTTACCAAAACGATGAAATCTTTTAAATTCCACAAAAACCAATCTAAGGACTTCAAATTTTGCACATTATCTTTAAACTTTAATATAAACTTTAAGTATGAAATTTGAAAAATCTGATGTACACCACGCCTACCTTCCATACGAAGTGACTTAATCAAAACGGTAAAATCTCTTTAAATTCCACAAAAATTAATCTAATGACTTAAAATTTTACTTAAAATTTTACTTTAGCTTTAAAATTTAATATGCACTTTGAGTATGAAATTTGTAAAAGTCGAATAAAAATCACGTCTACCTCCCATACAAAATGAGTTTACCAAAACGGTAAAATTTCTTTCAATTTCGCAAAAATTAATCTGATTACTTAAAATTGTCCACATAAGCTTTAACAATTAATATGTACTTTAAATATGAAATTTGGAAAAATCTGATGAAAACCAACAGTTACCTCCCATACAAAGTGACTTGATGAAATCATTAAATTCTTCTTAAATTTCACAAAAATTACTACAATGGCTTCAAATTTTTTAAATAAGTTTAAATCTTAACGATTCACTCGATATTTGAAATTTAAAAAAGAAAACTAAAAATTCCGCCCATCTTCGATACAAAATGACGTATTTATAATAGTAAAACCTTTAAAAATTCCTAAAAAACATTAATGTTTGAACTTGATGTTGTACACAAACGCTTTGAAATGTGAAATATTTGAATAAAAGCCGCACCAACAAAAGTGACGTCATAAAATTAATACAACATTCAAGCTTCAAATAATTTAAAATACGGCAGTGGTGCTATTTTAACTTCGGTTCCGTTCAATATATTCCTTACTAGTTTTCTTAAAACTTCAGTCTATGTTTTCTTCACTTTATTCTCTTATTTTACATCAAAATGTTTGCTTTGATGTATTTACACTATGATTTGAATTAATATAAGAAGTAGTAATGATCACGCTTCAGGTTGAAAGACAACCCAAATCCAAACCTCATATCCCAAAACAGAATCCGTATACATAATAATTTTCCGAACTTGCTCAGGGAAATTGGGTGTGTGGGGTTGCTCGAGAAATAGATTACGAGTGACGCTACATCAATACAATAGTGGCGGCCGTAGCCTAGTGGGTAGAGTGCGTGGCCCCTAAGCTAAAGAACTGCGGTAGCCCGGGTTCAATTCCAGCTCAGACAGAAAGTTTTTTCAATTGAATTAATTTTCTGTTCGGTCGTCACCTCTCTGCAGACAATGGCAAACCTAAGAGAGTAATAATTGCCATGTAAAGCTTCTTGAGAACATAAGCCGTTCGAAGTCAGCATAAAACACGTAGGTCCAGTTCTCGATCATTTGTGATCAAACATTTAATAACACGCACAACACAATTGATCAATAGAAGCTAGGTCAAAGTCCTTCAAAGGGCTGAAATGGCCAGTTTATGTATTATTTTTGACGCTACATCATTTAAGATATATGCATATATTATAATATATGGAATGAAAACATTGATAAATGCCGTTATAAAATTTTAAAAAAGTGTATATATATATTGGGACGTATAAGTGATTTTAAATTGGATATTTAACTATTATCCGATTATTATTAATCTCCACCTCAACTCATTATTTCACCTTTCGTGTAATTAATAGATTATTAAATTAAAATTTTATCATGACAATTCCAGTTTATTAGAAGAATAAAAATTATAAAAATTTGAAAGAACATAACTTAGGTAAGTTCATTACTCATCATAAGCATATGTAAGTATGAATTATCATAAGCATAGTATTTAAAATCTTTTTAATAACAGGTTAGTAAATCAGGTAAAGTAATCAAGGTTAGTATTAATTAAGAGCCAAAGTAGTCAAGGCAAGTAGTAGTTAATATATATAGACATCTTGGTAATGTATGAAAGATTAGAATTGATCTGATGAATATAATATCGTAAGAAAAAATTTTAAATATTAAAACTAATTACTACATCAATTAATAAAATTGATTGAAGTATTTAACCATAAATTAAATTATTTAATAATTTCATTTATCTTTAAAATTAATAATTTTATAAATAGTATAAGGCATTTAAATAATTTCAAATAATTGTAATAAAATATTAAAACAAAAAATGTTTAGTTAATAGATATAAAGAACTTAAGTTTTTCCCACGATGTCTGCAGGCGCTTGTTGATATTTTTAAGAGTCCTTAGGTTTTTACACATATTTTATCAAAAAACTATTTTTAATTCAATTTAAATACAAATAAAATATTATTATTATTAACAAAGACGATGAATACAAAAGAAGACAAAGATAACATCAGCTGTATTTACATAATTGCTATTTAAACTATATAAACAAAGTCTGTGATATTTTTCTAAATTTAAGTTCGTCTTTCAGTGTTTAATTATTTTTCATTTATTATGATATATGATAATTAATTTAAATTATTTATACATTTAAATGTTTGTGAAGTCGGGCCGCTGCAATAATGTAAGAATTGTGAAAAAATAAGGAATAGCTGTAAGTCTAACAAAATTAGGAAAATTATTTTATTATTAACATGTACATTGTAATTTCAAGATTCACTAAATTCAATCTCTGAGAAAGGTAGAAAAACACTACCGAAGCGTCGGGAAAAGAAATGGAATAAATTTTCTTATTTATTTGTTTTCATCTTTAATCAAAAGACCAACATAGCCGTATCAAACAAAATCAACAGGAACTTAGCATTGGTCATAATAACAACTTCAAATACTATTATGTTAAACTACAAAACTAATAAACCTATTTAGCAACATAATTAACAATTTTTAAAACCAAAGTTACAAAGCAGTCAGTGAGTAGATAATTTAAACATATTTATTACCCTTATTAAATTAATTTTTGTCTTTTTGAAAATTTATAATCTTACGTATTATTAAAAACTTAACCCTTAAATCAGCGATGCCCAGCGCCTAACTCTTTCCACTCTTTTACAACAACTTCAATAATTTCATGATTGTTGTAATTCGCCGAATTCAGTTTGCAATTTCAGCCTCGCTCCTTAATGTTATTGTTTTTGTTCTTTCGAACTATCGATAGCTGTTCTGCGTTTGCATGATGTTGTTTTTGTTCTTTGGCATCATCGATCGCAGCTGTTTTGCACTGTTTTTGGCATTCGCATTGTATACGTTAACAGCATGCGTCGTATTCTTTATATTTTTCGTTGTGCAAATACACATTGAGAAAAAGTTATTGAATATTTGCAGGTGGGTTCTTTTTTATATTGCATCAGAATAATTTATTTTTATAGGGGAGTTTGCCTATTTTTAAATAATAAAAGATTAAAAAGATTTTAATCTTAAAAATATAACAGCTTAGTTAATAATAAAATAGTAAGATAACAAAAATATAGAAAATGAAGTAAAAAGCAAATAAAAGTTATTATAAGATTAATAAATGAATAAATGTATAATAATAAAAAATTCACAAAAAAAACATAAAAAAGAAAGTAAAAAAATTAAAAACTATAAAACAAAAAATTAAGATTTTAATCTTAATATCTAATATAAAAGTTTAGTTAATAATAAAAAGTAAGATAATAAAAAATATAAAAAATTAAGGTAAAAGCAAATAAAAATATTCTAAGATTAAGAAATGAAAAGAAATGTATAATAATAAAAAATTCACAAGAAAACATAAAAAAAGGAAAAAATTAAAAACAAAAAAATAAAAACAATAAAACAAAAAATAAAACTATAAAACAAAAAATAAAAAAAGGATATATGAAAACTTCCACGCGGTTAAAGCTGGGTAAGTCAGAATGTATTCTGACTAGAAAAAAACTGAAACATTTGTAATTACTTGATTCATTATTTTTACGGTGTATATATACAAAAATTCGCTGTCGCAGACTTTGCCAGCACTCGTGTTATTGGCAATTCGTCATAGCATTCTGATTTTAAAATTTTTTGATGTTGTTGGTTTTTGTTGTGTTTTTTGTCAAATAGTTTTCGTGGGCATCGCTGCCATAAATGACACTTTAATGCCAATTCAATTTCAACAAAAATTTAAACTGTTGGCATTTGTTTTCCATTTGCTCTGCTGATCTTGTTCAAAAATGACTATCGTACATTTCAACTATCGAATGCATTTCGATTTGCGTCATCCACGCATGTTGTCTTCGAATTACGAGCTCCTAAAAATCATCTGGCATCCAAGCTAACTGAAAAATATTTAATTTATTTGTTCGTACATTTGGGTCATTCCTTTTCAAGTACTCCTAGTTTGACTTCACATTTTAGAATTAGCCGAAAATTTTTTCAAAACTAAGTAATTTACTTACATAAAAATAATTGATACCAATTTCAGTATTTCACTAAAAAAAAATTTTTTTTGGAAAATATCCATATTTTCGTTTTTGATAATTTTCTGGATTTTCTCTGATCCTCGTAAAGTTGAAATTTATTACCTTTACTGTTCTGATTTGATAGCAAATTTTTGTATTTTCACACATTGTTTCTTTTGCTTTTGTATTAAAAAAAAAAATTCTCATTGCAAAAAACAATATATTGTAACGAACCTCGGGCGTTACAACGCTTTGCAGCCGGGGTAGACTCAGCGGCTGTCCAGAGGTTCTTCCAAGAAAGGTGAGGTTTCGGTAGTAGGTGCCGCTCGCACTCCGTCTTTACGGGAGCACTCAAGGTCGCGGTATTCGTGATGCGTGGCTACCAATCCACTTGGTGTTGACGAGAGCTGCCGATTGACTGTGGTCGGGTTTCGTCAGTCTGTCCTGTTTGTTGGTGCGTCTTCAGGATAGGAATTTGGGATTGTGATGGGTATTGAAGGTCTCGTAAAGAGTCACAATGAGGAAATAAACGGTGTCTCGAGAGATTTGGCAAGCTAGTTGCAATCTAGGACTCCGTTTATGCCCCTATTAGGATGAGGATTGGGATTATAGGAAGTTGGGTGGGGTGCCGGGTTCGTGTAGAACTGGGCGTAGGTACAAACAGAGATCTCGAGAGATTTGGCAACGAAGTTGCAATCTAGGATCTCTGTTTGATGCCTGAATTCACGGGATTAAAACGAGTTGGCGTTTGGATGCCGTGCTTGTGTTAAGCTGGGGCGTGGGTGAAAGACGGAGATCTCGAGAGATTTGGCAACGAATTGCAATCTAGGATCTCACGTCTTCTGCCCTACAAGTGGAAAGGTATAAGGTTGAGGGAGTGTGCCGTGCTCGTGTAGAACTGGGCGTAGGTGCAAACAGAGATCTCGAGAGATTTGGCAACGTAGTTGCAATCTAGGATCTCTGTTTGGTGCCTGAATTCACGGGAGCGGGATTGGGTTGTGGGTATTCTGGGATAACTTACCGTCGTGGTGTCGTCGTCCGTCCAAGCAGCCAATTTGTGCACTCTCCCAATTATTGCCTTCCAGATGTATCAGAATAAAACGATCGCACGTCTGTTCAGTTCAATGCCTCTCGCAAGAATCATTTATTTCAATTCTTAAAATGACTAACTGGTAGCCGGCACCAGCGTCGTGCTACTAATACATATTAATGTGCTTGAAATAGCAACACATGTTTCGGTTGCCCGAGCGAGCAACTAAATAAAAGTAATAATTCATGTTTTCGCTTAGTTGCTATGTTAGTGTGTGTGTTGCTATTTTCAGGGGAAACTTTCTGTTTCGCTTATATACTTAGAATTTGTATTACAGGGTGAGTATGTTAATTCGTTACTTAAGTGTTAAATACTTTAATGTTATATTTTAGCTTATAATATGTGTTGATAGTTTCTCTATATTATAATGCATACTTAGTTTAAGGTAAATAAGATGATTTACAAATGTTAGTTTTAAGAATCTTAGTATTAGAAAAATAAAAATAATTTGATGTATGTTTTGTTTAGGCTGTACCTACGTAGCAGCTAAACTTTAAATAGTTTCTTAAATATATAAACAAATACCGTACATGGCGTGATGCGGCGGGGTTTGTTGCAACTGTTTGTTGTGTTTGCCTGTATTGGGGCGTCTCTTCGTTATCGCCGGTTGCCATGTAGGTAATGACGACTTGTGCTGTAACTTGTTGTTGTTGTTGTTACTGGCTCGTGCCGTAGCTGTTGTCTTGAGTAGAAGACGCTGTGGTTGATGTTGATGTTGTTGTTGTTGTTGTCGTTATTGACTATTGTTGGTCGTTAAGCGGTCGGTTCTCTTGCCGCCGCTTATATTAAGGGCCGGTTGCGGTGGGCCGCTTATTGCAAGGCCGATTTTAGCGAGGCCGCTTATGGTGAGGGCCGGTTGAGTGGGCCGCATAGAATGAAGGCCTGATTGTGAGGGCCGGTTTTGACCCTCGTCAAAAGGGGTCCTTACACCCCCCGGTTAGTTCGGGGGACAGAGCTGAACTACCCTCCCTGTCCGTCCAATTCGGATTCGGTAGTGGATGCCATTGACGCGCGTGTTGATGTTCTTCTGCGTGCCGCGTTTGTGTCGAGCTTGGGCGCTCCTGATCCGCTGTTGTAGCTGGGCTGGCCAGGCTGGGTTGAGGGCGTTGCGGAAGCTTTCACGGCTCGTTTTCGTGATGATGAGTGGTGGGCTGCTGATGACTGTTGTGTCGGTAGCCGGGGTTACTAGCATAGCTGCCGCTGGTGAGGTTGCTGCTGGAGTAGCCGTGGGCTCTTCAGGCTGGATGAGCCAATCCAGGCACTCAGGCTGGTCTTCATCAAAAATGTCGCTGTTGTGTGTGTTGACGTCCGAAATGTCGAAATAAAATTCGACGCTCTGTTCTCGGGTGTACAGGTCCGGTTCTGTATCCCAGCCGGGGTAAAATAGTGACTGTGGATGAGTTGTTGCATCGGCGGTTTGACCGTGTGAGCTCACGCATAGCTGCTCTAGTATATCCACGGTCTGCTGGATGTCTGGAGCTGGCATAAACGGTGGTATTGCAGGCGGTTCATTGAGTGGGTGCCATGACCAGAGATCAGCTGTGATGTTGTCTACTGTTGGAGAACGGTGAGCGTCCGATGTTGGAGTCGTAGGTACCACCTCGAAGGCGGCGATGTCGTCTAATGTGGGTGACGGCATGACTATGGCGTTGGCTGCGGTTGATGGCAGGTGCGACGAGGTCCGTGTCGTATGCTGAGGCGTTGCGGCTGTAGGATAGCCGGGCAAATCTGGCAGCTGAATTTGGGGCAGCCTGTAGCTGGCCAGTTCCTGTACCAGTTCGCTTATCTGCCTTCTCTTCTGTGTGACGAATTCGGTGGCGAACCATGCGGTGCGCTCGATGTGCTGCGATGAACTTTGGTTGGCATCCTTCACGAAGCTTTCGACAAATTGCAGTGCATAGAGGCCGCAATCCGTGAGGTTTGGTTGTTGGGGCACCATCATCCGATGGCCTGGCAGATTTTCGGTATCGAACGAGAAATGCCTCTGATTCGGGTGCTTAGCGTGCAACTCCTGAGTGAGGAAGTCACGTAATGGCGTAAACACGTGTGAGCGATCAGTATATGCCAGCGAATCGAAGAGAAGCATCGCTTGTTGTATGTTGCATTTTGTGACGATCGCATTTTGGTGTGACGATCGTGATTTACAGCATTTGATGCTTGCTGAATAGGTGTCCTGAAGGTGGCTGGCGTTGCTTTTGGGGCACTTGATGTCCAGCTTTAGAGTGGTAAAATCTTGACTTGTGCTTGGGCGCCACTTGTACTACTTGAAGAGTTGTCTCTTGGTGACGGTTACGCGGTTGGCATGACTTTAACCATATTTTGTTGACGGCAGAGACATGTGGTGTGATGGCCAAGTGTGATAAATCGTGGCATCACACTTTCTGCTGTGCTGGGCCATCTTGTTGGCGCTGTCCGTGGCCATGTTGATTGGGTTTGCGTTGTATGTAGTAACTTGCCTTGTGTGTTTGATGTTACTTCGTTGTTTTTGTATGATGCTCTATGGTGACCTGCTTGCAGATGCACGTAGCTGTCATTACGAGTAGTTGGGGTAGTTTTTAGTGCAGATACGTGCTGCAGGTCCTAGTTGGTATCGCAGATGGTGCTGCGGGTCCCTTTTGATGTCGCAGGCGGTGCTGCGGTGGCACTTGATGATGCAGGGTCTGTGTAGCGATGCAGCTTGGGTGCAGTCGTTGTTGTGAATTGGCCAATTGATGACGCAGTTGGGTTGCGGGCTTCCAGTTGTTTTGTCGCGGTTAGGGCCGCGATTGTTTCCAGTTGTTGACGCGGATTAGGGCCGCGGTAGCTTCCAGTTGTTGACGCGGATTAGGGCCGCGGTATCTTCCAGTTGTTGACGCGGGTTAGGGCCGCGGTAGCTTCCAGTTGTTGACGCGGGTTAGGGCCGCGGTTGTTTCCAGTTGTTGACGCGGATTAGGGCCGCGGTAGCTTCCAGTTGTTGACGCGGATTAGGGCCGCGGTATCTTCCAGTTGTTGACGCGGGTTAGGGCCGCGGTAGCTTCCAGTTGTTGACGCGGATTAGGGCCGCGGTAGCTTCCAGTTGTTGACGCGGGTTAGGGCCGCGGTAACTTCCAGTTGTTGACGCGGGTTAGGGCCGCGGTATCTTCCAGTTGTTGACGCGGGTTAGGGCCGCGGTGACTTCCAGTTGTTGACGCGGGTTAGGGCCGCGGTAGCTTCCAGTTGTTGACGCGGGTTAGGGCCGCGGTGACTAAAACATGTGGACTTATGATGAAGTATAGCGGAATTCGTTGTCGGAGAAAAACTTCTTTATGTCGCTGATGTGTACTGTTCTGCGGCGGGATTCCTGTGGTCGTTTCACTTCTATAATGACCGGAGATATGAAACGAAGCACTTCGTACGGGCCGTCGTATTTCTGGGCTAGCTTTGCTGCAAAATTATCGGCGGCTTTTGAGAGGTGGTGCTGTTTGATTAGTACCAGGTCCCCGATGTTTGGTTTCCAGGCCCGTCGCCGCAGGTTATAATGGCGGGCTTGATCCTGCGATGCTCGTTCCAGGTTCTGTCTCACGATTCGGAAGATTTCCTGCAGACGTTTCGCCTTTTCGTCCGGTGTTTGTACTTCGCACCCAGTGCCTATGGTGTTCTCATCAAAAACGGCATTTGGTAGTCTCGGTTCTCGCCCTTGAGTGAGATACGCCGGGCTGTAGCCTGTCGACTCCTGGATCCCTGAGTTTATTGCTAACGTGAGCTCCGGCCAAAGCTTATCCCAGTCTCGCTGCTCTTGTTGAGTGAATTGGGAAATCATCGTCTTGATGGTGCGGTTTGCCCTCTCTGTAGGGTTCTCTTGGGGCGTGTAAGGTGCCGTGTACTGGTGCTTGACACCCAGCGATTGTAGAAATTCCTTGAACCTCTTGCTGGTGAACTGTGGCCCATTGTCTGTGACCAGGATCTTTGGGACTCCAAAACGGCTTACGATGCGCTCGCGTAAGGCTACTATAAGCGTCTCCGTTGTCGCTTTCCGCATGGGTATCAGCTCCGTCCACTTAGAGAACTTGTCGAAAAGCACTAGCAGCATGTTGTTGCCGCTTTTGGACCTGGGGAGGGGTCCCACGAAGTCGGCGCAGACGATGTTCCAGGAGTCCTCTGGTAGTTGTGACAGCATTTGTCCAGCGGGTGCTTGTTGGCTGGGCTTGGACTTTTGGCAATTCTCGCAGCTGCGTACGTACTTGCTCACCTCCCTGAACATGGCGGGCCAGTAGTAACGATTTGCCACCCGACCGATGGTCTTCCTGATGCCCAGATGACCAGCTGTGGGCGCGTCATGGCACTCGTGCAACACTCTTTTGCGTAATGGTCTCGGGACGCACAGCTTCCAAGGTGCGCTGTCTTCATCGCTCACCTGTCGAGGGATGTGGCGGTACAGCTTTTCGCCGTCGATGAAATAGTCTGCAAACTTGATTGGGTCTTCCCTTACTTCTCGTATTTTCTTCTGTAGCCAAGGGCAGGTTTGGTCCTGTACTTCTTCGGTGGTAATCTGCATAAGTGTTTCCTGAGGCTGTCGCGAGAGGGCATCGGCGATGACGTTCAATTTTCCTTTGCGGTATTGCACGTCGAAATTGAACTGTTGAAGTTCAAGTGCCCATCTTGCTATCCGGCCGGACGGGCTCTGTATGGAGTTGAGCCACTTCAGCGACAAATGATCAGTGATCACGGTGAACTGGTACCCCTCTAGGTACGGCCGCATCTTCCTTATGCCCCATATGATGGCCAGACATTCCTTCTCGGTAGGAGAGTAATTCTTCTCCGCGGTGTTCAAGTGACGACTTGCGTATGCTATTACGCGCTCCTGGCCGTCGATCTCCTGGGTGAGCACCGCGCCTACCCCATAATCGCTGGCATCTGTCTGCAGGGTGAATTTTTGTGAGAAATCCGGGCAGGTGAGAATAGGTGCTTCCGTCAGTTTTGTCTTCAGCAAGTCAAACGCTTGTTGCTGCTCCTGACCCCACTTCCAATGTTTGCCCTTCTTGAGGAGAGTGGTGAGTGGTGTTACGACTTGTGCGAAATCGGGTACAAATCTCCGGTACCACGAGGCGATACCAAGGCAGCGTCGTACCTCACGCAAGTTGCTAGGTGGTGGTAATTCCAGGATGGCGGCGATTTTATCGGGGTCCGTGTGGATTCCCTGGTCGCTGACCACATGACCCAGATACTTCAGCTCCTTCTCGAAGAACTTACATTTGTCCTTATTGATCTTGAGGTTGGCTGCTCTGAGTCTCCGGAAAACTTCACGCAGGTTTGCCTTATGTTCCTCCAGTGAATTTCCAGTGACCACGATGTCGTCGAGGTAGGCAAAAGCGTGCGGCTCCATTTCGGGTCCTATTACCTGGTCTAATGCTCTCTGAAATGTGGCGGGAGCGGAATGTAGACCGAATGGCATGACCTTCCATTGAAATAGGCCTCGTCCGGGTACAGTGAAAGCGGTGTATGGTCGGCTGCTTTCTTCGACTGCGATCTGCCAGTATCCGTTTTTCAAATCCAGACTGCTTATGAATTTGGCATTTCGCAGACGGTCGAGGATGTGATGGATACGAGGCAGCGGATACGCGTCGGGAATAGACTTGGCGTTGAGTTGCCGATAGTCTACACACAGTCGCCAGGCTCCGGTCTTCTTCTTGACCAGTACTATGGGCGCGCTGTGGGGGCTACGCGATGGCTCGATACATCCCTGTTTGAGCAGCTCGTCCACTTCTTCGTTGATGATTTTCTGCATCGCCGGATTTTTGGGGAAGTACCTCTGTTTTATGGGCTGCTCGTCGCGCATCGTTATGCGATGGGTGGCGATATTCGACACTCCTGACAGCCGGTCGAACTTCCTAAGCTCGTCGTTGAGAAAAGCTGTGATCTCGGCTTGTTGAGCTGGACTTAGCGTCGCACATGCAGGTTTCGTTGTGGTTATCGGTGTAATCGCCGGCGTAGACGTTGGGTCTGACGTGGGTGGTCGTGCCGTGTTCCTTTTGCGCATGTGTTGGGGTTGTAGTGGTCCGAGAGCATTGCTCACGTGACCTTGTGGGTTGGTTGGTACGGTGGTTGGTATGGCCCTTTGGTGGCGGGCCGGCTCGTGTGACTCTTCTGTGTGGGTCGGCGGGCGTCGCTCGGTTGTTCGAGAGTGTGATGGTGGGCTGGGTGGCCTTATTACCTCGTTAGGATGCGGCTGGTGCGGTGGCTTGCTACTGTTTGGTGGTGAATTTACTGCGGGTATTCTTGCTGGAGGTGGTGTTCGATTTTGCCTGATGAGGTTAGCCTGGACCGGGGCGGCAGCTGATGGTGGCGCTAGTCGTGTGTGTTCGAGAGTAAGGATGAGGCCTCCGATATTAAGTGTGGTGGTCACCTGATGAAGGAAATCTACCCCCAGGATGAGGTCGTCGAGCGTTTCCGTCATAAGGAGCAGGACCACAGTATGTCGTTTAGCGCCCCAGGAAATGTTGGTCTCCACCTCTTGTGTGATCGTCTTATTGGTACCATCAGCTAACCGAACAGGTACGTTTGTGGCCTTTAGTTTGGCTAGCGGACCTAGCCTGCGGACGGCCTGCTCACTTATGAAGCTACGTGAGGCACCGGTGTCCACCATGGCGGCCATCCGTATGCCTCCCATCATTACCGAGGCCAGTATGCGGTTAGCCGTAAACGTTAGTTTGGTAGTGGCCTTATTTTTGCGTTTTCTACCTGGCCTGGCGTTGCCAATCGGGCCTGACGTTGATGGTCCTTGATGACCCTTTCGCTGGCCTGCCGTGTCCTGCACGTACATGGTGAGCAGGTACTCGACGTTCGAGCCTGGGTAGGGGGACTTTGATCGCCTGTCGCTCAATGTTGTCTCACTCATGTTGTTAGGCAAACGGCTTATTTGTTTGCAATTGAACTGGTTGGCGACGATTTCACTCGTTGTGTTAGACAACTAGGTTTATAGTTTTTCGTGTGACGTCCGCCGGATCTATGTACTCGTTTGCATCAAACAAGTTCGATGAATTTGTGTGATGAATCGTGGTGTCGGTCAACTGAGTTGATGACCGAGGGTGGGCCTTGAGGCTGTTGCTGCTTTAGAGTTGGTTGAACTCGTTTACTCAACGAGTTTGATGAATGCGTTTGCGTGTCGCAAACAAACAAAAAAATGTTTTGATGTGTTGAGATGGTTCTCGTGTTGTTTGAACCTCGTGTTCGGCGTGCCAGTATAATGAGTGTAGCGTACCAATTTTCCTATTTAGGTTTCGGTTGGTTAAAGTTGATTAAAATTCTTTATATGATGATGTGTAGCATCCCGCTATCTTTTATTTTAATTTTTGTTAAAGATGATTAAGTTCTTTGTATGATGAGGTGTAGCATCCCGCTATCTTTTATTGTTAAAGTTGATTAAAATTCTTTATATGATGAGGTGTAGCATCCCGCTATCTTTTATTTTAATTTTTGTTTTAAAGTTGATTTAAATTCTTTTGATGAGTTGTAGCATCCCGCTATCTTTTATTTTAATTTTGGTTAAAGTTGATTAAAAACGTTGTGTGATGATTTGTAGCATCCCGCTATCTTTTATTTTAATTTTGGTTAAAGTTGATTAAATACGTTGTGTGATGATTTGTAGCATCCCGCTATCTTTTATTTTAATTTTGGTTAAAGTTGATTAAATACGTTGTGTGATGATTTGTACTTAGGTGTGTCACACAAGCTCGATGAGTTGTGGCGCGTTGTGCTCGCTGCTGGTCCTCAGAATGCTGGAACCTTTTGTAATTTCGTGTCTTTGAGACAGATGATGAGGATCACGTATTTGGCCTTCGTTTTGTGTAAAGGCTGGTGGTCCTGGGTTTCTTCTTGGACTCTGTTCGCGTAGTGTTTACTTACAGAGTCCCTGCTCGGGCGCCACTTGTAACGAACCTCGGGCGTTACAACGCTTTGCAGCCGGGGTAGACTCAGCGGCTGTCCAGAGGTTCTTCCAAGAAAGGTGAGGTTTCGGTAGTAGGTGCCGCTCGCACTCCGTCTTTACGGGAGCACTCAAGGTCGCGGTATTCGTGATGCGTGGCTACCAATCCACTTGGTGTTGACGAGAGCTGCCGATTGACTGTGGTCGGGTTTCGTCAGTCTGTCCTGTTTGTTGGTGCGTCTTCAGGATAGGAATTTGGGATTGTGATGGGTATTGAAGGTCTCGTAAAGAGTCACAATGAGGAAATAAACGGTGTCTCGAGAGATTTGGCAAGCTAGTTGCAATCTAGGACTCCGTTTATGCCCCTATTAGGATGAGGATTGGGATTATAGGAAGTTGGGTGGGGTGCCGGGTTCGTGTAGAACTGGGCGTAGGTACAAACAGAGATCTCGAGAGATTTGGCAACGAAGTTGCAATCTAGGATCTCTGTTTGATGCCTGAATTCACGGGATTAAAACGAGTTGGCGTTTGGATGCCGTGCTTGTGTTAAGCTGGGGCGTGGGTGAAAGACGGAGATCTCGAGAGATTTGGCAACGAATTGCAATCTAGGATCTCACGTCTTCTGCCCTACAAGTGGAAAGGTATAAGGTTGAGGGAGTGTGCCGTGCTCGTGTAGAACTGGGCGTAGGTGCAAACAGAGATCTCGAGAGATTTGGCAACGTAGTTGCAATCTAGGATCTCTGTTTGGTGCCTGAATTCACGGGAGCGGGATTGGGTTGTGGGTATTCTGGGATAACTTACCGTCGTGGTGTCGTCGTCCGTCCAAGCAGCCAATTTGTGCACTCTCCCAATTATTGCCTTCCAGATGTATCAGAATAAAACGATCGCACGTCTGTTCAGTTCAATGCCTCTCGCAAGAATCATTTATTTCAATTCTTAAAATGACTAACTGGTAGCCGGCACCAGCGTCGTGCTACTAATACATATTAATGTGCTTGAAATAGCAACACATGTTTCGGTTGCCCGAGCGAGCAACTAAATAAAAGTAATAATTCATGTTTTCGCTTAGTTGCTATGTTAGTGTGTGTGTTGCTATTTTCAGGGGAAACTTTCTGTTTCGCTTATATACTTAGAATTTGTATTACAGGGTGAGTATGTTAATTCGTTACTTAAGTGTTAAATACTTTAATGTTATATTTTAGCTTATAATATGTGTTGATAGTTTCTCTATATTATAATGCATACTTAGTTTAAGGTAAATAAGATGATTTACAAATGTTAGTTTTAAGAATCTTAGTATTAGAAAAATAAAAATAATTTGATGTATGTTTTGTTTAGGCTGTACCTACGTAGCAGCTAAACTTTAAATAGTTTCTTAAATATATAAACAAATACCGTACATGGCGTGATGCGGCGGGGTTTGTTGCAACTGTTTGTTGTGTTTGCCTGTATTGGGGCGTCTCTTCGTTATCGCCGGTTGCCATGTAGGTAATGACGACTTGTGCTGTAACTTGTTGTTGTTGTTGTTACTGGCTCGTGCCGTAGCTGTTGTCTTGAGTAGAAGACGCTGTGGTTGATGTTGATGTTGTTGTTGTTGTTGTCGTTATTGACTATTGTTGGTCGTTAAGCGGTCGGTTCTCTTGCCGCCGCTTATATTAAGGGCCGGTTGCGGTGGGCCGCTTATTGCAAGGCCGATTTTAGCGAGGCCGCTTATGGTGAGGGCCGGTTGAGTGGGCCGCATAGAATGAAGGCCTGATTGTGAGGGCCGGTTTTGACCCTCGTCAAAAGGGGTCCTTACAATATAACATAAATTAAAGTTTTCTATATGACCTTGTTATTTATTATGTTGATTTTGTATGATTTAAATACAAATTCTAAATGTTTAATAGTTTAAATCATACTTGATTTTAAAAACAAATTTTAGTTGTTTGATAATTTAAAAAATTTAAAAAACTACTAGAATTTGTATTTAAAATCAAGTATGATTTAAACTTTCAAACATTTAGAATTTGTATTTAAATCATAGAAAATCAACATAATAAATAACATGAATTTAATTTTTTATGATTTTTACTTAAAATTAATTCAAAATAATACCATTCTGTTCGTTATTCTTTTTCCTGCAGAAATCTTATTTACGAGCACTATTTTTGAGCAAAATAATAAAGTAAGTGTCAACTAAATTTGTTCAAAGATGCAGAAAAAATGTTTGTAGCATTTCAAGAAGTTGTGTTTTTTTCCGAAATTAGGTATCTATTAGGTATCTATATTAAGTATCTATATTTTTTAATTACACAAATGCAACGACGAATTTAAGGCAATTTTCTTTAAAGCAAATTTTAAGAGGAAAACTATTTTCTTTACAACAGTATGAATGAATCCAAGCAAAATGTTTTTGTTACTACTCTATCAAAAATTGATTTTTCCTTTCGTTGATGCCGAGTTATGACCAATCCAAAACCGTTGGTGCACAATTCGAACAAGTGTGCAATTTAAAGTAACTTAGGTTAGGCGTAACATTTAACGGTTTAGTAAATTTATTTTAATATAAACTCATTTTTGGTACAATTATAGATATCATTTATTGTTTATGTTTTTATTAAGGATTATTTTATTTATTCTGTTAATTATTTTTTATAAATATTAAACTAAGAAATCTGTAATATGTTCTAGTCTATGTAACGTCAAATCTGAATACTGAGAATTGATAACGTAGTATTGAACCCACGTCGTTTGGATGGCAGATTAGGTATGGTCCATTAAGTTTTTGGAAGATAACCACTAATAAAAAATTAAATGTAATTATTATATCTTGCAATACTTCAGGATATTTTAAGCATAGTTAGACTTTATAGTAGGCTTTCCCTTTAAACTCAGTTCAGTTGATAAAGCAACTGAAGCGAGAAACATCGAACAAGCTTCGCATAATGATAAACAATCCAAGAAGCTGAAATTTTAATGTTGTTGATTCAAACTTTAATTAACATTTCTCTAAATATTCTTCTTAACAATCCAAAGAACTGAATAGATTTAAAATTATTTCAAGAAGAATGCTATTTTTCAAGCACCGGCAACAATCAACAATAAATGAAGACAAAGTAAAAGTTAAACTCGAATTGTACCACAATAGCTTGGTTTTTCTATTTTAAGAAAGTTGATTTACAAAAATGTATCTACCAAAACGTGTCCAATAGGACAACCGATGTATACGCTTAAATAGCTCATTATAATAAATGTTTATTCTTCCGCTTTTCATATTAATTGAACAACTAAATATTTGAAATCATTACCAGTCAGACGTTAAATGGCTTAAAGCACGTTTATTAACAAAAAAAAATTGATTAACGCCAGTTTCTCAATCGGTAGCTTTTGTAATCCACTTCGTAGAAGTGTTAACAGTTGTGTTAATATTTTCAGTGTGTGCTTTAAAATTGAATGCAGTGAGCATGCGTACATAATTAACGACATCTTGTTTAAATTGTGCACTTTTTTGCATTTTTTTTTTTTTAAATGTATGCCTTATTTCTTCAAAGTTGCTGCAATTCAACTGTTTGAGTGGTGAAAGTTTGTTAACAAGTGTCATGCTCAGGTTTAAGCAATCAAAAGAGAGTTGTGCAAATAATTTTTGAAAATATAGAACATAATTTATTAATTCATTCGAAATTAAAAGCGTGAATAAACTAATATTTCAACAATTTTGTTTTAATAATGTTTATCGTTTTTGTTTGTTCGCCAAACAAAAGACTTAAGACACGAAATATGCTATTGTGTCATTAAAAACAAAACTTTAATTTAATCAAATTCATTTTTATTGCTGTTAGAATGTGCTGATTGTTCACCTGTTTGCAAATACTTTTAATATCTACAAAACAATGTGTTGAAACTTATCGCATTGAACCGCATTTAACAAGTTTGTAAAACTTTTTTATAGGATATTTTTATGATTTCACATTAAAGAGCATCCATTAAACATATCAACATACCAAACGTTTTAATATAAATAATGTGTGTTATTTACCACTCCCAAAAATCCCACAAACACAACTGTTACTTCTTAATTCATAAAAAATAAGAATAAGCAATAAGAAGCTCTTTAGCAGTAATAAATATCGGAGTTTTAAAAAAAAAACTTTCAAAACCAACCAATTTCAAATTAATTTTAAAAAGACAGACTAACAATAAAGCAAATCTTTGCTGGACAATACTTTGAAAACTTGATTTAACACAGAAATGTAAAGAAAAAAAAGTTATTTGATAAAAAAACAAACCAATCATGTTTGTGTCGTAAAAAAAGCCAATAAGAAGCACAGCTATAAAAAGTTTATTGAAAAACAAAAAAATCACTGAATTCGAGCTCACCGACGCAACTTAAAGAGACAGCCACAAAAAGTTGTTGCCACTGCTTTGCTGCTGCAGTTTCTGTTTAAGTGGTCAGCACCTTTTCGACTTATTCAACTGGTTTGCGCGTTGTTGCTATCAAAAGTTAAGAACGTGTCGCCGCTACCAGTTTGAGAGTGGCGTTGGAATTGTAATTAACGAAACGCCTTTAAGACTTTATATATTCTAGCAGATAATTTTTTCTGTTTTTTCTTTTTTAATATTTTTTTCGCTGACTATAATAAAGGCTTCGTTCTGCTTATCGCAGCCAAATAAAGCTGTTTGTTGTTGGTTTTATTGCTAACAATGGCTATTAATTAAAAATGGTCTGCGTTGTTGTTGTTGTTGTTTTAATGGGGTAGTGCTGCTGCATTTTAGGGCTGTTAAACGAAAGACTTAGGAAACGAACTTGCTCGAAGACAGGCGCCAGTGCAAGCATAATTTTAAGAATTTATGAACGCCTCTTGAAATTAAATTCGATAAAATATAAGTAGCATAACAATATTAAGGCAGCATATGCTTAGAAGAATCTCGGAGTTGTTAAGTATTTGTTGGGCACAAAAGCGAAATACTGTGAAATTCAAGGTGCTGAAATTTTAGTGAAGGGCTGAATTAAAAATTGAGGGAACAAGTGACTTCGCAGCCCAAACAAATTCTATCGACCGCTTTGCGTGAAGTTATCGTATGTGCCAAAAATTAAATTTTACAGAAGAGCTTTTTTCTATTTTTCTGTGCTTTAGCTTGCAATATCATTACAAAATTTCACATATTCTTAGATGATTTACTATTAGGATTTTATGCGTTGTGAAGTGTAGAACAAATTCGTATCAAAAAGTAAAATTCAAAAAAGTGGCACATACTATAATTTTGCGCAAAAAGGTTTTCTCAGGATTTTATTATATCAGCACCCATTGATGTTGTCTTAGATCCAAAAACCTCATAACACTTATTTCCCCTTACTTTTCTGATTAAATATAGCAAATATTTAACTTTCAATTTTATCTGAGTTCGGAATTAAGCTTGTATACAAATTATGAGTAGTCAACTCTTAAAAAATGTGACTATTTCTCGAAAGTTCTTACGAATTGAGATAATAAAATATTTTTTAAGATATTTTATTAGTTTTCTTTTCGCTGCTGTACTACATGTTGCTGTATGTTTCCACTGCCTTGCGCACTCAGTTGTTTATGCCCGATGCCAATTTGGGTTTATGCAGGCTTTAAAAGGGACTTAGGCCTCCACTTCACTTCTCCTTACAACAAGTCATATAAAGTCATTTTCTGCTGCAAGAGCGCAAAAACTGCAAGAAGAGCCAGAAAAATGCAGCCAGACTGGTTCTGGTTGCTGGTTGCGGTAGCCAACTTGAGCCTGCGCATGCGCAGCACATTCAACCTGAACACTAACACAGCAAAACAATTGAACTTTGCACTAAAAAAAAGCACTGTAAAAAATATATTCATCAGAAAGAAGCTGATTGATTTTCAAACAATTGTATAAATTACGTGAAAAAATTTAAATTTCACTAAGTTTACTTCAAATAGCAACAATCTTTCACAATTTCGTTTTATAGCACATGCTGTTTTCAGATTTCTTTTACAAAAATAAATGCACTAAACATTATTCTCACGCTATCTTAAAAATCTACAAAAGGAAATTAAAAAAAAACGGCCACTGCTTATAGTTTGATTATCTCAATTCATGTGCTAACAAGTTTGTAGAAGTTTAATCAATCATTTTTTGAACAAGCTTAAGTTTTTTATTTATTTTTTTTTTTTTTTGTAACTGAGTGCTATGCTCTACAGTTTGGAGCATGCTGTTGCCACTTAAGTTGTTTAAATAACATAAAAAACCATAAAAGTTGGCAACTCTTTTGTGTTGTCGGGAATGAGCCAGATATTAGCAGCATTATTCTTACATTAATCATCATGCGGCTTCGCGGCCCCACACTTCATTGGAATTCACAGAAAAAGCCATAAACGGCAACAGATTCTTTTTTAGCCATATGAAGAGCGCAGCACTTGGAGTATTCTTGTATGAATATTTTCATGTTTTCTGCTTTTTCAAATATGGTAGCTGACCAAGAAATCACCGCATGTTGCCACCGCGTTTGAGCTGATTTCAGTTTAAAACTGAGATGCTGAATTTAGTTGTTTTGAACGTGGCTGTTTTTGAGTTGTATTTTTAATTAATTTTTTTGGTTTTATTAAACGAGGTCAATGTCAAGTTAAAATGGAAGGCAACAGAACGAAGCAGAACGAGTCAATTTTACTTTATTTTTAACCAATTTTTAAATCAATGTCTTAAAACTTACAGTATTCTAACGAAAAACAAAAGACTTAAGCAACAAACTTGCTTGAAATTTTTACTTCTTCTTACTGTGCGACTGGAAATAACGAAAACTATTCAGCGAACATAATTTATAGACAGTTAAGAACAAAATGATTCATATAAAACGAAAGACTTAAGCAAAGAACTTGCTAAAATGTTTGCTTCTAATTTGAATGTTGAATGTTGCAAAGGCGCGCTGTTTTTTCTAGAATCCAACGTTATTTTAGCACTCTCGACTAGTGATTCATAGCAATACTATTTCAAGTATCATTGTCTTGAGCGATTATAACATTTTTATGGATACTATCATATCTGCTTCTAGCATTTTGGTATTTCGTGTAGTTTCATGGAAATTTTTGAAGTATTTCATTAGTCATAGTTTTTATTCAAAACCCCTCCTGTTGAGGATAGCTTACATTTAATGTTTTTAATTATGTCCACTTCATTAGTATTTTATTTTATTGCACACTATTTCTCCTCAAGGCATTTTGTCAAAAAAAATAATTTTAATTAAAATTATTTTTTAACCATCGGAAGTGCTTTAGAACGCAACTACAGCGTTGCTGCTTGGTTTCGATTTCAACAAAAACGGCAGCCAAACAGTCAAGTTTAATTTCACAGTAGTGCTCGCTAGCGATTTAATTCCAATGAACACGCGATGCATGCAACGCTGCCGTTAACAATGTAATATTTTTTATTAAAAGCATCTTCTTTGCCTTAATGCTGGGCTCATAATTAAAGAATGTAATTAATATTTTGAAAACGTGCGCTTACCGCATTAATTAAATTTTTGGATTTGTTGAATTTATTATGAGTTTTTATAACAAAATGAAATAAACATTGACGTAAACTAGTTTTATCAATAAATTTTATTGTTACTTAATATCATACATATATATGTACATATATAAAAGTTAATTTTTTTGTGATTTTAACATTACTGAGAATTAAGCACGAGTACCATAAATGAAAATAAATGGAATTAATGACATTTTTTATGCTGGCAAGTTAAATAATTACATTTTTTTAGTCTATCAATTTTTACATCACAACAAATTAGAAGAGCTTTCCCTCATCTACTTCTAACAAATTAGGAACTTTCAATTAATTTGTAAGTTGCAGTTACTTTTCAAAAGCCGAAGCGCATTCAAATCTTAGTCCCACTAATTTTATTATTATATAAGTTGATGATTTTTATAAGTAAATTATAATTGAAAAAATATTAAAAGCTTAAATGACTCCAAAGATATACAGCATATTTTTTGTATTGCCCACCTAATCCAAAAATTCTAAGAGTCGTTTCAGTAGTAACTGAAAAAACTTAATTAAATTTGTATCTGCAGACAATTTTATTGCTTTAATGCAAGAAAAAGCCAAAATAGCCACAAATAAAAAGTCTTTTAAATAAAAGCATTGAATGATGCCATGTCTTGAAGGTTTGCATAATGATGAAAATTGATTCAATCTAAGCTATAAGTATTATTTATCACCTAAAATGTTTTATACATGTACTTATAAAAAAAAATCTTGTATGCAGATTAGGGCGGGTCAAATTCTGGCTCAGCGAAATTCGTAAAATACATGTAATTTCAAGACTTTTTCTCCACTACAGCATATACAAATTCTGAAAAAAAGCTGTGCGGACTTTCGTAAATGAGAAACGCATTTTTTCAGAATTTGTATATGCTGTAGTGGAGAAAAAGTCTTGAAATTACATGTATTTTACGAATTTCGCTGAGCCAGACCTCCAAAAAATTCGTCCATACAAATTGACCCGCCCTAATGCAGATACTTCAAAGTAGTTTAATCCTTTATGGCGGGGCATTGCAAATCTGCAAATTCATCGGACATGGTTCAATTCCATCAAACATAACATTTTTGCATAACAGCATAAAATGATGAATATGATTTCGAAGTCAGATAATAAAAGAGCCGTAGATTTTTTCAGGTAATCATATATAATTGAAAATCATAACATACCATATTTTGTTGGACGTTGAGCAAAAAAAAACCTTAATTTAAAAAGTGTAAGCAATAGCCTAAGATATAAACAAAATGGAATTTTGAACAAATGGAAATTGATTGAAATAGTGAAAAAATTTTACATTTTATTAAAAAAATAGTTTTTAGTTTTATATAAGTTTATGGTATAATTAACCAGGTAGACTTATTATGGGTCTATACGCTGCAACCAAAGCAAAGCTGAAAGTGTAACTTGAAAGTTTTTGACAGTTATCACGATGAAGTCGCAGCGTGTGTGTCGAAGTTACGCAACTCATTGACAGTTGCAACTTAGGTTGCAGCAAAATTAAAATTGTTTAACATTTTGGTCGCAGTTGCTGTTATTTGCTGCGTTTTTGCTGCGTTGCAGCGTGTGAGGATTGCTGCAACCATCGCAGCGTATGTGTAAAACTTATCAAAAAATACGTAATCTGGTTGCAGTTCTACTCATGTTTTGGTTGCAGTGTGTATGGGCCGCATTAGAATTGAGTTCCCAAAAACTCCCACCCATTTGCTGCCAAACTCAGCGTCAATACTGCCACCTTTTCAATTAAATAATTTAAAATGTATGAGACACAAAATTATTATTTAAATTTTTTACATATAAATTGTTTAGCCAAGAGCCAACCACTTAAAACATATCATTGTAATTTCATTTATTGTAATGCTACCTTAATTTTCTTTTGAACGAAGAACAAGTGAGTTTCTGATTGCAAAACCAAATGCAAAAACCGGGATACCCCCATTTTGCTATATAGTCTTCATTTACAAACGGCACGATTGCGGATATTCTTCTCACCTATTTACGGCGGATAGAAATAAGAGCTTATTATACTGAAAAATTTACGAATTTTAAATTCAAAATATGGCAGCATTGTATTTTGACAGCGTATGGGTATGCATTTTTGCTGTTGCTACCTGGGTATTTATACCATGCATAAGTTCAATTCCTCTATTCTTATGAATGAAAATCAAACGAACAAAAAGGAAATCGAAAATCGAACTATGTATTTTAATCTTCATAATTTCAAACCATTTTTAACAACAAATTACTTCTTGAGCTATTTTATTTTATTTATATTGATAAATTTATTGGCCCATCACATCACAGCAAATTGCTGCGGGCCTTGCTATAAACTTTGGCAAAAAAGATAGTTGAAATATGCATATAATAAAAGTGCACATTTTTTCCTTCATGCATTTGGCATACATATCTAAGAATCCGCATACAGTTCAGGGGGATAACTCGTCTAGAGGCCGAAAAAATTTATAACGTCTAAGACGTTTTTTTTTCCCGATATAAAACAATTAAAATTAATTTCGGCTAAATAATATCGATATGAATGCCATTATCATTACCATTACCATTACCATTACCATTACCATTACCATTACCATTACCATTACCATTACCATTACCATTACCATTACCATTACCATTACCATTACCATTACCATTACCATTACCATTACCATTACCATTACCATTACCATTACCATTACCATTACCATTACCATTACCATTACCATTACCATTACCATTACCATTACCATTACCATTACCATTACCATTACCATTACCATTACCATTACCATTACCATTACCATTACCATTACCATTACCATTACCATTACCATTACCATTACCATTACCATTACCATTACCATTACCATTACCATTACCATTACCATTACCATTACCATTACCATTACCATTACCATTACCATTACCATTACCATTACCATTACCATTACCATTACCATTACCATTACCATTACCATTACCATTACCATTACCATTACCATTACCATTACCATTACCATTACCATTACCATTACCATTACCATTACCATTACCATTACCATTACCATTACCATTACCATTACCATTACCATTACCATTACCATTACCATTACCATTACCATTACCATTACCATTACCATTACCATTACCATTACCATTACCATTACCATTACCATTACCATTACCATTACCATTACCATTACCATTACCATTACCATTACCATTACCATTACCATTACCATTACCATTACCATTACCATTACCATTACCATTACCATTACCATTACCATTACCATTACCATTACCATTACCATTACCATTACCATTACCATTACCATTACCATTACCATTACCATTACCATTACCATTACCATTACCATTACCATTACCATTACCATTACCATTACCATTACCATTACCATTACCATTACCATTACCATTACCATTACCATTACCATTACCATTACCATTACCATTACCATTACCATTACCATTACCATTACCATTACCATTACCATTACCATTACCATTACCATTACCATTACCATTACCATTACCATTACCATTACCATTACCATTACCATTACCATTACCATTACCATTACCATTACCATTACCATTACCATTACCATTACCATTACCATTACCATTACCATTACCATTACCATTACCATTACCATTACCATTACCATTACCATTACCATTACCATTACCATTACCATTACCATTACCATTACCATTACCATTACCATTACCATTACCATTACCATTACCATTACCATTACCATTACCATTACCATTACCATTACCATTACCATTACCATTACCATTACCATTACCATTACCATTACCATTACCATTACCATTACCATTACCATTACCATTACCATTACCATTACCATTACCATTACCATTACCATTACCATTACCATTACCATTACCATTACCATTACCATTACCATTACCATTACCATTACCATTACCATTACCATTACCATTACCATTACCATTACCATTACCATTACCATTACCATTACCATTACCATTACCATTACCATTACCATTACCATTACCATTACCATTACCATTACCATTACCATTACCATTACCATTACCATTACCATTACCATTACCATTACCATTACCATTACCATTACCATTACCATTACCATTACCATTACCATTACCATTACCATTACCATTACCATTACCATTACCATTACCATTACCATTACCATTACCATTACCATTACCATTACCATTACCATTACCATTACCATTACCATTACCATTACCATTACCATTACCATTACCATTACCATTACCATTACCATTACCATTACCATTACCATTACCATTACCATTACCATTACCATTACCATTACCATTACCATTACCATTACCATTACCATTACCATTACCATTACCATTACCATTACCATTACCATTACCATTACCATTACCATTACCATTACCATTACCATTACCATTACCATTACCATTACCATTACCATTACCATTACCATTACCATTACCATTACCATTACCATTACCATTACCATTACCATTACCATTACCATTACCATTACCATTACCATTACCATTACCATTACCATTACCATTACCATTACCATTACCATTACCATTACCATTACCATTACCATTACCATTACCATTACCATTACCATTACCATTACCATTACCATTACCATTACCATTACCATTACCATTACCATTACCATTACCATTACCATTACCATTACCATTACCATTACCATTACCATTACCATTACCATTACCATTACCATTACCATTACCATTACCATTACCATTACCATTACCATTACCATTACCATTACCATTACCATTACCATTACCATTACCATTACCATTACCATTACCATTACCATTACCATTACCATTACCATTACCATTACCATTACCATTACCATTACCATTACCATTACCATTACCATTACCATTACCATTACCATTACCATTACCATTACCATTACCATTACCATTACCATTACCATTACCATTACCATTACCATTACCATTACCATTACCATTACCATTACCATTACCATTACCATTACCATTACCATTACCATTACCATTACCATTACCATTACCATTACCATTACCATTACCATTACCATTACCATTACCATTACCATTACCATTACCATTACCATTACCATTACCATTACCATTACCATTACCATTACCATTACCATTACCATTACCATTACCATTACCATTACCATTACCATTACCATTACCATTACCATTACCATTACCATTACCATTACCATTACCATTACCATTACCATTACCATTACCATTACCATTACCATTACCATTACCATTACCATTACCAATCGCATAATATTATTCGCATTTTAGCGAATAAATATGAAATACGAAGTCAACATATATATGAAATTCTTAAAGCTTGACAGCGACCTAAAATGCTAATATTTTAAAATTAAATTTTTCATTCTTTATTTTGAGACTTCTGTGAACAAATTCAGGCCTGGGCTTCGAAAATCTATGATCCTTTTTTCCACACAAGTAGCGACCACCCTAATATCATATGCATATATTAATAAAAGTTAAGAAGAAAAAAAGGAACTGGTTTTTCCATGCAAAAATTCAAATGCAACCGACAAGCAGCACTAAAAAATAACAAGTTTTACATTTTTGCTTGTTCTTGGCTACTTTTTATTTTTTTTTTTTTTTTAAAGATAAAATATTGATTAGTGCAGTGTTGGGCTGCATGTTGCATGCAAGCATATACATACATACACACGCGAACACATATGCTCAGCATATATAAACTTGTAGAGTAGTTACAAGAAATACGTGACGACGTTTGCAGCATTAATATTAAGCAGACGACGTTGCTGCTATTTTTTTGTTTTGAGTGATGCAATAAAGAAAATCGATTTTAAGCTTGAATCGGCTGAAATTGATTTTTTGTTAAAAAGCTATGAAAGCAGTTGTCAAGGAAGGGAAGACTTTAACCAGCATCCAAGTTCGTTGTTTAAGACTGTTGTTCTCGCTAGAGCATAGTTCAAAATGAGTTTGTTGCTTAAGTCTTTTGTTTTAGTATGCAAGCAGTAAGAATAAAACGAGCTTAAAAACAAAGTTAAATATGAATTTAGTGTATAAAAACCAAAAAATTTAAAAAAGTAATTGCTATGTAAATTTTATAAAAACCGAATACTTTGCATAGTTATGCTTGCACTAATCTTAACCGAGCTGAGCTGCACGTTTTGTCCTCATTTCAATTTATTCAAATATGCAATAACTGAACGTAGCCGGCTTTGGGTGCGGCCTATGTAAGAACAAAAACATAACTGCTAGACGCTAAACAACTGGTTATATTTTTGCACAAATAGAGTTTGCGGTTAGGTTAAAATATGCAGCGTGAACTTACAGAAAACTCACATCAAGCAAGCTCTTAAAGCGCGCTGCATGCACTGAGTTTTTTTATAGGTTTCAGAAAAATAGAGTTAAAAAATAATTTAAGTGCTTTTAAACAAAATTTATTATAAAAACTCGTTAGTCCTAATATCATTTATAAAAAAATTAGTCAAAATGCATTTCAAACTTAAACGCAATATTTTGCTTAAGAGGCTTGAAAACAATGTGAGTCGAAAACCAATATATAGCTTGCTTTTAACACTCAACGTGCTTATTAGAAAAAATTAAGCACGCATTTGTTTGAATGGATTTTGACTGCAACAGCTAATAAGATTCGTTTCGATGACAAAATAAAAAAAAGTGGGGCACACAACTGATTGGCAGAATATTATATACATCACACAGTTTTGTGATATTTTTACCAAAGAATGAATGAAATAAATATAATGCTTCTTGTCCTCTCATCTTCCATACTCTTTTTTTCTGTCCTCCAGTCACCCACGCACCTGATCTCATCATTTCTTCGATTTTACCCCTGCAAAAAAGTGCACCAACTTTTAAATACTTAGTTCTAGTACCAAAAAAAATCAGTACTGGTCCCTCTACAATGCTCTTTTACATTTATCGATCTGACGCTTTTTACGAGTTGATGTCATAGGAAAAGATAATTATACCCAAAAACATTCCTTTTTTCCCTGTATTTGAACTAGTTTGAATATGAAAATTTCCAAACTGGAACTTTTTGCTAAAGTCTTAAGGATGATGCTTTTCTTTTAGATTATATAGTTACTATTTTCTAAAATAATATCTGCACCTTTTCATAAACAAGAAAGTTATGAAGGTCTCAAAAAGTGAGTTTTTGCGAAAAATTCTCACTTTTGTATAAAAAAAATATTACGGTATAGCGTGTATACAGTACAAAAATTAAACCTCTTAAAATTAAGAAGAGAGATTTGTGTGAAAGAGAGAGAGAAAAAGAGAGAGAGATCATATTACAATAAATACAACACAAAATGTGCATAAAAACATTATTTTTATTTAATATTTACACTGACATTGGTTGCTGCTTTTATTGGTAGTACTAATTTAAATGGTTTGTGACAACTAAATATAAGATAATTCAGTGCCAAAAACTAGTTAGTGACTAATTAGTACCAAAAATTATCTACCTTTTTCCTGTTTTCTCATTGTGAAAGCTATCGTTATTTGCATAAGTTATTCATCGAATTCAATCGGGTCCTTTATAATAGTAATAGACCTAAACCTTTAAAGAGAGCCGATGAATTTTTCAACGTCACCTGAAACGCGTTGATACCGAATTTGAGGATTTTGCTTTATAATATTATTTTATATATAAAGCGAGTTATATATATAATGTAAATTATAATTTTTATACTTTTTTTGGCCTTTTCTTCACATTTTTTACATCATTAATTTTTCACTTTTTTGTGTATCTTTGAGGCAATAAAATACAGAATATTACACATAAAAATTGGTTCTTACAAAACGAAGTATTTGAGAATTTAATTACTTATAATAAACAATCATAGTGCTTGATCCTTTTACTGGTTTTAGATGAGAAACTTGGGTGGCCCACTTCTGTCTGCAAAATCGTGAAATCGCAAATTTCTTTTTAAGTAACGATGTAAGACAATGCGTCAAAATTAAAACTTTAAATATATGTGTTTGCCGAAAGTTAGGTAACCCTTTCTTAACGCAAATAGTGTTCAAAAATATTCATTTTTACACATTCTATAGCATGAAAACCAAAGTGTCAATGCTACTCTACTCTATTTGTCTAACCTTCCTACCGATAATGGTTTCATTAAGATCGGCCGACTTTTGCATGTGGTGTAAATCATGTTCAAACTTAATAAAGGTCCGGGGGTGGTATCTCTAGTATCTGACCGATTTCGACCATTTTTAGTACAAATCTTTTACTTTATTTGCCTAGCCTTCTGACCGAGTTTTGTTAACATCGGCCTTCTTTTGTATGTACAAAATCAAAAATTTTTCAAAATCATGTAAAAAAAATTAATAGAGGGCCAAGGTAGATACCACTAAGGACTGACCGATTTCAACCATTTTTGAAATTTTTCTCATGTAGCTCAAACTAACCAAGCATACAAAATTTCATGATTATAGGAGCACTCTTTCTATTTTTGCTCCAATTTTGTATGGGATGAACGCACTATGAATAAAAAATATATTCAAAAATATGAAAGTGTTGTAAAAACTATAAATTGTTCATAGCTGCTTGATTTTTGATTTGACCTCTCTAAAAATTTACGCGTCTCAAAAATGCCTCAAATTATGCATATGTAAAGGATTAAGATCAACATAGCATTAAGATAACGATGAAAAATTTTTAAACCAAAATTTTCATTTATATTTTCGACAAACGAACATCTATTTTCTGCACGGACAAATATAATTCATAAACTTTTAATTAAAGCTGTTCATTAAATTTTTCTTGATGAATATGGTAATATGATAATATGGTAATGGTAATGAATGGTTTTTTTGTTAACTTAACGAAAATTTTCATTAAAGTTTATAAACGAGTTCACAAATTTTAATGAAAGCAATTATAAATATTTCTTCAGAGCAACTCTGAAATATGAATGTATGAATAAGTTAATGAACAGTCTTCATTAAAATTGCCAAACAATCTCGTCATCTAACGGAACATTGCTTTATTGTAGCGGTGGGTAATGACACAAATTGTTCAACTTCATTGTTGTTTGTGGAAAGTAATAAGTTAAAAGTGCTTAGAAATAAAGTAAAGATTAATAAAAGTGTATTTACCAGTAATTTAATATTTAACGTAAAGAATAAAAATGTTTTGTGATTTGTGCAAAAACCTATACAAAAATATAGATATCTTTGTAGAACACATAAAAAACTGCTTTTTATTTCTAAAAAGGACACGTTGCGTTGTCAATTTTTTGCACAATTGTTTGGTGGTGTTAATATTTACAAAAGACATCTTAAACGAAAGAATTCTGATTTAGAGTCTTATAAAACAAAAACTATTGGCAAATGTTTGAAGCAATCAAAAACAAAAAGAAAAGCTAGCGCCACAAACTGTGCAGCCGACGAGTGTGTTGCCAACGAGTGTATTTCAAACGAAGACGATCGCATTGCTTGCGCAGACGAGTCAGTCAATTTTTGCTTGAAATACTTCTTAATTTTGCGAATCAATTTCTTCCTTAAATACTTTAATTATTTTCATTTTATGTAATAAAATAACATTTATTATTTGCCATTATTACTCAAGACTGTAAGCATTCTTATTAATAAAAAAGTTAAAATGTATGAAAAATATACTTTTGAATATTAAAAAAAAACATTTTCATTTAAATATATTCGGTAAGGTGTGTAAATATTCCACCATTTCTGTCAGCAATTTCATAAATAAAAAATGTACTCAAATTTCCATTAAAATTTAAAAAATTTTGAATGAACTTCTTCATTAAATTTAAAACCTTTTCATTAATTTTAATGAAATTGTTCATTCAATTTTTTGAACTTTTTCATTACTTTAATGAATTTCTTCATTAAATTTTAACGAACATGTTCATAACCCAAGTAACATTGTTGGAGCAACTAGGTGCGAGTGAGTCCTAAAAGTGTTCTATAGGTGTATAATATGCGGTTAAAGCTTTACCGCAGCTTTGTTTGCTGCTAGTTGCTTTTAATTTTAAAGAAAATGCTCTAAATATGATTTTTTTACCATTTTGAGCTTTAATACTTTATACAGCTCTGTAAAGGATTTTATCAAATCTGCAAAAGAGCAGAACTCTAAAATTTACTACTTGCTCTGTAAAGGATCTTTTAAAGTAATAAAAATTACTATACAGCAGTTTTAAAACTCGTAGATTAAGTATAATATTTGCTTTAATGTGTATTTTTGTATTGCATTTTTAAAGCGAATAGATATAAAATACTGTAAATTAATGCAATAAATTTTTTGGGAATAACAAGTCACTAAAAAATCTGATAAAGAGCTTCTTTGAAAAAAATGGCGATCTTATAAAAAATAGAAAATCTTCGGAGTTGAAGCAAGCTAAATATTAGTGTTTACAATAATATATAAAACGAAATTGATGATTTCTATGATACATATATTTAAGAATAAAGTACTTAAATCATTTTTAGTTGATCTTAAAGAATGTTAAAAATTTTCCAACTATATTTAAATAATTAACACTTCTTAATTTTAATTATTTGTTAAGCCCGTTGTAGTTTTTCGAAGTACTACATTCACGTTTCCGATAAATTCAAAAGCGCACCGAAATTCGCAGCATATGACGAATACACGAACATGAGTCTGATACAATAATCACTTTATTATTTCTTTAATTTATTTGTCATTCTTATCATCACAAACACTTGTCAAATTTTATATATTTATTGAGTTTATTTTTAACACATACATACTTAAACGAATAATAAAAAAGAGCTTTGCAAGAGCTCTTATTTGGGTTTGACAGGGACTCTTTTAAAAGTTTACAGCTACTTCTACTCCTCATATGAAGTAAAAATAGTGCTTTTAAACTCAAGAAAGTAGCCTTATATATTCTCTGCAAGAGCTTTAGTAGCGCGACTAAAGCTATAGTTGAAGCTTGCTGCTATATAAGATAGCACTATAAGCTCTGCAAGAATGAATATATGGCTAATATTGTTACTTGGGAAAGTTTAATGATTTTTTTCATTTATTTTAATGATTTTATTCATTAAACTTTAATGAAATTTTTTATTAAATTATACGTAATCGTTAATTTTGTTCATTAAATTTCAAATTTATAAATAGCGTTCATCAAATTTTAACGAACGTGTGCGTTGGTTCAAAAAGAACGAATATTTTCATTAAAACAACGCATAAAATCACTAATTTTATGCACATTTTCCGTTCCGTGTACGAACAGTGTATTAGAGCATTTATTTAATAAATTAAAATATCTCTACTAACATATTTAGCCTTAATGCATTTTCTTATTCTCTTTTACAAATCTCTTCATTGTAGTTACGGTGACCATATTTTTTAGAGATAAATACAGGAAAAACCAAAATTTTTAATATTCCATAAATAGGATGTTTATTGTATATAACAATAGATATATATTCAGAACAGTATACATACGAGTTCATTAAAATGTTTTAAAAACAGATTAGCTTATATTACGCTTTGTATATTGATTGGCAATTTTGAAACGCATTTGATTTTTTGTAACGTGAAAGACTTTAAGTGTCAAATCGACACTATGCATTACAACCAAAGATTTTTTTTTTTTTTTTTTAAAGATCAAAGAACCAAGGCATGCGCCTTATACAAACAAGGTTTGGTCTTTGATCTGAAAGGAAAGGGATAGATTATTTAGAGGAATTGATTGGAACTATACGTGAATTATTGATTAGAGGAAACAACCGCGAAAGACAATTTGAATTGCTTTGAGTTTAATATCACGGAAAACCAAATTTGCTTATATTCATGTTAAATTAAAATATTTATTTTAAAAAAACTCAGGAGGAATGTTTCAGATTTGTTTGTCACATTAGAAATATTTAATTAATATAATTCGTAAAATGTTAAAAATAACAATTTGTTTGTTTTTCACCAACTATACTAAGATTGAGGACATTTTTTACATGGAGCATGAAGATGAATTGGACACACTAAAGATGACCATTAACAAAGAAAGAGTCTATTTTTATAAAAATTAGCACAACTTTTACTGTTATAGCTTATATTTTTTCTTTGCTTTGTGTTACTTTAACACTGGTTATCGTTTGAGGGAAATTTTGTGTACAGATTAACAACGACATAAATTGGATTTTTTTTCTTCGGTAAAATCTAAATTTTGGCATGATTTTCACATTGAGCCAAAATCCCAAGTGAATTTGAGCTCAAATAAGAAAGATATACAATTTCCTATATAAAAATAGTGTCAAATTGACACTAAAGTATTTGAAGGTTAAAAATAAAAATAGTTTAACGCAGTTAATTTAAGTGAATAGTTTTAATCGATATCACAGGTTTCTGTTCAACGAGGATTATGAGAAAAACTAATTAAAAAGATTAATATAACAATAACAAAGTAACATATAAAAAAATTGTATTTACTTTTATGGAATACAGTACAAAAATATAAAACTTTATAAAATACAGAACATTTATAAGCTTTGCATAACAAAAGAATTTATACAGTGCATTGCCTTAAAGAACAGTACTGTACTGTATTATACAGTATGGATGGTCACCGTAATTATAGTACATCAAATTAATCTCAATTATCTAGTTATGCTTGCTTATAGTAGTGTGGCCAGATTGATTTCAAGAAAAGGACGAATCTAAAAATTGTTTTAGCCCAAAAAGCGCCCAATCGATAATTCTTAATATTTTGTAGCCCAAAAAAGCGCATTTTACTTGTAATAAACTATCCACTGTGCGACGACACTTAGAAATAGAACCTATTTTAATTTATTTTTCTACTGCTGAGCGATTAGCTTACTATGACAAATCGCTCGTTCAGGTGCTAGATGAAACCACGATGGAACACCGTATTCGAGATGTTAGAGTCGGTTCACTTAAATTTTACAAATTTTATTGGAAAAAGAAATTAACTGTTATCAATCGCACGGATTTAGAAGTTATTCGTAATTTTTCGAAGAAGTTTAAATTTTGAACCAAACAGTTTGAGTCAGATACTAAGCCAATACTTTAAATGGTTTCCCAACTATTATCAGATTGAATAAACATTTAACATTTATATGGATTCTGAGGTAATTAAATTGATAAAAAAAGGCGGTTTCGAATAATATTGCGGGTATTCAACCGCACATGTTACATAAAGTTAGCACCGTTTTAAATCCCATATTAAAAAACGTTTTAGTGGCACCATCAGATGAGCGGAATTAAGGAAAATGATGGCAGAAGTGGATATTGCATGTGCATCGATAAGCCAAGAATCAGCTAATGATGACGTTGTTGATGAATTTATGGGCCGTTGTAGTTTCAGTGGTGTCTAATCCGATATTAAACATCTTAGCGAAGGAGTGCAGAGGTATCTAAAAACGAAAATGTCACCAATATCTCCATACGAATTCGATTTGTTTGGTTGGTGATTCCTCAATTGCCGTACATTTCCGAATTATTTAGATTTCTTGAAAGCAGGAATCACTGCCGCCTCTTGGCCATCAGAACGGAGCTTAAGTACAACGGTAATAATTATATCAGCTCGCCGAGCAAGCACTTTACCCTATGAAGTTCAAGATTTTATACTTGCCAGAAATAAATTCATTCAATTTTTATAAAATAAAATGTTAAAAAAATCATTATTTTTATAAAAATATAAATCTGTCTCAATAGTTTAAAAAGAAGTATTAAAAATAAAATTAAATTAAATTTCATGTAGCTTTTACAAAGATAAATCTTTAGTAAATGTAGCTTTAATAAAATAATATAAATAAATATAACTATTTTTTATGAACAAATGAATGAACAAATTTTTTACAATTTTCTACTAACGAACAAATAAACCACCATTTTCTACTAACGAACAAAATATTTATTTTGTCTCTCTACGAACGAACGAACAGAAAGCTTCGCTTTAAAAATTAATTTTTCTACGAACAAACGAACGAACATTTATGCAAAGCTTTGACGGCAGATGGTTTCGTTATTAACCACTTTACTTTGTATAACAAAAATGCACACCGACGACAAGCAATACAATTTCGTATAGAAAAAAGTATTTTGCTTCCCGTGTCTTTCGTCGATAGTGTCCATTTTCGTTATACAAAGTAAAGCGGTAAGTTTAAGAAGTAATATCCTCGAGGATATTACAAGTTATCTTATTTCATGTAGATATAACGATATTTAAAAGGTCAATCATATCTTTGAAGCAAGCACTGTTTACTCTTTGATCCCTGAATTATTTTTAGCAGTGGCAAAAATATAAATTAACTTTTTTAACGTGTTTTATCTTAAAATAAGATAGTTTTAAAGTTTAACCACAGTCGGTTCGCTAAAACGTATTTTAGAGAATGTTGCATACATGCAACATTGGCTACCAACGGGTACCAATTCTTTATTGATTATTTTTTTATGAATTTTCTTCAGTGTTCAAAGTATCAAAAATCTAAGATTTGAAAATATTAAAGTGTTTTCTAAATGACCTTGTTATTTATTATGTTGATTTTATATGATTTAAATACAAATTCTGAATGTTTGACAGTTTAAATCATATAAAATCAACATTCGAAAATATTTTTACATGATAATTTAAAAAGCAGTTATTTTTTGATTGCAGCATAAGTAAACACCACATTTGTCGCATTTGGAAGTAGGAAAAGTTTTCTTACAATAACGACATCGTCCACGCCTTTGCCATTTTACCCAATGGCGAAAACCATCGTGTCGAATGCTCTTTTCCGGTTCTGGTGTTATTTTGTATCGAGATGACGATGGTGTTGTTCCAGAGTGCTTTCCCGTGAATTGGGTTTCGGAAGTTTTGACGGACGACCCCTTTTTTAGCCGTTTGCACTTATTTAGATTCATGAATCAAACCGTTTGCAGTACATGCCTGGACTATATAAGCGGCGTTCACTTTATTTCAGGGCTTTTTGATTTCATGTATCGTTAATGTAGTAACCAACTTTTCACAACAGCTGTACCAAAACACCTATAAACAATTTTTTTTTTCATTCTGGTTGAACGTGTTTCAATTGAATATTTACGCCATTTGTATGCATGTTTTGTTATTTTTTTAATTTTCCTGATTGTAGTTCTTCAGGTACATCACCTTGTACTTCCTCAACCCTTTCAGCCGCACTTGTCAACATATCAACTTCATCACAGTCATCATTCTCTGCATACTCTGTATCTGCACTCATTCCGTTCTCAAGTAATTTTTCAATAACAGTGTCATCGTTTTCTAAATCACTATCTTGATCGGAATCGTCCCAGTCATAACCTAAACACCTAATTATATCTGCTTCAGTAAGTTTTTTGCTAGCAATAATGACCTACACTCAGATTAATATCCAATGCTTATAGCGTATATGCACTACATTAACAAATCTAAAATTGAACAGATCACTTTGTGCTTAATTTTTAGCAAAATAAGCTAAATTGCTGTATTTTTTTTACATTAGAAAAATTACGAAAAATATCCAATTTTTGTAGTCTTCGTAATTGCCGCCGATTTATTCGTGTCGAATTACAAAAACGCTCTACAGTATTAGAATGGAAATTTAATTTAAATTTATCAATTCAAATACATGCAAAATTCAGTATTTTCCTGCCGCATTTGCGAAAAAAAGAGCGTGAACGCGGTGTCGCTATCGCGGTAAAACTGCGTAATTTAGCCCCAGCCTAATAATAAATTTTAGTGAAAACAGGTACAGTTTATAGTTTACAACTTTGTGATGAAAGGGTTAAAGGATGGAGTTACTCATTAGACTCACGATTAGTAGAAGGACTCGTCCGGAGGAGTAGTTTTTCGTTGTACAACTTTTAATAGAGCCAAAGTTACCTATATGGCCTATTTTGGTGTATTAAACGGGTCGACAGCTATACTGTCTTGGGTACAAATCTCCATGATTATTTTTTGCTGTTGCTGATAAGCACAAAACTTAATCTCTAGCAATCGGTAAACGGTTAAATTTTTCATATGGTACAACAATGGATTAATTATATAAATGTCAATATATCTGTGGTCAAAAGCACTAAGCGCTTAAGTCGACTTAAGACAAAACTGAGTTATTGATGTAGATGTGTTTCAAGCATATAGCTTTATAAGCACACAAAATCTGGAGCTTCTAGCATGACCCTAGCCAAAGTTATGACACAAAAACAAAAGACTCTTTCATACAATTCATATGGCGATTGAAAACTTTAACACGAGATTACTCGAAACAGCAATTTTTGACTTAAGCGCTTAGTGCTTTTGACCACAGATATATAAAGTAACTGAATTAAATATATATTGAATTTAATAAATAGAATTAAATTTTGTATACAAAGCAATGTTTTTTATGTAACAAAAATGTGTTTAAATAAATTTTAAATCTATATATTAATGAAATTAAATTTAAATGGAAGTTTTCAAGCGCTTAATTAAAACTACTTTTGATTCTAGGCAAGTGTAAGAAAAACAAAGAGCTGCTCCCGCTCAAGATGCAGTTTACATGCGCACTTGGAATTTGCCGGCTTTGGTAATGTACTTCACACCCTTGAATGGTTTATATTTCTCACCATACATGTCCAGACGATTGACCTTCAAGCCAGAAACAGCCAGCTGTGAAATAGTAAATTGCACATTAATCGAAGGATTAGCATCGATATTTGTGCTGCCTGGCGTAATGGAAACCTTTTGGAAGATAATAACATTATGACTTTCACAGAAATAAAGTAAATGCAACCTACAGTGCCGCGTATGTTAGGCAACTTTGTGACATCAATGCGGCCCACATCCCACGATAATGTCTTAGTTACCGAATCAAATGTGTATTTGCCCTGATTCGGCGTTAGAAGACAGTTGAGAACACATTTTGGCATAGCTATCTCCAGCTTTACTTTGTCTACAGTGCGTCCTAATGTAGTGCGTGGTCCAACAGTCAAGTCGAGACGACCTTGTTCGCCAGTTTTCAAGGAAAAGTTATGTCGTATATAGATGGGAATGGCCACAACCGATTGGGAGCTAATGTGATACGACATGAGTCGAAAATTGCCATCTGGTGGTATAAAGGAGAGTAAACGTTCAGCTTCCCATCGCTTAAAACGCACACAAGGGTGAAATGAAACATCGTCAAAGAGACGCGGATTCATAAACGAGAGCGTTAGATCAGGCATGCCAGATAGCTTAATGCAGCAGTCAATCTATTAGAGAAAAATTTGTAAATAATGACACAAATATTTATATAGACACAATAACTAACATATCCCTGTATTTCAGCGAACACCGTGGAGCCCGACTTATCAATTATTGCATCAACCTCTTCAATGACGTCAAAGTATGCCTCATTGTTTGTGTAACGAACACCGCTACGTCGCCATGGAATAGCCGAGAGCTGACCCGAAGGCAAGATGGTGCTTACACTGCCACGATAAATCTCCATTAAACATTCTCACTTATCAAACGACTCCTGATACCAACTTACTTACTCTTCCCGGTCACAGTGTTTGCAATGGTGCGCAATATATTTGGCGGCTTTATCAGCTCCTTCAGAATATTACTCTCAGTTGACAGCGGAAAGCCGTTGTCGAGCATTTCATCCAACAACTCGTAGACTACCACGTAGTTCTCCTTGATCACCGATTCGGAGCAGTCACTGAAGTAATCTTCGAACGTGTCAACTACGCGATGAAGAAATTCTATCACAAATAACGGTGGCACCTCCTGTTTGCAGGCTGCAACCAGAGATATACCATTGCGCTGCACCGTTATCAGGTAGTAATGTGGTGTGGCAATTACTGGTGGCACATCCTAAAACGACTCATGTTGAGCAAACGTAAAATATATATGAATGCTTACCAAGGGCGAATTCCTTTGCGCATCCAGAAAGTAGTCGCAAACAGAACGCGACACAACGGAACGCCAGTGCTTCTCTAGAAAAACATCACTGCAAATATTTGTTTTTACTCACGTGCTTTTACTTATTATTTAAAACAAACTCACCCGCTGCTGTTTACGATAAATAAACTATGTATCATTCTGTTTGTTGCGCTTTTTGTGGAATGTTTTAATAAAATTAATTTTACAGATTTCACTTTTTTGTCTCCAATAAAATGCCAACAAACAGCAAATTACCCGAAGAAGCACAACGGAACGAAATGTCAGAAAATTGTCAGCTGTTTAACCAACGAGTAACTGAACAGAAGCAGATACGTTCGAAAACTAACTAAATTAAAATTAGAAAGACCGGCAGTTCAAGGTTGCACAACTACGTACTTTCGTACCATTTTGGACACGTTTTTATTCTTCACGTACGAGGTACAACATTTTCCGTACTAGTACACTTTTATTTTCATCGCTTTTCTGTGTGTTTTTCTCTTTTCTGTGTATTTTACTCTGGCCACAATCGTTTTTTTTTGGTTCGCATTATAGCGATTTGGCAGCACTTCTAGCATTTGGTTGTTTGTTTACGTATGAAGTGCAAACAAACAAAAAGTGCGAATCACATCTGTGGTGCGAATGGTACCAAGGTACCAATGGTACTCGTACCTATAAGTTTGTATGAAAGTTTCATATAAATCAGAGGGTACTAGTACGTCGGTACTTTTGCTTTATGTTGGTATTCAAAACAATTTGCCATGGCTTTATTTTTCAGTTTGTTTACAAATAATTCGACAAAAACAAAAGCTTTTGTTGATCTTTCCTATGTTTTTAGTATAGCTTGGCATTGGTTGCATTTCGATGTTTCAGTTTTTATTTCTGGTAAGAAAAAAAAAGCCAAACTGAACTTTTATCTTCCGATTTGCTTTTGTGCAAGATGTATCGTTTGTCCATCCTAGCACCTGAGAAATTTGTTGGAAATAATCTAATTGTGCTATTCTTGTAAACACTTCAGATAAATCACTTCAAAATATCATTCATTTTTGCTAAAGATATGTTTTGTATCCTTTTACAGCTGAAATCAGTAAACTTTGTTTTGGACAGCAGCAGGGCTGAAAACACTTTATAAGGTGGGCTCAGACGATACTACATGTTGCCAAGCCTGGGTGTACGACTGAATAACTAAAAATTAAGCTCTGCGTCTAAACGACCCATTTGTTGTTGAACCTCATTAAGCTAAAAAATTTCGAATGGACAGCAGGTATAGCGTTTTGGCAGCAGTGGTGATAATAAATTAATTATTAGAAGATGAAGATAATTTTTAAAGTTAACTGTTCCTAAACTAAGCTGCCAAGAGTGGTAGATCTATGAAAAAACTATGTTGCCATGTCGTTATGTTAATGTTCTTAATCAACTAGGGCGAAATAAAAAGGGATGCTATCTCATTGGGTTTGAGGTTGAAATAATAGTTACTTTTTGCTTCTGTGGTGTAAAGTATACCACAGTATAAAATTTTTCTCAGCGTATTGTTATTGAAATTTATAATGTATTTTAAATTCTGCATTTCTTCTTATCAAATCTGTTCTGAAATTAATATTATGCATTAATAGACATTTGAAATTGCAAATGGTTGGCATTTAAATTAATGGAAAACAATCAGCATTTTCTGTGAAACTTTAAGTTCTGTTTTTCTTCTTATCAAATTAATTCTGGAATGTATAAAAGAGGGGTTTCATGTCAGCAGGCAAGTGTAGAGCAAATTTTCTAATTTGCTTTACGTTGACATACAAAAAATAATTTCTAGGGCAAAAAAAAGGAACCGTTAGTTTGGATTGCAATTATAAGTGATCAATTAAAATTTCATAAGTTTGTTTATAAAAATTTCGAGAAAATGTGAAATAGCGAAATAGACTTGATTCAGATAAAAACAAACTAAAGAAAACAAAATAAAAGATTGACAGCTAAAAGAATTTTAAAAATGTTATCGATGTGTTTCAAACGCCTTTTTAAACACTTGCTTTTGTAACTGGATTCAGTTCTAGTTGTTATACCAAACTAAAACGGAGCGTAGTTTGAAATAATTTTTTAATTCTCAGCTAAATGGCGAGAAAACCGTAAATCTATTTATAAAAATTTGTGATGTGAACATTTTAATAAATGAAAATTCAATGATTTTTGTTATAATGGGACATGGAGTGACAGAATTAATTTTTTATATATGTATATGTATCTATTTAACAATGAAAAATGTTGCTGTTGTTTCGGCCTTCTGTCGTTTGTTGCTATTATAAATTGGGCTGTGGTCGTATAAAAATATAAACTTTTTTTATTAACTTTTTGCTATTTTATTATCCTATTTTTCGATATTTGGCTCACTTTGTGGGCCTTCGTCAGGGCATTAAAGAATAACAAATTATTTCTTTAACACATTTAAGAGATTATATAAAGCACAAATGAAAATCTTTACATAAAAAGTTTAAAAAAATAGTGAAACTAATAGCAAAGCTTAACAGATGGAATAAAATCACGATAAAACATTTGATATTGATATGAATTTTTTATAGGTATGTTCTGTTCTACGTTAAGTGAGGATGAATGTTTTATAGGAAGGAAGAATAGGGAATTACAAAACGGATATTTTGTCGTACTACACAAGAATGTTTTATATATTTTGTAGCGATCTTTTTTTTTTGCTTGTCAAACTTGTATCTTTGTTTAGAAAATCCCCACATTTTCATTGTCTGTTTCGACCTTTTTATATTTTTCATATATATTTTATTATTTTGAGAGTACTTTTTTATTTTCTTCCGATGCAACCCTGCGGCAGTTAGCTGATTACAAGATGTATTTATGAAGGTTGAAGAAGTAGGTGAAAAACAAAATTTTTGTGCAAGTGATGCCACTTTCTATTATTTTCTTTTTTGTGGGACAAATTCTTTGTGTGGGAGTTTTGAAGTCGGGAGAGAAGATTATGTTACGGAACATCACAAGCAGTCAAATTTTAGATGTTTTTATAGTAATAGAGATAAGCAATGTAGATTGGTGGCCTTTTATTTTATTTAGTATACATATATTAATATTTTTATTCCAAAAATATGTTATCCTTGCTCCAAGTACTATGGCAGATCGCACAGTTTTCGGCATATTTGCTATTTTTTTTTCCATCTCAATATTGGCACACTTCACAAAAAATTACAAAATAAAAATAACACGCGTTTTTTTTTCCTCAAACCAATAGGCTAAAGTATTAAAACATGGGATTTTTCATTGGATTTTTGTTCAAAATATGGCAATATTGATTTTTTTTTAAAATTTGGGCATTGCTACGGTGCCGATTTGATAGACGTCACCTACTTCTGCCACCTTCATAAATACATCTTGGCTGATTATAGCCATGATAGAATTACCAGGTAGTATTAATCGATACTTTTACTCGTTACTTTGGGCATATAGTGTCAAATAAAAGTACTGCAATCACACCAAGAAGTAAAAGGGGATTTTTTTGGTCTTTACTTTTGTCATGATCTCTACATATATATATGAAGTAATATTTCTGCTGCTAGTGACTTCTTTTTAATTCTATGCCATAGAATACATTTGAGTTTTGAGAAGTTTATAATATAGGTGTCTTTATTTTTATCAAATTTTTTTAATTAATCAGTCAAACATTAAAACATTAAATAATTTTCTTCATATTGTTTTTTATGCAGAAACCTAATTTTTGATGCAATGTGGCAAAAAATTTGCTATTTATCAAAGCTTACCACTTGGCTTATATCAAGTTCAAAGACAAGATAAATAATTCTTTGTCATTTTCTCATTTCAAGTATTACAAGAAGCAACATTGTTTGCAGGTACTCGCTTAGTTTTGACACTATATGCCCAAAATGATAGTTTATCCCCAGCTGATTTTCAGCGAATTATAATACCTGGTAATTCTATCATGATTATAGCGACTGCGCTAATATGTTGAGCGGCGTTTCCATGTGATCCTTAAAAATTTCCTACTATCTCATATCACAAAATACTATTTTGAAAAAATTTTACGTACGGAAAAATTTCTAATATATAAAATAAATGAGTACTGACAAAGGCAAGGTACTCGTCTTGAATTGGATTGGACATGGAACAAAATTCCTTAAAACGATCAATAATAGCGCATTCTTGTCTGAAAAATGTCCTCACAAACTGCAGAATTTTTGAGATTCTGACCTGACTTTGCAAAATGTTCTTTTCTTTTGATCTGAGTAAAGAGCCGACAAAATTAAACATATTTCTTTTATTTGATATTGGCTGCATTGTTTTATTGAATTCCGATGTATTTACAGTTGAGGCTATACATCGTGCCATCTGCATGCAATTTTTAACAAATTTTACTCGATAAATTTAGTTTTATTAAACAAACCACTTTAATCAAAAATATATTGGATGCAATTTCAGAAATTTTTCAAAATTGCAACTTTTTCTCCTCTAGCACAAAATATTGATGTCAAAATTATTACATTTTGTTTTTATGTTAGTATTACTTGGGAGAAGTAATTCGCTGAACTGTCAAATTGTACAGGCCAGAAAGTTTGGCATTTTTTATACTTTTGCTCCCAACAATTTCGAGAAGAGAGCACGATTTATTTTAATGTCAACATTTTTGTTTATATTACACTTACATTAGGCCAAATGACTCATTTCAGCTCATTCAGCCAAATAAGGAACTAAAACATCTCACTTCGTTTTCCTTGCAAATTCTCAGTTGCAATTCAACTCATTTGAAGCAAATTAATGAGATTGGATACGTTCTTTAAACTTATTACAAACTTTTTAGAACGCATTCACTAAAGAATGTATACAAAAATACTGAACACACTTAAAACGAAGGAAAACGTAAAACAACAAATACAAAAAATCAACAACAGACAGCTAGTTGTCAAACGCAATTATGAGATATTTTCGCAAAGAAAAACCCAATGTAAAACCTTCTGAATAATTCATTTCATTGAAGAGGGCAGTTGAAAAATGCAGAATTTTTTCCAAAAACTTCTAAAAACATTCCTAAGCTTGATTATTAGCATAAATTTTTGCTGTTGCATACACTACATAATTTTCAATTTGCTTCCGAGTCATCTTCAAAAAACCCAAAATATAAGAAATAATAAAATTCATGAAATTTTAAATTAACGCATGCTCTGGCCTATAGCAACCATAGGGCAAGGAGGGGATAAGCTCCTCCATATGCTTATAAAAATGTTTCAAGACAAATAAGGGAAAGCTTTAAGGACAACCGAAAACAAAAGAAATAACGAAAAATTTTTGTGCCAATGTTTATACTGCTTTCAAAACTTATTTATTTTTTAAAACAATGACATTTAGTGATTTCGAATGCTGTCAGATTTTCAATCGGCTAACTAAGCAACTGACAGACTTTTCCGTCATAGCGAACATCATCCTGGTACCTGAGAAGTTTTAATTTTTTTATGACAAATCTGGTTTTGAATGTAAACTCCTTTCATTTCATCATTTCTACAATTGGCTTACATTTTTTTAGAAGTGGGTGTTTATACAGTGCAACCATATCCAGTTTTAGAAAAGTTTTCGACAGTAGCCGTACGAACTACATTACCTAAATATATGTCTTATCTAAATAAGACCGTCTAATATATAGCATTTTTATTGATTTTGTTTTTCTAAACATTTGCATTGAAGCGAAATATATATATATATTCCTTTCGAAATTTTAATAATAAATATATTTAATTAAAGTGTTAAATTTTTTAGAAATTATTCTATCTGCCACGCATTGCTTTGTGTTATGAGAGTTTCAATAAACTCCTTGTTTCTCTCAATTCTTCTCTTTGTTTTCGTGCTCAGCTAGCACAGTTCGAAAAAAGGTGAGCCTCGAGCAAGGCGAAAAGTGAGATACAGATAAATGCAGTGCTGCTCTAAAAGACACAACAAAAGAAATTAAGAGCAATTTTTATTTCGTTTGGCATGTATTATCTTCAGGAGTTTGATAAAAACAAATTCCGTTGTGAAGCCGAGAACCACTGTTGCCTGCTAGTAATATAAAACTAACAGCAAAATTTTTGAAAACAGTATTTAACAATAAAAATGTATAAAAATTAAACATATTGAAGAAAATTTTTTCAACACTATAAGGCGAATTATCATTTTCATATTTTTCGCACCAGAAGACTAAAATAACAGTGTAACAGTTTGACAGTTTATCACAAATTAGTATGTTGTAAGACGGCATTTGTAGTCTAGTGAAGAGTGCGCTAGATAATCAACTCAGGGGTCCCTGGTTTGAATCCAGTTTCGGGCATAATTCTTTTCGCTTACTTTGTTCCTTACTACGTTTAAGAATTATTGAAAAAAAAAATCCCAACTAAATTGTAAATGTGGAAATAAAGGACAGGAACAAATGAGGGCTGGAAAAGCATACTAAGGTGTAGGCATGACACTAGCCTCAGTTATAAGCAATTCAAATTATCTTTCACGTTTGTTCTGCCTAATTTATAATTCACTTATGGTTCCAATCAATTCTTCCTCTAATAATCTATCCCTTTTCTTTCAGGTCCAAGACCAAACGTTGTTTATATAAGGTTCATCCCTTAGTTCTTGGATCTTTAAAAAAAACACTTTCGAAAGTTGATATTTCATCACTTTGTTAAAGTTGTTTTTATTTAATCATATTGTTTTTCAACAACGATATTTGCTCTGATGTTCGCTGTGAGATTGATTTTTTTTAGCATGATGTCACTGGTTACTACAGGGAGTAATCAAACTATTAAAGCCACTGTAAGAAATATATATTTTCCAGTTTCAGGTGAAATATCCATATCCATCTATAACTCGATCCATCAGCTTTAAAAGCAAGGATTTTGCAACCTTTAAATTTCTTTTATTTAACCTTTAAAATTCTGGACGTTGCCAGTTCTTTAGCTGTCCACTTGTTTTTATAGTCGCGTTTTCATGTTTTAATTTTTTTTTGTTATAATAATTGACTGACAATTATTGCACTTCACTTCACTCAGATTTATTAGTACCGCTCATTGTCAATCCTACCTTTAGATAGATTCCAAGATTTGCTATTGCTAAAGCTCTAAAAATGTTTGTTATGTATTCATAATTTTTCCGATTCTACTAAAAGGCGTTTCTGACCTACACATCGTTTAGCTAAAGCCTAGGTTTCTTACCCGCCGTAAGTGCTCACAAGTCTTTCTATGAGAACTGTCATGTTTTCTGTTTATGTGTGCAAATATTGAGGTTAAAGACAAAAAATAAAATTTGGACGAATCTGTATTAGAAAATATATTTACATTAAATTTATTTAAATTTTAATTATAAGGCAAATTATGTCTTACCTATCGTGAGCAAAGTCCTAATGCTCTCTAAATAATAGACAAAAAAATTTTTTTGTTACGTGTTTTGGCATAAGTGCAGTTTACAGCCCATGCGTAAGTAATTTTTTCTTGTTTTATTAAACGTATTTTAGTCTCTTTAGTCCAAAAGTCTAAACATAAAATGTCGGTCTTGAATGGCTTAGGAGATAAAATTCGAAAGTTAAAAACTAAGTGCAAATTATTAAGTGTGTGGAACAAAGCACAAAATAAATTAAATATAGCCCAAAATTAAAAAAAAAATTAGATGAAATATGAAATCTTATAATATAAACTAGAATTTTATCTAGAAATACTGTAAACAGCGAAGCCGGTGTTGGACTTACATACTTGGCCAAAGGCCGCCTAATTAAAAGAGAAAACTGCATACAGTTAGTTTTTTTTTTCATTAAATTTGGAATTAAACAGATAAAATAATTTGCCCTTGTACGAAGTGTTAATAACAAACTTGAAATTGTAAGTTTTCAAGTTTTCACGAATTTTATGTCCTAAACCATTCGAGACAATTATTTTATTTTTTTGATTTTTGGACTGAGGCCCAAATACGTTTAATAAAACCAAGAAAAAATTATTTACGCGTGGGCTGTAAACTGCAATTATTCCTTAGTGACAAAAAATAGGAAATGGTTTGCGAGTCAAAATCGCACATGCCGCCACAATTCGCTAAAAATAATATAGTACTTTTAGCGATAGCAAATCCTGCAATCTACCTAGTGGTAACTATTGTACCATGATTTGGCGTTTGAATTATTACAGATTTAGACAAACGAACTTCAGCCTTCCAACGAGTAGCGAGTCCCAACCCTAACAACGAATCAGCTGATGGGCAAACTTTCAAGACTGGCAAAACAAAACTAAATTTTGTACTCAATCTAATTAAAATTTCACAAAAGTATTTATTTAAAATACTTACATCGCAAAATAGAGCAAACGATGGGAAACAAACAAATCAAGCAGCACCTCGAAACCGCACAGAAGACTGGAATTCTAAAAATTTCTCTGCAGCGTCTGCAAGAATTCCCACCGCAATTGAAGAACTATCCCAATGTGTTGAAAACCCTTGATCTCTCCGAAAATCGTTTCGAACGTGTTCCTGATGAGTTGGGGCACTTTACGTTGCTGAAGCATCTCAACCTGAGTGGCAACAAATTGACTGAGCTGCCAGAGGTTATCGGGGAATTGGTAAAGCTGGAGGTGCTGCTTGTGATGAATAATTTCTTAGTTAAGATACCAAAGACATTGTCAAACTGCAGCAATTTGAAAACAGTAAATCTGAGTAATAATCAAATTAAAGATTTTCCAATTATGTTCAGTGGCCTAAAGCATCTGGACGTTTTGGATTTGTCGCGCAACAAGATTACCGCGGTACCTGCGGAGGCAAGTGGCCTCTATGTAACCGAGCTTAATTTGAATCAAAATCAAATATCTTCGCTATCGGAAGAAATTGCAGCGTGCCCCAAACTTAAGACGTTGCGTCTTGAGGAAAACTGCTTGCAGTCTACCGCCTTCTCGCCACGCCTTCTCAAAGAATCGAAAATAAGCAATCTTTGCGTGGATGGAAATCTATTTAACTCCAAGCAGTTTACCGATCTGGATGGATACGATGTTTATATGGAGCGTTACACAGCTGTTAAAAAGAAAATGTTCTGAGCGAATTGTACTACTGAATTTTAGTACAGAATCGAGTTGAAGAAAAGATGTTGCGTTTTTGTAGCTAGCTTATAAGTAAAAATAAATGCATGAATGTAATACCTAATTTGTGTAGTTGGTGTGTGGCATTTGCATTAAAAATTTTCTTTTAGTTCTGAATTTAAAATTGCTTAATGTGCTTCAGAAAAACTAATGTTTTGCAGGCTCTTTTATATAAATTTTAAAAAATTCGTAGATATATTCTAATGTGTATTAATAAATAATTCAAAATTTGTGTATGATGCAGCAATTTATTTTCTATAAATAATAATTTATGTTATTGTTATGTAATAATCATGTATTCATAAAATAAAACTTAAAAAAAAATATACGCACATTTATATATTTTTATTTTGAATATTTTTGGGTTGGGTACGAAATATCCACAAAAAGTCTCCAAGTCAAAGTATCCAAAGCTAATCTCGATCTCAAAATATTCCAATCCAAAATATTTAAAACTGAATTGCATAACCCAAAATAGAAGAAAACAAAATCTTAAAAAATGTTAATTGCAATTATTGCATCTATTTTTATTAATAAGTGCGGAGGGGTGGATCGTGCGACATCGCCCTGCCCAGCTCCTTCCTTTTACAACATCATCACCCTTTGAAATTCTTTGCTTACCAAATAGACTTCTATAATTCTAATTTTTATACAGATATCTAAGCATTATTGAATTAAAATGGTTCTTAAATATATATAGCTGGCATATTTATTTTGTGGTGGGGTTATATTTTCAATCCAATTAAAAAAGAATTTAGATTTGGTGATTTTGGATTGTATATTATGATTTTGGAGACTTTGTCTTTGGGTATTTTCTAGTTTGATATTTTGACTTTGCATATTGGAGATTTTGTGTATGGTGGAGATTTTGTCTTCTTAGATTTCGTACCGCTTCCATTTTTGCACTCAACATTTTAAAGAATGTGCATTTAAAAAATGTAGTTTTTAATATTATTTGACGTATAAATTACTGGATAGATTTTCCCCAAATTGGACACGTAGGTTCCTTATGTCTTTGGTCGGGACAAATGCTAAACTTTATTCGCAAAAAGTAAAAAATTTGTTATTCTTATTCGCACTGTTGTCGTTCATCAAATAAGATAATAATTCTATACCGATGACATCAACATTGCTAGTCATTTTTAACAAATTCATCGCTATAAGAACAGATTGACAGATGTCTTAACGTAGCTGTCTTCGTCAATGTCGGTTTGACGAGACCGTAAATCGTTCCTAAAAAAATTGTTAAAAATACTTTCCAACACCCGGTATTAAAGAAAGTTACAAATAAAGTGCTTGCTTAAGGCAGTATTCTAGTATTAAGGCCTGAACTTCGGTCCTCTTTTAACGGTCTATAAAAAAGAACCAATTTATATTTTTAGTATCCATTTTGTTATTACTTCTTAAGAATATACAAAATCTTATAAATTTACAAAAAATTTTTAGAAAAAATATTATTTATACGCTGTTGAAGTAGAGGGCAGTATGTCCGTTTGAAGCAGACATAATTTCCATGGACCTTATGTCCGTGGACGTTGTCTTCCCACCTGTATATTTATATTAAGGCGCCTCACGAAAAAAAGTTGTGTTGCACTAATGCTCAAAATAATCCTTGGTTTTTATTATGATGATTGCCCAAATATTTCGACTCTAGCTTTAGCCATCCGTTAGCTGGAATGGTTTGACCGAACCTCTAAAAATCGATTTTAACCGTCAGAAATAGTATTATTAAAAAAGCTCATCCAATCAATTTTTTACGTGGGCCAAAATATAATGCAGATTTTCATGATTTTTTTTTTATATTAGGGGTATTCACGATTCAGGGCACTTGCCTGTGCAGTTGAGGACTTGAGGACTTGTGCAGTTGTGCAGTTAGGTTTTCGTAAACACAGATTTTTGACGTACGTACACCTTGTTTTTGTAAAGTGCACAAGTCCTCAAGTCCTCAACTGCACAGACAAGTGCACTGAATCGTGAATACCCCTATTAATTTCATAAACTTCAAATAACTTAATATTTTTTACGCGATTTTCGTTTTCGAAATACCGCTGCAAAGTTGTTGTCTGTTTCTATTGCAGCATTGCTAAAATTGATTACCATTAAAACTAATATTTTAAAAAAATATATAGATTGCAACAAACATATGAGTGAAATCAAGATATCACGATTAAATCTACACGGATAACGATAGAGACATGAACTTTGGTACATATTATTTTTATTTCAATAGAGTGTTTGGATTTAAAATGGGCGGGATCGTTCAATTACCACGCCTACCTCCCATATAACATAATTACATAAAATTCCGGAACTTTCAACCAATACCTTATTTCGAAACAAATACTTTATAGGTACTTACCTTGTAGAGCCCAATGAGTTTCCAGAAAGCAAAGATTTACTTTACTTTCGTACTATAAATAAATAAATAAATAAAATAAAAACGTGTTTTATTTGCAATAACATGGGAATGGGAAACCGAAACTAATGCAGCAGAACGAACATCTCTACAAATTAGTATTAAATACAATGAAATATACTTATGTAAGTTGTTTATTTAGATAATAGACAAAAAATGTACAACATTTTCAGATGAGCATATTTTCGTGTTTCATACATATTAGAGAATGTTTTTTAGTAGTTTTTTTAGTAGATACTCGTAATTGAGTTCCCTGGTAAATGCGTTGAATATCAAATAATGACACACTCAATCGGGGACCACTGTACTATTTTTCATATTTGTGTTCCGCTAAAATGTACCTCTTGTAATGCGTTCTCATTCAACAACTGTGGTCTTAGCACAATAATGCCTAAAAGTATGCACACTTTATAGAGCACAGGGTGTTTAAGGTCTCAATAGCTTTTTTAATGTTTTTCTTTCAAATCCAAGTGTGGAATAGGGATGTGCAACTGCCAGCAAAAGTCGACTTCGACTTTTTCAACCGTTGAAAATGTAAAAGCCGACTTTCTGAACTTTTAGAAGTCGACTTTTCAACTTTTTTCGACTTTTTTTAAAATATTTTTGTACCGGCTTTGTAGGGCAGTTAAGAAGCAAATGATTAAATATGAAAAATGTGATTTATTGTTAAAAAATAAACTTAAACATGGTACTTCAGTAGATAAATAAAATACAAAAAAACAAAAAATTGCAATCTTAGTTCTTATATAGATAATCAGACTTCTTATGAATAATTTTCCGGGTAATCGGAAGAGGGAGAGTTAATTTTCAAGATAAGGTTTAAGAACATTTTGGAAATTTTTATTGCCATTTCTGCTATCTTATAAATGAAGACTGCCTTTTCCGATTCCCCAGGAAAAATTATTTATTATTGTTTTACTATTTATTATTATTTATTATTATAAGCGGTACATGTAAACAATATTTTTGTGTTAAATATAACTTTAGAACAGTTGAACGTAGAGATGTGAAATTTTCGGAGTTGACAACTTTGTTGTGGTACTATCGTTTGCATTTAAAAATTAATTTTGAAAACGAGGCGCTTACGTTAATTCGGCGGTTAGTGCTCGATATATTTGTGCACAAGTGAATGCACAATTAAGGGAACCACATGTCTTTACCAACAGAACGTAAAAAACCAACATTTTAAGATGTTCTAGCGAAAGCCTGTTTCGCAATTGGTTCGCTATGAGACCAGCATGAGAAAATAACCTTTCGGATGGCTCCGAAGTTGCAACAATTGATAAATATTTTTTGCAACGGACCAAAAAAAAGGAAATTCAGTTTTCATGCATTTCCAGACAACAAGCGGATTTTTATTAAGTTTTCGATCAACAGCTGGGCGTACCAGAAAAAGGCGCAGCTGAGTGGGCACCAATTCAATTTCATCAGTTGTAGAGTCCATGCTTGTTTTAACCACCTCATCCAAAAAACATAATATGTCACTGTTATCGGATTCTTGATTATTAGATGTCGATGCCGCTATCACAACTTCTTCATTTGAAATTCTTGTTTGTCTCATCTCGGAATTCACAAGGTCACCTAAATAAGGGGGGGGGGGTAATATTTGCAGTAATTATTTATGTTCTGCTGCTTACTAAGGTAAAAGATTGCTTGAGAACACTCACAGATATTTTGAAATGCGTGCTTTTTGAACCTATGATCTAGAAGTTTTTAAGAAGCGTATGGTTTTACCAATTCAATATTGTAAATTTTTTGTGATTTTAATAGCAAGCACTCGTTTTAAATTTTTGCCAATTTGACTCAAAGCAGAACATTCCTCTGTTTTCTATAATAAAAAATTAATCGATTTGAGCGTAGTTTGAATATTGTGAACATAAATTTGTATTCTGGCAAAGTAACAATTGTTATCTAGTATTCTTGATATTTAGATGTGTTTGTTGTAATGTTTTTTTTTTCAAAACAAAATTTTAAGCTTAAAAATAATGAATTTGAAAAAAGTTGTCACCTGCTTTTCAAATAGTGACAAATTTACTAAAACATTTTATTACGATTGTAACGTAATCAGATGATACGCAATTGCTTTGGCACACTTCTACTTACAGTCTCCTTTTTTTAATTTTGCCGACCACTATTTTACATTTATCGACTCAAGAGTCGCCAACGCAGCTTTATTTGTTGTTAAACAGCTATTTCGTTTATTAATTTAGAGAAGACAGTTCTCAGATTAGCGTTAAGGTTTTGGTTTCGCATAAAATGAAAAAAAGTCGAAAGTAAAAGTCGAAAGCAAAAGTCGACTTTCGACTTTTTTCAATATCAGAAAGTCGATTGCCAAAAGTCGAAAATTATCAAGCAAAAGTCGACTTTCGACTTATTTCGACTTCGACTTGCACATCCCTAGTGTGGAATCACATTTTAAAAGTGATGGCAAAGAAAGCATTTACCCAAGGGGAAACATTTTGAATAAAAACTGTAGATTTCTTGGGGGTATCAGGCTTATTACTGAATCCAGGTAATGCTGAAGGATTCTAAATCCGGGTATGTGCCTAAGAACTTCAGTAGCTTTGTGCCAAGAAATAAAAATAACAGAGCGATTAATGTGTGTACAAGTGCTTACCCTTAGGCGAGAGATTTATTAGTGAGTTTAACTTTTTACATTCGGCTTAGAACAAGTCAATTAAATTGCCTTGCCGAAGGCAATGTTTAGTATAAGAATTCATTAAGCTCGAAGTACAATTCAATAATCGATAAGTTATGATAATTATAATTCAGTACATAGTTCGATAAAAAAAGAGTAACAATTCAAAGTTAATATCAATTCAATTATAAATTCAAAGTAAGTAGTAGTTCAATTTACGCTGCTCGCGTAAACAAAAACAAATATCGATAGTTTTTGATATCGATAAAATAAAAAAGGTATTTTTTATATGTATATTAAATGTTTGCTCCAATTATTAACGCCATAGGCTAAAAATAGTCGATTTGATATAAAACTAAAATCTATAAAGTTTTGTGCCGATTGATAAACTTTTAGAACTCGCTCAAGAGACCAAAAATTGGAGAAGCGTTTTACAAGAGTTCTACTTAATATTTCATCAAAGAAGTAATAAAAACATCTCTTGAAGTAAATTTAAAAAAAGGCATGCGTTTTTAATGAAGGTAAACCCGGGTGAAGGCACACATAGATCAATTTTGGTACTTAGTGCGTTTTGAATGTAATTGTATTTTCAAATGAGCGATCAATCATACAAAATCGGATGAAAAGTACCAGAGTTGTGCTATTGTACTTTTCGAAAAAATGTTATTTTCATTCTTGTTTAAATAAAAAAAAAAAAATCGTAAAAATCCAAATTTAAAAAAATTGCTATGAAATGCTGTTGAACTACTTTCTGAAACCACACTTAATACAAATTCAAAAAATTGTATGAATCCGTTGCTTATTCAATCCCCCAAAAATATACAAAAATGCAAAATTAAAAAAAAACGACATAAAGGGGTGTTATTGCCTAGTCTTAAGCTATTATGTGAAAAAAATTAGAAAAACCGAAATTCGGATCAAAAAGTTATAGCTGTTGAATCATGAATTTTTTTTTTTAAATCCTCAAAGTGCCTGTGTCTGGCATTTCAAACACAAAAAAAAAAAATCATAACAAATTTAAAAATGAAATTTTTGGGAAAAAGACAGCAATTACTATATATCTTTTATCATATTGTGTAAGTATTTATAAGCTGTCGTTTGGGAGCATAGAATAATTTATCAATATAATTTTTAAGGTCCCAAAAATAGTTTCGAATACAGCTTATGAGTTTGATATAGACAGGTTTAGTGAAAGAGACGCGCAATGAACGTACGTGGCAAGATCACATTCTTCCGCTACATACGCTTGTACTCCTTGCAGTGTACCATTCATGGCAGCCGCACCATCGTAACCTTGCCCGAACATAAAACCACAATCTATGCCGAACTACTGACATTATCTGTGATCTAAAAGCATAGGTCGCAATTCAGTTCAAAATTGAAATGGTTTGCAACTTTTTACGCTGCACAGTGGTCCAGAAGGCCACTTTTTGCGGCAAGAAGTCATTTTTCATATTTTGTTTTTTGGTAAACATTTGTATCAGCCTAAGTCAGTGATACTTTAAATAAGAAAGAAATTATTAGAAAAAGATGAGAGATAGCAACCTTTTTTCACGGTTGTTCAAATTTTTTGTTTTGTTTTTTTCATTTTGACTTTTAGTAAGCAAGAATTATAATTGAGATTCAGAAGCGCACTTCTAAAAAAGCATTTTTTATAAATTAAAACAAATAAAGGAAAGTGTTACTAAAGGTATGTAAAACAAAGAATAACCACTATTTTATTTAAGCTATACTTAATTTTGAAACTTCACTGTTTATAAGTGTATCATATGTTTTTTTAAATTTTTTTATAAATGTTGTGGTTTGTGAAGTAGAAGTAGTGGCATTGTGAGCCATTAACAGTTGTATAGTTTTGGAGGTCCTATAGTATCTTCTTTTATGTGATCATACACTTATCTGCATAAGTCTACATTCAATTTGTGAAATTTTCATTTTTCAGAATCAATTACGATTACAAACTCTAAAATTTTTCAATTTTGGATCGAAAATCATAGAAAAAAAAGATGCTGTTTCTAACTGGGTCGCTTTTAAAATTAAAAAAGAATTGCTTATGAAGAAATGACATTAACAAAGAGAAAAATTCAAATGTTTTGTAGTTTTGCTAGTCAAATATAACAGATGCTTAACAATATTCCGCAAATGTGAATAAAGATGGTTAGAGTGTGAGACTGAGTTTTCAGTTAATGTAAAAAAATCCAGAAATAGCCGGCCTTATGTAAAATATGGCTATGGCAGTGATCGTTATAAAAGAAAACTAACATCAGACGTCTCGTCCCAACAAGAAAACAACATAATTTTACTAGTCCACGCTGCGTTCCTTTCAGCACAATCTTCTAAAAATATTGATTAAAATATATTTTAAAAGAAGCATCTGCATCTCCATCGCTTCCAAGTAAAATTAGGAAAAGGCTTACCGCTAATTTACAAACTCCGTTGCTATTATCACGTGAAGAGGCTTTGGGCTTTTTATTGGAAAATAGTTTGACTAAACAGCAATATTTGAACACAAGGGAGTTAAAAATTGAAATGAGGATCAAATGGCATAATAGCCACAGATATTTCGGTAAGGGTTCCTCCTCAAAATATGGTTGATGATACAGCAAATTGAATACTACTTTGTCAGCAAGACATTCTAAGTCAATTAGAAGCAATGCGTGAGGCAAGCTTGATTTTAAGTTATGGTTTTGATGGATCAGTAGAACATAGTTTTTAAAAACAGCAGTTTAGAGTCCCTACACCCGATACATTAGACTATTCCTTTATTACATCGATTATACCTTTAAAGTTAATAACATCAGCAAATAAAATTATTTAGCGGACTCCTCAATCCATTAAATTTTGCAGACCAATTAAATTGAATTTATCAAAGAAAGCAAAGAGCACATCATAAATGAAAATAAATGTTTGGATAAGAAAATATCTGAGTTGCAATCTTATAAGTAAATTTTGAACGACGATAGAAAAATATAGATGAAAAGGTTTTAAACGTTTTAACTGGAACGAAATGGTCACAGCCTTGTGCAATATGCGGCGCAACTACGAAGGAATTTGTGGCAAGCAACAATTCAAATTCTAACGTTTTTCATCCAAAGCCAAATACATTAATAAATGGCATAATGCTTATAGAAAGCATGGTGTAAGAAATAGAGGTGTTAGTGAGTTTGACACTTCTCTCTCAAAATGATAAAATTATGTTTCCCCGCTCTTGTCAAAAACAGCTGACGGTGAATTGCAATGAAAACAAATTTTCTTAAATTTGTGTCTTTCTGCAAGTTTATAAGATTTTTACTGAGACTAAAGTGAGAATAAAGTGATATGGAAAACTATAAAAAATATGAGACGCTGTGCGTTATGCAAAAAAAAACAACGATGTGAATGCAAGACAATTTGCATGCTGGCCAAAGCTTCATGTCGGCGGCACCTTACAGCGCACGTTTCTGATAAAATGACCAAAACACTCAACGACTAACTTGTCAAATCGGCGAAGACAACTGCAATAACTTTTTGCCAACACAACACGGCACAATTAATTGCATTTAATATTTATTTATACTTAATTCGCACAATAAAAACTATCTAGCAACTCAAACAAATAACACAATTTGACAACTATCAACAGTTCCGCTCTTTCGCTCACAATTTTTCGACAGAAGCAAAGAAATTCATGGTGTTGTCAAAAACTCACTAACACCGGGTTTTCTTACACCATGATAGAAAGGATCTAAGAAAATGGTAAATTAGAAATGAGAAAGAAAAAGAGATTTTAAAATCGATTTCAGTATGAAGTGACTTCTGTGAAGAAACGGCAAACTTAAACTTTAAAGAATATGGTCAACATCCAATGTCAGCGACGTTGCATAAAATTTTAATTCACGCCTCACAAATATCAGAGCTGATGTTGTGCCTCTTGGAATTTTAGCTGAGAATGCCATGAGAAGCGAGAAACAAATTTCATAAGAAAGATCGTTTTGCGCATTTCAGAAAGGATTCAAGAATCCATAATATAATTGATGTTTTTAAAATAGCAATCTCAGACCCTCTGTTATCCTGATTGTGCTTGCAGAAACGAAATTGTTATAAGGAATTTTTTCTTTTTCAGATTAAAAGAGTTACTGAAATTAGCTTATTGTTATTAATATTAGTGTCTTCAGTTTTTTATTTTTTTAAATTTCCTTTGTAATTTTAATTTTTAAGTTAAAAATAAACTATAGCAATATCGCAATAACTAATGGCGTTTTCGTTTCTCGAAAAAATGTTTCATTTTTTCCGCCCTATTTCTGCCATTTTTAAAAATTCTGCATTCTTTCTACTTTTGAGGTCAAAATTTTCGAGAAAAGACCACTATTTTTATTCTTAAGAGGGCAGAATTTTCAAAAAGGGCAGAAAAAATGTAGCATTTTTCCAAGAAACGAAACACCATAGTAGAAATATTTTTTCGATAGTAATGCCTACTACGCTCATTTTTAATGACACTCTTTAACATTCATAAGAAGCAAGCAGGCGAAATTAAGTCGTTTTATATAGGCTTCCTGATTTTATGCTGCAAAAAGTGGCCTTCTAGACCACTGTACGCTGTTGAGTTGTTGCCTTAACCTTCATATCCTCAAAAACAGAAAAATATTTGATTTTAGCGTGTCAAAACACGTCCTTTTGTTATTTTTATTACTCTGTGCTTTCTTATGCACGTATGTGAGTGCGTGTATGCACTTGCATATGTGTATTTCCACAAAAAAATCTACCGCGACTGAAAAATTAAATATTACTGAAATTTTTTTTAAAACCTCCGTAATAGAGGAAACAATTTTTAAATTTATATTATGAGACTACTGAAACTGATCTAAATAGGAATTTTTTAAAAAAAGCAACAAACACATGAATAGCAACAAAAGTTGAAAAATGGTGACAAAAGATGAAAAATGTTAACGAAAGTTGGAATTTCATAAGTTTAGTATTAATTAGTGTCGGACCGAAACCGGAATTTTGACTGAAATCGAAACCGAATATTCCGCCATTTTATAATATTCGTCCGAAACCGAAACAAATGCAGCAGAATGAACATCTCTATGAATTAGTTTAAATACAATAAAATATACTTGTGTAAGTTGTTTACTTAATAGACAAAAAATATTGAATAGTTTGTACATAACATTTTCAGATGAGAATATTTTCGTGTTTCATACATATTAGAGAATGCTTTTTAGTAGTCGGGTTTTAGTTTTTTAACTATTTTTTTTCCTTCTATGATATCACAACTAACCAATAATACGGTCTTAATCTGAAAACCATTTGTCATCTTAACCTAAACTAAATTTTGATATCGAGAAAGTGACATTTTGCTTGTTCTTCTTCTCACTCGAACTTGAAAAATGTGTAAGGAAATGCATTAAAGTAACTTTACGTAACTTGAAACGAGTACGGAAATAGATCTTTTATAAGAATTTTTTACTATAAGAAACAAGTGAAACGTAAAAAAAATATTCTTTAAGAATTCAAATACTCAATAGAGCATTCAAACGAGGACTTCCTGGACAGCACGCGCAAGCTAGAAGGCGTCTCATTTTCAGACAGGATATCAAAACCTACCATAACAATACGAGTAAGAGATATCCAGGAGCAGCACATATAAGGTACATATAAGTTGTTCATATGCTCAGTTTAAGATAGGCAAATGTATTAAAGAATTTATTTAAATATTATCTGAAAGGGAATTTGAATAAAAAGAGAGTACATACAAAATGCATAATTCAAAGTGTTAATAAAAATTTATGCGGTATAGTATCAAACCAGTCTCGGAATTTACTTCGGTGCTGTAGAGTGCTCTGTAGAGATGTACTCTATTTTGCTCAGCAGCTAAGGTAAGGCTTCGGCAACAAAGCATTTGCGCTTGCGCACAATGAAAGTGAAAAAAATGCTCAACAAGGCGACTACTATTTTGGTTCAGTGAGGATGTTGCTAAATACATTCCAGCTGAACGTACTAGACAATTAGGCTCAGATCCAAGGGAAGATATGGGGGCTTAAGCCCCCATATGAAATGGCCATAAGTGCTATGGTCAATATATATATCATTATATAGCCAATACGGATAATTATGTCATTTGAAAATTTCCATATTTATCTTTTTCTGACCATCAGCTCGAGTTTAGGAGTTATGGGAAAAGTTTGAAAATTATAATGTTTTGATAATTGACTATATTTTTAACGCATTGCTTTCAAAATTACAAAATATTAAAAATGTTGCATAAATTGTATTATAAAACCTTTCCATTTTTGAAAGATTCCGTTTCAGAAATGGTCCAAGAAGCTCTTTAAAATTAAAAAGATTCTAATTGTTTGTGTTCTAATTCGTAAAGAACATATTTTTGAGTCATTACATGAGCTGTTTGTCAAAATTTTATTTTCAATCAATATCTCAAAATATTTTAAATGAAGTTCTGAATTTCAATTTATTCTTAGATTATTGTATTTATGTGCAGCAGTTTTATAATAAAATGCATTTATTGATTCAATTATATTAATTTTTGTAGAATTCGGTTGAACGTTTAGTTTCTACTAACTGAAAAATTTTATATTTTCAATAATAAAATTACAAATCTGTAAACACAAATGTGATTCATATAATAATATTTTGAACAAGCTAAGAGTATTAAAGGTACAAAAACTTATCATAGCACCCTCTCTCAGTCACATAACTTAAGATCTGCTCTTACTCGTTGGTACCGCTTAAAGTCCAAGAATTCGGTAAAGATATCAGCAAGTGGAAGTTCCGTTTGAATATGTTCTATTTTAACATTTTCTCTCATAATATGATCACGTATAAAGGGGTGCTTGATATCAATATGTTTCACTCGTTTAATTTCATAATTTTTCGCTAAGCTTACACGGTCAAAAATCTTGGACTAATTTTTAATCCAATCGTTGGAATCATGCATTTTTTAATACTAATTCTATTAAAATTCAAACTCTTCAAAATACTAGACATTTTTTAATAAAACTTGGAATAATATTTAATACAGGTTGGATTAGTCTTTAAAGACAGCGTTCGGCTTGGTTCGGTTCTTATGCATGTTTATCATTTCTTTATACATGTGGCTTCATAGAGCAGTTGGTAGAGCCAAAAACTTATAGCCTAAACGTAGTGGGTTCGAATCCCACATGTTTCGTTAATTTTTTATTTTTGTAAAAATATTTTAATACAAGCATGTATTAAAATTAAGTCCCATGAGAGAATAAAAATCAATTGTAATATATACCGTTGATTAAATTTTAATACAGTTTCGGTGTTGTCATATATACAATACAGGATTTATTAGAATTTAGTCCAAGATTTTTGAGCGTGTATACATCCTCTATTGTCTTCATATATATTATGGAAGGCAATTATTTTTTTAAGTCATTGATTGGAAATTTTTGACTGCATGCACTTAATTTCATTCATTTATTTAAGTCATTAAAAGTATTTTGATAATGACTCATTGATGATGACTTGATTGTTTTCAATGATTTAAATTAATAAATGAATGCAATTGTGTGAATGCAGTCAATAATTTCAAATCAATGACTTAAAAAAATGAATTAATTTATTTCTTTAAATCTCAAATTGGGACTTGAAATTTCAAATCGCAATCAATGATTTTAAAACACAAATAAAATCATTCTTTTACAGCTCTTGTCTTCAGGAATAATTTGCAAATCTGTTAATATTCCTTTGGTCCATATTCCTTAAGAAACAGCAGCACTTAATGCAATATACTCAGCTTCACTGGATGACGTTGCAACAACTGCCATTTTTGTACTGCACCTAGATAATGGACAGTCATAGACTTATAAAATAAAACTGCGAACTAATTTTTGGTCGAAAGAATCGAACATCCAATCAGCATCAGTATAATCCACAGTTGCTGTTGCGTTCGACTTTTTGTAAGAAACAAGCAAATAGTCCTTTGTGCCTTTCAAATATCTAAAGATTTGTTTTAAAATTGTCCAGTGCGATTCAGATGGATTCTGGTGAAATCTATTTATGGATCCAACATGATAGCATATGTAAAATATAGCAAACTTTCAAAGAGTTCACGATACGGGTTATTTGTTGGTAGTTCGTTTTCTACTATGTTTGCAGTCCTTTCTAGATTGGTGTTTTCATCGAATTTCGATCATTCGTACCTAATTTTGTGAGTATCTTATCGATGTGATTTGCTTGACTTAACTTCATAACTCCAGTTTGTTGGTCTTACTCGTACTCTATCTTCGTCTCAAGATAAAAACATAGTTGTCCGCAATCAGACATTTCGAATGCAGAAGAAAGTTTTAATTTTAAATCTTCTATAATTTCCAAGCTGTTTCCGGCAATGGGACATCATCAACATATCAGAGAGATAAAGTATATTTTTATTCCAAACTTTCATGTACAAACAGTAATCGTGTTAACCAAATTGTTATAAAACTTCTCGTTCCAGCATCTAGGACCTTGCTTTTAACCATATAAAGACTCTTGAAGTTTACATACCATATCTGAGTTTGAAGAAATTCCGTCACATATAACATAAATAATATCTTTGTTGGAGACTAACTGCCCAATTGTTGTAAGTTTAGTCACAGACGATTACGTTTCGTCGTATTTAATACCAGCTTTTTGTATTAAACCCTTAGCAACAAGATGCGCTGCATATCTGTTTGGATTTCCATTTTAATTTATTTGCAATTTAAAAACACACTTTAACAGCAATTTTATGAGAAACCAATTAACAAACCTTATTTTTCTTCATAGATTCCAGTTCTTCTTGATCCAGGATCTTAAACGAAGCAGAAAATAAGCTTTCTTTTTATTTAAAACAAGCAACTACTTATATTTTGAAATAAAAATTTAGAGTAAACAATACTTGAGAGAACTGAGGTTTTTCATATTTGGATCGACGAATGTCAAAGTAAAAGATAACAACACCAAACAGCTGTTTTTGACATCCGCCGACAGATATGTTCTCTTAGCTTACTCAACCTAATATAGGCCTTGTTCGAAACACTCAATAATTGCAGCAATACTGCAACACTGCAAATATTTTGCGCTGCTTTTGTAATCGAACCTGAGATTTTCAGAATGATTTGTTTAATAAATTTAGCGATTGATAACTTTGCAGTCAATGAAAATAACTAGTTATTACAATTTTAAAAATCAAGAAAACAAAGGTTTTGTGGAAAGGAAAGTTTTTTCGACCGAAATTTTAAAGTAGAGAAAAGTAACGAAAACTGCAAAGTTTTCTCATATTTTCGCTGAAAAATTATATAAATGGAATATAAATAAATATCTGCATATGAGTATGATAAACAATTACCATTTAATATATAATAGACTGCAATAAATACCAATTTTGCTTACCTTTCTTCTTCCTTAACTTTCACGCAGTATAAATATTCATGTTGCCTGCATGGCATAATTATTTGACAAGGTAGCCGTGACAGTTTTTTTGGCGATTGGTAGTTGCCAAAAACAGCTAAAGGAGATGTAGTTTGCTGCTGTTGACTAGCTATGTGCTTATATTTAACTTTTCTTTGATTCATTAAATTTGTTTATTGGAATGTTTTTAGTTTGTTGCGATTGACTAGCTATGTTTAAGTCGTTGCTTATTTTTTCACATTTCTTCTATTAATTGCATGAACAGCTAATTTTGACAACTACCCATCGCCGCTCGTGAGAAAAAAGCCAGTCTAAGCTACTACCTTGTCAAATAATTGTACCATGGTTGTTTGGTTCTTGCATTTTGCGCGCTCCAAATGCCAAATTTCTACTCGCTAGAACGTTTGACTTTTGCAATGGTTGCAGGATTTTTGTATCGAACTTGATACTTTAATATGTTGCGCAATATTGCTGCAGTTATTGAGACTCAAACAAGCCTATAAATCATGCACTGCATTAAGGACAGCCTCACTCCAAAATGATTTTGGAGAATTTGCCTCAATTAAGAAAGTTCTTAATTTCTCAACAATAGTTCATATAAATTTCTCCGCAAAACCATTTTGCTGAGGAGAATATTGTAAGCAACAGTATGTTTTACTTTAATTACATTTCGTTTGTAAAATGCCAACTCCTCCTATAGCAAAAATGAAGCTCGCAATCCTGCTTCATTATCAAAATGACTAGCTGCTTTCTGACTTGTAGCGGACTTCTTTGCAAATGTAGTTTCCAATGCAGACTGCATTTTCTTAGTTGTCTTTTTGTCTCGATCTCATTTCAAGTATTCATCAGCTAAGGGACTGACTAAAAAGATTTAGCCTTCTTATCCCTCTTCTACAAATTAGCTACAAAGCGTTCTTCTATGGGAGGAACCTGTGTGAGGAGTAAATTGTGTCAAAAAGTTCTTAAGAATCTAAACATAGCTGCACATGAAAACATCAGTTTTCAAAACTCTCGCCTCGGAATTATAAGAGTACGTGAGATGATTCCCACTTGCTATCGCCCATAATTTAATATATTTTTTCTTTTTGTAGAATTCGGTTGAACATTTATTTTTGATTAACTTAAAAAAAAAAAATTTTTTTAATAATGAAATAAAAAAATCTAGAAACACAAATAATATTTTGAACAAGTTATAATATTACATGCACAAAAACTTATTATGTCCCAAATGAAAAGAAAAGCAGGCCTGCCAATGAAAGGAATGTGGCAGGTTATTATTTTAATGCTAAGTTAAGAAGCAAAAGTATCCTGTTTGCTAATGCAAAATTCCGGTTAATTGTAAGGGACAACAACTTCAATATTTTCATGATTGTTGTATATTTTCATGTCGCGGAAACTTTGTGTTTTCGTTGAAGCACTTTTGATAACAACAATGTTGCAATGTATATTCTTTCAACAAAATCGCAACATTGCGATTGGCGCAGTTGGTTAGGGCTTGAGATATTATTTATGTATTTTGGAATCTTGAGTAGTGAGTTCTAATCCCATCAGAGATATATTTTTTCTATATTATTCTATATTATATTATTATATTATATAATAATATATATATATAATATATTATACATATATATATTAGGGCGGGTCGATTTGTAGGGAGTGAAAAAATTCACCAATTTCCCTATGATTTCCGTATTCTATGGGTTATTCCATGAAAATTTTCCAAAGGAACCATACCTCTATCGTTAAAATCGAGTCCCCTACTTTTTGTTGGTAGATTTTTTCCCAAATTGACGTTCGTATGAAATATTACCTACACGTTCACATCCATAACTCAAAAACTATCGATCGGGTTTAATCGCCAGTGGGCGCGTTGGAAAGGTGAGCTCATTTTGATCAATTTACAAAAAAAAATCTTTAACATTGGTCCAAGGGTTCAAAAGTTACGGCATTTTTGTCCAAATTTTGGACCATTTTTCCATTTTTCATGATTTTGTCCAAGAATATAACTTTCATGGCCATTTTTTTGGCTCAATCCATTACTTAATTCAATTTACAATTCAAAACGAAGAGTTTAAGCCCAAATTTATCGAATTCGGTTGATTAATTCATGCGATTTATTATTTTGTTATTTTGTTTTAGCAATATCGCATGAATTAATCAACCGAATTTGATAAATTTGGGCTTAAACTCTTCGTTTTGAATTGTAAATTGAATTAAATAATGGATTGAGCCAAAAAAATGGCCATGAAAGTAATATTCTTGGACAAAATTATGAAAAAAATGGAAAAATGGTCCAAAATTTGGACAAAAATGCCCGTAACTTTTGAACCGTTGGACCAATGTTGGAGATTTTTTTTAGTAAATTGATCAAAATAGGCTCACCTTTCCAACGCGCCCACTGGCGATTAAACCCGATCGATAGTTTTTGAGTTATGGATGTGAACGTGTAGGTAATATTTCATACGAACGTCAATTTGGGAAAAAATCTACCAACAAAAAGTAGGGGACTCGATTTTAACGATAGAGGTATGGTTCCTTTGGAAAATTTTCATGGAATAACCCATAGAATACGGAAATCATAGGGAAATTGTCGAAAAATAAATCGACCCGCCCTTATATATATATTTATAATATAAAATTATATAAAAATATAGATATATTTTTTTAGTTTTGTTTTTGCTAATTTTCTTACTCTGTGCTCGTACGTTTATTCTTAATGAAGCAAATTTAGCGACGACTAATTTACAGCTGCGATGGTCAAAGGGATAAGTAGATGCACTTACACTCACGCGTCCGTGGTTCAAGTCTCCGGATAATGGTAATTTTTCAATTGCCGGTAACATTAGTTGGAAATTTAGTAGACATACTCGCCTTCATACCCGCTTATATCTTTTTTTTATAGGCATGTCCTAGGACGGCATGTCTGTCAAATTTACTGCCATAGCAGCAATGCAGCATGCATCTCATGGTATGAATGCAGCATTAATGCCGAGAGATGCATGCAGCATTGCTGCTAGGCAGTTCATTTGGCAGAAATGTATACCTTCTGCATTCATACCATAAGATGCATACTGCATTGCTGCTACGGCAGTTCATTTGGCAGACATGCCAGCCTAGGACATTCGCATACAAAAAACATATAAACGGGTATGGAGGCGAGCATGTTTCCTGTCCTTCCAAGGCATATTGCCGGCAGACATACAGCAGGGCTCCTTTTCCAACTGGGGTATAACAAAATTTAATGATAATTAAGGCCCCCTTACCAGCAGTTTTTAAATCCACCACTGTGGAGCATTGCTAATAGGAGGATATGCTACGCTCTTTAAACGTTGACATTGCATGAATAGAACAAGTGTTTTATAGCTGTTGCTTTTGCTGTTTGGTCGAATGATGTGCGGGTGTGTGTGTGTGTGAATGTATAAAATAAAACAAATCTAAAATATGTATTTTATGTTCTCAAGATAAGCGGTGCAAATAAATTGTGTTAAGATGCGAATACATGCATACATACCATATGGCTGTTGAACTTTATACATAAATGTAAATCTCTGGTTATAAAACTGAGAGCTACCTGTAGAATTTATATTGTTGTAAAAATATTTTTATTTATGTATTGATATGTATTTGCTTGCGTGTTCCCTAGTTTTGCATTTTTGATTTTTTCATTCACTAAAAACAACGGAAGTGGGTGATTTTAATTCTCCGGTGTCTTTTGTTCTTCCCCGGCTTTTGTTGTGGTTTTAATTTTCAATTCTGGCTTTTTTTCGCTTTCTACTCTGTATGAATTTTGCATATGAATCCTGATTGTTGTCGCGTCTGCGCACTCTCACTGTCAGTCAGCCAGTGTTTCCTTCATTCACAATTGAAGTTAGGGAAGTGTTTCCTGTATCGCATTGTTTGTTTTTAATTTAAATATATCCTAATTTGCTTGAGTCTCAAGTGCACTTTCGTTTTTCATTTCAATTTTCCTTCATTTAGGGACATTAATAAAAAAAGCACTTTATTTCTATTGTATTGAGACACCTGAGTATTGAGAAGGACGTCTACAGGCAGCGGTAGAATAGTGCAAATTATTGTCGAGTTGAAGTTGGTCTCATGAGTTAGGAAACAACGGAAATAAACGCGTGCTTAAAGTGTATGTCCTTTGAATTTTTATATAAATATTTTTTTCAAAATTCAAGATAAAAATAGATTAAAAAACTGACGAATAAAAAAATCATATTCGACATGTGGTTTTAAGGCTAAAGAAAAACATATTTCTTCCTTGAGCACTGCACATTTGGCCGCCAATTAAGCACAAAGGATATATTGCTTTGAATTTGCTACGGCTATTTGTATTCTTGCTGTAAATGTTCTAAAATTCATTAACATTACATCTAAAAGTAATTAATATTTTTTGCATTAAGAATTGTTTCATTTTTCGTTAGGAGTTATTTTATTAGGATTATTTAGAATTTGGAGTTATTTCATATATCAATGAAGAGTTTTTTATTTAGGAGTTATTTCTTGTAGCCAACTAGTCATATTGTCCATTATTTCTTTATATAAGTATTTATTAAAACCATACGAGATTATAACATTTGAAAAGCGGACACAATCCCAAGCGGTCAGAATACCCATTTGGTGTTATATATGCTCAGGGGCGCCACCAGAAATATTTTTTGGGGAAGATTTTATAATATTTTGGGCTTATATATGAAAGAAAATTTACGTAACTATAGCGGTTGTGGTGCAGTTGTTAGTGATAAATCACAGACAAACAAAAAATTCGATCACAATGGTGACATTCATACCTAATGATAATTCAAGTTAAGTATTTATTGACAGTGTCTTATTAGTATTAAAAATAATTAAAATTTATGAGAAAATTGATATTAATTGCTTACTTTTTAAACAGATACAAGAGTATAGCGTTTAAGAATACAAGCCAAAAACTATATTTTTAAATTCAGTTTGCACTTACTTTCAGCTAGTTTATCTAGAATATTATCCACTGATGGTGTCATATCTCTGTAAAGATAAAACAATGTGAAACCGTTCAATCTATCTTGCAACGTTTTGGGTCGGCGGAGTACTGGAAACTTTCGTTCTTGCAAACTTATTTTGGCTAAGTCGACAGCTTGTGTTTAAAATTTTTATAAAAATATGAAAAATATATTTTTAGATACGGCAGAATATTTAAACTTTGTTTGCATACTCATCTTAATTTCGAAAAATCTTTAGTTACGAGGTGTTAACGTATGATCATCGATGTGTTTCAATCCTCAAAAATTTTTTTCAATTGAATTAATATTTTTTGTGGCCGTCACTTTTGTATTAGCATTTTTTCGAATGCGTTTGTGTGTTGTTTTTTGTAACTGATTAATTTTATATTATTAAAATGTAATACAATGTACTTGTGTGAATATTAGCGTATGTTCTTTAAACTTACTTTATGTTATTTTAAATTTTTGAATTTAAAAATATCTGTATTCTAAAAAACCATCAAATTATCCCAAATCCAATTTTTAGGATTATGCCCACAAATAAGGGGATACAATCCCAAATTCTCCATGTGGAAGTATGACACCTGGGGCTATGTCCAGCCACCATAGGAGATTAATTGTGTTTCATCAGGACAACGCCAGGCTATACACGTCGATATTTACTCGCTAGAAGCTCTGGAAGCTTAGTGGGAGGCTCTTAAGTATCCACCTTGTAGTCCTGACTTAGCGCAACGTGATTATTATCTGTTCCTGTCTATGGGGCGAAGTTGCCAGTAATGTGGTAAAAATCCCATTCGTGGTAATTTTTAATTGCTTTTAGGAATTTCTGTCTTTGGGAATTCCCATGGTATTGGCTAGTGATTTTTAAATTGCCGTGTTAATTCGAGAATTTTCTTTTCTTAAAACTTAATAATGGTATTTGATGAACGTCATATATCGAGGGCTTATATAAAAAAGTGTAGATCTACAAAAACACAAGTTGATTGATTGATTGATTTTATTTACCAAGATTTTACATTACATTACATTACATTACATTACATTACATTACATTACATTACATTAACATTTAAATTGCATTTCATTGAAAAAAACATTGGTTAATGATATCTACATTCTATAGCTCCGAAGAACTAGAGGCGAATGCAGATTGCTTAAGACTATTAATACTAATATTAGGTACATGGGGTCATAACACACAATTAAGAAATAATAAAAATCTATATAAATAAAAATCAAATGTCGTTCGTTGGTAATTGCATCAGTTGAGAACGGCTGAACCGATTTGGATAATTTTTTTTTTAAATGTTCGTAATAGTCCAACTTAGGTTTTTACGGAAAGAAAAATTGACCACGCCCACTTTGCGCCCACTTTTTTGATTTATCTAAAATCGGAAAACGGCTGGACCGATTTGGATAATTTTTTTTTTAATGTTCATAGTAATCCAATTTAAGTTTTGTCGGAAAGAAAAACTGACCACGCCATCTTTTGCGCCCACTTTTTTCAATTTATCTTAAATCGGAAAACGGCTGGACCGATTTGGATGATTTTTTTTTCAAATGTTCGTAGTAATCCAATTTAAGTGTTTACTGAAAGAAAAATTGACCACGCCCACTTTTGCGCCCACTGTTTTGATATCTATATATATAAAATTAAGTGGCAAAACTTCCTGTTCGCATACTCCTCCTAGACGGCTTGCCCGATTTCAATGAAATTTTCAGGGGTGATTGGGGTCTGTGTGGAGGGTGCACATAAGAAATTGCATGTGTGTATCTTTGCAGGTTTTGTACCACACCCCCTTTTGTCGCCCACAAATCAATGAAAATGCTGTATTTAAGACGGTTTTGGTCGTATGAAATTAAAATTTGGTAAATAAGTTCGTATGATAACTATAATTAACTTTGAAAAAATGGGCGTGGTCACAATTCATCTACGCCTACTTTAAAGAAAATATCAAAATACTTCGAAACCATTGGTCCGATTGAGCTCAAATTTTGTAAGTACGCTTTGCTTTGAGTACGAGATGGTTTAAGGGGCAATGCCACACCCCCTTTTACCTCCCACATATAAATAAAAAATTTATGTTATCGAATAGCTTTAGTTAGAGTTATGGGTCGCACAGCTTAGAAATTCGGTATTCGACCACAATTTAGACGTACCGTTTCTGTGATGAAATTTTATGGGAGTGGACAAGGGGGAGGGGCAACTCCGATACAACCCAAATTTGTGATATCGAATAGCTTTGAAGTTATAGGAATTCATCTTTGGAATTCAGTTTTTGACCTCAATTTACACATGCAGTTTCAATGGTTTTATTTTATGGGCGTTGGACAGGGAGGCGTGACATCTCCCTTACAACCCAAATTTGCGATATCGTATTGCTTTGAAGTTATAGGTTGACAGCGTAAGAAATCGGTATTCGACCTAAATTTATACATGCATTTTCAATACTTACATTTTGTCGTCGTAGGGCAAAGGGGAGTGGCACTTCCCATACAACCCAACTAGTTTTAGAGTTATAAGTCGTACAACGCCGAAATTCAGTATTCGACCTCAATATACACATGCAGTTTCATTGATTCATTGGTAAGAGGGGCGTGGCACCTCCCATTTAACGTAAATTTGCGATATTGAATATCAGCGTCAGAATTCAGTATTCGGCCCCAATTTATACATGCAGTTTCATTAATTACATTTTATGGGCGTACGACAAGGGGGCGTGAAACCTCCTATTTAACCCAAATTAGAGATATCAAATAGCATTGGGGTTATAGGTCTCACAGCTTTGGAATTCAGTATTGGACCTCAACACATGCAGTTTCATTGATTACATTTTATGAGCGTTGATCAAGGGGGAGTGGCACCTCCCATACAACGAAAATTTGTGATATCGAATAGCTTTGTAGTTCAAGGTCGCACAGCGTCGGAACTCAGTATTCGACCAAAATTTACGCTTGCAGATTTACTGATAAAATTTTTTAGAGTTTGTCGGGGGGGCGTGACACCTCCAATTTAACCCAAATTTGCGATATCGAATAGATTTGGAGTTATAGGTAACTCAGCCTCAAAATTCAGTATTCGACCTCAATGTACTCATGCAGTTTCAGTGCTAAAATTTTATGGGCGTAGGGAAAAGGAGAGTGGCACCTCCCATACAATCAAAATTTGTGCTATCGAATAGTTTTGGAGATATATGTCGCACAGTTTTGGAATTCGGTATTCGACCTCCATGTAGACATCCAGTTTAATTGATTACATTCTATTAGCGGTGATGAAGAGAGAGTGGCACTTCCTATACAACCCAAATTTGTTATATCGAATAGCTTTGTGGATATAGGTCGCACAGTCTCAGAATTCAGTATTTGACCTCAATTTAGACATGCTGTTTAGCTGATAACATTTTATGGGCGTTTGAATAGGGAGAGTGGCAGCAACGCGCCGGGTTTCAGCTAGTAAATGTATAAAAATATGAAAACATAAAAATATGAAAACATAAAAATATGAAAACATTAATATTTTAATAAAGAATATAAAGATCATTATGTAATAATATTAAGAACGAATAAATTTGATTGTAATTAAGTTGAAAAAGCCACGATTTCACAGTAGTAAGAAACACATGTTTATTACGAATACAACGTAAGCTAGCCGGCAAGCTATTACATAATCTAGGAGCAGCTGAGGTGTAGAAATGCAGAAAGTGATGCACATTGTATGGAGGTACCAAGGCAATATTGCAGTTATTGATTCTTAAGTTATAATATGTCGAGTTTCTGTTTAATAAGTGACCACAATTTTTGAAAAGTTTTAAGTACTTTGTAGAAATATAGATGTTTGAGGGGTAGGATTTTAAGATTTTTAAATAAATCCAAGCTGGCAGTAGTACGATTTTTGTTACAGATGAGTCGAATATTGTGTTTTTGTGAAAAAAGCAATGGGTCGATTTTATTTTTATGTGTGCCACCCCAGCAAACTAAACCATATTTGAGTCAAGAAGTCCGTAATAAATGCAAGTTAGTAATTTTTTAGAACAAAAGGGCTTCAACAGGTATATCTGCCTAGTGACAGCCAGCGAATAGCGTTTGAGCGCACTTGTATGCTCATCCCAATTTAGTCTCCAATCCACTATCAGACCCAAATACTTAAAATTCTTTACACATTCTACATTAAAACATTTTGATGAGCATGGTAAGTGGTCGTTATAGGTATTGCAGTGAGTCGATGCAGAACATATATTTCTACTCAACATGATTCTGTCACAACCTGTACTATGAAAGGTGAAGTGCTTCTCAAAATGAATATCTATTCCAGCAATACTAAAAAACATAATTTTAGTTTTATCACTCATAACTAACTTATGCGCGGAAAACCAATGGTTTAGGATACTTAAATCGTGATTGATGTTAGCTGTTAAATCTGGCATTGAATCGGCTGCAAATGTACATGCCATGTCATCTGCAAATGAGACCGTTTTACTTATAAACTTTTGAGAGAATACAGATTCAATATATATCAAGAAAAGGACGGGACCCAAAACTGACCCTTGTGGAACACCTAAATTAACTACAACAAAAGAACTATAATCTTTATTGATTTTTACCCTCTGTTTTCTATTCATCAAGTAAGAAGTAAACCATTTATGTACAGAGCCCCTTAATCTGCACTTAAACAATTTGTCTAACACACTTAAACAATTTGTACTGTGTCAAACGCTTTGGTAATGTCCACAAAGATAGCAGCAGTATGACCATATCCGACTTATGTCAAAATTTGCATGGATCATCACTGACGGGAAAAAACTTAGTTTGGAGGAAAAAAGTTTTCAGGAGAGCAAAAAAGCTGTTTTATTCGCTAATTAGCAACAATTTTAATGAACCAATCTTCTATAATATTAACGAAAATATTTTTCGTTATTTTAGCTGTTATGATAGATATAAAGTATTGCATTTTAAACGACATCTGTGTGTAAGATGAAATCTGCAGATAGCTATCTTTTGCGCTATATTAAAAATAACGTTTTTTAAGAACAAATTTATGCTTTAAACCACTTTTAACCACTTAGTATTCAAGGACTTTATTTTTTTAACATTTTTGAATTCATATAAAAATTTATTACAAATTTTTTTTAGAAGCCAGAGTTAAAAAAAATGAAATAATTCAAACATTACAGTAGATTTGTAGAAATTTTACTTCGCCTGGCTAAGATTATCGTAAAAGTAGTGATACTCCGGTGGGATTACCGCCTTAAGATCCTTTAAATGTTACCGTTTGCTTAGTTGGATTGGGTGTCGCCCGGTTGAGCTTTGGTTCTATGTTATTATGATCAAAAACCACTTCAAACTTAATGCTATAAACTTGGTACATATAAAAGAGATGTAAGTCGGAATACTTTCGGATCAGTTTTTGTTCGACCAGGTCTAATACTTGAGAATTAGTTTCTTTCAGCAATTCCTTTTTATACGTACCAAAAAATAAAAATTACGAAATGACCATATCCGATTTATGTCAAAATTTGCAAAGATCATCACTGACGGGGAAAAAAACTTAGTTTGGAGGAAAAAAGTTTGGCGTGATTATAGGCGGTTCGAAGAACACCATTCAAAAATTCAACATGATTTTTTTCTTAAAGCTGTTAAAATTTAACATATTAACAAAAATATAAATGAACCCCACCCTAATTGCAAAAAAAAAATTATGTTGAAAGTTTGGATGGTGTCCTTCGAACCGCTACTTCACCATCAACAACCCTATCACAAGGGATAGAAACCCCGACCAACAAAATTTTTTAAAATATTTTTAGATTTAAATACATTCAATTACCTCGTTAATGAAAAAAATATTTTTATTTATATTTTAAAATACTATATCTCAATAACCCATTGCGTCCCAGTCCTAATTTTTATAATGTTGAAAGGTAATTATCATAAAGGTATTAATGTTGAAAATTCGCTAAAATCGATTTTCGACGTTTTTGCTGATTTTTGTCAATTTTGTGCATCCTGTAACTCCGCCAAATATAACGCCAAACTTTTTTCCTCCAAATTAAGTTTTTGATTTCCTTCAGTGATGCTCCATTCAAATTTTGACCCAAATCGGAAATGGTCATTCCATAAGGCCAGTAAGTTTTAAATGCAATTGCTGCTTTATGGTATTTTATAAAAATCATAACTAAAATATAATGCATCAAATGGCTTGTAAATAATTTTAATGTTAATTTTGACTGTTTTTGGGCATCTTTGGTTACCCTGACACAGTCATATGGCAAATAAATGGTATAGTTGCTCAATTTTGCCTCTATCTTTAAATGAACACTTTCACAAGCATATGAAAATATGATGTAGATAGACAGTTTTGCATTCATAAATGGGTATCTTTGTAGATAGAAATATGATATAATAACTAACAATGGGTTATTTCAATTTTAATTTGTACAATAGATGCAGTTACCGTCAGTGATGAGTTTGGCATAAAAAATTCTTTTCGTCAAATTGTAGGTAGACATTATGGAATATAACCCCTCGATGTATATAGAAGCGTACAGCTATAAGTTTACGCTGTACGTTTCTTCGAACTTTATCTGAATAAAAACGATAAAATTGCGTATTTACCTATACCACTTTTATTTATTTGGTTTTTTAGCTATGTAAACATTAAGCGCAAAAGAAGTGTTAAAAGTTTGTTCGTACGTTTTCTATCCCTGATTACAAAGTGCTTTCTGAACATCTCTTAATTTATCGACAAATGAGCGCAGCAAAATGATAAGCAAATAATGAGCAAGGTGATATGTACAACAATTAATATAATGTAAAAAATCTGTAAAAAATTTATATATTGTTTTCTGTTATATTTTCGAAGCAAATACAATAAATGCAAAAGTTTTTATGTTCCATTTATTTGTACATATTTCAATGCAAACATTTCTTTAGTTTCTTTTATTTTTTTGCATATGGGATTTCTCAAGGTATTTTTTAATGCGTTAGGAACTTTTTGTGTGATTTTTAAGTGCATATGAATTTAATTTTTGTTACTGTGGGAAAAAGGTATTTTTTGGAAGAATTATTCGGAATTTTAACTGGTAACCTTGCTATTGGGAATGATTTTGCTGGTGAAATATTCGCCTCAAGAGAAACTTTTAAAAATGGATTGTCCCATTTTTTTGCCAATAGGGATAAAATTTTTATGAGAAACGTATAACAAAATTACCTTGGTAGCAAGTTATCGAACAAAACGGTGCACTAAATCTGATCATTCTAACTACACTTTATTAAGTGTAAAGTGTCATAAGTAATGAAAATATTTTTAGTACAACGATATATCATGAAGTTCTCTTCTAAAGTTAACTGCTAAAATAAACGTGAAATTCTTTTTTTATTAGAATCCGTTGACATAACATAAAAATCATCATATTAAATGTTGAGCTAAATTAATTCTCCAAAGTGTTTAGCATTTGAACCTTTAGCCTCATACCTGAGCAGAGCTCATTGAACTTTATTCTATGAAACAAATTGCTATTTTTAATTTTGTAATGAGGACGTATTGTTTGACGTTTTAGTGATTGTTTCAAATATGAATTAATAAAAAATTATTTCAACACAAATTTCATTAGAAAAAAAGCGACTAAAATTCAATTTTACATTCATTGCACAACGCATTTTTTAATAATTTTTTTTTAAATTAAAGCCCCATTGCTAGTCATAGTATGTTTTGTGAATAATACTATCAAACCTTATGAAATATATTCATTTTTATAGAAAATAGAATAAGAAAAATGTCTTTCAAAACTACAAAAAATACAACAGTTCCATATCTTTCTATATGTCAACTTGAAAAACAACGGACTTGTACATGTATAAAATTAACGTAATTCAATAAGATTTGCATTTTCACAAAGCAATACCATATAAAGTCGTAATTTAACAAAACAGCCCATTTATGCCTTGTGCGTCAAATTAATTAAAATTCAGTGAAAAATCACTTAAACTCGAAACAATAAAACACCTAAGTTCACACAAATTCGAAACAGTTATTGACGAACAGTGGTTCGTGCAGGCAGTCAAGAGCTTCCGGAAGTAACGAAAAAGAATTCAAAATTTGTTATATCGAAGTGAATATTTCACATAACAGTTTTGGGATACAGCAGGAATATTTAAAGGAATACTTCCCAGGAACTTCGTCGTCCTCCGCTGAAACATCCAAAATGACTGTAGAAGCTACGATGCAGGAGTCACTATCACAGGCGAGTGCCACAGGATATAGTCCACTGATGACAGGATTGATTGGTACCGTTATTGCTATTGTCCTATACGAGTTTTGGCACCGCACCACGCGTGAATTTAGAATGACCCGAAATATACCATCACCACCTCAATTACCATTGCTGGGACACGCACATCTCGTAGCGGGTCTAACAAATGCAGGTGAGTGAGGGAAAGAGTAATATTTTGGAACCTAGAACCTAGAAATAATTTAAGGCTCTTTCTCTTAATAGTCAATTAAGTGTGTTAAAAAAAAATTGTTTTTTGGTACAGAAATCATGTCGCGTGGAATGGGCTACATTGACAAATATGGCGAGACGATAAAAGCCTGGCTGGGTCATGTGCTACTCGTCTTTCTTTCAAATCCTGCTGACATTGAACTTATTCTTAGCAGCAATAATCATTTGCAAAAATCCGAGGAGTATCGCTACTTCAAGCCCTGGTTTGGGGATGGTCTGCTCATAAGCAAGGGCAACCACTGGCGTCATCATCGCAAAATGATTGCACCCACTTTTCATCAGAGCATCCTGAAGAGCTTCGTGCCTACATTTGTACAACACTCCAAGACTGTTGTCGATCGTATGAGGAAGGAAGTCGGCAAGGAATTCGATGTCCACGATTACATGAGCACAACAACCGTAGAGATTCTACTGACCACTGCAATGGGCGTGAAGAAGATTCCTGAGGGTAACAAGAGCTTGGAATATGCGCAGGCTGTTGTCGATATGTGCGACGTTATTCATAAGCGTCAGGTTAAGCTTTTCTATCGTTTGGACTCGATCTATAATCTGACCAAGTTGCGTGAAAAGGGCGACAAAATGATGAGCATCATCTTGGGCATGACCAGAAAGGTTGTTACCGATCGTAAAACCAACTATATTGCCGAGAAACACGGCGTTGTTGAAGAATCTTTATCAGAAGAAAATATCAAGGGTAAGACTACTCTTGACGAGATCAAGAAGGAGGGTCTACGCGATGATTTGGACGACATTGATGAGAACGATGTTGGTGCAAAGCGTCGCTTGGCTCTGTTGGATGCGATGGTAGAAATGGCGAAGAATCCATCAATCGAATGGAATGAAAAGGACATCATGGATGAGGTTAACACTATAATGTTTGAGGTGAGTGCGTGACAAAGACTTTATAAACTCAAAGGCATTATAACTCCGAATAAAAAAAAACTTTTGCTCTCCTAATTGTAAATGCAAAACACTGTTCGACAATTTTGAATCTTGTCTATAATTACTGACTTCGATTAAGGGATTCCGGTAGAGGATACACGAAAGTTTATTCTTGTATTGGTGTTTTGAAAATTTAACGGCAGAACAACTTTAAATATAGGTTTTGTACTTGCGCTATATTTATAGTTTACTAGTATAAAGTCTAAGGACCAGTTTTTCAGTACGAGTTTAAACTTTAGTCAAATTAAAACTAGCATAACTCACTAAAATTGGACGTTTAAACTAGATATTTTAGCATTCGTTGAAGTTAAATTGACTTAAATTATCATATAATGTGTTTCTTTTTTGCCTAAATCGAGTTTAAACGTCCAATTTTGGTGAGTTAAGCTCTGTTTAATTTGACTAGACTTTTATAAAACTATTCAATATATTATGCCTTTGGCATAGTTGTGCTCACAGGCCTAGATTAAAATTGTATGACATATATTTATGGACTTGCCAAAAGAGGCATGTAATGAAATTTTTTAAGGAACATTTTCATAAAATATTTTAACTCTCTGCGACTGCATAAATAATTACTTTAAGAAAACTCTTTTTGAAAAGGGTCAAAAAGAAACGATGGAAAAAGTACGATGAATAGTGAAAAATTAAAAAAAAATATTTTTTACAAAATAACTAGTTTTCTAACACTTAATGTCAGTAAATGCATACATTAAGAGAATATTTAAAACTATATTAAAACTTACCCATACGAAAACTTTTAAAACGCATATAGATTTGTTTGTCTCCTGCACAAGAATACGTTCATTGAAGTCTGTAATTATTTTTATTGTTGGACTGTGTAATGCTTTCGTCTGAAAGTTTCGCTAAAAGCTATCAATTGCGGCATCCGTAAAATTTTTTTTAATAAACTGTACAAATGTTTTTCTAAAAAACTTTATGAAAGCTCTCCTAAAAGTTTTTAATAAGCTTTCAATTCCTAATTTCCTTCATAAGCTTTTTGTAAATTTTTTCACACTTCAAGTTTTTATGGAAATGTACACTTTTTCAAAAGTTTCGAAAACAACCTTATCAATAACGTATTATTAATAGTTTTTTAATAACATAAGTCTCTAGAAAATTTTTATTAATATTTTTTACAATTTTTTAAGATAACAATATTTCACGGCTTTACTACATATCAAAGAATTAAAATTTTTTACTTTAAAGATTTCAAAAAAATGATTTATTATAAAAGCTCAAAATAATGTTCTTAAAAGCTTTGAAAAGCTTTTAAATCTTTTTCAAGTATATTAAGTTTTCTAACTTTGAAAGCTCTCAAAGTTTTTATTTCTAAAAGCTCAACAATTTAATCTTGAAAAAGCTTTAATGCTAGAAGCAACATAAAAAGCATACAAATAGCTTAAACCTACATTATTTTCGCTAGCAACTTAACCTGCCGTTAGTGTGGTGGAAAAAAATCACGTCATTAGTGTGGTGGATAGGACATAATCCAAAAGTAAAAGTCGTATATATACTAAAAAAAATGTATCGAAAAAGTTCAGAACGCTTCTGAGTTCTTGACGAAACTGTAAAAATATAAAATATTTTTAGTAAGTTGCAATTTAAACAAAAAATAGTTTTTTTGAAACTTACAAATCCTACAAGGAACACATCGAAGGACAAAAGTCTCTGTGGTATGCCACACCCCACCACACTAACGGTGGGTTAAGCGTTTGCTGAGCCGCCATGAGTTAAGCATGCAAGTAGATAAAGCTTTTTGCTCGTGAAAAACAGAATCTTCGGCAATAATCTAATTGGAAGAAAAATATTTCTTAAAGAGTTTTAAAAGGTCTCATATTCAGATGAGATCATTGACATCAATGATCAGTGACATTAAAAATAGCTTTGAATTTTATAACTTCACTTTGTTCAGTTATGTTAAAAATGTTTTATGTTTTGAGCTTGTAAAATTCACTGCTAATAAAATTTTTAATAAGATGTTAAAATTACACTTGAAAAATACATTCAAAATTAATCAATATGTAAAATAAAATGATTAAATTGGCGATCCAAACCACGAACCTTTGAAAACATTGGAATATCATCAAACAAATTTAAATTTATACAAGGAGAGTAGTAAAAAAATAATAATTTTGCCTTATCTTCAACTACTTAGGGACACGATACCACCTCGGCTGGCTCTAGTTTTGCGCTCTGTATGCTGGGCATTCACAAAGACATCCAAGACAAGGTATACGCCGAACAAAAGGCCATCTTCGGCGAGAACATGCAACGCGATTGCACCTTCGCTGACACCATGGAAATGAAGTATCTTGAACGGGTTATTATGGAAACCCTGCGCATGTACCCACCAGTACCCTTGATCGCTCGTCGTCTGGACCATGATGTGAAGTTAGCGTCTGGCCCATATACCGTACCCAAAGGCACAACTGTTGTAGTGCTACAGTATCGCGTACATCGTCGCGTTGATATCTATCCCAATCCAGAAAAATTCGATCCTGACAACTTTTTGCCTGAACGCATGGCTAAACGTCATTACTACAGCTTTATACCTTTCAGTGCTGGTCCCAGAAGCTGCGTTGGCCGTAAATACGCCATGTTAAAGCTCAAGGTTTTGCTCTCCACCATAATTCGTAATTATCGCGTACATTCCAATGAAAAGGAGTGTGACTTCAAGCTACAGGCTGACATTATTTTGAAGATGGAAAATGGTTTTAACATTCAGCTGGAACCACGTGCCCAGACCGTGGCGTAAATCAAATGGATTATTCTAAATTTTTACCTAAACTAAGTGTGTAAACGTGTTTTTTTATTTTTCATTAGATTTCAAATGCTAGCAATTTTAGCTGTATTCTAAAAATTTTAACAACTGTAACTATAAATGTGATACATGGGTGCAAAATATTATTTAAAACTTCACTAACTAAATACAAAAAAGAAAATTTTAAAATTAGAGCCTATGAAAATGATTTTTTATAAGCACTACAAATTATTATCAGAATACGAATTCAATTTATAACTAACATTTTTTTTTGCCACTAGCTAACACAAACATTATTAATTCATTAGTTATACAAGTATATACTTTGGACGAAACACTGAATCTTATCAATAAATATTTGATCATACGCAGTAAAAAACTGTCAATAAAATATGGTATATTTTAATTTAGAATTTAGAAATTTAAAAATTTTTATGGATTTTCGTGTGATTTCAAGTTGAAAAATGTATTGTTGTTTTTGTAGCCAAACTTTTATATCTTGAATCACCACTCTCTAGAAAAACGGTCGACTTATAGAAATTTCTTGTAAAAAAGCTGGTTTTCTGTGGCTACCGAATAAATTTTTCGAATTTGTTTTTTTTTAAGTACATTATTTCTTCGTTATATATGGTTCTAGCCGGTCAATTTTTTTTTAAGCTGAACAATTTTCTCTGTGACTTATTCTTCTATAAAAATATTTGTCATACAAATAAATAGGTACACCTGTAAGGAAATAAGTAAGGAAATGCAAGGATGAGGGTGACCCCTCCCCCCTTTGTGAGCTAGAGAGAAAAAACCAAAAAATCGGTGTCATTACATTTTACTCCATTTTTAATGTATCTCTAAGCCGATTTCCAAGGTTTACAACTTGTTGAGAAGAAAATCAAATTGGCATTAAGATTTTTATAAAATATTTTGCATAAAGTAACAATTAAGAAAGTTATCAGCAACTAAATCCTAAAAAAAATTTGGAATTAAACTTTGAGAATAAATATTTCGAATTTTAAATACATTTTTTGATAATTTTTGTGATGTAATATGTTTTTATAAAATTTTCTACTGACTTGGTTTTTGATCTTGCCATAGTAAGATACTCAATGTAAACATAACTACTTTTTCATTTTAAATTGCCACACGTAAAACAGTTAACTTTTAGGTTAACGTTAATCGTGGTACGATTAGAAAACGGCTTTTATATCATTGGTTTGAAGGTCATGTAGTCTCTTTTTCAAGATGCTATTGACTTTGGAGATCGGTTAAGAGATACATTAAAAATGGAGTAAAATGTAATGACACCTAATTTTTGATTTTTCCTCTCTAGCTCCCAAAGGGGGAAGGGGTCACCCTCATCCTTGCATTTTCTTACTCGCCTAATTAAGGAGAATCACCACCCGAGGAAATTAATGCTCTATCTGGAGCACCTTGTATATAATTCATGCAGCTTTATATATAAAAATACAGGTGTCCCTATTTCTTTGCACATCACTGTATGTCAAAGGCATGTAACGCACCAAATAAATAAAGATATACGTTCGTATATCGAAGGCATATATTGAGAATTTCTTTATAGCCCAAACAGAATAGGCATAGCCAACACGTAGCGAGCTGTCGAAAACGTAGCCAACGAAATGTTGTGCACAGATTAGAATTTGTGTTGATAACGCAGATAAAGCTTTATGCTTACAATATTTTGTTATTTTTTACTAAATTAATAGATACAGCCTTTTGCATATAATAATTTGTTTGTTTTTTTACTAAATTGGACTAATATGTTTTAGTCAATTTTAAGTTTTCTAATTTGAACTATGTATTTTGACATTTCGCTATCGTTGGCTGCTGTAAAAGTTAAAAGTTCGTCAACATTTTTGTGTCGGCTGCGTTCGCTACGTGTTGGTTATTTTCATTATGTTCATTTCATAGGGTTGCAAGGCAACCAACTTCTATGTTGACATTTATTCTGTTGGCTGCGTGTTGGCTATGCTTATTCTTGTTGGGCTATTACTCTTTATGTCAGTAAACAGCAAAATTTAGAGTAAATTAAAAACTTTCTTTCCTTTAAATCTGGAATTCCAATACTCGCATACATGGTGACCACAAATAACTGCCCAGTGTGCCAAACGGATCTGTTACGAATCCGTAACGGACTCACTTCTTCGTACATTTTGTCCGAAACGGATTGCGTTTCGCATCCGGAACGGATCCTTTTTCGTATGAAATTCCTCTCTCCGTTACGGACTTCAGTTACGAATCCGTTTCGGAATTCAGATACGAATCCGTTTCGGACTTCAGATACGAATCCGTTTCGGACTTCAGATACGAATCTGTTTCGGGCTTCAGATACGAATCCGTTTCGGACTTCAGATACGAATCCATTTCGGACTTCATATACGAAACAGACGTTACAGACTCTTTTTTTTTAAATAATGCGAACTCGCAACGGACTCGTTTGACGCATTTAGCTACAGATGTTAAAAATATAGGTTCTCTAAACAAGTTGGACGCATTCAAATTCGAAAACTTTTTGCTGGAAATTAAACGTAAATTAAAACAAAAAAAAATTATTTTGTAATCAAATTTATAAGAGAGTAGTGGAGGCTAGTTTAAATGGTAAAAAAAAATAATTCAAAATATCAAACAAACGAGTACAATGTTGGTGAGTTCCAGGATGGCTCATACTTGTTTTTTCAAACAGCTAAAATTATTTTTCATTGAAGCATCCCAATAACTTTTACTGCTATAATGACAAAGCGTACAAAATTCACGCATTTAAAAAAGTTTCCGAAAAATATCTTGTATACATTTAACTTGATCACTAATGATAATTATTTTAAAATTCTGACAAGTACTTTTCTTCGATTTGAAGGAGAGCTTGAGGAGCACGAGCCCAATGAAATAAAAAAGTTGTTTAAAATAAAAATAGGTACACAATTGTATTTCGTATCCCTAATCCACTGAAAATAAAATAAGAAGTTGTAAAACAAATATAAGACTGTCTTTTATGTTAACGTTGTGGTAATTTTTTTGACGGATTCGTAACGGGTTCGTAACGGGTCCGTCAAAACATAAGAGCGATTCCTCTCAAAAATACGAATTGCTTTTTCCATTTTTTCGGATCCGCCTCGAACTCAGAACGGACTTCAGAAACGAATCCGTAACGGACTTCAGATACGAATCCGTTTCGGACTTCATATACGAATCCGTTTCAGACTCTTTTAGCGGATTCGTAATGGGTTCGTAACGGGTCCGTCGAAACATAAGAAAGCGTAGTGCGTACTGACGGACTCGTAACGGGTTCGTAACGGATCCGCATCCGTTTTTGTGCACATTGGGTGGGCACACTTCAACGAGTGCGCACGTGTTCATTCGTCTAGATAACTGTTAAATTTAAAGCTCATAGAATTCTACATTTAATCTTCTTATCAGTGTTTTATTCGTTGTACAATATAATGAAATGTTTTGATATGTCAAACAAAATAATTACTATTTTAGCGCCAAACAAAACATTGTCAAATTGTTTGGTTGCTCAACGTTCTTCGCCAAACTTTACAGATCGTGGAAGAAAACCCACCTTTTAGATGGGTGACAGTAGTCTGGCCAGAACATTTTCAACTTTGAAGCTGTGTTAATTTTTAATACGAGAAATATTTTCTTACATGACAACTGTCAAATTCGATCTCTCGCAATAGTTTTTATGTGAAAATTTCAAAAGAAATTACGAAGGCAAACAACTTGGATTTTTATACACTGATAGGCAAATTGACAGCCTGTAATGTCGAGCTATAGCGTTATTTGAAAGGAAAAACGTACGACTATTTTTTTAACGTTTTTGAACGGTGTATTTGTGGTAGATAGTTTACACTGAATACAGAACTTCGTCAGTTAGGAAGAGCATTTCAGTGTGTCAGACTGTCTGTGTTAATCTTGTGTTGCGCTTTATTTGACAACATACAAATTTTTTCTCATTTCATTATTTAGACAATGTATGTAAGTACTATATTTTGTGTAATTGTGAGTGTAATTCTAGTTAAAGTTAATGTTTTTTTAATCTAGTGCGTATTTTAAAAGTGAGGCCGCATCTCTTGTAAATCGCCCTGAATAGGATGAACCATGGCTTGCACTGCCATTGCCATACCGGTTGCTGAGAAAATTGCTAAATTTTACCTGTCCAAAGAGGGTAAAATTTGGAAATATAATCAATCGCCAACTGGTCGACCACGTGCCCACACTCAACCTCAACGCGGGTTAGCCCGAAGTTGGCAACAATTCGGAACCCAATTGTGATTTTCAAGTCATTGGTTGCGTTCAGCAGGTACAATAGTTGCTCAACTGTTAAGATACCGTTGAGTATGTACCTGCTCAACGGGACAGATAATTTTTCCGCTTTATTTACTCAATGTGTTGAGCTTTTAGTTTTGTTTAGTTTAGTTCAGCTTATTTAACAAAAATTGTTGACATTATAAATAAATCTTTTGCATGCCGCTATGAAGTCAGAAAGTTTGACAGTTTAAGAAATTTTATTGCTTCTTAGAGATAAAGTTAAAACTAACGCAAGAGTAAGTAAAACAAAGCAAAGAAAGCCAAAATTTTAATTAATTAATAATTTTATTTGAAGAAATAAGCGGATCTAAGATTATTAAAGTCAATTATACGTTCGCTCGGAAACTGCATTTATCAAGTAACCAATAAGGAAAAGGTTCACATGAAACAGCATTCAGCCAAAAATTTGGTTAAAATGTTAAAAAATAAGAATTTCATGCATTGCGATTATTTTTTTGCCTAGAATTCTTAAATGATTATTTCGGCAAATTTTGCTACGTCTAATGAGTTGGTTGCAGTTGTGGGTGATAATGAAAGCACACAAAAGGTAATTCAGAAATCACCATGAAACAACAAGAATATTTACTAATTTAAATTACAGACGATGGAATCTCATCAAAATTCAAGTGGAATGAGAAATCCACAAAATATTTTTTGAAATTCCACACTCAGAAAAAAATTTCCAGAAAATCTAGTAGCCAATTGTTAGAAAATCGGGCATTATTTAGCGCCATGGCCGATTTTCTAAAAATGAAGTATATATTTTTCATTAAATTGACACCAGAAGTGTAAAACAGTTTAAGAAAATTATCCAATAATTTACGAACTATATCGCTAAATTGAATAAACTTAGCTCAATTTTGTTGAAATCTTATAACATTTGAGTAAGTTTTTCTACCATTTATTTATCATATGCTATTACTAAGAAGAACAATTTCTCTGAACATAGAAAATTTTCTACTGTTTATTAATCATCGGCTATAACAAAGGGAAACATTTTCTTTGAAAATAAGAAAATTTATATAGAATCCCTGGGAAAATTTTGGAATTTTTACAAAACAAAAACAACCATATTTTAAGATTTTAAATATTATGCTGTGAGAACTATTATTTTTATACTGACGAAAAACTGCAAACATTATTATTAACATTAAATTAAACTGAAAAACTACCACTATCCGGAGGCTTGAACCTCGGCCGCGTGAGTGTAAGTCCATAAGCTTATCAATTCGACCATCGCAGTTAAACAGTCGTCGCTTAATTTGGTTCATTTAGAATCGTTCGCCTTGTAAGAATTTTAAAAACATTTTTTCTAGAAATATAAGAAAAGCATCCTTAGAATAAATCAGTTGTGTTGTACAAAAATAGAAAAAAATTACATGTATTTCTATTAAATATCCAAGTATGTATTGTAACTCATTTTTTTCCAAATTTAAGAAATCATGCTGCAAAATGTTGAAAGCGGACTTGAAATCAATATAGGTTTTCTTCAAATTATTTCTGCTTTTATACAATTTCTGGAAAATGAACTGTTATCATACCTTCACTTCTTATATATAAGTAAAAACTTGTCTTCAAAGCTAAGAAGCTATTTTGATAACGTTGCAACGAATTCAAGACGTGAGATCGTTAAATCATGTGCAAATTCTCTACTTTAAGGAGAAACCTCTATAGAATATAGATAAACCCATGCTTATAAATTGATGTCACAGTTTCTTAATTTTAGGGAAGCAGATTGTTTTTAGTGTATTCGGACGGACCCAATTTACTTTTAGCTAAACTGGCTTTTTTCATTTTTTTTTTCAAAATGTGTATTTAGAGCTAAAAAGGTAATAATGAAAAATTAAAGTCCACTCACAAGTCAGTTGGAAAAAATGGCCTAAAAAACTTGCTATTTTTTTTAAGTTTTCCAACAAAATTAACCCCTATGGTAACAAAGGTAGTGTGAGTATCTATTAAGCGAAGTATCAAACATAAAAATCCATGCATTCTATTGAAAATATAACTATTTTTGGATTTAGAAAAAATTTTGCACATTGTGACTTTTTTGTTTCTATTATAATAGCGTTTTGGCGAAAATATCGGCAAACAGAAAGTCTTATAGATTCTAAAGTTATGCATTAATTTTTATGGTTGCTATCTCGTTGAGGTAATACAATTTTGATACCCATATCGCGTACGTAAAATGGAAAATCACTACTTATTCATACCCATTTTTCTAACTTTGGGCTCCTATTTTTTAACCATCGTCAACGGCAACCCTTCGCGGCTTTGCTCGCGATACGGAAACAATATCTTTTTTTTTTATTTTTTTGGTAACAGTGAGTAACGTAAATAATAGCTTTAATTGATTTTGAAAATTTTCAAATATTGTTGCGATTCCATTCTCTTTAAAATAATAGTAAAATGAAAGCTACAATAACCAAAACTATAAAAAACATGACACGAAGGATAGCCCACACTAGATTAAACCAAATCAAAGACCAAACCTTGTTTGTATAAGGCGCATGTCTTGGTTCTGTCATCTTTAAAAAAAAAAATGTTAATGTAGCTGTGTTTATACATAAAGAACTATAAACAAAAAGGTTCGCATTGGATACTTTTTCGGTATTCGTCTCGGTCCTAGGATTCTGACTTTCTATTCTTAAGATAACCCACAATTAATAATATTGTGAGAATTTGTGAAGAATTTAAGTCTTAATAAACTTGAATTGGTTAAGGCATTACCATAGCACTGGCCTATTATTAATAAAGACTACAACGAATATCAAAAATTAAATGTAAATTCAACTCATACCTAATAAACTCGTGGCGCATAAATCATTAGTTTTACAACGATCGAAAAAAAAAGTTGAAAGTCTAGAAAATGTTCGCGTTGACTCGGATTCGAAAACTTTCTACATTTTTCCAGTACATAAAAAAAATTATTTTTTGCACATGTCTTTCATCGTATCTGCATTGCTTTTGTTTTTTATTATTTCAAAAAGAAGATTGGTTAAGCTTTTCTTTTCTATGAATAAATGATCTTTGAATAATCGCAGGAAATCGTATCTGCATTGCTTATGTTTTTTATTATTTCAAAAAGAAGCTTGGTTAAGCTTTTCTTTTCTGTGAATAAATGATTTTTAAATAATCGCAGGAAATACGTATTCTATATTGGTCTTGGTAATAAAAAAATTAAGAAGGTAGAATTAATAATACATTAGTTTTATTGTGGGAATTTGTGATGATTTTCATAAACTTGAATTGGCTAAAGCGAGACCATAACTCGGGCCTACAATTAATGTAGAATACAACGAATATCACAACAGGAATGTAGTGATATTTAACTCAAACCACACAAACAACATAATTGATCATAAAAAGGCATCCAATTTTGGTAAGTTAAGCTAGGTTTAATTTGACTAAAGCTTAAATATTGCACATTGTGACTTTTTTGTTTCTATTATAATAGCGTTTTGGCGAAAATATCGGCAAACAGAAAGTCTTATAGATTCTTAAGTTATGCATTAATTTTTATGGTTGCTATCTCGTTGAGGTAATAAAATTTTGATACCCATATCGCGTACGTAAAATGGAAAATCACTACTTATTCATACCCATTTTTCTAACTTTGGACTCCTATTTTTTAACCATCGTCAACGGCAACCCTTCGCGGCTTTGCTCGCGATACGGAAACAATATCTTTTTTTTTTATTTTTTTGGTAACAGTGAGTAACGTAAATAATAGCTTTAATTGATTTTGAAAATTTTCAAATATTGTTGCGATTCCATTCTCATTAAAATAATAGTAAAATGAAAGCTACAATAACCAAAACTATAAAAAACATGACACGAAGGATAGCCCACACTAGATTTAACCAAATCAAAGACCAAACCTTGTTTGTATAAGGCGCATGTCTTGGTTCTGTCATCTTTTAAAAAAAAAATGTTAATGTAGCTGTGTTCTATACATAAAGAACTATAAACAAAAAGGTTCGCATTGTATACTTTTTCGGTATTCGTCTCGGTCCTAGGATTCTGACTTTCTATTCTTAAGATAACCCACAATTAATAACATTGTGAGAATTTGTGAAGAATTTAAGTCTTAATAAACTTGAATTGGTTAAGGCATTACCATAGCACTGGCCTATTATTAATAAAGACTACAACGAATATCAAAAATTAAATGTAAATTCAACTCATACCTAATAAACTCGTGGCGCATAAATCATTAGTTTTACAACGATCGAAAAAAAAGGTGAACGTCTAGAAAATGTTCGCGTTGACTCGGATTCGAAAACTTTCTACATATTTCCAGTACATAAAAAAAATTATTTTTTGCACATGTCTTTCATCGTATCTGCATTGCTTTTGTTTTTTATTATTTCAAAAAGAAGATTGGTTAAGCTTTTCTTTTCTATGAATAAATGATTTTTGAATAATCGCAGGAAATCGTATCTGCATTGCTTTTGTTTTTTATTATTTCAAAAAGAAGCTTGGTTAAGCTTTTCTTTTCTGTGAATAAATGATTTTTGAATAATCGCAGGAAATACGTATTCTATATTTGCTTGGTCTAGGTAATAAAAAAATTAAGAAGGTAGAATTAATAATACATTAGTTTTACTGTGGGAATTTGTGATGATTTTCATAAACTTGAATTGGCTAAAGCGAGACCATAACTCGGGCCTACAATTAATGTAGAATACAACGAATATCACAACAGGAATGTAGTGATATTTAACTCAAACCACACAAATAACATAATTGATCATAAAAAGGCATCCAATTTTGGTAAGTTAAGCTAGGTTTAATTTGACTAAAGCTTAAACTCGTACTGAAAAACTGGCCCTTAGTCATCCAGCTTTAGCCAAATACACCCACTTTTTCGTTATGTAAAAAGAAGAATGTTATAGGTTCAATATTAAAATAAGTTAAAAATATTTTAAAATTTGAATATGAACTTTGTATGGAAATTTAAATTTTGTATTGACAATACCTACAGAGAATACGATAAGATTGCCTAAATAGGTTTTTATTTACATCTTTCTGGTATTAGTATTCGTATTCTGAAGTTGGGCTTATAAAATATTTGTACAAACAATCATAAAGCTAAAACAACACACAATTTATTTATTTATTTATTTATTTATTTCACCAAGCAAGGCAATTTACTAATTCTATTTACATTTTTTACTTTCTTTTTTTTTTGTTTATGCTTCAACAAACGTATCTTTGAAATCATTTTGAAAAAAAAGTGTGAAATCATATACGACTTTAACAGTGAGTTTATCACAGCTTAATCACTCACAGACTACTGAAGAGGAAATGTAGCGATTTTTGAAACAGACTGTCTAGTCAGCTAAGTGATTGACCCTATACAGAGTTGTTGTTGTTGCCTTCTTAAAAACTTACTTGATCTAAAGCTCGCACTTAAATTCATGTTATATTTAAAATAATCACAATTAATTCACTAATATTTTAACATATTTAAATGCAACAAATTTTATTTTAAAAGAATTCCATTCAAACAATACGATACGACGAAAATTTTCAAATTCTCAAAAAGTCTTAAAATTGTTTTTGCCAAACAAAATATTACAATGAAAATTTATCACTTATTATTACGTGGTTTGTTAAGTTAATGCAATAAAACTACGTTGTTCTTTTTCCAGCACAGCTGTTGCTGTAGTTACAAAGAAACACGCAACAACAACGATACCAAAGCTGAAAGTAGTAACAGCATCAAAGTCAATGGACAGACGAACTGCTTGCAAGAAAATGATTTAATTTTTTATTAAAAAGGTAAATTTTAAGAAAAAACCAGTGATCGTAGATGCATGCCACCGCTGACTTTTTTGTTGGAATCGGAAAGATATTTAATATTTCATAAGTCATTTTCATATATATTTAACTATTTAGGCAGGAAATGGGAAAATGTGCCGAATTTTACTAAAAATTGAGATTTAAGCCAGTTTCTCAGTCAACAACTTGTTCGCTATTATATAAATCACAATTTTGAGTATACATGAACCATATATAATCAATGCTGATTCGAATAGTGAAAATTTCACATAAATCCGTTCAGCGGTTCTTGAGTTTACCCGCAGCCACAAACATGCTAATTTTTCAAAAGTTTCATTTTTATATAATAGTATATAGATATATTGAAGTGTTATTCGTTCATATCTCAACAGTTGCATTATATGAGTGAAAAAAATTAATTTTGTATTAAGGGGGTATATTGTATCGTTACGGTAGAGCGAGTGTGATTTTGTTGTTGCAAGATTCTATATGTTTTTTAATGGGGATTATTTTTCACCATTTTATAACATACATCTTTGCCACAGACAAAAATTGCGTACCACTTTTAGTATCGACGCTACAAGCTGATTTCTCTTAGGAGAATTTTTTTACCTTGAGTTACGGTTTTCTCAAAATCCTGACGTGATGGGGAAATTTGGATGCCAGATTTGTGATTAGGAGTGCGATAATAATTGAAAACATTTGTGCGATTCATATTACATTTTATTTGTAGCATTGTGTAATTAACCATTAAATAAAAAAATTAAAAACATTCAAACCATCGAAGTTCATAATAACACAGTGACACAAAATAGAACTTTCGGAATGGGAATGGGATGGGACCAACTGCAAATAAAAGTTGACATTATCCATAACAAAACCTGCAAGGGTTTTTTTTTAGTTCAGTGCGAGATTTTTTTTTACACGCATTTGAAGTTGGTGATCGAAAATTTGATAAAATAATTTTTATTTATTTTTAGTAACGTGGAAAGTTGTGGTATCTAACTGTTTTTGGGGTCGAGAAATTCATTTTTGATATTTATTTCTACCTAAAACTTACGCTAGATGGCACTGTCACACAAATGGTGCAATTTCTGGTAGATTTTCATAGAAAAAACGGTGTACTTCCTTTTTTTAGGTTGAAAATCAATTTTTGATGTTGGCATCAAGGTAAAATAAATTTCTAATGATATTATGAAGTACCATTTTTTATTCTCAGTACGTTACTATACAAAAATTCGTCTCTAATTGTCTCTGCAACATTTGTAGATACTACGGAGGTTACATCTACACTTACTGGTTTTGGTATTGGAATAAACTCTAAATGTTGTTTAGGTAATTCTGCATGTTGTGTACCAACATATACCATGCCTGATCTATTATATCTGTTTCTTCCTTTAATACTATTTAAACACATATAACACTGCGATTTAATGTGTATACCTGAGAAATAAAATTAATATATTTGATAAAATACATGTTTTCTACAAGCAAAAATTTAAAAAAATTACCTGGATTGTACCATAACATTGGAACACCAAATTGCATTGACTTCCTTTTGTTTTGTGACCATTTAGTTAAAGAACCATTGCAAGTTCTGCACACTTTTTCAGGTACCCAATCCACATTCTCAATAACCTCTGCTCCAAAATACTCTAAATACAATTGTTTCATGCTCTCATACTTTGGCACCAAATTTTTTTGCCTATTATATTTTCCACAAATATAACAATAATCAGCCCTATCGGGAATAACTTTTCACGCGGATTCGAAAAAGGGAGTTTTAATTTTTAAGATAAAGCTAAAGAAAATTTTGAAAATTTTTAATGCAATTTTGTCCATCTACGGTTTGTCAACAAATTTGCATTAAAATTCTTCAAAATGTTCATAAGCTTTATCTTAAAAATAAAAACTCCTTTTTTCGATTTCCCGTGAAAAATAATTCCCGATTGGGCTGAATATTTCAAATGCTGTAAACATTCATTCCGGCTTTGCGCCATCTTCAGTTGTTGTCTTAGTAGATTCTCTTACTACACAAATTGAAATAAAATGAATTTGTTACAATATACAAATTTAAAATTTATATTTCTTTATTGAAATACAAAAATTTTACAAATTTTTTTTTGTCGACTGTTGACTGTCGAACCCAAGCGTCTTTATTTGATTAACCAAAAGTACTATACATACAGCAATTCTCTTGGATAGAAGCTAAGTTGTGATTGCCTGTTTTTAAAGATGGCCGTTCAGAGTTGAGTAATGCCAGATTATTTACTCTTTGATCAAATGCGTGTAAAAAAAAATCTCGCACTGAACTAAAAAAAACCCTTGGAGGTTTTTGTTATGGATAATGTCAACTTTCATTTGCAGTTGGTCTCATCCCATTCCCATTTTGGTTGTTGCACAGTGTAATTGTTAGACTGCCGTATTTTCTGACAACTCAAATTTTCTGTGTAAAGTAAGATTTTCTGCTGTGCTCGTTCTCGATTAGTATGATGTAGTATGATTGTCATAACATGCACTGCAGGATTAATGATTGCTCTGACGTAGGATATGCATATACATTTTACCAGAGCTGGGATGTAATCAATTACTTTCGTAATTACTTTCGTAATTGATTACATATAAATTACAATTTCAATTACAAATTATAATTGCAATCTTAAAAAAATAAAGATTACGATTACTGTTATCATAATCGAAATATTTTTAATTACAATTACTGTAATCGTGATTATTAAAAAATTACAATTACAATTACTGTAGTCGTAATCAAAAAATTTCTTTAACAGCAATCGTATTTATAATTCAGCTGTATTGCAATTACTGTAAGCCTAATCATTCTTTTTGTAATTGAATTACTACATAAATCTGCCTTTTTCATGATGTAATTCACAAAGAAGGTCTTTTCTAGAAACTTTATTTGTGGTGGGGCCTTCTGGAATAATTCTCTTTGTAATTCTTTTTTTTTGATGCCGCCCACGGTGGCACGCTCTTTCCGATTTTTCATTCGAATAATTAGTCTTACTAAAGGCAAAGGATTGATTTTAAATATGTCAGAATGAATTGGATTTTCTCTCGTATGAATTTATACAATCCTTATTATTGAGTTTGTTTTGATTTATATCAGAGAACTGCACGAGCCTACTTGAAGTCTATTTAAAGTTCTTGCTTAAAATACAAGCTCAAGCTTGCTTGAGCTTGATAATTTTCAATCAAGTATAACATGAAATTGAATATATATAAGCCAACGACAATTTGTAGTGCATATTTTTGCTAACATTTTAAAATTTGTATTTGAAAACTGCGGAAATTTAAAAAAGTGTAAAATGAATCATACTGAAAAAATAAGTGATTTCTTAAAAACCCGCCAAATTAATGTTCAAGTATTTTTCTTAGCGTGTATTGGAAAATTTTTTTAATGTTTTTGAATTATGATTGGAGTATTATTTTAATGTTATTGAAATGTAATTCTGATGTTATTGGATGTATTGAATATTATTTGATTGTGATTAATATGTTATAAGAATTGGAGTATTTTTGCAACGTTATTTCAATGTTATTAGACGTTTTTGATATAACTTAGGTATTCGATCTTAATTAACACGTGCAGTTGCACTGGTAATATTTTATGGGCGTTGGACGAGGGTCGTACATGGTATCATATGCAACTCTTGACATATTGTTAGTTATGCCTTAATTAAAAAAATTGCATAAAAAAATTTGACGTAAATTTTTCTATTTTAGATTAACAAAAAAATTACCCTGGCAAAATAGAAAAACCTTTGGGCATAGCTCGGTGAAGATTTTTTGCCTCTATTCATTTCATTCCACTCTAGTGTATACAGTACAGACGTGATACTTCTTAAAATGAACAATATGAGAGATTTGTTTGAAAGAGACGGAGAGAAAAAACAGATGTGTGCAAAAACATGCACTTCAAAATTGTCTATACTTATGTGTTTGAGAATTTTTGCAAACCAAATTTTTGAAATATGTTAAGAAAGCATTCTTTTAAGATATCAATGAATTCAATAAATGGGAAAAATTTGGTTTAGTTTTTTACGAATCTTAAATTTGTATTTTTTTAGTTCATAGGGCATTTTTTATATAACAGATTTTGTTTCTGCTTAACGATTTTATTAAAAAAATTAAGCAGTGCTATGAAAAATATGTGTTAATTTGTTTTTGCGTATTCAAAATACTAAAATTTATGTCCTGTTTTAATATGTAGGATACTAAACTTGGAATATAAAATTTTAAAAATTTTGTAAGCAAAATTTTGGAGGCGTGGCATTTTAACAAATAACAAGGTATTGCTATGTTCTTTTGAATTCGACATAATTGTATTCTTAGCTATGATTCTGTATACTTGGTTTTCTAAATTTGCAACCTAAAATATTTTTTTACTTTTGTCCGCACCCGCGACACTGTGCGACGTCTTAAGAAATTAAAAAAATTGTGACATCCGTCATCAAATTTTTTGCTGCTGTTCTGCAGAATTTTAATTTTGAAGTCGTAGAAGCGTTTATTTGTTACGGTTTCGGTTTTTGTTTACGACGCCAGGAGAAACCGAACAAAGCAAATAATTTATGAGCTCTTTTAACAACAACGCTACTATTACGTTTCGGTCTCTCTTCGGCCTGCTACGGGTTGTGCTTATGTTTAAGTTTAAAAGCTATATGCAAATAAAGCAAAATAAGGATTGCGGAGTTTTTGCTTTTGTAGCGCTACGTATAAGCAACAGTTTTTTACATTCCCTGCTTGCAAGTAGTATTTTTATTTGCAAGTCTTCGATTTTTGGTTTCTTTAAATATTCACAATATTAAGGGACATGATGGTTTCCGAGGCTAAACAAAACAGATTTTAGCGATTTTTTCTCAGTTCGGAGAGAATATATTTACTCAATTTTTTTTAAACATTAAAGAGCTATCTTTGGAGAGTACATAAAAAATTCTTAATATGCTTTCAATAGCTCTAAACATTAAATGCGTGTTTCTCAAAACTACTTATTTGAAGTCGATGCGTAACGTAACTCAAAAGAAATGCACTGATCTCAATCTTGAAAATTGCATATTTTTCAATATAATTGTTTAATTTAATTTTTTTTCAGATAGCACTGTAAGGCCAGGTTTTACGCATCGCACGATGCTTTTATTTTTAAGCGCCTCCGATCTACCACCACCACGGGATAAAGAATCAAAAATTTTTATATAAAAATTCCTACATACTTTACAATGATATCTCTTTAATGTGTACAAAAATTGAGTAATTAAATTCACTCAGAACTGAGAAAAAATCGCTAAAATCAATTTTTTTTGGCCTCGGAAACCATCACGCCCCTTAATATTGTGAATATTTAATGAAGACAAAAATCGAAGACTTGCAAATAAAAAAAATGTTGATGCTTGGGTATGCCCAGACTTTGGGTTTTAGATACGGGGCTGTTTGTAATATAATTATTTTTAAATGCATATAATTTTTAAGGATATCTTAGAGCAGGAAGATGCAATCAGATCGAAATTAAATTCTGCAGTTTAAATGTTTGTTGCAATACCTGTCGAATGTGCCCTGAGCCAAATCAATGCTATGCACTTTTGAAATTCGCTCCGACCTAGTGTTTTATAGCCTCACGAATTTAAGAGCTACAAACATTCAATATAAGTCAAATGCACAGAAACTCATTGGTCAACATCGTTGGGCTGTAGCGTGCCAATAGTTCATTTATTTAGTCTATCAAAGTCAAATCGTATCTTGATCAATCCACAAAAAAATGCCAATGTAAAATATTCAAATGACTTTATTTTTATACAATTTTTGATACAAAGAAACACAAATTAAACACATCAACTTAGTATAGCGTATAAATAAAAATAAAGTGCCGATATTCAAATAAAAACAGTCTTTAAACGCTTAAGTTAGGCCGTAAGTTCAAGTTCGTTTTTATTATCATAATAGTCCTAGGAAAATTACAACAACTTATTTAAAACCTGTTGTCCATTGAATTGCCTGCAATAGTCGAGATTCGGCTCAGCAAAGAGACAAAGCCACTGAGGCAAAACAGTAATAAATATGCATTCTAGCACTATGAATTCATCTATGTTGGATTTAGCTGAAGCGGCACCATTACGTAGTCATAATGCCTTGGCAGGATTATGTGGAACGCTCTTTACCATTGCTCTGTATGAGTTTTGGTTTCGGAATACGCACTCTTACAAGACCTTAAAAAACATGCCAGGACCAACGGTATGGCCACTTATCGGAAATGCCCACTTAGTGGCTGGTCTGACAAATTCTCGTAAGTATTTCTGATCAATGTTATGTATTTGTTTCTGTTAACTTGATTTTCACAGAAATCATGAGAAAGGCTTTAATCTATTTGCAACACTATGGCGAGACTGTACGCGGCGTCTTTGGCAACATAATGATTGTGTTCCTCACCAATCCCGCTGACATTGAGATAATTCTAAATAGTCAACAGCACTTGCAAAAATCAGATGAGTATCGCTTCTTTAAGCCCTGGTTCGGTGATGGTCTGCTCATAAGCAATGGCGAACATTGGCGTCATCATCGCCGCATGATTGCGCCCACTTTTCATCAGAGTATCCTGAAGAGTTTTTTACCCACGTTTGTGGAACATTCTAAACGTGTTGTAAAACGAATGAAAAAACATATGGGCAAGGAATTCGATGTGCACGAACACATGAGCCAGACAACGGTCGAAATATTGCTGACCACTGCTATGGGCGTTAAAAAGTTACCAGAAAATAATGTAAGTTCCAAGTATGCTCAGGCTGTGGTGGACATGTGCGATATCATTCACAAGCGCCAAGTGCATATCCTCTATCGTAATGACTACATCTATCGTTTGACTCAAATGGCCACCCGTGGTGATCGTTGTATGAGAACAATTTTGGGCCTGACCAGGCGTGTCATCTCCGAGCGAAAGTTGGATTTCAATGTGGAAACAGATGGTGTGTTCGATGCCCAACAGGATTCGGAGTTGGAGAAGCAAAATAATGCAAAGAAAGAAGCTGGGCTACGTGATGATTTGGATGATATTGACGAGAGTGATGTATGTAAGTGCAAGAAGGTGTTGGGTGACGAATTTATCATAAAAGAGGATTAGGAAAATTAGCTGGAACTAATACGCTGATATATACTTTTTTTAATTTTATCTGCGTACAGGTGCTAAACGTCGTTTAGCCTTGTTGGATTCCATGGTTGAGATGTCAAAGAATCCGGAAATTGAATGGAATGAAAAGGATATCATGGATGAAGTGAACACAATTATGTTTGAGGTGAGTCGAAAGTAAAAGTGTGACGAAATGATGGACAAAATAAGTGCATGATCAGAAGAAATATTAATTGTACAAATGATTGTGCCAATGCTATTTTGATTGATGAGCTCTGAACGAAAGATTCTTAGCGGAAATGGGAAAAGTTTATAGTTGTTTCTTTACAATATCATTTAAAATACAGATAAAATAATATTCTGAAATACAGATAAAAAATCTGATAAAAATGAAAAAAATCAAAGAAATGAGACTACGATAGAAAATTGAGAAGTTTTTATTAAGCAAATTTAATTGTATTCAAAGACTAAAATACTATTTTTTCCTGATATTAGTTATCAAATTGTACCTAGCGAAAGAAGTTTTCAATTGTATATAAAATAACATTCGTGTAGTGTGTAAAAACTAAATCAACTTCATAACTGAAAGTTTCTTTAAGAAACAGGTTGATAGTTATTTATTTTGAATACAAATAATAAGGGAACTATCTCAAAAGATAGTGTTTTTAATGATGTCTGATTGAGTATGATTTCTACTTTCATTAAAAATGTTTTAAAATTTATTCAAGAATTTATCAATTTCGTCGATTTGTGTATGTAATTTGTTTATTTTTTTTAACTAAAAAAAAATTTAAATTTATAACCTTTCTTTGTTGAAAACAATATAAATTTTCTAATTTTATCCAAACAGATAAAATGTTACTCTATTAAGTTCACTTTCTCAACTATTAATGCTAACTTTTCAGTTTTTTTTTGTTGGAAAATTATTTTAACCTGAAAGTCGAATTTTTTATTTTCAAAATTTTACATTTTCAATTTTTTTGGTTAAGTTTTTTAACTTCGTTTGGTTCAAAGTTTATTTGTTTAAAAAAATTTGAGCTTTTCATCTTCGAAGTTAAATTTTTGAATTGTTTTGGTTGGAAAAGTTAATCTATTAGTTCAAAATTGTATTTTTATATTTTTTAAAATTTTGTGTCTTAAATTTTAAAATTTTTTGATTAAATAATTCAGTGCGACAGCCAAAACGTAACAGAAAAACGGCTTCTTGTTTCTAGTAGAAGAGCGTTCCCAGAACACGTCCTCATACTCCGTTTTGTCGTAGAGGGTCTCAATATTTGTTAATTGGTCAATTCATTCTGCAAACTGTGCGGCCATTTTGAATTTTTTTAATAATATAAAATAAGAAAGAAAAACATAAAGCTGCATGTAAGAGACTCATTTACCCAATAGAAATGTACGGATAATAAGATGATTCCACCTGAAGTACCTAACATATTTCCTAATATTTTTTTATTTTTGTTTTGCTTTGTTTTTACTGTTTGATTTTTTGATATTAAAAAATTTGATGGTTTTGAATTTCGCGTTTTTAATTAAATCAAATTGTTTTTTCCGTATCGTACTTCTATAAAAAACAAAATAATGAGTGCATGTTACCATAAAATTGATTTTTTTTTGCTACGTTTGTGGAAAGTTTACCTTTTTAAATTCTCGAAGCATATGCGGACTTTTGCCTTTTGAGAATCGTTTCGAAGGAAAAAAGCTAAATTCCATGATGGCCAACGTGTGCTGGCAGCTTGATGTACCAAGTTCGACATAGAGGCGTACGCCTAAAAAACCAAGCGTTTGAGTACATATTCTTGCAGTACATACATGTTGATTTTAAATAATACTTTTCATGGTCTCTCTTACAAAATTAGATTGTTTATAGTGTCTATATTTAAGTTGTATGTAATTGTATTAAATACAATTTCTTTAAACATTTTAATAGAAACTTTGAATTCTTATTCACTTTCAAAACCGTCGCTTCTCTAAAATCCTACTTAGGCGAAAAATTTGTAAGATAAAAAAAAATAAATATGAGGTGAGTTGTGGATCTGGAGGAATTGTGAATACTTTTATCTTATTAACCGTACATTTCTATTGGGCAAATGAATTCCTTGTAAGCAGCTTTGTGCTTTTCTTTCTTATTTTATATAAAAAAAAAATCTGAAGTGGCCCCACAACCTGCAGAATGAATTGACCAATTAAAAATATTGAGATCCTCTACAACTAAATGGATTATGAGGTCGTGTTCTAGGAGTTCTCCTCTACTAGAAACAAGTATCTTCGGTTCAAAAAATAATTATAAATAATTATAAACAGACAAAATATTTGGTGTCAGTTTTAACCAAATCGATCGTGTAATCATGGTAGGTAGCCATATAACCGAAATCGATAATTCAGTATATTTTCTGAAAAAAATATAGAAAAATTAACAAAAACTTATAATTGAACTACTATAAGTAATATATATTCACATAAAATATATGGGTGGGATCAGATGACGCATACACCCACTTCCCATATTAGCGAAATTGGTATTTCGGTATATTTCCCAAAAAACTTTGTTAAAAAAAATATTTAATTTTAAACGTTTTAATTTTGTTTTAATAAACAAAGGTACAAAAAATGGGCGGGATTGGCCAACAAACACGCCTAATTTTTATGTAACCGTTATATACATACTTTTATGTTTTTTTATTGTTATGTAAATACGATCTTAATTTGAAAGTAATTTAATTGCGTTTCAATTCATCAGCTGAACCATACAAATATATGTTTAATAATCTGTTTGAGATAGAGAGTTTTCTTATTAATTCACAGGCTGGCTTTTATCTGTAATAAATGTGAGTATTTCGTCATCATTATGAATTCGTTTTTACAATATTTTCCTGCAGGCCAGTAGGCCTCTATTTGAAGCTTCTTATGATATTTTCCTCGTATGACCAAGTCAGCATTTACGAAATTCTTTATGACTTGCTTGCAAAGCGTCTTCCGAAAGCAAGCCAATCCGGCAGATTAAAATATTTAATTATTGAATAGGCATAAATTAAAATTGTGTGCACTGTCATAGGAATTAATACCAAGAGTAGTTGTCAACATATTTTTTAAACGTTTCTTTTAATAGTTGTATGAATGTTTTTATATTTTTTTATGGTACAAGTCAATATTTATGTTCGCTATCCTGGCCAATATTTCACTTTTGAGAAAAATTACCTAGCGGCATTTCCATCATTTGACGTATCATAGCCTATCTTGACTTTGTCTACAATTAAGCCGATTGATTGTTTTTATTCTTTTTGAGTTCTAAGCTTAGTATCATTTAAATTTTTTTTATTTTTTTTCACCACATATCCGCCAGGTTTTTAACGGCATTCTGTATTTAATATGCAAGGCACTTACATTCAAAACTTTTAATTCACGCATGTATTGTAGATAACCCATATTTGCATAAAGACTCTCAAGACTTTGCTACCGTTTCCCCGAAAAATTCATAAATATTGGTTTAGCGGTTTCGCAGTCTTTTCGTGATATACACACCTACATATATACAATGTATAAGTATTAGAGGACCCACAATATATATGAAAAGTACAAATGTGGTTTTTTTTCGCTCCACCTGCATTTTCTAACAGAAAATAAGATCTGCAACAAAAGATCGGTGTCGTTAGTGGAGAATAGGCACCCGGTTTTTATTAAAAAGCACCAAAAACGGGCTTAAAACTGCTAGAAAATTGCTTAAAAATGTCTGACCTATAATTTTTTTAAAAGAAGTAGAGGTTTTTAATTTCCTTCTTTCGACAGACATTTACACAGGTTAGACGGTCCGTGTAAATATTTTTATGTAGGTGTGTTATTTTATGGTGTTTTTGAAGATCAAACTCAATTTTTACTTAATTTTTATGTTCTTTTTTTGTTCAAAAAATTCCTAAAAGTCAAAGAAAAATCTACGAGGTAATAACATTACATCATCATGAAGGATATTTAACGATGTCAAAGAAATTTATTTCTTTGCATAATTTTTTTGGATTTCACTCCTGAACTTTAGACTTAAAAGCAAAAAAATGATTTTTATAATTGTTTTGTTCAATGGAAATAATTTAAATTAACAAAGTACTTATTTTACTCACCTTAATCATTGGTAATGATCCATTTATATGTTGCGTATTTGTTTGATTTAAATTTACCTAAAACGTCTCTTGAATAAAAAATATTAAATCTTTTTGTTTTTTCCAAGGTAGATTTTAATAAGGTGGCCTTGTGTTGCCTCAATTTGGGATTTTGCTACCATAGCTAAAATATAAAAAGGGACGTTTGCAGGACGTTAGCTTATGATAATATAACCATTATCATCCATTCATGCAAAAAGGTCGTGAAATGCTCACAAGTACTTTTTGCACCCAATGCATTAATTATTATAAATTATACTCACTATTTACCCTATAGAGCTATTTAATCAGATACATCATAATAAAAAAACTGTTAATAAATTTTAAGAAATTTTAAAAATGTATCCGAATGTAATGTCCGAACGCTAGGATTTACCCATATATTTTAAAAAAAATTCAGATCATTTTAAGTTAAAGGATTGTTTATCGATCAGTGTAAAAATATATGCGAAATTACGAAAACATTTAATTCTTTTTTGCCGCACTCGTTACACTGTGCGATCTATGTGTATTTTGTTGTTATTCCTCATTATCCCATTGGGAAAAATGTTTTTTATTTGCTTAGTTTTACCTATCTTAATGACAACAAATTCGAATAAAAATGCTATTCTGCAAATCATCTTAAAAATACCTTTCCATCGATATAAGATTTATGAGAATCTGTCACATAAGCACAGGTAAAATAGTACCACATTTGCGTTTTGCTGTATATATATTTCAAAGATGAAGTAAAATGGTCTTAGGGTAAAATGATTATGTTATTTATGAGTTATTGGTAATTAAAACTTGTACGCAACAAGACTTTCCAGCATTATACTTGTGTTCTAAAAGCATAGAGTGCAAAGAAGTCCACCTGTTAGTCATGCCAGACACTTTGGAACATCGCAGAAACAACAAATAACTAAGAAATTCTTTACTATTTACTACGAAAATTGCGTGTTCAAAGAAACTTATTGTTATTCTAGCTTTACTCCAAATCCTCTAACCATGTTAAAAATCAAATTCAATTTATCAACAGGGACACGATACCACTTCAGCAGGCTCAAGTTTCGTTCTCTGCCTACTTGGAATTTATCCCGAAATACAAGAACAGGTTCTTGAGGAGCAAAAAGAAATTTTCGGAGATGATATGCAGCGTGACGTCACATTTGTCGATACACTGAAAATGAATTATTTGGAGCGTGTCATTAAGGAGGCACTACGTCTATATCCACCAGTACCAATCATTGCGCGTAAAGTAAATCAGGATGTGAAGCTAGCATCGGGTCCATACACCATTCCAAAGGGTACCACTGTGGTATTGGGCCAATATGCAGTACACCGACGTGAAGATATCTATGAAAATCCAGATAAATTTGATCCGGATAACTTTTTGCCCGAACGTGTCTCAAAGCGTCACTATTACAGTTATATACCATTTAGTGCTGGACCCAGAAGCTGTGTGGGTAAGTGTGGTACCAAGTGAAGTTGCACTTGCACTTGTAGTCGCTTATAACTTGCAGCTAATTCCGAGTTTTTTCGAATTTCTTCGAAAACGATATGTATTCTTTACTTGCAAGTGATTACTGTCCCTTGTAGACGCAGTGTTATTTGATGAATTTCTCATTGAAGCATTTCTTCACTAAACTTTTTTAATGAATAATGCTTGCAATTCTCTTCTCAGGTCGTAAATATGCCATGTTGATGCTGAAATGTCTGCTATCCACAATTTTGCGAAAATATCAAGTACACTCCAAAATAACGGAGTCCGATTTCAAATTGCAGGGTGATATAATTTTAAAATTGGAAAATGGTTTTAACATCGTTTTGGAAGAACGAGCCTAAACTAGCTAAAAAGCTAACGATACTCGCCGAGATAAATTTTTACCTATTTTTATTGTTAAATTTTAAGTTAAACATAAATTTTAGATATAAGATACATAAATAATTAGCGAATTTTGCACATTGTACATCACAGAAATGATTTTGGGCTATATTCGGGCTAAAGGTCACTTTTTTAAAATAAAACACTACTTTATTTGTTTCTTATTATTAATTTTATTTGAACGAAATCAAATTATTAATAAAAAAAAAAATAATATACTGTTTTATTTTAAAAAAGTGACCTTGAGTCCGAATATAACCCAAAATCATTAAATAAGAGGTCGAAGAAATATCACATTATGCATAGAAATTAAATAAATAAAGAGACCAAAATTTTAAAATTTTAACTCATGCAAAAAGTTGCATTTTTGATGAATTGGAAATAAACTGAATTTATCTTGAACAGTGTTTTCCTTGTGATTTTCACTTTTTCCCATAACTACCTTAATATTTCCAGCAAACAGCTTCTATATTGATTTACTTTGCTCATTTTTCATTATAAATATTTTCACTCTTGTGTGAATTTCATGCGCGCATCTGAAATAATTGCAATTTGTTAACATCCGGCATTCATATCGAACCATGATCAATGATATTAAGTTTCACCCTAAGCACAAAAAAAAGAAAATGATCACTATCGCAAACAAGGTGAGAAAATGACAAAATTTTTGCAGGTAGTTTCCTCTGTAGTGCATAGAACGTGATATTATTTTCATTATTAATCACATTGGTCTCGGAAGTGAATGTGTTTAATATGTTTAAAATGTTTACACTTTTACAGAAACCACTGCAACGAAATGGCAACAATTCAGAATAGTGAGTGAGTGTACAGCCGCCTTCCTTTCACTACCTTTTCAAGGTGTTCTTTTAGAGTCGCCCGCTACTAATAACTGTTTCGATAGCTATTCAACGAAAAATCCTTTTCACAAGCCTTTCTTAATCAGAATTTTTTGCCTTTGAGAAAGGAAGTAAATTTCACTGATATGCCAAACAAAAACCGAAAGGATTTCCTTAATAGAACAATCCTTTTACACGGCCTGTTGTTTTTTGTGAGCATATAACAAGAATTGTCATTCACTCAGACGGAGAAAGTGAAATCCAATAGCAGGAAGCGTTTTGTACGTAAAGGCAAAAATGAGTTTTCTTAAAAAAAAATTATTAGCAAAAAGTATTTGAAAAGGATAAAATAAAGATGAAATAAGTTTGAGTAAGTATTAACAATGAAACTCTGCTTTGGATTAATAGCAGTTTTATCAACATTATGTAAACTATTCTTTCTATTTATTGACATCGAACCATTGGTTTTCATAACGTAGTCGAGCTGTTTTTCGCTTAAATGTGTTCTTATATAAGGTAAGTGAATAGAGATGCCAGATTTAAAATAGGAAATATCAGACATTAAGAAAAAATACACTTTTTTATCACATTTTATTAAAAAATAACACAAGTCAAATCAAGATATTCTCTTAGTAAAAGAGTAAAATAAGATTTAATTAAAGAGTGCATGAGAATAACAAAAAAATTTTGCCATTGTTGCAAAAAGTATAGCTATAAAGCTCTACTATTAACTGAATAACTCTTGTTAAAAATATCTTTAGGAACTTGTTTTTTTGTACAAACTTCACGACCTCATTGCTTTCCTCATCAGTTTTTAAAAACTCTTAAAATGCAGTAAATTTATATTTGTAATTATTCTTTATAATTACATCAATTTCCAAATATTTTAACAAAAGTCTTTTTCTTTCCTTCTTCGAATAAGAAAACATGAATCTGAATATTCTCTCAGTGGCAGCATTTGAATGAGGTATAGAAAAAGTAAAATGGCATACTTTTTCGAAATCTGGAAATGTACCACTATTTAGAAACTCTTTTCTTTTCTTTTGTACGCTTTCAGAAAAAGTTTTCAACGAAAAAAAACTTATCAAAAAGTAAATTCATATCAATATTTTTGATAAAAAAGAACTTTATAGCAAAGGTAAAATCGTGGAATGAAATATTAGAATTTACATTGAAGACATTAAGCACCGCAGGTGGTTTCTGTAGCCGTAAAGCCCTGCGTCTTTTTGCTGTTAAAATCTCTCGCGCAGTTTTTTCATTATTTGAAACATATCCACGATAACCATACTTTTTTTCCCCTAATTTAATAAAGTAGTAGACATAATGAAGTAGTCCCAATGTTATTAATAAAGGCCAAAAAGACTTTAGCTGCCATGTTGATGGCACACGATAAAATAGATCGCTCCATTCCAATTCACAAAACTCATAAAACTTTTTGAGATTGGTTATCTTTTTTTGTCCACCAACTTCTTTAAATGGCGGCAAAGAAAACAAATTTTAATAACAGGTTGACCAGAAACTCAAAAAAACAGATTTTATTAGTAATATAGAGGGGCTGACTTTTTGTAATCAGAAAAGTCAAAATATATTCAAAAATAAAACGTGTACGAAAAAAACAGTACATTATTAAAAAACGGTACTTTTGCGTACTGCTTTTGGTGTATGTCATAAAACATCAAGTACTCTGTGCAAAAAAAAAAAACAGTACCTACTGTATTGTTTGAAATAGCGAATCTGGCATCCCTATAAGTGTACCATGTAAGGCCCGCCTCCTTTTAGAGCCCATTTTCATTTAAAATATTTTCTAACTATCAAATCTGCATGTACTTGCGCATGTTAAAATATGCTCTCGAGCTTTTTCGTAAAAAATAAAATTCAAAACAATCGCGCAATTTTTACAGCGAGCGCAGTCGATTGAATATATTAGAAGCATACAGACATGACACAAAAACTCTTAGGTTTTTATCATCAATATTTTGTACGTTGTAATGGAAATTTTGCTGGGTGGGCCTTACATGGTGCACATCCTTATATTTTTTATTTTCTGCTTTTTAAATTTGCTTGTTTGAATTCGTTTTGAACTTTCACAAATCGTAACTTTATGGCTCTTTTCCTTCATCTGACAGTTCTAGCAGATCCAAAGTGAAAAGTTTGGAGATACCTGGTAAATCAGCAGAGGCGCACGCATACCCTTGAGGAATTTCCAGTAAATACTTCACTTCTTTATTAAACTTTAACGCATTTTTATTCTTATATCTATATACCAGAATTATAGAACTAATATTCAGATCACCACTATTCATGGCATCATAGAATATATCATTTATGGTCGCTTCGCTGCTGAATGTTCTACTGTGAAACTTCCTATAATTGTTATAATCCATATTGCGACATTAAATGGCTTTTTCAGCTAACATACCGACTGAAAGAAGATATGTCCTACTCAGATCAGTACCGTGAAAAAGATTTTTATGCAATGTCGATATCATAGGATACAAATTATAGTTCTGGATATAAATTTTTGCAGTTTTATCATACAATATTTGAAAGCATTTTCAGTTTGATAAGCTAAATGTATAAGATCATAATATATTACTGTACCACTTTGGGTACAACAATACATTACAAACATTTTAAAATTGCAAACAAAATTTGCTTAAATTTTTTTTATATAAAGTTTAGAGGAACACGATGCCCTTTTGCCCAACGTGGAAAATGTTTTGTTGTTGCTTTCAATGTTCCACGGAGTGGAAAGTGTTTTTTTTTTGGTGGGATTTTTTCACGTACATATTTGATATGGCCATATCAAATGCGTGGCACTTGCATGTACGTTCCAAAGAAAATGTCATGGATCAGTTTCTATTACATCGAACTATAGCTAGGTTTTACACGAAACAGTAACCCAAAAGACACTCTGCTCGTCATCAAATACTGATGGTTTACAAGTAGTCGACGCTGGTCACGTTTCTGTAAAGATCCATTAGAGTTGAAAAAATGCAAGAACACATTCAGAACTGATTAAACTTGTTTTACAAAATTGCACTCATAAGTGGCCATTATGCCAATTTGGGTATACCCCTTTAATATCCTAAATATTTTTATTTTTTTTTTATTTATTCTGCTTTCTGGTATTGCTAATGATAAATACACAAAGAAATATCCAATATATTTCTTGTAGTTTATGTTTATATTCAAATGGGTTAAAAACGGAAAAAATGATTTCCAATTCGAACTGCGTTGAAATTTTTTTCATTTGATGATCTCTGTTGCGGAATGAATGAAGATCTAAATAACATCAGTGAGTGGGCCAAAGGAAATGGTCTTCAATTGAATGCTGTTAAATCGTACGTTCTACATATATGTAAACATATAACGTGTGTTTTTGATATCCCTGACTTATTTGTTGGGACAAACAAGCTGAAATTAGTGTCGAAAGTTCTAAATGTGGGTTTTTATATAAATTCTGCTCTGTCGTGTTCTGACCACATTAATAGCGTAGTTCAAAAAGTGTATTATGTCCTGCGTAATTTAAGAATGACCGCTAATGTGACTCCTTTCAATATTAGACGTAAGTTGGTAATACAGTTGATATTACCTGTAATAATATACGCTGAGTTGATATATAGTAGGCTCGACTCATCCTCCTCTCAGTTAAAATTACAAGTTGCTTTTAATTATGCTACGCGCTATGTTTATGGGTTGCGTAGATTTGACCACTTATCTAGTTACAGAAATGCCATACTTGTGTGTGATTTATCATCTTACCTTGATGCTGGAAGCTGTATTTATTTGCATAATCTATACAAAAACACCTACCTACTTATATGATAAACTTCAATTTAGGTTTTCTAGACGAAATAATGTTCTCATAAGTAGTTCCAAGATATACTTCATTAAACTCCTCGCGCTTGTTTTTCATTAACGCTATCAGACTGTGGAATGCTCTGCCACGTGGACTGAGAGAGGTCTCAGAGATAAGTGTTTTTAGGCAATCTATTCTTACTTGTTTTTCGTCCAACTAAATTTCTTCATTCTGTTTTTTTCTGTCAAAACTTCTTTAAATCTACTAAATTTATAATTTTGTATTAAAGATTCTGTTTTTACATCAATGTACTATGTTTTGCTACTACTTAATTTGATATTATAAAAAAATGATATTAAACATGTTTAGTTAAGTTAAATCACAAAACAGTTGTTATTATACTTATTTTGAATGCAATTATGTTGTGCTATAAAATAACTTAGTTGTTACTTAGAAACTAGTCGTGGACTAGAAATACAGTTGATTATGCCTTTTATAAATTATTTTGAAGTTGTGTTCAGTAATCTAGACTCACTTTCCTAACATAAACTGCAAGTGGCGTTAAACTATGCAGCCCGTTATGTGTATGGACTTAGAAGACTTAGCCATATTATTAGTCTAAGCACTCCTAGTCTAAGCACACACTAAGGATGCAATGTAGACCATTTTTTAAAAGCAAGAAATTGTATATTCCTGCATAAGGTGATACACTCAAAATCTCAAAAATATCTGTAATCTAAACTTCAGTTTTGTTTATCATCCAGAAGCTTAAATTTGGTAGTTCCTCGCTTTAGATATAAGCCAAATTACAAATATTAATGTACTGATGCTTTTTGTTAATAAATAAATAAATAACAATAAAAATTTAATTTTTTTGTCTAATTTTTACAGTGTACAAACATTTGCTTCCGGAATTTACGCCCGAAAAAAGACCCAACAATTTTAAGGCATCGCATTTTGCAAAAAACGCCCAAATATGAAATGGCAATGCAACCCAGAAGAAGGAAATAACGCCCGAATGGCTTGGAAATAAAGTCCAAAAAAATGGAAATATACTCCCGATTTTGAGTAGCTTATCGGGCTTTATTTCTAAATTTTTCGGATTTAATTTCCGTGATCCAGATTCAATGTAAGATTATCAAAATATAAAAGAAAAGATTTGAGTAGTAAATAAATGTTCTCCTGTGAAAATATCTGCAAGGATTTTCTTCATTCTATTTGCTTTTGATGTTATTCCATGAACAAGAGGTCCATGGACGTTAAGTCCGGATAAGGTCCAAATGGGTTTTTTTTATGATAAAATGTTTACCTTCCGTACAAGGGCAAACAACTTTATCATAAGAAGTCTAAATTTCTTAACTTTTCTTTAATTTCGTCAATTTTTTCCTAAGAATTAATGACCGATTTCGGGTTTTTTGCCATTTTTTTATGCGTCATTTAATCAATCGGGCATAAATTAAGTGAGCCAAAACATTTTTTAAGTGCTTGTTAAAATATAAAAAAGAGCAACGAGAGTTAAAAACATTTCTTAGCATTAAAAAAAAAGAAGGAAATTCGCTTCAAGTTACTTGCCATTTATATATATGTTTTCAAACTTTGCGTAGTTATCAGTTAAGCAGGAGTTAATCAGTTAACTTAACATTTTTTAGAAAAGAAAACTTAAATATTATGCCATAATTCCAGTTGAAAAATTCGAAAATTCTTTTGCTGACTTTTGGCCACCGATCAGAGGTAGCTGGACCACAGTGCATTGGTAAAACAATGTAAGAATTTTTTTTATGAAACGGAACAAAACTAAAAAAAGTCTTGAGTTTCAAATGAAAAAATGTATAAAAGCAAAACTTTGTTTCAAACTCAACTTGAAATCAAAACTTTGCATAAAATAAATCACATATCAGGTAACCTGGTTCAGGTAACTGTTAATATATAGTAACTGATGCGAAATAAAAAAATTACTATTTCTTAAATGTCCAATCTAAAAGATTTATAAACGGAAGTAGCGGATAGTCCTGGTGCTATTTCAGCTGTTTGAAAATTTTTTGAATTTTCTAGTGCCAACAATAAGTAAACTATATTATAAGTGAATAAAAAAGGCATCGTGCTAGCTTAAAATTTTATGAATTAAGCATATTTTATCAATATCTAACCTCGTAAACAAATTTTAATCCAAAATTGAGGCTTTTTTCACGCTAGGTCTTTTAGTTTTAGAGGCATTTTAAAGTTCTTATGCATTTTTTTAGGGTTTTATATAGTTTTTTCGACTTAACTCCCAAACCATACATCATGCAAGGACGATGTATTTACCAAATTGTTTGTAATTACTTTAGACTGTTTGTCCTAAAGTTTAGAACTCGTATTATTGGTAACTCCTTATAGCATTCAGATTTAAATATTTTTGATGTTGTTGCTTTTTGTTGTTGTTGGTTTTGCACTCTTCAAATAATTTTCGTGGGCATCGCTGTCCTAAACCATACGAGATAGAGCGAAATGCATGTCGATTAAATCTTTACGCGTCTTAAGGATATTGCAGTTACTAGCATTTTGGTGCATGAATCGTCTATGTCCGATATATGGTTTGGATTTTATGGCAAATAAACGAAGAAAGGAAAAATAATCATCTCAGCAATAGTTGCTGGCTATAAAACTGCAATGATGAGTTGAGTTAGGCCTATTTTGCATATAATTTTCGTCGAATTAGTGCTCAAAAGTTATATGCGAGTGCAAGGAAAGCAAATACAAGCAACAAATAATTAGAATTCAATTACTAGAATATGTATTAAGTGCAGGTTCTCATCTAGAGATCCAAAAACACGGTGATGTTCTTGATTTTTTTTCCTAGAAGAAAGTTAATAAACACTTTGAGGTTTTTGGCGGATTCCTAAAGTGTAGGAAAATATTTTTTTTTTTGGTGAATAAAAGTGTAATGTGTAGTGCCAATACACGGTCACGTTTGTAAAAAAGATACCCAAACGGTCTCCATCGCATAGCACTTTCATGTCATCTGATATAAAAAAAAAACAAACATTGTTATAATTATATTATATTATTGGAGCTTGAACCTATGATATCAACAAATAGTTGAAAACTGCAATAATGGCGTACATGTGAATTTTTAGTAGCGTTATTCGCACATTTATCGCTCTTTTAAGTGCTTTAAAAGAACCGGCAAATATTATCTGAAATTAGGTATAAGATCCACAAAATTTTATCTACTTTAAAATAAAAAAAATTCTAAGACAATCCATGTACCAGTTCTTGAGATATCGTGTTTGTAAAACATGATTTTTCAGAAAAGGCGTTTTAAGATTTGGATAACTATTGTTTCGAGTGCCTTTATTAAACTATGGGCTCCTTTCGTACGCGATAACATTTTTATGCATTCCTTATTAGTCAAACCGCTTTGGGAATATATTCTACACATCATAAGCATAAAAAGAATAAAAAAATAATTTAGTTTTTAGGTCGAGTTTCATGAGAACCTTCCCATGAATTTCCATAAATCTTACATTTTATCTAGCTGATTTTCAATAAGTGGAACAAAGCTATAAATTAAGTCTGCTATAAAAGATCGCTACTGATAAGTTATAATTTTAAGTATACCTGAAGACGCCGGTAGTCAATAGCTAAAAAGAATTTTTTATTTGAAAAATCATAGCATTTATAGCAAACTTGATCCAAAATTATGTGTTTATTAAGATATTATATGAATTTTTGGCACTCTGTATTCGCGCCTAGTAATGATTTATACAAAGCTTCTTTGAAAATTCTAAGGGGTACTTTTTTAAAAGATTATGCATACTGTTTGTATTGCTCATGGGCTATTATTTTAACACAAAACGACAACTGGTAAGGAAACTTTGCATAAACTCTTAGACACTTTAAAAGCACTTATCATAAGCTAGGCTTTTTAACACCATCCCTTGAGAATAATAACAATATATTTGTTGAAGTGATGTAAATGTTACTCAAGATACTCATGAAACTAACTTGATTAATGATGTTCGGGTTGACTGATTATACGGAAATTTCAGCATAGTTTGTTTCAGTATCAAAAAGATGAAAAGTTCGCATGTGTCGAATTACATTAGTTCAACTGTCAATGATAACAATAAAATGACATGTCTGGGAATACTAACACAGGATAGATATACTGACAAACAATGTTGTCAAAAGGGTTTATTCGTGACACATCAAAACTATTGGCAAAAATTACTCAACCAGAAGAGCATTGCAAAAACTATCAGAAAAATCTGCCCGTGAAAAGCCTCATTAAGCAGCTTAATGATGTAAGCACATTTTTGTAAGAGGTTCATAAAAAAAATTAAAAAAAACACGTAGTTAATATTTTTCAATGACATCCTTAGGGAATTAAAATTTTTCGTTGCATTTCCAGTTTTAATACTCAGTTTATGTTGCGGCATTAACGTAATTTCTGAGCAATTTTCACACAATGGAATTAGCATTTATCATTTACAATAACGTTACTTAACCTGTTGTCAATATTGTTCAGACTACAGCAGCTTAAATGAAGGTGTCAACTTAAGTCAGCGAAAGGTGTGCCATTTGCCATGATTATGAAGTGGAATAAATGTTGCCGCATTGATCAATAGCACCAAAGGACGCAAGCTTACAGTGGAGTTATTTTTGTTTTTCTTCCTCTGTTGGTAGCTGTTGGGAGTTAACAAGGTTCGCATTATTGCCATACAAGTTGGCTGTATTGTGACAATAATACCGAATTGATGGTGGTAAATATTTTGACATCATCAAAGTAGATATTGCAGTATAAAGCGTTGGAGGCCAAGTTGATTATTAACAAGTGATCGTGTGATCAGATAATGCTATGTGTAAATATTTTTGTAATTCTTATAAATCAGTAGTGGTATAGTTACGATGACCATCCGTCCTCTTTTTTCAGCCGAGTGTCATTATTAAAAATGTTGTCCCTATAATATTCATATTTCTTAAAATTTTTCCTTTTTGACCTTTTCTATTTTTAATTACCTTAAATTTTAAGTTTCCATGTTTATTTAGAATCACTAGTTGGTTTTTTCTTAGTCTGGCAGCAAACTTTAATACATGAAAAGAAGCTAGATCTGGCAGTACCAAAAAAGCTATTGTGAATAGTTCTTTACATCAGTTTCTTCTGTGTTCATGCAGCTCCTGTTTTTTGTATATATATTTTTTATTGTTTTTGTAAATTTGCAAGTTTTACTTTTTTTTTGTTTTTATCAATTGGATAAATGCTTAAAAGACAATGTATGTCCTTTTTATTACGAAAAATAAGACCTCAGTCAGTTCTTATATCTATCTTGCTGTATATCTATCTATCTTTATATATAAAAATTAACTGTTGTGCGTTAGTCTTGCTAAGGCTCGAAAATGGCTCGACCGATTTAAATAGTTTTTTTTGTTGTTCGCCTCAATTCAGGGAAGGTTTAGAATAAAAGAAAATGTTACCACACCGCCTTTTACCGCCCATAAATCAATAAAAATGCTATACTTCAGGCGGTTTTGGTACCTTTATTTTACTTAATTTGCGAATTTAGTTCCGTCTGGTACCAAAAACGGGCGTGGTCGCACTATAGATACGCCTAATCTTTAAAAATGTAGGCTGACTGTAGAAACTATGAAATTTGGAATAAGTAAAGAAGCAATGTATAAAAACAAATCGAAGGAAAAAAGTAGGAGGTTCTAGAACTATGCCACGCCCACAAATAATAATTAAATACAAATTTAAACAGTACATACTTAGTTAATTAGGTTTTGGCCACGCCTCTTAAGCCTTTTTTCAACTAACTTTTATTTTGTTACTGTAATTCTTTGTACTAGTGTCCGACCGAATATTCGGCTTCGGATTGGGTATTCGGCCGATTTTTTAACCTTCGGCTTCGGCCAAAAAGAGCCGAATATTTGCCGAATGTTTTTGCTTTTATGTAATGCAAAAATGTTTTTATATTTTTGTTTTTGCATTTTTTGATAGCTATAACTGTGTAAAATATCGTTCTAAAAGGTTAAATAGAAATTCGTAATATTGATGACCAAAAAAACTGCAAAACATTCCCAAAAAAAATAACAAAAATTACCTAAAAACTGCAGAAAATTAACTAAAAACGCAAAAAAATTACATAAAAATAAACAAAAAATAAAGCTTTAAAAACAAAACATTACTAAACTTTAAATAATTTTAAAATAATTTTTGTACATAGCGTAACATTTTTATGTTATTAAAATTGAAGGAACGTCGATTGTCTGGCAAAATTTTTTTGTAAACAGAACAACTTCTTCTGCACTGACGAGGTGAACATATTTAAAAGACTATATGCCATCGGATGTAAGTTACTCTTCTAATTCAATTATATTAAAATTTTTACTCCCTAATATTTCAGCAATAGAGCATAAAAATAGAGTTCATAAAAACAAGCATATCCTGAGTTTTTATGTAACACTTGCTTCATCTTTCATCATACCCTTTTGTCAGTTTTACCACGCACAGATTTTCATCGAGGTCTATAAACAAAGCTAATCCTTTTTTGAGAGGTGATGTATTTGATTGAAGGGACTCTATTGTTAATGGAATATGTTAAAAAATTTTAATTTTGAAAATTTTTAGTACGAAAAAAAAATACAAAAAAAAAAAACACTTAAATTACCGAAAAAGGCTCTAAAAATTAAAAATGTTCAAAACTGACAATAAAATAACTTAAAAATGAAAAATAATAAAAAAATTACATAAAAACTTTTCATATTTGGAATTTAGGAAGCATAAATCGACGTTCTTAATAACCAGGAAATTATGAAAATAACCAGTCTTAGAAGCAGCCAGAACAGAGAAGACATGTCATCGAAATTCTAGCCCTGCTCATGACTTTAAACTATTGTCTTGTGCTGAGACTTACATTCTTCAGGAACTGGACCATTATTGGCCATTTTTTTAATCGTCTTTGACGGGTGTCTTTAAAACCCACATCTGAAAGCTTTTCTTTTGCAAACTCTTATTATTGTAGTTTATCTGACAAACTACCTGCTTATTTGCTGTTTACTCCTTTTTGCATGTTATCCACAGAAATGTCGTCTAACGTATATATAATTTTATTATATGTCTCTGAAATAGCAGATGTCGCCTTAGCGTGTGCTTTCTTCCATCTGGTGTCTGATAGAGATTTTAATACATATTCATTTTCCAGGGGATTTTTTAATATTCGCCACCTTTTACATAGCGATGGGCTATATATAACTACGCATAGCTGGTCCGTGCTCGTCAAGTCCGGCATAAAATCTACTGATAGACTATAACATTCAAAATCTTTTATCTGCGCTATCATTTTACGATTCACGATGGTTTTGCATAAATATGAGACGATCACTTTTCCGGCGTGTCCATATTTGGTTATGTGTGCCACTAGGAAGTGATCAAATTGGCTTATAAATTTCAGCAACACTAATATAATGGCTGCGGTAATATCGCTGCCCTAGAAAATATTTTCAATAATATACAATAATAAAGACAGAGAATTTTAAGTTCAATTAATTTACGTTGTACAATCGTCCGGAGAATAGAAGAAACAAAGAATTATGCTTTTGCATCAGCAGTTTTTTTATGCACATCTACCAAAAAAATATATGCAACGTCAAAACGAACGCTGAGCCAAAAGCATAATTCTTCTTGTTATTTTCTTCTATTCTCAGGACGCTTGTATAACGAAACTTGAGTTTGAAGAGCATCCGAAGTCGAACTGGGACAACAGTGATACAATTTTATGTGCGGTCGTCTTTTTCTGTAGACAATGGATAACCTCAAGGAGTAAATAATTTCATGTACGATTTCTGAGGAAAATTACCGAATCTTTGTTTTTGTAGAAAACCAAATGGTTACATAAATGATAGTAAATTATCATTATTAGAATAAGGTATCCTTCAACAAGTAATGTAATGTACCCTCTAAAAACTGATTGAAAAATCTCTACAATAAATGTTGTGAAATTTCACGACATTTATTGGCGATTTTGTAAAAAAACCAAGCCATGCAGCGAGTTTTTTAAATTTTGTCTGAAAATCAGCGTCTTTTTCCAAAATATGTATATTTACTCTACTATTCACGCTATTTGAGCGTGTTTTCGCTCAGAGAGTCTTAAAATATGTATATCTCTCATGTATATCTCAGAGAGCCCTAAAAGCGCTCATTATAATAGACGGAACGGAACGTTATAGAATGTTGAGAAATGTCACTTTACAATCTACTGCATGAGTTTCTTATGTGTTCGATTATAATAAGACGGAACGGAGCGGCACGTGATGTTGAGATCTATAGATTTTTGATTTTTCCGCTGCGTTCCGTTACGTTTTGATCAAAAACTTTATGTTGACAGATGCTACTATTAATTTTATTCTGCATTTGTTTTGTTTCCCGTATTTTTGATAAAATTTGATTGAATTCATGTTTGTTGGATGGATTTTGTTTTGTAATAAAATATATTTTAGAAAAAAATTAACTCCTCTTTCGTTGCTATTATTATCGCCACTCCGTTTGAAACCGTTTCGTCCTGCCACAATGACACTTGACTCCGTTCCGTTCCGTCTATTATAATCAGCGCTAAAATATAAATATTCTCTACTTTTCACGCTATTTCGGCGTGTTTTCGCTCAGAGAGTCTTAAAATATGTATATTATCCCTACTTTTCACACGATTTCTATACAGAGTTGTTGTTGTTGCCATGTTCAAAACTTATTATCCAGTTAGCCTCGCATGGCATAGCAGTGCATGGCTCAACAAGCGTCATATCGAAATCTGTTTAGTGTGATTTGTGTCTGGTTATGCATGAAAGAAATTATTTTAGAAGAGAGTTTTTACAAGGGAGCGAAATAAATAATTGTAGGTGAGAGGATTCACGCATTTTTAACGATAAATATTTATAATTTTGCTCTATGGGAACGACAATAAATGTAGGCAATCAGTTTCCACACGCTCAGAAATCTTGGAATTAATTTTAATCCAATCGTTGGAATCATGCATTTTTTAATACTTTTTCTATTAGAATTAAAACTCTTCAAAATATCAGACATTTTTTAATAAAACCTGGAATACTTTTTAATACAGTTTGGATTAGTCTTTAAAAACAGCGTTCGGCTTGGTTCGGCTCTTATGCATGTTTATCATTTATTTATACATGTGGCTTCATAGAGCAGTTGGTAGAGCCAAGAACTTATAACCTAAAAGTACTGCGTTCGAATCCCACATGTTTCGTTAATTTTTTTTTGTCAAAAATATTTTAATACAAGCATGTATTAAAATTAAGTCCCAAGAGAGAATAAAAATCAATTGTAATATATGTAGTGTATTAGATTGTAATACAATTCTGGTGTGGTCATATATACAATACAGTTTGTATTAGAATTTAATCCAAGATTTCTGAGCGTGCAGCAATTATTGTAGTTAATTCTCGTGAATTTTTGTTAGAGTGTAGTCAAAAAATACTAAATGTTAAACTAGTGAAATCTTACTAACCAAAAAGTTACTAGATAAGTTCCTATCTGTATTCCAGCTAGTTCAAAAATACAAGCTGTTTTACTAGTTATAAAAGAACTACACGCTCAGAAATCTTGGAATTAATTTTAATCCAATCGTTGGAATCATGCATTTTTTAATACTTTTTCTATTAGAATTAAAACTCTTCAAAATATCAGACATTTTTCAATAAAACCTGGAATACTTTTTAATACAGTTTGGATTAGTCTTTAAAAACAGCGTTCGGCTTGGTTCGGCTCTTATGCATATTTATCATTTATTTATACATGTGGCTTCATAGAGCAGTTGGTAGAGCCAAGAACTTATAACCTAAACGTACTGGGTTCGAATCCCACATGTTTCGTTAATTTTTTTTTTGTCAAAAATATTTTAATACAAGCATGTATTAAAATTAAGTCCCATGAGAGAATAAAAATCAATTGTAATGTATGTAGTGTATTAGATTGTAATACAATTCTGGTGTAGTCATATATACAATACAGTTTGTATTAGAATTTAATCCAAGATTTCTGAGCGTGTAGTCAATGGCTCTCGCAGGTAGTAGAATTGTACATTGTAATTAATTTTTTTCCTATTTTTCCCCGATTTTCCGCAAAAAAGCCGCGATTTTTTAAATTTTCTGATTAGATGTCCGCCATTTTGTTATTTTTTAATAAAAATGTTTTAATCAACTACCTGCCAGAATGACAAGTCTACAGAACAATAATCTATTTAAATTGTTTCTTTTAAATTACTTCAAGTGCAGTTATCACCACTTTGAACGTAGAAATTAAAAAAAAATTGAAAACTATAAAAAGTGTTTTTTGTACAGTTTGAAGAGAATATTTTACCTTTAGCTAAAATGAAATTTTTTCACTTTTTTGTTTCACAATTTTCCACTTCGTGGAACATACGTATTAAAGCTTTCTAATTCCAAATCTGAAAAAATTAATGGTCATTCTCGTCTGGTTTAGAAGCTATAGGGGTCCAAAGTTGAAAAATGGGCTAAAAAAAACTTGCTATATCTTTGCTATTTATAAACAAAACTCAGCAAAATGGGTATTAAAAGAAAGGCTATTCTAAAAGGTCCGCCAAATAATTTTTTTTTTGAAAATTCTATAAAAAAAAACTACTGAATATTTTCTCAAATTTCTTTTTTTCATTAAAAGTACAATCCTTCCGGTTAATAATGAAAAATAATTTCATTCAAATTGCTGCCTTGGCTGGCCATGCAGTAGCCTACACGATCGGTCTAATTTTTAAGCACATTATCGATTGTGTGCAGCTGTATTTCATCAATGGCTTTACGAATATTGTCCTTTAAAGCGTCAATTGTCTCAAAACATCGCAAAACATCGAGTGTAGCTTCGGCTGTGTGGCACGTAGCGCCGTCCTGTTGAAACCAAATGTTGCCAATATCCTCCTCTTCAATTTTTGTGAACAAAAATTCGTTCAACATAGCCCGATAACGATTGACTGTAACGGCTACTCCTTGCTCATTTTCGAAGACATACACCCGCCAAGATCAAAATGAGCTTCATCTGGAAAGATGATTTTTTTGGCAAAATCGGCATCTTCTGTAAGTCGATCGCAGGCCCACTTAGCGAAGCGAAAACGCATTGGATGGTCAGTTGGCTTCAACTCCTGAACCAATTTGACTTTGTATGGCGTCATACCGTCTTTATGCAAAATTCGTCTCAATGATGTCTCCGAAATGTTCAATTGTTGAGAACGACGGTGAATTGATGTTGATGGCGCTTCACGCACACTTTCTGCCACAGCAGCAATATTCTCGGGTGTACGCACTGCTTTTGGCTTTTCACGCTTTGGTTTATCGATGAGGATGCCAGTTTCTTTCACTTTTTTCACAAGATAACGAACATACGGAGCTGACGGTGCTTCTCTTCTTCCAAAATCCGTACGCAATTTTCGCACACATTCTGCAACATTACCATAATTTTCAAAGTAATGTCGCAATATTTCCCAGCGTTGTTCAAGCGTATATACACAACCATATTCGTTCAGCGGAAGGATAAAACTAATTATCTGTCAAATCAGACATGAGCTAAGTGTTACCATTTACGAAAAAAGCACTAGTTGAAAAAAAAGTGAGATGGCGGACCCTGTATTACCTATTCAATAAGCTATTAACCATAAAATTCCATTAATTACTTTCTAAGATATAACTCTTTTGATGTACCAACTATTTTGTATCAAAATTTTAGATGCATTTCAGATTCAAATAAAAACGTCAAAAATTAATGAATTCGGATGTAAAAACGACTAAATTAATTCCATGAATTTGAATGTAAAAATTAAGGATAAATTAAAAGACGAGAAAAATTGTTAATAAAAATCGCTGCGATATTTATTAACAATTTTTCGCCTGCTGCCCTTTCTTTAACTATCGTTAATGTTACTATAAAATTTACTAAGTAAATATTTAAAAAAATTGTTATTAAAAATCGCCGCGATTTTTAACAAACAATAAATTGTTATTATAATAATAACAATTTAATAGCAATTTTTTACCTGCGGCGCTTTATTTATTCACAATTTATTTAAAAGCTCCTAAATATTTCAAAAATTCTAAAAAAATAATATTTTATAGCTTTTAAGAAATTTCTCTGTAAATGTTTTAAAAATTTCTCGAGTGTGGCCCTTGCTTCCTTAATCAATCATGTAACTATATAACTTTGTAAATATTCCTCCATCATATATGTTACATCGTATATGTAACTAGTTATACCGTAGTTACTTAAATTGCAATTATTTCTTGGTTTTAATATAATTTGGACTTCCAGCTTAATAGTGTTTTGCCCTTGTACGGAATATTGTTTTTAATACTATAAAACGAAAATATTTAAGTATAAAAGAAGTTATATCTTAAAAAGTTATGCATGGATTTTAATGTTTGATACCTCGTTGAATAGGACCTCGTATTTCCTTTATTTTGATACCTATAATGCTTACATTTCTAGGAAAATATAAAAAATTACAGCATGTTTTTAAGGCCATTTTTCTTGACTTTGAACCCCTATAACTTTTAAACTTCTTGAGAGCGACCTCTAATTTCTTTACTATTCGCTTTTTTAGCTCCAAATACAAATTTTGAAAAAAAAAAAATTAAAAAAGACCATTTTAGCTAAAGGTAAAATGTTCCGTTTGAAGTGTTCATAAAACCATATAAAAATATTAAAAAGATTCTATTTTATTTTTTATCAAAATAGCATTCCGAAATAAACCCTGAAAATTAGAGCAGAGCACCGGACTAAACACACCGGATTAAACACAATTATTCAAAGTTATTTTCAAATTAAGTTTGTATAAGATAAATGTGCAGCTTTTTAAAAATAACAATCTACTTAAAAATAGAAATCTAAATATAGTTTCAATAATAAAAGTATAAAGCCAGTTTACGTAGCACTAGCATACAACTGGTTTAAAAAAGACTAGAACAAAACGAATACTAGCATACATCTAGTATTAAAACTACTAGAATTGAACTAGCTAAAATAATAGTAATATGAAACTGGTCGACTAGTATTTAACTAGTTAAAAAAATACTAGCACAAAGGTGGCTTAAATTATACCAGTAAAAAGCCTTGTTCTGATTATACTAGTATTTTACTGGTTTAAAAGTTACTACTAACACAACTAGTTCAAATTATGCCATATACTACCTCAATTCATATCGAGAATAGGACAACTGTCTTTTCCTATGACATCAACACAGCAAAATAACCAGTTTGCATAATGTGAAAATCATTTGACCTAAACTAGTACTGGTATTTTTTGACCTAGTTCATTTATTAGCATTTTAACTAGATGGCTACACTGCACATTGGTTCCAAACATGAAAAAGACGGCCAAAACCTAATTTTTAAAGATTTTTGAAACACATTTCTTACTTCAAATACCTATTTGTGATAGATAAATAAAAGAAAGTGCGATGTCAATTTTTTTTTTAAATTTTTTATTGATTTTAGATCCCTTTAAAGTTTAAAAAAGTTTAAAAAAAAAAATAGTCGTATTTCCAGTAAAGTTCGAACATATGTTGTATTATTTGTATACGTAATTTTACATGTTTTATATTTTATATATTGGACCTAAACTTAATTATTCAGAATTAAAGTAAAACTTTAAAAAATATTCATACCCATTTTTTAAAATTTGTAAAATGTAAATTTTTTTAAAAATTTGACTCAGTTAAAATGGAAAAAAAACGAAAGTGTATTCCCCTTCTTTCCCAGTTAGATAGGTATTGGTTCCTTTGTGGGATATCTTATTATACTAATAAAAAAAATTGGCTGCTCGAATGTGCTCCAATGTGAAATTTTTAAGAAAAACTAAAATGGTGTTGAAAACTAAATTTTTTTTTTAAACTATTTATTTTTATCTCTATTTATTTGTGTTGTTATCAAACATACTTAATGCGTTTAATATTATAATATTCTTGTTTTAACAATAAAATTTAAAAATTAAAAAATTTGCATTACCTAAGCTATCTGAGTAGGCATTTGTTTTTACTTTAATTTGTGTGTGATCGGTTACTTAATTTTGCCTGCGATCGGTTACAAAAAATTTTTTAAAAATTCACTTTATCGAAGCTAACTTACTAGGCATTTGTTTTGACTTTAATTTATGTGCGATCGGCTGCGGTTTTTAAAAATGTATTGGAGTTTTTTTGGAGCTTATTTCATTTGGGCGCTATTTTGTGGAGCCGCAATTTTTGACTATTTACTTAACATTATGCATTTCAATTTGTGATTTTTTTTCACTATAATTTTATACGTGTAGGTGGAAGACCCGAAAATATATTTGTCGGGAGACATAAAAAAAAACACATTTACCTCCCGATGTTTTACTTCTATTAGAAGAATAGTTTTTTAACATAAATATTAAAAAAACAAAAAAAAAAAAACTAATGCTTTCATAATTTTTTTATTGTTGGCACCTCAGATTCATTATAAAGATCATCTGAAGAAGTTATAAAAACTAAGGTTTTAGAAAAGCCACCATTTTGAATTATGAATTTTTGACTTCAGATTCGTGATCAGTGACCCCGAAAACTTTTAGGGCACCAAATTTAAAATGTTTAAAATAGTTATTAGAAAAGTTAGCATGATTATAGCCACCATTTTGAAGCCTTCCTTTTTTGATTTCAACTTTTTAACTTCAGATTCGTGATCAGCGACCCCAAAAACCAATGCAGTAGTATTTTTATGCAGATTAGACAACTCCTTGAGATCTTGACCGTCTTTTTTTGAATTTTGGACCATTGTGCATTGCAGGGAATCGATAACGGTCGGTTATATTAATTCCATGACTCAAAAACAATTACGTTTTACATGTTATTTTTAACTTTTTTGAACATTATATGTCAGAAGAAAGCTTATTTTCAAGCATTACTCTCTATCAAAGCATTATCCTAAAATATTATGGCTAGTTACAAATCAAATAACTCAGCAACAGTAGGTAATATTTTTTAAAATTTCAACATACAGGTCTTTTATTTATTTAGTTTCTTCAGTCGATGAACAACAATTCTTACAGACTAGGCAATAGTTATCAGCAAAAAATATATATTACAAAATGTTATTTAACAGAGATCGCATTTTATAATTTACGTTAATAATATTGAACATATGTACATAGGAGCATTAACAGCGTAGTTAGTGCGACACATTACTAAATAAACAGGATCCTGACTTCTGAGAATCCTATTAGGAGCATTAAAATTAATCATTTCTAAAAGCGTGGGACTGTAAACCAGGCCAGAAATAATATCATGTATGAAAAAGAGAGATAAAATGTTTCTCCTGCTCTCAAAAGTTGTAGGACCAATGAGAAAACAATGGGCACTATTTGAGGGAAAAAAAGAATCTTCGAAATTATGCGAGCTTAAGGCAAACCTAGTAAAATTTTTCTGGACTCGTTCTAGCCTCGTCTTATGCGTCAGATAAAATGAGTCCCATATAACAGAAGCAGATTCAAGTCTTGATCGAACCAGGCTAATAAATAACACTTTTAAAGTGTATCTTATAAAGTGGATCAGAAAAACAAGAGCCATACGGCGTATAAAAGCAAGCACTGCATACGCCTTTGTAATAATATAATCTCAATGCGAAATGAATGAAAATTGTTGTTCAAAAACAAATCCTAGATCTTTAACTTACTTTAAAAATAGCAAAGGTGTATTAGCAATATGGTATGCTAACAAATGGAAATTATCTGACTTAGAAAAATACATGAAAACGCATTTCTTTCGATTTAAAAAAGATGGTTATTAGAGCACCTTTTATGAAGGTTATCAATTTCACTTTGAAGATGTCTAATATTTCTCATTCTATGTAAATTTTCAAGCAAAAAAAAAAACCCCATGCTTTTAGTCAGAAACTTTTATCAAAATTTTCAATACAAGGAATTGTTTTTTCAGGTAAATTTTTAAAAATATTTATATATTTTTAAATATGACACATTCAAATAAAACGGAATTTTTAGAAAAAAGTTTTAGTTCGGTACTTTGAAAAGAATTTTTATATTTTAGAATAAGTTTGTATAGAATACCATGTTCTGCAATGTTGTAAATAAGACGTTCAAGTAATGGAACTTATAAACAACACTAACTGTTCCTAAATTAGAACCATTTTTTTACTTTGAGGGTTTTTTTGAACTCCTAAGGATAATTTCAGGGCACACCGTTTCTCAATTTTGTAAGTCAAGAATTCTACAATAATTTAGCTAAAGGTATCAAAACAAATTTGTTCTTGGGTTAAGATACTCGTAAAAGAAAGGACTTGCATAGAACTGTTGCAACATTTGATCTTGAAAAATCTCTAATTCGAGCTAACTCTGATAAAACCTTTAGTGGATATGTTCAACGGACAAGATACTACCAGAAACTATTGAAATTTAAACAGTAACTTTTGGTTTCAGCAAGAAGACGTGGAAAAATACCTTGCCATAATCTACTTAAATAAACTTTTTATGTAACGATCACAAATGAGATTAAAGTATTTGATAACAATTTGTTTTATAAACTTATCATTATTGCCATATGGTAACACTTATAATGACTACGCTGTGAAGAACTCAATAATAAGAACAACAACAACAAATGAATGAAATATTTTCCTACAAATGAAAGGATAATGTAAGCATACAACAAAGTATAGTAAATATGTCACCAAAACGAAGAACGCCATATGGAGCTCAAAAAATGTTTTGAGTAAGAATCTTTGGTGGAGTGTGAAATAAAACAAACAAAACTTAGCTGATGAATAACATTCTTATACATATAAAGGACTTCAGTATAAAATATTGTTAAAAAAATTGCTGAGTTATATTTTGCATATCATTGATCAACAAGAAGCTGTTAGGCAGGAGCAGCTAACAACGATATTGATCGATTGTTTGATGGATTGGTACAACCTCTACACGCTTCAAACTTTTCGTAAGACTGGAGAACTGGATTATTATGCGATGCGCTGGAGCATGAAATGAGACGAAGTGTGCGTTCAAGGAAGGCTACGTGAACCGAGAAACACTACCTCATACAAATAAAACACATGTTGGCCGCAGGATATATCTACATAAATATCAAGGATACGAAGTGAACTAGAAAATAATGCATGGTAAAAAGAATTATGTGTAAAAGAAATTTTTTAAAAATAAAAATAAGCAAACACATTTCAAGTTGACTGACTTTCTTGTATACCATTAATACCAACATAATATTTTTGTGAATGTCTGCAATATATGATGCATTCAAGCAGAACTTCTTTAAAATAATGAAATGCAAGTTAATGCATTATGTGTTTTTTTATGCCGAAAACTCATTAGTTTTCTGTATGCAGTTGAGCATTTAAAACTGAAAACAAAACATAAAAATAATATCAGTTTAAAACTGCTTCAGTTACTTTTGCAGGTAATAGCTACTGAATAAGGTCGGTTTATTGTCCTTTTGCTTGTATAGAGTTATGCGGTTTCAAGTAATCTTTTAAAGCGTTAAGGTGTTGCTTTAATCTGCACTTGTTTTGAGCGTATCTCCGTGAAAGAGTTTCAAGAGTTCTTATTTCGCAAAGGCGATCATGGTTAATTTTAAGTTTAAGCAAAAAACTGGACGACAAGGATGAAATAGAATTGAGAGAAACATTCAACACTCTAATAGAGTTAAGGAGATCATTGGTTAAAAAAGCAGAAGTACAGTTAAATAATTTTAAAGTACGATAGCGAAAAAAGTAAAAAATTTCGAAGGAAGTAAAATATTTCCAAAGGGTGCGCAGACATTTATTAGCTTATCCACTTAATTTTTTCAAAGTTTTTTTTTTTGTGGATAATCTTGGTGGGACAAATCTTTTACATTCATAAATTATTCCATTCATAATGATAAAAATGGTTAATAAATATACTAAAAATAGTAAGAAATTATCTTTGACTGGGTCGAAGTCTGTTGCTTGAGTTTTAAAATTTTAAAACACTTTTTTGTATCCACTCTGGGCGTAAAAAACTTTTAAAAAATAGTTAAATTAAATTTTTTGTTGTACAGTTTAATATGTTTTTAAAAATATATAAAAAATTTTAACGGTTGTATTTTATTATTAGTTATTAAATTGATTTTTGTGGAATTTAAAGAGCTTTTCCCGTTTTGGTTAAGTCACTTTGTATGGGAGGTAGGTGTGGTTTTCATCTAATTTTTACAAATTTAATACTCAAAATAAATATTCAATATTAAAGACACTGTGCGAAATTTGAAGTCATTAAATTGATTTTTGTGGAATTTAAAGAGATTTTCCCGTTTTGGTTAAGTCACTTTGTATGGGAGGTAGGTGTGATTTTCATCTGATTTTTACAAATTTAATGCTCAAAATAAATATTCAATATTAAAGACACTGTGCGAAATTTGAAGTCATTAAATTGATTTTTGTGAAATTTAAAGAGATCTTACCGTTTTGGTTAAGTGACTTTGTATGGGAGGTAGGCGTGGTTTTCATCCGATTTTGCTCAGAATTGAACTAGACCTCCAGTTTTGTATAAAAAGCTTATATTTTGAATTTTATAAAAGCTTATATTTTGAAACATTACGGCTGCTATCGTGGACACAGATGGACAGACGGACATGGCTAAATCGAATCAGGAGGTGATGCTGATCAGGAATATATATACTTTTCTATACCGGCCACGCCTTCTTATCGGCGTTACAAACGGAGTGACAAAATTTATATACCCCCTTTACGTTTATTAAACGTGGGGGTATAAATATAGCAAAAATGTCTACAAATATTCCAAAAAACCTCGAAATATCTAAAACCATTAATTTTTTTATTATTAAATTAATTTAAATCATATTGCAATTTTACTTTGAAATTGTATAAAAAATACAATCCCGGGTTAAACGTTAGGTTTTGCTTTTGATGGAGTAGGAGCTTTTTCATTTCATTTTCATTTCTCACTTTATATCTAATTACTAATCACTGAATCTTTTTGTTTTAATGTTATTACTATTATAATATTATATATATTTTAATATTATACTACAAGAAGAATAGAAGAAGTAAAATGTATAAATATATAAGTAACATATACACAGTAAATATATAGTAAAATATATCTAAAATTAATCAAAACCGAACTAACAAAAGTTTTTTAGGCTACCCGCCTTACGTAAAATCGGCCATAATGTCTTTGAAATCGATTTTTAATTCATCATTTTGACAAATACTGCATTTAATTCAATAAATGAGGTAACCTTCTTGGGGATTTTCAAGTTCAAAGTTTTCTCAAGATATTTTAATGTTTTTAAATAAGACAATAATTCGTACATCTGTGCAATATATCTTTTATATAATCTTTGAGCTTTATTTAAATAATACTTAGCCCTTAAGACCAAGCCTAGTCCGTTAGAGATATAGAAACATTACTTTGGATAAGGATTCCCCATAGTAAAATGGAAGAAAAGTAGGTTTGACAATTTTTTAGAACTACAATTACAAAATAAAATGGGGTTTAGCATGACCCCATTGGACTCAAGTAAAACTTTTACGGATTTTTTAAGATTTTCAAATTAATTAATATGTAAATATTACAATTTGCTACTGAAATTTTAGTTTTCTTTACAAGAAAGATAGCAAGATGGAAAATTGTGATTGTATGAAAAAATATCGCAAGAATTTTTACTTGAGACCGATGAGGCAATATAAGACTCCATTTTATTTTGTAAATTTTCTAAAAAAATGGAAATATTTGCTGAGCTCGATATTTTTTCGATAAAACACATCTAAAATCAGAATCTACAATAACGTTTAGAAAGAGTTTATTTAATTTAATCAAGACATTAGCAAAATACTTGAGCAGTATAAGCAAAAAATGCACAAAAAAATAATACTTCTGGTGTTACCAGATTCTATAAAGCTTCTAAAACCAAGCCATCAATTCAAGTTAGAAATTACCGGACTAATTGTTATTAAAGCAACGATAACTACAAAATGCATGGGGTCATATAGTACCATTCGGTCTAAGGGGTTAATGACACATAAATCTATTACTTGGAAATCTTATATCAAGTGTTAGTTTTGTAATAATTTTGAATTATTTTTAAGCTGTGCAAATTTTCGAAGAGATTTCTTAGACATTCTAAATTATATTTAAATATTTTTTTAAGTTCTTATGGCAAAGTATCATACAATGTTTATTTTTTAAAGAGAAAATTCTTCTTTGTACTGATTTTGCTAAGAAAATGCTCACAGCTCATACATTAAATAATAAGACTATTGCAAACCTCACAGTACCTATAATTCTGATGGTCTTTTTTGCTAATGTTTGACTAAAATGTATCTAAATAAAATAAAGCAAAATATTATAACAGTCATTATTTGCACAATTATTGTTAGCTAACACAAAAACTCAGAAGAGATGAAACAGAAGTACCCAGCTTGGCTTAGATGAAAAGTAAGAATTAAGACATGAACAATGATGTTAGTAGAACACCTTTGAGTATATTTATTTTGACATTTCAATCAAAGCAGAGAAATGTTTGAATAGTTATTCAAAGCCATGCTAAAAGATTTAGAGATTTCTAGTTATAGACACCACTACAACTTTGCAGAAATTGCGAAGAAATTGCAAATTCTGGGTGTTCTTATAGCTCTATTTCGAGATCCCATTCATCAAAAACTTTTGAATTACTTTTAGAGAGAAAAATAGGAAATGAAAAACCTGCTTAGAATAATAATAATAATAAAGTCATTCGCACTTTATTGTACAAAGTTCAGAATTGTTACAAAGGGCATTATTTTTGACAGCATGAGATTATTTTCTCTATGCTATTGCAATGCCATAGTTTGAAATTCACACCTTAACTGCGTTGCTTATCCTGCTTAAAAGATACCAACGCACAAACATACATATTTTAAAAGAACTCAAAGACGACGGATGATGGAAATCTAAGAAATCTATAGTCAAGTTGAAGTAGAAATAATTGCTAAAAACTCAATGATTTCATGCCAAGTCTAGCGATTTATGCTAAAGTTACAGCAAAATGTAAGGATTAATACTTTTGGCAATTGCGTCATAATATCAAATATCTTGCTGTGATTTAAAAATATTTTAACTCCAGATAATATTTTTAAATCTCAATAAATGCAATAAGATAAAATAAAAAAATATTAACTCCTTAATATTCTGTAAAAAGCACAATTAGTTTTTACATTCTCTATTATTGCGTTATTAAGCGCGATCATAATTTATAGTAAATAATAACAAAATTTGGTAACGCCCAATCAAGGTGCTAAAATTGAAGCACGTGTGTTCCATATTTAAAACACCTGGCACATTTGAGTGTGCTTCAGAATTTAAGAACACAATGACTACAAAGGCAGCCTATCGACACATCATTGAGATACTTTACGCTTTATGAATATTCATCAACTCCATCATACAATGGTATTGAAAATCGAAAGGTAATCATTAGAACTAACGGTGCCATAAAAGCAAAAATCACCCTAACCAAAATGTGTACCGTATTGTAACTAAATCCTTTGATAGAAGGACATTGAAAACCCTTCAGCAGCCAGCAAAGCCGTATGAAGAACGGTAAATAAATTCTTTTTTATTTGATTAGCAAAAACAAATAAGAATAAAATCGAACACGAAACGTCAAATTGATGGAAATTCAAAACTAGATCAAGGCAAGATCGCGTTGATTCAAAAATTTTCCAAAAGATATCCGAAATATTATTAAGGGGCGTGTTGAATTACAATTTTTCATAAATAATAAGCATAACTGCATTGATTCTTAATCGAGGCAACCCATAAAAGGAGCAAGCCAAACATTTTCCTTCTCATAAGGATAACTGTCAAAGTCTGGCAAAATGCGCAGATTTATTTTATAGGAAAAAAATAAGTAGCGTAGCAAGGAAGCCATAAATAACAGTAAAGCGTGACAAGGTAAGACACGGTCGAAGTCGTTGTTTTGTTGGCACACATCCCCGGAGTAGCGCCCACAATGCTAGCGTTGCTAGAGTGCAATAGCCAAGGTGAAAAATTATGATCACGATTTTTCTTTTCTTTTCTTTTCGAAACGGTAGCAAACAAAAGTTGGGTAACGGTATAGATTGAACGGGGATAAACGTCACACGATCGTATTACGTCAAGGTGCTGTTGGTGCTACTGCTAGAGAGGGTGAGTCCGAGATTCAGCTGACATCTTGAGCATTGTTTGTTCAAAAGTACTTCGTGCAATTTTTTTTAGCAGATAAATCTATTTTTTTCTCTTCATCTTTTAAGGAAGCGCATATTTAGGTTGCTTTTACATCCCCCCAAGCAATCTGCATGCTGCATTCAGATATTTTGCATTTTTTTTCTGGCATAAGATTTTTATATTATTGCGTATGTTTCTCTAGGATTCTTCATATAATTTATAGTAGGTAAGAAATAAGTATGTTGAAAATTGTTTGCGCCACGAGCAGATGTTGCCGATGCAATCCTATGCATTGAGTCTTTGTGCCGATATTGACAGATTATCTATCGCCATTAATTTTTTCTATTGTCTATGTTTCGATGGTTTCCTTTTTATTTCATGAAGCACGTGGTAACAAAATTCTTCTGCAAACCAGTAAAGACAATTCATTACTTTTTAAAAGTTACTTATTATTTCTTCTTATTTATTATTTTTTTTACTATATATAATTTAATTGAATTCTTTATATATTTATGTATATATTTAATACATTATGTATATATTATATATTTTGCAGCGCCTTTGTTAGCTCCGTCCAAGCTTATACAAAAAAAAAAAGGAACAAAAAGTTGAAGATTGGCAAGATGGATAAAAAATTTGTTGTTTTTGCATGCACCATGAACAAAATCACTTTATGGTAAGTAAGGATGGTTTAGAGCATAAAATTAAAATCTATATGAAAACTATGTTTTCTTTTCTTTATTATGAGTAAAAGATATATGAAGAACATGTGGAAAATAAAAACTTATTTCCTAGAAGAGATGGGCATTCCATGGCCAAAAATGCTAAAATAGCTTAAAATCATCTCAGTGTAACTTAGCTTTTTTGAAAAGGCATTTAAGAAAAAAAATGTCAAGGTAAACTTATTTCAAGTGGATAAAGTGTAAGCAAATATATGTATATGAATGCAAATCGTAGTAAAAACTTTAAACGCGTTTTTCTCAAAACCATATTTTCAAAATCGGTGATCCCTGCAACTTTAGAACGGCTTCACCGATCTGTTTGAAATTTTTCTCACATATTTTGTACATAATTGTCTTTAGGATGAACATGGATCAATCGCTAATAGCCAAGAATATGAGTGAAATTTTGGTCGAATTAATAACTTTAAATTTCAATATCCTCCATGCAAATACGTCCGTTGTTTTTAATATATATTTACTTTACATTTTTTTGTTGAAAAGTTCAATCAAAGGACTTAACAAAATAAGTTTGAACTGTACGTTTGGTCAGTGTATATTTTTTTTAATCCTTTTTTCAAAAAAGGTTTAAACTACTGAATTTTTATCAAAAACATAAATCGAAAGTTAATTTGTGGTAAAAATAAAAACAAGTAAAAATTTAATTTTTGACAACCTTTAATATGATATGAATTGAATTTGCAAAAATTCTTCCAGTTTGCGCAAAAGTTGTTAACTTTTTTTGTCATCAAAACATCAAGAGTCTCTTAGGATTTTTTTAGCCAAATTTATTTTTTTCCAAAATTTTTTACAAAAATATCAAGAGTCTCAGAAATAATTTATATGAAAAGTCTCTGTTTGTTTGTTTGACTTTAATACTAATCTAATGCTTGGTTGTCACTATGTCGTTTTTAGTGGTCAGTTGTTGTCAATCAAATTGAAAATAACAGCATATTGACATTTTTTCTAACTTTGGCAATCTTGGAAAATAAAAAACAAATAAATTATTAAATGGAGCTATGCAGAAAATGTTTAAGGTGATATAAAGGTGAATGAGCTTTATTAAGGTGATATAAAAGGGTAGTCAGATTTTATATTCTAGATAAAATATTGGTACACTTGGTTTTGACTACGCCTCTTTCGACCCTTTTCAACTAACGTAAACTTTTAATGAAACACTTCGTACCATCAGGTTTTCTTTTAGTACACCTTAAAAAAACGTTCTAATATTTTGACACTAAAAACATTCAGGTCTTCAAAATTTTTAGTACAACTTTTTCATAAAACATCGTTTCTTAAGAATGAGAAAAAAAAGACTTGCAAATCAAAGTTTTGACTTTCTATTTTTTGACCTTCGTTTTTAAAAATTTTTTATTTTGTTAGATATTTTTAAAGTATTGTTCCTATGTTTTTGAAAAGAGCCTTGATGACACATTGCACATGGATGGCTTAAAAGATTAACTTATTTAAATAAAAAAATCACAGCAAGAAAAACTATGCTGTTTAACCCCGATATATTGAATGCATTATATCATATACAGAACACCGCAAAAAACACTGAAAATATAATTGGGTCCGAAACAGTGGTATGAAAAAATGATTAAACAAAACTAAAAGTTTTTTTGCCACAAAATGGTGTTACATACTGAATTTTGGTACAGCATATGGTCATAGATAGCACATACATTTAATCGTATTTTTTATATTTTTAATTATGAGGATCACTTTAATTGTATTCGGGAGAAACAGTTTTGGGGTCTTGAGTTCACTTGAAACAATCAAGTTTTTATGCAAATTTATTGGCTGTGCTCTCATTTTTATTTCTCATAAATTTAACTTTTGTTTAGACGAATGGCATCACTTAAAATTTCTTACAAAATCTTATATATGAAATTGACATTTCCTTAAACTGCCTTATACATGAATAAGAAAAACGTTTTTATGTAAATTTATTTTGATTTTTCGAATTAATTTCTTCATTTTTCTGACATGTGCGTAATTTACATACCTTCAATTAGCATTTTTTGGATTTCTGTTAGACATTTCTTTGCATAACTAATTAATATGAACCACTTTTACTCTATTTTTGGGAATTGTATATAGGGCGTGAATAAGTCAGAGTAATCATTTGTGGTGCAGTGAGCTACATAAAAAGGGTTGTCATCCGTCACTTGGATATGAAAAAAAAAAACATTAACATAAGTCTAATAGTTCCGGATTTGTAAGCATTTCAGTTTAATGGTTAAAGTATGAATAATAAATTGCTGAGAAAGTTTAGCAAATGTATCAATGTCAAAAAAAAAAAAAAAAAACTAGAAGAAACCAGCAGATGATGAATAGAAATTCATGAGAAAAAAGGTTTTTTAAAATGCTCCAAACGCAAAATATTTAAATGAATTCATTTTAATATTGATTTTCAAAGAAATTTTTAATATTTTTAAAGGTACCTTTTAAATATACCAAAATAATTTACAGGAATTTAAATTTTCATTTGCAAAAGTAAAAATAATCACGTTATCGTATACAATAATAATTCACTATGAGAAAAGGGACACTTGGCAAAACTAAAAACCAAAAAACCAAATAGTTTGTAGTTTCCCACGATTTACCGCTTTTGATGGGCACTGCGTTATGATCATGATGACTATGAAAATGTTTTTAAGGATGATGTCGATGACGATGATTTTGTTGATCAACAACGCGCCACAACAAAAACAACAAGGAGAGCAATGATGTGTCTTCAAACTTACGTGACGTTTTCATGCGTAAATATTTAGAAAATGTTCATATAACGAAGAATAGTATCATTATCATTCTCGAGGATATTTTAATGCCATTAACAACCTCTATAGCTTATAGCTGAGGTAGTGTGGAGGGAGTTATTTGATATGGGAGACAAAGTTCCCTGCCTCTGTCAGTCGTTATTACTTTGCATATCAACGCCGACCTCAACATCGTTATTTGTACATGCCATGAATATCCAACTGACGCTATGGGAGATTTCTAAGCGCTCATTTGAATATCCTTGCGTTGCTTGTTCGTTCTGTAGTAATTTTCTGTCTTCTCATGACGCGCATGTTGTACAAATACGCACACAAATATTATGGTAATATTTTTAATGACGTACTAAGTTTAAATATATAATACAACAGATGATGTTTTAAGTATTTTACTTACGAAATTATAAAATTGAACTGGGAACTTCTATAAAATTTATAGTAATAGTTAAGTAAAAGTCCTTTAAAAAAAACACAAATACATTTCTGAGTATACAATCCAACAGTTTAAGACTTATAGAATGCAATAAAATAACCATGCTATATTTCTGAAAGTAGACGTTGTAAGGACCATTTTCGCGAACAAAGAAAAAAGTCAAGCAATTTTTTTATTTTTATTTTTACGAAAAGTTTGTATGCAGAATAAGGCAGCTTTGCGCCACAAGTACAAAAACTTTAAGAGCTATAGACGAGGGTGTTTGTGCAATAAATTTTGCTTATTTTAAAAATATGATATGGGTGGGCAAATTATTAAATGATGTATCAAGCCTAAAAAATATATTTTTTAGATCATGTGGCTTTGCCACAAGTTTTTGCAATAAGCCTGTCAATTGTATTAAATCTACATAAAAATTGTTGAATTTTTCTTACATAAGAGAATGACTACATTCTGTAATAGTACTACTAATATTGTAAATAATCCATTGTAAATAAACGACTCTTTCTTGAAGTAAAAAACTACATCTCAACCCACCAACATGGATTTTTCTCCGGGCGATTCACTAGTACAAATCTGTCAATATTTTCAAATTTTATCATTAATACGATAGAACGTGGCCTGCAAGTCGATGTTCTCTACACAGACTTCGTTAAAGCTTTAGACAGCCTTCCACACAAAACTCTTTTACTGAAGTTGGAAAAACTGGGAATACATTCTTGTTTATTGGCATGGATATCATCGTATCTAGCAGATAGAAAACTTATGGTTAAGGTTGATGATTGCTATTCGCGCATTATTTATGCTAAGTCAGGGGTTCCGCAAGGGAGTCATCTGGGACCCCTGCTGTTTACATTATTTATCAATGACGTAGTCGAAATATTTAAATACTGCTCTGTGTTGCTTTACGCCGATGACTTAAAAATATATGCAGCTATAAGCACGTTGCACGACTGCACGAGCTTTCAAAAAGATATCAATGCTTTCTTATCCTGGTGTGCTAGTAACGGTATGAAACTGAACCTCTCGAAATGCAAGCTCTTAACGTTTTCACGAAATCTCTCGCCAATATTATTTTATAATTATTAGCATCTGACTCTCGAATTTGCCAGGGTATCCCTATTTAAAGATCTCAGAATCTATTTTGATTCAAAGCTTACTTTTAGCCTCCATAGGAACTATGCAATCTCTAGAGCAAACTCATTACTCGGTTTTATCAAACGAAACGCAAAGGAATTCAAAGATGCATTCACACTTAAAACTACATTCATCTCCCTAGTTAGATCAGTTCTTGAATATGGGGTAGTAATTTGGCACCCGATATATCAAAAAGATATTGATCGTGTTGTGAAAATACAAAGGAATTTCACAAGATTTGCGACTCGTCGGACTTTTTCACAAGATAATATGCCATCATATGAAGTGAGGTGTCAATTGCTTCTCTTACAAAAGCTTTCAATTAGGTTCAACATATCGAGTGTTTTATTTATTAAAGATATACTTAGTGGGAAAACTGATTCACCCGAACTCCTATCTCTTATCCCTTTTCATGCTCCCGCCAGACCACTTAGAGAACATTGTGCATTTTTCATCAAGGTTCATAGGACAAACTATGGTCGTAGTGATCCTGTCTCTAGATGCCTTACTCTATGTAATTTTCTTAATTTTGATCAAGACCTTGAAAGACCAGCTTTAATTAGAGTTTTGAATGAATGTTTGAAGCAATATTAGCCTTCACTGTGCCTCTGTTTAAATCTTATTTTATAAGTTATCTTTGTCATCCCTAGCTTTAAGGAACTACTGTAATCTGTAAGGGCTCGACCCGGTAGATTTAAATAAATAAATAAATAAAAAAAAAATAATACAAAAGTATATAATGTAATAGTATAATAGCATATATAGATTATAGTACCAATAAGCAATTAATGTTTTATTTTGCTACAATATCAATATTATTGTTTCAATATTACTACTTACATATTTTTAGCAAAATTATACACTATTTGTTAAATTTAACTACTTATCAGTAATAAACAACATGTGAATTAAATAAAAGTGTATAGTTTTGCTATAGTTATGGTAGCTAACCTGTTGTCTACAACTATGGTAGGCCCTTATTATGTACAATAACTCAACTTAAGTTAACTTGATTCAACTAAATTTTTTTCATAAAACGTATTAAATAAATTTTAGTTGAACCAAGTAGTTTGCCCTAATCTTTTAAGAATTTTCAAACTGCAAAGTTGAACTGGAAAGTATGTAAAAATTTATATGAAACAAATTTAGTTTAATCTACACTCTAGCAAAAATCAACGGGAATTTATAGCAACTATTGCTGGCAGCAGATTTCCTAATTTTAATATAGTTTTATTTCAGAGAACCAAATTCAAAATATTTCACACTAGAAAAGCGTAAAAACTTTGTCCTACAATTATTGCCCTCGCATTCTCTTTAAAAAACACTCTTCTAAAATTATCTCTATCAATATTGTCTTCGCTTATAAAAAAACGCTAGAAATGCGTGAAGTCTCTCAAGTCAGTTTTGAACAAAGCAATAACAACAACTCTGTATAGAGTCCAATCGCACAACAGAAAGCACTACTCTTTCCAACTTCAGTAGGTTTAAATAATTAAACTGTGACCAATACACTGTTTAAGTTTTATGTAATGTGACAGTTGTTCGAATAAACTCTTGGAAATCATGTGACGTTTAAGAAAAGGTTTTTATTTTAGGTCAAGCGTTACCAGTGCTGCCAGAAAAGGGCATTTTCACTGATTTGAGGGAGTTTTCAACGAAAGGGAAAACAGGAATAGCACTTTTAAAAACGGGTATAATTAGGTTGAAAATGAGTAATTTCGTCACAAAATCAACAAATTATGCTATGAATTTTAAACATCTTGTATTTAAATCAGGGCTGGGCATTCTAACATAGTCACATTTTATTTTGTCTTGTTAGTATTGGTGCACTCTCGAATAGCGCACACTGAGCGAAATAGTTGTCACAATTATCTAGATTTGAAAATTTATACCTCCACACATACTGTTATATTTGTTTATTTTTATTTTAAATCATTGGTATTGTTCACTATTTCTTCTGTCATTATTGTTCCAGCATTTTCTTCTAAGTAAATAAATTATATTAGTTTTCTTGCAGTGGCAAATAATTCATTCTGCTTCGCAATAAAGGTTCTCTGCAGAACAGAAATCGCATTGCGACTCAGAGCCATACATTGTTTTTTAGGTGTTTTGTTTATTTTTTAATATTATTAAATCCTAATATATACGAATCATTAAAATTATAATCAAAACCTCAAAAAATTAAGGACAAAAAAATTAATGAATGCAAATAATATGAAAAAAATAATGCAAAGAATCTTAATAGGCAATATATATGAATTATATTAAACTTTAAGAAATTAAAAAATATATGCAAACCAAAAAGTTGGTGTTTCAAGAGTGCACATAAAATTTCCGACACTGGTATTTACAGCATCACCGTCAGCGAACGACTGAATTATATTCTCTTCTGTTGTGAGTTTTGTTTACATCAATGCCGTAGATAAGGGGAAGGGGGTTCAAAGCCCCCCTTAGCAATCCAGTATATTTTTATTTATTAAGTAAAAACACAAATATTCCAAATTACTATATTGTTTTTTTATAATTCTAAGAAATAATAATTTTTTAGAATTATATTTGAGCTTAGTGCCAAATTAGTTCATGAAGCAACACGTTTGAACAACAACAAGATATTTGCTAACAAACCACCAAGACTGTTTCGTTGATTGCTACATCAAATCTTCAGTAGTCTTCTGTGGTTTCTGCAGTACCATTCACTTTAATAAGCTTATACAAAGACTTTCTGTTTAATTGAAACAGAATTATGTGTTGTATGCCGCCTTTCAAAGCAAGTTATTCCTGCTGTTTTGCGAATTACTTAATTTTTCCGTAACATAAAGATAAATTTAAAATTGTATATTAGACTGGCCTTTTTCAAGAATTTTTCTAAAATCAAATATATTACTAGTCAAAAACGTGAGGCTTGGAATAAAAACTAGCATGGTTTAATATGAGTTCCTTAGGTGTTCACCGAGTTACGGCAAGTTGATCGTTTTGTTGTAAATGGGAAAACATTAACAAATGTATGGACTTTTTACATATTTCTTAATTTTTACTCATAAACCAAAATTTTGTGCTATTATGAATTTCGTTTTTAATTTTATTGTTACCTAAAAAATTCATATATAAAAAAAAATTGCAATGAAATGTTGTTAAATTACTTTTTTTTTCAAAAATGCTCAGTGCTTGTTTTTGGAATTTCGAACACAAACATAATCATAAAAAAATCAATAAAACGATGTTTCTTATTTAAAATGACTTCTGTAATTTAAAAAAAATATTTAAAAAAATGTTAGAATTTCGTGGCTGCCAACATTTATCAGGTTAAAAAATATTTGTAATATCCCAAAAACCAACAAATTTAATTTTCACCACTGCAATTTATGAATTATTTTTTTTAACCGTTCAAAAAAAGCACAATATATCCAAAATTCGATCAGAAACCAATTCATGAACCAAGTAGTGAAAATGAAGTTTGTTTGTTTTTGGTTTATATTCAATCCGAGGAATCGTAGGGAATTCTTTGTATTTTAAAGCCTTAAATTATTGAGAGATCTTTTGTATTGTAATAATCTTTATTTAGATCTAGTAGGATAAAGTCGTGTAAAAGTCAGCCCTGAACCCGTCTATATTTTTTAATAATTACAATATCGCTTATGTAAAAAAGTAAAATTATAATCTAATTGATTTTTTTAGTGTAACTTCAAAGACTTAACGGCTGATTCGCAAATTGTGAAAAAATTACAAGAATCATCATATGGAGGCTTGGATGACCTTCCAATGTCATCCTCATTGTATTAAGCTTGATGAAAAGGCGTAGGTAATTTTTAAGCGAAATCTGTCTCGGAAACGAAAAATAGGTAGTTATCTTTTCAGAAGAACTGGTTTAGTGAGAACCGATGGCTCGCGTATTCAGAAGATAGAGTTGGAGCATTTTGCTCGTTATGTATATATTTCTTTGGTAAGCAGGTTGGGCAGAGTTGACTGGAAATCGGGTTGCTAGTTACAAAGCCGTTCATAAATTAGAAAGATGCCAAAAAAGTATCTTAACGAATTAAGCAAATACCACAAAAACTAAATTATTTTCGTAGATCTATTTTTAAAATTATGTTCATATCATGATGTCAAAAAAATTTACTCCCAACATAAGCAATTAATTTAGGATAAGAACGAAATTTGTACCTCTTATTCAATCAATAACACTTTGCTGTAGATAAATAAATAAATGAGGATAAATAAACTTAGAATAAATAAACTTTTATGAACTCCTTTAACTTCTATTGTTGAAATCGGTTAAGAAATTTTTAAAGAACTTTGACTTTAGAAATCCCTAGAGAAAATTTAAAACTAAATATTTTTTGCTCGAGTAAATCCCCCCTTATGAAATACCTATCTACGGCGTTGGTATACATGTGAAAAGTTACGCTCAGAGAGCGCTCAGTGTGCACAAGGCTCATTTATAAGGTTGTGGCACTTGAGAGTGAGCTCGGTTGAACTGTCAGAATGGATGGAAAGAAATCAAGAAATTTAATGTATAGAACAAAGAAAAACACAGTGACAGTGCAAAGGCGTAAAAAGAGCGTATTTCTCTCAAATTCCACAACCTTCTAAATGAACCTTGAGTGAGCTATGGGCGCGCAGTGCTGATTTAAATACATATTAAAATTATCTGAGTCATCTTGAGTTTTAACTTAGTTTTATTACTGTTTGAAATAGCATACATGTTTAATTTAAATTCATTTGGATTGTCATCAGCTGTAAGCTCACACTTAAATTTTTCCGCAAAAGAGTGCAAAAAAAGTAATTTCGTCACAAACCAACAAATTACGTTATGAATTTTTTAGCATCTCGTATTTAAATACAATTTTATTAATATTTGAATTAGCCTGTTTGTTTAACTTAATTTCATTTGCTTAAACGTAATTTTTTCTGTGTTCAGCGTAATTTTATTTATTTGCTTAGCAAATTATGAAAAATGGGCAAATAAAACTGAGAATTTAAAAAAAAAATTTAATTTCTGGGACGAAGGCGAAGCATTTAGACTTTTCGCATTTATGGATCCTATCGTTTGGAAAAACAATACGTATTCTTCATTAATTCCGCTGTGTTCCTATTTATTTAAAAACTCTAAATATATATGGATTGGGAATATATGTCACTAAGAAATATTGATTAACTAAATTTACTTAAACACAATGAGCAAAATTTTTTGGCATCATGTTTTAAGCTTAGAACTACAAACTCATTTTTATTACTTGTAAACTACAAACCGGGGTAAATATTTACCCCACGGTTTTCTTAAAAACCGTAAAATCGTTCTGAAAGCAGTAATCTGACTCTTAAGTGCATTATTTTTTTTTGTTTTTTCACGCCAAAGAGAATGGTAAAGAGCAAATTCAATATTATTAAAGTTTACTTGGTGAAAAATCGGTGTTAAATAGCTAAAAGTACTGAAAAACGGTCAAACCGTCATTTAACAAACAAAAATTTGTATCTTTATTTCTAAACAACCAACTTTCAAATTTTTAACATGATTTTAAAGAGGAAACATAAGGCTTTAAGAAAAAAAATACTATCATGTTGTTTTGCTAAACGAGTCTGTTTCTTTAAGACGTTTAAAAAATTACAAAAAATTCGTTATCTTATATATGTAGAGGTAAAAGTAAAAATCACTGCAATATTGCTTTTCAAGAATATATTTCGGTTTCTGTTATGCAAAAAGGAAAAAAAAAAAGATTAGTAAAGAGTGTGTAGTTGCAGATTTTAATATGAAAGTTGCAGATACAAGTGAAATGTTCCCAAAAATGAAAAAAAAATTATATTATTCAAAGCCCTGAAAGAGCTTTTTCTGCCATAAATTTGAATAGAACTAATATAAGAAAGCCGTTAGACAACTGCAACGTAAATGTTATTTTACACACCAAAATACATATGCAAATTAAAACTGCATAGTTTAAAAATCAAAAGAAAGTGTTTGCATTTAGACTCAAGTTATATGTCCAAATAATAAATGTGATATATTTTTAAGGCATGTTTTTAATTATATTAGTAAGGTTTGTATTGTTATGGTTTTTATTTAAAATAAAACACTGAACTTTAAAAAAGGAAAAAAAAAACGGAAATATGTTAAGAAAAAAAAAACGGGAAAAAAATTATTGAAATGAAGAACAAAAAGGGAATGGTATTTCCAAAAATCTGGCAATACTGGGCGTAACACCCGCTCCAATAGCGTAAAATATCGCTGCTGGAGCGTTTTTAGGATTCTCTGAGCGACAACACACTGAAATAGCGGGAGAAATAGAGAAAATGTACATATTTAAGGGCTCTTTGAGCGATAAAGTGCTGAAATAGCGTATGAAGCAGAGAAAATATACGTATTTTAAAAAAACCCTGAATTGAAAAAATCAGATGCTTAGGTGATATTTTTACAAAATCGTCATTTTTCAATGAGTTTTTAGAGTGTAGTCAACTTAAGTTGAGTTGTTATATAAAATAGGGGCCGTAGTAAATTTCAACAAAAAACTTTTAAGTATTAACGGTGGTCTGAGAATTGGTGTGTAAGAGGCTATATTCATCTCCTCGTCATTGCGCGTGCAATACTGCGTATCCGCCGTACGTTTTCATACACTCATACGCGGTATTGCACTCCCAACGACGATCTATTTCGGCGGTGTTGACTAAGAGAAATTGGCGTAAGTAAAAACCTGGTAGCAGGTCACTTGTCTATACTCAACAAGGCTTTCAAAGAACGTGGTCTTAAAATGGGAAATATGTATCTTGTCGGATAGTCAGGCTGGGATTAAAGCGTTGGAGCAAGTAGCCATCAACTCCAAACTAACCAAATACTGAAATGTCAAAACTCTTTAAGCATTTTTTCAATTAAAATTTTCTGAATTTCAATAGGAAAGTTCCAAATTTTTCGAAGAATTTAATAAATTAAGTCAGGAAGGCAGTTGGTTTTTTAATAAAATAGTCGTTGTATCGCATGCAAAAGCACATAGCACCATGGGCGTCCAAAGGAGTCTAAAGGATGTGCATAAAGTATTAATGTGCACATATTTACTTCATTTACAAAACTAAAATTCTTAAATATAAAATAAAAATTATTTCTATAAAATAATATCACAGTTTTTATTCATTTGACTAGAAAAACATAATAAAGCCATACAAAATTTCAAGAGGACATAGAGAAAAAGGTGTCATTCCATATAAAATTAAAAAATTTCAAAATCGGTATTAGCTCACCAAATGTAGTGAACATCAATACAATTTTTGACCAATTCTTTAGCCTGCATTATATAATTAATTGAGCTCTGCTCTAACTTTTTCCTACATTTTGTTTTTATCAATGTCAAGCAAGGTTGCCAGTCAAAATCTGGAACAATTCCCACGAAAATTACCTTTTTCCCACAGAAACAGAAATTAAATGCCACCAAAAATTCCATGGTAAAGGTAAACAAAAAAATACCCACCGCAATTAAGAAATACCAAACAAAAAATCCTACAACTCGTTTTAAAAATACCACCAAAAATTCCATATGCATTAAAAAACCTACATAAAAACCCATACGGATTGAAAAATGCCACAAAAAATCCCATGTGCATAAAAAATAAAAAAAAAACAAAATTAGAAATACCACAAAGAAATAATAGTGGCATTAAATGAACGGCGTATTTGTGATGTTAATAGCGTAAGAGCGATATATTAACTGAAGCGTATTTTGCAACAAAAATTTAAGGAATTTTACATACGCAGCTTATGACAATGCGGTGCAAGTAGAGCGTGTAGTGGCAACTGTGATTTTATTTTCATTTTAAAAGACATTTGAAAACTAATGGATTCGATAGTGAAATTTGCAAATATTTTTTTTTTTTGGTAGTATTTATATTTTTCTTATTTTTGGCATTTTAAAGTAATTTTTGTTAACTTTACGCTTATTAAATTTACCATTTACCATTATTAAATTTTTGCTTTATAAAAACAAAGAAAAAAAATGTTTAAGAACAAAATTCCTGAATTCCCATGGAATTAAAAAATACCACGCTGAATTCCCATACCTATTAAAAAATACCACGCTGGATTAAAAAATACCATGGAAAAAATTCCTAAGAACAATTAAAAATTACCAGTGGGATTTTTCCCACATTACTGGCAACCTTGATGTCAATCAGAAAACATTCTTTCTGCTTCTACACGAAAAATGGTGGGGAATTCTGACAGTCAAACCAAACAACTAAATTTAAAAGTGTTCCAAAATATGATACTTGGGAAGAGTTACCAAATGATCATTATTTTAACAAAGTGAATCAAACGATATAATTTCCATTTTTATTAAATTTTTAAGTGTTTTATTTGGACACAACTTTTAATGTCTACAAAATTTCAAAATCTACCAAATTAAAAACAAATTTACTAAATATCCAAAAACTAATTCGGAAAAAAAAACTACCACATTTGGTAGAATTTTACCAAAGCGGCAACGCTGGTTGAGTTTAAAAAATTTACAACCAGTTCAGCCTGGTTTGTTGAACAAATGCCGAATAGAAGGAAATATATGATTTCAAGGTGTCCATAGCCTACCAGTTCAAATCCCAGCTCAGAAATAATTTTTTTTTCGTTTTTAATTATTAGTATCATTTGTAAAGGTAACAAAAAAAATTTCATTCTACTAAGCTAAGCTAAGCTTTATTTTTAAATAAACATAAAACAAGTATGATTGTGATGACTCTAAAATATATTTATTACATCAAAACATCGTCATCTGAAATCAAAAAATCCGTAAGTTACAAATTAATTCAAAATCAACTTTTTGATTGAAAATGGTGCACCTAATCAAAATACATGTTCCTGCAAAATGTTACACTCCTACGTTTTTATTAACAAAGTTCTAAAATCCCATAGTTTTAGCGCAAATCCAATTTAGCGCAAAAGCTTCTCTTGTCCAAGTTTTCAAGTTTATTGTCATACTATTTTAAAAATGTGACTTAAAGAAAGCTTCAAGTAGCAAGTCAATTTTGTATTTTTGAGCACAAATCGTCTCTTAACGAAACGTACATGGGCGTATACAGGGGAGGGCAGAAAGAGGGTCATCTGCCCCACCCTTGAAGTTAAATGACTTATCTTCTTTGTGTACTCTTTATATTTTTGGCAGAGCGCTTAATTCATTCTTTTGCTTATCGGCGTGCACTTGTAGTTCTGAATAATAATTTTATGACATTTTATGTATAACAGCTTTATTTTTGTTATTTATATAATGTTATGCGAAATTTAAGTGTTATTTATATAACCTTATGCGAGGTTAGTGAAGAATATTGTTTAATTTCCCTTCGTCTCCGTGCTTTTGTTTTTAAGAAAATAAGCAAAACAAACATGAAATTGAGTTCACTTCTTGCCAAGTGTAGAAGCTTTCGTTAAGTCCAAAAAATTACTTTCAAGCTACTCAACACTGATCCAGTCGTTTTGAATATGCATTTGGCAAAAGTGTGTGATTTTCACGCTTTAGATAGATTACAAGCGGAAATACTGCTGTTTATTGTGGTCAAAGAAACCAACCTTACATGTTGATTTGATAGATCTTTATAAAGAATCTACTAAGATAACTGCAAGTAAACGAAGACATTAAAATTAATTTACCACTACGTCTATAGAAAGGGCTTTCAGTACACTCAGGTGCATGGTGTATGCTCTGCGTGCATCGCAAACTGGTGGAGAGTAGGTATGGGTGATGCTTTTATAGACAATGTTTTGCAGATATTTTCTAAAGATCCCAGAAAGATTTTATGTGTATAAAACTAAATTAAAAGCAATTAAAATATAATTGTACGTTTTTCATTTTGATAACCTTATACCCCCCTCTCCCCTTAGGTCAAACGCTGACTTTGCCCTTGGAAACGCAACTAATATTTTAAATGCTGAACGAAAGTTAAATAATGAACAAATTCGCAACGTTAGGCAACACTGAATCTATTTATGTAGTGTTAGCTTTTTCTGCAATAATGTAAATTTTAGGTCTGGTTTTTATGATTCATTTAAAATTAACATTGAACCAACAAGAGAGAAATTGACTTATCATATTATACGTATTGTATTTTTAACTTTCCAATGCTTTTGAAAATCAGTGAAAGTTATAAGAACTTAATTTCGAATTAATAAATCATTACAGTTTATTTGATTAAAAAATATTTTTATTTCTTTTATAAAGCATATGTATTTAAAACACTCAAAAATTGTGTAATTAAATAAGTTTTTCTTATCAAGGATTTTTTATATATAAAACTCTTTCAACTCTTTAAACTCTAAACAATTAAAAATACTTATGTACATTTCTTATCTCTAACTAAACTAACTTAATATGTAAAAACATAAATAATTAAAATCATTGTCTTCCATAAATTTATAACGTTTAAAAAAAGTTTTTTCTGAACTTACTTTAAAGTAGTTATTATTTTGTGTGTGGTATTTTTCGATATGACTAATCTTTTTGTTTCAAAAATTTTAAGCGTATTTTGATAAAATTTCGGCTACTACTCAAGCAAAATATCTGTTAATCTTACATTATAACTGAACCACCATCGGATTTGGGTGTGTGCGCCTCCCACCAGTCGATAGCCTCCATCATGCTCTCATCCGACAGCACAGCCGTCGTATTATTCGAAGTTGTATCCTGTATTGATGGGTCATTGCGTTCCTTTTTGAAAGTAACGATGCTATCGTAGAAAGATCTATTGTGGTCTGGCTCAAAGTAACTGGGTAGCGCTGAGGGCGATGTGATAATAATTTCCGTTGAGCTTGAGTTGACACGATCCAAAGGTGGCGACATTGACATAGAGGTTTGTTGTAACAGTAATTGTTGTTGTTGTTGTTGTTGTTGCTGATTGCGCTGTTGTTGATTATGCTGCAAGATTGTTTGATAGATTAACGCGGCTGAAATATTTGGCGAAAGTTCTGTGGTAGTGTTTTGGTAGTCTGTTTCACTGAACTCTTGCTTGATCTTGTGTGACGGTAGAAGGCTCTGTTGTTGTTGTTGTTGCTGTTGTGCCAGTATTGGTGCTACAAACTGCTGACGTGCCGCCACGCTCAATCGTTCATTGTTGGCCATGGTAAGTACGACATCGTCGGCACACTTCTGCAATAAAAGTTCATCATTACCGACAGGTGATAGCGTCGTTGTTGTTGTTGGCAGGTCCTGGCACTGTTGTTGTAACATACTCCTCGTTGCATTGGGGGATGATGATGTTTGTGGCACGGGTGATCGTGATAATGATGATGACGATGAGGACGTTATTCGTCTTACATGATTACCATTTGTTGCCGCTTGATGGAGGGCAGGTGCTGCTGCTGTTGTTTGCATAATTAATGTTGTTGTAGCCACAGTCGCTGTTGGCGAGCCATATAGATCATCAGCTGTGGTCGTCACTGATGACGACGCAGATCGAGGACTCTGACAATTAGTGTCAATTAAGGCACTATTGAATTGTTCGTCCTCAATGTTGTTATTGGATGTTGGTGGCGACTGCGAAATGCCAGTAAAGATGTCGGCGGTCAGCAGCTGATAGGTGCTGGTGCCAGGTATGCGTATATATTGCAGGCCATTGAGGGTAGTAATATTGGGCAGTAGATCTATAACATTGTCGTTGATCATGGACTGTTCGTGAAACTGGGAGTCAGAATTATTGGAAACTTGCGCATGCGATGCGGCAAAATCTTCATCCAGTTCGTAGTTGCTCAACGAATCATCGTTATACTGTTCATCCATGCCCGGTGAGAGCGCACAAAATTCGTCCTTGATAAGCGCAAAGCTGTTGTCAGCCCTTGGATTGTGACCAATGGGAAAATCAAAGCCCAGCAAGCGCTCTAGACTGCGTATGTATTCAACTGCCATGCGGAGTGTTTCGACTTTACTGAGTTTTTTTGAAGCTGCAGTGGCGCGTCCGTTGCCTTGGGCCTCGAAAGCCTCGGCCACCTCTTCGGGTATTCGGTCACGTAGTGCAGCAAAACCGTTATTGACTTGCTTGACGCGATTGCGTTCTCGCGCATTGCGTCTAGCGACTGCCTGTGGAGCTGGTAAGCCCTTGCGCCCCGGTGTTCCTGATGTTGGAGTTGTTGGAGTAGATGCAACTGAATTGCTACCAGTTGTGGATACTTGCGTGAGTAGGTTTTGCTGGTTGACATTTTCGCAGACTTTCTTCGAGTTAGTGGTCTTTGGAGTAGAGGCTGCTTTGGTGCTGAGTTTAGGTTTTTTGGGAGTAGCTACCGCTATTGTGGGTTTCATTAAGCTGTTACTGCTGACCTTAGACTCGCTCAGTGGGCGCTTGCGCGCCACTCCAGCCTTTGTAGCTGTTATGGTGCTTATGTGGCTGCTGATGCTGCTGCTGTTCACCGCATTTACCGCGCCAATCATGCCGAAATCCTTGATTTTCTTAACTATTGCGTTGGCGTTGTTGATACTGCTGTTGACTGAGCTCCCGCTGTTATTGTTGTTGCTGATATTCAGGACATTGCCCTTACTCTCGCTCAACACATTTTGCACTGTGATCTTGTTAAACGTCCTAGGCAGACTGTTACTATTGTTGTTGTTATTGTTGGCTAGATTACTGCTACTACCGTTATTTTCGTTTGATTTCATATTTAATCCTTGTGAAAGGTTGTAGCTTAGAACGCTTAGCGTAGCCATTGATTGACTTGTTTACGAAGAATAGCTTTTTAAGCTTCAAATAGTAAAATAACACGCGTTTTCGCTCCGCTCATTAACCTTCCGCGAGCCCGACTTTTCACTGACTGTCGGATTTTCCAAAAATTCAATTTTCAATTTTTAAACTGATCGCTTTAGTGAACAAAACTATGTCCTGTTCTGCTGCACAGCTGCTTTGGTTCTGTGTGTCGCGTGCCCGATGTCTTACGTTGCAATGTCATGGGGCGTCGCTGGCAACCAACGTCCTACCAAGTCGGAAGTGACTTCGGTGAGCGCGCACAATGAAAATAACGTATTTGCTGCACTCACTCGTATGTTCGTTCCGACCCTGACGTAGAAAACAATTTTTTTATTCGAATTCCTAGCTGTATTGTTGCCGTCAAGGTGCTGTTGCGGCAGCTAGAAACGCAAGCCAACATTGATGCACGCACACATAAGCAATTTAGCTTTCTTGTACATGTTTATATCTGTCCATGTGTGTGTGCTTGTTTTCGACTTTTCATCCCTTAGGCCGCTGAATGGGTGTTGGTTGTGTCTCTCGCGTATTATTTTTCTACTAGCTATTGTTTTCTTCGTCCTTTTTCATATGTCGATCCTTCTGGTGTATACTTTTTTATTTTGTTCGTGCTGCTGTTATTTTTCTGTTAAGGCTTTTGAGGTCGTTGTGTTCTTTACACATTCGCATTCTTACTTTAATTTGGGAAAACTAACATCTGATCACACATACGATCAGAGTCTTTATATCGTGAGGTGATGTTGTATTACGCCAGCTCTAAGGGTGGTTCCAGACTACTCGATCGACCTTAGTTGTTGGTGTTTGTGTGCTGTTAAGAGCTCCCAACTTAAACCGACTTTTTAACTCGAAGCACTTAGTTTATATAAAAGGGAATGAAATTATGAACTAAGGAAGTTTGGTGTTGGTATATATGTTAAAATTAATATTTTTGCAGTACAACAAATATTAAATCTTTTATAAATATGGTAACACTTTTTAATGTTGAGACAATACTACTTTCTAGAAAGATATATTCTTTACTACCAATTTCGCACTCTCGGCCATTTAAAGTCTAATGCAAATATAGTTTAACCTCATGCCTTTTGATTTACCTTAAATTTTGGCTATTAGTTCGTATTTAAATTATAAGAACTCAAGTTGCTTTATTTTTTAAGCCATTCTTCGCGAAAGTATGAAGATGCCAATTTAGTACAAAAGCAAAAATCGTGAAAATGGGGGAATTTTCAGTAAAACTTATCTTCGTTGATTATTATCCGATTTTAAGGGGAAAATGTATTTTATTGAAACATCTGACATACATTTGATATTTTTGGTATTATTAACCAGGGCTGCCAACCTTTATTGAAAATATTTCATTTGCTGATATTTTAAAACATCCACCTTTTCTCTAAATTTCTTGTTTTCTTAAAAAATAAAAATTTCGATAGTTAAAAGATACACTCTAAAAAATAAGTGTAAGTTTACTGCTATTATAGTAGTAATAATTTGTTGAAAATTGAAGAGAAGTGCAATTTTACTACAACTTTTCAAGTAATCTTTAATTTTTCAATTCAAACGTAAATTTAAGTAAAATTAAACACATGTTGTTGAATTTTGCTCCAACAAAAAAATCAATATAAATTCATTTTTGAAGCAATCTGAAATTGTTTAAAATTTGACATTAATTTCAGTAAAATTAAACATCAGATGTTGGATTTTGCTACAATATCAGTTGTCAACATTTATAAAATTTTAAAATTCTACAATTGTTTAACTTTCAACAACAGTAACAGTCGTGCATTTATTTTTCATTCGAGTTTGCTTATAATCGCGTAAGGACGGTTGTTTTTTGTGCTGCTGTTTTTGTTTGTATTTATTACTCTAAGGTATTTTATTATTTCGGGCAGTTTAATAGGTCACTAATATGTATCAGTGCAATATATGTAAAAAAAATTCATATATTTAAAAGTGTACAACTCTCACTTATATGTGCATAAGGAAGAGAAATTTAATGACTTTTTCAATTGTTCTGTAAGCCAGTGCAAATATCTTGGATCCAGCCATACCGATATATATCGCCACGTTTTAAAAAATGATTTTAATGCTAAAAACGTAAATTGTCCTATTTCAGAGTGTTCAAAAGCATTCAGAAATAAGTCTTCCTTTCGTTCGCATTTTTTTCGTCAGCACAAGGCAAATAACCCAGCAAACATTAATACCGGTATTAACATACGTACCCCAACAATAAACAATACCAACATAACAATTCATGAACTGGACCCACCATCGTTAGTCCCCTGTGTAGAATTAGAAAATATATCTTTAAGCAAGTCAAATTCTTTTAAAAATTTAATAACTACACTTACATGCAAATATAATATTACAGAAGTTTCTTTACAATATTATTTTTTTGCCAGCCCCGAATTCATAAAAATACAAAAAAATAAGGTGGCAACCCTATCCACCATCTTGAATTTTAAAATTCTGACTTAAGATTCGAAATCAGTGACTCCCTAACACTGTTAAATGCTGTTTAAAATTCTTAAAAATACATATTATTAGGTGGCAACCCTATTACTTCAAAACTTTATAGTTTTATAAACGCAAATAAAAAATGTAAAATTTGACTCCACTTTTCATTGTAAAACAAATGTTGAATTTTAAACTGAAGCAGAAGTATTTTCTATATTGTTATAATATATGGAGTAAAATTACTCAACAATTGTTAAAATGAACTACTATGAGATTAGCATATTATGAAATTTTACCACATTTGTTGAAAATAAATAATGCAGTCATGTTTAAGTTTACTATAACATCAATAGTAAATTCAGTGCTTAATTTAAATACAATGTACAAAGTTAAACACATGTTTAATTTTAGAAGGTGCGTAAATTTACTATAGTAACAGCCGCAAAACTGTTGCTATATTATTTTTGTTATATTATTTTTTATTAACAGCCGCAAAACTGTTGCCTACAAGTATTGTAGTAAATTTAAACAAAATCTTTTTAGAGTGTATGTTTTTCGCAATTTTAATTTTTTGTAGTATACATTATACCTTATCGTTCATAACTTCCATACCGTTTGAGATATTTACCGCCTAGTGTTGTAAATCGAAAACAAAAACCTACGACAAGCAAGACACAAAAAGCAATAGAATTTCGTATAGAAAAAGTATTGCTTCCCGTGTCTTTCGCATTCGATTTACAACATTAGGCGGTGAGTCAATATGCTCAACAAAGTTGTTTCTCTAATTGAGGTTTAAAGTTTTTTCATAAAATCGAATGACCCTGGACGGAAACTTTAACCTACAATTTTAATAAACAATTTTTTTCTCTTTTAATTTTCTTCACATTATTTTGTATGTCAGTGAAAAAAATTGAATAGCTTCTTTAAGGTGGTTAAACTTTAACTAATTTTGTCGTAAAATGTATAGTAATTGACTTTAAAACAAAAAAAGTTACAACGATTTATCGAAAACGGCTTCTTATTGCGCAAGCAGACGCGGGCACAAGCAGATGCTTCAGGACCAACTAAGAATAAATTTACTAGAAGTGGTACCAAAGATAATTTCCTTAATTTAGATTCTTCAATTATTTCTGAACAACACCCTGTCTAAGAGTATCAATTTACAATACCAGGTTAAGATCACGATCTTTTTCCTATTTCGATTTGTTAAAAAATTTTCCTTCTTAGCATGAATGTTATTATTTCGTTAAAACACCACAACTCAGCATTCACAAAATGTTATACAAAATTTTTGAGCTTCTGAGTTTGCCATTCGATGGGTCTCAATTGGCTTAACAATAGTAGTTAAGAAGTGTTTTAATGAAATAATAACCATAAAGGAGATATGAACAAAATTGTTGCATTTAATGTTTAAAGTATTTTTTTTAAATATCAAAATAGAAAAAGAAATCCTGGCCTTTTCTTGCTGTTTTTAAATAGATATTTTAAGACAGGGTTTTGTTAAAAAATATTTGCAGAATCCGAATTGAGAAAATTATCTTCGATATCACTTCTGGTGCCCGAGATAAAACACCTGACATTAATTTTTATGAAAAAGTTAAAAATAGCTTTCAAGTAAATGTTTCCCCCAAACAGGAAATGCAAAAAAAAAAAAATATGCAAATTATCAATTCGCCAAATTTAAGGAAAACGTTAACACTGTAATCAAAGCAACCAAAACTTAGACAATCAGATAACAATTAAAAGTTCTGTTTTTTCTCGAGTGTACCTTAAGATTCGAATATCCATAACACAGGGCACTGTGGGTAAAAACGAAGAGTGGCATCGTGTTTGCCAAAATATTGTCAGTTAAAGTCTATATTTACTTTTGATTTGAGACATGTGTAGTTTTTCTTACAAAAATTAAAGCATTTGAGATTTTTACTGTTTTCCTCAAAAATCAACTTTGTCCTTGCGGGGGAGGAAGAGATCCTATTTTTGTTTGGAAGATCTTGATCACTCTATGCAACTTTTGAGATCTCTTAAAATGGGAAATTAAAAAAATAATTGTAATTCGATATGCACCTCAATTAGAAAAACAACTTTGTTGAGCATATGACTTAATATCACCAACGCTATGGAAGTTTTGAAAGATAAGGTATAATGTACGCACAAACAAAAATTAAAATGGCGAAAAACATATATTTCTCCATCGAAATTTGTATTTCTTTTTAAAGATACCATCTTGATTCAAGAAACGAAAATAAATTTAAAAAAGGTGTCATTAAAAGGTGGTGGTATTAAAAGTTGGAGCCCTGTTTGATAAATACCAAAAATATCAAACATTTTTAAAAAAATTTACTAAAATACCTTTTTAACGCTATCTATCTTACTTATTAAAATCAGATAATTAACACCAAAGACGTTTTATTGAAAATGATCCCATTTGCACGATTTTTGATTTTCGAAAAAATTGGCATCTCCATAACTTCGTGAAGAATGGCTTTAAAAAAACATTATGCAACTTTAGTTCTTGTAATTTGAATACGAACTAATAGCCAAAATTTAAGGCAAATCAAAAGGCATGAGTTTACTTAAAAAAAAAACTTGCATAGGCTCGGAATGGCCGACTGTAAGAAACAATTTATTATAAATCTTTATTGAATTCATTGAAAATACAACTATGTCTGCATTATTATCTTTCTTTATTACTATATAATATCTTTAAGTAAGAAGAAGTTGATCAGATTGACAGATTGACTCTTTTTATTCTATACTGTGGTGCACCAATTTGATTAAGTCGAGTGCTTATGTGCATTTTTTATTTGAGGACAAAAAAATAATTCCGGGTGTATGTTTTTTCTCAGTGAAATAAAGCGTATAGTGTAAGACGGGGCACATTTGACACTGGGGCATATTTGACTTCACCATGTTCAGTGCGAACAGGGCCTTATACCGAAAATGTAAAAATGCAGAACCAACTCTTATTAGATTTAAGGAAATGTCAGAAAGTTTGATAATTCTATCTCTACGCGGGGACACATGTTTATTAATTTTTGCGATCTTTCATGTTATTTAAAGGCCTTACGTAAGCCTTTTCTCAAACAGTAAACATATTTCCTGGCAGCGTCTAACAGAATTTTTTACTCTATTGACATGTGTTAAGTAAATAAAAACTAATTTATCATAAGTTCAACACAATTATTGCATTTAAAGAAAAAATCGGTTAGTCGTTTGGAGGCACATTTGACTTTTGCAAATGGGGTAGACTTTACTTTGTCGTTCTTAAGGAATATAGGTGAAATAAAAGAATTATGTTTTCTTTTTTCAATTATTGCTTTAGAAATGGTTCATAATTATAAGAAAAAAACCAATCGGTATGGAACTAATGAAGATGGCATGAAAAAACCTCTGCGGATATAACGTCACCTGAATGCAATTTTCTTTATGAGTTAATTTTTGTGTATTTATTTATATGAATAAGAATTCGTTGACTCTTTTTAATTAAATTCTTTAAATAAACTTTATTTTTGGGTCTTTCAGTTTGACTGAAGATCAAATATTATATATAAATGTAAAATTTCATAAAAAATATGGTATATGGCTGTTGTTTTTAGCATTCCGTACAAGAACAAACCATTTTAATCGCAGTAACTTGGAACACACAAAATCCAATGAGCAAGGAATTTACTACAGGATGACCGTGTATGCTGTATTAGTTTTTCTTAGGACATATTTCATTCATTTATTTTCAAGAGTTCACTCTTATGAAATAACTGCCAACGCTGAAAATGAAAAAGTTCTTATATTTATGGAAAAAAACCCTAAAGCTTAGGAATTTTTCACATCCAATAACTTCTAACATTGTGTGGATAAATAAGGATTTACTTCATATATTTTGTTAGGAGTTATTTTGTTAGGAGATAGTTCATAGAGCCTTCTTATTCTACCATGCCTATAACTTCCTATCAAATGATCCAAATTGAGAATTATTTTATTGCCTACTGAATCACGCATTTGTAACAAATTATTTGAAGGTTATTTTTCATACATTTTTAACCCATTAACTTAAAGAGGTGCCATTTCCGGTTCTATCTTGAGCTTCATTCCTGAAGCTACGAAACAGATATCTAAAAATATTCCAATAATGATAATATATTTTTTTTATTTTGGGTATATTAATTAGATTTCCAAGGTCAAAACTGCATTTTTTTCATTACAAAATGTATGTCGCTCATTTTACGGGTTTTAAATGCTTTAATAATACATATTTTTAAAATTTTTTAGATTGTGGATAAAAGTGGCTAAAAAATTTCATAAAAAACTATAAATCCTTATAAGAATTTAAAACAGAATGATGTTAAACAGAAAGTTTTGTTTAAGATGTTTTTAAGTATCCATTTAAGAATGCAGCTCAAAAAGAACCATAGAATAGTTTCTCCTTGGACTAATTTGGTAAAGAGAAATTCATAAGAAATTCATAACTGTCACATAATAATTTGTGTCAAATTTAGTCTATTATTAATTTCAATACATTTTACATTCAATACCTCCTAAAATCTAAAAAATTTCACTAAAATTGAAAAATATGTTAAAATTACCTCCTAAATTTTTATAATTTTTTAAAAAATGTATTTAAAAAGAAACTAACAATTAAAATTACTTAAATCAGGGACCGAAAATAACAGTTATTTTTAAAGTATTAGAAAAGAAATCCTTATGTACAAATCACTGCAATAAAAGTGATTCCTACAAAATAAAAGACATTTATTATTTATAAGAGATAATACTTACAAATAACTGTTATTTTTTATACAATTTTTTCATCAGTAAAAAGATATGAGGAAAGCCTGTTCAAAAAGTAAAAGAGCCTATTTTAACATTGTATGAAGTTGAAGAAAACTGAAAAAAGCCTAGTTTCTGTTGTGCTTACAATTCTGAGACTTTTATTTCGAAATTTTATAATTCCACCCACAACAGCTAATATATGATGTAAGATTTCAAATTTTAAAATATGTCGTTTTGCGCAGTCACTGAAGAAATAGACCTTTTTGATTAGGTTTTTAAGCATTTTATTAAATGAACACAACAATAAAATATTCATAAACAGTTTATAGAGAAATAATTAATTAAATACGTAACTGTCCTATATCGGGCTCAATACGTTCAAATTCTTCGTCGGTTTCGCATTGTGGTTGGTTGGTTTAGATGGTGATTCTACATGCAAGTAGGATCCAAGTAGCTCTAGTGAGCCGTTTTGATACCATAACCTCGTGTTTCTGTTGGTTGACTGGGCAGCGCACTGCTAGGTTATAACCATCCGGTGAGATTGATGAACGTTAGGAGATTGTTGATTTTTGTTGTTGAGAGTTCCTCTAGGTTGCTGAGGAGGGGCCTGCCAAGCGTTGTTAGTCTGGACCTGGCCAGGGCCGGGCAGGTGCACAGAAAGTGTGTTAGTGTTTCTTTAGGCCTAATGTTTCGCATTGTAGTGATTAGGATTCATTGAGGACTTTCGCTCATTGAATAATCAGTTTCTTAGCCTAAAGAGAACTTGTAATATAAAAAATTTTATGAACCCGTTTGATTAAATATTTTACAAAAACTAAAAGCTTATATGGAAATTAGTCTCTTTTGTTTAAAAATATATACAATATCTTCAAAAACAATTACCCAGTCAGACTTTACGAAACATTAACTTTGATGAATAAAATATTGGAAAAATTTACGATTTTCTTCATTTTTTATCTGTGAAGTGCTTTTTATAATATATATGAAATATATTTGAAGTGCTAAACCATAGTAAGAAAAGCTTTTTCAAAAATGTTGAATATGACCTTTTGAACAGATACTCCTCATATAATATAAAATGTTTTTTTTTTACTCAAGCCAGTGTTGAAAGGTAATTTTCTGCACTAAAGTTAGTTTTAAGTGACTTGAGACCAATCAGCTCAAATTGGTTTAAATAGAGAAAGGAAATCAACCCTGTGGTGCCACAATGGGCCTAATTGGCCTAAGTGTGTCTCAATTGAGGCAGCCATTTTAACCTAACCAAACTTACGCTAACTACATGTTCAAAAATATTGGACTAAATTATAATACATTCGGTATTGTGTTTATGACGTCAACGAAACTGTATTAAAATTGAATCGACGCCAAATATTAAAATTGAGTTTTATTCCCTCATGGGACTAAATCTTAATACTTGCTTTGCGTTAAAATCTTTTCGACAAAAATAAAAAAAAAGAAAGAAACCTGTGGGGCTCGTACCCAGTGCGTTAAGGTTATAAGTTTATTGCTATGACAACTGCTATATGAAGCCACATGCATAAAGAAATGATAAATATACATTAAAACTGAACCAAGCCAAACGCTGTTTTCTTAGATGAATTAAATATTATTGTAGGTTTTATTAAAAAATTTCTTATATTTTAAATAGTTCAAATAAAATAAGCATTACAAAAATTCATGATTCCAACGATTGAATTAAAATTTAGTCCAATATTTTCGATCATGTAATAATTAACATTAGTTTTTACTTTTTGGGAGGCTTATGTAAAAATCTGGTAGTGACCGTAGCCTACTTGTCGAGTGCGTAGCCCGCAGGGCAAAGAGCCGCGGTTCAAACCCCAGCTCAGACAGAATATTTATTTAATTGAATTAATATATCTGTTCGGCCGCCACCTCTCTGCAGACAATGGCAAAAAGAGATTAAAAAATTGCAATGTTGTACAATTTTTCAGAACATCTGCCGTTCGTAGTCGGCATAAAATGCGTAGGTTAATTTTTCGATCATTTTCAAACATTTTCAAACATCGTGTTTAAACATATAATAACACACAATTGATCAAAATAAGCTCGGTCATAGTTTTTCCAAGGGCTGAAATGGCCGGTCTATTTTTTTTATGTTAAAATCTGAAAAGGCCGGCAAGGTATGAAATTTTCTTTGATACCTTTTGCTGCCTTACTGTACACTTGCTGCTGTGCAATTGTTAAAAATAGTTCAAGGGATTTTGAAAATTCAATAAGCAACCCTTTTACAAGCCCAAATATAGACCATCAGGTGCTGACATTAGGCAAAATAAAAGAGTTTAATTGCAGGTTTTCAAACGTACACCCAGCGATAAAGTGCTGTAACACTATATTATACTAGCTACCATTTATTTAAGGGACCAAAAACATATGGCAAAAATAATTAAAACAAAACAAAAAAAACAGTTTTTATGTGAAAATATTCACATACTCGTAAAGAACGATAAGCAAAACTAATAGATAATAAAAAGGGGCGCAAAAGGCACGCATATTTATGGCAGGCCAGTTTTTTACTATTTTATTTTCGAACAAATCTAATTCAACGAAGCGTTAAAATATTTTCAAGTTTAATTTTTTTTCTTCTAAAATGGCCTAAGAGTGAGTTTTTTTTCATACACGTATGTTGTGTGATCAAGAATGATTTAGGATTTAAAAGATTTTTTTATTCTTGGTGTCCGCAAATAATTTTAATTAATAGTTTATTGTTTTGAAGTTGGGAAATTGCAGAGCTGCCATAGTTAAAGAAAATGGTTTTGGCGAATTTTGGGTGCTATGATTTATGCTCAAACAAGTGAGGGTTAATTTGTATGGTTTATTGGCGACTATTGAAAGAAACTGTTCTTTGCAAAATCAATAAATTTTAATTAATGTAGAAAAGACCTTAAATAAAATTGATAGCTTCCCAACAAATTTGACGAATTTTATAAAAGATTTCTAAAACTGGGCCTATTTTGGAAATTGCGTTGGTACCAAACTATTACTAGTTTCACACGCGCTGCTGTTAGACTTTCACTTACATAGAAATTTGGCAGGAACAAGTTCATTAACAGCACAAACTTCACGCTACAATAACTCTGTTGTAGAAGACATACACTGTCATATGGTGCAGAGTACCAGGTTATTCAGGAATTCAGTCACCACTTCTATACTAATTTGAATATTTTTGTAACGTCTTTTGCTATGTATGTGAGTCAACGTCAGACATAAATCACATGTTCAAAGGATATACAGAAGAAATAACCTTAAATGTCCTTTATTATGTATAGACAAGTTTGAACTCAACTTAGCTTTGGTCGCATATTACCGGTTATTTTTTGTTATTTTATTTGTTAACCTTACTCATTGTGTTTAATGTTATGGCAAATAATTCTGGTTCTCTGTACTCAAAGGAACCCTCCCGATCTCGTCGTTTTCAAACAAGTCCTGTAGACTGTTTGCTGATAATGCTTTTTTAACACTAACGTTGACTCGGTACGTCCTCGAGTGACTTGAAGCAATACACACAGCATGCCGTAGGGTGTTAATGGTGGAGTCTAGAAACATGCAGGGGCATAAGGATTCAATGAAGAAGAGAAAACAGGTAAGTTAAGCTTGCAGAAGAAATAAAAAAATAACTTGTTAAGTAATGCTTTCAAGCACTTATAGCACTCACTCATACTCATAGAGTACAGGGGGTTGTTTTTTCATATTCTCATATGAAAAATGTAAAATATAATTTTTATTATTTATGTATTTTTCACATGTTGCTCGAACTGAGCGACACATAGTCTAAATTTATTTCGGCGCATAAGATTTTAATTTATTTTGGGTTCACTTGCGTGTGTGTTTATCTCACAGTATATCAGACATTTTGATATGGATGGCACTTTCCATCTCCTAACTATGATGATCATATTGAAATAAGATCACTTTTCTTTGTGTGTTTTATTTGTTTTTCTTTCTCATAGTTGATTTTTTCTCGCTGGATCGTCTGATGTGGCATTAGGAAACATTTAATGGCAGGATGTGCCTGCAGGACAGTAAACATGTTAAGCAAGCGCCAATAGCATCAATTTCGGAGATGTGTTTACTTATGTTATGGAGTTTATAAATAAATATACAAATATTTCAATACAGAAAATCCAACACCGGAAGATTTTCAAAATTTGGATTCGGATTTTTAATCCCGATTATCCCAAGATTCCGGGATTTCTTTTAGCTTATGCAAATTGAATTAACCAGAAAATTCAGTAGACTTTTTTATGTATCGTATATCTCTATGAAATATTATATGAATGTAATGATTGAGGATAACGATTAATTAAAAAAAATTAATATTAACATTATGTGTTAACCTTGCGCATGTTATTGCACGAAAGAATTAAAAAATTCTCACAATTCATAGGTGCATTTCGACAAAATCGTTGAACTCCAAAGAAAAATAGTGAAAAGGCAGATGACACTAGAGCAGACTAAGTCCCTGGTTGAGTTTCAGGCTTGACCTAAAAAAAAATCCCTTTGCCTTAACGTCATATATTTCAGATAAGTTGATTCGAACAAGCTTCAAATCACACTCAAAAAATTAAACACTGTCAGGACAAAAAATTTTCAATTTTAAAAAACTGTAACAAGAAAGTATTTGTCAAAACAACTTATTCTTTGCAAAAACAAGTGCTTACGCCAACAATTTCTGAGCTTTTTTGACATTAGTAGCGTTTTCATCGCAACAATGCATGCGCATTTGTATTCCTACAAGAGTTAAAGTATTTTCGTAGTTTTTATTCTTGAAATTAAATTTAAGAACGAAACTGTTGGGCCAACAGTAAATATTTACGTCAAAAACAGAAAATCGTTAATTTATTTGAAACTTAAGGGCAGGATCTCATGAAGCTCGACCAAGAACCTAAACTTTTTTTTATGTTAGGTGTTGATGAAAGTTATCGCATACGAAAGGAGCCCATATTTTCATGATCACACTCGAAACAATCCTAAACCAAATCTTAATACGCGTTTTCTGAAAAATCATGTTTTCAAACTAGTCCCTACGATATCTCAAGAACTACTCTGTGGATTGACTTGGATTTTTTTTTTAAAGTAAATGAAGTTTATGGCATTCCAAATGTAAATAAAGATAATATTTGCCAGTTGTTTTTTTTTAGAAAACTTTAAAGAGCGAAAAATGTCCGCCATTTTTCTTATTTTTAACTATTTATTGATATTATAGGTTCCAGCTCCAATAAATATAATATAATTTATAAAATTGTTTGGTTTTTTTAGATGACAGGAACGTGCTTTGGGATGGAGACCGTTTGGATACCTTTTTTCAACGTTACGTTTGCCGGCATATTGACACTCCACATTATACTTTTATGCAACAAAAAAAAAATATTTTTCAACTCTTTAAGAATCAATAAATAACTGTCAAAAAATCAAGGTTTTCATTAACTTACTTCTACGAAAAAAAAATCAAGAAAATCAACGTGTTTTCTAGAACCTCTAAATGAGAACCTGCCCTTAACCCTAGTTCGGCCGACGATGTTTGTAACTCATTATAGGCCGACGCAGACACACCGGTGACTGTGTTATAAAATATTATTAATTCTGCATTATAGAGGGAATGTTGCGAAAAAATTGGAAAAAATTGAAGATAATTATCTGAGTTGATGAGTTTCACTGTTTGCATTTGGATTAAATGTGTTTAAAATGAATTCAGTGTTCTTAGGGCCAATTTTTCAGTGCAAGTTGATTTCAGTTTCTGGTTTAAACAAAGTTTAAAGCAAGATGCAAATTTTTCAGTAAATATTGACCAAAGTTTAAACTAATCTTATTTTAACTACGTTTGCACAAAACTGATAAAATAAGCATAAACTGCTTAAAATAATCGAAAAAATCGAATATTTTTGACGTTTAATTGTGTTACCATATCAATAAACACAAAAATGCTGGTTACGTAAGCAAGCACTGAAAAACTGATGGTGTAGTTGAACTCTACTTAACTTTAATCTAAGATTAATAAAACTCTTGTTAACTACGGCTCAAACCAGCACTGGCTCTTAGTTGGTCAAAGTTAATACTTTTAAGCGTGCAAAACATTAACGAATGCGAAGATTGAAGCGTTGCTTGATGGCGAAGGTGATGAATGTACCAGATGGCGAAATTGCATCGGATACCATGGTAGATGATGTGATACGAAGTGAATATTGCACGATAGCTATAAAGAAATAGACGCAGCCCATAATTTTGTCGAAAACTCTATGATAAGTATATTTGAGCAGCAATTGGTGTATGATGCGCCCGATGAAAAAGTGGCTCAAATGCATTTGATTTTGTCATAGTGCTTCAGGTGGACCTACTTGCAATTAACTTATGGGCCGCTTCGATGCAATAAATTTTATATTATCCAACGTTATGAAGGATATAATAGTGCGGCTCGCAAATAGAAAAGGATGGCCCAAAACTGGAACGAGAATCATTCACAGTCACCCCTAGTATGGGAAAAGACTAATAATATTGAAATGGGACCCTTTTTTTGGAATTGTTTAGGGTTGTGGTGTTCATAAATCCAGCATTCAGATCATCAATAATCGTCTTAGCCAGAACAAAACCGCATACAAATATTTTGGGACTACGATTCGTAATTCAGCTGTGCGTTCCTTGATATGTTATATTTGGGTCGGCAGCCCGGTCAGGCTCGGCTTCTAATTTAGGTGAAAAATTATTGGCAAGTTGGTGCAACCATGAAAAAATAGTTGCCGCAATATTACCATGGACAATTCCTTCACTTCATTGCAACTTACCATTGTGTTAAAGGAGATTAATCTCAGTTTTGTTAGCACGGTGCGGAAAAATTTATTTCAAGGGACTTGCAATTTGATAATTTTTTTGCAAAATTGACTTGCATGGTGAATCGAACTTTGCATTTCGCTACAATATTTTTCATATGAGTTACAAGGCTAAGTAAAACAAAACTGTTTTCTTAGAACGAAACTCGCCCAAAATTTGTCTAATTTGTAAACGGCCAGTGTGACGAAAGCACATTGAAGCTATAGTCTCAATGCAAGGAATAAAAAAAGTAAAATGTGTCTTTTTCTTAAAGAATGTAGTTGTTATATACCACAAAAGTCTTATAAAAATAATTTAAATTAAATTTAGATTAATTAAATTTATATGGTTAAATTTATATTTATACATTTTTATATAGTCACCCAGGTGACTGCATCGACCAAAATAAGAATTAAAAAGTTTCAATTTGTAACAGTAGACAAAGACAAAAATGGGAAAATTTTATTTTGTGTTTTTTTTTTACTTAAAATTCAATAGTCTAAGATGTCACGGAAGGTGGGTTAACATAACTGATTGAAAACATAGTTTTTTGTGTGAGAAAGGTGAAAAATTCACCCCGGTGACTCGTCGGTCGAACTAGGGTTAAATAGAAAACGGTTTTTTATTGTAGCCATCACGATCACTGAACTTCTACAAACCGGGGATGTACTGGAACCAAAAAATCTTTATCGGCTTCATATAATTTTAAAAAACCCTGGTCAAAACAAATATTTCTGCATCCTTAGTTTTATTATGCGACATAACTTTTGACTTTGCCCGAGGATTTTTGTATTTCAGTGCCATATTCGTTTTACAGAAATTACGAATATTAGAATGTACGAATATTTTGTTTACGAATATTATTCGAAGAAATTTTACTAATCTTTTCAGTACATATATGTTTTTTAACTTTTTGATACAACTATTAAAATTGTAATTACAAACTCAACTATTTTCCTAGTAAAATTTTGTTTTGTGTGCTTTCCTCGCACGACAACATCTTTTTAAATTAGCAGCAAAAGGATTTATTTTTTTGCAGTTCCGTTAGCTTAAGATATTTTTCTATATAGAATAGTGGTAAAATGTTACCTTAATGTAAATTAAATTTTTTTTATTTGGCGTATGGGATGAACCACTGTGCACTGACTCGAAAACGGAGGAAGATATCGCAAAAATAAGCATATTTCATCATCATAGTTTCATATCTAAAAAACAAGGTATAATATCGTATAAATAAGTATCGATCACAACTTTTAAAAATTGATATCTCGATAACGAAGCCAGATATCGGAAAATAAGCATATTCTGTGATCAAAACTGACACACAGTTTTCGAAATTATCCTCCAAAAACAGACATCACCACCATAATATGTACATTGATTTCAATAACACTGTTTCTTTTTCTGTTGTGACACATGTTGTCAATTAAGTAACACAAAAATCCAAATTCAAAGTATACCCTATTTTACTATTCTTAACGACTTTAAAACAAGTGTTGCACACATGAATATTTTTGAGCATAAATTATTCGAATGACAAGCAGAGTACTACATTCTTACGGTACAATTATACAAAATGTATGATCTAGCGCTTTATGTGCTAATAACTACAAAAACAATAGTTAATCACATGACGTTGGTGACTTCAACGTTATTCTGATCATCCAGAATGTCCTTAATGCAAAACAGAACATTTCAACCCTTTAGAAGTTGCTTAACAATTTATCGAAACTTGTTTTAAATTTTTTTTTATAAAAATATTTTTTACTCCAACAACAACTTGCTTCATCAAGGTGCTTTTTTTGTCCACTGTTGATTGTTGATTGCTTAGTGAATTCGCGTCATAAGGTTATTTATATATTTTTATGCACCATAGCAAATTTGTGTCCCTATGTAACCCCTTTTTTCGGTTCATTGTTCAATATTCAAAAGATGTATTTAGATTCGTCACCGTATGAATGCTTGAAAAAAAGGACCCCTCCTGTTACTCGTGAATAATAATAGTATATACTCAACGCAGTGGGCTGTGATTGTGTTTTGCGCAAAATAATTTATTAAGAAGTATACCCTTGTTTATATATAGCAGAATAAGTCAGATACCTTTGATATATTCGTATAAATGTATTTAAAGTCATGGAATACATAAGGTTTCAGTATTTGGGAGGAACAGCATATATATTCTTTTTGCATGTGAGTGAATATTAATATTTGTGTGAGTTTATTTAAAATGTGTGAAGTACTGATAGTATTTTCGGTGTGGTATGCCTTTTAAGCCCAGGCTTCCAAAATATCGATGCATGAGTTAAGTGAGCTAAATTTTTGTACTCCGTTGAAAGTGATTTTAATGAACAACAATGTAACCCTTTTTCGGAAAGTTTGAAAATATGAAATTGGAAATTTTTAACCCTCCCATGAGCGTATGGGTCTGGTCTGACCCAAACGGGTTTCAAACGTGTATAACTTATTTTCTCTATATTTCTGAGCCTCGCTAGTCCATGACTTCTTCAAATAGGCTAAGCCGAATATAACGGAACAGTAACCGTAAGTAGAAAATTACATTTTTAGCAACTTTAGTGAATTATGTGCATATGGGTCTGAGCAGACCCAAGATGATTATATAATTGTCTTCATATATATTCAGCTAATGCGTAGATTTCAATGTGTGAACATCGAAATTAATTGTAATTTTTGTTTTTTTTTCAAATGCTATTTTTTGTTCTATCGAATTTAATAAACTTTTAACAACTTTTTAGTAAGAACTATGGGTTCAGTGAATTTTATCTTTTGTTCACATGTTTTGTTATTGTTTTTGGAGATATTTCGCTGATATTTGTGAATATTTGACCCATTTGAATTTGGTAATGATATGGAAGGTAAAGACTACGTCCCAGATGAAGATGAAAATGTGGATGAGGAATCTAGCATTGAAGAAAAGATTATGATAGAGGTAGTTATGCATAATGATGGTGAAAGTGATGATTGTGAGGAATTATATAGAGATGCCGTAGCCGCTGTTCATTTTGAGGGCACAATTGGAAGGGCACTTTCTGGAAGGGCACAATTTCATAATATGCCAATAGTTTCACTACGTGGAACATTGCCGCATCACCAAGCCATTTTTAAATCATTATTGACCCCAGAGATCGTAAATATTATTCTGCGGGAAACTAATCGAAAAGCCCTCGAATCATTTTGTCTTTGGAGCGAAGGCCATCCCAATGCAAAGCAGAGAATTTGAATGATGACCTCCGAGAACGAAATGTATGCTTCTTTGGAATTTTGTTGTTTGCTGGTGTGTTTCGTGCCAAATCTCTGCCAGCGAAAGATTTATGTGTGAGCTACAATTTTGTTTTTATATGGCGAAGCCAAAGAAGCCAGTAGTTCTTATATCCACCTTTTATTTTTATTTATTTAAAGAAAATGCTCACAAATAAGACAGAGTCTTTAAAATTCAGTAAGAATATAGGTACGTAACAAAATAACAAGTAATAAACAACAATTCTTGAAAACGTTCGACGAATCGGTGGCCTTTGGCACTGTTTGACAACATTATTGATATCGCCGGCTTAGCCTCAATCATCACCTATGAGAACTTGAATCCAAGTAAACAGAGGGACAATCGTCGTTCATTTGTCATTGAATTGGCATGACAGCTTGTAATTCCTCATATGACGGAGCGGGACACAAGCTTTCTGGTTTGGAGGTTTGTTCACATCAAGTAGGCAATAAAGCTTTTCAACAAGCATACTTACAAGTTTTTTATACTTTTTTTTTTACTTGTAAGTATACTTTGATCTATATAATCATTATTTTCAGGCACCCGAATTCAGCTCATCGACATCTGCCGCAGCTCTACCACAAATATATGCTGACGTAGCCTCCACACGCTCATCTTGTTACCTCTGCTCTTCTTCTTCTTCTTCTTCGAAAACTCGACGTTAGACTAGTTATCATTGCAGCACATGCAATCGTTCTATATGCCCCAATGAATATTCCATGCAATTGCATAAATGTAAGCCAGAATGTTCTTCTAAATATTTCTTACCTGATAATAAATTGTCTGATAATAAATTTAGTCCGTTGCTTTTCAAACGGACTAAATCACAATTTTTTATTTTAACGCACATATAAAAACCTTGTAACACAAAATCTCACATTTAGCACACCTGAAGTCATCTGCCTATACATTTCCTGATAAGTATTAAATAAGAATGGGTCTGGCCAGACCCATTACGCTCCATTTGCCGCCTTATGCGGGAAGTGCACTTTAACTTATATAAACTAAGTTCGACATATAAATCTTGTCCGGCAAGACGTAACCAAGATTTTCCATTCGGTTTTGATTACAAAAATTAATTTATTTTTGATGAAATATTAATTCATTTTAAATTATTCTTGAATGTTGCTTTAGCAATTCTTTTTTTAAATAACAATAATTGATTATACCATAACTCCATATATAATTGATAACACCATAGATAATTGTAATTTTTTTTCGAGCTTAAGGAATCATAAAAAGTTACCAAAATAAGCCTTTTTTTTAATTATTTTTGTTATTTATACCCCACGTTTAAAAAACGTAATGGGGGTATATTAATTTTGTCAATCCGTTTTTAACGCCGATAAGGAGGCGTGGCCGGTATAGAAAAGTATATATATTCCTGAGCAGCATCACCTCCTGAGTCGATTTAGCCATGTTCGTCTGTCCGTCTGTCCGTCTGTCCGTCTGTCCGACTGTGTCCACGAGAGCAGCCATAATTTTTGAGCTATTTTTACGAGCTATAACGAAATTCAAAATATAAGCTTTTTATACAAAAATTGAGGTCAAGTTCGAATCTGAGCAAAATCGGATGAAAACCACGCCTACCTCCCATACAAAGTGACTTAACCAAAACGGGAAAATCTCTTTAAATATATTTAACAGTTTGCTTAAGACTTTATATGTACTCTAATTCGGCCGTCGGGGTATTTTAACTTCGGCCCAGTCGAAGATAATTCCTTACTAGTTTTATTTTTTTTTTATCTTGCACACAATTTTCTGTCAAATGATCTCAATTGAAAATTTTATTGTGAAAATAGAACAGAGTATAAATTATATTTAAATTGGTTTACTAGATTTTTGTTTTTTGTTAAGTGAATTTGAAATGGCCTTCTTATCAAAATAATTTGATTAAAATTATAATATATTACAAAAACTTATAATAAAACTGTCTTAAACATTTTATAAGAAATATAACTTTCCTTACCAATTTACAACCAAATTTGCTACGACTTTTAAACATTTTATAACAATTATTAAAGATGGAAAACTACTGAAAATGAAAGGGTAGCACCTTTCGAATCAATCTCTTTAGTCTGTGATTGACTTCATACAAAGTTAGTGTTGTTGCCTTATTTTATAACTTACTGGACATAAAGCTCAAAATTCAAATCTTGTAATACCATTATAGGTCACAATTAAAAACAATAAATGTAGAAATTTGTAATACTTTGATCAGTTGAAGTTTTTAAGAAAAACTATTAAGGGCGGGAAATAAAACTGTATCGATGTGTAAATTTCACCGTTCGGCATCTAAAAAATGAGAGGAGTTCCTAAGAAAAAAAAAATGCTGCTTAAAGCTTTAAGTCAATTTTGGAGTTTAAGTCAAAGCTTTTCAATTAAGTCAAAGCTTTTCAATTGGATTGATTTGGATTCTCCTGTATTATATCGCTTCTTAACCTCAAAAAATTAAATTTTTTAGTATTGTAAAAACACATTTTGTTAAAAGGCTACACAAATTTCATTTCTCAATGCATTTTTTTAAATTCGATTTTCTTGAAAGCGTATCTAGATTTTATCGACATGCCAATTAAAATTTAATATGAAAATATCAAAACATGTTAACAAAAATATCCAGACGTTTTTAAGTAATAACTAAATTAATCAAAATCTATTTTAACAACGAGTTATAAACAAAGCTCAAAACAAAAAGAATAAGTAAAAATAATAAAATTAAATAATACTAATAAAATAAAATTTCCAATAACTCACGATTTTATTTATTGATGTTTTCTTGATGAGATCGAAAAATGTGGAAATTGAACCGAATCGAAATTTAGATTCTATCGTTTGGGATCTAAAAAATTATATTAGATCTAGAAGACTAATTCTGCTTAATGTATCAAATTTAATTCATGGGGAGTATTTTCATTGTCTTTCATTATATCACTTGTTAGCAGCAAAAATCGCAATGTTTTATGTGTAATTGCACGTTTTGTTTGAACTCCTGTTCAAGTTTAATTTTTTTATTAATATTAACTTTTTGAAGGCTTGTCTAACTTTCATCGACGTACCGATGAATACTTAATTTAAGGGTTTCCAAAACGATGACAACGATAAAAGTTCACTCACAGAAACGCATTGGAATATAAATTTAAAGATAATATATTAGTAAAGATATTATAAAGATCCAAAATTTAATTTTTTAGTTTTTTGGTATTCTTTAATACTTATTTTACTAAAACCGTTGCTCAAAATCAAATTTAGCGGTTTGGATGACTCATTACCTCTAAAATGAATGAATGTTTTTGGGCCGTTTTTCAAAAACAAGAACAGTAGAAAAAAAAACATATAATGTAATTTAATATTAGGTGAAACAACTTTTAAAATTTCAGTAAAACTACTTTTTATCTCAAACTTTCAAGTGGTTATAGTTCAAATAAAAAGTTGCAAGCAAAAAATACTTTTTTACCAACAGGTACCTGCAGTAGAAACAAAACTCTGTTTCGATGAATTCGCTACTACGAGTTTACTTTAAATGGAAAAGATTATGTAGATCGTTTCGAAGAGTTTCACTTATTTTGGAGACTACTAAATGACAGAATTTTAGTAGTTCGATCGACAATATAAAAGAATCGGCAAGACTAAGCAAAATTCTGTCCAAAGAAAGCACCAGTCCATCTTTCATTCGGAAAGACGATGGTACGTGGACAGAATCTACCAATGAATCACTGGAACACTTACTCAACACACACTTCCTCGGATGCAAGAGCAACTGCAATGAGAACTTAGGTTTAGAATCACCTGAGGCAACTGCGGCGGTTACGACTGGCTCCTTAATCTCAATGGAAAGGGTTATCTGGGTCTTAAGCAGCTTCTCTCCAGGTCCCGATGGCATACTTCCAATAATGTTGCAGAAACTACAAGATGTAGTTGCACCTATCCTACTCTCTATCTTCACTAAGTGCCTCTGCCTTAACTACACTCCAAAGGGCTGGAGAAGAGTTAAGGTAATATTTATACCCAAAGCTGGGAGGAGAGGTCATGAATCAGCCAAGGATTTTAGACCAATAAGCCTCACATCATTCGCACTGAAAACCCTAGAGCGTGTACTGGATATTCATCTCAGGGACGTTCTAAAGGGTGCTAACATATCCAGCGCCCAACACGCATACCTCAAGGGCAGATCCACAGATAACGCCCTACACGAGGTTATTACCACTATTGAAAGATCAATCTACTTTAAACAATACACTCTTGCGGCCTTCTTAGACATAGAAGGGGCTTTTAACAATATTCATACTAGGGCCATTTTCGATTCTCTTACCACCCTTGGTGTACAAGCACCGGTGAGAAACTGGATAGTCTCAATGCTCAGTAACAGAATAATCCAGGCAGACCTGGGTGGCTGCCAACTCACGAGATTTGCCAGTAGGGGTACTCCGCAAGGAGGAGTGATCTCCCCCCTACTCTGGCTTATCGCCATGAATGAATTTCTTAATACACTAAAATGCAAAGTGGTGGCTTATGCGGATGACGTGGTTGTTATGGTGTCAGGACTGTTCCCCTCTACGCTCAGTAAGCTATTCGAGGTTGCTTTAGGAAAACTCAGTGTCTGGGCTGCCAGGTGCGGCCTAGGAGTTAACCCTAGCAAGACGGAACTGATGTTATTCACCACAAAAACCAAAGCGCCACAATTTGTCCTTCCAAAGCTCAACAACCAACCTCTTACACTATCCAGTAGCGCAAAATATCTAGGTGACATTCTGGATCCTAAGCTAAGCTGGAAAACTTACATCGAACAAAGGGTCAAGAAGACCTGCATTGCCTTCTACGCCTGCAAAAAACCTTAGGTAGAAAATGGGGTCTTCAACCAAAAATGTTCTTATGGTTATACACAGCGGTAGTGCGACCTATCTTGGCGTATGGTGCACTAGTAGTGTGGCCTGCACTGAATAAAGCATACAACACAACAAAACTAGCCCGGATTCAGCGATCCGCATGCATAGGTATCACAGGGAGTATCTGCTCATGCCCCACTGATGCACTTAATGTTCTGACACATTTACTTCCCATAGATTTACACATTAAGCTTACGCAACAAACAGTGCAGTCAGACTCAAAGAGTCGTACAACTGGCGAAATAGACCATATGGACACAGCAACATTCTTAATCCGCTACCTCGGGAACTGATTCCTGGAAAAACGGACTACGACAATCCCAAACTCGACTTCACGAAATCCTTTACAATCAAGTTTCCCACCAGGGTGGAATGGTGCAATGGGGGAATTAATCTAGCCTTCGATGTGTCCTTTTACACGGATGGCTCCAAGATGGAGTGCTGAGTGGGAGCGGGCATATACTCTGAGAAACTGGGAGTGGCGGACTCTTTTCGTCTACCAAACTCAGCCAGCGTCTTTCAGGCCGAGCTTTTTGCGATAAGAGAAGCTTGTCACACCCTAAGGAGAGCTTACACCAACCACCTTAACGCAGCTATTAGCCAAGCTGCCGTTAAATCTTTAGCTGCGATCAGTACCAACTCCAAACTAGTAAGGCAGTGTAAGGATGAACTGGCCCGGCTAAGTCACCAACTTAGCATTACCATAATCTGGGTTCCCGGCCATAGGAACATTTATAGTAATGAAAAGGCGGATGAACTGGCTAGGCGGGGTTCTTCCCTTGACGTTTCCAGAGCGGAACCAGTCGAAGTTCCACTGAACACAGTCAAGGGAGGAATTCGTTCTTACTACTTAACCTTAGCCGGTCGTAGATGGAGGGAACTACCAACCTGCAACACATCAAGAAAAATATGGCCCCTTTACAACATAGGCAGAACTCAACAGATGCTCTCAAAGCCCCGGAACGACATAGCCAGATTAACGGCTATTATTACGGGTCACTGGTGCATCGGAGTTCATGCCGAGAGAATTGGACTACCTTTCAACACCCACTGTCGCAGCTGCGATGACCCAAATAAAAAAGAAACACTAACACACTTTCTGTGCACCTGCCCGGCCCTGGCCAGGTCCAGACTAACAACGCTTGGCAGGCCCTTCCTCAGCAACCTAGAGGAACTCTCAACAACAAAAATCAACAATCTCCTAACGTTCATCAATCGCACCGGATGGTTATAGCCTAGCAGTGCGCTACCCAGTCAACCAACAGAAACACGAGGTTATGGTATCAAAACGGCTCACTAGAGCTACTTGGATCCTACTTGCATGTAGAATCACCATCTAAACCAACCAACCAGCTCCTGCATTTACTAAATTTTCTTGATGCAGTTTGAAAATTGGTTCTATATCTCAAGTAAAATCAACTCTTAATTCTTTAAAATTATGAAGTCTTAATTCATACCTAGATATAAATAATGCTCATCCTATTGAAATACAGTTTTGATGTGAGATTTTTTTAAATTTTGAATTGAAAATATTTAAAATTCTGAGAAAATATTTACAGACACTTGAAAAATTTCATTTTTAAATATTTTTAAAAATCTTATAAATTTTTAATATTTGAATTGATATATATAATGCTTTTGGACTCTACGGAGGTTTACTCACCGAAATTTGTTCTCCCTTAGGTACGGGTCTGTAACTTGTTGCGATTTATTTTCCCAGAGATAAAAGTGATAAGTGCTTTGATATACCCCATGATCATAATTTTCTTTAGACTTTTTCGACAAAGGGTGGTGGTTGTCAAATCTCCTGGGAATTGATAAAAGCAAGTGACTAACTTTATATTTCAAACAGATTATAATAAAAGTCTAACTTCAGACCAGATTTAACCAATCTACACTGTGACGAATCTGCCGATCATGAGATTCTAACTGTGTCTAAGCTACTTTTTGTATTTTTTCGTTTCAAATCTTTTTTGGAAAATGTGTAGATTCTTCATTATAAAATATTTCCACACCATATGCAATAGTTGCGATGAAGTCACACACTCATTGCACACATTAAATCAATCAAGCGCACACTAAAGTGTTCCTAGCTAATGCTGGTAGCAACAGCAGAACAAGGATCACACTTGCTGGATAAAATTAGCTCTGTAATTTGAGAACATAACTGAGTGTAATACCCTTGAAGAAGAAAATTATGAGTTTCTTCAAAAATTTAGTTTATGAAACGCTGTATGAATACGATGAATGCATGCTTGGAAGTGACTACTTGTCGTCGCTTCAAGTGGAATTCACTTCATTTCGAATTTTCGTCCTGCTAAAAATATTTACCTAGGCATGTGCACAATTGTGAGGTTATAAATTTTGACATTTTGATGTTGGTTGACGCAGCTACTTCCGTTAACACACAAGTGGATGCATGCGTTGATTGAGATTTATTTTTCGTCCTTAAGGCGAGTGAGTGAGGTACACACTTAATAGTGAATTGTAATATGGTATGAATTTTAAGGGCTTAATGTCAAAACGATTTCGTGCAAACCAATTAACAAAGAGCTTACACTGATCATCTAATTTCTCATGACTTCTGTAGTTCCTAGTTTAATTTAAACTGGGCTTATTTGCTATTGCTTCATACGTTTCGTAAGATCTTCAAAGAAATCAAATCTAATTGATGAACATTCAATTATAAAATTAAATATAAAATAAAAATAAAAAAATAATAAAACCTCTAAGAAATATTCATGTTTTCTCCTTGTCGTGTTTTCATACCTATCAAAACAAATTTTAGCTTTATCCTTCTTTTGAATTTATGATTACTCCAAAAAAAGTAACTCCATTATTCTAATATTTGAACAGCTGCATTTCCCTCGATCATGCTTGTAATGCGCACTTTATTCACCCCCATAGCATAAAAATGTATTCTTTGATTTTACTGTCAACAAAAGCCAGAAAAAGTTTACGCCTGAATTGCATTTATTATGGTTTCAATAATTATGCTGATGTTTTGTAACCACTGCATAATTTTCCACCCTCATTAGCGCTATCTTTTGTGCACCATGCATGCATTTAAGGTACTCAACACCCCGATTTTATTAAACTGCGATCATGATCGATCACTCCTCGATCATCCGCAGTTTTTGTCATGCAGAACAACTTAACCTCAATTAAGTTATTGAATACATCATGTTGATTTTGAGTGAGTTTTGTGTGAAATCATAATGTGTATAGCATTATGATATGAAAAACTTAGGTCTAGCTCTACTCTTGTTATTGTATATATTTTTACTGACGAAATAAAAGGCTGTGGTATCCCTTGTAGATTTTTTTTTTTTAATTAGTCTCACAGTCCTTTTGAATTTTTTACTTTACCTACTTTTGTATATTGAAGTTATTATTTGTTCGGAAAAAGTATCAATTCCAAACCTAACAATTTTCTTTACATTAACTTTATATTGATGGGAAATTAACAAAAATATGCCGAAGATAATCGCAAAGTAAAATTATTTAAATGACTGTCTTGCTGATGACTCGTCAGCATTACAAAATCTTAAAAGAACACGTTCCAGGAACTTCTAATGCAATAGAGCCCAAACTGATTTTCTGTTGTATAGTGTGTGACATCTTGATGACATTACAGAATGTCCAAAGCTATATCTTCAATTTCAGGTTTAAAATAGTTTGTTTTCATTACATCATAGTGTTGCTGATTGACTGTATGCTTGATTTCATCATTATTCTTGGAAAGGTATGGGCCTATAAGATTTCTGGATCAAATTTCGCACTCGACAGTCGCTTTCAGAATATGTGTTGACCTCCCCTGAGGCATCTCTTCTGAGGCAAATATGCCATCACAAATTTTTTAATACCTCGATTATAGTTATTGCCGTTTACAACAACTTTTGTTAACCCATCTCTAATAGTAGGTGCACTGTCCATTAAAATAGTATCCAACTTGGATTTCCGCGAAACCAGCATTAAAGTTTTCGGTATAATTCAAGACTACCGACAACTTTTTTGTTGAATTATACGGATTTCAACCTCCTAAATCTAAATCTGGAAAAATTTCAGGCCGCTCGCAATTGGTTTAGAAGTTATAGGCCTCCAAAGTTGCAAAAATGGTCTATAAATCTTGCTGTTTTTTTAGTGTTCCGCATTATGGGTATCAAAAGAAAGTTAATGCGAGTACCTATTCAACGAGGTATCAAACATGAAAATCCATTCATAACTTTAAAAGATACACCCATCCATTCAGAACCAAGCACTCTGAACCTATGAGTACAAAAATATATAGTAAATGTTTTAAGTGTGCATTTAGCTCTCAGTGTGAACATAGTCTTTCAGACAACATTTCTCTTAACCTAGACTAGCCAAAGCAAAAATTGGCAAGGAAATTTCGCTTTGGAAAGCTTACTTGCTGTGTCAATTTTCTAACTTTATTGAGACATAATTTGTGAACCAGATTTATGACGGTTTTGAATTTTTTTGCCACTTATACTATTTTTCGAAGATAAACATTTATTTTTTTTTCAATTTAAAGACAGGCGTTTTTTAATAAAAGCAACCTATCTTAAAGTGACAAAAATAACTTTTATTAGATTAGAGAAATATATCTCAAAGTTAAATCTTAAGATAGTCTCAGTCATCATATACGTAAAATTCGCCAATTTCTTGGAATTTTCTCCCGAAGTAATAGTCTTCTATTACATCTTTTAGGTTCTGTTAGTCCGAGAGCTGATAGATATTTTGGAGTACGTGTTTGAGGCACTATGAAAACTTGTATAATACTTCTTTAATGATATTTAAATTCAAAAACCCAGACTAGGGTGAGGGGTAGTTGGGCTAGACCCACAATTTTATTTTTTAAGACAAATTTTTTTCGCAAAAAATGTTTTTGAGGCATTTTGAAATTTTTCTACTTTTAAATTTAATATTTCAAAAGTGAAAAAATGAAACTAGTCAGACAATTAGTCAGGTCTAAAACCCTGCCTAAAATTATATTTAAAAAATCTAATTCGAAGCATTTTTGGAATTAATACTTGGATCTCTTTACTAAGAAAAAAAGAAAAATCAAAGCATTCTAATATTCAGAAAAGATTTTATTTAGATAAAGCAAATTCTTCTCAATTCTAGGAAAGTAAATTTCTCAAATCGAGCAAATTATTCTCGTTTTTAGCGAAATGTCAATCAAGCATATTCTGCTCTTAATAAAAAATTCAGTTGCTTATATCAAGCAAAACATTCTATTACAAAGAAAATTCTATACTTGAATCAAACAAATTGTTCTCAATTCCCAATTTGAATTGAATTAAATTTATGGAAAATTAATTTCTTAAATCAAGAAAATTATTATAGTTTTAAGCAAATTGTTTACTTGAATCAAGCAAATTTTTCTCACTTCAAGTATATATCAGACTTATCTAGAAAAAATATTCTTGACTTTAGGGCAATAGTGTCATGAATCAACATATTTTTCTTAATATCATGAGTTTTAAATTTGCTCAATTCTAGAAAAAGAATTGCTCAATTCTTTCCATCTTCGTTGGAAAGACCAAGTAGAGGACAACCTGACGAAGCTTGAAATTTTCAACTGGCGCCAGCAAGCGAAAGACAGAAATGGCTGGCGCAAATTCTTAGATGAGGCCAAGACCGACATACGGTTGTAGCGCCAACTAAGTAAAGTAGTAAGTAAGTAATTCTAGAAAAATAACGCTTGCTTGTAAACTGATAGCGTATTTGTTAGATTCAAGCATAGACTACTTGATTTCTACTCTTCGTGCAAATACATTAATGCTGGTTTTAGAACTGGACACAGTTGTTCTACTGAAGTTAAAACCATTGATGATCATATAATTTCTTATGATCAGACCATTCTGACCCTTATTGGCCTTGTTAACTTCTTTAAGCTTTCAATTCTGTTAATCATGATCTATTTTGTCAAAAACTCAAAAGCTACTTTTTGTTTCTTCTACTGTAAATAAGTATCCAACTACCTGGAAGGGAGAATGCAACGAGTTAAAGAGGGAAATGCTTACTCATTATAGCCGATACACATTGACTGCAACAGTCGTCCACCGACAAAACGAAAGCTTGCCGTCAGAGAGAAATGTCGCAATGCAAATGCGACTGTTTATTCAGTGCTATCTCTCTCGACCTACTGGACTCTTAAAAGACTTGACCTACAGACTGAACTTTGACTTGAACTTGTTGACTAAAGCACTGCCCATATCAAGAAATAACTCGTACTTAATTGATATCCCTCTCTTCTTTATTGGAGTGCAGCAAATTGCGTTCGAGAACAAAGCGAAAAACTTGGGATTCATAATTAATTCAAAACTGACTTATTCGGACCATATTAACGATACGATAGGTAGAACATACGGTACACTACGTTACTTACGCACTTCTTTGGACTACATCAATCTTGAAACTCGTCGCAGACTAGTTACACAATTAATCATGCCGCATATTACATTTTTTGATATAGTTTATTGTCAGTTTAATTCATTAACTTTTAGTAGCATTCATTAGTGCAGCTAAGTTGTAGCGACAAGTAACCTTATTAATATGCTGAAAATGACTACTTTCTATTTTACTTCTCCTACTACTTTCGCCATCTAGCGAAAAGAAGCTGTATTTAAAAGCAAACACAAAATGTACTTTGGAATATTGTTTTTTGTATTATTTAAGTAAAAAAATTTGTAAGTCTCTAATAAATGTCAACGCTAGTTAAATTTGTATTGAAAATTCATTAACACTTCACGTTTTACGACCAAATTTTTGAACCCTTGAAGAACACACTGTAATTTTATATCCTTCGAAAGGTAATGGGAACGTAAAAAAAATGAAAATATTGAAAAAAGAGTACGAATAAAACGTATATTTAACTTTGGAATTTGGCACTTCTTCAAACAAAATAGCAAAATCTAAGAAGAAAAAATTTATATATTCGTGTGAGAAATACACAAGCAGGTTTCAGTAGCTGCTTCGCAATCGTTTCGTTTGTTGTTGTGCTACTTTTTTTGTTTTTGTTGTATTTATATAATATATATGTAAAATGCACGTATATAAGTTCACATTTAGCGATTTTTTGACCCCCTAGTGAGATATAGTGAGATTTGGCTCATCCCCCTCTCCCCCTTTAATCTTTCGTGAGATTGTTCAAAATGTGTGTTTTCAGTGTACATATGTTAATCTGTGCTTCATTGTATTGGATTTATTAATATAAATATTAAATATAAATATAAATATTATTGTGTAAAATTTAGTCATATTTTAGTAGAGAAACACGTTTTACTCAATTTACCCACTTATCTCATAATTCTACACTATTTCTTGCGAATAAAAAATTACGTCATCTTTGTGAGAACCGCCCTCTCCACTGCGTGAGAGTGAGTGAGATTCGGCTTAACCCCCCGCCTCTTTAAAAACCTCACGTAATTAATGGACGGACCCTTAGATGCTTTCGTTTTTGTCGTTTGTTATTGGTTTTGCTTGTTTTCAGCAAGTTTAATACAAAAGAGAATACAGATGCATGTAGCTACATAGCCAGTATGTATTTCTATTACGCAGGATTGCGCATGCGTTGCATTTTTTAAACTCTATTTATTTTTGAAATACCATAATAAATTCGAATTACTTATATTATGCATTTTATCTTTTCCATATTAAAAATAAATCTTGTTAACTAAAATTTGAATTAAAAATTTCTTTTAAAATATACACATATGTATATGCTCTTTACTACAGGAAAAATAAATTAATCAAATTTTTCCGATATTTATTTTTATTTATTAAACATAACTTTGAATTACATTTAGTTTTAACCAACATAAAAAATTAACAAGAAAAACAAATTCATCACTAAAAATACCAAACGAAAACCTTTTATAAAACAAAACAAATTTTTACATGAATTTAATTGTGAGCTTTTTAGATCAAGTTTGAAGAAGGCAACAACCAAAGCAAATTTGTTTTTGAATAATTTTTATTTAAAAGATGAAATGCTTTAAAATAGGTTTGAAAAATATAAATGAAAAAAAAAACCAGAATTATTCTCTATTACTGCATAAAAAGGAATTCTACGTCTTTACTTACGATACTATCGATACTGTCTTTTTTTAAAAATTTTTTATGAAAAACATGCATTGCTATTAAAGGTATTGTGTTAAATTTTAAAACGTGATGATTTTTCCAGTGTATATATATCGATTTTGACCAATGTTTTGTACCCCATATTTGTAGGCACTGCTTGAATCAGAAAAATCGACCTGTAATGTTTATCGAATCCCTTAATTTTTGCAAAGCAATGATATATTCATCAATAAATCGTTTCCTGGTGATTGGCGTAACGTTGCCGGTTTCAGTCGCTTCAAGCGAATGCTCGTTTTCGAAGACGCAAAACATACATGAGAAGTAAAACTGGAGAAAAGAGGCTCAATGGGTAAGCTCTTTTTAATTGTCACAGAGATATGGAAGTGACTACGGAAAATTTTTTGAATTTAAATTTTAAATAAAAGAAAACTAGATATTATGATACAAAAATTATTTGGTATAAAAAAATTGGACGCACAAAAAAAAAATGAAAAACCCCTTGAATTTTTTTCTAATTACGAGCCTGGTTTATACCAATGCTACTTTTAAGGTTAATTTTTTAATTTAATTTATTTATTTTAATAATGTTAATCTCTATGTAGCATTAAAAAATACTTGTTCTTAGTGTACACCAAGAAACTTAATAAATAATAATAATAAAAAATGGTTATAAGCAAACCCGTGAATATATACATATACATACATAATGGGTGTATTTCTTTTTTCATTCCGGATAAAGAACAGAACTAATAGAACAGAATGAATAAAGAAACAAAATTAGAAAATAAAGAACATATTTGTTTTGTTATAAGCACAAATATATTTTTGAGTATAATTAAAGAAAAAAAAAATACACCAAATCACAATTAAAATTACAACAAAAATTTAACCATTTTCATTTAGCGCGATTTTACTTCAAACAATCGAATATATCCTCACACACAAAACATATTCTTTTTATTCTACTGCAGCTGATGGTATGAAAAGAAAGCGTTCGGAATATTCCCTAAGAATATAGAAATACAAAAAGTATATTCCGGATAATCAACATTGAATAAATAAACAAAAACAGTCAATCCGAACGTCTGGAATGAATAAAGAAATACAGCCGATAAGTAACAAATTTTTGGAGAAAATATTAATTTTATTGCATACTTTTTGCTTAGTAAACTAAAAGTTATTGTTATATTATTTGTATTCTTCTAAATTTAGGAACTTGTCTTAAAATCAAACAAAAATTTTCTAGTAAATGAACTGATTTTCTAAATGATTTTTCTGTTTTGATTTGAAATCACCCGACTACTTTCTACATGCTTGGCGCGTGCCTAACGTGTGCTCATGCGCGAAATTGCCAGAACCAACGAAAAACGCGTCGATGCATTTCCACAAAACAACAAGGAAAAATAAAACTACAATAATTTCTGCATCCCGCTCTAACAACAATGTACAATAAAAGCTTTGTATTTGACTTTGTCGCACAACTTATATTCACATGTAGAAAGGGGATGAGAGAATACAACCCTCAAACACATCAATCAGGAAAATGACGATCGAGTAGGAAAAAGAATAACTCCAATATAAAATTGAAAAACAACGTTCCAAAAATCGGACTCATCATTAATAAAGGTCCTAAAATCGAATGGGATAATTCAACATGAAACTGGTTTGGTCTGAGCAACAATTGTTGGCTGTTACACCCCTGCGGCACTAATGGTGTAACGTCCACATCATGAAAAAAGGAAACACAACAACCACACCTATAAAAAATTCCACAAATCAATTTAATTCTCTGCACAATCAAGATAGCTACAAAAAATAAGTAAAATTTTCAGAACAAAAACAATATTCCACCAAAATGCAACAACTACTAGTGCGATCGACAACAACAATGCGTGGCAAGCAAGTATCCTGTAAGCATGCCACCGCGGCCGACAGAGCGCTGAGCTGGGGTACCGAAATTTCTAGTCTAGCGAAAAACATCTGCTCCTGGTGCAATCAACCCCCGTTTGTTCTTAGTTTTACTGTTGCTACTACCGCTCGAAAACGCTGAGTGATGTCCTTTGGGCTCTGCCACCAACTGATGAATGACATTAATTCCAATGCATTAAAAATTTGCTCGGCACACGCACATGCACTCTCTTTCAAATATAGATGAAAGGACATGGATTCAGGCATTGAACAAAAATTATCAAAGAAGAGGATCAAAATTCGTCCATGCTCCGTTATTTAATATGTTTATGCAAGTTTGTGGATGTATGTGTGTGTGTGTGTGTTTTCTGCTTTGTCTAAAATATTTGCTAGCGGGAAGCGAACGAACTGTTTGCCTTACGGATTTAATCAAAACTGATCCTTGAAATGATGCAAAAAAAAAAATGTTTAAAAAGGGGTGGTAGGTAGCTCCTGCAATTGACTGTGCACAGTGGCAAAAGTAAAGGCTTTGTAGAGTGAAATCGAAAAGATGTTAAAACTATTCTTTTTAGAAAATAACTCAACGTGAATATTAACGTTACCAACTTTCAACACTTATTTGTAAATTTTGACTTCATAACTATTTCCTTTTTTTTCTCTGAAAGCACTATTTATTACATGAATGATATAAATTTTGTTCCAATTTAGAACTATAAATTCTATAAAAATTCATGTGAGCAATATATAAATCCGTGCGACAGCACTTTTCACACACACGAAGTACACCATACGTACGTGAAACTAGAGGGTAGTATTACATTGGGTAGTAAAGGGTAGTAAAACTGAGCTCTAATTTTTTCTCCAGAACGTCAGTATTTCTTTAAAAATAACTTTTAAGTTGCAAGATACGTATTTGATCTCAGTTTAAATACAAAACTTGTTTGTAGCAAATTAAAACAAAATTTAACTAAAACATTAACTTTTTAAAAAGGAGTGACAATACTTCCATATAAAATATTATAAAAAACTTGTCAAGAATCCAATGCAAAATCGTGTGCTCGTAAGACTTTATTCATGGTTAGAGATAATTTTTGAAGTGAAACTTCTAAGGCAGCGATTTGGTATTGAGGATAACATTTTTCGAGTCTCGTCGCAAAAGATTTCGTCATTAAAAATATTTCGAGTCTCGTCACGTTAATGTGTACACGAGCAATGATGTTTTATATTTTTGTGTTTCTTGTATGAGACAAATTGAGTTAAGGTGTGCTCAGAAGAAATATTAAGGGGAAAAAATTAATAAGATCAGCTCTAGGGGACAAAGATTTTTTTAATATGAACTATATTAGATATTTTCTATTTATTGTTTTTTGTATGGGGACCCACAGAAGGGAGGCAGATAGAGTGCAGGTGTGTTCAGTAGAAATATTGAGAGAAAAAATTAAACGACTAGCTCGTGCACATGACCTCCCTAGGGGTTATAATCTTTGATATGAACGTTTTCATCTGAATTTTGGTTTTGTAATTTTTTGTACAAAATAGCTAAGGGCAATGCCATAGCTACCCGTAGTGTTGTTTTTTATAATTTTGAATTTTTAGATTTTTGGAGAGTTTTTCGTAAAAAAACCCAAACTGGAAACTTACAAAATAGTATACTTCTAGTAAAAATTTCATAACGGGCAAGTTATTCAACGTAATTACACAATTTTTTTTTTGTATTTGTATTAAGTGTCCCGAGAAACAATTTCATATTTTGTGTCTAAGACATATATATATTCCTGATGCTCAGTTTATCGCAATGAAAAAAGTAATAATTTTTTCAGTTAAAATTTAATAAAAACGTCCTGATACTGAGCTTATTGCAAAGAAAAAAATAATAATTTTTTAGTTGAAAAGGCACAACTATAAAAAAAACCATGCGTTGAATAAAATAATTCAAGAAAACAAGCCCAAGTGCAGGCACAAGTGCTAAATTTTATTTTTCCCACTATCATGGATGAAAATAAGGGAACCACATAAATACTTACGCCTGCATGGTCTTTCTTGGCAATGACTTACTATTTCTATTAAAATATTTTGTTTACATTTAATAAAGCAGTTTTTGTCCTTCCCCTGAAAATATGAAAATTTTGAGTTGTGGCCCTCTTGTTGTTAGAGTGTTGTATGTATATTCCAATATGGAAAAATATCGTTATATCCTCAGTGCTTAGAAAGTTTAAAAAAGCTATCTTTTATAACAAAGAACTGCACAAGCCTACTTGAATTCTTTTTCAAGTACTTGCTTAAAATACAAGTTCAAGTTTGCTTGAGCTTGATAATATTCAATTAACTATAACTTGAACTTGAGTATAAATAAGCCCATGACAGCTTGCGACTTGCAAGTATGCTAGCTAATGCTTGGTTTTCACTATGCCATTTTTATGACGACACAAAAGGTTATCACCTGAAATATCACCTTTATAAAACTCTAGAACATTTTCAGCATAGCTCCATTAAAGAATTTAAATGTTTTTAATTTTTCAAGATTGACAAAGTTAGAAAAAACATGTTGATATTTTCAATTTGATTTTCAACATCTGACCACTGAAAATAACATAGCGAAAACCAAGCATTACAAGCGAACGGCACGAAGTCCCGAGTAAAGGAAAACTTGATGCCTTCTGCAAAAAGCATGAAAAACTTGAAATTGAAGGCAACCATCGAAATTAAAGCAAGTATCCAAAAGCTTCAATTAGCTTGTGTTGGAAAAACTTAAGCGTATTAGGACTTTTAAGGGGTCTGTAGACTCCGTGGTTAGCAGTTTTAGGAGGTAGCTGATTTCGGAATTGATGTCAAAATTTAATATTCAAAATGGCGGAGAGAGTTGCACCTAGATTTTTTGTATTATTGCGAATTCTTGTAATTTTGAAATTCTGACAACGGAATTGATTTCGAATCTAATGTCACAGTGCTAAAATTTGAGATGGAGGTTAGGGTTGCCACCAAAGTTCTTACCACTGTATTGCCACCTAGTAAAGGTGGTAAAAGTATTTTCAAGAGTTTTAAACATTATTTGACAGTGTTAGGGGGTAATTGATTTTAAATCTGAAGTCAGAATTTTAAAATTAAAAATGGTAATAGGGTTGCCACCTATTTTTATTTTTACGAATTCAGTGCGGGCACGAACAATAGGTGGAAATGGGTCGCTGAATCCGAATCCGTTGTCAGCATTTTAAAATGCTGTAATTTTTGTATAATAGGGCTGCCACCTAATAATATGTATTTTTAAGAGTTTGAAACACCATTTAACAGTGTTAGGGCGTCGCTTTTGTAACTGCAGTCAGAATTTTGTAATTCAAAATGGTTAACAGGGTTGAATCCTATTTTTTATATTTACGAATTCGGTGCTGGCGCCAAACTAGGTAAAAGCATGGATATGACTTGTATTTGTTTGGTATTTTTGCAAGCTGGCTAAAGCTTGCTTTTTTAAGTTTGGATATATACTTAAATTCAAGTACTTGAAAAGACTTGAACTTCAAGTAGGCTTGTGCAGTTCTCTGGTTTATAACAAAATGATAACACAGCTCAACAAAAAAATCTGTAAGTATTGCCCTAGGTATCTCAGTAGATTAAATTTGGACTAGTGCACCGCAGCATTATGCTAAATAATGATTTGTTTTTGTACTAAAACTTTGTATTTTAATTTCATATTAAAGTTGAGATCAAACCACTAATTTTTAAGCCATCGTTAGTGATCGATCAAGCGATTGTTTTGACCCGAGAGCATTTGATGGAAATTGCTTAGTTTTGCATTTTTGTGTCATTTTGTCACATTTTACAGGACAAAACAGTAATGGAAAAACTCCAAGATCGAGGAAATAAAAGTTAATTTGTCTTATTGAAAATGTTTAAGCCTTACATGCTATCACAATACTGAGACACAGGGCAAACCATCTAAGGGTTTCACAAGATTTAGTAACGTATGACAAAATCCTTTGAGCTATAAACTCTTTCTCTGGATATAAATCTTCGGGACCAGACGGTATAACCCTTGCCATGTTGCAAACGTCCGAAGCACGAGTCGTCCCATGGCTTGAGAATATATTTAAAGGATGTTAAATTTTTAATTTTTTTGCTTAAACATTTAAAAAATGTTGCTTTCATTACGTACTGAAACATATCAAACAATGAGCAAAATCTAAGAAGGTCGGGTCAAAAACTCGGTAATCTGGTGTGGAATGCCCCATACATAATAATTTTTTTAAAGGGGTGGTGGTCTCAAAAAAGTTCATGCCCCGGGCTCTGAAAGACCCTGATTGCCTAAGTAAAATTGATTACTGATTTGGAAAGTTCATTATATTAGATTCTTTCTCGTACTTTTCGAGATAATGTCAAATGTAATTTTTAGTCGAATTACTTCCAATAAATTGCAACTATCTTCTGAACTTTTTATCTGATAAGGAAAAACCGTATACACTAAAGGATTCTAAATTTCCTATAATTCTTCTTTATGTTTCTAGCTCTACCTCATACTCATATTATACTAAATATTTCAATCAAATTCTTAGTTTTTGTGCAAATGTCTATGGAACCATTATTTTTTTTTAATATAATTTTTTCAACATTCAGGACTTCAGAAAATATAATTATTAGATTGAAATAGACTGTGTGAGCGGATTGAGGAAATTTAAATTCTTTTATTTTTATTTAATGCATTTTTTTCAGATTAGATAGTTACAAGATATATGCAATTTAATATAAAGTGGAATTATGTTTCAGGTCAATTAAAGTTATTTAAGAATCGGAAAACTGATAGATACACTCAGGAAAAAGTTTCTCGGAATATGAGAAAAATAGGCATCATAGTTAGAGAAAAATGGTATTGACTTTGCTCCAGAGCAAGCGCATACGCAGAAGGGTGTTAAAACCCCCCAAAATGGAACGATTTTTGACGAGCACCGAAAGCAACTCTCAGCATCTCAGGTCATGACAAAGATCTTTTGATGACATTGCACATTGGAAAAAATAAAAATACTCAATTTAAAATATTTATTTCTGAAAAGATCCAAAATACGTAAATTGTTGTTTTTAAATGCATTTTTTTCACGCTAGGTGGCATAAAAAAGTAGTCCTTTCCAGCCGGTGTCAAGATATATTAGAACCAATTTATCGGAAAAATCAAAGTGCATATTATTTGGTCCAATAGGAAAAAATTCAACACGAAATTGGAAAAAACGCTGTAATTTTAAACCTTTTTGATTCCCGTAGCGGGGAAAAATAGCACACTTTCATTTTACATCGAAAGTAAGAAACATGAAAATAATAAAATTTAAAAAAAAATTATAGCACCTGTTTCTGGCATGGTATTAAACTTTAAAATTAAGAATGATGAAATTTACTGCAATGTTTTCAAAAGTGTTAGATATTTCCCATAAAGTAAACAAAACAATTTTGCCAATGATATCCTATTTGCGAAAATTGCATTAAAATTTACTGAGCTACCTTGTCTGAAAATAGACCCTATTTTGGCATTCGGATGGCCATGGATGGTCCGCGAGAAATCTTAAAATCTCAAACTCCGGAATGGTTTTCTAAACAATAAACCAATTTAAGAACAAAATTTGAGCCAAATCGCAGATGGTCAGAACTTTTCAATGAGAAATGGGCGACTTTTTGAAAATAAGTTGTTCCTACTTTGATAAAATTTGATATAACAAGTTGTGGATAAAAAAATTACTTGACAATTTTTTTAAAATTTTGTATGAAAAGCATTTTGTTGAATTTTTAAACGTTATAATTTTTTAAGTGTATACAATATTGATTTTGACCAATATTTTGTACCCCATATTTTTAGGCACTGCTTGAATCCTACAAATTGACCTGTAACGTTTATGGAATGCCTTAATTTTTGCGATGCAATGATACATCCATCAATAGGTCGGAGATTTTTGCAACGTTGCCGGTTTCAGTCGTTTCACGCAAACGCACAATATAGCGTATAGAACAAATTAGCTGGACAAAATTGATTCTCTCGTTTGATGCAAATAACGGAATATTTTTACAACAAATAATCTCAAAGTTGGGAGATCAACAATTCTTTTTTTTATATCAGTAAATTGACAGTTATAGGCAGTGGAAGTGAGAGAAGTCATTTTGTTGAAAATATAATTGCTGCTCAGTTGAAATTGACTGCTGGTGAAAATAAGCGAATTTTTTATTTGTGCATAATTTAAAGACATTTTTATAAAGGACTAGAAATGGGTTAGCTGACCACGGAAGAAATTGTAAATGCACAAGCTCGAAAGAAAATAAAACTAGACATGATATTATGGTTATTTTATATAAAAAAATGGAAAAAGTCTAAATAAAAAAAATTAAAAACCACGACCCCCCCGAATTTTTTTTTTGGGTACGCACCAGCTCTAAAGAATGCTTTTCTCTAAATGTGATATCAAAAATTCCCTAAAAATGGTAGAAAGCTTCCATGAAAAAGATAAATCTATTCTCATCAATATACACACTTTCTCTAAACAGAAAAATATTTCTTTATAACAGGTTCAACCGAATTGTTTATTGTGTCAATTTTTCCCGAAAACAAAGAAATATTTATTTAATTTTAATAAATCTGTTTTAAGTTGCGTTTATAGTTTCTCACAAAAAAAAACACTTTCTTTAGATGAAGAACATTTTATTTGAAATAGAGATAGTTGCTATTATCGAAAATAGAGAAACTTTTTACAACAAAAAGATAGGCGATTTTTTTCTGAGTGTTTTACTCTAATCTTAAAACTCTTAAATCTCAACTAAAAATGCTTTACAATTTACCAAATTTTTCTAAAAACCATGCCATTGCAATTGCAAACAATTTTTCCCGAGAACAAAGAAATATTTATTTAATTTTAATAAATCTTTTTTAAGTTGCGTTTATAGTTTCTCACAAAAAAAAAACACTCTAGTTGAAGAAATAGAGAAAATTGCTATTATCGAAAATAGAGAAACTTTTTACCACAAAAAGATAAGCGATTTTTTCTGAGTGTTTTACTCTAATCTTAAAACTCTTAAATCTCTACTCAAAATGCTTCACAATTAACCAAATTTTTCTCAAAACCATGCCATTGCAATTGCAAACTGTTCCACTGTAATGTAATCACCATAAATCTGCGAAATATAAAAAAGGTTTCACTTTATGTTAAAAACTCAGCGATAAGAATTTTAAGGGTGCATCCCAAGCGCATTTGCAATACTTAAAAAAAATAATTAATCACCTAAACAGGACACTGCTTCAAAATAATAATAATAAAAAAAATAATGGAATAATTATTATTCCAAGTGTGCGCACGCGCAGAATGTCCTTGATCGCGGATTTGTGTGCATCAGAAAAAAAACAACAAAAGAAACATGCTTTTTATTATGCAAATTATTGCAGACAGAAAAACTGACTGTCGCACTGACAAAAGGACGAATATAACAAATATGCGATATAATTTACTATGGCAAAAAAATTCCAGCTTTTGAATTATCAAAGTTATGTTAATAGCGTTGCGCAGACGCAGCCGGATTTTGCAATTTTTTTAAGAGCATCAAAAGGACAAAAGAATTGTTGTTTTGGCATGTTTTCGTATATAGCGGTAAAAGTACATGAAGCTCATCAAATTTGTGTTCAACGAGTTATAGAAAAGGTTTTACTATTAAAAAATAAAAGAATAAAAAAATAAATAAAAATAATTAACCAACATGTCCAACATGACCTTGCTTGGTGTGTTGCAGGATTAAATTTCGCTCTTGCTTGCGTCCTGTAATGATCGTGAGCCAATCGTTTTACATGAAGTTTTCTTTTTTCTTACAAGCTCACGTTTTAATGATGCGTTAATATCCTGCAGGTGATGGCAGGACTGGTTGCATTCTTGAGCATTCAATTAAAATGTTCCCCCCATCTTGTTGAAATGCATTAATAACTTTGTTTTTTTTTTGTTGCTGTTGCCGTTGCTCTCTGTTGCTAGGATGTTGCTCTGCCGCATTGTAACTGTCTGGTAATGTTGCTACTACCTCCCCTTGTGAGTGTCATAAATTTCGAAATTGTTTTCATTCTCTTAATTAACGGCGGAATCCTTTTGACTGCCTGTTATTGTTATTGATGTTTCTTTTGTTGTTGTTGCTGTGCACTTTACCGCGTTGCATATGCCGTCATTTAAATGACTTTGGTATCGCCTGTTGATGTGCAGAAGCGTGCTTTTAATTAACTAGGTCAAAAGGATTTAAACTAGATGGCTAGAGCAATCGTTGAACTGAATACTCAACTATGAGTGTGTGTGTGTGTGTGTCTATGAGTGACTATGAGTGTATGCAAGATTTGATTTAAATGCATCGTTTTATTACTTTAATGTTTATAACTTGATTATGTTGCAGCCTGTTGTAAGGTGTTTAGTGGCTGCATTTTCTTGGCACGTGATTTCTTTTTTTTCTGATGTATTTAAAGGACATTCCAGAGTGCATTATTTATGAGCAGTTGCAGAGTATGGGCGGCAAGCTTATCTATGCATTAAAACAGCTTGTGTGATATAAAGACAACATTTAATGGTTTCTAGAAATTCCATTACATCGTTGATGTCAGTTTTATTATTTTGGCTACCACTTAACGATTAGTTGTTTTATTCGAATGACCATTTTTATGTATAAAATATGCATCTGTATAATATAATTAAAACCATTTCGTATTTTTCTTTCTTTTGGATTAAGACACACCTTAACTGTTTTTAAAAATGTATTACAAAGTTGAATAAAGGAGAACTTTCTTTAATTATTTCTAATCAAAGGAACTTTATAACACATAATTTACGACAAAAAGTTGTAGTTGAAGGTGGTAGGAAAAGTTTGTGGAGAGGAAGAATTAGTAACTGAGTTCAAGAAATAACATTTGCTTCATATTTCATATCACATGTTTCTACAGCTTCTGTCACATTAAGAACATTCTGTGGTATCACAACGGACCAATAATTTGGTCAAAGTGGGCCGGCATAAATACCTGCCGCCACCTTAACCTAACCTATCCTACAAAGTTGAATAAAAAATTTACATATTAAAATTTTCTTGTTGATATTCCCTATCTTAGCATTGAATAGCTGAAATTAAATTAAATTTATTTTTTAAAATACACACACCATTACGAACTTATAGTATAGTAAAAAATAATTTTATCTCTTAAATGAACACCTGAAAGCATATATAATTTCTACTCTGCAAGATCTATCTAAACGGATACAATCGTCAATATATAGAAGAAGTAACTAAAATAAGGTTTGAATTAAAAGCAATAGTATGTATCATTGCTTCAATTTTTAGTTTATGTTCTTATATCTACATAAAGTCTTGGATTCTTATATTCAATGCAAAAACAAAATCAACTCTTGTAACTTAACCAGCCCAATCTAATGCCAGCTTAATCGGAGTTAGTTGCTACCAAACGTGTGCAGATGTCACTCTAAACAAGGTTTGCGTCCAAACTGTTGCAACTGTTTGCCACCAAACGATATCTGCTGTGGCAGCACCAGTGGTTGTTTTCTTCTAAGAATTTTAACAACTCTCCCGAAACAGAGAAATCGAAAGTATAGTAAAATTGAAGGTGAGAAAGAAAAAACTGAAATCATATTCGAGTACATGAAAAAACTTAATACTAAAATGAAATAAAAAATGTAAGTAAAACTAGTCATTTGAGAAAGCTTTAGAGGCATTTTTTTATAATAATATTTAAAATCAAATCTTAATCTGAAATAATTTTACTCTGGACTCTTATTTGCCGCCCGAAATATCGTTTTCCTTTGATAGTCCTGTGATAATATTTTCTCAGGTATTATGTTTTTTTTTTACTTTTCAATGTGCACATTTGATGTTGTAAGACTTCATCAGTTTGCGGAATCTTAATCCTGAAAGAGATTTCTTTCTCAGCGCTGAGCATTGCAAAGGGGTTGAAATATTTCTTTTAGAATTTATTTTGCGGAATTACCGCAACAACTCAAGATCATTGTGACGTGAAGCAAGACACTTGATTTGTTGTTTTAATTGCGAATTATATATGGCCCCTTTTCATTTTCCCCTTTGCTAAAATGTTCAGTGCCAGTTTTAGGAATTTTTTTTTTGTAATCGTTCACTTCGTGCTGCCTACACTTGATGGCATCGCCTTATAGGTAAGGGTCTTTCTTTGGGAAAGGATTACTTTTTAATTGGAGTTCTATGGGAACAAATAAATATACGCTCCATTTATTTTTGCCCGATTTAAAGGAGTTCTTTATTTTGGAAATTTTTTTTGATTGCAATCGATTGATTGCAATCGAGTGTGGTTTTAAAAGGATTCCAATGGAAATGTACTGTTTGCTTGATATTAAGAATATACAAAAATGTTGGAAATCATAATCTAGAGTAGTACATACCTCAGCGATTATTTTCTTTACGGTTTAATACATGAGTGGATAACTCTTGTCCTATTTTAATGTAGTATTTTTTTAATTAGTTTTTTTTATAGTTTACACCTGCAAATATTTTGTAGACATCAAAGTATGCTGACGCCAATTTCGTTACCTAATCTATGACCTCACTTTAGGCAGCTGCGAAGTGAGCTCTTTAATTTTTAGCTTGCCGCCACTGTTGCTTGTTGCTATTAAGTAATTCCTGCGGTTGATAAATGTTCCGAGAAATTGCTCAAGGACCTTACCACTTGGCATCGAGTGACACTTGTTTTCATAGCAATGGCATATTTAAAGATGCTGTTGTCGTTCTAGTTGAACAATATGCAAAAGGATAACAATTTGCTTATCTCATTACAAATGTCCCACTGTGTGTTGTCTAATATTTTTGTTTCCTTCTTTCATGATTCTTGCAATTATGTTTTAATTGCATTTCTTGCACTTCGGCATGAGGCCATGTTGCACATTCATGTTTACGATAAGCAAGTATTGGAAACTACTTGGAATTTTGTTCGTTTTGAACAAAGTTGGTTTTTCAAATTATTGCTTTTGCGATAAGATTATGTTAGAAAATGAAGCAATTTATGGCAAACAACTGTTTTCGGTAGTTAAATGACATACTTTGAAGGGATCAGTAAAGGTTGCCGACTACTAAATTGTAGAAGAATTTAATTTATTACAGTTCGGAAAGCGTTTGGACACATAATTTAAAAATCATCATATGTGACAATAAAACTTGAAGTTTAGATACAAAATTAGTTCAAGGGAGTTATTTCGGTAATGCAGTAATGCCGGATTGATCAGTGGGTTGCTAATACTACTTAATTACTTCATCAATATTTATATTTGTTGAGGGAAAGGGTATAAATGAGTTGACCAGTTGCAAGCCCTGACATTCTCATTAAATTTTATTTTGACGTATTGGTGTCTCTGGTTTCTACTCGACTCTAGTTATAAGAATATTAATAGATTGAGATGTGAAACTTTACCGATGGTAAATAAAATTTGTTTTCCATCAGTTGGAAAAGCAGACATATTTGATTCAGCCGCAAAATCTGCGAACTATGGTCAACTCTATAGGTCAAATACCACAGCACGAGTTTGGATAAAAAACAAGTCATTGTTTTTATTTTGTCTCAATACATTTCCGTCTATAGATTTACAAAACTTGTCATATTGACATATAAGAGAGTAAACCATGTCATATTTTATTTTTGAAGAACTACATAATATCTGACTTTTTAAAAGCCTCACACCAAAAAATTTTTGAAAGCCGAAAAAGTAAATTATATAACATTTAAAAAAAAAACAAACAAAAAACTCGAAGAAATTATGCTCTAAATCTGTACAAAAACTTTTTTATTTTAAACGAAACCAGTTAAAAAACTATTGTCAGGGCTTGCATATGGGCGACTTGAATACTTATGTATTAATAGTTTCTTTCATTGCTCCCAGGAAAAATATAATTGCCTGATATTCCTATACCTGCGACTCGGAAAAAAGTGTATTATAAAAACTATTTTATTATGTAATTTGAATTTTTAAAATTTGCTATTTTTAATACTTATAATATGAAAAATTATTTAAATTGATATATGAATTTAACAAATCGACTAATGCATGTAACAAAAATAAATCGGCTCACTGAATTTCTAACTTTAGTTATGTATATATCATAACCTTTCCCGAAAACGTTTTTTGGAATGTGTGTGGATGAATTTAAATTCATCAGAAATTGAAACTAATAGAAATAATTTAACCCTTAACAGCTTTTAAATTTATTTTTAAAAATAAGGTCAAGATTACTTTCTTTTAAAATTGTCAAATTTTGGCATATATTTGATATTACTTATTCCAAAAGTATGTAAAAATTGTAGACAAAGTAATTTGTCTTTAATTGTTTTTTAAATTAAGAGGCGTTTCGTCCGAGTCATTTTTTTACTGCATGTTTATGTAAAACTAAACGAACGCCCTAAAAAAAGAAATTTTTTCAAGGAACATTTTTAAAGAATATTTAGGCCTCTACAACGAATTTTACAAGCTTTTTTATAAAGTTTTTTAAGAAATTGTAAAAAAGACTCATAAAAAAGAACGCTAGAGGATCTATATATGAAAGGACAACTAAAATAATTACAAAAATCAAAATAGTACTTCAAAATTTGTATGTGATTTTACAATATATGTATACAACATAATGAGGAAAGCTTTTTCAATATCATATGTTTTTCCAGTTTCAAAAATAAATTAAAACTTGTAAGGAATTGTCTTCGGCTGGACCGAATTAAAATACCCCCATGGCCGTTTTTAAGTTTATTCGAAGTCTTGCATGTTATATTATATTGGTAACGTCACCCTGCAGAAAATTGGACCCAGGAATTGGAAATAGTAAAAGGCAATAGAGCCCAAATACTTTAATTTTCCCTATATTTGAAAAAGTTTTATAATGAACATTTCCAAACTGGTGCTGTTTGCTAAAATCTTTATGTAGATTTTTAGGTAGTTTCAAAGTTTAGACGCATTTTGTCGTTGTGCGTGCAATACCTTTTCCAAGACTGGCCACTTGGATACCCCCACTGGCCAGGAGTATAGGTCTTCTACTATACTATCCGTAGTATACTACTATCACCGTAGGCGGATACGCGGTATTGCACACGAAACGACGATTTACTTCTTTTTTCTTGCATGTATTACGAAAATAAGTTTTCGAAAATTTATATTATTTTATGTAGATAATTTTTTATATATAATGCAAAATTTACCTTTGTTGAATTTCTTAAATTGATTTTCATCAAACAGTTTAAAAATGAAAAAAATTAAATGAAGATCATGATTTAATTATTATAAGGTTATTCGTATTTTTTGACATATGCTTAAATTTTTTGTCAGAAATATTTTGACAATCTACCAACAGTGTTTTGTGATGTTGGAAAAAAAAGGTATGTTTTAGGTATGTTTTAAGTAGTTTTTCAATTATTTCTTGCCAAGTTAGTAAGAAAAAAAAAACTATGTAGGTATTGCGCCAAGTGTATGATTGAAATTTAGAAGTGCCTTTTGCAAATTTGAAATAAAAAGTTGTTGTTGTCATTGTGCAAGTCTTGATAAGAAAATTTAATAAATTGAACGAGTAATTTTGAAAAAAGTGAGTATCGACAATAAGAAAATTAAAACAGATACTGTATATAATAATTATTTTGAGACTTTTAAACCAAAAAAAGCATTGTATATACTTATAATATATATATATAATTATAAAAATTTTTATTTTTATTTGTTACTTAAAAAAATAAAAAGCATAAACAGTTATAATGATTTATTGCTCAAAATTTAAAAAGTCAAAAGATAATAATTATTATTTGCTTTTCATTATAACATACATACTTGGTACGGTTTCTGAACTAAAAAGAAATACTATATAGTGTTGTATCATAATTCCAATTAAAACTTTTTAACAGAAAGTATGCCTGTAACTTGTGTTATTTGTCGCAAAACATGGATTGGCGAAAATATAAGAAAACATACTATTCCATTAGAACTGAAAATCCGGCAGCGATGGGAAAAATATGCGGAATGCAGTTAAATACTTTTCAAGATAGAACTCTATTTATGTATCAAAAGTTAATTTTTTTTTTTAAATTTGATTCCAGCTTAATATATCAAAACATGAAAAATTTTTATAAAAAATCGCGTGATTTTTATAAAAATTTTTGCCTGCGGCCCTTATTCTTTAATCTCAACATTATATATGAGTATCATTACATTTTTTAGAAAAAATAGTAATAGAATAGTAATAAAAATATTAACTTTTAAAACACTTCTTATTTTCTAAATCACAATGCTATTTACACACTAATCTTAAATAATGTAAAACTTAGGTTTTACATCAATTTGGGACCATTTCAAGGACAAAAATATCATGTCACAAAAACTTCTTCAAACGTAATATTTTCTAAGTCCAAAAAGAGCTATATCTTCAAGAGATATGCATGGATTTCAAGTTTTATACCTTGTTGAATGAAATATTGCATTACTTTATTTTGATACCCATAAAGATTAGTTTTGTTGGAATATAAAAAATGACATGTTGCTAAGGCCATTTTTTCTAACTTTTGACCCCTATAAGTTCTAAATGCCTTGTAAGTGGCCCTTAAATATTCACTTTTAGCTTTTTTAGCTCTAAATACACATTTAAAAAAATTAATATTAAAAGATAATTTTTGCTAAAGGTAAAATGTTCCTAAAATAAAAAATATAGTTTCTATTTAAATATTTTTGTTTCTTATAAATTAATTAAAAGAATTTTCATTCAAGTTAATGATGCACAAAGAAAACGGAGTATTAAAAGTACTAGAGAAAAATTTATTGTAGTCAATTTAGTACCAAATAGTATGTGTGAATTTTCTTCTCTAATGGCTTTGCTCTCATGCTTTTATTCTGCTCTCATTTTCAAATAAGCATACCAATTTGAGAAAACGTCGCAAATACGAATAACCTTTAAATAATTATATCATGGTTCAGATTTAATTTATTTTTCTAAGTAAAAATTTTGTCAAAAAAAATTTAAAATCAAAGTGAACTGTTTTACGCTGAATGTATTTTGTATTACTACATAGCAAGTACAAATTGCTCTAGGAACTAGTTGGTTTTTCCAATTGACTCTAAAAAAACTGCTGGGCACTTTTATAGGCCAAGGTTTTTATCCAAATATTTCACATTTGTTTATTATAGCTTATTAATCAATACTTTTTATTTATTAAAGCTTTTGTGCAAAATAGCAAGTTTAAACATTATTTTTTTAATTTATAAAGGTTTAGCTCTTATGATGACGTAACTTTTGTATAGGAGGTTAGCAGAATTTTTAGTTTTTTTAACAAAATACCAATAATCGAGTACATAGTTAATATTAAAAATAATTTGCAAAATCTGAGGTTCTTTAACGTCTTAGGAATACGTGTACAAAATTTTAGAAAAAATATCAAATAGCAAAAAGTTATAACATAAATTATATTCTATAATTTCTTGCACAAGTGCTCAGGCTAAATGGTCTTTGTTTCTTATGTAAATGAAAAATTTATTTCATATTTCTCCTCCGACGTTTTTCTGGTTCTTTTCCAGCTTCTTCAGGGAATTTTATTTAAATTTTACATTAAAACTGATGTTACTGTTGATTTTTTACAAAAATTAACTTATAACAATTACACATTAAACAATTAGAACTTCACTATTTTTGTCAATTAATCACAAGAAACAATTTTTGTCAAGTAATCTTAAACTCATATTACACTGCTTTAGAATTTTAAATTGCCACAGAGAATGCTGGATTTATATTCTTTATTTATGTCATAAAATAAAAATGTATTTTATGTACGAAACAATTTTATATAAATTATATTCGTATGTCGCGTGATATTCAAGACCCTTTAAATCTTTAATCGCGTTTTTCGAATCGGCTTCTAAGATATCTGGTGTTATACTTGATCGATTTCGATGAATCTTGATTCTTTATGATTCTTATAGACTCTGTTAAGCACTAGACCTATAAAAAGTCAAAAAACTTTTCTATGTTATTTGTATGGCTGAAAGTTTCGGCAAGAAAAGGGGTTCTTTGTACATTTTTTTTCAACGCATGCCATTTTTTTTATTTTATTTTTTTTTATTTGCGTAGGTTGAGTGCTCAACTACAATCCTTAACTCAAGAATTCACTTTGATTTTTTACTTTCAGACGCTTTGTAAATGCTGGAGACGAGACGCCAATTGCAACAACTTTTTAAACACGCTAACTTCAACGCCCTGTAGGAAATTAACAACAACGATACAGACAAAAAACGTTTTTCTTATTTCCTCATGAATAATTCTTCATTATGTAAAAAATTAATAATACTAGGTAAAAAAAAAATAATAAAAAAGGCGTTTTTTTATAGCTACACACTGTAATAGTACCTTAAGAACACTGTACCGTTCTCATAAGATCACTTTGTATGGAAAGTAGCCGTAGTTTCCACGCGGTTTTTACAAGTTTCGTACTCAATGTGAATGCAACGGTGCGATATTTTGAGTCATAAGATAAATTTTATAAGGAATTTAATGAGATATTCCGTTTTGGTAAAGTCATTTAATTTGGAATATTTTCGAACTTGATCTCAATTTTTTAATGTTATCTGTTATCGTGATCTCAGACGGGGTCATGGCTAAATCGACTCAGGAGGTGATGCTGATTAATAATCTATATTCTTTTCCATTCCTGCCACGCCTCCTTATCGGCGTTACAAACTGAGTGACAAATTTAATATACCCCTTCAGCATTTTTATGTGCCCCACGTACATATATATTTATAAATTGAATACGAAATATATTTTGATTGCATAAGGTTCCGTACTAATTTTTGGGATATTAATTTGTGCTTGAGGTATTTTTTTTTAATTTAATTAGAGTGTTTAAAGTTGTGATATTTTTTTTAAATATCAAAAATATGTAAAAACTTTATTTTTTTCCTCTCACGTCACCCTGTCAACTTGAATAGCTAAATAATTTACTGAAAGCAATCACGTCATTCACATTAGCCTCATCAATAAATATATGTTGAAGGGAATGGAGATTTTTCAGGATGTTGTAAAATTTATTGCTTCTGTCTGTTGAATTGAGTTTTTTGCTTTCTATTCATAGGAAATTGCGCTAAAACCTAGTGTTGAGAATTCAGACTCAAACAGACAAGCAGAAGCTGATCCTCTGTGGGGCAAAGAGAATAGAAACTATATTGCATAAACACACGTTTGTGTGTTTTGTGCTAAAACAATATTTGCACAAACCACAAGAAGGACATGCAACAATCTCCATTATAAATGAGCACACACAACGCAGAAAAGTAAAGTACAAAGAAAGGTTTTTCTCAGTATTGCTAGAAGGCTCTTTGTATGATCTTGATCAATGTCTTTTTTTTTGCTAGTGGACACTTTATGGCGCTGATAAATTTAGGTTTTTACAATTTTTGAGAAAAGAAAAATATTTTTCAATTTTAATATAGTAAGGATCTTGTTGGCTTTTGAGATATAAATCGAATTTTTGTATAGTATATTTTTAAGCAGATTAATGGGCATTAATGAAAATGTCCTTTGTCACAGATGTAATATATGCTTTGTGAAAATTTGAAAGGATTGTTTTTGTTAAGCAAAAATACTGCATAGATATTTACCTGAGTTTTTTACGGATCTGGCTATATAGAGTCGGAAAGGATTAATTCTATGTTTAAAAATGGGTTGGCGTTGAATGTATGTTAGCAAAACACATTTTTTTATGTTGTAAGCGTTTTACTTGGTGTATGTTTTTTGTAATGCCAATATATGACTTCTTTTATAAGAATAAAATAGGACATAGTTAACGGTTACATGTATCTGTGAATATGTAACAAACTTTTCCTAATTTTACACAATCTTATTCAAAGTTACTCACTTTTACTCTTTTTTTAAAAGGATTTGTTCTAATTTTTAGACACAAGTTTAATTTAAAACTCCTTTCCATTTATAATTCCCTTAATTCGTTTAGTTTCAAAAGTGTCCAAAACATCGTAATTAGTTTCAAACTGGCCAAGCCCAATAATTTATTTAAAATATATCAATTTATAGCTTAAGATTTGACTAAAATTTGTCTTGCAAATGTATAATCCTAACAATTGTCACTGTTTTTTTAAAAAATTATAATGCACCTGTTCCCGTGATAGTTATCGCAAAACAATAAAAAATGGAATGCAATTCTTGTTGAAAAAATTTAAAAATGCGTCATGTGGAACTTTGTGTAGTCTGAACAAAATGACCCAATTCTTCCCTTCAAACACAATTCAATGCATTCTAGTGCTCAACACTTTCTTTGCCACTGTAGAGAGTGTCAAAGGTCAGGCGAAAGTTTAATGGAATCTGCATATTTAAATAGCTACCTAGACTGACTGACACAGAAAACTAACTCTGACATTGAAAGTGTTTCTGGGTTAACGAACCGCAAACGAGTGCAGACATTTAGTACAAATCCCAACTCATGCAATGGAACACGTAAACTGCTCTATGGTGCTTATTTTAATTCTGTTGCAGCAAGGAACTCACGTGTCAACTTTAGCACTACACGTTGAACACCTGAGAGATCAACCTGCAAATGATTATTTGCAGGAATTACAGTACCTATTCTCCGAGATATTGAGAAGCGTGCACGTGAAACGTTGTTTGGTGGTCATAACTGATGAACTACATCACAGCATGTATGACCAAAGTTTAATTCAACATGCTAGAAGGTTGCGTCCACAGTTTTATCTGAAGGTAAGTGACGCTGAAGACCTGCTGGCGCCTCATTACCAGACAGTACGTACGTTGTCAGCAATACGTAGGTCTAATTGTGATTTGCACCTGGTGACCTTGCTCAATGGAGTTCAGGTTAAACGTTTTCTACGCTTCGGCAACACGCATCGCTTGCTTAACACGCATCAGAAGTTCATATTTCTACATGATAAACGGATATTTGAATTGGATATGTTGAATGTGTGGAGCAGCATGGTGTCAAGCGTGTTTGTAAGATGGATGCCCGAAAAAAGGTACAAACTCAGTCGAAACTATTGCAAACCCAATTAAAGATGAAGATTTTTAGGTTTTCCATCTACACGGTACCCTATCCCAACATTCTGAGTGGCCTTGTGACCACGCAATATATCACTGATTGGCAGCAAGGCAGACGTGTAAGCAGTGTTCAGATATTTCCGGACAAGAACTCGAATTTGAAAGGTACGCAAATGTTGGCAGTTTAAAAAATTATATTACATGATCTCTTTTGCTCAGGTATTCCTTTCCCCGTGGCTGTTATGGAACACGTGCCAATGGTCTTGATGGGCCGGAATAACTTAACTTTTGAGGGTCTGGAAGTGGAAATTGTTCGTGTTTTAGGCGAAACTCTCAACTTCGACCCAATATTTTATACCACCAGTGATACGGAAAGCGAACGCTGGGGTCGTGAGTTACCTAATGGCAGTTACACCGGCCTCATTGGGCAAATGGTGAGTTTTACAGGCATCCTTTTGCAATCTAGGCTGACAGAAACATATCATTACAGACGAATCGATTGGCTCGCATGGCAATTGGAGACCTTCACTTGAATAAGCTGTATTCTTCAGTCATGGATCTGAGTACACCTCACAGTTTAGAGTGTTTGACCTTTCTGACACCCGAATCGTCTCAGGATAACTCGTGGAAGACTCTTATACAACCCTTCAGGTAGATTTGGATCTTTAATCGGCAAATAACAACTCCTTTTATTCTCTCCCCTGAACACTATTAGCAGCGGAATGTGGCTCGGTGTCATGCTCTCGCTCTTCCTCGTTGGTACTCTATTTTACGTAATGTCCTGGATTCACGCTTTAGCACTTCATCGCCATCCTCTCACTGCTTGTAAGTTTTTTGTGCTCTTTCGACGCAAGGCATCATCAACTGTTCTTGATCGACGCCTATTTCGTGATGTCAAATTTCGGGCCGCCCTGAATCATATGTTGGTGAAGCCAAAGCAGGAGGATTTGTTCGATAACTTTGCCAATTGTGTCCTGCTCACGTATAGCATGTTGATGTATGTGGCTCTGCCACGCATGCCACGGAACTGGCCTCTGCGCGTGCTTACTGGTTGGTACTGGATGTACTGCATTTTGTTGACGGTCGCGTACCGTGCTAGTTTCACAGCAATCCTAGCAAATCCAGTAGCAAGAATAACGATAGATACTTTGGAGGAGCTGGCAAGGAGCCGTATTATAGCCACTGTCTGGGGCAATGAAAATAGAAAGTTTTTCTCGGAAGCCTTTGACGAAACTGCTCAGGAAATTGGAGCCAAATTAGAGTTGGTGGATGATATTTACGGTGTGGTAAGCACACCCAAGTCCAAAACACATCCAAAGTATAAGTTGATAACTCAACAATTAAAAATGTTAAGTGAAATTATTTATGTGAAGATTTTGTTTTGCAAGGGATACAGAAAAGTAAAACTGAGAACAGGGATTTAAAGATAAGAGGTAAAAGTACAAATTTCTGTACCCAATTTCGGTTTTCAATTTTATTTTAATAACGAAAAGTATACTTAAAAAGTAGTCCTAAGAAACTTGATAGCTTGAGTTACCAACTTATACGTTGGCTTTTGTATCGATGTATTTTTTAACTACATCTCACTCTAGACCGATCGCATAGCCAAGGGGACCCATGCGTATTACGACAATGAGTACCATTTGCGTTATTTGCGTCTTTTGGGCAGCAAACGTCGTGAGGATGATGAGGTACTGCATGTTATGCGCGATTGTGTGGTACGCATGCCAATTGCTTTGGGTCTGGAAAAAAATTCGCCATTGAAGCCACATATCGACAAATATCTGCAGCGCTTAAGTGAAGCCGGTAAAAATTCGTCTGAACTTTATTATGAAATAATGTTTTTTACTAAAGGGGATAAAAAACAAAAATCATTAATGTACTTTTATCATTTTCCCAGGTCTCATATCGAAATGGTTAAAAGATGCCATCAAAGATCTGCCAGCTGAGGAACAAGTATTACAGGAAGCTTTGATGGATTTGCGCAAATTTTGGAGTTCTTTCGTTGCCTTGGGTGTTGGTTACTTTTTGAGTGTGTGCGCAATTTTAGCTGAAAAACTTCATTTCAAGTACATCGTTCAGAAACATCCACTCTATGACAAATACAACACACGCCTTTATTACAATTCAAAACGACGTTCTGCTCTTGATTTAATTAAAAATTAAGATGTTCAAATACATAAACCCAAAGTGCAGTTTTCTTGAAATTTTATTTTAAAACTGTTATATCATATTCTTTGTTGGGTGTATTATATGGGAGCAGCAGGTGTGGTGTATATTAGGGCATATTGGATTAACATAATCAAGATCTCAAAAAAAAAAAAAAAATTTGGAAAAGAAAGGAGGTCTTTCTTGTCTGCAATGACTAAGTTGTTTTTTGAGGAAAACAGTAAAAAATGAACGATCTCAAAATGCTTAGATTTTTGTAAGAAAAACTATATAGACTTTATGTAACAATATTTTACCAAACACGATGCAATTCTCGATTCTTACCCACAGTGTCCTGTGAGAAGGATATCTGAATCTAAAGGTACACTTGAGATAGCACATAATTTTTAATTGTTATCTGATTGTCTAAATTTTTGTGGTCCTGGATAAAGTGTTAACGTTTAACTTAAATTTGGCGAGATAACACTTTTTTCAATAACGATTTGTACGAAGAAATATTCAAAAAGAGAATGAAAATGTCTAATTTTTAAAAAGGTTTTTTATATTTGCATTATAATTAAGTAGCACTAAATAAGGTAAAAACAATGACAAAAATCGACCTTAAGAACTAAAAGATATAAGCATGTGTTGGCGTTGCATTACAAAAAACGGAAGTTATTTTTAACTTGGATAACAAAATTTCCAAAACTCTCAATTGGGCAAGACTTTTTGCTTACAACTTTTTTTCAAAGGGCTTTACATAACAAAAGTTTATTTTCCAAGTGATCAAATTTAAAAATCTTCTTTGGTTTTTTTTATATTAGGCTTTTTGATCTGGCGTTACATTACTGGCGTAACGTTACTTAAATTTCCATTGTAGTTGAATTGAGTAATTAGGTTATTAGGTAGTTAAGTTATTATGTAATTCAGTTATTAAAAAAAGAACTTGTTTCCCTTTCCATTTTTTAGTCATCTTTAGCCAATGTCTTCTATTTTTACTAAAACAAAAAAGTTTACGAAACATTTTCTAAAAATTACGAAAATGAAAAATTCCATTTGTGAAACAGTGCAGACGATTTGATCAACATGGTTAATGAATTTATGTTGAGATTGCTTAAACTAATAAACTAAAAATGTTGATCTTAGATTATATCATAAAATAATAAGTTTTTAATATGTTTTAATTTTTTGGTCACGGTAGACTTTTCTGTGGAAGTGCCCGCATATTCATTTTCTTGTTTTTGAGATATGTACACTTGAAAGCCATTGTTTAACTTTTTCAAAAAATTTAATATAAATTTTTGTGTCGGGCATCAGAAGTGGTACCGAAGATAGTTTTCTCAGTTGCATTCTTCAAATATTTCTGAACGAATCACTGCAGAGTGATGCGATTGGTACAAAGTTAGACGGAAAATGTTATTTTGCGGATTCTTTTGGTAGATTTCGATGTTTAAGGTATAGGAAAAAAAAGTAGTTCAGAAATTTTGGACAAGCGCTACCCTCCAGGAAATGTGAGCATTCCCGGATGTTACCAGGAAACATTCCAAGGAATGTAGGAAGCATTCCCCTTTGTTGCACACTCCATTGCTTTTTTTACATAGCATGTCATTTGAGGGAAAAATTCCTCCCCGCTGTCTTAAAAAGTCATGTGGAAACATTCCTCTCCGCTGTCTGAAAAAGTGAATTGGAAGCAGTCCTCTCCCCTGTTTTGAAAATTAAAGTGGAAACATTCCTTTCCCTTTTTACAAAAATGCCCTGCCAGAATTCGAACCCGGAACCCCTAAGCGACAGTCAAGCGCGCTACCACTAGACTATCGAATTCTACAATAAGCGGCTAGGAAACAATGATATTGATATTTTTTATTGTCATTGCTTGACAATAAGTAAAAGTTTCCACATGCATTCTTAAAGAAGCGGTTTGGAAACAACATAAATACAAAACTACCCTTAAGCTTCCAAAAGGTACGGTAGGGAATATTTCTTTATCACTTTTAGATGGAAGCCTTCCGATTTTTCTTGGTGGAAGCGGCTAGGAAACAAAGATATTAATATTTTCTGTTGTCATTTCTTGACAGTAAGTAAAAATTTCACATGCATTCTTAAAGAAGCGGTTTGGAAACAACATAGATATAAAACTGCCCTTAAGCTTCCAAAAGATACGGTGGGGAATGTTTCTTTATCAGATTTAGATGGAAGCCTTCCGATTTTTCCGGGAGGGTATATCTTAGATATGGGATAAACTACGACAACAAAATCAAACATAGTCATCTAATATGCAATTTTCAATAAGAGTCAAACGTTTCGGAGCGATTTGACAACTGGAAGTGACGTGCAGCTTAAACATATTTTGCGCTGAATCTAAGAAGTATGTTAACAGCAAGGCTAAAAGAATTATCGGTGGCTAATTAATATGTGGTCTTTAACATTCTTCCAAAATTTTGGTGGGATTGGACCAGCAGGCGTAGCACCTCCCTTGCTTGTGAAATATATATTGACCTATAACGAAGAATTGAGAATTTAGAAATTTCTAACTTTAAGAACTAATTTTATTTTTTCATATTTTAAATATATTAAGGATCTGTTTTTTTATTAAAAAACGATGACAAAGAATCGCTCTCCACCATTCTTTACTAATTAAGTCATTTTTAAGAGGAAGGTGAGATTGTCGCACTGCTGTTGTTTCCGATTACAGGTAAGGTTTTTCAGCGTGGGATAACTAGTGGCAGTGTGGCCGCTGTGTATCATGCACTCTAGCAAAAATTCATGAGAATTAACTACAATACTTGCTGGCAACTGATTGCCTAAATTTATAGCCGTTAAAATCCATAGAGAAAAATTAGAAATATTTCACGCACGAATTGCGTGAATCCTCTCACATACAATTATCTTTTTCGTGCTCTTGTAAAAACTCTCTTCTAAAATTATTTCTTTCAATCATGTCTTCGCTTATGCCGTGGTTATGCTAGCCAATCATGTTCGGTGTTCATTTTCGTTAATTTATTCTTTTCGCTGAAATGTTTGTTTGGTGGTTAAAATTTTCCTTATTCTTGTTTACACCTCGCTTATGTGAGAGTGCTCACACTCGTATCACGTTACTAGAAATCTGGTATTCTTGTTGTCATGTGACGTGAGTTTGTGAACTAAACGTGAGTTTGTGTACAACGTCACCTGACAACAAGAATACCAGATTTCTAGTGACGTGACACGAGTATGAGAACTCTCACATAGGCGAGGTGACAACAAGAATAAGGGCAAATATGTTTTTTGCACATTTGCATATTATGTAAAAATAAGTCAAAACACAAATAAGAAAAACCCTTTTTAAATTTCTATGAACAATTTTAGGCATATTATTTATATTTACTATAAAATATAAAACAAAATTAGAGAATTAATTCAAATTAGGATTGGTTATGCAAGGGGCATCATATTTTATTTTTAATTATTTATTACTTCTTTTTTAGTTTTTTTTTAGTTTTAATAGATATGCAATTAGTGCTCATAAATTTGTTATTTTTCTTTCAAAATATTATTAGATAACTTCAATTAACACGTTTTTTTGTTATTAAAATTAGTTCAATAAAACAATGCTTACTGTTTGTGTTAAGGGTTGCTTAAGCACACAACTAATTTCACTTTCTAATACTTTTTGCTACATTTTGATGCTATTATGCAAAATGACTAAAGGCAACACCGGAAAGCTCAGCATTTTTGGTGTTTCAATCAGCAATCAAACATATTCGGTCTGAGAGCGAGAGAATGAATATGAGAAAAAGTTCATTTGTAAGTTTATACGTGAAACAATAACAACAAAAAATTTTCGACAAACAGGTTTGGCTAGCATAATCACAGTATTATAAAGAAAACGCTAGAAATGCGTGAAGTCTCTTAACCTTCCGTTACTAACATGCTGTCTCACTGACCGCACACATACTTAAAGCTTTCTGTAGTCCAGAGTTGAGCTTATTTTAGTATGTTTTATTAAATAAAATTTTGTTATTTCGTTTTTTTATGTTTATTTTACTATTGAATACAAAAACAACTAATAAGAATTTCATATATATTTCAAAGATGTATATTTATTGTGAAGAAATTTACATTTTCTGCACTTCGGTCTGATAGACCGATGTTAGTAACTGTGTTATGAAATTCATGCTAGTAACGTAAGGTTAAGTAAGTTTTGAAAAACGCCACAAAAAAAAAGCAACAACAACTCTGTATAGAGTCAATAACTCAGCAGAAGGCTCTCTGGTAGAACTAGACAAAGTAGTGTTAGGGCTTTATGTGCTCTCTTTGCTTTGTAACCATAACTGTCAAACTCAGCCATTTTGGTATTTATACCAATTTTTGCTTTCGTATTGCATTCTCATTGGTTACAGATTTTGTATGATTTGTCAACTTCGTTTGACAGTTGCAGTCACCGACTCTCAGCCCTAACACTACCTTGCCTAATTTTGCCATGGCGCTACTCTTTCCTACTTCAGTTGGCTTGAGCAAAGCTCATTTATAGGGTTGTGGCACTTGAGAGCGAGCTCGGTCGAACTGTCAGAATAGATGAAAAGAAATCAAGAAAATGAATGAATAGAATAAAGAAAAACACAGTGACAGTTCAAGCAAAGGCGGAAAAAGACTGCATTTCTCTCAAGTGCCACAACCTTATAAAAGAACATTGGACTTGAGTAATTAAGCTGTGACCAATCTACTGTTTAAGTTTTATATAATTGGACACTTGTTCGAATAAACTCTTTGAAATCATTTAAGCAGAGGTATTTATTAAGGTATTTGGTTATGCACCACACGCAGAGAAAAGACATGGTTGAGACAAGATTACTGCAATAATAATTTTTTTAATAAAATTATTGTATTATTTCTGCAAACACAAATTTTTGCCTTAATAAAGTAATTATTTACTAATGGTGGTACCAAAAATAACATTATAGTTGAAATCATAACATCATTGAAATCGTCAACATACTATGATTGCCTCAAATATTAGTTGCAACAAAAATGTTGTAGTTCTATCAATCATGATAAATGTGAATATTATTATAGAGACAAACATATTAGAATTTTGAATGTTTTTCTGAACTATTCTTTGCTTGTTGGCAAACGAAGCAGAACATACGAACGTGTTGAACAGTTTGCAGGAAAAACTTTCACTTCATTCAGACACAATAAGTTTATCGATTCCTGGCTATTTGCTGTTTCGTTTGTCAACTGTTCAATTTTTGTGTTATGTTTTAAATCGCCTGATCCTAAAAACAGCACGCAGAAAAGTGAGATTTTCGACTTTAATTGTAGCAAACATGTTTCTTTTTACCGTAAACATATTTCGCAATTCTGACCATATTTTGTTTATCACAAATATTGCTATTTTTGTGACAATGCACTTAATGTACCGTGTTTATGAATAGCATTAGTCAGGCGAGCGGTAGTAGCAGCTGTGGCTTACTGATAGTGTGCGTGGCTCGTAAGCGAAAAAGCCGCGGTTCAAACACCAGCTCGGACAGAAAATTTTATCAAAAAGATTTTTCAATTGAATTAATATTTCTGTTCAGCCTAGTCAATGGCAAACCTTTGGAGATATCTTAATTAATAGCTGTGAAAATTGGAGTGCATGAAAATAAATAATATTCAATAATATTCTGGATCCTAAAAATAAATTCATAATATAGTTGTGGCAATCATTCTATTTTTGACACAATAAGAGAATAATGATTGTTTCAATAATATTTTGGTTCCTACAAAAAAGTTCCTTTTCTAAATATGGTTGTTGTAATCATTTCATCATGATCAAAGAAAATATTATATGTTTAATAACATGTTAGCAACAATCATAATTCGAATCATACTATGATCCTCATAAAACATGGTTGTTGCAACTATGTTTTTTCTCTGCGTGCATGTAACGAAGCTTAGAACAGTATGGATAAAAACAGAATATTTTCTCACAACCTTAAGATAAACGTATAAAAAATTCAATTTCATTTTAAACTTATGTCGGCTCTACGGTCTTGTGACAGCCAGTGTTGTCACTGCCCGCATTCAGCGCAGACAACAGTTGGCATCTGTTGTGTAAAAATTCGCTGAATGGTACATATTTGGTAGCGCTAACTAAAACTGATAAAGTAGCGAACGCCTTTTAATCGAGCGAACAAATTCGATGCTACATGAACACAACTGTTTGCTTAACTGTCAGATGCTGTTACTGACGCTGTTAAAATAATAAACGCGGAAAGAACGCAGCAAATTTAAGTGAGAAACCTTTGCAATTGAATTAAATTTACATACAAATTAAATTGAATCTAACTTCTGACGTGTAGAGTAGCAACACATTCAGATAAAAACATCGTGAACTAAGGTAGCGCTACCATTACAGTTCACAACAGTTGTCTGCGCTGAATGCGGCCACTGTATCACAACTGTGGTAGATCTACCATTTTTTTGTATTCTACCACTTTTACCACTTTTTTCGGATTTTCCCAATTTGTAGGTCCTTATGCAAAGGAAATATTCGCTGCTGAATTAAGAATTTTATTATTTATTGGAGAATTGGAGATTTACCCTCCAAAATTTGATCTAATATAATATTATAACCAATATAAACACTATAGGGGTCAGTTTTTCAGTACAAAAATTCGAAACTTAAAATGCGTTTAAGTTAGATTGACTTAAATTATCATATAATGAGTTTCTTTTTTTGCCTAAACCGAGTTTAAACGTCCAATGTTGGTGAGTTAAACTCGATTTAATTTGAGTAGACTTTAAACTCGTACTGAAAAACTGGTCCTTATATAACTTTATTGCTTATTATTTTAAGCCAGCTGTTTTAAATAAAATGAATTGTTTGTGTTTTGATTGTTTTTTATTTTTGACATTAATAGTCTTATTCTGGTGATTGACAATCAAAAATTTATTGACAATTGTAACGATTTATTTTCTTAAATGTAAACGAAAGCTCATAAATTGACAAAACTTTAAACATCTGAAAAAATATTCACAAATTTAATTTTGCGAAAATATTTTTGATGTTTTCAACTCCATGGACCAAAAAATACAACATAAAAGACTAGCTTAACAATGGTTAAACAGTTGTCAGTCACCAGAATACGGCTAAAACTTAAATTTTTAATACATAATTGCATGTAGAATGTATTCATTGGTTAATCAAGGTTATAAACAAGGTTATAATCAATAAATCAAGGTTATAATTTTGAGCTTTAGTTTAAGTAATTTATGAAAAAAACCAATACCAGCAAGAACAACAACTCTGTATAAAGTCGATCAGACAGCAGACTAGACAGCATGTTTCGGAAATAGCTACATTTCCTCTTCAGTTAAAATGAAATGTTAACTATTCATTTGAAATATATTTGGGCAATTTACAGTTCATGTTAATTAAGGTTTAATGTGCTAGTTTTTAAATGTGCTATTTTGCCTTTTATTTTTTGTTTTGCATGTAAACACAAAAACTCAAGTTAAACAAGTACATGCCACTTTTGTGGCAAAAACTAAGGCATGATTTGGAAGAGTGTTAATGTGTTATTTCGTGAATCAAAAAAGAGTTGGCTGGTAAGTAATTTTGATTAAGTTTTCTATAAAACTAAGTATAAAATCAAATTGTTTAACTTTTAAAAGAATCGAAAACATCTAAGCTGCACATTAAAGATTCAAGCACTGTTAATAAGTATTTTTCCCTTGAGTTATGCTCACAATTGTCAGAAATTAGTACATTACATTAAAATAGTAGAATATAAAAACATTACAATGACGCTATTTATTGTAAAATACAATGCTGTTTTTATGCTTAGAACTTAAAACTTAGAACTTTAAACAAAAAAACTGGCTTTGGAAATTTTTTGGAAAATTTCAAAAATAACTAAAGCTCTCATTGTTATTTCTTTTTTTGCGGATTATATGGATTTTGACCTCCTAAATCCAAATCAGAAAATTTCAGCCCACTCGCATTTGGTCTGGGAGTTAAAGGCCTCCAAAGTTGGAAAAAATATCCAAAAATGTAGCTAGTTCAGATTTACAACAAACCTAAGCTTTATGAGTATGAATTTTCGCAAAACCGCGTGATTTTAAGTATAAAACGAGACATATTTTAAAAAATTATGCATTGAGCTTTATGTTTGATATCTCCTTGAATAGAAGATACTCGAAATAGCTTTATTTTGATAGCCATAAAGCTTAGTTTTGTTAGAAAACTGCAAAAACAGCAAGATTTTTAGACCATATTTTCCAACTTTGGGAATTTATAATTTCTAAACCAATTGCGAGCGGCTTGAAATTTTTTCAGATTTAGATTAATGAGACCAAAATCCATATGAGATATTCCAGGGCTGAAATCTCAACATATCAGACCCTGATTTTAAAGTTAGAAATATTCAAAAACTAACAAATTTATTTTGTTTAATTTATTTAATTTTGGGGATTTTTTTTGTAAAAATACCCAAATTCGTAATTTACTAAATGTTACATTTCTAGTATAATAGGTGTTGTTTCAGAAAATAATTCAACATTTCATTGCAAATTGGAATTCTTAGGATTTTGTTTTTAATTACAACAAGGAAGAAAATGAAATTTTTTTCGAAAAGCAAAATATCACAACTCTGGTACTTTTTTATGTTTGATAACTTATTTTAAAGAAAAATTAAATAAAAAACTAAGTGCATATCAGTTTTTCTTACCCAGAAGTGAAGCGAGCGCTCCATTAGCTAAAGCGCTATTAACGTTAATTTGCCCAATTTTGACATACATCCTATTAGAATTAGGGCAACAATATAAAATGTATGGTTTCGATGCATTTTGTTTGATTTTTCATTTGATGAAGGAAAAGCAGAAAACATAGTTTTGAAATGATTTGATGAACTCTAACAGTTTTTAAAAATTAATTTTATTTACATTAAAATCCAATACTTTTTTCAGGTGCAACGTTATCGTTACGGAAAGTGCTACAAATATAGCGCTATACAAACATCACCCTTTGCAAGGAGAATGAAGCACTCCTTACGTGCATACAAGTAAAGCGAATTTAAATATTTTGCTGGGTAAATATTTTTCAAGCCTTGTCTTTGATTAAATATTAAAAAAATCTTTTGTAAAACGCCTTACCAACTATTGGGCTCTTGAGCGAGTTCTAAAAGTTCATTAATCAGCACGAAGCTTTATAGATTTTTGGTTTATATTACATCGAATATTTTAAGGATATGGAATTCACAAAAGTAAAATTATTGCAAACTAGAACCACCTTAATATAACTGTGTCGATAAGCAATAACAACTTAAGTCGGCTTAAGACAGAACTGAGTTATTGATGTAACTGTGTTCAACGCATATAGTACTACAAATACACATCTGGAGCTTCTAGAATGATTTTAGCCAAAGTTATGACACAAAAATGAAAGACCATTTCATGCAACTTATATGGCGGTTGAAAATATTGAAGCAAGTTTTCACGAAACTTTGAAATTAGACTTAAGGTGTTATTTCTTATCAACACAGATATATACATATAAACATTGTATTATACATATATTAAATTAAATAAATTCTCAACATTTTGGTTTAGACTGCTCGATAAGAAAGATTTTAACACAACATTATTTCGCACTCTTTAATTAAATTAATCGAGGATTGATATTAAAGGGCTAATGTATAGAAGAAGTCCCATTTTTATTTCAAATTTTATGTATGTGGAACACCCTGTATTACAACTAGCGCAGTTGTAATACACGCACAATACCTAAAACAAATATTTTTAAAAAATCAAAAATTTAACAAAGCCAAAATGCATTTCAGTATAAAATCTTTTAGCAAAAAATGGCATTCAGAAAAATCATTGCGCCAATATTTTCCTAACAATATAAGAACATGGCGCAGCATGAGTTGCCTTTGTTCTCGTCTTTTAAGCGCTGAAGACAGAAATATTGCAGTTTCCAAAAAAATTTATTGCAAGATTTTTAATTGAATTTCTTGTTCTTTATGCTGCAACTTGTTTGCCAGTAAATAAAAATAGACAAGATTCTGAGTAAACATAGCTATGTAAACAAGTGTCAAGAATTGCATGTTTTCAATAGAAGAACAAAGGATATGAAATGATGTTGTGTAAACATTGCATAGGCAATGAGAAATGCTCGGACGTAGGAGTGAGAAACATTTTTCAATGCATGGCATTCAGTCAAATACAAAACAATCATACACACTTTCTTCTGCTCTTTGATATTTTCTTTAAATAAAAAAAAGGTAAAATAAACTCACAGAACATGTTTAAAATGATTCGTATTGTAGTTTTTTAAAAAATGAATGAAAAATGCAAGAAGAAAGCGACATAAATGTCATGTTCAAAAAAACATGAATAACGCCTTCTAATTGTATTGTATTTGATTAAATTGTGCATGAAAATAAACAATGATAATCATTAAAAAAAAAAATTTATTACTGCATTTTATCAGTTGTCTACACCAGAGGTGACAATACTTGAATTTTCTTTAGCAGTCTTTTAAATATTTACCTAATTGCATACATATATGGGCATTTCCAAACTGGCGTTTTGGACGGTTTGTACGAATAAATATTACAATAATGGAATGAAGAAGTCTAGTTTTTAAAAAGTTTTAAATCCATGGTAATTAAGTAGCACAATATTAAGTAAAAACAATGACAACAATTAACCCTAAGGATCGAAAGATATAAATATAAGTGCTGGCGTAACGTTACAAAAAATGGAAGTGACTTACGACTTGGATTACAAAATTTGCAAAACTCTCTGAATTGGGCAAGACTTTTTGTATAAAACTTTTTTAGAAGGTTTTAAAATAACATAAGTTTATTTTCCAAGTGATCAAATTTAAAAATTTTTCTGTTTTTTTTAAAATTACGATTTTTGATGTGGCGTTACGGTACTGGCGATACGTTACTAAAATGTCCATTGCAGTTTAATTGAGTATTTAAGTAATTAGGTAGTTTAGTAATAATGTAATTAAGTAATTAAAAAACAAATATAATATATTGTCTATATGATTTTTGGGCCAATTTTTAAATGATATTTAATTTGATTTTTAGCAGAGGTTTTTTGGCCAGTACTTTTCAATTGCAATTTTTTAGTAATATATAAAAAAATTCAATTTTTTCTCCCGACGTTTCGTCAATTTTTTGTTGACATCTTCAGGGGGTTTATTTTCTCTAAAAAACACAATACATGAAAATTTTCTTAAACTAACAAAATAAAATAACACTGTACATACTTTTTTATATAATTATTCACATTACATTAAATTAAAAACGCGATGAACTATTTTAGACTTAAAACAATTAAAACATTAAACAAACGATATAAACTAATATTTAACAAAACCGTCCGTCCAGTGCTACTGCATAATTATTATTAATATTGTCCGTGTCTTCTTTGTAATTTATTGCCTTTTCTCCTTTTTGTTGTATTCGTAAGCTTTCTAATGTTAGTCTTTTGTTTGTTTTGTTTTCGACGTCCAAAATTCTAACCTCTTCAAAGTCAGCTGTGTGGCCTGAGCTTAAAATATGTTGTGCTAGTGCTATTGTTGTTTTTTTGTTTCTAATGTCCAGCTTGCGTTCTTTCATTCTTGTTTTTAGTGCTCTCTTTGTTGTCCCTATGTATATTTTGTCGCATTTTTCTTTTTCGGCGCCTTGGCATTTTATTTCATACACTACGTTGTTTTTCTCCTCGTCGTTTATTTTTGTTTTCGTTTTTGTAAATAATCGGTCTAATTTAGCGTTCGATCTGTATGCAAATGTTGTGTTGTCTGCTTTGAATAATATATTTGAATAATATATAATATATTGTCCTTTCCTTGCCACAACCAATTTTTCATTATCTCTAGCCAATGCCTTCCATTTTTACTAAAACAAAAAAGCTTATGAACCATTTACGAAACATTTACGAAAAAGAAAAACTTCATTTGTGAAACAGCGCAGACGATTTCATCATCATGGTTAAGGACTTTATGTAAAAATTGCTGAAACTAATAATATTAAAATATTTCTCCTAAATGATGTAATAAAATAATAACTTTTTAATAAGTTTTTAATTTTTTGGTCACGGTAGACTTTGTTCTGGAAATGCCCATATGTTAAAATTCCACTTACTTTTATTACTACTTTATAATGCAGGTATGTACACTTCTTTGAATTAGATAACGCAATGAAAGGGTAGCGAATCGCGCAATGACGCCAATTTCAATTACTTACCTAAAAATGTCTTAAACAGTCGTAAAAATAAATAAAAACACCTTTTGTTTTGATTTTTATACTTGATTTATAAAAATATTTGCAAAAAATAATTTTTCGCAGATATAAAAGGCGTTTTCGTTTATTTGTTGGGAGCAGAGCAAGAACTGTCAAAAACCATGCTGGTGTTTTCCATTTTGTTCCGAGCCAAATGAAATGAATCCATTTGAATATTTTTTTTCCTTCAAAAATTTATGGATTCTTTTTTTTTGGCCTCAGTGTCAGTTTGGTTACTTTTTTTAAAAAATCTTTCTTAATATGAATATAAGTTTTTGTTTGCAAAATGTAAAAAGTAAGCAGTCTCTTAAATTCAACAAAAACGTTAAGATAAATGAGGACTTAGACATTTTTGGGCAATATTTTCTTACCAAAAAATACATTTAAGCAATCTATTTACAAATAACTTTTAAATTTTGTGGAAAATATTTTAAGTCTGCCATAGCTAAGAGATTTTAGAAAATCTGTAATTTTTAACCCTTAAGATTCCCATAGCGATTGCACAGTGTAACGGGACTTAACCCTCCATTTCTAACCTGGGAGGATTACATCCAGTAGCACTAAATTAAAATTATTATGATCTTAGAATACTAAATAAAACTAATAAAAAACTTGTAATTACTACTAAAAAAAAGGTTGAACTAGTTTCGAATTTAAACATTTTTTAGATGTGTGCACCTAAAGTCTCATAATTGTGATTTTCATTTATGGCTGTTTTTATAGGTTAGTAATCCAGGGTTAATAATTCTAAAAAGGTTGTACCGTTAAGTATACTTATTAATATGCACTTTGATTCTGTGTATCAAAAGAAAACTTTCAGTCGTGGAAGGATAGAAAATATCAAGTTGAATAAAATTTGTGTGTGCCAAATGGACGATGAAATTTTTACAATTACAAATTTTAACGTTTCTCATTTCGGTCGTGTTTTAGCGCAAATATTTTATTTAATTTGCATTTTATTCAATTTGCGACATTTTTAACTCGAGTGCTTGTACTTGCAACTTATTTCATAAACTTGTAATATTGTAGACTTAAAAAATAACATAATAAGAATAAAAAAAACGAAGTGCTTGAGTTTGTGTGTGCGTGTGTGTGGGCCAACGATCTTTCAAGTGCAGCAAAGTTAAATTGGCTTTCTTTGCTAACGTCCTCCAAGTGCCACCACCAGCAAGTGCAGTGCAAAATTTGTTGCTAGCCAACATCCTCCAAGTGCCATCACCAGCAGCACAAGCATGTGCAGCGCAAATTTCTTGATTCTTTTGCTTGCCAACGTTCTCCGAGGATCGCCACGAGCAGCACCAGCAAGTGCAGCACAATTCAATTGACTGTTCGACTCTCCAATATTTCAGAAACACCATTTCAGCATGTCTCAAGCGCAGAGGCAAATTGAAAGCGGAGAATTTGCGCTTCATTTGCTTGTGCTGCTGGTGATGGCACTTGGAGGATGTTGGCTAGCAAGAAATTTGCGCTGCACTTGCTTGTGCTGATGCTGGTGGCACTAGGAGGATGTTGGCTAGTATAAAATTTTGCACTGCTCTTGCTTGAGCTGCTGGTGATGGCACTTGGAGGATGTTGGCAAGCAAGAAATTTTACTTTGCTTTGAAAACCAATTTTACTTTGCTGGACTTGCTGATGTACCGGGAGATCGTTGGTCCACACACACGCAAACACAAACTCAAGCACTTTTGTTTTTTTTTTATTTTTTTTATTATTTTGTTATTTTTTAAGTTTACAATATTACAAGTTTACAAAATAAGTTGCAAGTACAAGAACTCGAATTAAAAACGTTGCGGAAACTGATGTGTTGTTTTTTTTTGCATTTTTAAGTGTGTCAAAAATTTGCTTTCGATTGTCAAAATTTGTAGCCCTGGGGCTAGCACAAATTTTGACAGTTATATTCATCTCACAAATGCCAAAAATTGCTCTACCAACTGTCAAAATTTTATCATCCGACTGAAAAGTTTCCGATTGACACACAGCCTGATTCGACAAAAATATGAAATCATGGGATCAAAACAGTGTTGCGTTGTGGAATTATTCACAATATTTGTGTTTAGGCACGAAAATAGTACACTTTTAGTACGAAATGTATGAAAGCAGTAATGAAACCTGCTTAATATCAACCCTCATCGACTGCAGCACTTTAATTGTTGACAAGTTTATTAATTCCTTTTGTTGAATCATTTGTTAAAGCTAATAAAAACAAAGCTGAAAGTAATAATAAAAAAGTAAGTATTAAAAGTAGCAAAAATAGTATAGTATAGTATAGTATAGTATAGTATAGTATAGTATAGTATAGTATAGTATAGTATAGTATAGTATAGTATAGTATAGTATAGTATAGTATAGTATAGTATAGTATAGTATAGTATAGTATAGTATAGTATAGTATAGTATAGTATAGTATAGTATAGTATAGTATAGTATAGTATAGTATAGTATAGTATAGTATAGTATAGTATAGTATAGTATAGTATAGTATAGTATAGTATAGTATAGTATAGTATAGTATAGTATAGTATAGTATAGTATAGTATAGTATAGTATAGTATAGTATAGTATAGTATAGTATAGTATAGTATAGTATAGTATAGTATAGTATAGTATAGTATAGTATAGTATAGTATAGTATAGTATAGTATAGTATAGTATAGTATAGTATAGTATAGTATAGTATAGTATAGTATAGTATAGTATAGTATAGTATAGTATAGTATAGTATAGTATAGTATAGTATAGTATAGTATAGTATAGTATAGTATAGTATAGTATAGTATAGTATAGTATAGTATAGTATAGTATAGTATAGTATAGTATAGTATAGTATAGTATAGTATAGTATAGTATAGTATAGTATAGTATAGTATAGTATAGTATAGTATAGTATAGTATAGTATAGTATAGTATAGTATAGTATAGTATAGTATAGTATAGTATAGTATAGTATAGTATAGTATAGTATAGTATAGTATAGTATAGTATAGTATAGTATAGTATAGTATAGTATAGTATAGTATAGTATAGTATAGTATAGTATAGTATAGTATAGTATAGTATAGTATAGTATAGTATAGTATAGTATAGTATAGTATAGTATAGTATAGTATAGTATAGTATAGTATAGTATAGTATAGTATAGTATAGTATAGTATAGTATAGTATAGTATAGTATAGTATAGTATAGTATAGTATAGTATGTAAGCTTCGAGTTATAAGTCACGAAGCGTCGGAAATAAGTGTTCAGCCTCAATTTACACATGCAGTTTTACTGATAACATTTTAACAAGTTGCTCCCAAAGGGTTCAAATATTTCTTTCGGTATAAATTATATTCACTAATGTGCTTCTTGGTTTTTTAGAACCCGAGTTGCAAGACTCTTGTCATTAAGTTTTAATAGATACAAAAAAGATTACAATTAATTACAATATTTACTGCAGAGCTGTGCAACTTAATTAATATTTAAAGAATCTTTCTATATATTAGAATTTAAAAATATTACAAATTAATTTTTCGATAGCTCAAAGAGCTTAGCTTAAGCTCACAATAAAGCTAATTAGAATTTATGCAAGTCAAATAATGCAAATATATATTTTGAAATAGCTTATCGAGACAGCAAAAAAAAACCCCACATACATAGTACATTCCCAGGCAAAAAGGCCAACTCAACAGGTAACAATTTTGACTGGCTAAGCTTGCAATCTCTATAAAGTGCCCTTAACTGTAGCAAATAATTAAGCAGCGTGGTTCTCAGCACACGATAAATAAAATTCAAGAATTTATATGAATATTAATTTAAATGTAGCAAAACTTATGCGATCAACAGACACGCTGGAGGCGGCATACTGAGCAACACTTTGTATGGAGCGTTACTTGGCGGCGGAGCGCAGAGCGGCTATTATTTTGAATGAGATATTTTGTCAAGCAGCACGTCAAGCGCTAGTAGCTGCTTCTTCTACGGTTGCACGAGCACTAAAAGCACTTTTCACTAATCAAATAATAATAATCATCAACATAATCATTCCACTTTACTGAAAAAAGAACACAAAAAAAAATGTAAAGATTGGACTAAGCTAAGTGAGAAGGATCTGACTCGATTGTGATCGGATCTGTGGCGCATGCGCAGAGCAGTAAGTTTGTCGCTTAAATGATGCTTGGCGGAATGTTATTAAACGTAAATAAACGGAAAGAAAAAATTTAATTAAGTCATTTGCCCGGATCATCCAATCCAGACAGACACACTAGCTGCGACTTGCAAGCTCTATAAGTTACCATAAAGTAAGATTGTTTAAATTGAAGTCAGTTCAGCGAACATGATAATCATTGAAATTTATTGCAATTCATTGAAAATGACAATGATAGGATTTTGAAGGTTCTGATTTTTGATGCGAATTAGTTTTTATAGCTATACCACGCAGTTGCGTCTAAGAATTAGAGCAGCTCTTGCGATAAAGACAGCTAGTACATTTAGAGCTGTAGTAGCAGCAACGTCACAACAATTCTTACGAAATGATTTTTCGGTTGGAATATTTTGGAAGTTACCAACCGGTAGTAAAAATATTACTGCGTCATACACCAGCCGAAAACTGACTCCATTCATGAATTCTTTTTTTTTTAATTTCACCAATTCTTATCGCATATCCTTATTTATATTCTTCAAACAATTAGTAAATGTTCAAATCATTGTTATCGCCCACGCACTCTATTAACTCCATCCACAGCTCATACGAAAGCTGTTCCCTCGACACTGTGACGTTAGTAGTTTTTTGGCTTCTGCGGCGGTTTCTTTGTCGGCGGCTATTTTTTGGCCAACACAAGTGCGATAAAATTGGTAACTTAATGGACTTGGTCCAGCAACAGTAGCAGCAGCAGCAGATTCATTGATGGTCTTAGACCACACAGCCATAAGCCGAGGTTTGGCGGTAAAAATAATTTGTTCCTTTGTTTGTTTGATTAAATTTTTGCTGACTGTCCCGCCAGCGTCAGGATCACATTTTGTATATGTTGTGTCCGCGCTTGTCTTGTTTGGCTGATTGTCTGAAGACCTGCTTGGATATTTGTGTGTGTTTGTCCAAAAGAATATATCCTGAGAAAGACCGCCAAAACCACAAACCTAAAGGTACCTTATTTTCGTCAAAGTGTCTTAATTAATCAGCTCGTAAGAAGCTGGGCAAAATTTAGTCGCTGTCTGTTGAACAAGTGTTTTTAGACAGCTCATTCGTTAGTGTTGGTGTGTGGAATTTTGAGGTATGACAAGTGTTAATTTTAGGTGGTTTAATGCATTATGGATTTGGAAGTGCTGTCATCAGTTTTGCAACTAAGCAATGAAACGGAAGTTATCATTACCTCTTCAAAAATGCCACTCAGCAAATTCATTTCCATTCCAAATATATAAAAGAAAAAATGAGTGATGTCAATCCTGGTAATATTAAATTTAGGAAATTGTGCTTTGTTTTTAACGTTTTTTGCTTTTGAATAAGTCTTGAAATTTTGAGGACGAATAGACTAGTTCAGAGCTTAAATTGATTGCTAAATCAAAATTTTTTCTTTTTGAATTCTAATTTTTAAAAAAACCTGGCTTAAAAATGCCAGATAAAATAAATGAGGCAACAAAATACAAATATATATATAATCGTGTGATAGATTGGACTGAATCGATTTGCATAAATATTCTATATTCACTTCAATATTAGAAATTGCAATTTATAAAGAGTTGTTTAGAAATTCTGAATTTAGTTTCTGATATCTTTATGTTTATAAGGCGAGAAAAAAATCAAACATGCTATGCTCAAGCAAACATACCAAGCAAGAAGGCTACCGGTACTTAGTCATGCATAAAAATCTTAATTCAAGCATTATTTTTTATTTCATTTAACTCTAATAAAATGTCTTAGTCTCAAAACAATTGGTTAGTCCAAGAAACATTTTTCTTAAACGTCATTATACTATTTCTTGATTTCGCTGTATTATTTTCTTGAAAGCTTTATATAATTGCATAATTTTCATATATTGGGGGTTGGAATTAGTTTTAAAGGTTTTCTAAGAGATGGCGTAACTATCAATAGATCGCATCGGGCACACCTGTGACTATATTCATTTCAAAGCACATTGTCTAAGCTTCATTTTTCAGTATGTGTCATTCCACTGAAGTGTTAACAACATATATTTTTTTCTCTGTGAACATGTCGACTTTCGTTCCAACAAAACGCAATTTGCGGGAAGGTTTACTTTTGTGCTTCCATTTGAAGAAAAAAGCGGTTGAAGCACAACGCACGCTTACTGAGGCTTACGGGGACTATGCTCCATCGATTTCTACTTGTGAGTACTGGTTCCGTCGGTTTAAAAGTGGTGATTTTGATACGGAAGACAAAGAGCGTCCGGGCCAGCCGAAAAAGTTTGAAGATGAGGAATTGGAGGCTTTGCTCGATGAAGACCCGTGTCAAACCCTTCAAGAATTGTCAGAATCATTGGGAGTCGACTTATCAACGGTCGGAAAACGCTTGAAGGCCATGGGAATGATTCAAAAGCAAGGAAATTGGGTGCCGTACCAGTTGAAGCCGAGAGACGTTGAACGGCGATTTTGCATGTGCGAACAACTGCTTCAACGGCATAAAAGGAAGAGTTTTTTGCATCATATTGTCACTGGCGATGAAAAGTGGATCCATTACGATAATCCTAAGCGAAAAAAATCGTGGGGACCACCCGGCCATGCATCAACATCGAGGGCCAAGCCGAATATTCATGGCGCCAAGCTTATGCTGTGTATTTGGTGGGATCAGAAGGGTGTCGTGTACTATGAGCTGCTAAAACCTAACGAAACCATCACTGGGGAACGCTACCAACAACAATTGATGCAATTGAGCCGAGCATGAAAGGTTAAACGGCCGGAGTATGCCAAAAGACACGACAAAGTGGTTTTTCAACATGACAACGCACGGCCACATGTTGCAAGAACCGTCAAGGAAACGTTGGAGGCGCTGAATTGGGATGTGCTACCCCACCCGCCTTATAGCCCAGACATAGCCCCTTCCGACTACCACCTATTCAGATCGATGACGCATGGCTTGGCTGAGCAGCGCTTCACTTCTTACGAGGATACCAAAAAATGGGTCGATTCGTGGATTGCCTCAAAAGACGAATCGTTCTTCCGGCGCGGAATCCATATGCTGCCAGAAAGATGGGAAAATGTTGTAGCTAACGATGGACAATACTTTGAATAATATTCATTGTACCGTTGTTTCTAAATAAATGCTCAAAAACCGAAAAAAACCTTTAAAATTAATTCCAACCCCCAATAATAAGAGCATTTTGATTAATTTAAGAAATTTTTTCTAGAAAAAGGAACAATTTTCTTAATCCAAGTAAACTGTTTTCTGAGAATAAGTAATTCAGTTCGGAAGCTTGCTTACTGTCGATAGCTGTACTAAAAAGGGGCGTGGACGCACTTTACCTACGCCCACTTTTAAGAAATCACTAAGCCTTCAAGACTACTGGGAAGATTGAGCTTAAATTGTGGTGGTAGATTGTTTCTGAATACGAGATGACTTTTGCCACACCCCTTTTTACAGCTTACAAATCAATAAAAGAGCTACATTTCAGACAAATTTGGTGGCTTTAGACTAAAATTAGTCCGTATGCTTATAGTCGGGAACTGTAACAAAAATGGACTTGGTTAAAATTTATCTACGCCCTACCTTTTCAGAAATTACTAAAATTGACTGCTACTGCCTACTGACCGGAAATTTTGGCCGTAGATTTTATTCTAGCAAAGTAAATTTTAAAAAAAGGATGCCACACCTTCTCTAACCGCCCACAAATAATTAAAAATGCCTTATTTAAGACAGCATTGAATGTGTCTTCTCATAGACTACGAAACTAACCGTCCGATTGAGTTCAAACTTTCAGAATATGTTTGCTATAATGTCTATTATGCTTAAACGAAATCTATATGGGCGTTGAACAAGGAGGCGGGGCACCATTCATGCAACCAAAATATTCGATATCGAAGTAGCAAAATTGTTTTTGTAAAAAATCTCATTTGACTTTTGCTTTAAAACTACTTAAGTTTTGCTTCGAAACAGAGCTGAAAAAATAAGCTATTGTTCGAACTGCCATCATTCGCGTGTGTTTAATAAAAATATTATTTTGTTTAAAATATACATTTGTAAAACTAAAAAAACGTAACAACGAAATAGTACCTCTTCAATTTTCTTATATTTTAATTCTGAAGGAATTTTACAAAAAAATAAAAAAAATAGGCTTGAAATAAATGCAAATCTTTAAAAAAACTGCATTTTAGTAGAAGTACCTTTTTAGTAAATTTTCAAGGTTCTGTCAAAAGAATAACAGCCACAACAAAAAATGTTTGACGTTAATTATTAAAGTAAATACACTTTAATTAAAATTTTTTAAAATATAAAACTATCAAGAAACTATCTAAGCATCTTGCTCTGGGATACTTTTATGGCGGTATTATACCACCTTACCGATATCGGTTGTATGGGAGGTGCCATTCATCCGGTTTGATCGCACTTTTGTGAGAAATATTCTTTTATCAAAAAACTTATTGCCAGAAAATTTTGTGATTCTACGGTAACTCCTTCTATTTATGGCCGCTCGCTATATGGGACCGTTATACTGTTGTACTGAGCGTCATTCTGTCTGTCTGTTGTCACGATAACAGCCGTAATTTTAGAACTATCGTTATGAAATTTGATACTTATAATTCTTTCTTAAATAAATATGGGGTTCGAAAATGAGTCAAATCGAATAAAAACCACGCTAGTGGCACGTCCCAAAAAATTCCTTTCTCGACTTGAAATTTTCCACAAAAGCTTTCATCTCAAATATGCACTCTTAGGGCCGCTTTCTCAATGTCCGGTAAGTCAAGCTCTTAACCAGGAGTTAGCTAACCATATGATAGCTAAAAAAATAATTTTGATTTCACCAAGTGCTGGTAAAGCAACCGTCGGTTTTTTTTGTAATTTAGTAATCTTGTCAGCTGCTCCTTCGATTAGCAGCTAACCGGAACCACAACTTCTCGTTGACTTAATCAGCACTTAAATGACAGTTAAGTCTTAACCGAACATTGAGAAAGAGCTTTTTTGCTAACTGCTGGTAAAAGTTCTGATTAGTGATTAACCGGACATTGAGAAAGCGGCCCTTAGAGTTTGAAATTTTGTGAAATCAAATGTAAACCTCGTTTACCTCCCATACAAAGTGACTTTATGAAAACGGTAAAGGCTCTTAAAATTGCACATATATTAATTTAATTACCTTAACTTTTGTACATAGTCTAAATTTAAAATTTAGCAAATTCGAATGAAAGCTCCGCTTACCTTCCGTACAAAGTGGCGTGATCAATATTTCAAAACTTTTATACACTCCACAAAAAATATTGAAATGACTTGATATTATTTATATAGTAAATAAGCTTTTATTTCAAAAGGTACTCTGCATATGAAATTTATTAAAATCAATGTCAATAAAATAATAAAACATTTGCAGTGGAGAGTTGGGAAGATTTGCTAAATCTCTGTCACTTTCTTGAACTTTTGATTGCTGTAGAGTAATTCTTTTATATAACACTACCAAATTTTTAGATTATATATTTTTCATTTATTAAGAAACAAAAAAATGTTAGTTAAGGTTTGACAAATATATAAAAATAAAAAAATATAGTACAAAATTAAGAAATAATTATATTTGGCCAATTTTGCACGTGTTCAAATCTGTCAGTGTCGGTTTATTATTGATACTGTTATCCCTGCCGTTTTGTTTTTGTTACTGAAATGTACTGTTGGTACACGATTTGCAAAAATATATTAAGAAGCATTCCACGGTCACGTACAGACAAATTCAACTATTTTTTGAGTTTATTGTACAGGCAATTCTAAATTTGCACATTGAGAGTAAAGTCCTTTTGTCTAATTAAAAGGTTTGCATTATGTTTCTTCATTGTGCGTTCAAACTTTCTTTAAATTTTTTGAATTTAATTGCGAGCTTTAGATCAAGTTAGTTTTGAACAAGGCAACAAAAAATTTAAATTTTATTAAATGCAAGAGAAAAAAATGAGACATCTACTGTCTAGTCAATCAACGTTGCAAATCGTTGTGTTCGATTACAACTTTTAGCGAAAGTAACTAACATGGGGAAGAGGTATTTGAAAACCAAATTTTTATTACTCATAAACATGCTTTCGACTTTAAAATATTTTAAATAAAGTCGACAGTTTTTTTTAATATTAAATTTACATATCGTCACGTGAAGACAAATCACGTCAGGTGCCTGACAGACTGACAATGTTGTAGTTTAATTGGGTAATTAAGTAATAAGTTAGTTAAGTTATTATGTAATTTATTAATTAAAAAACAAATTTAATATACATTTTTTTCCTTGCATTTACTATTTTTTGATTATCTTTAGCCAATGCCTTCCATTTTTACTAAAACAAAAGAGTTTACGAAACATTTACTTAACATTTACGAAAAAGAAAAACTACATTTGTGAAACAGTGATGATGATTTGATCAACATGGTAAATGAGTTTATATGTATCTTGCTTAAATTAATAAAATTAAAATGTTTCTCTTAGATATCATAAAATAATAAGTTCTTAATAAGTTTTCACTCTTTGGTCACGGTTGACTTTTCTGTGGAATGCCCCTTAAGTAATTCAGTCGTGTTTACTTGATTCGTCGTCAAATTTGATGTGTTGTTTAAATTCAAAATACTGTTCTAAGATTTTTATCAAAATGAGATAGAAGATTGATAAAAAGGCTGAAGATGAAGTTGTTTCAATGACTGACGGTTGTTCATAAAGAGAAATAGCACAAAGCTAACAAATTTAAAAACGACGGAAAATAAAGGTTCCAAAGGTTACAAAAAGGCGTCCCAATCTGATTTCGGAAGGAAATGCTCGAGCCATGGAGCGTTTATTAACTCAAGAAGTAGCTAAGACACCAAAATAAGCTGCACAAAAGATTGAAAAGCCGGTCAGTGAGTGGACAGCATGCAGAGCGTTGAAAAAATCGGGTTGGAGGCCGCCATCAAGCCAGCATTGTCTTACAAAATCGTGAAAGCGAGGTTGAAATTCTTCAAAAAGTACAAACAGTGGAGTGCCGATGATTGAAAGCGTGTGATCTGGTCTGATGAGACCCGTATTAACCAGTATCAATCGGATGGGAAACAATATTTCTGACACCGACCTCATGAAAAGCTGCAGAAGCATCAAGTGAAACAAACGATGAAACATAGGGTGGTAGCATTATGGTTTAGGGCTGCTGTACATGGTGAAAAAGTGGATCACTTGTAAGAATATTCGTTATAATAAAGAAAGAAGACTACCTAAACATATTACAGACCAATTTTCCGGATTTGGTTGACATAAGCGCATTTCCAACAGATGAGGTAATATTACAGCAAGACGGGGATCCGAAGCATACAGCAAAAATTGTTCAAGAGTGGCTAAAATATCAGGACTTCCAGCTTTTGCAATGGCCAGCACAGAGTCCTAATTGAAACCGGATTGCAAAATTGTGAGCTATTCTAAAAAAACGGCTAGGTTCTTACGAATTGGCCCCAAAGAACATCGACGAACTATGGTCAAAATTTTAAAAGGAATGACGTGATCTTCAATAGGAACTATTGAAAATCTGCTCGAGAGCATGACGAGGCATATAAATAGCGTCATTAATGCCAAAGGACGTTTGACAAAATATTAATTTTATATTTTATCTAATAAAAATTACCGCCGTGCAAAATTTGCTATACATATATAATTTTTTGTTATGTTTGTAATATCTTCTTTATTTAAATATATTTTTTGAACTTCAATAAAGTTTTGAAGAAATAAGCTTTGTTTCCTAATAAATGAAGTATATAACCTGAAAATTTGGTACCATTATATTGAAAAATTATTCTACAGAAATCAAAAATACATGAAGGTTGCAAACATTTAGCCAGATCTGCTCGCCACTGTATAATTTCGATTATTTTATTACATTGCTGCTAATTTTTCCGGTTGCAATTACAATAATTCTTTTGGCATTGAAGTAGAATTGATTATAACTTTCACTACTGAATTTCGTTGTTTATCTTTTATAAGATTTTAATTAGAAAATTTCCTTTCTGCAGCCTTTCTGCAGCACTGCTATGAAGAGAGATTAAATGGATGTGTTAAAGTAAGAACTTTTGGAAAGTGCTGGATGTTAATCCAGTTATCTCTTTCAGCCCTAAGTCTTTTTTCAAATTAACGATGAATCGGAAATTATCTATATTCCTCATCAGTAAGTTCTACATTAATATTTGAGTTATTAAAATAATAAGTTATTTTGGAAGGATTAAAAAAATAGTTATGCATATCAAGTTCAAGTATAAGGAAAGATCATTTATAAAAATACTATTGAAATTTGGATAGTACGGAAGAGATACTATTAAAAATTAAAATGAATTCAATTAAAATTCTATTAAAAATTAATTCAATTAACAACTTCTTTTCAGAATTTATGGGGGATTTTATCAATTTCACATTCTTCAACAACTGTTGAAAGAATATTAACGATACAAAATTAATTCAAAACAATGAGCAGAAATCATCAGCATGTGGATTCAGTTTCTTGCTTAGTTAAAAAAAGGTTTGTTAAAAGCCACTGGGCAATGTAGCTTAGACCGACCCAAAAAAAGCGAAGGTTTTTTATTTTTGAGGCATGTTGAAAAATAGCTTTAATGATATCTCAAAAGCACTTATTGAAATTTTTGTCCCAAAATAGTAACCTTTAGGCACTGCTAGTCTCCAATTTTCGAAAATTTTCGCCACATAAATAAAGTTATTTTTTAAAAATATATCAATAGAGAATGTGATGATCGATGGTTTATCTCATGATCTAACTTTATGTATTCGAAGTTGCTGAGCATGATGGGACTATTTTTGGTTTTGTCCGATCAATGTTTCTATTAAAATTAAAGCAAAAACACAAAATTGACAAAAACAAATTAAGAATTTTCACATTCAATGCTTGACAGTAAGTGGCTGAAATTTTTTTGGCCAATCTATATAAGACCGATTTTAGACTCATTAAAAGAAATTATAATCATGGAATCCTTGTAATTTTGAAGCATTTCTTTTTTAAGATATGATCTAAATGGTGAAAAAGAAAGTTCAAAAAAGGAAGTATTGCGTCCGATTGGATACGCCAATAAAAGTTTCTGAAAATTTTTTCTGACTAGTTCAAAGCAGTGATGCTGCAAAGACTGTGTCTTCATATTTCTTCTGAATAATAAAGAGTGTCCTCAAGAATAGTCATCAACAATTTAATTCATGTAATAATTTAATAGATCATAAAATTAATTAACAACTATGGCGAAACACGGCCAAATATGTTTAATTAATGTAAAATTAATTAAATTATCTAATAATTGATAGATTTCGGTCAAAGTCATGTATAATTGAACATTTGGTTGTGAAAATAGCCTCTTTTCAGTTAGAACACTAGCTTCTAACGAAGCAAAAAAACTCGTTTTATTTTAATGGTGCATTTCGACAAACTGTCGAACACCAATGAATATTGAAATAAATAAAGAAGCAACAAGAACAGATGGCAACCTTGTTAGAGTTGATGGCGGTGATCTATAAGTAGCCTACTGCTTTAAAATGTCATGATTAGTAGCCAATTGAGCGTTCAATTTGCTCTATAAAATTCAATTGAATAAATTCCTATTGTTTGAAATCATATGCAAATTTAAACAGTGCGTCAGTCGATCACAGCTTAATCTCTCAAAGACTACTGAATAGGAAAATATAGCGACTTCCGAAACAGACTGTCTAGTCAGCAAAGTGATTGACTCAATACAGAGTTGTTGTTGCCTTCTTAAAAACTTACTTCATCTAAAGCTCGCAATTTAATTCATGTATTTTTTTATTTTTTATAAATAATGAAATATATTCAAAAAGTTTCATAATTCACGAAGAAAAAATAGTACAATTTAATGCCAAAAAATACAATTTTTATTTCGGTTTGGTACAATTTCGAAAAAGTCATTTTCCATCCCTGGTTTAGAGCATGAGTTCAATCTAAAACTTATCCCAATTTAGTTTATTAAATACCTCATCTAAAATGCCTTCTACTTTGTCATCTTTTCATCTAATAAACATAAATCTTACCTTTCAAGACAACTAAGAAAGAACCAGAAGGTAGGCTCATTAAATCTTTCTTACGAATTGTATTCCCTTCGAAAAAACTTTTTTAAATATTAAAAAAGTTTCTTACTATGTTATTAGATATTATGCCGCTTGCATATTTTATTGATTTTAAATTTCAAGTATGCATATATTTAACTAAACAGGAAATAAAAAATACACAAAACCAAAGAAAACAAATTAAAAATAATTTGCGCAGAATATCGTTTGTACTTTAATACTTACAACTACCTCTATTTGCGCGAAAGTTAATTTATTTGGTTTTTTCAATTGATTTTTAAACTATGCTGGGTAAAAACTAAAAAAAATTTAATTTACTTTTTTTAATAATGAGTCTTAAATCTAAAAAATTAGATCAAAGACACTTAATATCCCAACAATATGAATAAAAACTCATTTTCCGAAGAATTTGTTCTTAAAATAAATGCAATAAATTGTTATAGATCTGAAGAGTTTATTTAATGTTATCAAATAAATGTATATAGATATGTCGTTTAATAGTGCAACATTGTATTGAACAACCTTTAAATACGAATTGCTGATGATCTAATAAAATGCCTGACTCAGTCAGTTATTGAAATAGTGCATACATATTTCTATCAGAAATCCATATAAATCAAGTTAAAAACTAGGTGTACTCATAATACGCCCTCCAACAGCTACCAGACATAAATTTTAATTTACGTAGCGTTAACATTTTCACAATAATGTTTAAATTATAAAAGAACTATAAAAGAAAAATATCAAAAACATGCCAGTACCTGCTGTGTTGTTGTGCTTCAAAATATTTATTTTTACTAAACAGTCTCTGGTGCTGGTAACCCTAAACGTTACCTCTGCAAGACATAACATAAAAAGTAACATAAAAGGATAATAAAAGGATTCCCACTCGCAACTAGCTATCAATGTCAACATGGTGCACTCCTTCAAAATTTCAATGATATGAAATGTTCTTTAAAATTCTTTAAGGAGAGCAGAAAGAATTTCGAAGAAATTGAAAGTATTTTTGTTGCACTTGTGCTCCTTTGTCAGTGAGTTGCTTTGTAAAAGGATACTTTAGCTGAATTGAAATATAGCTCAAATAAGCTGCATTGATTTCTTTATCTTGTCATAGTATAGTTTTTGGTAATTAAGGCGTTTTTACTCTTCCGTAAACAGACGTTCAGACTTTTCTTGTGTGGGAACTTTTATTGTAATTTTTTTATTTAGATATTTATTTAGTTAAACAAGTGCCTTTATCTAAGAAAAATATTTAGTAGCGCACTTATGCATCAAGATTTTTTTAATTATGACAGATTTAAAAAAAAAATTCAGCAATCAAGTAAACAGAGCATCCAAAATTCTTTAACAGAGTTTTACTGAAACTTTTGCTTGCCCTTTATTTTTACCTCGTGAATAACATAAAATCCTTTTTAAAAAATAAAATTGTTAACAATTTTTGCAAAAACAAATTTATTTATTAAAAAAAATAATGGAAGTTACGTGTTCTGGGTGAAAAAAATTTAATAATTTAAATATCTAGGCAAAGATGGCATAGAAGGCATTACATTTTTTACAGCGAACTATTGTGCTTGTAAAGACCCACACAACAACAAATCATTCTTAATAAGTAATAATAAGCTAATTTAGTTATGCAAAAGAAACCATTTTGGCTGTGGATAGATATCACATAAAAAAAATATTGATGTAAACCCATTCAAGGCATTTTTTTTAATAAAAGGACGACCCTGCAAATTTTTTTTTAACTATAAAAATAAAGTACCTTAATTCACATGCGTACTATCAAAGCTTTTCAAGAGATAAATTAATACTTTTCAAGAGATAAAAACCCTTTTTTACTTAATAGTCACACTAAGCATCACCTTTTTGTAGACTGAATTCCGGAAAATTTTTCCCTTGGATTTTGGGCATCTAAGCACAAAAATCGTAATTAAAATTGTTTCTATGAAAAGGTTTTAGATATAATTTTTTTTTGTACCATAGCTTTGGCTTTCAGTCGTAATCGTAGTCTCGGTTGTGAAGTATCTCCATACGTAAAAAATAAAATTTATAAAGAAGTTTTATATTGAATTAAAAGAAAAGAATTAGCAATAATAATTCTTATCTAGAGCTTGTTTTTGACGAAACTGAGATTTTCGAAAATAAAGTCATATTTCGGTCTCAGCGACTCAGTTTCGGCTTTGTTAAAAATGTACGGCGTGAACTCAAAGGACGTGCTAAATAAAATGGAAATTGGGGACTTCATCAGTATCTTTGATGGTCTCTACAGGATACTTTGATGAAAAAGTCAAGTTTAAAGCTTGGGTAAGTTAATAAAAAAATGCAATTGGTATGTAACGAAAAAAAGTCGCTGTTCGACAAAACCAGCAACATGTTAATTTTTATTTATTTATTTAGATCTCAAAAGGTGTACAATAGGATGAATCTTTTATAGCACATCGAAAGAAGATAATAAAAGATATAATAATTTTTTTAACAAATTTTAATTTTTTTTTACTGTTGAAGCAACAACAAAACCATGGACAGAAAGTGCTACTACTCTGTGGCGGTTTCTTTGGTCGTTTCTTTTCCATCATAGCAACACATCTTTAGTTAACTGGAAATGAAATCATATTTTATTTTTCTAAGTTTGTAAAATTATATTTCTGTATTTTTACCTAATTATTTGAAGAAAAATATTAAAAAATGTATTTTCCCTTAATTATATAGGCAATTAAAAGTAAGTATATTTTCAGGTAATAGGTTAATAAGATTCCGTTTTTCTTTAGAAGGCTTCACTTATGAAATTTCAAAAAGAAATTTCCTATTAAGTATTATGAAGATGATTTTGAAAATAAATAAAAAAAATAACATATTAGGTAGTTTTAAAAATTTTTCTTTTAAAACAATAAGATTCTTCTGAAAAAGTATGTGATTTTACTAATAAAAACATGAAAGGGTTTTAATAAGATTTTCTCTATGGTGTTAATAAGACCGTCTTTTTGGATGAAAACCACAAAGAAATCTTATTAAGTTTGTTCTATTTTATTAGGTCGTTTTGGTTCTGTGCCACTGTTGCCCATCAACGAGTGTGAGATATTGTAATTCCTATGATATTTTGTGAGAAAAATCTCTAGCGTGGAATTAAAAATACCTCAAAATACCACAAAATACCTCAAATTACCAAATAAAAACCACAATAACTTAAGATTCCTCAAATTGCCATAAATTACCACAACGACATTTGTGCCACGCGTGGTAGAATTACGAATTAAGAAAAACGATGCGCTAATTGAATTGTTCACATGACTGAATGCACTTGTTTGTGGTGGCTTGTATGTATCAATTTTCTTATTTGCTTGTTTTAAAAATCCATGAAAACAGAGACATTAATTTTATAAATTAATTTAAAATAATTTTTAAGAAAAATAACTGAATTTAAAATGCCTTTAATTTTTTTAATGAAATTTAGTTCTTTTAAAAATGAATGTTTTCTATTGAATATATGTTTAAATCTTGACAATTATGTTACGATACTTTTATATAAAATTAGTTTTATGGTCGCCACTGTATTTTGGTATTTTGTTGGCATTTGAGGTATTTTGAGGTATTGTGGTATTTTATGGTAGTTTTGAGGTATTTTGTGAGTGTGGTAATTTGTGAGAATTAAGTGCGAGAAAAATATAATTTTGGTGGCAATTTTATCTGGTAAATCTGCTCTGTGTACCTAGTAAAAGCCATTTAAAGCACCCAAAAACACATCAATCGGGCTGGCAAAAGTCAGTATTCGGCCTTTGTAGTCTGGTGGAGAGTGCGCTAGACTATCACTCCAGAGGTCCCTGGTTCGAATTCGGTCTCGGGCATGTTTCTTTTCACTTTCTTTGTTCTTTCCTACATTTAAGAATTATGGAAAACTAAAAATCCAAGACTAAATTGTGGAAAAAGTGAAATTCAAAGGACAGAACTAAGGGCTGAAAATGCTTACCGAGGTTAAGGCGTAACTCAAATTGTCTTTCGCGGCAGGCCCGCGACACGACTCATAAATTGAAAAATTTTTGACCTGGCCACCAGCGACTATTTTCTGTTTCTCAGAGTGGAAAAATGGCGCCCATCAAGGAATTTTTACTTAAATGAGAAGGTCGTGTTGGCATTCTGAGGCACTTGACGCCAATTACAATCGCCAAGGAAGGCTTCGAAACTTTATAGGACCATATAAAAAGTGCTCTGCTCTAGATGAAGATTATGTAAAAAAAAAAAGGTTTTTCACTAATAAAATCAACTTTTTCATTGCAAGCCGAAGACTTTTCAGTCCATGTAGACATCAATGGGCGCGTTCTGGAGAAGTAATCGCTTACTGAGCTCTCTTTACTAAGAGATCAATTCTGCCGAACGCTGTGCTATAAAAAACAGAAACAGCTGTTAAGAGTTCTATGGCAGTTTATGGCAGTATTTATGATATGTAACGCAGGTAGCATAGATACTTTTTACTGCCGAAAATGGCGAGTGCTCACCAAACATGTTGCATGTAGCAACTCGTTCAACAGACTTTTAGTCAAAAGTTGTGCAACAGTTTTGAAAAACGATACTCGTTACTGTAAAATGTGGAAATTTTAATATTTTTAATTTTGTAGTTTAAATTCTAAAAAATGAATGAAATTTTGATATATAAGCTTTATGCTAGATTTTCCTCTGTTTTTGGTTGTAAACTGGAAAATTTGCCACATTCTATACAATTAGTAGCAAAGCCAAAAGGAATAATTAACGAAGTTCAAAAATACAATTTTATTAGCTGCAGAATCATATTCTTTATCTACGTCGGGGTTTGAAAGAGTATTTCTAGCTCCGGAAAGGTATCTTGGGAAAGTTAGCATTTGCTTGTAAAAATTATTCTTGGCACGGGTTATTAGAATTTAATAGCAGAGTTTTCTGAGATCTTCAATTTTATGTTAAACCTTAAGTCTATTTGACTAAACTAAATACTATTTCTAATTTCTGGATAATTCTACTTTTTGAAACTTATAATTTCTGAGCTTGTACTGTATTACTGCATGTTTCACCAATTACTTTGCCACTAATTTGCTGTAAATTACTGTTAAATAATCGAATGCAATCAAAAATTTACAATCTTATTTTTCAGATGCGATAGCATTCTTTTGTAAAGACAATATTATATTACGACACAAGAAAAAACTAACACATACTAAAATCAATATTTTTTATCTTTAATTGATGGAATTAAAGCCAAGAAATAATCATTTATTTAATAAAAATTTATTTATTAAGAGTAATATATAATTTTGTTTTTTATATAATTTTGTTTTAAAAAATTAATATTAAGAGTAATATTGTTTATGATAGGGAAAATTCTCATACTGATGCATCCCAAAGTTCTTCTTAAAGTGGCGTTAAGAAGTATCGAATATGCCACAATGGATTATTTGTTTTGAAAAATCAATACAAACTTTCACCACGTTTTTCTTCCAAACAAAGTGTTTCCAACTGTCTCTTGGATTTGGCATATTCATTAGTTTATTTTTTATCAATTTAATATTTACTGTTAAAACTCAATCAAAAACTGTTCTCTAGATTTTTTTTTTTAATTTTCTGTAAAACAATACGAAAAGCATTCAAGTATCATGGAATTTATATTATGGTATGCTATTTACATTTAATTGTCTCGTAAAAAAAAAGTCTACAAAAACAGTCGGCAACAAATAGTATGTTATTGAAAAATAGCAAAGTAAATACCAATGAAAAATAAGAGAAAATTAAGGAAAAACTAAAAGGCAGCATTTTATCTAAAGAGGCACATCTTGCAGGACATTCAGCACATTCACTACTTCATACGCCACTCGAAACAAGCTGCGACGATTAATGTAGCTCGACAAACAAACAAACAAACACCGCCACTTCAAAATCCTTGTGAAATTGCACTTGTCTAGTCGCAGTCGAGGGACACTAGCGGCTTTTGAGAGAACAAAGAAAGCCGACAATCTATAAAAAGGATGCGTACTGAGCACGCTCCTTGAACAATTGAAACACAATACATACACGGAGCTGAGTAGCTGTGTGTCATTTATTTATTTGCGACACTTTTAGGATTCTTTCCATTATTTAGAAGAGTTTATTATAATTTTGTTTAAATATTGCTTCTATACTAATATCTAGAAAGGATTATTTAAAGGATGCTACATAGTGTATGAAAACGATGTTTAGTTAACGGTACAAGGTGGCCAATTCCATCAATGTGGCTTTACGCAGCAGTGAAGTTATTTGATAGGTTTTGTCCAGCAAGCAGGAAGATCGCTAGATGCCATTTGTCAATCCTTTAATGGCACAGGAAGTATCCGTTGCTATCTTCGATCAACACAGGTTGATATTTCGATTTATTCTTATTTCAGGATACAACATTGTAGGGTAGTAATCATTATTCTTATTTAGGTTATATGAAAAACGTGAGCGTTTACTTCAAGGTATATTACAAAAGAGCTTTTTATTACTCATCTGTTTATGTCTGCCGATTTTTCTTACTTCCTAAATTAAGATGCGTGAGCATCAGCTGTAAAACGACACAATAATTCTTCTCTAGTACAATACAATCATATTAAAAAAAAAACAAATATGTTACGAAGTTACTTGTGTGTATATACAAATTTTTAAGGCCATGAAATGTTGTAAGTTAAAGTTTTATCTCGCATTGGTGCTTTTTGGAAATTTATAAGCATTTTTCTTCGTACAACCAAAAATTATAATGTTTATTATATAAAATAAGAAGTAATCAATCAGTTTGGAAATCTTTGACATTCATCTGAGGTCACTCGTATTGATATTAAAACGCGATACCGAAAACCTTCCCAGAAACTGCTTAACTTCTAGAAATCTTAATTACTGCACTGACACTATCGCTAGCCATGAATCTTGACATGCTGTCAACTAAAGTACAAATTAGAACATCTTCAGCAACATGAAGAAAAAAATGTCACAATTTGGAGACATTAAAAAATTAGAGCGATCCTTGAAGCGGCCACACTTTAAGGGCCTAAACTAAGCACATATAAAGCAAAACATTTACAAACAAACATAATAAAAATAATCTATAAATTGGGCCAAAACCAAACTAAAAAAATATAGTTTATATATTTGGCTCTTATAGGATATATGTATGTGTGTGTGTGTGCTTAAATGTGTTCATTTCTTTGTATCCAAAGGTTTGTTTATCAACAAATCCATCTGAACAAAGTTGGCAGCGGCATTAGCTGTAGCAGATGCGCAGCTGCAAATGCAGCCAAATGTTCAGAGCGCGCACACGCTCCTGCTCAAAATGCTACAAAATAAACCTTCAGGATATTATTTTATATCCAAGTGTTGTTCGAAGCAGTTGTTTTTTTCTCTTTTTATTGTTTTTATACATGTATATTTTGTAATTATTTTTTCTGACTTTTGAATGAAATTTTTACATGGAGCATGCGTGAGTGTGTGCACACACTTTCTTTGAATTGTTGTTGTTTTTATAATTTTTTTTATTAACTAATGCTGCTGAGCTCAGCGCCCAAAAGGCCCGGTGTTTTCCAATTCTCTTTTTCTTTCTCTTTCTAGCTAAGGTCATTAGATAGGTTCATTTGAGTTTACTTCTGTTGGTGAAGTACTCCTTTTCGTAGCGTTAATCGTCGCTTGAAAGGTCCTCGCAACTTAACTGCGTTTTGAGTTTGTTTACCGTTTTAATCTAAGACTTGTAAAGGGGGAGAAAATTAAATGGAAGAGCATGCCATCCACGTTCGATCTTAGTAGAGGGGGAGCTGCTGGAAATGAAGTGTACTTTTATCTTCGGCTTTAGTGGCCTACCAACCACGAGAGGGTTAATAATGTTTTACCTTAATCATGAGAACTTGTACCTAGAATAAATAAAAATTTAAGGCAAATATAATTAAAATGCACTTCAATCATAAAACCGTACCACAATTATCGGAAAAAAATTGCATACACGAAGTAAACAATAAACACGTGAAACTAGAGGCAAATGATAGTAAAACTACGTTCTCACTTTTTCTCTAGAACGTCAGGATTACAAAAAGGAATTGTTTAAAAAAATGTGTTTAAATACTTAAGACCTTCAAAACATGACAACAGGGGTATCAAATGAAAGAGGACAATCTCTTCATACACGAGGTGACAGTACATTCATACCAAATATGTAGATGAGTTTAATTGACTTGTGTTTTATTTGGAAATTTATGGAAATAGTTTTCAATTTGTTTGAAGTAAGAAAACTTCCATTACTTCTAATACGTAACCAAAAAAGCGTCTTTGATATTATACCCATATTGTCATAGTTTAAAGGTTTTTAGCGCGTATTGAAATAAAATTTTGAAACAAATACTCTTTGTAACTGAAAAGATCTTTACAAAAAAATCCTGAAGTTCTAGAGAAAAAGTGAGAACGCAGTTTTACTATCCTTTGTCTTTAGTTTTACGTGTATATGGTTTACTTTTTGAATGAAAAGTGCTGTCGTACGGTGTAATTAGAAGATACAGGATGGTTTATTTACTTCTTTAACTAACATGTAGAGTTCATTATGTATTTAAATAACGATTTAAAAGATAACGTCTGCAGGATATATAATTTTTGGAATTATATTTTAGCTTTTAGAAAATTTAAAAATATTTATGAAATCGATTTTTGTTTTTTCAGTTATTTGAAAGGCATAGTCTTTCGAGAATATTCTGTTAATTTTTTGTAAGGATACTGATGTCATTTCCGCTTCTACAGCCGTTTTAGTAGTTATCGAGCAGCAGTGTTACGTTTACATTTATTCTCTTCATATTCATTTATTTTGAAACTACCTTTTCCGAATCATCTGAAATTTTAATATGCTATTCCCAACATCTGTGGCTATCGCTGGAACTAGAATCAAAGTTTTATTTAAAAAACATCGAATATTTTGCACTTAATAACCGGCTGTTTTTAAAACTTTAATTTTAAAGCGCGTAGTTCTGTCAATTTTCAATTTTTTTTTCCCTTTCCAGCCAAAGCTGCACTTTTAATAATTTATAATAATCTTATTTTTTATTTTTCAGATAAAAAGAAGAGTCAAAATCTACAACACCGCCCGAGCCCCTTTTTTTAGAGGGTCTCATTGAGCGCCATTTTGAACATGATCAACAATTTTTTATATTAAATGAGTGTTTCAATATACCTTAAAAGTTTAAAGGTCGGTGTTCATTAGTTTAACCTTTAAAAAAAATCCTAAAAATACCTTAAATTTTGGAGCGCTAGACCAAAGAGAAAGAAATAAAAGTAATCAAAAACTTAGAACAGCAGACTTTTTTTATATAACTTTTACATATGCATACACATAATAGTAGAGGAAATGGGGGTGTCATGAAACACTTCAATAAATATTTGCTCGGCGAGTTGTGGACCTTTCTTCTCAAATAAAAACAAAATCTTTCAATTAATGAGGAGACTCGGAAAACAGCAGAAAGAAAAAGAAATATATTTGCAAATTAATAATGCTTTGTAACATATCGTTTGCATATCTTTTGGTGGGTGATTTTACTTGCTTAAGAGTCATTCCAAGAAGAAAAGAAAAACTAAAAAACTCTAGTTTTGCCTCTAAGAAATGTAAAAATTCGGATTTCTCATAGCATTTTCTTAATTTGTTATGAACTGTTAAAATTTAAACTTACTGTATCTTTATGCAAAACGAAACGAAGGCTAAACGTGGTGCGAGACACTGTAAGCAATACATATACATCCTCTTCCGATATCATAAAGTAATTAACAAAAAAACGTATTGGTGCAATATCAACGCCGTAGATACGGGGTGTTCAGGGGGTTCAAAGCCTCCCCTTAGCAATTAAACATTTTTTATATATTAAATAAAAGCACAGACATTCCAATTTATTTAATTACCATAACATGGAGATAAATTTAAAATTGTACAATGTACATGCTTTGTTTGTTTAGCAGATATTTAGTTAAATATAATACAATAAAAATGGTTTTCTAACTATGTATTGTTGCTAACGTACTAGTATGCTGACGATGCGATGGGATTGTTCGTTAAATTACACTGTAGGTAAACTTCCAACTTTTGAAAAGACACAAAAAACGCCGAGACACATAAACTTAATTTTCGGTCGTAGAATTTAGAGGCGTATTCAGTTTTACCAAATCAGATCAAATTCTCGAGATATTCAGATTTTTGTTATTTGACTATCATTTGTTCTTCATTTAAAAAAATTTTTGTATAGTATTTTAACAATTACTTTTTATTGTATTTTTGAAAATACCTCCAACGTGAAAATGTTATGAAAATGCCTAAAGCCTGGGCTTATGTTATGATGATTCCCCAAATATTTCGTCTCTACAGATAGAACGAACTATCATAAATTAAAGACCGTAAAAATCTCTTCCATTCTGCATCAAAAATTTTTGATATTTTTTATTTTATTTCCATAAAAAAACTTTAAAAATTTAAATAACTTCTTTTTTTTTAATTTCTTACAATATTTTCAGTAGGTGTTTATTCTATAATTAATTTTTAGTTTTATTTTTTTCAGTTTAAGCAATTCTGGCCAGCAATTCTGACCAGTGAGGATATCATTAGAAATAATTAAGTTTTTTGAACATTAGTGAAAATAACTTAAAAAAAATCATAAAAGTTACCTATCACTAGAGTCGAAATATTTGGGGAATCATCATAACATATGCCAAGGATTATTTTGAGGAACTGCCTCGGACAACTTTTTTCGTGAGGCGCCTTAATGTACATACATATTTTTCTTTTTAAAATGTCTGTTTTCGTAATTTTACTTAAATAAATACTTGTCGTCCTGCTCCAAATGAAGCGAATGAATCGATTTTTTATATTTTTTGCTTCAGCAACTTGCTCCCGTCCCCCATTAACCATCAGAATACACAGCTTTGTAAATAGCTCACAATAGTTCAAATAGAAATTGAGTAGGGAAATTAACCCCATGGTATCACAATGGGCCTCACTGACTGTGTGTCTCTGAAAAGTGAAAGCCACTTTAACCTAAGCCACAAAGTCGGCTTTAGAAAAGTCTAAATGAATCATGATATTCTTAAAATAAAAAATTTTTAATAGCATATTACTATTTAAAAAATTAGTTTTTTTAGAATTATATTTGAGCTTAATTGCAAATATGTTCATGACACAATAGTTTGCAGCAACAACAAGTTCTTTGCAGAACAAACCTTCAAGTAGACTAGACAGACTGTTTCAATGACAGCTACATCAACTCTTTAGTAGTAATTTATTTTTTTTAGAATTATAAAAAAAAATTATTAAAACACAAAAGACATATAGCATCTTTCTGTAAAACGACCGTAACGTGCATTTCACGAAGGCTTCGCTCTAAAGCCGAATGTCAGCTGTTTTCGCTTGATGTAAAAATAATTTCTTAGCCCAACGAGAACAGCTGATTCAGAAATGAACGACAACGTAACTGTAGTGAAAATTTGGCTTGATGTATTAAAAAAATTTGAAACGAAACGTCAAATATAGACGATAAACATTTTCTTATCGTTTAGAAATTTGTTGACATGAAAGTTGCTGAAAATAAATCGTAAGTATTATTTTATTAACAAATGCAAGAATTTCGAATCAATTAATTTATATTTTATTTAGCACACAAAAACCACAAGCGAGCAATTTGTAGTTGGATTGGATCTTGGAATTTTACCTGCTTTGCAGATTTGCCTGCCTTGCCTGCTTTGCATCCGATTCATTGAAATTGTATAAAGCGATCGCGGAAAACATTATAATAATTAATGTTCACAAAACTTTTCACTATGATCAAATTTGCAGCAAAAATTAATCATATATGTAAAAAAAAAAAACAAAACAACCGAAACAGCTGATGCAAAAAATGATGCCACCTATTAAATATTGCTTAGAATAAGTATAAAATATTTAAGGTTTTTGTCAGTTTTACGCAAAATGATGAACTTTTACAATCTGGTAATAATGTTTTTGACAAATACTCACGTTAAGAGTATTTGAGCAACGTAAGCAACGTAACAGTGGACGACGACGCAAGGAAAAAATACATCAAGCCAATTTTGTCCGATATCGTCGGAAAACGAACGAAGCTTAAGACGAAGGCTACGTTTTACCTAAAGATGCTATTAAGCGAGTAAATCGATATGAGTAGCATTTAGTTAGAAACAAAACAAGCTCTACTAAAAATGGCCTTATTTTGTAAAACGAACGCATTCATATTCAAAAAGAACCGGTGGTGGCGTTTGTATGAAAACGAAAATCTATAAAAAAAAGCTAACACCTTCAGTTTCTTGTTTTTATTTGCGTTACAATCTTTAGCATGACTCCAACTTTAAACTACATACTCTCACACAGAGTCCAACTATTTAACTGCAAATCCAAAGTGGTTGCTTAAAGTTGCAGGTATGTATGTTATGGCACAGCGTTACTAATAACACTCGCTAACTACAGCAACAACAACAATACGAGCACCATCCACAGCAATGAATTATCACAATTGTCCTCGGGTCATCTTGTTTGGTTTGCAGTTTATCATTTTTTGCTTTAGACACTGCATTGTTTTTTTACATATTAATTTTTTTGTTTGTCTCTCTCTCATCGTTGGGAAAAACTTTTAACCCTTCATGTGTAACATTTAAAGAGCTACGACTGTATCTTGGCTAGATGCTGTCTGTAATACTGTGAGGCCGCTTACGTTTTAAGTCGGCTAAGATTGATGTTAACGGGAAGCAAATGTATTCACTTGGACATCAATATTGAGAGTTTCCTCTGAAATGTGTTGCCTCTTGGTTGGAGATTTTTTAAGTTTTAGTTGTTTTCATTGTTGTTATTGTTGTCGGTGTTGAAGTTGCCCAAGTGTCAGTCGTACTGCCTGCCAGTAAAGACTGTCTTATTGTTCGCGTATTTATGTCTGTCAATATGTTGCCGTGTGTTGTAATGTTCATGTTGAGCCTGTTGTTGTTGTAGTAGTTGTTTTGGTTGTTGTTCTTGTTAAACGTGCACAAGTGTAAATTTTTGTTGCCAACTTTAATCTTGATTCACTGTCGATCTGATCGCGCTGCATTTATTGTTAGTCCCCTCGTCAGTGGGAGAAAATATAAACAACAACATTTACAGCAAAACGATCTCCTGCAATCAGATCACTCTTCGACCGGAAAGGGAATTAATTTTGATATGATTTCCGGCTAACTTTTTTATGTTGTCTCATTTTATTTGCTGTTGTATTACAGAAGAAATGTAATCTTAACGGTTTATTGGAAGAGAAAAAAATGACTTCTCATGTATTACTGATTGAAATATATCATAACTGGATGCTGTGGGTGAATGCCGGTTAAGCAAGTAAGTAAGTAAGTTTTATTTAATTCAAAGGTTCAATAATATTTACAACTTTTCTTTTATCCCGCGAAATTTGAAATAATAATAATAAAATTAAAATAAAAAGAAAAAAGTAAAAATAATATTTAAACGAAAAAACTGAAAAAACTGAATAAACTAAAGAAATTAAAATATTTAAATTAATAATTTGTGAAATTGTGTTAAAATTTATTTTTGCAAGAAATGTTTTTTGATAACCTGGTTTCGTTTTTGCGCGTGGCGAATGTTGATGATATGTGCTAGAAGTTCTATCAGGATTGTTGGTATCATATAGGCAAATAAGTTTTTTCCGAAGTTGTTGATAAACTTGGCTTTTTGGAATTTGCCATCTGCTCTTCGCCTAGTGTTGTGCTGACCACCAGTTGGAATTCGAAAACGGTTATCTCCGATAAACAATATTTTTAGGGTTTGTATCTTAAATCTTTCATTTGCAAGGTTAGCAAACAAAAACTTGTTATTCAATAAGGTCGCTTTATATTTTTATAAGCTTGAGTAATGAAACGAATATTTGGAACTCGAAATTTGTAATATTGTGAAATGCATCGGATGTAAGTTTTAATTAAATATATAATAATAATATTCATTGTGCAAGCATTTAATTTTTCTTGCTGATTCAGAAAAAAAAATAAATTATGTACATGTGCCTCTGGTTAGAGAGAATGTATCGATTACTAATCGATTACTACATAAATTAACCTTAAAGTAAGATGTAGTACGACATGTCAAAAAAATAAAATAAGACACTAAAAAAACATTAGTTTATAAAATATCTAGATATTCTTAAAGAAAATGTTCGTACATTCTACAAATATTGCAAAAATATAAAAAGTATTTGTATTGTGATATCTTTACGAATTCATTAGTAACTTTTTAATGCACTGACGAATTGTCGGCCAAGCCGCAACATATTCTACACATCATAATCTATCGAAAAATTAAAAAAACATAGTTGAACAATTCAACTTTCAGACGAAAAATATTTGGAGAAAATATATTGGAAATTCTAAACCCAAAATTTTAATAATTTCAATAATTTTTTCATTCATTGCCTCAAGGAAATAAGTTGTATTGAGAAAATCTAAGTTTTTCGTTACATCTAAGACATCGTAATAATTTCGCATATATACGAATATAAATAAAATAATCTTATATAAATAAAAAGCTTTCGTGTACCGTTATTTTTCTCAATCTAAAATTAAATGTGGGAGTAAGTAAAAGAAGACGAAAATCTTCAACTTAATTATAAACAACTCTAAAGCATGATTTGAGATTTTTTAACTATTAATATATCCTTTGCTTCAAAAACTTCGACAATATTTGTACTTTCGTACGTTTTTATCGCTTTCCAACCTATGAAAGCCAGTTATTACTTTTTGCATAGCTTTATTACATATTTAATAAATTCCTTTGTTGAGATCGCACGAATTTATTTTTTGCTGGCCATTTTTTCATATGACGATAAAACAGTTAAGTTATATTTAGATCACAAAGCCTTAAAGTTATTACTTTTTCTTAAAATCACTTTCCTTGATATATTGGTCGGATTTTTTTCCTTGCAATATTAATCACACATTTCTTTGCTTCAAATCTTTGACTTAAAATAAGTTCGCATCGTAGAGAAGCCTTGAGCATCTTAAGGTAATCACAGAAGCAAGTGATGTGCACGCGACGTGCTCAACACCAAAAACTAATCCTTACCAAGCAAGTTTTGGTTGCTGCCAGCAAGCAATGGTAAGTCAGCAGGGCGGTAATTAACTACGGGAAATCGCCTTTTTTAATTAGTGGGCATAAAATCAGTTGCAGGCGAAATACGCTGCATAAACTCAGGCGCCAGACATTAGTTTCATAAAACAAATAAAAAACTTAAAAGCAGCAAACCATCGTTTATTTATTAATAAAATCAGTTGATGGTTTGCTGCAAGCGTTTTAATGTTGAATTCAAGAAATTATTTGGCAATTTGTCTTTCATATCGCAAAAGAAACTAAATGTTTGCACTGCTACTTGAAATGTGAGCTCCGGAGGGGGCGTATACTTCAGACAAAATACAAAATAAAAAATTTCTTATACAAAAGGACCTCTTTGTACATGGTATGGTCTCTTAGAAAATATAAAAATGAAACATTGTCAAAATTGAATGCCAAAAGAAAATATAAAATAAAAAAACCAACACAGATTAATAAAAAATGTCGGCGGGTGTCGAACTTGTTTGCGCTTTATTGACGTTTTTGCTGTGCTCAAGTGTTTTGCAGTGGCATAAAATGCTGTCTGAGTGGCGCGCTCAAGAGGACCTTGAGTTGAAAGTTATTTAAGGAGAGAAGTCCGTTTATGAACAACAAGTAGCAACTTGTTGAGACGAAAAAAATTTGTATTGTTCCCAACAACATTTAGCTGTTTTCTTTAGCTTGAAGAATTTATTCTTTACAATTATTGAAAAAGTTTTTCTTGTGCAAGGGCACGCTTGCGTACTTACTTATTTGATGAATGTCTAAAGTACGCTGAGAATTTTTTATCAAAACTGATATAAAAAATACGAAGTAAAAATGTAGCGTTTCGGTTTTCATTCAAAGTTCATTATTTCCTTAACATATTCTTTAAGTGTTTTCTTTAGTCATATACAACTTATATTTTTTTACAGCTAAGAAATTGTTTAAGTTAAAATGTCTAGTGATTTAAAAGCACATTGTTTTGCCATCATAAAGAAAACTAAAACAAATATACCCTGAAGAGCAAAACTGTAATAAAATTTTGTGGTAATATATTGATTCCGTTCATTAATTTTATTGTAATTAAATCTTATATTTCGCTGTAACAATGGCTAATTTGTTTAATATGATGAAAAAAAAAAAATATTAATTGGAAATGGAAAGTAAAAACATTTAGAAAAGTTGGCACAACTGGCTTTGCTCTATATAAGAAATGTAATATTTTTCTAAATTTCAATAATTTGTCCATAATCCCTTAGAGTTTTGAAGCTCTTAAAGCCTTTGGATCATGCGTTCATACAATTTGTTGAAGAAATTTGCTGATGTGGCGCACAATTCTTCTTCAACGTGCTCCCAAAGTTCTTACATGCCTTTAGGTGGATTGCCTGATTCCCTTTTAAAAACTCCAAACATTTTCTATTGTATTCATTTTCGCGCTTTGCACTTTTTTGCACTAATTGTCTTGTTGCTTATCTACGGCAACTGGCTAATTGGTTTGCTATATGTTCAAAAACTGCTCCTTGTTCACGTTGCCATCGATTTTAAAGAAAAGGCCGCCTCCAAAAGGTGGAATACAGTCCGAAATCATCAAACAGTCACTTCTAAATTAAATAGTTTATTTAACTGGATGGTGTTGAAGTGGCCCTGTTGTATTTGACCGGTATCAGGAACGCTCATCTGATTTAAAATGATTAAAATTGGTCTCATCGGACCAAATACTACCCTTGGATAAATTAAAACAAGTTGGATAACATTTCTGAAAAAAATAATATGTTACGAATACCTGCTTCCAGTAATAAACTGTCCAAACTTGATACCGCCGTAAAAAACTTTTCTGGCAAAAATCTATTTGGTGCTCAAAGCAGGCTTTGTTTTCTTCTCCTTTGCTTTATACCACGCTTTCTTATCCAGACACACGATTTTTGGTGTAAAAGCGGTAATCCTTATTTTGGCGTTGCCAATTTATTAAAATTCAAAAGCCTTCCAATGCGATTAGTATCGCATATTTAAATTTGTTTTTGGATCTCCAGCCTTTGCTGATTGTTAACTTTTCAAAATTGTTTCCTTTTGCGATCCGTAAAATTGATGTAACACTTATTTTAAGTTTTTTCGTAATAACACGCATTGGCTTGCCATTTTGTAAAAAATGTCACTTTTTGTTAATATCTGCACTAAGAGAATGCATTTTATAAATTATAATATATACAAGCGAGAAATTGCAATCACATGCTTAAAATTCAGCCGTTTCTTTTTTTTGAAGTGACTGTTCTTTTAGTTGCCTACTCCTTTTCACTATTATTTCTTGGGGTTCAACATATTTACCGAAATGCACCAATGAATTGAGAGAGTTTTGGTTTCCACTAGATGGAGCTTTGATTTTTAGTGGTTTGATTCGATTTGGCTCAATTTCGAACTTGATCTCTACTTTTTAATATAAAGCTTCATAAAAATAAAAAACATCAACCAGCAGTAGGTGGTCTATAAATAGCCTACTGCATTGAAATGTCATATGATTAGTAGCCAATTTGAGCGTTCAACTTGTTCTATATAGTTCAAATGAATGAATTCCTAAATGTGTGAAATCGCATGCAAATTTAAACAGTGAGTTGATCACAGCTTAATCACTCAAAGACTACTGAAGAGAAAAATGTAGCGATTTCCGAAACCGACTGTCTAGTCAGCTTAGTGATTGACTCTATACAGAGTTGTTGTTGTTGCCTTCTTAAAAACTTACTGGTTCTAAAGCTCGCAATTTAATGCATGTAATAATTTAGTAGATCATAAAATTAATTAATTAGTTTTAATAATTTTATTTTGATCATCAGTTGAAATTAGTGCATTTTTTCAGACGCATGTGCATTTTTCTACAATAAATTTTTTAAATGCTTGCAATGGAATTTTAAGTGCAAGTTATGATACATAATCTTTTTCAAAATAAAGTGTCAAAATGGATACATATTTTAAAACTGCCAGAAGCACTATTTCCAGATGGTGGAAATAATAGTCAAAATTATCTATTGTTCAGGAGGCAAAGAAAGATATTTATTATTTTTATGAAATTCATACGGTAATGTATGGTTTTAAACGTTCTTCCTCTCTTTTTTTCATTTTTAAAAACTAAAAAGGACATAGAATAAGTTCTGACCAATCTATCTAAACCGCTAATAAATGTTACTTTGCCCAATTTTTACTTACATCCTATTAGAATTAAGGCGATGATATGTTTAATACGAGTTTTTTTTATTTTGAAACTGATTTGGGGTTTCGCACACGCTGGCTTTTATTTAACTTCCTTTTTTTAACAGACTTCAAAAAGGAGGAGGTTCTCAGGTTGGTTGAGTTTTTTTTTTAAATGTATGTACATCGATAACTCCTAAAATATTTGCCCGATTGCCGCCATTTTTTGTCAACAGATAGAAACATTAAACGGGGAGGTGCCCGTTTAAAAAAGGGCAGTATTCAACATAAGGGGCGTGGCAATATAAGAAAAACTCTGTGTATCGAATAGTATTAACACTAGAGTACAGAAATTTAGTAAAGGGTTAGTCACAATTAATAAAAATTATGGTCAAAAAATGGGCGTTATTTGATAAAAGGCGCAGAAATATAAGAAAAACGCTGTAACTCGAATAATATTGACACTAGGATACTGAAATTAAGTACAGGGGTAGGCATAATTATAAAAATGTGCGGTCGTGAAAGTAGCCGTCGTTTGGCAAAAGGGCGTGGCAATATAAGAAAATTACTGTATCTCAGTTAATATTGACACTAGGGTACTGGAAATCAGTACAGGGGTTGGAACAATTATTACAAATTAAGGTCAAGAAAGTGGGCGTTATTCGACAAAGGCGTGGAAATATAAGAAAATCGCCGTAACTTGAATAATATTGACACTAGGATACTGAAATTAGGTACAGTGGTAGGCATAATTATGAAAATGTACGGTCAAGAAAGTGGGCGTTATTGGACAAAAGGGCGATTACTGTTTCTCCGTTAATGTTGAAACTAGGGTACCAAAATTCGTTATAATCTCTAAAAAGGAAGATATTTAAACTTTTTTACACAAAAAAAAAACTTACTTCAAAACCACTAAAAAGTAAAAGAATAATTTTAAATTACTTTTCACATTAATTCTAAGTCAAATTTGATAATTTATTTAAAATTATTATTGAACTGAAAATCTTATTATTATAATTGCTTTTCTATTTTGTATTATTATCATATATATATATTAATTTCTCCATGAATATAAAAACTTTAAAGTCGGCGCTTTTATAATCAGACTTTTATAAAATAAACACTCCGGTTTTAAAGGTTTTAAGTTCATGGAGAAATTAATATATTTATGTTAATAATACAAAATAGAAAAACAATAAAAATAAAAATATTTCCAATTTAATAATATATATATATAAATAAATTATCAAATTTGACTTAGAATGAATGTGAAAAGTAATTTAAAATTATTTTTTACTTTGTAGGGGTTTTGGAGTTGGTTTTTTTTTTTTAGTTTTTATTTAGAGTACATATTTCTCCATCACTAAGTTGGAATTGTATTTAATTTTATGCAAATTTTGAAGAACTTAAGAAACGCAAATCAATTTATGTTCGTTGAATCTAAATTTAATGTTGTCGATACCGATAAGGAGTCTTTAAGATCCATTAAAAATAATCTCACAAGTTTTTCTAGCAAAATGGTAATAAAGTGGAGCGCTTGTGGGAACAGGAAGGAACGTTTGATAGAAAAATTTTCCGAACTTTTTGAGGAAAAAGTAGTCTGCATTGTTTGATATAGCTTTTGTTTCTATTTTACGAGCTTAATTTTTATTTTGTAAGGTAGTGAAGAAAACCAATTTTGCTGAATTAGTTTCGTTTTTTTGTAAACACTTGGTATAACAATGTTTTATATTGTAAATGGGCAAAATATGTTAACAATTACGCTTACTCATATTTGACATAAATTAAAAAAACTTTATAGCTACCGCTTTGATAAAACCTAAAGTTTCACAAATAAAAATAACCATATCGATCAAAGCATAACCATTTCGGTAAACACGGCTGTCATACAAAGCACACATTAAGTGTGGGGGTTTCTAAAAGTATTGAAGTTTTTAATGTTTTAATATTTATTAAAACCTAATTTATATTAAATATTAAAGCCTTGCTTATAAAAAGCTTTAATTTAAGCTGATTGGTAACTCTGACATACTCGTATATGTATATTGCAATCTGAGCTGCACAATTCGACAGTGGATTTTTCAGCAACACTAACTTTCGTTGTCGAAACTAACGAAACCAAATCAGCTGTTCAAATTGAAATTTTTTATTGAATTTATTTGTGCATTTGTTAATTTACAATTGTTTTTGCAAATGGATATATAAGAAAGTTTTTTGGTGGTAAGTTAATATTACGTTACTGCGTAATAGTTAGGTCTATATTTATTTTCTAATCAATTTACTTTACAGTCAAGAAAACAAAAATTGAGTTGCAATGAGAGCAGAATGGATGAGGAAGATGAGTTGCTTGCACCTGACTCCGAGCTTTTAATTGCAAAAGATTCTATCTAGTTCTGCTTCTATTAGCACATGCAATAGTGACAGTTTCTGCGAAAACGGCTTGGACAAGTGGTTTGGCCGATGTGCGTAAAAACGTAAATCTCAGAAATTGCAAATGCTCAAATGCCCTTGGGTTCCTCCTCAAATCTACGGTTTTAACCCTAGACCCCATATGGGGGTAAGTAGGAACCCTATTAAAAATTAAACGTTGGTGCATTTTGCTGTATGGATCATTTTATAATATGAATTTTTGTTACTATAGCTGTGAGTTTTGTGCTCTATTTTTAATTATTCTTTTTAAAATAAACTAATTATAAATAAAGAATAATAGTTTTGAATAATTTGTTTTTGAATTTAACGATATACCTCCTTAAAGTTAGTTGGGTGTGTAGAGGAACCCCAAATAGCTTAACGTAACAAAAAACAAGGTATAGGTTCTAGGGTTAAGAATGCGGCGATTGGATCCAAACTTAAATTTTGTCACAATTGGCTACAAATCTATGCACCGATGATAATATACTTAAAATAATGACAAGGTGCACTTTGTACTGTGTCCTCTTCCCCAGGCCTGTAGCCAGACCAAGAAGACAGATTGGCAGACATGAATCTTGAGGGGGGGGGGGAAATTTTTTGTTTTTTCATTTAAATAAAACATTTTTTTAACGTGCATCAAATTGATGCAAATTTTTTATTCAGATTTATATATTAAGAACAAACATGCATGTTTTGATTTAAATCTTTTGCTTCTTTAAATTTTTGCTAGAATTAAGATTTGCAGTTTTTTTTTATTTTAAAATTAATAAACATTCATCATGCATAGAAAAAAAATTAAAAATTAAAAACATTTCGATGAATTATATATTCTTTTTGTATCTGCATCAAATTGGTGCATAACGTGCTTTTCGTTTATAGAAAGTTCCTATGGATGCAGGTTAAAAAATTATTAAAATTCAAATCTTATTTTTTGGTAGCAAATGTTGGCGACCCAGTAGAAATTTTAAAAATTGTAACAATTTGTCTGAAATGTTTTGTTAAACAAATTTCGTATACATATTCAAGTCATGAATAAGGTGAATGTGTTTATTTTTTGTTATTTTAAACCAAACTAATTTTAAAGCAATAAACATATATATCAACAAAATGCATATTAATTATTCATTTAAAGTTTTTCATTGTCTAATTTGGCCAGGGGGGCAAATGGTTGTAGTAGGGGGGCATTGCCCTCGCTTTCCCCGCGTAAAAGCCGTTTTAGGATCACTCGTTATAAAGCCTTTCAGAATACATAAAATGTGCATGAGTATTGTAGAAGCCACTCTGAAGATCAGCAGAAGAACTCACGCATTCATGACATGCTTGTCTATGTAATAATGCTGTCTGGTCACAATAAATTGCTGGAACAAAATAGAAAGGTTTTTATTAAGTACTTATTCGCGCAAAAATTAAAATTAGCTTACCAATCATTGAGTACCTTTTGAGTATGGGAAGGTGTCACTGTTCAAACCATAACTTGAATCATTAAAATCATCCTTGCAACAGCGTTTTTATGCCTTTAAAGCGCACACAGAAATTTGGTGAATGAGAAAAAAGAGATTCTGAATGATGAAATTTTAAACCGCTTTGCTGAAGATTCACGCCGATGAGCACTTTGGTTTCCGCTTTTGTTAAATCGTGTTTCATTCATTATCGTTTCAAATTTAATTTTCTATTTTTCTCAATAAAGTCAATATATGAAAAAATTAATTTTATTTATCAACTACATGAAGCATTGATTGGCCGGATTCCCCAATCCCTGTATAAAATTCTGGCTACGCCCATGGTTATGCATGTAGCAATGAAAAAATTAAAAACATAATATTGTCCAGCCAGCATGTTCTACACGATTCACTGTGCGTCGAGCTGATCCAATAGAGCAATAATATTCAGAATTAATTGTTTTTGATTACTTTGAACAGCTGTAAATATAAGGCTGAGTTGTCAGATCTACATGACACTTTACATGTGTTCAAAAGAAAGTAGTATCATTTTTTGAAAAATAAATTTAAAAAAAATAAAGCTCTCTCTAATATTACTGCTTTTATCGTGATGACAGACGGACAGACGGATATGTCTAAATCGACTAAGGAGGTGATGTTTATCAGGAATATATATACTTTTCTATAACTGCCACGCCTCTTTATCTGCGTAACAAACGGAGTGACAAGGTTAATATACCATTACGGATTTTTATATGCGTGGGGTATAAAAATATGCATTGCATTGTTGTTGCTTGTTGTGTGTATTTTGTTAGGATTTCCTCGTTGTTTTCTACACATGTTGTTGAATAAGAAAACGTTCCGTTTCAGTATTTTGATAACGCTCGATTTTACTCCCTTATAATTTCCCTAATAGTTTCCATACTATGGGCTATAGATGAAATCGATTCTAAAGAAGTAAAGTCGAAAAACGAATTTTTTTTAAATCTTAAACTATTTAAATTATTTATGTGGTTCAAATGCCTTACAAAACAAACATCAGTTTACAAGACGTAGGGTGTAAGATTTTACCTTTGCATATTCGTGTAATTCAATCAGATTTAAGAGAAATTGCTTAAAATTGCTTTCATTGTTTCAATTCACACTCAAAAGCTACTCGTAAAGACTTTATTGCTTAAGCATGTTTGGCACAGTGCTTTGTTCAACTGACAAAAATAAAAATTTTGATGACTTGAAACCTAAGAATATTGATATCAATCGACAGGCAATTGCAGAATTAAGACAAAAACAAAATATTGAGGAAAAAACTCAGTTTTGGCTTAGCTGTGCCACTTCAAAGTTGAAATATTTAAAAAAATAAATCATATAGTGTTTAATTCGTTTTGGATTCTCTTTAACAAGTAATTGTCAAAAATCTTTGTTTTGACTTAACTGAGCCAATCAAGTTAAAAATTAATATTTTCGACCATTCGACCATTTTCAGAACACATCTATACCTCTTTTTGACTACCATTCTAACTAAATTTTGTTAAGATCGGTCAACATTTGTATGTACCTCCCATACAAAATCAAGTAAAAAATTAATATAGGTCCAAGAGAGGTACCCCCAGAGTCTAACTGATTTCGACCATTTTTTAAATTTTTCTCAACTAGCTTTAGCTCTAAGTATACAAAATGGTATTATCGTAGGAGCACTCCTTCTATTTTTGTCCATCGCTTATATAGAGACAAGTTCACTGTGTATCGGGCCAATTTTTCTTCATGTACATCACCGTTTAATTCGACAAACAACAACTGTAGTAGGCTTAAACAGTTAGTCATTTTTAAAGCACTTTCATATGTAAATTGATACCTTTGGTGCACACAAATAACCATAACTATGAAACGAACATAAGCTGTTGGCGGGCAATAAAACCAACCCACCAAAAAGTGCTTTAAACGCCAACCTTTTTATTTATTCGTAGAATTTTAACAACAACAACAAAGATAACGAGAACAATGAAAAAATGATGATGACGACACATCATAAAAAGAAGCGCACTTCACTTCACTTCTGATTCCGTTATGATAGGTAAGTGCGCCCCCAAAGGACACTAACAAAAAACACCGCCGAGGCTGCAATTACAAATGAGGGTCCATTTGAGATTCTGATCTCAGATGGGTTGAAAGATGATGATAATGAAGTTGAAGTTTTTGTTGATGATGACTTTAACCAGCATACCAGCGGCTGGTAACATTAAGTAATGGTGATTTTTTGTTTTCTTTTCATTCGTTGCAATGGAGCAGCCGAGACATGAGGTAAGAGAAGGTAAAATGTTAAGTGATACCCTCAGGTCTGTGTGTGGGTATTTAATAAAACTTAATGAAAAACAAATACTGTGCAAAAATCACAGGATCAATTACAACAAATAGTATGAGAGCATAATGATGACTTGTTGTCGTTTTTTTTTGTTTTCTTTTTTTTTGGTCTTTATTATTGTGGGCTTGGCAAGTCCACGCAGTACCACTACAATGCGGGCCCGATCACTTGAAACACGAGGTTGTGTTATTTGATCATCAACAAAGATCAAGTACAACAATATAGTGAGGAGCTTACTAATTGTCTGTCCGTCTGTCGGTATGAGTTTCTGTCTGATGTCAAATACAACGTCATCGTGTGTCGCCTGCACAAGCGCGTGCTCTTTATCAACTGCAGTTGTGATCAAGTGATCTTTAATGATTCGCACAAAGCAACATGGCAAATTTTGTTTTACAACAACGACTACAACATGTGTTAACATATTTTGTTTTAGTTCCTGTTTGCTCGTTATTTGCCAGAGCGAGAAGGAGAAAAAAAGTCACTTAAATTACATAATTGTAGGCAGCTATAAGCAACAATTACGCCTTTGACAAGAATAACAACAAAAAGTAGCACTTTTAAGTTTATAAAGGACGACTGCCAAACTCTGAAGCACTTGCTTCCTACCATTGGGTCTTACTTTATCTTTTTCAACTTAAAAGCCAAGCATTTAGTTAGAATGAAACGTTGTGAACTTATTTGAAGTTGTTTTTTGACGCAGACACAATTGTGCGCCAAAGTCCTTTTTTCTTGTCGCATACCTTTTAATAAAAATTCAGGCAAAAAGTCAATTGCATTTGGCCAAGAAACCACTGTTGCTGATGATCTTGCTAATTATTAATGTAGCCTTTTCACATATTTTTTCTGCTGGAACGCATGCCGTGAGCATAGTTTTATGGTCTTTGAATCTTTTTTGTCATTTTGCTTAACTTCCTCTCTTGCATTTGAAGTGGTTCTTAGCGTTTATCAATAATTTTACTCATGCCCTGGGTGCACTTCAAGTTCAGCACTTGCACTCTTAATTTTATGATGGCATTTTCAGTTTTTTAGGTTTATTCCACGTTATGACAGGGAAGAAATTCTTAACACAAACTGTTCTCTGTGAAATTGATTACTCTTGTTGAGATGTGACATTTTGTAAAGTTGGTAAAAGAATTTATAAGGGAAAAAAGGAATTAAAAATATGAAATTTTTTTGTAATAATGCTGTCAGCCTTAAAAAGCTAATCATACTGTGACATTGCAAACCTTTTTTCAAGCGAAGCCTACAATTCAAGAAACAGTTTGATCACTCTTTGACATACATCACTTTTGACAGACTTTTCTTCTGATTGATTATAGAAATTAATTTTCCATTGCTATATTATTTGCTATATTATTGCAACACCTCACAAAAAATATATTTGATAGCTTTTTTCAATGTGAAATATTTTAGTTAATAGTTTGCATGCTTATCTTGTTTTATATATCATATTTAAAACCATAAGCAATTTAAAAAAATAATTTTAGCTCTTAAATGTTAGGCTCCCATATTTCTATGAACAAAAATATATAAGTTTGTTATTATTGTCTTAACCCATTAATGACGAATATTACATATATGTAGAGGGGAACACCCTTCTTTGTTACAGCAAACAAAAAAAAAAAGAAAATTTAAATGATTCGCTGCAAAAACGTGTTAAATCTTGTTTGCTTGGAATCTAGTTACTCATAGAAAACGAATTTATGTATTTTGAAATGAAACAGTTAGTTGGGCAGACGTACTTTTTATTGCTTGTGCTTTTGTTTTGTTCAGAATGGCTCATATGCGAAAGTAAGTAAAATAATTACATAGAAATATTACAATTACATTAAAATATAATTATGTAATTTTTGTGTTTTAGTGTGTTTATTAAGATACACTCAGAAAAAAGTTTCTCGGAATATGAGAAAAAAGGCATCTTATTTAGAGAAAAATGGTACTGACTTTGCTCCATAGAATGCTTTTCTCTAAATGTAATACCAAAAATTCCCTAAAAATGTTAAAAAGCTTCCATGAAAAAGAGAAATATTTTTTCTTCAATAAAAACACCTTCTCTTTAGCAGAAAAATATTTTTTATACCAGGTTCAACCGTTTTCTTTATTGTATCAATTTTTCCCGAATACAGAGAAATATTTATTTAATTTCAATAAATTCTTTCCTTAAATTGCGTTTATAGTTTCTCACAAAAAAAGAACACTTTTTTCAAAAGAGAGATATATTTTCTTAACATTAGTACAATAAATTCCATTATTACGTACATTTTCCTCTAAAACAGAGAAGTACATCTGCAATTACTATTGAAAATTTATTTTGTGATATATTTGTTTTAACTCAGTTCTACGCATAGTAAATGTATTAATATGGTATTGGTTGTAAGAATATTAATTGAAAATATGTTAAGAAGTAAAGGTAGAATTATTGTTGTGGCATTGTTTTTCGTGACCCCTTATAAATATTCCAGAAATTTCATCTGAAAAATTATTTTATAAATGCGTCCAAAAAACCAGTGGTAGTAAACAACATCGCTTTGTGTAGCTATTTTTAATAAAAAAACTCCTTTTGAAGGAACAATCGTCATAATATGCAGAATATGCCACACTTACTTTTCATAACAGCATTCACTCTCTCTCACACTTTCTATATTTTTTCGTACCTAATTCCATATAAGAAAAATATATCGTTTTTAGAAAAGACTTTTTATTTTTGAGAATGGTTTAGTTGTGAATTGTTCATCTACAATAGAGGAAGTTTTTCATTTTCTATAAATTTTTCTCTAAAATTGAAAATTTTTTAGTGCGCGAAAAATACTCATCATTATTAGTGACATAAATATTTTCATTTCCCACAAGTGAAGAAATATTTCTTCGAATATGTGAAAATTTATTTGAAGAACATTTTAATTGAAATAGAAAAAATTCCTATAATTGAAAATAGACAAATTTTTTATCACAAAAAGTTCGATTTTTTTTCTGAGTGTATATTTTGCAAATAAAAAATTAGTACTTTTTATTATCTTTTATGTGGTAGTGGAGTGTTTATGCCGCCGTTACATATATGTAACATTCGTCCTGATATGCTATTTATGCAAATACTTTTTGTTGTGTTTTTTTATTGTATTTAGAGAATTGATGATTGAATCTAAAAACCGGAAGATTTAGATGATGAAGATGTTGATAGAGTATGTATCGAACCACCAGATGAAGATATAATTTCTGATGAAGAAGATGTTGGCGAAGATGTAGATGGAACATTCGGAGATCTATCCAAAAACAACTGCTTGCTCCGTGCCAAATTGTTTTTCGGGGTCAAGACAGTTAACTCAACTCCCAACTCCCAACTCCCTCTACGTTATATGGTTCGATTTCAAAGTCGATATTACCACCAGCATCACCATCAACAGTGCAATCACCTCCGGAGGCTTCAACACCACCTATTGATACCAGTAGCCTATCATATACATAATCTTTCTCGACAGAAAACACCTGAAAAATATAATGATCATATGCTTGTAGAAATAACTCCACGAAAACTTGAAAAGCGTGCACTGAAAAGAAGACCACCTCCACGACGACCTCAGCTTCCACGAGCCAAGAAAGAAAAGAAGCCGGGAAAACATGCATATCTACGTTGGAGAAAAGCTAATGAAGAAACAGGCCTTGGACTTCCATTTCCAGATGAAAATTGTAGTAATTTACAACCGTATGAGCAATTCGAAAAATTTTTTATTTTTGTGCGATGAAGCAAATCAATATGCAGTTTACCGTAGTGCTCAAAATCCAAATATAACCGTTACTAAAATTAGAGTATTCATTGGAATCATGTTCGTAACTGGTTACTTAGGAAGACCAGGGAAACGTGATTATTGGAATAGAGATGGTGATTTGTGTTGACAATGTTTATCAAATGCTATGTGACATGAAAGATTTGAAACCATTTTTCGACACATTCATTTTATGAACCTCAGCCAACCTAAACCAGATGACAAAATTTGGAAAATTCGTCCACTTTCAGATCGTTTAAAATAAAGATTTCTGAAAAATTTTCAATGATTTAATACTTCGGCAGACTTTGTTGCAAACAATTTATTAAAGAGAAACCAATAAGGTTTGGTTTTAAAATATGGAGCTTGAATACTCCATCAATTTTGAAATGTATCAAGGCTGCAATCCACGTATTAAACCAGAATATCAAAAACAATTTGGAAAGAACACAGCACCATTGTTCAGCATTATAGATGATTTTGATAATGAAACAGAACGTTTACGATTTGATTTTTATATGGACAATTTGTTCACAAATGTGTCTGCATTGTTGGGTTTCAAAAATCGTGGATATTATGCAACTGATACTATACGAAAGAATATGATACCAAAAAATTATTCACTGATCAAAAAAAAGCTAGTAAAACAGAAAAATTGTGGTTTCGTGGAATGTTACGCTATTGAAGAAGCTGACATTAACTTCACTAGATTGTTAGACAATGCAGTTGTAACAGTTGCTTCAACCGTGTATGGTAAAATGCCCATGTCAAAAGTTGGTAGATATTCACGTGCTGAAAAGAAAAGAATTGGTGGAACAGATCGAATGGATCAAAATGAGAATGCGTATAGAATTTGTGTTAAAGGAAAAAAGAGGTGGTGGTCTATTTTCACATATTTTATTGATGTTTCGGTTCAAAATGCTTGGCTACTTCATCGAAAAGCCGGTTTAGGTTTATCTCAATTGCAGTTTCGTGGGTTAATATTCGAACACTATTGTATTACATTAGGAACACCAAAAGCACGTAGTGGATACCGTGAACCAAAAACCCGTGAGAAACTCTCATCCACTCGATATGATGGTGTTGACTACTTCATCGAGGTACTACATAGTAATCAAATTAATAAAATCAAAATTAATTTTCATTTCCCTTTTCGCACAGGTAATTGTAGAAGGTACCGGATGGCGTAAATGCCAATATAAACCTCAGTGCTCAGCCACTCCTTCTACTTGGTTCAGAAAATGTGACGTTGAACTATGCGCAAAATGCTTTAAAACATATAATTTTTTACCTGTTTAATATCGCACATATTTTATATTATTCATTCTTTCATTTTCATACCTTATACCTTATCATACAATACTCAAGTGAATTATTTTTTTCATGGAATACTTATATGCTATTCCCTTTCTTGGTGGTAGTATTAACATAATATGTTTTTTTTTACATTGTAATAAATATTAATAAACATTAATAAACAGTATTTTAATAGTCTATTTTAAGAAATTTATGTATACATATCACGCCTATTGTTACATATATGTAGAGGGCCAAGCAGCCAAATTCAACATTCAGAAAAAAAAAAATGTTCTTCTAGGTTTTATTTCTATAGTATATCATAGAACACACAAAATTTCAATTTGATAGCTAAAGTTTTTGCCGTTCGTCATTAATAGGTTAATATTGGTCAAAGAATTTTTTTTTCGGATTAGAAATTCCCTCTGGACTGACTGACTTACTTTATCATTGAAATAGGAAGATGAACTTTTAAACTTTTTCTTTCGACCAACTTTACAATACATCGTTACAAAGGTCAACTTTTTATATATTATACATTAGATTGCCTGTTAGACGTGGTTCTGCGCCTTCCTGTCTTCCACAAATATGGGTGAAGTTTTAAATGTCATGATGTGTCATGAACTAATTAACTTGAAAACAGATATCGGATACACATGGACCATTGTCTTGACGAAACAAACATAATGTGCAAATATGGCACCAATCTGTCAAGTCCTTCAGAAGTTATGTGATCACTTAAACACACCAATAATTTTATATATACAGACAACACCCAGCAGCGGATTTGCCAGTGGCTACCATAGAACTAATACAGAATAAATTACCAGGTAAGGAAGCATTACTTTTTTCAAAAAGTAATGCGTCTGCATATAGCAGAAGTAATTAACTCATACCTCATTACCTGTAATGTAGCATACAAGGAAAAGTAATGCTGTGATTTTTATAACTTAATACAAGTAGTATGTTACTCCATAACTTCTAGGTAATGCTGAAGGGAGGCGATCACTTACCTCCTGTCTCATTCAATATTAAATGTAAGGCCTTTTATGCATAGTAAGGTAATATAGTCGGAAGTAGTGGTCATTACAAGGTAATTGATGCTTCATATATTCGGAATATACTCCATCCGCTACTGGGCATTTTCCTAAATATCTCCAACCCAGCGTTACCTATCGGGTTGATATGGCACCAAATTTTACCAAAGACTTTTTTTATATAAATATTATACAGTAAGAATTTAAAGCGATCCCAACGCAACCTAGCACAAACAAAAACAATCCGGAGATTCACAAGAAAATATGGTCTGAATTAGGGATGCCAATTTTTTGAGTTTTTCGATCCCGCGATATTCGGGATCTAAAAATACAATCTCGGGATCGTCCCGAAATTCAAGAAGTTTTTATTTCATTAATTTTTTTTTGCCAAAAAGTGCAACACATTTATTCTATTCCATTATAGTACATATTCTGTATCAAATTGATACAACAAGTACAATTTGTGCCAACTCAACAATAAAAAAAACATACCATAAAATGTGACAATCATATTTACAATGTATCCTCAGTAATTTATGACACAGTTTTTGTAATACATGTACAAATACATAAATTTGGTTTGGATATACTGCCTACATAAAATTATTTTAAATCACTATTTAAACAACTTTTTGAAAATGTATTTTTTTAGATTGATTATTGTTCAATTATCTTTCAATAAATCAATTCCGCTTATAATACATGTTCTACAGCGCTTAAAATCTGATTGAAGAGTAAATTTAACTAAGCAGAGTAACTTGAAACACGTTTTTCTTGAAACATATTTTTTCAAAACTGGCTACGCTACTGCAAACAAACTAGTCGACCAATTACATTTTATTTTAATCTTTGTTAATCTTTTATTTTAGTCTTTGAAAAATTTGTCTAAGTTTTACACGCAACAATATGGTCAAAAATAATGTCAATTTTGTCCACTTTTTTCCACGCTTCGTATGTAGTTTTCTCAATTTTCCATTTTGGTAAAAGAGTCTTTTCAAAAGAGTCTTCAAGAGTCTTTTTTCAAAAACATTTTATTTCAGGCGATCTGGAGACGCTGATGATGTAAAACTAACACGCAAATTACATTTTTTGCGTATGTTATAAAACGTTTTAGAAAACATTCTCTAGAGTATGTCTTAATTTTTACCACTTTGGCCTTAAACCTCCCTTTATTCTATAGTAAATTTAAATTAAAATAAAAAAGTCAATTCATATATGTAAAAAATAAATACAATACCCTTTCTATTTGGAGCTCAGCAAAATTATTCTTTCTTTTGATCAAAATACGATGGTGTTGTCCATTAGACTTTTATTTATTGCATATAAGACCTGCAGAGTAGAGGCACCGCTCCACCTCAACGCTTGTTAGTTCGTACGTTGATCGTTGAAAGGGGGATATATGATGGTGGTTTAAAAAATTTGAAGTAGTTGAAATTAGCTGTTAAAAAAATTGTTTTCAACAATCCTGGTATAAGAATCGAATAATCCCGTGATATTCGGGTCTTAAAAAAGATTCCCGATAAAAACGGTTCCCGAGATCCCGGGAATTCACCTTCAGTTATGTTAGAATCTGTTTTTTTAAAGCTATTAAATGGTTTAAGTCCCTCTTCATTTCCAGATAAAATATCTCAATAATTTTCTCTCTCTTATTGAATTAAATGTACAATAGATCGTCTCGGAAATTATATTCCGCTGTTTAGGGTTTCAAAAGCTTTACACGATTTCGGCATACTTTGTTTTAAGATCGAAGGAAAGTCCACGGAACCATTTTGATTTTGCTAAAGATCCTTTTTGTTAAACAAAAACATATTTTTAGCATGTTATTTCTTGGTTTTAATAGAACGCATACCCAAATTGGGTAAAAAGATAACTATGTTACTTACATAAAATGTTTGGCAAAAAGTTAAATAAAATTATTGTTCAACAAAACGCACATTATGTAGCAACTTTAAAAACTAAATTTTGTAAAAACTGCTATAAAAGATGCATTTTCATCGCATTAACGTTTACATGGTCTCGAAGGCCATACCCTTCATTTTTTCTGATTTGTTGGTTAAAAAACTGCGTAAAGAAATATCAAGCTCCATTAATTTATTTTTCATAAGAAGTCATTACTATATGCGTGAGTTTTGAACTCTATAATAAAATTACGTTATTTATCTAAAAAATGTTATGCTTTAATAGATGTGTCCACTTCTTCACGTGTCTTATTTAGATATAATCTTAAGCCTCGGAATCCTACACTTTTTTTACAATTGTTAAAATATCTGCAAAGCAAAATCAGTTAAAAAAAAAACATTCAATAACCAGTATTTAAAAATATCAACGATCAAGAAACTCACTCAATCTTATAATTAAAACCCAAACAACATCAGCGTATAACTCCAACAAGTGTATTATTTACGCTACCTCGTAAACAAACAAACGATTACATCAACTTATTTGATAAATTTAATGAAATAAAAACGGTACTTTCAGAGGAGTCGAAATATAAAGATTCAACCCTAAATTTTTAAGCATATCACAAACTTATGTAGAACTGAATTATTTGCAGGGCCTTGACTTGTGGTCATAAATTAATGCTTTCAACGGCTGGTATCAAGAACTCATACCACAGAGGTATTTTTAGTAGTGTAAAATGAAAACAAAAATAATGAATATCCGAAGCTTGCAGTTTTTATCAACTTAACTTTTTTGTAATATTTTTTTGACAGGTCCACGCGAAGCGTGTGTCTTTTGGCAGCACTTTGACTGATCGCATGTACCTAACTTAGCGCACCAAACGGACCAAACTCCCTTCCTCCACACTGATGTGAGTATCCGCTGATAATAATATGGCGCGTTAAGGTTTAATCTTCTTAAGTGTAGAAGAAAAAACATCACCACGCATCAACATCATCAACTGGCTGAGTATCATAATCAAAGAAGACTCAACGAATGCGCACTCAACCGGGCAGAAATCATTAACAACAACAACAAGAGTAGAAGGCATAAAAAACGTCCACACATCAAAAAAGCGTCCAACTTTATTGAAATTGGAGGACTACGGGAGCAACCAGCAATAAACTAATGCAATGCAGTGCTACTCCAGTAGTTCAGCGTACTGTGTTGAGTATAGCGCCTTCTTTGCTCTCATAATCCGCGCTGAGTTGAGGTGTGCTCAGTGATCAGCGATCTTTGTCCATGTTATGCAATTCGCGCGAGGAGTTTGGCTGATGTTGAGTGTCTGTGATCACAGCTCGCTTCCCTTTTAATTATACTCAAAATTGTAGCAGAAACGCATTGATTCAGTCAGGAAGATCGTTTGAGGATTATTTGTATGGCACTCAACAGTGTTGAAGGCTGATGTTTGATGGTAGTCACCGCATGGATTGCATCCGTGCAAGTGAATTTTACAAGTTGCTGATGTAAAAGCCTTTTGGCGTTGCTCCTGTTTAGCTGATGCTGCTGATCATTTCAATGTCATGTTTGTGGTACCCATCTCCATCCCCATCTACCACTTTAGTCACTATCAGAACCAGTCAGTCCCACAACATTTTAAACTCCTTCTGTTACTTTGTGCGTTATCCTTGTCTTGAGCTTAATTTCTACGTGTGGTTCTGAATTTTTATTGCATTACATACTGGATCTGCGATAAGCGTATGAGAAGGCAGCTATTTTGCCAAGGCCTTCGATACCGTCTACCCTCACTCATATGCATTTGCTTGATTTTTGATATTTTCTGTAGCCACATTTTGACGTTTGCGTGCTAAGCGCTGATTTAATTCGACTTAATTATCGGAATGATTTTGAGTAGGCTGCAGTTTTCTGGTGTTGTTGTCTTTGTTGTTATTGCAATACTTGCTGTGATACTAGTATTGAGTTCCATATCTTTTATACCGTTCAGTCGATCATTCATTCCTGCGCCGGCAAGTGGATTAAATTTTTCTTCTCTATCATTTGTGGCAATCAGTGTCGTTTGGAATTAATGCAATTTTTTAATATTTCTATATGGTACATTTATTTTGTTGCTTTCCGGCTACTTTGCTTTTGTGATAAGATGATCATTTCTTGAAAGCGCATTAGAGCTTAATTTCTTTGTAAGCTCTTTGAACGAAGTTGTAGAAAAGCTGCTTTTGTGCAAAATGACAAACTCTCAAAATGATAAAATATTTTTGGATCGTTTTTCGGATACTTTTCTTACAATTGATCGTTTTACGCAAAAAAATTTTCTTACGCAAAATTTTAACGACAGCTAAAAAGAAGTTCCTGCAGCCACAAAAATTTTTAAAATAAGTTATTGATTTTCTAGAAATACACATATAATTGACATTTTTATGTATTGAAAGGAGTTTAGATTTAACAATTTTGTGTTGGAACTAAAGTGAAACAACTTAAAATTAAATTTGATTTTATGAGGAAATGAAATTGAAATTGAATGGAATTGAATGGGTAAAAATCTTTCATTGCTTATTATTTTTACTATAATCCTTCTCTTGGAATCTTTTATGTGAGAATTATATATAAACAGTTTAATAAAACCTAATAACACTTTTCGAAAGATTGTGCTCACAGATTTACTCTCTTAAATGTACATTGGTTTCGTTGGAGCCTGATACTACATTTTATTGGGTGGGATATGCATGGATGTGGGATACTCATGGATGGGGATATTCAAGGTCCCATGTCCAACCATTATAATTAGGGTTATAAGTTTATAGTACAAATCAGTTGTCACAAGCAAAGCTTGTCTTGATAAACGTTTATGTATTAAAAAAAAGAAATAGTCTTGATAAACGTTTATGAATTAAATAAGTTGAATTTAACGTTTTAAAATAAGAGTTTTTTTAATTTGTTATCTCTTATCAATAGCTCTTGTTCTTAAAAGTTATATTTGACTTTCATTTATAAACATAAGAGCCTTTGAAGACTTTTAAAAGTAGAATGCGAGAGTGACTCAGGCACTTTTTTTTAGACTGAACCAACGCTCAGGGGATGCCCCCAATAAATGTATAAGCATTGTGTTAATTCAGAAAATGGATAATAGTTAGTTGGAGGGTGGAAAGATGGAATAGCTCAAAACTGCCGGGAAAAACGCTCGCAGGGAGACTATTCCAGAGCCTAACCGTGCGACTAAAATAGGAATTATCTCGGTAATGCGAGGTTCTATTGAACATCGAGGCGATGGTAAAGTGGAAGACTTGAACAGCTGCCCGAGTGGACCTAGCAAACAAATTAGCTGGTGTTGTCAGGCCCTTGAACACTTCTATGCAGAAGGCTTAGGCAACCAACATTACGTCGATGCCCAAGAGAGTTGAGAGAGGATGAAATACTGTCATCCCCTACCAAATATATCGCACGACGTTGGGCCCCTGCCCAAATGTGTCAATTGTACTCCAATTTCGGCCTAATATATGAGGTGTAGATCATGCGAAGATCAGCTGAAGTGAAATATTTTTTGCACCGTTTTACAGTAGGCCCGCCGAAGTAGAAAACTGGCCAAAAGTCAGGTGCTCCAAATGAAACAACAATTGGTGCCATTTAGACATATTGAGGTACTCGTGTACAAATTTTTAAGTGTTTTGAGATATTATATTTTGAATAGCATGTGGTAACACTCCAAAATGTTGCAGCGCTACAAGTATATTCCAATTAATTAAAACTCCCTTATTATAAGGATACCTATGTTAATTTTGTATTAATCTTTTCATTTAGTTTAAAATAAGTCAATGGAGTCAATAGAGTCAATAGAGTCAATAAAGAAATCAATAGAGTCAATAAAGAAGTCAATAGAGGTAATACTGTAATAGGCAATAAATTAAAAATTCAAGCTCAATATTTCTAAATATAGCTATATATATGGATGAAAGTTGGATTTTTTTTTAAAAATTCTTGTTTCTGCCTGCTACCGATTCAAGATTCCAAAGAATTCCCCTGCCCATCGTTAAGTTTTACATGCCATTTGTAAGTAAATTATGTGCACATTAAAAAAAGTGACACTTTTTACCAACAACTTAATATAATTGAATTGAAAGACGATTTAATTTACCACTAATTTTTTATTTTTGACATCAAATTCGATATCAGCGACCCCAAACCTTGTACAAATCGGGTAATATTTAAAATTTTTCACCGCTATATTGGACCTGCCATTTTGTATTTTTTACTTTTGACATCAAATTCAACATCAGCGACCCCAAAAACCCCCTCTCACCAAAATTTGTACAAATCGGATAATATTTTAAATTTTTGGCCACAATATTGTATCCGCCATTTTGTGTTTTTTATTTTTGACATTCGATATCAGCGACCCCAACAACTTTTTTACACTAAGTTTCATACTCAAACGGTAATATATTGAGTTCTTGCCAGTTTTTGGAGTCAGCTGGCCAATAGTGTGTTTTAAAAAACCTAGGCACGCGCCCGCTTCTTTCGACACATCGAAAATATGATCATTCCAACGAAGATCAGATTGGATCGATATGCCCAGAACGTTAAGAGCGGCTGATTCCACAAGATTCTCACCATTTATATAGAGGGGAGCTAAGAGGAAATCCATTCGCTTGTGGCTTAACAGACAGCACTGGGTCTTACTTGCATTGAACTCTACTCTATTAGCAAGACTCCACTCAGAGATTTTTTGTAGATCTTTTGTAAAGATTTTGTAGATTTTTTGTTGTAAGGAGTGTTATTCATATTTTGACTTTTTCTCTCAATCTCTATAGAGCTTGAAGAAACAAGGTTGGCGATAGAACTGAACCCTACGGTACTCCTTCGTTGATGGAGTGCTTCTCAGATGAAATACCGTCAACTACGACACGAATCAATGTGTCCTTGAGGAAACACGTGATCCATCGAGCAAAGCTCCCATCAAAACCATATGCAACAAGTTTCGACACGAGCGCTTTTTGCCACACTCGGTCAAACGCTTTTGAAACGTCTAGAGCAACAACCCTGCTCTCGCCGAAAAAGTGAAGGCCTTGATTCCATTCTTCGGTTAAGAACGCCATAAGATCAGCAGTAAAGCGAGCCCTACGGAAACCATATTGACAGCCACTGAGCAGTTGGTTGTGCTCCAGATAGTTCATAACGTTGAAGTTTATTACACTCTCCATAACTTTGGAAAGCGTAGAGCATATCGCAATGGGTCGGTAGTTTGCAGGGCTCGTGGCATCGCCCTTTTTAGGTAGAGGCTGGACATTTGACACCTTCCAACAAGATGGAAATACTCCTATTCGGTAGGAGATATTAAAAAAGTTGCGCAAAGGCCGAGTCAGCGAAGAAGCACACATTTTAAGCAGAATTGGTGGTATGCCATCAGGGCCAGAGGCTTTGTTAACGTTGATGTTTATAAGGACACTTTCAACTGCTCTTGTTCGAAATAAGACCTCCTGCATTGCATAAGATCCACTCACAACAAAGGGCAGTGGTTGATTTCTATTCGAGAGAGTGGAATTTCGTGCAAACGATTTAGCCAATAGGTTCGCTTTATCAGCCGAGTCAGTAAAGATTTGGTCATCTTTTAAAAAAGTTGGAATCGATGGCGATGTCTGATTCTTCACTCTTTTAACAAATGACCAAAAGTTTTTGCTCCCTTTAGGGCAGAAAAGAACTTGTTCCTGGATGCGAGCTTCGTGCAGATTGTTGTTGCTGTTTCTTAATTTCTTTTTTCTCGAACTAATAGCCCGAAAACTCTGATGAAAGGGTGTTTACGAAAAGCATTGCTTACAAAGAGTTGTTTAATAGAAAGAAAAACCATAGAATTTTTATTACCTATGCTCACTGTGGATGTAGTTTTATTTGATTAGATTAACATCTCTATTCTGGCATCATCGTCACAATCAATTGATACTGAAAAATTGTGATAATTTTGATCTGGTATATATTGATTCGTATTCTGTCTCAGCTGTTTCAACCGAAAATTTTTCATATTTTTCCACAGCAAGGTGAAAAACTGTTCTGTGCAATAAGCGTAGATTTGTATACATAAATGCATGCTGATATTCAAATGTTTAGTTGGGTGCTTAAAGAGTTATCTTTGTGCCCAAATGTTCAAACAGAGAAGCTATGAAGTAATGGCTGCAATTAAGTTACAAAATCAGATTTGTTGATATAAGTTTTAGAAATTATCCCCATTTAGATTGTTTACGTATTTGTGACCTGCTTTGCGCTACTATTTTGATCACTGTTGATACAAAAATAACTTTTTCAAAGTGCTCAGAATACGAATTTGTATCAATTGTGACTTCTGTATCTTTTGTGACTTTGTTAGAATAGAGCTGTAAGCAATGTTGCCAGAAAAGGGAATTTTCCCCGTTTTGCAGGAAAAAACTCTTTGGGATTTTCAACACAAAAGGGAAAACGGGAATAAAACTCTTAAAAACAGGAAAAATGAGATTGAGTGAGCTTTTGTGCAAAAAGAGTTATTTCGTCACAAAATCAACAAATTATGTTGTGAATTTTTTTAACATCTTGTATTAAAATATATTTTAAAATTATCTGAGTTATCTTGAGTTTTATTTTAATTTTATAACTATTTGAACTAGCCTGTGTATTTCAATTAAATTGATTTGGATTGTCATCAGATGTAAACTCAAGCGGAGTTTGTTCTAAAATTTTTTTTAGTATTATAAAAATAAATAGTCACATGATTTATATGCTTTGCAAACTATCAAAAATAGGTAAGTAAAACTGAGAGCTTAAAAAAAGTTTAAATATCTGGGACTAAGGCAGAGCATTTAGAATTTTTGCATTTGGTAATCCTATCGTTTTGAAAACAAAACGTATCCTTCATTAATTGCGCTGTGATTCTATTTTCCGCATTTATTAAAAAAAATCTTAATTAATTTATCTCGACTTAGTATGTTTTTAAAAAGAATATTTTATTATATGAGTAAAGATAAAAAAACAAACTTACTTTCTTAGGTAGGATTCTGTCTATCAGCTTAGAGTCGTGAGTTGAGTGAATTTTATTTAAATCCATTATTAAATGTAAAATATGTATTTTTGCATAAGTCTCAGCTAAGACAAATTCTGTATATTTGTAATGGCCTTCAATAATTTTACATACCATTTTCATTTATTTCTTACAGTTGCAGCAATATCTTTAAAGTATCAAAATCCAACTTTTAATATTACAAAAAGAATAATCTTGATCTGTAAACATAATCAAGTTCAATAAATTTTCACGCTTTTAAAATTAAATTATGTTGAAGTTGGTTTGCCTTTGTTTTTTAATGGCCAAAGTTTATATTTATAAATCTACATGCACCAAATGAAGTTCAACTGTAGGCGTGCGACAATTAAAGTAGCACCGATGTTTTCGCGCCAAACAAATCGATTTAAACCGCGCCAACGTTGATAAACCGGAATGAACAGAAACCACAAGTCAATGCGGTGCTAATTATTTCAATGGAAAAAGCAAATAACGTTGTTTTTATTTCTCTTATGTTTTTGTTTAATCACTTTGCGCACGTTAAAAAAAAATTAATAAAACAACAACAACAATATGCGCAAAATTGAGTGTGCATTCAGATTGCCCCACACAAACATACCAGAATATAGCACCAGATCCTTAAGCATTCAGCAGTGTTTGTTCATGACTGCGTAAAGCTTCAGTGAATTTCAATGTTGAATTCATTGAAAAGCATCGCAGATGAAGACTTAATTGAAGCTTAACACGAACTTTGAATGGTCTGGCTGAACTTCTTGAAGATGAAGAAGTTTGTGCTCAGAATCAGACTACAGAATTGCAGTTCTTTTTTTAGTTTTTTGGATATTTCAAATGAATTGAATAAAGTTGCCAAACATGCATAGAATAATCTTTGATATAAAGACCAAACGTACTCGAAGTTAGAGCAATTCTTGGATGGGCTCATTGAATAGTGTGAAGTTACCGATCACGTGGCAAATATCACGCGTCATCTGACGTCAAAAGCACATAAATTAATTTAAGCCACTCTGCATTCTGCTTTGTACTGTTCTGTTCTCTGCTGATCTTGACTGGGTTACAGGCTTGAGAAAAAAGTTTTGTGGTGACCGCCTATTTAAATTGCACTGGTTTCTGTGACTTGACTGAACCTTCGGTTCTTTGCGTGGTTAAGAAGCATTCATCAATTACAGCTATGGATTTGTTTAGCGCATTTGCTTCGTTCGCACTCAAATTAAAATTCCACCAGGCTAGCATAATTAAAAAAAAAATCAGTCCGAGAACCAAACAAGCGCACTTTTAAGTGGCTCAAGCAATAATTGGTAGCCATGAGTAGCGAAGTTGACAGAAGCTGTAAACAGCAAGACAAAAAATATAAGAATAAAAAAAAGCTCAAACGATCAACCGAAATGTACAGGAAGTGCAATAAAATGGCAACATTGCTTCATTTTAATAGCTGCCCAAATATAGTTAATCATATAGTTTAGCCCGTTGACTTTGTGCCAACATCGAGCTGTGTAAGCATTCCTAACAATATATTTGGTTTTTTCAAATTGTTTTCGAATCTGTTTTGTGATCTCAAACAAGTGATTCGAGTGATTCTGATTTTCTTGCTCAACTCAATGCACAATTTTCAGTTCGTTGTTAGTGTTTGATCAAGCTCGTGCGCGCGCCAACTTTTTCAAATAATTACCCGTTATTATCACTGATGAGCTTCAACACTACACACTCACACCGATTTATACTTAATGCCAGTTCAGGATTTAACTGAGGATTAACTTGAACTTGGTTCATGATACAATTTTAATATCTGGCGTTATGATGGCTCTACGTAGCTGCTGAGGAAGCTTTAAGTAATTTATTACTCTTGGTCAGCATTTACCAGAGAGAACATGTTGCGTCAATGAGAACGGAAGTGGAACAGTTCATAAAAGTAAATTATATATTTTGCTTGTCATAAGAAGAAAAGAATAACTTTTCACCTAATCAAAGCAGGTTGCAGGCTTTAAAAGGAGGAACCTACAGTTTTGTGCAATTGGATTACACATAATATTAGCTTCATGAATCTTTCAGTAAAATATGAATGTAAAATTACATTAGAAAAGTTTTAAAATAAACCTAATACGAATGATATTTCGTCTAAGTCATTTTCAATGACTAGGAAGACAACTTTATTTTTTTTCTTTCCAAAAAATCAGAATTTGGCATCAAATCCTGGCAAAAAAGACAACAAATTTTCATGAATTTCCATATTTTTTGTCTGACTTATATTCAAGGTTTAAAAGCCTCTATCCAGTTCTCATTATATACATGAAAACAATTTTGAATATCGTTATTTCGTTAAGAAAAAGTAGTAGGTCTATTTTTGTACTCGCTTCAAGTAACTTGAAGTTACTTAAACTTTATATCTTAACTGAATCATACAATTTTATAAATCTACTAGCTTAAACCCGGCGCGTTGCTGCCGCGGCCCCGTTGCCAAACGCGAATAAAATGTTATCAGTGAAACTGTATATGTAAATTGTGGTCGAATACTCAATTCCATGGCTGTGCGACCTATAACTCAAAAGCTGTAGAATTTCTCAAATTTTGGTTGCATGGGAGGTGACACGCCCCCTTGTCCAACGCCATACAAAGTTATCAGTAAAACTGCATGTGTAAATTGAGTTCGAATGCTGAATTCCGAGGCTTTGTTTGCTTTGTTTGATTGACTCAAAAGCTATTCGATATCGCAAATTTGGGTTGTATAAGAGGTGCCACGCCCCTTTGTCCAACTCCCATAAAATTTTATCAGTAAAACGCCACGTGTAAATTGTGGTCGAATTTCGAATTCCAAGGATGTGCGGCCTATAACTCCAAAGCTATTCGATATCGCAAATTTGGGTTGTATGGGAGGTGCCACGCCCCCTTGTCCAACTCTCACAAAATTTTATCTGCGAAGCGGTACGTGTAAATTGTCGAATACCGAATTCCGAGGCTAAGCGGCTTATAACTCCAAAGATATTCGATATCGCAAATTTGGGTTGTATGGGAGGTGCCACGCCCATTGTTAGTAGGAGGTTGAAATATACTTTACGACCTATTCTCATACCTACAAAATATACATACAAAATTTCATGAAAATCGGTAGAGCCGTTTCGGAGGAGTTCGATTACGCACCCCGTGACAGAAGAATTTTATATATTTGATATATGTATATAAAAAAAAGTCGTGAAATGTGTTTGAAATTCCATAACTCACTCCATAACTCACTTTTTTGTTGTGTTCGTAATTATAAGAACAAGGTTTGTAAAAGACCAAATTTTTGCCACACCTCCTTTTACCGCCCACATATCAATAAAAACTATATATTTGAGACAGTTTTGGTCGCATAAGACTAAAACTTGGTAATTTATTTTTTTATTTTATTGTCGGAAACTGTACTAAAAATGGGTTTCCACACCCTCTTTTACCGCCCACAAATCAATTAAAATGCAACATTTTAGACGGTTTTGGTCGCATAAGGTTAAAATTTGGTAATTTAGTTTGTAGGTTTACTTTCGGCAATTGTACTTGAAATAGGTTTTCACGCCTCCTTTTACCAACCAAAATTCAATGGAAATGCTATATTTCAGACGGTTTTGGTCGTTTAAGATTAAAATTTGGTTAAATAGTTCGTATGGTTACTTTAAGCAATGCTATATTTTGGACAGTTTTGGTTGTATTAGACTAAAATTTGGTAATTTAGTTTATATTGTTACGTTCGGCAACTTTACTAAAAATGTTGAAAATATAAAAGGTTTTTCTTCGATTAGCATAAAAATTCGTATATGGCAGTAGGGCGGTGGCAGGACAACGTCTACCGGGCAGGCCCGTAGCTAGTATGGTGCTAAGCCTGCCCCAGAATCCGTCGAGCCTGCCCTAGCAAAATTTCCGTATGCTTTTACAACTGTCCTCTTTTGTCAGTCATTGCCAATAACAGCTGTCAAAAATTTGTAAAGAAAGTTATTTTTTGGTGAAAATTTAAGAATGTTGTTATTTTAATTGTTGTCAAGATTTTTTGAGCAAGTTTTTTAGATAATTTATTATTTTAGGTGTTTTAAACTAAATATACACAAAAAAAAATTGCAGTTGGTGCAGTCGTTTTTCCAGCTTTTGTGTCTCCCAGTTTGCTGTTCTGATAAGGAAAAACATTTGCAACTACTTGAGGATGAATGGGGAGGATTTCGAAATTATATCATGATTCAAGCGCCAGCTGACTGCATTTCGGATTTTTCAACTTTAAGCGGCTGTACCAGGTCAGCAGTCTTCCTTATTCCTGTAATCTAAATGTTTTTCATTCATTCTCAAATAGTTATACATACTTTCCCCAATCTACTAATAATAATTAGTCTAATTAGTCTAACTAAAACTACTAATTGGGAGCATAAAAAATTGGAAAGGCTGAAAGGAAAATAAAGCAAAAATGATCGTATATTGTTGGCATTGTCATAAGCTTACGAAATGAAGCCGGCTAGTTTAAAAATATTATGATCTGTAGGCTTAAAAATACCCTCTGATGCCAAGATGTCTGTCGCAAAGAAATATCTGTACAAAAAAGGGATGAGCATCAGAAAACATCACCAAATTCAATCAGTTTTGATACGTTGAATGAATTGTATGTAATGCGCGTTTCCTGATACTTATAATTTGTTTTGTGCAATCGAAACATTTGGCAACAGTACGGCGGTATTGCGGCGGTATTCTAGCGGTACGGCGGAAGCATCATTTTCCCGTGTAAACCAAATCAACAGAGTTCAAAGATTATCTTCGTAAATTTAATGAGAAACTAAAACGATTGCCTTTGTATTAAACAGCAGAGCTGTGACTGTAGTGCATTAGAAATTCGCTTTCAAACATTGAACTCATTTATGTTATATTTAAAGCATAGTACTCTGTTCAGTTTCATGTGAAATTCCACTCAAATCTCCATACAAAAAGTGACAGCTGCGAAACAAGTGTGGACATTTTCACTTAATGTTCGTCAGAGCAGTAGGCTATTCCGCTGCGTGAAATAATCGCAACATGCTTCTGAGCAACATTTTTTCACGACAATTTAATTGTACTGCCTATTTATTTTGAAGTGAAAAGAGAGATATCATATGAAATCTTCCAACTTATTTTCTGAGTCTCTCTGAGAAACGTTGCCATAGAAATTCCTCGCAACAAACTTTAAGTCAGAAATGTCACGCAACAAAGAAATAGATGTTGCCAGCGAAGTTTCACGCAAGCGAACAGAGTACGCAAGCGAGTTCACGCAAGCGAACAGAGGCTTCATATGTTAATATACTTAACTTTTTTTTTACTAAAATATACATTTGAACAATAAACTCATTAAATAACATGTAAATATATAAAAAATTCATTTGAAAATATGTTAATATGCATATATATATATATTACATATATATATATGCATATATATTATTTACAAATGTATGAAAAAAAATTGTATTTTTTACTGGAGGCTCAGCCTGCCCGGCTCTTATTTTCTGGCTACGGGCCTGCTACCGGGGAATATCTTTATACATCAAATTTTTCTGAACATGGCCTTGTCACTGATCTCCTCCTAAACAGCTGGGCCGATTTTGATGAAATTTGGTGTGTGTGTGCGGCTGGATCTGTAAATGATTTAACTCCAAAGTTTGACCCCTAGGTTGCCTTGTTGTTGCTGAGCCAGTGTTTAAAGAGGTATTTGAGAGTATAACTCAGAAACGAGTTGAGAAATTGTCCTAATTCTTTCACTACACCATTATTTTTTATGCAAACAAAATTACAAAAATACAAAAAGAATAAACATAAGCAAAAAAAAAAATCTTAAATTTTAATGATTAATTTGATTTTTCGATCGTAGAAAACGTTTTTAAATTTTTACGATAGAAACTTTAAATAAACCCTACATTTATGCATACCATATGGAAGAACATTAAAAAAGCCATTTTTGGTTTTGAATATTTTTTCAACATCAAATATTTTTACCACAGTTTTTGTGAAATAAAGAAATTCGTAAAGGTTGTTTTTGGAAAATTATAAAAATTAGAAGGGAAACGAAATTGAAAAAGTTTGGAACACGATTGGACGGACAATTAATCAAAATTTAAAACAAAAAAAAAATAAATGCAATCCTTTGTAACATGACCGAGTTATTCACTTTGAAAGCCAGCACTTTCATATTTGCTTTATTTATTTTTCTATTTCCCAAAAAAAGAAAATTAGTACTATACGCTTTTTGTGTGCTTCAGGTACGAAAGGTAAGTCCTGAGTTGTGCATGTTTTTATATTGAAACTTGGTGTATATCTGCTATGAGACCAAGTGGTGGTCACTTTATAATTAAATATTGCCACGCCTACTTTTACCGCCCCTTCTTTACACACAAAATCGTTTGTGCAGTGTCTTTTAAGATCTCTCTAAGCCCCCAAAATTACAACATCTGAGAACAAGGTTTATATCTCAAGTAATAAAAAAACAAAAGTTGCCAAACCGCCTACAAATTAATTGAAATGCTACATTTCAGACGATTTTTGCTGTATTGGAAAAAAATTATTTGTTATTTAGTTCGTATGGTTTTTCTCAGAAACTCAGCTAAAAATAGGCGAGGTCGAACTATAACTATGCCCATTTTTTAGAAAGCATTATAATTACCGAGTCTTGCATGTTTTATAATGAAACTTGGTGTATATGTGCTATGAGACCCAGTAGTAATCACTACATACAACATAGGTTATTAAGGTTAATATCTCGGTTAATAAAAAAATAGCCACACCCCCTTTTACCACCCACATTTAAATAAAAATGCTTTACTTAAGGCAGTTTTGATAGTCATGAATTGAAGCTTCAAAAGCAAACGAGTGGCATGTGTGGCTCGAATGGCACGTTGTTTGGACCCATCCACACTTTTCAAAAATTCACAAAATGAAAATGATCACAAATAAATTAGTTGAATTGGGGCAGTACAACGTCTGTCGGCCCACTAGTTTTATACATAAAATTTTATCATTACTTATATGATACATCTTATACTTACAAGTTCCCTTAACCTCTTTACATTCCGTTTAAAAAAAAGATTCAAAATACTATGAATTTTATTCAAAATAAAAATTATTCAAAATAACTCAATTGTATTCGAAGAGTGTTTAAATTTTAGTAAAACTTTATATGTAGGTGCTATGGGTCAACGTTGTAGTCACTATATATAGTATATAAATGTTACAAGCCGAATTTTACCTCCCATAAATCAAGTAAAATGCTATATGTCAGACCAAATAAGGTTTTGATCGTTACGCATAGTGTTGTTCGAAAGGTTATTTGTTTAGACACTTCCAAACATTTAACAAGATCACAAAAGGATCACAAACACATTCAATGAATTGGGTCAAGGCAACGTCTGGCGGGCTCTATAGTTTTTTTATAATTCTAAAGTTTTTTTTAGAGTTAATTAACTAGTTAATTCTAAAGTTAATAAATTTTTAGAGTTATATTTGAGCTTAATGCCAAAAAGGGTCATGAAGCAACAGGTTGCAACAACAACAAGTTCTTTGCAGATCAAACCACAAGCAGACTGGACAGACTGTTTCGTTGATTGTTACATCAACTTTTCATTAGTCTTCTGTGGTTGCTGCAGTCCATCCACTTTAAAGAGCTTATGCAAACACTTTCTATTAGATCAAAAAATAATTATTTGTGCTGTATGCCGCAGTTGAAAGTAATTTTTTTCTACTACTTTGCAAAAAACAAAGCTTAAAAAAGTGACTGCATTGATTCTGCAAATATTTGTTGGTTGAGCTCTTTGTTTACTTGTTTTGCCCTTATTATACGATGTCCGTTTGCTCGGCGTACACATGGGCGTACAATATGGTAGTTGTTTTGATTCCGAACATTTTTGGCAGTTTCTCATGACTAGCAAAAAAATAAAATTTATTAAAAATAATATTTAAAATTATTGGCTATTAGCCAGAACTCCGATGTACCCGTAGGTAGAATTCGTCTGCAGACTTTTGGCTATTCCTACTTTATTGGCCATAGCCGTTTGGTAGAGGGACTGCTGACTACGGTCGTGGCCGTTGGACGATTTTCTGGCCGTTTAGATTTACTGCTGGTAATTGTTATTTTGGTTGCCAAAGAATCGACGGACTGTGGCGCAAATACGAGCGTTGGAAGCTTTTCTAGCCGTTCGGACGGACTGCTGTCAATAGTAGTTTTGCTTTCCAGTTTGCTTGCCGACCAAAGGACAGTTTGCTGTTGCCGTGTGTACCGGATGCCTTGCAGGCCGATCAACTACTGGCAACGCTGGTTTTGCTTTCCATCAAACGGAAATAATTATTGCATGCTGGCCGGGGCCAATGCATGCCTTGCTAGCAAATTGTTGAGCAGTTACTACCTTATGGTTACTACCTTCACTAATTTCCAGCAAAAAGGCTGAACAAGAACGGTACCGCTACACGATTTTCGGCAATATATCTTCTTAAATTTTTACCCCGTAGCTTGTTCTTATGTCCACCTTCCCACTGCCAAATTCAAAAGTTTCTGAAACTAGCATTTTTTTTCTTTATAAAAGGGTCTTTATTTACTTCTTAAGGTACCTACTTGAAAACAAAATATCGTCCACCAATTATTTCGAATCGCGCAATTTAATAGTTAACATTTTGTACTGTGAGCCCATTTGTGTATTAACGAAAATATGTTGTCGTTCCGCCATTTCAACTTTTAATTAATTTATTCGATCAAGTTTGCATTGTGACATTAAAATGAAGTTTATATCACAAGTATGATTTATGTATATAATCGTAGAGTTTTGACTGCTTGTACAAATTTAACTCAAAACGATCAAAAGTAATATTAGAATTAAGAAAGTTCAAAGCAAGATTTACACATTCATAACATATAACTATTTCTTTGTTTATATAAATTTGAAATCTGCTGTGCCAAATGCAAGATGAAAATATGACAGATGCTTGCGTATTTTATAGTTGAATAATTTCAAAATAAGCCACGTATTGAATTTTAATTCAATTTTTTGTTTTCACTTAAATATTGCAGACAACAAACAAGAAAATTCTTCACATAATTGGCGATGCAAATTAAATTCATGTAAAAATTTCAAATTTTGGTGTGAAATATTCAAATAAATGGTTAAAATTCTACTAGCCCCTGGGGCTAAATAAATTTTTGACTATCATATTCACCTAACATGTGTAACTTCTTATTCTGACTGTCGAAATTTCGTCACACGAGTGAAGAGTTTTCATACTGCACATAACCTTAATCTCAAAAAAGGGAACAACAACTGTTTCTTTCTGCTTTCATCTTAAGCTGGTGTAAAATATTTTTATTATATTTTAAACCAATTTGTATTATAACTTGTATATAATCCAATTTTTATTATACTTCAATACTGATAACTTTAAATTAATTTTTTAATTAATTTGAAAGTATGACTTAAAATAAAAAAAAAAAATTAAAAATGCATGATTCCAACGCTTGATAAAATCAAGTCCAAGGTTTCTGAGCGTCTACATAAAATAATCATTTTCGTAACTCAAAATAAACATTTTATTTATATGAGTTAATTTTTGTGTATTTATTGATATGAATAAATATGAAATCATTGATTGCTTCTAAATAAATTCTCTATAAACAACTTTGCTTTCGGGTGTTTCAGTTTGACTGAAGATCGAACAAAATAATATGGTAATCAAATGTGCCTCCAAAAATGTCAAATGTTCTCCACTGTGGGGAGCATTTGACAAATTATTTTTTAAATATAAATAACAATAAGCATTGACTTTTTTTCCAACTTTTTATTTTTATTTCTGAATATTTAAAATCCACCGCTAAAAATATAACTCTTTCAAAATTATATTATTGCGATTCATGGCACTTCGTAACTGCTTCGTTAGCTAGTATTTCGTAAAAATTTACGAAACGTTCCTTTTTCTTATATGAACATCGAGATACGAGGTTCGTAACATTTTACGCACTGATTTACAGACAATTAAATTTTCATCATTTCAAATCTCTAAGCTTGTGACAAAATAAGCTTGCTTGTTTAAGTTAACTGTTAGTAAGTTTATGCAAATGAAAAAAATACTCATAAAGGTCTTTTAAAAAAGAAATATGGCTTCAGTCAAAAATAAAGAGATTTGGCTTGTTGCAGAAACTATTACTGCCTTAAAACCATCTGACCTGCCAACAAAACAAGAGACTATACGACTACTTTAGTTAAAGGTAAAATTAAATATACGCATCTGAATGAGTACGGCTGCAAAAAAAAAGAGTTAAAAAAGAATAAAAATTAATGAAAATATTAACATTTTTTAATTGTTTTTGGCTTAAATTAAACTTTTTCTCCATAGATACATAGTAATACATGGCTACCCTCATACCAAAGACTCTACAACTGTTATTTATAAAATTTTTTCTCACACTAATAAATCGAAGATATATTTTCAAACCTATAATGCACATAACTTCGGTGACGAAAAGATAAATGAAAGTTTTTTCCTTTAATTACTTAAAATTGAATGCTGTTTAAAAATGCATACCAAGATTGTATATTAAGAGCAAAAACTTGGAAAAATTTAATATTAAAATTAAGAAAACAGCAACATTTTTCAAAATATGCTTCCTTTTTTGACCCTCCTGTGCAGAAAACCCCTGATTCAAGCCAACGAAAATAAAGTTTGAACATTTTACCTTCCAAATAAGATCATTGAAACATAATATTTTTCAGCTAGGCACTCATTTTAGGTAGAGAGCACAAGTATTATTTTGAAGGACTAAAAGACCTCTAAACCTTTTTCAAAAAATCTGAAAAAATACTCAAAATATTTTTTTTGGGACGAAATTTCAAATTGGTCCAAAATTTCTATCTATATGCTTATTCCTTATATCTAGGTTTTTGTAGTTTTAAACTTTCTTATTTATATTGCAAATTAGCATTTCTTTTGACAAAGTCTTTATTTGATTAAACAAATTGTCCTTACAAAAATCAAGCTCAGGGTCCTACATCTTTACATGAATTTCTTAAACCGTGTTTTTTAATATTTTTTGAAAGGACCCCCCAATAAACAAGTCAAACAAAGCCACCCATGCCAATGCCACCCGGAGGTAAAGTTAATAATAGAAAAACGAGTATAAATACAAACTAAATGTTTAGACTACTAAGAACCCAGTTGGCTCAAGTAGGAAGCAAACAACGAACACATGCTATAGAATGCATTTAAATATCAAACAAAACCATGCAACTAAAGACAATTGTGTGTCCATCAAAAGAACATTCAACTGAGTAGGAAACGTTAATTATTTCAGCACAATACTCAGTGAATTGTACAATGGTACCAAAAAGTGAGACAACTCAATTGGGAAGATCAGCACAATTAATGAGAGAAGAAAGAAATCCAAAGACTAGGTACTCTAAAGGAAGCACAATATATGAAATATAATTGCACTTCCGGTCACTAAAGGATATCAAAATAAATTGCAGCATAGCCATTGCAGAAGACGTATTGGAACTAACAAATTTAAAGAAATAAATCTTAACGTACATACAGCATTAAGAAGCATGGTGCAGGTAAATGAACTTAGTTTCCTTTTTGTTTTTTTTTTGTGTTACCTTTGTACTTATAGCATTCAAAGCCCAATTGTGCATGAAAATTAATTATGGATTATGCGAATGACGGATATCCGGAGCAGCAATCTTAAGCCAGGACATGAGCCAAAAAATTGCCATTGCTTGACAGTAATAAAAATATGAAGGAAAAAAATAATCTTTAGTGCATAAGGAACTATTTAGGGACCTATTGCTTAAGCTGTCAGTTATGACAGCGTTAAGAAAAAAAACAATAAAAGAGAGAATCACTACTTCATTCATATCAAAGCTTATAATAATAACATTGTTGTTTTCAGCACGAAATCCAAAATCTAATAATTAAAATGTAACAAAATTAGTCACAAAATTACACCTTTAATTAAATTCACCATTATAATCGAGTGGTCCTTATTTGTATGGGGCAGAATGTTTTTCTTTTGATCTTTAATAACGGACTAAGGTTTTTACAAAGCAGAAGTAAACTGTAAATTTTTCAGGAAGAAATTTTTATATCTAAAGCTTTAAAGTTGAAAATCTAATTGATACGGGGATAAAGTAATTGTTTTTCAAAAAAAAAGTGCTATGACTTTTTTTTTAGTGTGTCCATTAATTTTTCTTCAAAATGTGTTATCAAACATGGATATTGAACAAAAACTAACTGAGTTTTTAAATTTTCGGAAAATCCATAGGAAGGTTTTAATATATAAATTAATTTGTTTTAACTACTAAAGGTTGATTTAATAAGAATTTTCTACTTTGTTTTCTAAATAAAATACATAAGAATCAATTAGGGTGCTCACAGTTCCGTTTTATCTGGTGTGGTATCTTTGCCGACTGTTAACTTTAAAATATTTTGCCATCTGGTAACTATTTTTGTTTTTGTTTTGCATACAAAATAAAGATAACACAAAATATTACAATTGCCATGCTTTGAAGCGTGTTTGTCTTGTGCGGTAATGTGGCAATGCTGACAGTTGATTTATTTTATTGTTCAGAAAATGGAAGCAGAAGATTCAATTGGAAAGGAAAGTGAAATAAATTTGAATAAATTAATGTTGAACTTTGAATTGATTGAACTTTTCTTCTCAGGTGAACCAGAAGCGTTTGCAAAATGTGAATTTTAGAATTAATATGTAAATGGGTGCTCACACTTTTAATGAGTTATCTTTCTAAAGTTACCACATATTAACTTTAAAAGGAAACTGTGAATACCCTAAATGTATTGATGCAAATCTTTATTTGGGACGATAGCTCGGTTCCTACAACTAAATATTTAAAAGTTATTTCGTTCAAATGTTGCTGACGACAAGCTCTTAAATGATTCATTATATGGGTCTATGTTTTAAATTTCAAAAACATTTGAAATCGGCGACAAATCGATTTTTCACGATTTTCACGAACACTCTCCGCTACTGCAGCAATATTCTCAAGATTACAGTCTCTATGCACTCTGGTTGAATGATGAATGTACAATAGTGTAAAATTGATTCGAAATTTGGTGATGATTTGATGGTATGATGGTTTGGATGCTCACAACCACAAAAATGATGTTGAAGAACTCTTTAACATTCTCTAACTGATGACTGATTTTGGTAGTAAGTTTCCACCGTTAATAAACGTTGTTCAGGAGTAAGTCTATTCATCATTGAGCCGTATTGAATACTGAACACAAACTTCATATGGACAAGCCATTCGGCACATAACCTCGTATGGGACCTCGTATTAGATCACCCTTTAGATGTCTTGTAGCATAAAAGTACTTTTAAAAAAAAATCTAGACGCTCTAGAGAAAAAATAGAACGCTGTTTTACTTTCCTTTGGCTCTAGTTTTACGAGTATATGGTTTACTTCGTGTGTGAAAAGTGCTTTCGCAAGGTGCAATCGCATTGAATTTATTTTAATTTTTTCCTTATTAATAAGTTATGCAAAAAAAAATAATTAAAATTGAAAGTTATCCATAATACAAAATTTAAGAAAGCGTAAAACCATAGTCTTTCAGAATTTCTGCTATTTGCTAAACTCTAACTTTTTCAATCTGAAAATTTATTTGCATGACCTTTTCAGTCAATGCAGTTTAAAATGTTTACAAAATACATGTCCGAAAACACTTTGTTGCATCCGCATTATTAATCTTTGGAGAAGGTTCGGAACCAATGTGTTAAAACATTGGTTTCTTCTTCGTCATTAAGTTTTATTAAATCATCGATGAAGTTGTCGCAAATCCACTCATTCAAGTCTTTGATATCAAAATCTGTGTTTCAAAATGTGCTGTCCAAAAAAAAGTAGTGTTTCTGGTAAGGATGATTTCGTCATTTTCCTGAAGTACCCATACTTGAAGGAACATTGTCGTTGTCACCGAAGCACGATACTAGACCTAGAATATGCCTTACTATTTGGGAAGAACAAGAACGCAAAATAAAGTCTACTGAGGAAAATATTTCATTAGTATTATCGAACCGAACTTACCGCTGTTCGTTTTATAGAACCACCTGTGTAAAATATATTAATACGTTCGTATTAATGGACGTCGACTGTAAATAAAACTAAACCTCTGTGTATTAATTCGGCAAAAAAGGCCAATTTTAAACTTTTTAAGAAAAGTAAAATTATTGTACATAGTAAATTATAAAAAAAATTGAATTAAAAATGTAAATTTTGGCGACTCCACCATGTTACACTTAGTCTATTTACTATAATAATATTTGTCGGACGTATTCCTATACCTTTACCTCATTGCTACTAGATTATCTCAACACATTAATCGAAATAAGAAAAACGAAACAAATCTGAGAAATACGAAACAAAACTTTATACATTGTTTACAACAAAGATTCAATCATAAATATTAAAAAAAAATCATTGAAAATTATCCACATAACTGCCAATCAAAAAAGGAAATCTTATGACAGCTTAAAAATTGTTCACATATTTGCGCTGATGCAAAACTTTATATACAAAAATTCTTGCAATTGCATGCGGGCAAGTAATAAGAAATTTCAATTAAAATGACAAATTTTATGAAACCTCTAAACGGATGCATGCATAGCAAGCCAAGCAAGAAAGACAGATCAACAGCGAAGTCAACATAAGGACCACAAACTTTGGAACTCCAATCAAACCAAAGCCAAGCACTATGTCAGTCAGTCAAGCCAGTCACTTAAAAAACAATTTAGCTAAGTTCGTGATTAATTTTTATGTGAAGATAAAAAAATTTTATGAAGAAAACGCACAAAAACGTTGGCTGGCACAAACAGTGAAATAAGTTTGCAGAAATCAATGTGAAAAAAGCATAAATCAGAGAAGAGGTGAACTTCATTGATGAGTTCTGCAGGGACACCGTAAAATGGACAATATGCGAAAAGCATTGACAGGATTTTGACGTAACGCATGCTGTGGAATATGTTGGGAAAAAAGTTTATATAAGTTATAAACTTATAGTTATGGGAAATTATTTACAAGTTAAAAATGTTTTTATATAAATCAGCGGATCAGCGCAATAGTCGTCAATAGCTTCAAGCAAGATCTGTTGATCGTCGGATGCTTTAGGTTTTTGCAATAAACATCCAACAATTAATCTAAGTGATTAAATTGGTTATTAATCACAATTTTAATTGGATCACTTTTTCAAAGTTTGTAGGTACAGTTTGTATGTTCGAGATAAAAAACAAAATTGTTTTTTTTTAAGGCAGTGAATATTTCAATGCCAGGCTGAGACGGTAAGACGTTAAGCCAAGAGACAAGCTTGGCTACCATACTACCATATACGTGTAGCCTAGTTTTGATGGCGGTATCTTCTATGGCTCAGATATTGAGCAATGATTGATGATACAGCGATCTGTATTGACAATCAAAGCATATCGAATTGATTTCGGAAACGCCCTCTACACAGAGCAAAAAAAAAAAATTAAATTCAACTCTACACTTATTTTTTAGTGCATTGAATTTGCAATGCTCAGCTGTGTGTCGGTAATGAACAGAATTAAATTGAAAATAGCTGCAATTTAAAAATGAAAATACAAAATAAATTAACGAAGCGGGACAACATATCTGAAAACAATAAAAATGACATTATAACAGAACAATGTAAGCCAGACAACAAAACAAAAGAACATTTACAAAAGTGATAATGACAAAAATGTTGATAAAAGAAACAAAAAGTATATCAATTGTATTGAAAACAAATTACTCTGCTCTATAGCCGATCGATTCGTTTGGGACGATAAACATTTCGCCAAAAGATAATGTCGTAAATTGCAAAGAAATGAAAGATGCTGCTAGACACAAGTACTTTATGATGCCACAGGACGAAAATACAAAACAATTATGGTGAATTCCTAAGAAATCTCGCAATTTAAAGGAAAAACTGTAACGCGTGTCAGAATTTATTATGAAGTGCAACCAGTGGCGATATATGCAGGTAGAGTTCCTTGCATGTTGAAAAATAGTTAGACTTTTGGGCACCAAGAGTGGGCAATGGATATGAATATAAATTTTACAGTATTAATTGATGTTTCTTTGAATATCGTGTACAACACGTATGTTTGTTCGTTATTACGTATTGAATATATTGATAAGAAATGTTTAAATGAAAAATATGCTTACGAATACAGTCAAAATGTAAGGTTAAAACATTAATATTGTAGGTGACTTGGTAAGATGGCTTGAATTGTGATGCAACAAGTACACGTAGAGTTCAAATGGCTCTAGTTGAACCGTTTTGATACAATAAGCTCATTATCTTGTTATTTGAGTGAGTATCGCACTGTTAGCTTATAATTATCGAGTGCAGTTGATGCACGTTAGAAGATTATTGATTTTTGTTGTTGAGAGTTCCTCTAAATTGCTTAATAAGGGCTTGCCTAGTGCTCTTAATCTATACCTGGCTAGGGCTGGGCAGGTGCACAGGAAGTGAGTTATCGTTTCCTTTTCATTTGCATCGTCGCAGCTGCGACAGTGGGTGTTGAAGGGTAATCTGATTTTTTTGGAGTGAAATCTGGAGCAGTGACCCGTAGTAATACCCGAGATTCTGGCTTTTTCATGCCATGTTCCTGAGAGCATCTTCTGAGCTCTGCCTAGGTTGTAATGGAGCCATTATTTTCTTAATGAGTTGCAGGTGGTCAAACTTCTCAACCTCTCAACGATCGGTAGTAAGAGTGAAATCTTCCCTTAATGGTTTTTAATGACAAGTGAAGGGAAAAACCCCGCCAAGCCAGTTAATCCGCCTTTCATCACCATTAATGTTCCTATGGCCGGAAAACTAAATTATGGTAATGTTAAGTTGGTGACTTATACAGCCTATCCAATTTGAAGTTTTAACTAAAGCTTTAATGGTGGCTTGGCCATCCGTCAAAATCAGCTGCACTGAGCTTCTATGCAGAATATGGTCGGAAGAATGCATTCCGAACGATTGGAATCTCAGTGTGCTCTGCCCAATCCACAAGAAAGGCGATCCCACTATCTGTGCCAATTACCGTGGGATAAGCCTTCTTAATATCGCATATAAGGTCCTGTCGAGCGTTTTATGTGAAAGATTGAAGCCCATTGTAAACGAACTGATCGGACCTTATCAGTGTGGCTTCAGACCTGGAAAGTCCACCATCGACCAGATTTTCACGCTACGACAAATCTTGGAGAAGACTCAAGAAAAACAAGTCGACACCCACCATCTTTTTGTTGACTACAAAGCCGCCTTCGACAGCCCAATAAGGAAGCACCTGTACTCCACCATGTCTGAATTTGGTATTCCTGCAAAACTAATACGACTTTGCAGGATGACATTGAGCAACACCAGCAGCGCAGTTAAAATCGGGAAGGACCTCTCCCCACCATTTATTACCAAACGAGGTTTCAGACAAGGTGATTCCTTATCGTGCGACTTTTTCAACCTAATGATGGAAAAGATCATCCGAGCTGCTGATCTGAGACGTAGTGGCACAATATTCTACAAGAGTGTTATGCTGCTTGCGTATGCTGATGACATAGATATCATTGGCCATAATACGCGCGAAGTCAGTGCAGCATTTTCCAGATTAGAAAGAGAGTCAAGTCGAATGGGTCTGTCAGTGAATGCAGATAAGACGAAATACTTGGTGTCAACAAACAAACAGTCCCAGCGTCTTGGAACCCACGTTACCGTTGACAATACCTCCTTCGAGGTTGTGAAGAACTTCGTTTATCTGGGATCCAGCATTAATTCAACCAACGACATCAGCATTGAGATCAAACAAAGAATAACTCTTGACAACAGGTGTTACTTTGGGCTCAGTAGGCAATTGAGAAGCAGAGCCCTCTCTCGACGAACGAAAATCACGCTCTATAAATCGCTCATCATGCCCGTCCTACTTTACGCATCACAAATCTGGACGCTGAGCAGTTTAGATGAAAAGACCTTAGGAGCATTCGAGAGAAAGATTCTTCGTAAGATCTACGGACCAATCTGCGTCAATGGCGAGTACCGAATACGGTGGAATGATGAACTGTACGAGCTGTACGCTGACATCGACATAGTCAAGCGCATTAAAATCGAGCGGCTTCGCTGGCTTGGTCATGTTCAGCGCATGAAAGACGATGCTCCAGTGAAGAAAACATTCGATTCGGTACCCAGCGGCGGTCAACGCGGAAGAGGACGACCGCATCTTCGTTGGAAAGACCAAGTAGAGGACAACCTGACGAAGCTTGGAATTTCTAACTGGCGCCAGCAAGCGAAAGACAGAAATGGCTGGCGCAAATTCTTAGATGAGGCCAAGACCGACATACGGTTGTAGCGCCAACTAAGTAAGTAAGTAAGAGATGATTGGTATTGGTTCTATTTAAAGTGCGACAAGCTTCTCTTATCGCTAAAAGCTCGGCCTGTAGTGGAATTCCCAAAAATTTAATGATAACAATCGTTGTCGTTATCGGTCATTGTGCGTGCCACGTTCATAGTAAATGACAGTTTTTGCCAGTTAACGATATCGAAAATTGTCATTAACGCGTTTGGGAATGCCACTACTGGAATACGCTGGCTGAGTCTGGCAGACGAAAAGCGTACGCCACTCCCTATTTTTCACAGTATATACGGCAGCGTACTGAGTCCATTTTGATTGGGGTGTATCAATTTATTTCGACCGATTGGATACCCTTAAGTCCCGACTTTTTTTTAAATACAACATAGATGAATTTTATAAAGTTACTCATCCGTTCGAACAATATAAATAAATCTTAAGGGGTCTTTTTCATTTGAACGGCTAAGAAAAACACTTTGTAATTATTTTTACTAAAATTTTTTTTAATGATGAAAAAAACTTGTTTACATCAAAATAATATGTATTGTATGTTTTGCGTTTTTTTTTTTTGGTTTGGCCTTCTATCTGTTCTCTTAAGCTTTTCGCAATTTGGACATAATTTTTCGAATCCAAAAAGGTGGCAATGATTTCTCAGCTTTTACAACAGGTAGCTGAAAATTTTTTAGTTCATCTAAATGATAATAATTGAAATTATGACGTATAATCAGCCAACTAAAACTCATACCTGTTTCTGGCACCATTTTCAAAGCAAAAATTGAAAAAATACCCTATTTTTTACATTTCTAACGCTCTAAAAACGTGAGTTTTAGGTTTCAATAGATTATTGTAGGTAATAATCTTAGAGATTTAACAATAATAAATATAATGCAAAAAGTTTCAGCTCAAACGGACTTCTTCGTTAATCTTTGGTACCGTTTTAAGAAATCCTGAAATTTTATACCCACATATAGTAACAATTTTTAATCTTTCGATCTTTTTCAAGGGAAGAAGATCCCTTAAAGGCTGTTTTCATATCGTTCCCTTCATCAAAAAAAAAAAAAATAAAATAAAAGTATTTCAACATTATCGAATCAGCATTTAAAAATTTATTTTCGTTTTTGTTTTATTGGTCAAGCTTTCGCGCTGAGCAGACGTGTTTCTTTTTATCTCCTGCAAAAATCAGTTAAAAATTTTGTGCAAAAAATTCATTTATTTCGCTGAAAGTGCAAACTAAAAGCAGTTCATGCAACTTTTTAAACAAGTTTAAACAAATTTAGCATAAATCATCGAGATATCACCAATAAACATTAATAAAAATCATAAAATAAAAACTTGTTCACTTTCATTTCTTAACTTAATTTTCGTCGTAAATATGAGTGAGCACAAACGAAGCGCTAGTGTCGAAGTGAGTAATGTTATTGGCACCCGATCCAAAAAACCAATAAACACAGTAACGGGGTCTACATGTTTAACTCCAAAAAATAACTCTACACCCACACCGAAGTGCTCTTCAGTTACTCCGTCCATCACGGTGCATGATCTCACAGTGGAGCTAAGCAAACATACTGAAGCCATAATGAGTCGTATGTCAACTGAAATGGATGCTCTGAGAAGCGATGTCAGGCAGCAGATCATGCATATGGAAGAAAAATTTAATTTCCTTCAACAATCATTTAACTCATTGCAGTCGAGAGTTGAAAAGATGGAGGCGGTGGAGGAGGAAAAAATGTTATTTCACTCAAATCAAGCAGCCGCTCTGGAGGATGAGATCGCGAGCGTAACACACAGATGCGATGAACTTGAAAGAGGGAATCTTGCAGCGGATGCTATTCTCTTTGGCGTTCCCTATATACCTGATGAGAACCTAACGATGCTTTTTCTCAGACTCTGTAACTCCATTGAGTGCAAACCACCACCTTTGACTTCAATCTTTCGGCCACGTCCTCGAAACAAATCTGCAGAACCTCCTATTATAGTAAAATTTAAATCAGCCCAGGAAAGAAATTTGGTTTTTAAATGTATTGGGGCTTTGCGGAAGACACAGGGAAGGCAACTCTGTCTTCGTGATGTTGGCCTGGACTCAGAGCAATACATTTACATGAACGAGAGTTTAACAATGAGAAACCGTGCTCTCTTCCAACTAGCAAACCGAATGAAACGTCAAAAGCAGCTCTTCTCTGTCTTTACCAGGAACGGCTCTGTATTAGTGTCAGATTGTAAAAATGGAAATCCAGTAAAAATACTCAACGATAAAACCTTATTCGCCATTGCTGAGAGGAATGGAAATCCAGCTGAAAATGCAGCAGAATTTTTTCGTGGCGATATGCTGGGTGATAACTAAAATTATTAGTAAAAAAATTATTTGTATTGGAACCTCACTAAATGTATCATTTTGCTACTTAACTTTTATTGTAATTATTTTTAATAACTTATTACTCCTCTCTTACTCTCTCCAGTTTACTCTCCTATTAGTACATCTACTCTTTTTTTTTAAGCTTTTTCATTCTTTAACTGAGTTTCTGTTTTTTGTGACTTTGTCACACTCAACAGATCCACAGTTCAGTAGTTTACCTCAATTTTTTTCTCACTACTCTGTTAGTTCTGTTTTCTAAACTTTCATTCTCTTTTTTTCAGCCTATTAATTGCTTAATTGTGTACATATTGATTGTGTTTGTGTTATATGTTTTACTTATTGTATATCCCAATGGTTAATGCAGTGCAGTCTTGGGGCGGCTACATTGACTTATCGCATTCCCTACTTAATTTAATTTGCAAAAATAATAGAGGCTTTAATATGTGCCATTTAAACGCTCAAAGTCTTAAACATAAAATAGATGATTTGCGGTTACTTGTTAACAATAGCATGATTGACATAATTTGTGTGTCTGAAACATGGCTTAGAACGGAGATGTGTGATGGTTTGTTTAAAGTTAATAATTATAAATTAGCTCGAGCAGATAGAATAGGCAAAGTTGGAGGGGGAGTTTGTATTTATATAAAAAGCTCGCATAAGTTTCGTCTAGTTAAGAAATCGAATCATAATGATCTTCTAGAGTATATTTTTGTTGAAGTCTTTCTCAGTTCAGGGAACTTACTTATTGGCTGTGTATATATGGCTCCAAACGTTGCTGATGTTGCACTTATTAGGGATCTGTTGGAAGACTTAACCCCTCAATTTACAGATGTTGTACTTTGTGGAGGCTTTAATCTGAACTTACTAAACAACGGAAATAAGTCCTTCATAGATATGGCTGAACAATTCAACCTAAAATTTGCGAATCACCAATACCCAACACATTTTAGGCCCAACTCCCGTCCATCTCTTTTAGATCTGTTCTTGATTTCCCACGCAAACTTAATACTACACTACGACCAATTGTCTGTACCCGCCTTCTCTCACCATGACTTAATTTTTCTCTCAATAGACGTAACACCAGCTATTAGTAACGAAGCTTGTTTCAATTATCCTGAGTTTTCGAAAATTAACCTATATCACTTGTTCTTCGAGTGTCATAATATAGATTGGTCTGCAATTTATGCAACAAATGATACAAATATACAAGTTGAACTTTTTAATAACAACATCAATACCTTATTTAGTAACCATGTCCCGCTTAAGCAAAATAAAACAAAACCATCCAAACACCCTTGGTTTACTCAAGAGGTTAAGCTTCTCATTGACAAGCGGGACACTTTATACAGAAGATTTAAACGCTATAAATGTTCAAGTATATATTCAGAGTTTAAACGTGTGCGTAATGCTGTCACCACCGCCATATGCAGAAATAAAAAATCCTTCTATGAAAGTAAATTTGCTAGTAGTCGCTCGAGTACATCATTTTGGAAAAACATTCGTCAAACCGGGCTATCCAAAGACTCGCAATCTTGTTCTTTAAATTCAGTTAACTTATCTGTTTCCGGAAGATCTTCAGGAAACGATTTCGCAATCTCTTGTATTGATGCCGTAAGTGTAGGCGAAGCAATACTAAAAATAAAATCTAATGCCGTAGGATCAGATGGCATACATCCAACTTTCATTAAAATAATTCTTCCAGCAATACTTGGACATGTCACATACATATTTAACACAATAATAACAACATCACAATTTCCATTTTTATGGAAAATTTCAAAAATCTTACCTTTACCTAAATCATCATCTCAAAGCAACACAGAATATCGACCAATAGCCATTCTTCCCTTTTTAAGCAAAGCCTTTGAAATTATCATCAGCAAACAATTGAAAATATACTTAAATAACAACAAGCTCATCACCAATCATCAATCCGGTTTTCGAGCGAAACACAGTTGCACGACAGCGCTTCTTAAAGTATGCGAAGATATAAGGTCTGGCTTGGATAAGGATATGCTGGGTTTGATGGTTTTCTTAGATTTCTCGAAAGCATTTGACTGTATCAACCATAGCCTTCTCGTACAAAAACTTAGATCTCAGTTCTTTTTTCATGGCTCGCTGTGTAAACTTATGACTTCGTACCTTAGTGATCGTAAACAATTCGTATATCTTAACAATAAATGTTCGTCAAGTCTGAATGTTTTGTCCGGTGTTCCTCAAGGCTCAGTGTTAGGTCCTCTGTTATTTTCTACGTTTATTAATGATATCGTTGATTGTCTCTCTATATGTGAGCATCATATATATGCTGATGATATCCAACTATATAAGCTCTTTCCTAAATCAGCTAAAAACTCAGCCGCAAACGAAGTTAATTTAGTTTTGAACAGAATTTTTGAATGGTCAACAGAAAATGGGCTATGCCTCAATCCAATCAAAACTAAAGCTATGTTTATAGATAGGCGCAAAATCTTTGAGGAACGCCCTCAACTCTTTCTTAATAACTCATCCATTGAATATGTCGAAATCTTTAAAAACCTTGGAGTATATATAAATAATAAATTTACGTGGAACACTCACATTAACCGAGTAGTTGGGAAGGTATATGGTGCTTTGCGTGGTCTGAGCCCAACGTCTAAATATTTGTCAATCGAAGTAAAGCTTAGACTCGTGAAGTCCTTCATTTTACCAATAATTATGTATAGCTGTGAGCTTTTTTCGAATATGGACCAGGAGTCAAACCGGAAACTAACTGTAGCCTACAATAGTTGTGCGAGATTCATTTTCAATATCAACAGACAAACTCACATCTCCACCTTTACCATTAAAATTACTGGTTGCTCGATAAACGAGTTTTTGGATTATCGTACCATATTAATGCTCTATAATTTAATAAAAACTAAGGAACCAAATTATCTATTTGAAATAATAAGATTTGCGAGGACGCAAAGAACTGCGCAACTCATCGTACCATCACATAAATATTTAACCACTTCCCTACATTTTTTTGTTCATGCGATAAATTTGTGGAACACGCTTCCCACTTATTTAAAACGGCTTGATAACGCAAACACTTTCAAACATAAACTTTTTCAACACTTTACTAGTTCTCAATAACTTTTTCTTTCTTTTCCAACTGCATGTTCTTCAAACTTTCTCTGAATCTTCATGTCTAATTAAGTTTCAAGAGTAAACTTAGCTTAAGTCAATGTTCAAGTCATTTATAATTAATTAAGTTTTTTTATGTTTAACTCACCTTAATTCTAAAATTATTATTGTATTTATCATTATCACTCAATTTCAAAATTAATTCAATGGTTGTACAACTTAAAAAAGATAAATCTTATTTGTACAATGTATACCTATCTAAATAAATAAATAAATAAAATAAATAAATAAATAAATAAATATTTATCGATCAAAAAAAAAAAAAAAAAAAAAATTCATAGTTTATATGTGTTAAAAAATAAACAGGGCTTTCAATTTCTTTAACATTTTTTCTTTTAGTTTTTAAATTAATTAAAAAAATAGTGTTTTAAATAAAAAATACAAACTTACTTTTTAAGTATAACATTTAAATATTAATTCTTCTTTTTTTTAAGGTAGCCCATTGCTGCGCAATATTATCTAAGTTAATGTGATCAACATGTCCTTTTCCAATGAAAGCATTAATAAGTCATTAAGACGTGAGCCACTTTACGTGGTTCTAAAATAATTTTTAATTAATTTTAATTTGCTGAACGTTCTCTCATTTCCTGAAACAGTAACAGGCACTGTGCACAGCAAATGCCACATGACATGCAAATGTTAACTGCAGGAAGAGATTTTTTATTGCATTCCGAAACATTAGCTGTACCCGATAGAGTTTCTACGCCTTGGCATAGATCATAGTATATTTCAAATTCCGCTTTCAATTGAAATGAATCCAATTTTATTGATTCTAGAATTCACTTTTGGGTCAAGTTAGTAGAAAATAGAATTGGATTAAAGAGTTCATACAGAGGCTTTATTGTTTCTAAGCAACTGCTTAATTTATCTTGCATCAGTGAGGTTATCTTATCCAACACAAGTTTAAATTCTCTTCTATAAAAACAGTTCATCGAAAAATAAGCTGCATTGGCATTGTTATCATCCAAACGTTTCGGCGCAAGACGACGGCGATGGCATCAACATTAAAAGATTTTAACAATGCAACAGCACTACTAATTTGGTTATCCGTACCTTCAGAGTCCGAATTTAATTTTTTTAATGATTAAAGGGTAAAAGAAATAAATTTCATAGCATCTAAAATATTCAGTTCAACGGCTTCAAGACATTCAGTCAGGAGTTTCATATTTACTTGCACATTTTTTATAAAACAACACTTATAATAAAGTCCACAGAAATGAGTTGGTTTGATAGCGAATATGCAGCATTTCGAGTCCACTTGACAGTTTTCTAAGAGCTGTGGGAAATTTCGTTTAGAACATCAACAAGAAGGCGTGGCAGATATAGTTAAGTATAAATTACCTTGATTTGAATAGATTTCGTCATGTCCGCCTGATCATTTGTCTGTCTGTCCGTCTGTCCGTCTGTCCGTCTGTCCGTCTGTCTGCCCGTCTGTGATCACGATAACAGCCAAAATTAAAAAACAGAGATAAAGTTCGAAAATGAATCAAATCGGATAGGAACCTTGCCTACCTCCCATACAAAGTGACTAAATGAAATCAATGAAATCTCCTCAAGCTCCACAAAAATGTGTACAATGGCTTCAAATTTTGCAAATATATTTTATCTTAACTATGCAGTCGATGTTTGGAGTTTGGTTAAAAAAACCAACTGGAATCTTCAACTACCTCCTATACAAAATAGCGCTATCATAATAGCAAAACCTTCATAAATTTGAAATATATGGATGAAAATCACGCCCTATAAAAGTGACGTCACAAAAAAAAATATAAAATTCAAGGCTTCGAGTATACTTAAATTGGAGGGTATTTTAACTTCGATCCAGTCGAAGATATTTGAAATCAAAATGAAGTAATTAAATAAAAAAAATTTACAATTAAATTAAAAAGCTAAAATAATACGAAATGTCATCACTTTTAAAGAAAACAGTTTCCTTAAATATCGTATTGGCATCAATTAACTTTTCTAATTAAAAAGCTTTGCTATTGGCCTGTCGTAAGGGCCATATTGACTTTATCACTCCATTCTTACACCCAAAAGAACGCGTGGTATACATCATCTTAAGAAAGTACCGGGAATTGAATATTTACAAAACGGCTTAATGGTATTGTCAAATCCTTTTTGTTGCTAAGTTGCCACAACTGTACTCTATACAGACTCTGAAGTTTGAACGCTATCGGTCGTTTAATTTGATTTTAAACGCATTTTTTTAAATTAACTGCAAATCTCCCAGCGAATTTTCTTTTTGACTTCAGGTAAATATAGCCATTGTTCGAGAGTATTTGTTGAGTGTTGAGCCAGAAATTCGTAAGTTTTCAAATTTAACCTAGCTTAACTCATCAAAATTGGACGTTCAAACTCGGTTTGACTAGATATTTTAACATTTGTTGAAGTTAAATTGACTTAAGTAAATGATTACACAGTATAAACATATTTTAAACGTCCCATTTTGGTGAGTTAACCTCAGTTTAATTTGACTATAGTTTAAGCTCGCACTGAAAAATTGGCCCTTAGACATGTCAGTCTGTCTGTCGACATGAATGTAGCCGTAATTTTGAAACTTTTTTCAAGTCAAAAAATGAGAAAAATTACACGAAAACTACGCAAAGTGAATTTATTGTAACGATTAAATCTCTCAAAATTTTATGTAAGCTTGAAGTTTGTCAAAATCGGATAAAAACCACGGCTACCTCCCAAACAAAAATATGTATCACATCTGATTTGAAAGAGGCTAAATCTGTTTAGTTTCCACAAAAAAAAAATACATGAGTTAAAATTTTGCACACATGATTTGATTTTTACACCTAAGGTTAAAATTAAGCAACAGAATAAAAACTCTGACTACTTCCTTTACAAAAAGATGTTGTCAAAATAGCAAAACCTTCATAAATTCTTCAATAATTAGTGTATCTATACTATTATATAAAAGGAGACTCACGAATTTGATCCAGAATAAGCTCGGTTACGGCTGAACCGATTTTGATAATTCTTTTTTTATTCGATTCCTATGATAATATAGATTGTTATAGCTTACCAAGGTTTTTGAAAAATGTATTCTTTAATTATTTCAAAATCATGCATTTTATTTGATGCCTAAATTCAACCAGCAGCGCAACATAACAGCAAACAAAGCTTTTCTCTCTTTGTCGAGAGAGCTTCTCTCAATATAGCACGACAGCCATGTTGTGTAGTTAAGCTGAATTCACTGATAACCTTCAGCATGTTTTTGTGCGATTCATGGTATAATTATTTGACAAGGTAGCCGTGACAGTTTTTTGGCGATTGGTAGTTGTCAAAAACAGCTAAAGAATGTTGTAGTTTGCTGCTGTTCACTAGCTATGTGCTTATTTTTAACTTATCTTTGATACATTAAATTTATTCTCGAAGTGGATTGAAATGTTTTTAGTTTGTTGCTGTTGACTAGCTATGCTTAAGTCGTCACTTATTTTTTCACTTTTCTTTGATTAATCACATAAACAGCTTATTTTGACAACTACCCATCGCCGCTCGTGAGAAAAAAGCCAGTCTACGCTACTACCTTGTCAGTAATTGTGCCATGGTGTGATTTAAAATAATGTTAATCAAGTTGAGAGCGTGCAGAAATTTTTCTCTCTGAGCGAAAACTTCATATGAAAAAAACTTCCAAAACATGCTGAAGGTGATCAGTGGATCCAGCTTTACTTTCAGGGAGATTCTTGCTTTCATACAGTGTTAATTAATTTTCTTTGTTAATGTCTTGAGGGGAGTTGCCAGAATTTAGTTATCAGCATTAATTATGTTTTGCAGCCTTGCTAGCCAGCTTTTCCCCACTTGAGATTGTGTTAGTCTATCTATACGAATATATAAAAGCGTTGTGACACTGCACGGGTGTTTGACAATCACGCAAGAACCACTGAACAAATTAGCACGATATAGGTATCAAACGATTTGTTATTCCAAATTTATCGTAATATGCTATGTTAGATTTGCCACGTCTACTGTCCATGCCCACTTTTTGCAAAAAATGCTATATTTCAGACGATTTTGGTCGTATGAGATTAGAATTTGTTAATCAACGTTGTATGGTTATTTTTCGTGAGATAAGCTTGGAGTAAAGCAAAGCGCACTAGGTTTAAGGTCAATTGAGCTGAAATTCTGGCATTCTATTGTTTCGAGTATGAGATGGTTTAAGTGAAAAAATTTTGCCACTTTTGTACTAAAAATGAAGAATATATAATTTTTTTTTTCGAAAAGCATGAAAATTCGTATATAGCAATAAGGTGGTCTGCGACAGGACAACGTCTCCCGGGCAATACTATACATCAGTAAGAATGCTGTATATATCAGAAAATTCTGATCGTCATGCATTGATGTTTCAAACGGAAACGTCTAGCATGTGTTTTGTTCGAAGGTCAATTTACACTTTTACAAATTCATAACACGATCATTAAAAATTCATTGAATTGGGTCAGGACAAACTCTGCTATAACTATAACGTTAACTATGAATATATAGACAAGGAAATGGATTACAACATAGATTTATGTATATAACTTTGGAATGGTTTTTTTCACAGAATTATTTTTTAAGCTATATATAAGTAAATTATGATATATGAAAGAAAAAGGAAAATTAAAATTTTAAAAAATTAAAATTAAAAAAATATGTACAATAAAAGCAACTCTTGGCCTATTGTTTAGTACAATTTCGACATTTTAGAGGTTTCTTGAAAACAATATAAAACATTGCATTGGTGAGGTAACGGTAAACCTTTAATCATTTTCCCAATTTATTTAATTGAACTTTCAAACAAAAAAATTGGATGACAATCGATTTATAAATTGCGGAAATGTTTGCTTGCTAAGTCAAAACATGTAATTTCAATTGTTTTTTTCTCATTCTGAGGCTTATGAGTTATACTGAGAAAATCTATAGTTTTGAGATATCGCAAGAATTTTAATGTCATAATAACAGGATTTTTTTAAAACATACCTAATATCCGTTCAAAATATTTCCAAAAAGAAAAGAAAGTTACCGTTAATTTTATTAATCAATAGTTTTTGAGATATCGCCAAAAGTTTGATGTCATTATATCGGATTTTTTTTTAAATTTAAGAAGAATTGTTGTTTGGCCGAAGCCTAATAACAACAATTAATAACTGAAGAAGGCCGATTAACTACAACAATTTAAGAAGAATATATTTATTTTAAGAATATACAGGGTTGCCAATATTCGAAGCGCCCATTTTATTTTTAAATAAATCAAAGAAACCACAATTTTTTGTCTGTTCGTCATAAATATCATTTAATTGGGTTCAAGTAGATTTGTTTACATTATTTCTTGAATATGATATCTCGTAAATGGTCGCCATTGGCCTCTACGACATATTGTGCCCGTTTTGCAGCATTTTCCATGGTTTTCTTCAACATTTCGATGGGAATGGCGGTTATTTCTTGACGGCTGTTGGTTTTCAGCTCTTCTAGGGTCTTTGGCTTGTTGACGTAAACCTTTGATTTCAAATAACCCCACAAAAGAAGTCTGGAGGCGTTAAATCTGGTGATCTTGGCGGCCAATCGAAATCACCATTTTTTGACATCAAACGGCCAGGGAACAATTGCTTCAAAAAATCGATTGTAGTGCGTCTTGTGTGTGGTGGCGCGCCGTCTTGTTGAAACCAGTAGTGCCTGATACGCTTTCGACGAACGATTGGCATGAAAAAATTGTTTATCATATCGCGATAATGCTCCTGATTGACAGTAACTCTGTGGCCATTATCATCTTCGAAAAAGAACGGCCCAATGAGCATTTTAGCACAAACGCCGCACCAAACAGTGACTTTTGCATCGTGAAGAGGTACCTCTTGAATCTCTTGTGGATTTTCAGTTGCATAAATACGGCAATTTTGTTTGTTTACCGTTCCGTTCAACTGAAAATGAGCTTCATCGCTCATTGAGTTGAGTTTTCACTATTGACTTGTTTTGTTGAATGTAAATTTCAACAATTTTAGCGCGTTCGCGTGGCGTGTTCTGTTACATTGTAAACATTTGCTTGGAATGACGCTTCAAACGCGGTATGTCATTAGTCGATTTGGCATCACTGCGGAAAGTTACAGTGTTGCCAGATGGGCGCTTCGAATATTGACAACCCTGTATGTAAAAATTACATTTTTGATTACAAATTTTAAAAATTTTTTACCCAAATTTTTTTATAACGCTGTTATGCAGGACTTTTTCAAAAGTAAAAAAAAAGAAAGCCAGGTAAATTTATGTCATCATAACAACTACCGTTAAAATAAGTTATTAAAATTAAATAAAGTAATTTCTTAATATATACCATTTTTCATAATTAAACAAAACGAACACAATAATTTTTATATTTTGAATTTAATACAACTAAATACTTTCATTTTAGGATTTAAAATTTTTACATGGTATTTAATATTTTTATCGCAGGCGAAGCAGCGGATATTTGCTAGTTGACTGATATTTAACAAATAATCTTCGATATTTCAAATGAGTTTTGCATTGGAATTTTGGCAAAATTGGATTTCAACTACATCCATTCTGCATACAAAGTGAAGTGAAAATATGCATTACTTCGAATATACTGAGGGAATATTGCTATTTCGGCCAGCTCGAAGATATTTCTTTACTATTTTATAGTATTTATTGTATGAGTTTAAAGCGTAAGGAAAGCCTGGCTATTTGCATTAATTTTAAAACTATTTTCATGTTTATAAATTATTTTATCTTCAAGAATACCAATTTTTTTATTATGAAATGGGCAAAAATATCTTGATCTAAAATCTTATTTTAATATAAGGATAAACATAAAAAACAACGACAAATAAATTTTGTCCTTAGATGACTAATGGAAGGAATGGATTACAAAAAATTTTATCAAAGCCTTTTAAATCTGAAATTTAATTTTAATGACTTATCCTTTTAAGAAACCACACACATAGAGCTAGTTATCATTTCTACTACTAATTAATACATGCTATTTGTCTACGCCCCGATGCGTATACATCCGTTTCCTTCGAGCCGGAAACTATTGACGAGTCTGACCAGAGGAACAGCTCATGGGGTGGTAGCTCGAGTTGAGTAACCACGGCTTGAACTATGCGCAGCAGTTCTCCTATCGAAAATGGTAAAAATCGTGGTTACTCAACTCGAGCTACCACCCCATGAGCTGTTCCTCTGGTCAGACTCGTCAATAGTTTTGGCATGGCTCGAAAAACCTCCATACTCTTGGAAAACTTACGTTGCGAATAGAATCTCTGAAATTCGAAAAAATGTAAGCAACGCAACGTGGAAGCATGTTCCATCAGGTGAAAACCCGGCTGATCTTGGTACTCGTGGCTGCGCGCCCCAAGATCTTGAAAAAAACAATTTATGGTGGCACGGCCCTCAATGGCTACTTTATACCCAGGATAAGTGGCCCCAAGCGCACCCTATCCCACTGGTCGTACCTGAAACCAGAAAGGTAGAAGTGCTCCATTCGTCCATACCCGAAGAAGACATTCTGAATAGGTTTTCATCATACCCTCGAGCTCTACGAGTAATAGCCTATGTCTTCAGATTTACTCACAATTGTCTACATAATACGAGTAATGAATTCACAAAAAACTCGGGAGAGTTAACTCAAGATGAATTAAATTTCGTTAAAATACGCCTCGTGAAACAGTCACAGATCTTATGCTACCCCGAAGAGTATAAAGATCTTCAAAACGCAAAGCCTGTTTCAAAGAAAAGTTCCCTTTTAGCTTTGAATCCCTTCCTCGACAAAGATTCTGTCGTACGAGTGAATGGTCGTCTAGCGAACGCATCACTCAGCTATAATGAAAGACATCCCATTATTGTTTCTGAAAAGTCAAGACTATGTTCCCTGCTCCTCAAATTCTCGCATGAAACTCTACTTCACGCGGAGCACCGACTCATGCTTAGAATGGTGCGTCAAGAGTTTTATATCCCAAAACTCAAAAACAAAATTAAACATTGCATCAACCAGTGCAAAGTGTGCACAATATACAAACAGAAAATGCAGACGCAGATCATGGCTGCTCTGCCTCCTGAACGGGTCGACTTTTCCCCCCCATTCACGGTGACCGGTGTCGACTTTGCAGGTCCCGTAGAATTAAAATCATCTTTGTTGCGAAAAGCGCCAATTCTCAAAGGCTATATAGGCGTTTTCGTTTGTTTCGCGACGAAAGCCATTCACCTCGAAGCAGTCTCTGACCTCACGTCAGAAGCTTTCTGTGCTGCGTTTGCAAGATTCGTCGGCCGGCGCGGCTTGCCTAAGAAAATGCTTTCTGACAATGGTCGCAACTTCGTAGGCGCCAACCGAGCTCTGTTAAAGGAATACGAGCATTTTATTCAAAGCTCCGCACACGATATTGCTCAAAAATATAATACTCACGGTTTTAAATGGACCTTCATACCCCCCAGTGCCCCACATATGGGTGGGTTATGGGAAGCTGCTGTAAAAAGCTTCAAGACACACTTCAAAAAAATCACTCTCAATCATAGATTTACGTTTGAAGAAGTGTCAACTCTCTTAGTCCGCATCGAAGCGGTGCTGAACTCGCGCCCTCTTTCTCCCATTAGTGATGATCCCACTCAACTCCTGCCTTTAACCCCTGGACATTTTCTTCGAGGTGCCCCATTGATGTCTATACCGGAACTCGATAAGGGAAATCTATCATTAATCAATCGGTGGGAGAAAGTTAAAATCCTCCATCACCAGTTCAGTCGGCGATGGAAAGAGGAATACTTGGTCGAATTGCATAAACGATACAAGTGGAAATATCCAGCACGAGATCTTCAAGTGGAAGATTTGGTTGTAATAAAAGATGAATTGCTCCCTCCCGCGGAATGGCGACTTGGCCGCATTGTTAACACCTACCTAGGCCCAGATAGACGCGCTCGAGTCGCTGACATACGGACGCAAACTGGAATTGTCACTCGGCCCATCGTCAAGCTATGCGTTCTCCCCTCTCCATAAAGTACAATCAACCAAAACATCAGCTCACCGTCTAGTTACATTTGTTAGTTACTCATATCTCTCATGTTTATTCTAGCTCTCACTCCATCAATGCTACACTATGCTCTCACTTCTCACTCGTACATGTCTTATCCCTAGTCACTCCATAACCCAGCTAACATAGTTCTCTCTACAATTATGCCATGCACTAATAAACTTTTCGGTTTCGTTCTCTAGGCTTTATGAGTGTCAATTGTGCCAGCGGCGACATTCCATCCGATTCTGCAAAAAATTTAAGGCCATGTCTGTTCTGCACCGTCGCCAGGCCGTGGTTCGACATGGCTATTGTTCGAACTGCCTCGCTCGCTCCCATACAGCCGGAAGATGTACGTCCAAAGCCGTGTGCAATGTGTGCAAGGGTCTCCACCACTCGATGCTGCATGCGAACCAAAAACGCATCACGATCCAGTCCGACTCAAACCGGCGAGCCGGCAAAACCACCAAGAAGAGAGCAAGCGGCATAGCTCACCGACTGGGACGAAGAGTCAGTCCGTCGCCTTCGCCTGTACGTCAACGGGTACAGCCTAACGCTTCGGAAGGGCGCTCACGGCCTCGCCAACGACTACAGTCGCCTCAGCCAACCGGGCGCTCCAGGGCATGTACACGATCGACTGGCACCAATCGCAGCGAAAGTCCACGGGAACATCTTTTAAACGCCATCCGTGAGCTTCAGCGGCTGCAGAGTATCTTGTAAATTGCACTAGTGCAAGGCGGGCGGCATGTCTACGCCCCGATGCGTATCCAAATGGTTTTTATATAAATGAATTTTATGAATTTACTCTTTTCTCTTAAATTTACCTTTGTAACTAAACGCAGCTCAAGCCTGCGCCTTTAATTAAAAGTTTAAATTATTGAACTTAAAATACTGTAAACTAAACCCAGCTTAAAAGCTGGGCCTTAAGCTTAATTGAAATTGCAATGTACATATTCTCTTTTTGTTAATTTTCCTTCTTCTCATTTCAACCGCCAGCCAAGAAGGTAATAAATATGTTCAAAAACGAACTACTTAATTTGTTATTAATTACCCCCTGATTAATAACCAAATTGTGTGGAGTCATTTCTGTTAAATGATACTCTTCATTTAACAGAGATCCCTACAACCTTTGGTGGTTAATGAGGAGCACCACTTCTTCTCCTCAATTTTAGCTCTTAACTCTAACCTCAAGATGGTAGGCTACCGAAAGCTTATCATCGCGCGCGCGTGTTATTTTTACGCGCTAAATTGCTCCCGCCCCCTATGACCGGAGCAATTTGGCGATAAAAATAGCACCGATTCCAACACTATTAAAACTACAGTAGCAAACAAACTGCTTGCCACAATCTCAATGTGTGATGCTGTTGTTAGAGGTTCTTTCATAGTAACCAAACAGCAACTAATTGAACGCAGGACCTGCCACGCAGTGAAAGTCACCAAAATACTAGGTGGCATTTTTACTGCCGTTTTTCTTATCTCTTTGCTAGTTATAAAAAAGGATATAGGAACTCTTTCATTTAATAAATTTTTATGAAATCCTTTTCTTTTTTCCTTTTAAATTTATTTTCTAATAGGCTAAGACTTTGAATCTAGAATCAACAACTAAAGCTACACAAGCTGTACATTTCCAGGCAAAAAATGTTTGTAAAATTATGTTGATATAACAAATTGACCCATTTGTTGTGTATGGTTTTTTTATTATACTGTTGCGAAACAGGTTCCTGTTGCCTTTATTTGGGTCAACGTGTGATACTTGCAAGCAAACTGTTTGCAAATTTTTGAATCGGGTGGTTCTGGTCTCCACGATTCGGTAAATTTGCCAATTTCAACGCTGATGAGCACTAATTGATTGTTATTAATTTCGATCGCTTGGCCACTTGAGGCTTTTTTGCAAAAATATTTGCAAAAAGTAACTGTTCTCCAGGCTTAAGCGCACCCAACTTAAATATACACTCTGGTTTAGCCTTAAACATTGCCAATATGCAATCAGTTTGCATTGCATTAACGGCATCTTTAGACGATTTTAAACAGCAGCCCAAAAGAAGCTTCTGCGTTGCGGTTAATGATTAGCCTGCAACATAAGCGTGGTTCCTGTGGTGCTTACAACAACACTAACAACAACAAAAACAACAGAACCAACAACATGTTTTGTTAATCCAACACGCTTTACTTTTCAAGATTGAAATCTTGTTCTTAGCACACAGGATTAATAATGTTTTGTGTGATGTTCAAGTTTTCTGGAAAAAATTTATGTATGAGCCATATCGGTTAATTTTAAATTTTAACCTTGATAATCGATAGTCATCTTTCAATCTTGATGTTTTGATGGACTTTGTTGCTGTGGCTATGCATAAATTAGTATTTAATATGTATTGGTCCATCACACTGGACCACCCAGATAGTGACAAACCAACCAAAGTGGTTTGTCAGTTTCAACGGCGCCTTTTTTGGCAGTTTACTTTAATTTTTTTTTAGTTTGTTGTATCTTGTATGGTTGTGACGATATTAATTATGGTTTTATAAATACTTTCGAAGGTCAGCAGTTATATTTTAGTTTCAAAATTTGAGCTTTGGGTATTTATTACTTTAAAAAAAACTTTCTTGGGCTAAACTTAAGATACATGCTTAATAGCCTTATCTAAAAAACCTAAGGGTCTCATTTTTAGAAAACAGCTTCAATACATTAAAAAATCAAATATTGAAAATTTTGTTTTATCACTTTATTATAAATACTATACATAATTAATTTTATTATCACATTTAATAAAGTGATGTTTTAAAATAAAATTATATAGAATAAATTGAAATTGTTTCAAAAATCAAAGCTTGAAATCGAAGCGTTAATTTTATTCAAGTCTGATTATATTGGCATCGACTTTAAAGGCTTTATATTCTATTATAAAGCCTTTATATTATATTATAAAATTTATATATTATATTATTATATATCTATTATTTATATTATATTATAAAAGTAAAATAAATTAGAGAAAAATTAAAATAATGAGATTTCCAATATAATGACATGTATAAATAAATAAATTATCAAATTTTACCAAAAAAAATCATAGGAATAGTGATTTAAAATTATTTTTTACTTTGTAGTGATTATGAAGTCGGTTTCTTTTGTGTAAAAGGTTTATATTTGTTCCTTTTTAGAGAAAGTGCGTTCGGTCATTGTTTACTATAGAGAGTTTATAACTTTTTGTGTGAACAAATTATCTTTTACAGAGGGCACAACTAGTTAGAATTTTAGAAAAGTAATTTCCCATTTTTTTAAAATTAAATATTTCAAAAGAATTCTCTAAAAGTTTCAGACTAATTGGATTATTAATTATGGAGATAAATAACTTTTAATAGGGGTTTTTTATCTGCAAGCACATCGTTGTCAAAACTTAAAACGAATTTTTCTCAAAACCATGTTTTCGAAGACGGTGATCACTTTAACTTTAGAACGGTCTTACCGGTCAATTTGAAATTTTCTGGGAAGCCTCAATAGTTTATCGGTAGCACACTTGACTGTCGCTCATGGGTCTCTGGTTTGAACCCTGGCTGGGACATGGTCCTACGCTATAACTACGGTGACCATATTTTTTAGAGCAAAATACAGGATAAACCAAAATTTTAAATATTCCATAAAAAGGATGTTAATTGGATATAAAAGTATATGTATATTCAGAACAGTATACATACGAGTTCATTAAAATATATTAAAAACAGATTAGCTTATATAACGTAAAAGACTTTTAGTGTCAAATTGACACTATGCATTACAACCAACGTTTAAAACCACGGAAAACGGAAATTTTTTAATTTTTTTTTGGGTTAAATTAAAATATTTATTTTAAAAGAACTCAAAAGGAATGTTTCAGATTTGTTTGCCTCATTAGAACTTTAAAATCAAAATAATTCATAATGTGAAAAAAAACAATTTTTTTGTTATTCACCAACTACACTAGTTTGAGCAAATTTCTTACATTAGGCAGGAAGACGAATTGGATAAACTGAAGATGACCAGTAACAAAGAAAGATAAAATATTAATAAAAATTAACAAAAAATTTACAGTCATAGTTTTTATATTTTCTTTTCGTTCTTTTTTAACTTTGTGTCAAATTGACACTGAAAGTCGTTTGAGGAAAATTTTGTGTACAGCTTAACAACGACATCAATTTGATTTTTGTTCTTTAGTTAAATCAAAATTTAGGCATGATTTTCACATTTAGCCAAAATTCCAAGTAAATTTGAGCTCAAATAAGAAAGATATACAATTTCCTACATAAAAATAGTGTCAAATGGACTCTTAAAGCGTTTGAAGATTAAAAGTAAAAATAGTTTAACGCAGTTAATTTCAGTGAATCGTTTTAATGTTTATCACCGGTTTCTGTTCAATGAAGATAGTAAAAAGCTTATTGTAAAAATACAAATTCAAATAAAAAAGTGTTCAATAACTTTTGTAAAATACAGTACAAAAACAGAACATTTAATACAACACAAAACATTTATATGTTTTGCATAACAAAATAATTTAAATAGGACATTGCCATAAAAACGAGTACTGTACTCTATTATAAAGTACGGATGGTCACCGTAGCTATAACCGTTCTCTCCTTATTTCTAATCAATGGAACTTTAAAACCCATCAATTTTCGACGAAAAGTTCTAGCTGGTGGTGGTAGGAAAAGTTTGTGGAGAGGAACGCTTAGTAACTTGATTTGACTGAGGTCAACGCATAACACTTGCTTTAGATTCTACAGCTTCTGCTACACTAACATATAGGATACACTAACCTACGCAATAGTTTCACTGGATTACTCCCTTCTGCCATTCTGTGGTATCACAACAGACCAATAATTTCGTCTAAGTGGGCTGGTCCAGGGACACGATATCGAAAGAAAAAAGAACGATACCTACTTTTTTGGTATCGACAGAAAAGTATCGATGCACACAAAATATTAAGAGAAAAGTATCGATTCCATGATCATCGAAAACTTTTTCGCAAGGTAGAATAAAGATGGTAGTCCATTGGTTCATCATATATGCTTATCTTTATTTGTCAAGCAATAAAGCAGAACTCCCCCGTCATGTTCGTTTAGGTATGAGTAAAAATTCGTGAAACTAGCCACCTTAAACAATAAGTCGTAATTTTTTATCTTTTATGGATATTATTGATGGGTATATGAAAAAAATAAATTGCAATTTTTTTAAAGTTTTTTTAAATAATAATAAGTAAAATTAATTTTGCTTAGTAACGGCTTGTTAAAATTTCTTGATTTTTGGACCAAGTACTCTAAATACACGTTAAATTACAAAAATTATTTTTTTTTAAAAAAAATTTTTTCTTTAAATTAATAAGTTTTTTATAAAAAATTAAAAAAACGTTCTGGACCACATAGAAAATTTTTTAAAAAATATATCATATTTATACAAATTTAGAAATAATACTAAAAAGAAAAATTATGTATTCTCCATAAACAAGTCTGTTATGAAATGCTTTCAATCTGCACTGCCTTGTGCGAGCCATACAGATCACAATGGAATGGTTGGTACAAACTAGAGGGAATAAATTATTTTGATGACGTTTTTAGTGCTTTTGGCACAGAAAAGTACAAAAAAAGGGGTTTTAAAATATTTGGACAATTGGACGTGGAGGTATCACGCCCTCTTTTCTAATCATGCCTAAATTTAGCACGTGTCCTTCAAATGACGTACTTGATGATTGCCTAAGTTTTTGTTGTTGTGGCGCTACTGGTTCTCCAGATGTTGCTAAAAATGTGATCCATTTGTATGAGAGGTGCCACTCCCACATGATCCATCACGCCTACTTTTGACAAATTTCCTTTAAATGATGCACTTGATGACTGCCTTAAAGATCCATTTGTATGGAAAGTGCCACGCCCACTTGTCCAAATTTTTAAAAACCCATTTTTTTGTACTTGTCTGTGCCAAAAACACTAAAAACGTCATCAAAATAATTTATTCCCTCTAGTTTGTACCAATCATTCCATTGTGCAGGGCTCTGTATGGTTCGCACAAGACAGGTAGTACAGATTTAAAACATTTCATAACAGACTTGTTTATAGAGAATACATAATTTTTCTTTTTTTGTATTATTTCTAAATTTGTAAGACTATGTAATATTTTTGAAAACTTTTCTATGTGGTCCAGAACGTGTTTTTTTAAATTTTTATAAATAACATATTTTAAAGAAAAAATTGTTTTTTGAAAAAAATTTAAAAGTAGCTATGATTTAATTTGATGATTTAAAAAAAAACGCACAAGTCCAAACAGGTCAGTATTTCAATAAAATGCAGTGGAAATATTATCCGAAACTATCAAAAATAAAATTTGTTTTTGAATTTTCCAGAAACCCCGTTCCATGCTGTTCTTTACCTGGTTCAACATCTTTCGCCATTTCTTGGTCGCTTTCGTTGATCAGGGAATATTTTTTGAACCTAAAAAAAATTTAAAAATTTTTAAAAATAAAAAAGACCAAACATTTGGGGGAAACTAACTGTTATCGATGAAGTTTTAGGTGCTTCACCATGTTGGTGGTATTTCCAATTGTTTTTATGTGTTTAAAACAAACCTTGCACGCTGCGTTATATTTAAAAATTTCCATGCATTTGGTTTTTTGGCGCCATTTTATTTTCCTCGTAAACGTAATGATGAACTCGTAATGATGAACATTTTGTTTCGATACTAGGTAAAAATAATCGATACTTTCAAATATCGAATAGACCCGAAACATCGAAAAAAAACTTGTATCGACAGGAAAAGTATCGATACTCTGAAGTATCGATACGATATTCGTGTCCCTAGGCTGGTCTAAAGACCTGCCGCCAGCTTTACCTAACCTAACCTAACCTGACCTTGACTCAAAAAACAGATTTTGGCAAAAGAACAGGATCCTGCTATATAGGTTTGATACAATGATCAAAGTGAGTAAAACTCTAGCTGGGTTTCGTGAGTTTGGTGAACGATTTCTTTTTATGGCCCATTATATATATTGGGTCTAAGTGATTTTGACAAAAAAAAGTTTAATTAGTTTTTGTTCAATAGCTCCGTCAGATTTAGAGGTATCAGTTAACTATCAAGTTAGTTGGAAAAGTTATAGCTATTAGTCTAATAACTAAGTCTTAAGAACACTATATATATATATATTTATATATATCTGTACATATTTATCAATTTTATAGTAACGGGCTGGCTTACATTCACATATCGAGGGAAGGTAGCCCCTGACGCTATTTTGGCTGAAATATGCTGGAGCACGAAAAACATGTTTCGAGATGCTGAAGTTGCGCACGTGGAAGTGGATGGTGAAGAAGAAGATTCCCAGAGTGACATTTAAGTCTACCAAGACTCTGATGATGATTTTTTGAGCAGTGAGGACTTGTAAGACTTATTGCTTAATGTAAATGATGCCAAAAATTACACTAATAATAATTTGGTTTTTGTAAATTTTTCCAACTATAAAAAAGTGTGTGTTTTATTTTTATGGAAATATAGAATATATTTATTGGTGCTTTGAGGAACTTAAGCTGGGCAACGGCTCCAAAACACATGTATTACCATTTATGTACATTTTAGAAAAAAATTTTTTTGAGTTTTTTAAGTAATGTAGACGAATTCAAACCACATAGGTATGTTCACAAGAATTATTTGCAATTATATAATGGGCCATAAAAAGAAAACGTTCGCCAAACTCACGAGACCCAGCTAGGGTTTTACTCACTTTTGATCATGGTATCGAATCTATAAAACATCCTGTTCTTTTGTTGACTGTTGCACTATTGCCCTCCTGATGAACGAAGGATTTTTTGGACAATTATTTGAGCGAAGTTTTGGTCAAACAAGCAGCTTTAAATTGAACATCCGCCATTTTTCAAAAATCACAATTTTTCAAATTCTTTTGCTCATCAGAAGCATTATTTCAATAATTAATGATACCTATTTTTTTATTTAAGATGATCCAGTGAATTGCAGCAGTGATCACGGCAAAAAACTTTTTTGTCCTTCGCAAATTTGCCATATCCCACAAATTAATCCAATATTTTGTCATAAAAAGCTAATATAAAAAATCTTTTATTAATTATTTTAATATGTGACAAAAAAAAAATCCAAAACAATAGCATTTCTTGTACGTCACAACTAGTTGTGCCCCTTAAGTTAAAGACACCGAAGATTTGGATGAAAAATTAAATTTAAATATTTTCAGTTGAAAAACTACACAGAAAATAAATTAACAGTAATTTCTACCGATTGAAAAACAGCTAAACGATGAAAACTGTAAATTTTACAGTTAAGGAATTGCAACCTACTGTAAATCTGTTGAGTAACAATCTTACGGTAGCTTTACTTGCAAAAGTTGTTTAATAACAATTTTAACTGCAAAATTTGTTTGTTACAATTTTAACTGTAGATTTACTGCATGGACTTACTGTAAGACTTGTTAGGTTACAATTCTACAGTAGTTTTACAGCAAAAGTTGTTGAGTATCAATTTGTACAGTGTGTCTACTGTAATACTGACAAGAAGTCATACATTTATTTAGCATTATAAACATTTTGTATTCGGTTCCCAAAATATTGGGTATGTTACCAGTATTTACTTTAGAAATTTTTAGAACATAAGTGTTTGGAAATATTTTAAAGAAAATGTTCGATGAAATAAATATTAAGTGAATACTTTAACTGTTTGAAACGTTAAGATTAACTGTCACAAATTTTCATCGGTTATTTCAAACAAAATAAAAGTAACTGTGCAACAACAATTGAATTGACGGTAAAGCTACCGCAAATGTCGTTTGAATTAAGCGACGAGATTTTTTTTTGTGTAGGGTGTCCCAAATATCACTGACATTTTGATTCATGCACCACTTTTTGTGACAAGCATAGAGACTAAAATTCATTGAGACTTGAACATTTTTTACGTAAATAATTCAAAAAACAATATTCCTAAAATGTCTGTCAGAATTTATCTGAAAAAAAATCAAACGATGCGTTTTATTTAAAAATTAAATGTCAGTGATTTAATTCATTTAAAAAATAAAAATAATCATTATGTCAACCTTCCCACCTTATTACTTAACTAAAGTCTTTCTTCGGTAGATTTCGGACTGAGCTCAACGTCTACTTTATCATTTCGTACAAAAAAGTACAGAACGGACTTTTGTCGTGATTAAATCTGTAATAATAAGAAACATAAGTTAGTATTTGGGTAAGGAAGAAATTTACTTCCCGATGTCGCCTATTCAGCCACCTTTCCAATTTTGAACTAAGGTGGTGCGTCCAACATCCGTTTTGTGATGCGTCCCAATACATCTGCCATACAACTTCACTACGTTATTGTACTATTTTTCGTCTCGAGGCCTTTGATATACCTTGTGGGAGCGAATCACAAGAAAGCTCTCTCTTGGCAGAAGGTCTATTAGGGACTACTCGCGAAAACTAGCGCTGCATCCATTGACTGGATATTTGAGTCATCCTGAAGTAAAAATTAAAATTGCCCAGCAAAAAAGAGCTTAAAAAAAAACTAAAGTGGAAGGAAAAGTCTTGAGTTCCATCCCTTCCACTTTCATACCCAGAAGGCATTCTTTTAACATATGCATGTCATTGGGACAAATGCTTTCCTTAATCTTATCGAGAAGTGCTTACAGAACTTTTTCAATGGAAGATTTTTTTGAGCCCTTCAATGAAAGGCTTCTAGTAGGTTTTTTTAAAAATAGCTTTAAGACTGCATTCCATGGAATTTCAATGTCTTCCAGAAATAATAAAAAGAAGTAATATAAGTTATAAGAAAGCTTATTGAAAGAACTTCTTTATAAGCTTATAAGGCTAGGAAGAAGCACAGTTTGATCTTTAGAATGTCTTCTGGAAGCAGTGTTCCTAAGCATACATGTCACACTTGAATCAAAAATTTTGCTGGGTAATAGCTTTAACTAATATGGGAGAGAATACAGAAGAATTGATCGAAATACACTAAGAGTTTTCTGCCTGTTTGTCGGAGAACTCTCGTGCTAGATGAGACTCTTGGGAGCACTGTGGTTGCATTATTTTGTAGATATTTTTTGTTTCTCTAAATTTTGTTTTACGACTTAATCTTTGTTGTACGAGTACATGTATTTGACCTATGAAAATTTATAAAAAAGGTTAAAATAACTTATTACTCAAAATAAAGCTGAAAATTTCTTAGAAATCTGAAAAAGTGAACTGAATTTTTGAACCGTGTGCTCTCTCAGAATCTAGCATTAATGAAATTGATTATTTAATTGTATGCAGATTCTTTACCGGAAATTGACAAAATTCATTCTGTGGAATTTCCCTTTCAAATAAAAAATTAATAAATCAATGACCTGAGTTGGGCTTGAGTCAGAAAACAATCTATTGTTATCAACGTAAGCAACTTTTATTCCAACCAAACATTTCTTAAGAAAAAATCACATTAAAATACCAACCAACAACGTACGCCACAGAGATAAGAACAAGAACAAGAACAACAGCTTGATCATGTTGGCATGGTCAATAATTTAGCCAAATCAACAATATGCAGAAAACAACAACTTAACTAACAATTAAAGACAAAAAAAAAAAAATGTTTGCTTGCAACACAGATCTTTATTATCTATAGTACAATATCTTCATGATCATCTTCTTCATCATCTTCATCAACATTATCTGTAGAAATGTTAATTTAAGCCTAATCTCGCACAAATCTGCGCTTAAGAAACGCTTAAGGTTTATTTTAACCATATCTACATCAAATACTTAATTTTTCTTTGCTTTATTATAAGCATCGCCTGACAATATTTACCAAACTCTTCGCCTTTTCACTGAAATCTGTAGTACTAGCGTTCTCGGCTAAGGTCCTTGCTTATTGGCTTGACTGTTTGCTTCATTTGAGGATTTCAAATATGCAAATTATATGTAAATCAGTCATCAACTATTCCCCAATCCAGCAAGCATTTTTTGCTGGTATTAAGAAGAGGTTCTAGTAAAGTGCATCGGATCGATATTGCCAATTGAAGTGATCGAAGCTGTGATTCGATCGCACCGGATGAACGCTGTCGTCGCTTTTGTGGCATTTTTCTTGAAGTCTTTAACAACTTTTTAGCGAAATTTAACAGTTTTTGTCGGAGATAAAAATTAAAGAATGGATTAATCTGGTACGTCGATTGGTGGATTATTTGGGATGGTAGATAAAAAGATGTTAAGATGATGCTACAATTGTTGGGATGTATTAGCAATTATTTAAGAAATTCCACAAATTAAAAGGCATTAACTCTTTCCAGCAACTTTCAATCTCTGCGGTAGCTTTCTGTAGAGTAAATTAAAATTCCAAAATGATCAAATGTGAGGAAGCATGATCAACACCTTAACGTGAGGACTCTAATAAATCAGATCAACAACAAGGCAAACATGAAGAGAAACAACAACAACAATTGTCAATAAGACATTGCAACTGACAGTTTTTATGTATTCGCATGACACTATAAAATAAAAACTTTCTTTACGATCAACAATCGACATTATTTTAACGTATCCGTGAGTTCAAAGGATTTGTGTGTTGTTGTTTTTGTTTTTTGTGTTGTCAAGTGACAAAATGTCGCAACAATCAATAAGGTGAGAACAAAAATAAAAACAAAGTGCTACCCAAGAAAAAAAGGACTTTACAGACACAACAAAGGATTTTCGTTAGCTCGATAACCCAAAGACACGAACGATTTTAACAACGAAGGCAGTTCAATCAATTTAAATACGCTTCAATGATTTTGACACCTCTTGTCCTGTGTCAATTTGTATTCGTGTAGTTGTTGTTTTTGTTGTTGTCGTTGCTTCTTTTTTGTTTCGTTAACGCCATCTTTGACCCACGTTTTTAATGTTAAGAATTGATTTTCCTTGGCTGATCATAAAGTTTTGCTGTTTTTCTTACCAAGACTTGGTTCCCGGCACCTTCCCTCTTTATGACTCATTAACTGCCAACAGCGCATAGCAATGGCGGTGCGTCAAAGTGACATTCTAGTACAGCAGATCATCTTTAAAAATCCTCACACTCAACAGCCAGGCAGGACCCACAACGTTGCACCATTCGCAATCGGCTTTGGTTGATCCCTGTTTTGTGTTGGGCGACTCAAGCTAACATAAGTCACGCTTAATCAAAGCATAGCTGAGTTGATATTATTTAGTTTAGTGAATACATATTTTTTTTAAAAGAAATTTTGTAAAAACCTTGCCTAGTCACTGTGATGAAATATTCACTTTTTGTTTTCTTCAAATTTCATTCATAAATTTTAGTGTCGATGAGTTGATCTGCGTAGTAGATTCATGCGTGTTAGTAACACAGCTTCGTGTTTTCCACTTGGCCAACATTCATTGTCTCTCTACTAATAATTTATGCAGTTATCTTTAGATTATGCCGATAATGAAGCTACTGAGCACACTTTGTGTTGTTGTGGGTGAAGTCATAAATTTTGCCACAGATTCGTAATGCTGCTTGGTGACAACTTCATTATGCTTACTTGGGTAATATTTTAATGACTTTATTTGAAATTTCAATTGTCAAGGCAAGATGTTCAGCGTAGGAAATTAATTTAATAAAAAAAAGATAAGGAATCTGATATTAACTTTTTTGAATGCTTCTCTAAAAGTTAAGGACAAAATAAAATCATTATAAAAACCTATACAAATTGGTGCATCCTATTTAAAAGTTTATCCATTTAAACCTGATTTTTCATTCCTTTTTTGCATGTCGCAGAGTGCGCTTTTTCGATTTAAGGATGACATTTCCTAAAAATTGAATAAGTTTTCAAGGAAAATCGAGCTTTTAATAAGACATATATGTGATTAAGCGACATTTTCAATAAAGTCGCAACTTATTTTAATTTAATAACTTAATTTAACACTTCCATTTATTTAACAGCACAATTTTTTTCTTGAAAATAAGTGCGTTTTAGGGCAAAATATGATTTTTAAGCCTTTTTAAAATGAAGTATTTTTCTTATGCACACCTATGCGACAAATATTTTTTAAGAAACATTAGATAAAAATTCTATATTTGATAATAATTCTTTGGCGTAAGGACTTATGTCAAAAAATATAGTTTTTACCAAATTGAAATTTAAGATTGCTTTATTAGTAGCAAATCCTGGTGAAGTATTTTTTAAATTTATTACTTAAAATGGGATGCAGTTGTACTACAACAAAGTTTTTAACAGCAGTCGAAAGAGGAAAAATAACTGATTGGATTGAAAAAATTGGAAAAGCAGATAGCGTATTGCTCATGTTCGCTATCTTTGTTGTGACGTAGCTTGAGCTTGTCAAAGTGGCTAAGTAAATACGTTGTCACAGTATATTAAAGGTGATAATTTATTTATAGCGATGAAAATATATCGACATTTTCTTATTGAAACTTGGCTAATTGAAATGAAATTAATAACATTATGTAAGCAAATATATTTTTCAGTACCTCATTGAACAGAAATGCATATATAATAGGGGTGTTTTCTCGCATTTGTTCCCCTACACAAAAAAAAAAAATAGCTACGTTGCTTGATGTGTTTGACAGCACTTTGATTGCTTCTATGTTTTCATGTTGTTATGTTCTTCTCGTTTGTTGAAAAAAGTTGTAAATGAATGCAATATTTTTTTAATGCTTGCAATTGTGCTGCTTGTGTTTCTTTTGTATGTATTCACCGCGTGTCACAGCTGACAAGACCGAGTGACGTAGTGCGCAGTAGATTAAATTTTTTGCGCACTAGATATTTTCTGCTTAATGTTAGCTAAATTAAAATTCCTTAAACAACTGAGAGACACATTTTTTTGGGGGTTTTTTTTTAAAATATTTTCTTTTTATTTTGTATTAAGTTTAAAGTTAGCTAAATTAAAATTCCTTAAAGAACTGAGGCATATTTTAAGGATTTTTCATTTTTTAGTATCAGCTTATACTTTTTGCTTTTAGTTAAAAATGTTTAAAATTGTCTTTAATTTTAAAGATTGAATAAGCCTGTTTTTGTTATAAAAAGATTTATACTTTCACAAATTTTGTAAACATCTCTTAAGAGAGTATAAAGTTTTTAGTATCATTTTCTAAATATATAATTAAAGCGCTTATTGCAAAAACATGATAAGCCACAAAAAAAAAATTAACATACTCCACTCTCAAGTTTTGAAAAAATGTATTTTTGTGTAAAGAAATGGAATTGAACATGGAAACTTTTAAAAATATGTAAGAAAATTAATAAGAAAGAGCCAAAATCTCTTCAGTTGTTGTTGGCAATGCATTGAGTAATGTATTCAGCCTAAAAAATGGCTTTTTTAGATCATGTGGCTTATCACGTGATTGCAATTAGCCCTTCAATAGTTTACCTGTCGAAAGACATTTCTTGTTTTAGTAAATAAAACACAAATATTTGTTATCCTAAAATTGAAAGTAGCGCTCTATCGCAAGCTAAAAATAAACAAAAATTTAATCTTTATATATAAAATTCTTCTGTACATTGCTGTATCACTGAACTCCTCTTAACGGCTGGACAAATTTTGATGAAGATGTTTAGGTTTAAAGTTTGACCCGGTAGGAGGCGCTGTTGTTGCTGTGGTAGTGTTTAAAGGTATGTTTCAGAGTATTACTCAGAAACGAATTAAGAAATTGTCATGATTCTTTCACTACACCATTACTTTTTATGCAAAAAAAGACAAAATTTCAAAAATACGAAATTAATAAAAAGAAACAAAAATAAAATACTTAAATTTTCATGATTTGACTTTACTTTTTATGCATACCATTTAAAAGAACATTAAAAATCCATTTTTGGTTTTGAATATTTTTTCAACAACAAATATTTTTGTTAAATACAAATTCTAAATGTTTGTTGGTTTAAGTCATTCTTGATTTTAAAGACAAAGTCTAGTTGTTTGATAGTTTAAAATCGTTTATTGAGCTTTCGGTCAGGTTAAAATAATTTATTGCTTTAATGAATTTTTTTTTAAGGAAACATCACTAGCTGATTTTATTGCAATTTTGGCCCTGCTACAGGCTTCATCAGAAATCTTTGTGATGCCACTACCGGCGCCAACGCAGTTTAGCGCACTGCACCACAGAGGCTATGAGATTTCAGTGCCTTTTAAGAAAATATATTTACCAAAGTTTTTTGCGAAGTAAAGAAATTCGTTAAGGGTTTTTTTTTGAAAAATTATAAAAATTAGAAGGGAAACGAAAATTAAAAAGATTAAAAATTAGACGATTAGACGGACAATTTATTAGTATTTTTAACAAAAAAAAAAAAACGAATGCAATCCTTTGGAACATGACCGATTATTTCACTTTCAATTTTTGATTGATTGTTTTGTTTTATTTCACCAAAAAATAAAATTAGTACTAAAAACTTTTTGTGTGTTTCAGGTACGACAGTTTTTGTGGTGTCAATTTTTTGGAAATTTTAAGAAACTGGCATGTTCCTATAGAAAACGAAATTTTTCTCAGTGATCGTAACGGCTATGATTTTTTTCGAAAAATTCAACAAATAATCGTTATTTTTTGACCGATTTCATTTCGATAAAAGTAACAGTTAAAATTTGACTTTTATTTCTTCAATCAAAAATGAATGTTAAAATTTGACTTTTATTTTTTCGATCAATGATAAGGATTTAAAATTTTACAATGCTATTTCTTATTAATTTTAATAATAGTATAATTCAATTTTTTTCTATTTACTCTATTTATTCTATTTTATTCTATTTTCTATTTTACTATTTTAACTAGAATTTGTATTTAAAATCAATTATGATTTAAACTATCAAACATTTAGAATTTGTATTTAAAGCATGTAAAATCAAAATAGTTTACTTTTTTAAAACAATTGATTGAGCAGATTTTTTATTCATTTACACATATCTTGGTAACATTTTTGCACAGAAAAGAAATCATTGCTATCAATCTTCATATCGTTTCATTGCATCGCTTAGTTGCTTATTTATTTATTTCGCAAACGACTGGAACAGCGCTTGCAAGCATATGATAAGAAATTAAAATAAGACTTTTACTTTTGATCGAAAAAATAAAAGTCAAATTATACATGTTATTTTTGTTCGAAAAAATAAAAGTCAAATTTTAACTTTTATATTTGATAAAAAAAAATCAAATTTTAACTTATATATTTGATCGAAATAAAATTGGTCAAAAAATAACGATTAATATTGACTTTTTAAAAAAAATCAGACAAATTAAAATCGTTAAAGATTATTATTATTTAGCTAACAAACAGCACATTGTTATTTTTAAATATCGAATAGACTTATTCTTTCCATCTGACTTTTTGAATAAAAATTCCGTAAATAACTTTTTCTAATAAAAGACATATAAACCTAGAATGTAACTTACCACAAAAGTATGCAATAACGAAATTGCAATAATATAACACTTCAGGATGTAATTAAACACACACCAGGAAAGTTTCAACATTGAAAAATGGACATGGCAACTCCCATACAGCCGAAATATTTGATATCGGATGGCTTTGGAAGTACAGGTCGCACTGCTTCGGAATTCGGTATTTGAACACAATTTACACGTGCAGTTTCACTGATAACATTTTATGTGTGTTGGACAAGGAGTCGTGACACCAACGCACCGGGTTTCATCTAGTTAACTATAAATAAGTACGTGAAATTTTAAGTCGATAGAATAAAAACTGATAAAGTTTTTTCTAAATGACCTTGTTATTTATTATGTTGATTTTATACGATTTAAATACAAATTCTGAATGTTTGATAGTTTTAAACTATTTTAGTTATGCTGCCAGCTGCGAAGTTTAAAGGCTCTCCAATAATGACACTCTGATGATCGCCATTTAAAAAAAGAACACCATTTTTTTACATTTTATAATATACTAGTAGAAAGTCAGTCCTACGATCGTACACTTCCTTTTTTGACCCATTTGCCGAGATGCCAACCTTGGTAGAGTTGATGACGGTTATCTTTAAATAGCCTACTGCTTTTAAATGCCATATGATTAAGTCGACAACTTGAACGTTCAATTTGTTCAATATAGTTCATATGAATGAGTTCCAAAATGTGTGAAATCATATACGACTTTAAACAGTGAGTTTATCTCTTTTTAATGCTTGATTTTTTTTTGAAAAATACAAATATACCCCATTAAATAACTCTCTTAGTATTGATGCAGTGTTAAAAAAGTTGTTCAAGTGTGAAAGTGCAAAATATCGAGTGTGGTAAAAACCATATTTATACAAAATTTTACAAACTGGCTTTGCAACCAATATATACGTAGCAACTCAGGTGTCGTTTCGCTGCTGATACAAATATTTTTTTTTACAATTAATTAAAATTATTTATTTTATAATTACGGAGCGATACTGTGCGCGGAGCAGCACGCTTGCCTTTTATGTATTAAAGTGGACTGTTCTACAGTACTTTGCATATTAAGCAGCACCGAGTTTTCGATCGATTTTCGGGACAAATATTGATTCACATAGAATAACATATAATACCAACAATTCATATAAATGACTCACAACCAGGAGATAAAAGCAATCTTAAGAGAGAAAACATACGTTTTGAGAATCTATTTTTTGTAAATTTTTCTGTACACTTAAGGACTTTTTGTTTAACGAAGTCGATAAATTTAATGCAGTTACACAACCATATTATGATATGGTTAAATGACATTAAAATACATATACCTTTTGAGTTTTGTGAGCGTGCCTACAAAATTTTTTTACCGAGAACTCAGAGGCTAGATATGGGCATTGCTAAATTGGCGTTACGAAGGAATATTAAAAAAAAAAAATAATAAAAAAGTCAAATTTTTAAAAAGGTTTTTTATATTTGCGTAGCAATTAAGTAGCACTATATTAGGCAAAAACAATGAGGGTTCTCATCTAAGCATGTGAACATGTAAAACATTTACACTTTTGATGAGCGATAAAGAGTAAAGAGCGTAAATGTCAACAGAATGAAAGCTGCGGTTAGGATTGCTGAATCATCTTTATTCAATATTAAATCTGATAAAAACATTTATTAACATAGAAAAATAAATAAAATTTGTATAGACCTAAACTACTTTGATTATGTCATAATAAGCGCCAAAGGCAACCCCTTATTCACACCGTAGACTTACATACAAGTTTACACTACAAAATAGGCTCGGAAATGATGTAAGCACACGCTCATACAAATTTTGACAGATAGCTTACGCACATGTATATTCACAAGGCTTACAATTTTTAAGGGTCATTTACATGCTTAGATGACAAATCTTAATGACAACCATCGAGCTGGCGTTACGTTACAAGAAATAGAAGTGATTTTTGACTTGGATTACAAAATTTGCTAAACTTCTGAATTTGGCAAGACTTTTTGCATACATATTTTTTTAGAAGGATTTGAAATAAGAACAGTTTATTTTCTAAGCGATCAAATTTAAAAGTCTTCTGTTTTTAGAAGTGAAACTTCTTAGGCGGCGCACACTGCGTTGTTCTATTGACAAAAATTAAAATTATTTATGACTCGACAACTAACAATATTAGTATCAATCAAAAAGTAATTGCATAGATAAGACATAAAAAAATTATTTAATGGAAAGACTCAGTTTTGGCTACGCTGTGACACTTGAAAGTAGAGACATTTAAAAAAAAAATCATGTTTCGTTCAATTTCTTTTGGGTTCTCTTAAGCAAATAATTATCAAAAATTTGTGTTTTGATTGAACAGAGTCAAGTAAATTTTTTTATTTTAAAAAATATTTAAAAAAATATAATTAAAATCTCTTAGAAATATAAAATTTATATATGTATATTTTAGTGATTTTAATATATGACTACAAATGCAAAATGTCAGAAATTGACAAATTTCGATGACAAAAATAAAAAACAAATCCTATAAAACTAAGAGCCATTTTTTTTCTTAATCTTATAGTATAGATCCTATGTAACCAGAAACTGCAAATAACTTTTCCTAATATATCCCTAAAATATATATATTTTGTTTTTTGAAACTAGGCTTGAAAATAGGTATGAAAAATTTACATATAAAATCAAGTAAAAAATTAATTAGGTCCAAGCTCTAAGGAGACCCCTGGGTCTAACCGATTTCGACCATTTTCAGTACTCATCTATAGCTCTACTTGACTACCATTCTGGTGAATTTTTTGTTAAAAGCGGTAAACCTCCCACACAAAATTAAGTAAATATTAAATATAGGTCCAAAAGAGGTTTGAAAATTTATTTTAATTGTCTAAAACTAATTAAGCATACAAAATTGCATTTTCATAGGAGAACTCATTCTATTATTGTCCAATTTTTGTATGAGGGTTTTGTAAAGGGTAACATTTTTAGAGGCTTGTATCGAAAAATGTTCTTCACGAAAAATATTTCGAGTCTCGTAACGTTTTTTTATTGATGAGCAATGATAATTTTGTTTTTTTTTCTATTTTTGGTGATGTTTGTATTGGAACCCCCAGAAGAGTGACAGATAAAATGTAGGTGTATGTGCCAAACCTTTTACCGCCCACAAATTAATTAAAATTCTATATTTCGGGCGGTTTTGATCGTATAAATCTTAAATTTGGTAATTTAGTTCATATGCTTACTTTCGGACACTGTATTAAAAATGAGCGTTGTCACCATATAGTTAGGCCCATTTTTCTCAGGATAGGAGTGGAGTAAAACAAAGTGCGATAGCTATAACCTGAATTGAGCTGAAGTTTTGGCAGTCGTTTTGTTTCGAGAACGAAATGGTTTAAGGAAAAAAGTTTTGGCGCACCTCTTTTACAGCCCACAAATTCATACAAATGCTTTACTTTGGACGGTTCTGGTCATATTTAGTAATTTAGTTTTAGTAATTTTAATTTTAATATATTTTTTATTTTTTTTTGTGTTGTATGGGAACCCCCAGAAGGGTGGCAGATAGAGTGTAGGAGTGTTTAGAAGTTTCACTTCTGTACTGTTTACTGTGCTATACTGTGATTTTTTTTAGGCTTTTTATCTGTCGTTATGTTACAGGTGTAACATAGATTATTTTTTCATTATCTTTAGCTAATGGCTTCCATTTTTATTACGGCATTATTTTATTATAAGCAAAAAAGTTTACGAAACATTTACTAAACATTTACGAAAAAGAAAAACTGCATTTGTGAAACCGTGCAGACGATTTGATCATCATGGTAAATGAATTTTTGTATAAGCTACTTAAATTAATAAAAACAAAATGATTCTCTTTATCTATCATAACTATGATAGATAAAATAATAAGTTTTGAATAAGTTTTGATTTTTTGGTAACGGTAGACTTTTCTGTGGAAAAAAATATGAAAATTTTAATTTTCATATGCTTTTCAATTTGTTAGCCCTGAATATAACTTGAAACAAAATAGTGTCCGGATGGTTTTTTAATTACCTTTATTTGACTACTATTACTAGTTCTATTACTAACTACTTTTCTTCTTAACTCATCTCTGCTTATATTCTACAAAAACTTTCCATAAAATGTTGCATAACCCACCGAATGTGGCAAATTAAAACCTTGCTTACTTCGCAAGAGAACCCCAGCGCCGTGGAGCGAGCGCATGCGTGCGCATTTGCTGCTAAATAGATTAAGCCAAATGATGGGAATCACATCATAAATTCAACATTCGATTTCCAATGAGCCGTTGGCTAAGAAGGCGGCAAGTCCGCCACGCCATGTTGCTGTGTAGGCGGAAGAAGAACAAGACAGGCGAACAAGTTGTTGCTGCTGCCAACAAGCTGCTGATCTCCCCAATTTTTTTCAACTTTTGTTTTTTAGATCTTCATGTTTAAAGCATGTACAGCGCCGCCGATGCCGCCACCTTATGTGGCAAGTACTTAACACACCAACTGTGCTGGTGGCAGATTAAGCACAAGCAGCAGAAGAAGACGTAGATGGAACTGTGGCAGCTAAGATAGAGGGAGGTACGTGCGCGCAACCATTGCAACCAGCACAATTATTGGAAACACCAGCGGCACTTTTGGGGAGGTGACTGAACTGCGCTGATAAGATTGAGCGTATGAAAACATTTTGAGGCTCTTAAGATTGCGGCCATGGCGTATAGAGCAAATATTCATTGAATTGAATTGAAATAACAATTCTGAGAGCAAGAACCGAAAGAAGGTACCGAACCGCACGTTTCAGAACCACACCACCTCCGCCTGTGAGCAACAATAAATTTAGCGTTAAATACAAAATGTTTTGTTCGATCCTGCGCCGGATTTGCGTGCTCAGAAATCGATCAGCGTGGCATTGAAGTGGTCTGGTTGGTAAAATCGCGCTTTTGGCATTATCATCCAAAATTGCGTTTTCACGGCATAGCCGTTCGAAGATAATTCGTTACGGTATGGCAGAGTGGTATCGGCGGCGAGCGTGCGAAATTCTTTTGAAATAAATACGCAAAGTTAAGGTCCGCTCTCTTCTGCTGCCTGGGTTGCGATCATTTTTGTGATATGCATTCAAATGGATTTTCATTTAAGTTTCGGTTGTTCTTTTGGAGCATTTTTTGAGCTTTAGTTATTCCGAAATTTATTACGTTCTACTGCTTATTTGCCTAATGGCATGTTTAAATGTGATTTGATAGTGAAAAAATGGAGTTTTTAAACTTTAAAGTTGTAGATGAAGATGAAGAAAATCTTTTTGAAATGCAGTTGAAGGATGAAGACGAATCAATATTTGCTTAACTTTCAACAGAATTTAATCTATGTTAAAAATATGAAAATTTTCTTGATTTTCTTTGGATTCAAAGAGTTATACACAAATTTTGCTTAAAGATTTTATAAAAATTTATAACATCTTTTAAACAAATCTTATGAAAGCGGTGATAGCATTCTTTTTAAATGAATTTTCGCAGTTGTAAATGTAATTACATATATTCGAGGAAATTTGTAATTTGTAATTCGGTATATAAAGTAATTCAAGGACATTTTGTTCAGAAAAAGCCTAAACATTTTCAATGGCAACTTGGACCAAATCAATGTTTGTATCAAGGATAGATAAAAATATTATTGGTATTAATAAATAAATTTTTACCAATTATTTTACTATCTATATTTTTTATTCATGTAAAAATCTATTTTAAATCTATTTCAAGATAAAAACTATTGTTCTATGTTATGTAATAAAAAAATTAAAATCAATCAATTAATAAGGGTCCGCCATCTAACGTTTTTTTTTTAACTAGTGCTTATTTCGTGAATGGTAACACTTAGCTCATGTCTAAATTGACAGATAATTAATTTTATCCTTCCGCTGAACGAATATGGTTGTGTATACGCTTGAGCAACGCTGTGAAATATTGCGACATTACTTTGAAAATCATGGTAATGTTGCAGAATGTGTGCGAAAATTGCGTATGGATTTTGGAAGAAGAGAAGCACCGTCAGCTCCGTATGTTCGTTATCTTGTAAAAAAAGTGAAAGAAACTGGCATCCTCATCGATAAACATAAGCGTGAAAAGCCGAAAGCAGTGCGTACACCCGATAATATTGCTGCTGTGGCAGAAAGTGTGCGTGAAGCGCCATCAACATCAATTCACCGTCGTTCTCAACATTTGAACATTTTGGAGACATCATTGAGACGAATTTTGCATAAATACCTTGGTATGACGCCATACAAAGTCCAATTGGTTCAGGAGTTGAAGCCAACTGACCATCCAATGCGTTTTCGCTTCGCTAAGTGGGCCTGCGATCGACTTACAGAAGATGCCAATTTTGCCAAAAAATCATATTTTCAGATGAAGCTCATTTTGATCTTGGCGGGTTTGTAAACAAGCAAAATTGTTGCATTTGGGACACAGAAAACCCGCACGCATACATTGAAAAGCCGCTGCACCCAAAACGAGTCACTGTTTGGTGCGGATTTTGGTCCAGAGGCATAATTGGGCCATTTTTCTTCGAAAATGAGCAAGGAGTGGCCGTTACAGTCAATGGCGATCGTTATCGGGCCATGTTGAACGAATTTTTGTTCACAAAAATTGAAGAGGAGGATATTGGCAACATTTGGTTTCAACAGCGCTACGTGCCACACAGCCGAATTGACGCATTGAGACAATTGACGCTTTAAAGGACAATATTCGTGAAGCCATTGGTGAAATACAGCTGCACACAATCGATAATGTGCTTAAAAATTGGACCGATCGTGTAGGCTACTGCATGGCCAGCCGAGGCAGCCGTTTGAGTGAAATTATTTTTCGTTTTTAACCGGAAGGATTGTACTTTCAAATAAAAAAGAAATTTGAGAAAATATCCAGTAATTTTTTTTATAGAATTTTCCAAAAAAAGTTATTTGGCGGACCCTTTATTTTTTTTTTTATAAAAAAATACGATTGATCGATATAATTTTAATCACATACAAAATCAATTAGTCATCAAAATCTCTGATCGGTGTTTTTCAGAAAAAATTTATTATTAAATAACATTCCTTTGATCAGAATTACAATCAATCACTGATAAATGATATTTTGATCAGATTTAAAAATTAATCTTTAATCGAAATAGTATCGATTAAAATTTTAATCAATCGTTGATCGATTTTATACTAAGTTCTTGAAGGAAGGTAGTAATCGTATTTTTAAATTTTATGTGTGGACTGATTGCAAGTACCCTGCAAAAAAAGTGCAGTCAAAATTTGATATCCTTGCAAAAGATGGGAGGTGGGCCATCAAAGGAGGTTCAAATGGAGAAGAAAGTTGCTTCGCTGCGTAAAGTAGTAGCAAGAAGCTCATCACAATGCTTTAGGGCTCCGAAAATGTCTGCTTCTATCATGATAACATTACCGACACCCACTTCCCAGTGGTAGATGGACACATGATGTAACCAATTATTTCTTACACTTTCAATAGCTAGGCTAAACTAACAACAAAATTATTTTTTTTATGTAATATTCCTATCATTTAGGTCCTAAAAAGATGAAAAACATACCTTTAATTTTTATATGCGCTACTTACGTTTTGCAAGATTGTACAATGCAAATTTGTTTTGCTACAATTCGGCACAAAATTTTATTTGTTTTTAATCTCTTGATGGTTTTTCAAACCTTTAGATCTTTGTTTTTGAACCCTTTTAATATTATTATCATTAAAGCAATAAAAAGATGAAAACACATAAATATGATTTTGGTCTGGTTGATTTTTTCTTATTAAATGGGACAGCAACATGTTTTTTTACTCTTCTTCGGCACAATATCGAAAATCCAACTGATTTTAACGTTAAATATCTCTCTAAATTTATTTTTATTATGTTGTTTCATCATTTTTATATAGAACCTAATGATTTGATTTACTCTCTGACGTGTCCAATATATTGGGAAAATCCACTGAAAGGGTTAAATACAATGTATCTGCTAGGCCTCCAACGCCTGTATACAATTATAAATTGCATTTGTTCGGGCATGGCAGCTAAAACACTAATAACATCTACCTTACATAGTAAGCGACGATGGGAGTAGTTAGCACAAGATAAAAGAGAACAAAAAAATGACGCACAAAAATGGAGAGAAAAAAACCTAAAACGAAAATCCTCTCTGCGCCAAAAACGCAACGAAAACGATAGAGAACACACCAAAAAGAAGCAAACAAAATTCATTTTTGACAACAATTTGAACATTTTAATCAACGAATTTATTGCCTTTTGCAGATTATTTCAGAATTGATGTTTCATATTACTTAGTTATTTTATAAATTAAAGTTTCTCCTGGTGTTAACATAAAGATAAATAATTTTTACAAACACACTTCACTGCAAAACTTACTGCTAGAAAACAGAATGTTGCTTCACAGGCGAATAAAGTCAAACTATTGTTCGAACAATGAAAAGAAAATAAAGTGAGCACAATTAAGAAGTGAAAATAAGCAAGATTTTGTATCCACTTACAGTTCTGCATTACAATGTCATCACCGACAAATTTTTACAAGCTGGTTTCAAACTCAATTGTCTCCAATACATAAAAAACTGCATCCTTTGATAAACGATAGCGTTAAACAAAACTAAATCAGTTTGTATTCTCTTTCGGAAATTTTAAAAATCTTTATTAACCCTAGAGTACTAACCTTATTTTTTGACATGTAAATGCTAATTATTAGTTGAATCGACTAATATGTATTTAGGTACTACCAAACAACTATTTATAAATAAGGCAAGCCTTGGTAATCCTCTCACCACATGAGTTATACGGCTTCAAAACCAACAACAGATGGCCAGCTGGTAACACGTATAACGCGGTAAATCTGGCCCAAAATCAACCTTAAGCGTTCAAAAGAACTCATTTCTCGCAGTAGAGACCATATATGCACCATGGTAGGGATCCTTACAGGGAACTGCCTTATTGGCAGTCACGCTCAAAGATTGAACATACCCCACAACGACTTCTGCAAAAGCTGTAGAGATGAGGAGGAGAAAGAATCTACAGTACATTTCCTCTGCACTTGACCAGCTGGCTCAAAAATGCTTCCTCCACTTACAGTGCACCCTAAACAAGTGCGCGTCGCGGTGCGTTCTCAAGCGGCACGCAATTTTATTTTACGCCTAACCTAAACATGTGCGCTGCGAAAAAATTGCTCAATGAGGAACCAGCTCAATGAGGTTTTCGTTGTCAAAGAAATTTAGTATTGTGTAAAAATTTATTAATTTTGCAAATACTTACTTCCATTTGCAATTGAGATCAATTAATCAATAAAAGCTGATTGTTCTTCGTTCTAATACTTTGGTTTTATGCAGCCAACTTCACATCCGCACGCACTGTCAAAATTGGAAATTCGATTCATGTTGCGGTAGTCCGGTGCGTGTTTCGGTAGGCTTCACACAATATGTATGTGCATGAGCCGATTTTGACAGTTAAACCACGCACGCGCACTTGTTTAGGGTGGACTGTTAGGCAACTGGTTTTTCAATGAGATTGACGAACTCTCGGAATCTTCGGTTTACCGAATCCTAGGCTTAGTAAATAGCTCAAATTGGTTTAAAAAGAGATAGGAAAAATTAACCCTTGGTATCACAATGGGCCTCATTGGCCTAAGTGTGTTTCGTTTGAGACAGCCACACTAACCTAGCCAAATATGCATTTAACACTGATATCTTGCGGTTTTTAGATATCAATTATTAACAAAAGTCTTACATATTGCTAATCTAATATGTTTTAAGTTAAACTAATACTAAAGATTTGCTGTCTTGTTAATATTTTTTATAAAAAAAATTACTTTTTGAAAAATACTTTTAAAATAAAATACATAAAAAATATAAACGATGTTAGTAAAATCAGCTAACGTTGTCTGCTGCCTTTCAAAGCAATTTTTTCAACATTTTTGCAAAAAGCTTTTTTTAAAAAAAAAACTTCTTTATGCCTTCTATGGTTTTACCAGCAAACTGCTGTTCCTAGATTGGATAAAGAAGTAAACAAAGAGCAAAGCAAACAAATCTTGAAGTCGCTTTATTAGCCTTTGCTTTGGAAGGCGGCATTCAACACAATAACTCTGTTTAAATAAAACTAGTGTGTCCCAACCTATTTATAGTGCGACCCAAAAATATAACGTATGGTAACACGTTTACATGTAAAGCATTTATAATTAAGGGCTTGGAATTTAATGACCATAAGAAACATATTATTTTTAATGCAACTTTTTTAAATTATTTTAATGAAACGACCTATTCATTTTTTTTTTATTTGTATTTGTATTTGTATTTATCTCACTTAAAAAATTAGTACAGTAAGATCTATGAAGTTCTTTAAGAGTATAACAATTTAAAAAACATTATAATCAACAAAAATAAAAAAAATTCATTTAAAAATTTTTTAAAAAATTGCAAAAACTAAATAAAAACCAAAGAGCAAAAAGTATTCATTTGGAAAAATAATATTAAAAAATAAAGTTTTAACTATAAGATGACTCATAAAAAGTTGAAAATGACAAAAAATTAAATCAAATTAAAAAAATAAACCGAATTCTTGTTATAATTATTGAATATTATTATCTAATGAATACAAAATGGAAACATTTTTTAGGATGAGTACACGCAGAGAAAAGGCATGGTTGAGACATGATTACTGCAATATTAATTTACTAAAGTTATTGTATTATTTCTGCAAACACAAATTTTGGCCTTAATAAAGTCATTATTTACTAATGGTGGTGGAAATCGTCAAAATACTTTGATTGCCTCGCCTATTAGTTGCAACAAAAATGTTGTAGTTCTGTTAATCATGATAAATGTGAATATTATTATAGAGACAAACATATTAGCATTTTGAATGTTTGTCTGAACTATTCTTTGATTGTTGGCAAACGAAGCAGAACATAACCAAAAATCGAAAGAATTTATTGTGTCTGAACAGTTTGATTTAAAAACTTTCACTTCATTCAGACACAATAAGCTTTATCGATTCCTGTCTATGTGCCGTTTCGTTTGTCAACTGTTCAATTATTGTGTTTTGTTTTTAATCGCCTTATCCTAAAAACAGCACGCAGAAAATTGACATTTTCGACTTTAATTGTAGCAAACATGTTTCTATTTACCGTAAATATATTTCGCAATTCTAACCATATTTTGTTTATCACACATATTGCTATTTTTGTGACAATGCACAATGTTATAAAATATCGGCCAAAAACGCTAATTTAGCCAGCCAAGCGTGGTCATTATATTTGTTAGACATTGAATGCTTCATTTCCGTGAGAAAGATCACAATTTTCATGCGAAGTAATACGAAGCGTGCAAGTTATTTTCCACGCGAAAGCCATCGCACAAATATTACGTGTGATTTTTTGCTTTAGCCCCGAAAATGATACCCCAATTTTTTTAATATATAATTCAAGTAGTAGTTAATGTTCAGCGATGCGCTGTTAGTTGTAAGGATGTTATTACACTGGAGTGTAAAAATTACGAATAGTTGATAAAGTAAGAAAGAGACAAATTTTAGTGTATGGCGTGTCACGCAGTGTACAGAAAATTCACACACAGCTATCGCGACCCAAGTTTAGACTATCCGCGACCCTAATTTCGGTCACGACCTGATGTTGGGAAAGGATGGAAGAAAATTTCGAAAGAGTGGATGTAGCTATCAACGAAACAGACTAGACTAGGTTTAGTGGTTTGATCTGCAAAGAATTTGTTGTTAAAACCTGTTGCTTCACGAACATATTTGGCATAAAGCTGAAATATAATTCTAAAAAATTAGTTTTTTTTTAAATTATAAAAATATATACACTAAAACACGATGTTACTATAATACTGAAATGGTGTTATATAGGGTCCATCCGAACGGTGTTAATTTTATTGTATCCGTTTGCGTCGCTCCAAATGGATATAATACTAATATCCAAAACGGAGTGAAACTAAAACACCAATCGGTGTTTATTTGAAGTGAAATAAAGCTTATCCAAATGGATAAAATCAAAAGATCCAAAAATAATGTGAAACGTTAACATCGTTTGAACGTTTTCATATTATCATAATGGTGTTAATTAAAAACCAACATTAACAACATTTTTATTGTCAAAATAAGATAAAGGTTCTCTTCAGAAATGCATCTGCTTTTTCAGCACAAGCAAAATGTTCGAAAAAGTCAAATTTTGCTGCACTACAAACGTCTAACATTCTAAAATGTAATTTTTCTCTCAAGCGTCACTCATTGTTCACATCAAAAAATGCACGCTGCTATTTGGACGATTGAAAAAGGCCAGTTGTGAGCATACTGCAAATTGTGATGCAATTCCGAACAGAAACAAATACATAACTTATTTACATGTTTGGAGTAATAAATAAAGCGTTATTGAATTGTTTTCATTTGTTACAGATCTTTGCTATGCACGCAACATGTTAAAAAACGAAAAGAACAAAAACCGACTTAAAAAATGACGAGCAAGAAAACAAGACGAAAGTATGAAAATAAAAATCAAGAGTCCTCTGATTCTTATTTAATTTAACTGAAACTGAGTTGAAAATAAAAAAAATATCCAAATTGATAAAAAAACAATATTATCCATCTGATGGATAATATTACTACACAAGTGGTGTTAAAATAATATTTTATTGGTGTTTTTTCAATTCACACCGCATTATTATTTAGAGTGTAATAAACATTTATATATTAATAAAAACTAATTGCGATGACAGCAAGGCATTAGCGAATTGTCTATCGTGCCAAATCAATCAACATTACGAAAGAATTTGACAGCTGCTTGCTTACAAAAGCAATCTAAGCGATCTCGTTTAGACGATACTTACGATCGATGGTTACATGATGTTAAAGTATCGTCAGAACGATATCATCAACTGATTCTCGGCATACGTGCTGAGAGCCCAGTATAGTTCTAAGGTATTCGTTTAAAAATACTCATATTAAATATTAATGCATACTGTTGAATCAATTCGAGGTTGGACTATCCACGAAGAGCGATGTTTACTTTTCGTAATATGGAAAACCAACATAATATGACAACTGTGCGAATAGAACTCAAGTTCCTATGTATCCACAACCTTTAAATCGTCTGATCGTGTTATACAACCCCTACAACCATCAACAATTATTAAAATGTGGATTCTTTTTGCTAATAAATTTACTTATTGATTTTTCCCAAGGTGGTCGTTTTTATTGCATTTATTCCAAAACATTGAACTGCAGTTGATTGTTATGATTGATCATTGTTCATTGAATACCTGTACACAAAAGATAATGCGAGGTTTACAAATCTCACAATAAAAATTGCACTTATTAGCTGGATGCTCATCGACAACCAACAAATTTAGCAAAAATGCACGCATAAGCCCAAAAAGAGATATACGTATATTTCTACAAGATCAAACAACAACAATATATCAAATATATTACTAAAATAAAAGGCAGCCAACGAAACAAATCGCAATCATAATAAAAATCAACAACAATATTACAACAATACGTACCGTCTACACCATGGAATCATCAACAGGGCCCAAACACATTGGATGAATACAGAAATTATAAAATTTTTTGGTCAAAAAAAGAATTGCTGCCAATTAAAATGCAGGCAAATTAGAAATTCTGGCTGAATGAGAATAAAACATACTAAGCTGGAAAATCTCTGACTAAATGTACAAAGCTGAATAATGAAAACAAAAAAAAAAAGGAAACACAAACAACAAGTAATTCAATAGATATTAATTGGTTTGTGGTGTATAAGTGGCAGCAACGCAATCGACAAAGAAAAGCAAAGAAATAATATTAAGCCAAGCTTTGCAGTGCGTATCGAACGATCATCATTATCATTGAAGATCGCTTTGTTTTGTATGCTTCTGAAGGTAGCAAAAATGTAAACACAACCCTGCTAAATCACTCAATCTCGGCGCATTTAAGCAGTCAAGAGATCCAACAACATGAGGAAGAATGAAAAAACGGAAGATCTTTAATCAAGTTGCCAACATCATGAAAGGCAAAACGAATTTTTTAAACTGAGAGCATAGTAAAAATAGAATCTTCTTTTATATCATATAACCATTTTAGTGCTAGCAAAAGCTATTTTTGTAAAATGTTCGTGATCACTTGATTCTCACAAAATTAACATATCAAGCGACAAACATGTGATCACAACCTACAATGATCAAGAAATCTTATAAGCTTATCAAACTATTGGAATCATTTACTGGCAGTAACATTCAAATAAAGACCCAGCAAAAAAGTGGGATAACAGCTACTGATCTTGCTTGTCTTGCTGCTGATCGGGCTAAGGTAAAATTAAGAACTTGTTCTGTAGCGTATGTTGTTCTTGTTTTCTTGCTCGTATGCTGAACATGTACAAACATTGTCATTGGTTTTGTCTTAGTTTTTCTCGCAATTGTCGTGAAGTAGTTCATCAGTTCAGTATTTATCTAAACCACTGCCAAAGCCGGATGGCTGGCGACACCCACTTTTACTTCTGTAACATTTAAAACCATATTATGCTAACTTTTTTGTTGTTTTTTTAACACATTTTAGCCTGACATATTTTTCAATTTGCCTTTCGAGCAAATGAACCCATTAGCATCACTTGAGGCAGTTGCTTATTCGAGAAGGTCACCTCCGCATTTATTTCACTTTTAACAACCAAGCGAAACCGAAAGCCATCAATTAGAGCTCATTCCGCTTAAGTTTTAGTGCAATTTTCCACAATTTCATAATTAAATATATAAATTTTTATAGAATAATTCACGCCATAAAAGGCTTTAACTTCTCTAGTGGTACAGATCAGTTCATTTAAATAATGGCATTCATAAAACTTCCGTTTAAAACTTTCCTTGAATTTTTAAATTAAAATCATAAAGACTGACCCAATTTTTTGAACGTTGTCCCAACAGAAGCGAACTTCTGGAAACTGTTTCAATTTTTTGCTCAAGTTTTTAAGAATTATTATTTTAATAGCAGTGAGCAACGAATGAGTGAAAAACTGCTCCATATTTTTGCGCCTTCCTGAAGTTCATCATGCTGCTCTTGGCATAAAAGTATTTACGTTTGACTTAAAAGCATGGCAGTAAAAATTAATCAACGAGATTAAAAAAAAAACGATTAAAGATTCTGTCTTACATGGCTTATCTTGACTATAATTTTTTTTGGACTTAGCTTGAGTTTCGAGTGGTCAGCTTAACGTTGACTTGTCAGGTAGGAAACATCATAAAAAAACATAACTACTTCACTTTCAATTAATTGAACTTCATGCAGATGAAATCCAGTTAATGTTGATTTATAGAAATTACTTTTTATTAGATATCGTAAAAACATTGCAACGAAAATTAAATCACGATGCGTCTGTAGAAAGTGAAGGTCGAGATATTTAATTAAAATGCTTTTTATATAAAATGTTCTTTGTGAATATTTTTACACATGTAAAGAACATGTCACATTTTAATAAGGCGATTCTATGAAGTTCTCAAAAAAATTATACAAAATGTTCAGAATATTACTTAAGAAGTATTCCCATTTTCAAAACATGAAAAGCAGGGAATCAGTATTTCTAACAAAACTATCAACCTATTAACCTCAGACATTCTGATGTTTGAGTGAAGAGAATTCATTTATTTTCATCTCGTTCTTACGGATATAATGTTCTGATTAATCAAAAAATGTGTATATCTATTAACTACAAAACTAATAATAAATTTAAAAAAGGAACCACTATTTCACAATTTTTAAAACACATATAAAAGATACCAATGCAATGAACTCTTTTGCATGATAGCATATAACTAAGTTTTATCGCAGTTACTGAAGTTTATAGACATCACGTTAACCATAAGAAAAAAGTATTTAACTAGGAAAAAAATACAAAAAAACCTATTTTAAGTACCTGAAAGCCTTTAGGGAGATGGTTGTTTGATAGCAACTTACAAGTCCTTTCTACAATGCTGGATATGGTGGAGGTCCGCTAGTCTGGGCTCCCCAAGAGCCATAGAAACATTACCAAATATTTCACGTTACTGTGAATTGATTCTATTAAGTTAAGCACAAGTCCAAATGTTTATATATTGCCAAAAATTCTACTTTTTCTCAAGAAAGTTATCAAAATTTGATTAAGTTCAGTATTTAATTTTTCTAAATCGGTCAACAATTACTAGAGATATAGTGACATGTGTAGCTTCAAGAAATTTGGTGTTGTTTATATTCAATCCAGCAATTCTATAATTTTTTACCTACCTACCGCTTTTCGACGTTTCATGTGAAACATGACATTCGGCGTCACAAAACAGTCATGTAATCAGGTATTCAAAAGTAAACTTTTTAAGGTTATTATATATTTTACGGACTCTCCCGACAACCAAAAGCTATCCACGCCACTGCTCTACCTCTACATACTTGAGCGAGAGGCTGAGACCTGTGGTCTTCAAGTAAACCCGTCCAAAACGAAGTTTACTTTGTTCACGAAGAAGTGCAAAATTTCGTCCTTAATCAAGCGCGTCGGAAGCGAATTTCATCTGGGGGGGCAGTACAAATGGTGGTGCAAAAAAAGTTCACCAAAATTTCTTCAAAGAAACATAAATGTGAATAAACAACTTTTTTATTTTAGTTTAAAATAAAAAAATATAAAAATATACAAAAAATATTAAAATTTCATTATTTTGAAAAGTTCTTCCAATTTCAATATTAGAGATCATTCTTTAAAGTATCTTTCATATGGTAATATCAAAATATAAGAAATAATTGTTGCTTTTATAAAGCAAGACTAGGTATATCTTTACATGGTTCAAATGCAATAAGGTACAAAAAGTTATATCAATTTAAATTATTCCAAAATGCTTCTTTCTTTCAAGTTTTTCAACTTAATTTAATAGTTTTTTTACAGTATCCGAATTTTTCGCAAATTGGGATACAATCAATGCCACTACTATTTGAAGGATTTTGGCCAGGCAATTGCTTCAGCAATTTCAGTTGCGCGTGAAGGTCGCTCACATCAAAGTCATCTGCATAAAGATCTAGTTTTGTTTTTAGATTTTGTTCAGAAGGCACTTTTCCGTTGAAGGCTTCGATTACAATATTTTCCAACGATTCCAGAGTGTCACGATCTGCTTAAATGTACAATAAGATTTACAAAGTGCCAGTTTACACTAGCTTCACTCAACCGACTCACCGAATGTTAAATCAAAGTGAGTCGGTTGAGTGAAGCTGGTGTAAACATGCAAAAATAAAAAAATGAGTCAAATATCAACCTGTTTGATCGAATCTAGCCGTTATCTCATTTGAGAGAAGATCAAAAATTTCGAAATAATCTTTTCGTAGCCGATCATATAATGGCAACTGTACTGAAGGAACCGGATTTGATGTTTGTTTAAAGCGTCGAGGTGAATTTTCATCAGCTAATTCACAGTAGGGGCTTTCGCATGGTCCAAAACATTGGACCTACATGGCAGATTGTACAACATGTAGTACCATGCGTAAGCTAAAACGATAGTCGAAATTTTTGGTTTTTTTCTGCCGATTGTACAATATTGTACAACTATGTAAAATTACTGCTCAATTGCTAGGGCATCTAAAAGTTGCTTAGCTATTAGCCGGATGTGTCTTGCTTGAGAGTTTGCAATTAATGATGTTGCTTTACAAGTTGGATCGTTCGAACGCTCAATCAAATAGTCCCATTAGTTTTCCATCTAAGTTATCGTACAACATGTCGTCCAATATGGAAAGCCCTAAGAACATGTCAAATTTTTTCTTAACAGAGTTGCAAAATTAACAAGCATTAAGCTACATACTTAAGGGTGCTTTTAAACTGAAGTGGTGGGCTTGCAGTAGAAACTCTACATTTTGTTCTATTTTTTTGCAAACACAGAGAAAGAAAATGCTTATGAAGAAGAGAGAAATAAGAGAAAAATATATAATACAAAAATATTATCGTTGTAAAAAAACTGATATTTTTAATAACTTATAAAGTTTTCTTTTTAAATTGTTTATATAGCTAAAAAAGTGGGGGGGGGCAACTTCCCCCCTTTACACCGCTTCCGACGTCAATGTCCTTAATACCAACCATATAATCAAATTAAATATCTCGTATTAACCCTTTCGAACCCAACGTTCACTTGTTTGTCGGCGAATAGATCAGCGATCTTGTTTTTGTTTACTGAAACGTAATGATAACGGCATTTTTATGTGTCTTCATGTAGTGTGATAAAATAAAAACTCATTTGTGGATAATGTGGCAAAATTATTTTCAACAGACTGCAACTATGTCGGTAAAAATATTGTTGTAAATTTGGGAAAAAGTAATTTAGCTATATGTAGTTTTTTTTTTTAATAATAATAGAAAAAATGGTAAATGTACAGGTTGGTTGAAAATTATTGAAAGCAAAAATTAATTAATATGAATTCTTAAAAAATATTATTTTTTTATTCAATATTTTCTCCCTCAACTTCAATACACTTATTCCAATGATTCTTCAATAATTTTATACCATCTCTCAAATGGTTTTCCGAAAGCTCTGCAAAATATTGTTCCACGGCGGCAATAGCTTCTTCATTCGACGAAAAACACTTACCACGAAGGAATTGTTTCAAGTTGCGGAAGAGGTCGTAATCGCTGAGAGCCAAATCAGGTGAATACGGTGGGTGTTGAAGCAAGTTGTACTTTAATTCGTTTAATTTAGCTATCGTCAAAACACTTGTGTGAACACGTGCATTGTCTTGATGAAAAATGATTTTTTTTTTCAGTAAAGCTGGCCTTTTCTCACAAATTTTTTCATTCAGCTTATTCGAAAGGTAACAATAATACTCGGAGTTAATCGAGATTTCGGAGTTAATCGGAGTTAATCGGAGTTTCGAGATAATCAATAAACAAAATCCCTTTTGCATCCCAAAAAACTGCTGCCATAACCTTTTTTGCTGATCTTTCTGACTTCACCTGTTTTGGAGCTGAAAAACCAGCTTTTGTCCACAGTAAACGTTCTTGTATCAATTTAGGATCATGGTGGTAGATTCAAGTCTCATCCATAGTTATAAAACTACGCGCAAAATATGTTTTATTCTGCTTAAAAGGATCCAAATTATCCTGACAAATTTGTTTTCGATTCAGTTTTTGTTGAATTGTTTGTTGAATGCGGCACTAACTTCCCGAAGAACTTTTTCATATGCAATTCTTCGTGTAAAATATGGAGTACTCGTTCGTCTGAGGTGCCAATGGTATCAGCAATTTCACGCTTAGTCAAACTTGGATCTTCACAAACAATTGCATACACTTTCTCAATGATTCTTGGTGTTGTTGCACTTTTTGGACGTCCACTAAGTGGTTCATCTTCAAAGCTTGTACGACCACGTTTAAACTCTAAAACCCATCGGTGCACAGTTGGAAATGAAGGAGCAGATTCTTTTAACACTTTAACAAATTTTGTATAAATTTCTGTTGCTGGTAAACCTTCCAAAACAAAGAATTTTATCACTGCACGATATTCGGTTTTTTCCATTGCAAAAAAATATTCTGACATGTAAACTTCAAATGACTAGTAAACAAAGAATGAAAAGAGAGATCGAAATTATTTTTTTTGTGTTAAAATGAGAGCTGAAATATTGCAATGGCGTATTAATTTTAATTCTTCTGCTGATTCATAGGTGTCGCTTTCAGAACTTTTATACCAACCTGTATAAACGACATAGTTTACAGCAAAGGTTAAATTGAATATTGCTTGAAGCAAAATTTTTAAAACTTGCAATTTTATAAAATTTTCATAAAAAATTTACTTTTTATAGCATCCAAAAGGATGTCAGCTTAAAATTTTACTAATACACTTCTTGAACAAATACAACATGATTTAAAGTAAAAAAAAGTTTTGTTAGTGCCACAACAAAAAAATTGGGGTCGAAAAGGTCAAGGATATAGTTTGGTGCTCCGGCCTAGTTATCAAGGCTTATTTTGGAATTTTTTTTATAAGAAAATAAAATATAATCGATTTAATTTTTTATGTGTTATTATTAACATTTTAAACTGTTCAACAAAAATGTTTTTCTTCTTTACTATTTTTTAAAAATTTTTTTACGTCGAATGAGAATTGTGTCTTTTTTTTTTGGAGAAGATCGGGAAAAAAAGGAAAAAAATTATTAAAAATGTACAATTCTACTACCTGCGAGAGCCGTTAGCATGTTAAATGAAGTGTGAAAATTTCAGTCCGATTGGCTCTACAGGTATTTTTAAAACACACGAGCCGATCAAAAAAACGTTGTTTCGAGAAAAACTCATTTAAACTTTTAACATCACACAGCTCGCATTATGAGGCGCTCTCGACTATAAGCTATAACTTCGATAATATTTTTAATTTTGGTTTTAAATTTATGCAGTATTCTTTTAATACATTGTACTTGCGAAAAACATTAAAACAAATATGCGGTTTTATAAAACTCGAGCACCAGACTACATCCTTAAAAAAATCACAATTGAGCTGTATACTTGCAAAACAGCAATGAGAATTTAATGAGAATTTTCACCTTGTATCATACACTAGCAGTATACCGGGATCATTAAACCTTCACTGCAGATCAAAAGGTGTAAGAAAGGGCATATATTTGTATAAGGGGTGCTTTCATAACAACATCGACTGCTGATTTAAAAACCTTACACTCAGGGAAAAATGCTCTTACCTGCTCCAGGTTATTTTTACTTGACGAGTTTGGTTAGGAGAGCCAACCACACCATATTATCCTGATCAACGTTGGTTTTACCTGATGGATATGCTTCACATAAATTCATGTAGAAGATAGCGGAAAAACATGGTAGGCTTTAGCGAAAAAAAAACAAGCTGCCAGCTGTACAAAGGGTACGTCAGGATAAGGTAGGCGAAATGTCTTGTCTTTAAATTTTTAATTTTATCTAATTCTGTATTACTTGGAATTAAAAAAAAAGGTGACCATGATTTGTTTGCTCTCACAGTCCCCCTGTCACCATTAAAAAATCTCATTATTGATATTTGGTTGATTCAATTTGATTTACCCACAAATAATGGTTAAGATAACCACATTTGTCAGTTTAATTAAACCACAAAACAGCTTAAATTGACCTGAATGGCATGTGGTAATCTTAACCTGACGATTCATGTTGGCAAATTTTAACCTGAAATTTAGTTAAAGTTTGGTTAAGAGAAATTGTTATATGCAACTGTCTGGTAGCAGATCACTTGTCCATATTGAACAGCTTGTACTCAAAAATATAACTACCATGTGTTCAGGGCCGTAACCAAGGAAGGTTTTTGGTGTTCAAACCCCCCAGATGGTCGAAATTTTAATAAATTTTAATGCATCTAAATAATTATTTAATTGAATCTCTTTAAATTCTTAGAAAACATAACAAGTCATTTACTGAAGTTTAGTTTACGTGTAAAAGTCTTTGTCATGAGTTGAAACCTGTAAGCAACAATAGTGAAGACCAATGTATCGTGATTTATCTTATCAAAAGTGATGCATTCAAAATTATCATCACTAATGTCATCACTACCTTTGACATCGGCAGTTGTAGATGATGGTAGTGATGATAACAGTGAAGCCAACTAGAATGAGATATGTATACTGAAAAACCTTTCTAATTCGAACCACCTAGAAAGATTTTAAAGTTTAATTCAGAAACCAACTACTTTTAATTTTCCCTCGAGCGTTCTCGGAAATTTAAATTTCAGCATTCATGGATTTGTCACTGGAGCTGCACAGTGATGCGAATGGTACAAGTTAGACGGAAAATATTTTTTTGGTAGGTTTTGATTTTAAGGTACAGGAAAGTACAAAAAACTACTTCAAAAAGTTTGGACAAGTAGGCGTGGCAGCTGCCATACAACTAAAACATATTTTGTGGTATATCTTAGAAAGGAGATAAGCTTCGATAACAAAATAAACACAGATGCCTTATATGTAGTGTCCGACTGAAACCGGAGTTTTGGCCGAAACCGAAACTGAATATTCGGTCATTTTATAATATGCGGCCGAAACTGATACTGGTTATTAATATGAAAATTTAAGTTTTTACAAATAGTTTTTTTTTTTATTAAAAGGAAACAAAAGTACTTTCATACACATAAGAAAAAATTTTAATACAAAAAAGTATTATTTGAATATTATGGTTTATAATAATTAATTGAAGTTTACTATAATAATAAATGAGATAATTTCTTAATTTATTTTTAATTACAAAAGCATTGTATACTTATATCTTCAGTACACACTCAATGTACATTTTTATAGAACTACAAAAAAAATTTTTGTTTTTTTTAAAGGTTTAGTATTATAAAAATAGATATATTTCGCTTTCTTTTCCTTCACAGAATTCATTCGGAAGTTTAATTATCATTTTTTGGCTTCAGTACCTATAAAACTTTAATATTAATTGCAATAGAGATGATAGAATCGAAAATGATAGCATCAAACGCATAAAATTAATCAAAATGTTTTGCATTAAATCAAATTATAGACGAATTAATAATTTTTGTTTTATACAATGCATTGTAAATATTTTTATATTTGAATTAAATGACTGATGCAAGAAGTTTTTACCAAAAGTTACGGCTAGTTTCGGTTATTCGGCCATATTGACGCCGAATGGTAGCTCAATTAGTGGGCGTGTTAGCTGCCATACAACTTAAGCACATGTTGCGCTATATCTTAATCGTATGTTATAAGAAATACTTTTAGAATTATCGGTGGATTACTAATATGTGATCTTAAAAATGCTTGCTAAATTTCGGTTTATTGGACAAGCAGGCATAGCACCTCCCATATATGTGAAATATATTTTGGCCCATTATTAAAAAATGAGAAAAGCTGCTAGTGATCAAAAATAAATAAATTTTTCTATACCCACCACACCTCCTTTTTGGCGCTACAAATGGAGTGACAAAATCAATATGCCCCTACCGTAGCTTAAATGATTTGAACGTGAAAAATTTGTCGCACAGTGTAATAGACACAATGTCCGAATTTGTACCTTGCTTTTCGACGACCAGCAGATTTCCACCTTTGTTTCATTTTATTTGCATGTAAACGAGTGTTCAACTTCATTTCATTTAAAATTTCATTAGAAAAAATGACGTTTGCAGATGCAAAATTTATAACCGAATCAAAAAAGTCATCATTGTGTTGATCGCACCACAACTTGAAAATCTACACACGGGATAATGAAATAATGATTCCTAAGAAATTTTTTTTTAAAAACGACTTCTTCAAACCAATATTGTTCAAACCTTCAGTAGGATCTGTCATTGTTAATTATTATAAAATTTCAATAACTTTTTACACTATTTTACTATTGTTGTTAATGCTGTTATTAACTTATACTTCGTTCACACTTCCTCGTGTTGCTTTCTTCTTTGCTTTCCTGTTTTAAGCAAATTTTTTCAAAAGCCCAATAACTGTATTTAAAATTAGCGAGTAAGAAAAATGCATTAAAATATTTAATGAACTGCATTAAAGTACGAATACTAACAACAAATAGCAAAGAATATAATGTATAGAAATTGTAGGTTGGTCCCACTTTTTTATGCAATAACAATGGCATAACATATTTTTTTTTTAATAATTTTGAACTTTTTTCATTTGAGTTTAAGCAGTTGTAAAACAAAAAATCTCAGGAAAAAGCGTATGCAGTAACTGGTGCTCTCCATTTAAATTTATTAATTGAATTAATAAATATTTTTATTAAAATACAATACAATTTGATATATTTTATTAATATATGGCATAAAAAATTTAAACTTGCATTTTGCGCTTGTTCCATTTTTGCAATTAGAAAATAACTGCAAACCGATCAGTTGTTTATGGACCTTCAAAAAACACGTTCGCTAAACACATCATTGGGATACTTAAAATTACCACGCTTTTGGTTTTAGAGATTTCCTGTAAAACAACAAAAAATATAAAAACCGCTCGGTCAAGTGTGGTATCAATACCACGGGGTTTTTAACTACACTGATTTATTTACTTCTTAAAGTTTTCAATCCCGAACTAACCCCGGGATCCCGAAATTGAGATTTTTAATCCCGATAATCCCGGGAACAAGAAAAGCTTTCGGCATTGGATTCCCTTGTATCTATATATCCTTAAATACCATTTTATAGCGCCAACATTTTAAAAGATACGTTGTTGAATTTATTTCATTTTAATATAACATATCTCAGTCATAAAGTATGACAATTTTTAACTTTTTTAGATATTGCAAAATATTTCTAAGTTATATTATACATTTTAAAAATATCGTTTTTAGACCAACTTTCAAGAATTTTTGTAAATTTTGTAGATAGGATGTAAGTAAAAAATTATTCTTGAGATCAGTGGATATTAATTAAGAGTTCTACAAGCTCAGAACAAAAAAAAAAAAAAAAATTCGATTTCAAATTAATTCCGTCTAGCAGTGACATAGCTAGGGTTGCTGGAACTCGGGCCAGAAAATACATTTTGCATCCCCGAAGGAGGTTATCCTTATCCATATTTAAAATCTTTAAAAAAAATAAAAATTTGTAAATATGTACAAATCTTGTGCTGGAATGGGCTAAGGTGATAGTTGACAGCTGCTAATCAAAATCATCACTACTGCTCTACGTGATTACCAGGAGATTATCAAATTGACAATCCCTTTTACGTATCGTCGTGTCGTTTTTACATATTTGTAACATTTTCAACATAACTAAAAAATTTTAAACAAATCCTCAGATTGTACAGATTCATGTGTTTAGCAATAAAAAACCACTTCATTTTCATAAAATGGAACTGTCATTTAAAGTTTTCGCGAATTTTATATCAATTTATATACCAATTGAGAGCGACAATTTTTTGCATTCTTAGGTTTCGGAGTCCCAAATAAAAATAATAAATAAATATTCGAGTTCGGGCCTAAAGTAAAACTATGCTGAAATAACATTTAATGTTCACCACAAACAAAACTGGTACCAAGTATTTAAAATATTTCGTAATCACAAATTCTTACACAGAGCAAAGAAAATATAACAATAAAAAAATACTATCAAAAGCGACAATCAAAAACCGGCAGTCAACTATCAACTTAGCTGATTTCACAGCTGTTTTTTTTAATTTTTTTATTTTATAATAGTTGTGTCAAGCTGCATCGAGAATATATAACTTTTAAAAATATCGATTCGGTTTCTGAAAAAATATAAGAAAAAATTATTCTGTGATATTTGTTCATAGAATCAAAATTTAAGGTACCATCAGATTTAAAATTTCTTCTTTCTTGCTTACAGAGATACAAACTTTTCGATAACTTGATCAAAATCAATATTGCTCTTAAATCAGTTAACCTCTTCGGCTTCAATGAATTAAATTGAGAGGTCTGTAAGTCTTGACTGCCCCATTATAGAATGTAAATCAACAGATACGAACTCGCTAAAAATAATTTTAAACCAAGTGTTAGATTCGGTAACGACTCTTCGAATACCCATTTATAAATAAATTTTTTAAAATCCATTGTTATCCAGTTTATATGTGTTTCGACAGAAATGTCTACAGCTTTAAGGTGCCTACTTAGCCTTGGTATTTCAATCGTATACTCTTTTCCATTGACCTCATCATGGACTTTGACTAATCTTTGTATTCAAATGTGCAGTTAGTAAGCTCGATGGCAGGATTGCATAAAATACATTTTAAATTTCTTGTATTGATTTGGTTCTGCTCTGAAGTTCTGAGTAAAACCTATCCAGACACTCTGATATACGATTTATATTATATACTCTACTGACCTCATCCAGAAAACCAGTACATACTTTAAGTTCCTACTTAGTTACGTAAAAGCATTCATATAGCAAAACTTTATATAATATGAAACAATTGTGGCATGAATCCAATTATTACCCTATATAATATATAGGAATATTTTTTAATTAATCTCTATGATAATTGAACCCCTCACCAAATATTATTAGGGTATTCACAAGGTGTGCTATTATGTCATATTTTCCTATAATTTTACAACTAAAATTAACAAGATAAATAAATGCAAATCAGAAACAGCTGTTTGATTGATTAGTACTTTTTTTATATGGAAGGCAACAATAAAATGTTTAAACCATGTTTAAAATCTTAGGACAATATTATAACATGATAGCACATCATGTGAATACCTTATATATATATGTATATATTAAATTCGTTTTAAATGATACGAACGCGTTGTAAGAAATGCTTTCAGGTATTTTCGCACTTTTTGGCATCTGCAGTGAAAGAGTGCAGTCAATATAATAAGTTCAACCATAGGTATTGAAAAAACATATATACTTTGGTATTCAATTGGGCGTTCCTATTAAAAGAAGATTTATTATTATACAAGAAATTTTATACCCCATCTGCCTGTTTTCTTTAGCTCTGCTTATGACGGCACTGCATCACAGCGAACGTATTTAAATAAATTTTAAATACTCACGTATTTTTACAAATACGTTATTTGTTCAGAAACAACTGCGTTTTTTAATATATTAAATACATTTTTGCATAAATCTAATAATTATTTTCGTAAGTGGGGAGGTGGGTTTTAGTTAATCAATCTTAAAAAAACCAATGGATAGATTGCTTAAAGCGATGAATTACAAAAATATAAATGGAATATTTCTTGTGGCTCTTTTGATTTTAGCTATTTGTATGCAAAGCTATAGACTATACAAAGTTTTGCAACGCGCGGATCAAAAAACGCGGCACAAATTCAAGGACATTAGATTACATTAAATACATTACAAATCTTGGAGGCAATTTTTTATTACAGAGCTTTTCGGTTGTTTTTTACAAAAGACTGTAGATTAAAAAATAGTGAAGAGAAAAATTCTTCATATTATTCTTAAGTAACCTTTTTTGCCACTTCAACTCGTATAGATCGATATATTTTGTTCGTACTAGCTATTTTAAAATTTTGCACTTATAACAATCCTGTAACCACTTTGTACTAACACTTTAGCTGCTGATAATTTAAAAACATTGATTTATTATCCTACTAAGGTGCTTCCGCTGGCAGCTTTAGTTTACAACAAAAACTAAAGAGTAACAACAACCAGTGCATCTCTTGCAGTTTTAAGCATTTTATATGGGTTTTAAATTAAGCAACTTCGTACTGCGAAATTACAATGCAATCTTATATCTTTTTAGGAAAGTCAAAACAATTTCATTTTATTGTTGATGTGGAAGATGTTGTTGTTGTTGTATTTCGGATAAATTAATTCTCATTTAAAGCGATATTTATAATAAACGATCGCAGCAGCCGATAAACTACTTAAGTGAACATGATTAAGCGTATCCCGGCAACGTGCGGTAGCTTAACAAGTGAAACCATGCAACAACCAACATGCAACAACAAACGTACGCGTGCGCAGAAGATGCGGCAAAGTGCTGTAAAAGCAAGAAAGGCTTTTTTCCAGCTGATTAAAACAAAGCCTTAAAGTGGGCGATGCCCACTTGATCTACTTGGCTACTTTCTCGTGCAGCAGCAAAAACAGCAGAAATCAAGAAAATTACAAGCAAACCGCGCCTACCTTGTTAAGCGTCAAAATTGCGTACTGAACGCGTGCGTGCTGCCGCCTTTGCGGTTGCTCAGATTTTCTTGGCATGTTACCAAGTATTTTCACTGGTTTTTCAACAAGATGCCAAAATGTTCTGTAACGCTAAACTTTGGCTTGTTACAATGCATTTGGGTAGCAAAATACACCAACAAATATCTACAAGAATAAGAACAATAGCTTGAGAGTAAAAAAATTAATCATACCTTGGACAACCTTCACTGCGGATTAAGTAAGGCTTTTGCTACCACAGCAGTATACAAAAATGATCGCTAGCTGATTAAGAATATTTCAATTAGTGATGCGTCAAGTGCTGATTAGCATGAACTCCCGTTTGGCATGTTAAATGATCACAAGAAGTTCGCCAAAACTTTTTCAAGTGCAATTGCAACTGGCTTAAAGGCAATGAAAAAGGCTATGATGGACTAAATTGTTTTTCAAGTGGCTTAAAGTTGCTTCTAAAATTGCATTGTCTTTATAAAAAAGTTACATTTGTATGTTGAAGTTTACACAAAATCTATATTTCTTAGCTTAACTACTTGCACAACGTTTCCAAAAAATAAAAAAAACACTTGAAGATCATACAAGGGTTAATTTCGGTGAACTCACATTTGCATGCGATAACGGAGCAGTATTCAAATGAATCTTAAAAAATGCAGCAGGCAGAAGCAATCAAAAATCAATTCATAAAAATTTGCAAAAACCGATCAAATTTGTTATGAAACTGTCAAGGAAAATAACACGCGCGTTTGGCAGAAACAACTCAGACAAACTGAAGATAAAGTCAAAAAAAAAAAAAGGATACTCACTTTGAATACGATGGTCCAACAAAAAAAAGTTAGCATTGTCCTATATGCAAACTAGTAACCCTCTTTAGCTTAAAACAAGCTCTGCAGAGTCATGCAAGCTCTACAACTAGAGCGTATATTGCCAAGTGATCTCGCTTCAACAATCACACATTTAAGTCAACAGAAGAATGATGTCAAATGCAGCAACCGTTGGACACAATTCAATCATTTTGATTTCCATATCAACATCCCGACTGAATGGATGAAATTGAATAAAAGCAACAAGTTAAAAAATGTTTTTGTCTGCTGTGTGATCGTTGCTGCTAGATTAAAAGATCATCGATCAGCGGTAGTAACTGCTGGTAAAACGCACATTTTTTTGTTTTGCTGCAAACTCCTTCGAGAGTTGTCAACATTTTGGTTACTTGAATTGGAAAAAAAAGACAAAATTAAAATTATTTCCCAGCTTTTACATTAAAGTGATCTTTTGTTTGGGTGGTCTTATCTTTAGTTTTGATTGCTGTTTCCTTCATCAACAAGATCGTTTTTTTTCTTCTCCTCTTCTCTTTAGCTAGTTCGGCGTCGCTCATTTTCAGATGATGTATACGTTTTTAATATATTCCACGACTTGATTTGTATACGTTTGATTATTATGCTCAGATATCACTTGTGTTTTATTGTTTTTTTTTTTCATTCCTTAAGCTACTATAAAAAGGATACAGGTGAAATTATGACGGTTGTTTTAAAAGAAGTTTTCTGTGGAGCTCATTGTTTTGAATGTACGTCTTTCAATTCAATATTTTTTGAGTATAAAGTGATCAATCAAACCCAATGTTAGAGATCAGCAAATACATAGTTTATGATGCAGTTGATGTCGCGATAAACTATGAGATTGATATATACAAAATGATATAAAGGATGTTAGCATTTGAATTTAGGCATACGCATCGTAAATTTTGGAATGTCTGGAGAAGATTCAGTTCTGCGAATTTGCCTCAATTTAAAATAAATAGATCGGTATATACAGTAATCCCCGGTTAATTCGTTTTCACAAAATGCGCGATTTAAGATTGAATTATCTGGAAAACGAAATAACCGAAGTCCGCTTAATTCAGCTTTTTGCCGATTTGGAGCAGTGATCGACAGCTTTGCTCCGAAAGCTTTTTCCACCAAAGTTCTTATTGTTTTCCATCCAAAAATCGTCCATATTCCATTTAAAAGCAAAAAGAGCTTTGGTCGAAAAAACTTTCGGGGCACAGCTTTTGATCACTGATTGAGACAAATCCCGCTTAATTCGACAACTTTCCGAATTATAACAGAATAATTAAATCCACATAACCACCTGGTAACTTTTTCAAACTAACGGGACTTTTACTCTTGTGTTGAATCGAAGCCTTGAGAAGGCACGTGAGAACTGTTTTGTCAGTCATAAGATTTTGCAACAAATTAGAAAGTATAAATAAAAGAAAAGTAAGTAATTATAGTTATATATTTGCTAAAAATTTAAAAACCATAACATATAACATGTAATTAGCTTTTTAATTTGCTTTATAATGGAAAAAGCCATAAATTCTGCTGTGAAGAAAAACGTGCTAGAAGATATACAAAAATGTATCTCTTACCGAGGAATTGCAACACAATACAAAATTGCTCTCGGATTCATCAATAAATTTAATAAACAAAGTAATTTATCAGTTCCACAAAAAATGGTGGTTGTCCGCGAAAGCTATCCCCTGCTGTTGCTCAAATCATTTCAGGAACACTGCGGTGGAAACTAATAAAGTTATTAAAAAGGTGAATGAAATCAAAGTATGTGACAAAACAATTCGTAGATGTCTTTAAAAAAACGGACTCAAGGCTTGAGCGATTATAAAAAAAACCATTTTTAAGTGTAAAGCATCGTAAGGCACGTTTAAATTTCGCTAAAATATATTAACATTTCACCATCGATAACTGGGAGAAAGTTACTCGGTCCAAAGAAACTAAGATTAATCGGGTAGGGTCGGATTGGCGCATATGGGCATGGATTGATAAGCAAGTTGGTGTACAGTATCGCAACAGATACCACACGTTTAAATTTGGAGGTGGATCACTAATGACCTAGGGATGCTTTCGCTGTAATGGTAGGTTGGTGTACTTCGGCCAATCGGTGGTGTTATGCGTGCTGCAGATTATATTACCATTTTGCTCGAACTCGGGCAAGACCACATATTTATGCAGGATAATGGTCCGAAACATACCAAAAAATAACAAAAAAATTGGTTGTTGATAATGGATCAAACTGCTCGATTGGTTTCCCCAATTCCCAGATCTGAACTCCATCGAGCACCTTGGAGCTTTTTCAAAAAGGAAAATTTTTGCCGAAAAGGAAGCTTCAAAGACCTTAGATGAATTGTGGGAGCGGGCCCTCATGGCATGGCAAAATATAAGTGCAACTATTTTAGAAAATCTTAAAAATAGTATGCCAAAAAGAATCTAAGTGGTAAAAAAGTCGCGTGGAGGTCACACAAAATATTTATCTGCAAAAACTCAGCATTTGAGTCAAGGGAAAAAAGTGTTCACATCTGCAGTTTTTAAAATTAATTATTTTGGATTAAATAAACTAAAATTTTTGAATTTGTTGATTTTGTTAATACATTAATACCCCAATTAAAATATATTCATACTTTTTATATTCATAGTGACTAATAAAATTGTTGCGTCTTAACAGAGTTTTTTTTTTATTTTCGTGAACAGTTTTGTCCTTTATTTTATATATAAGAAAACAACAAATTTTTAATTTTTATATTAATAATTGTATAAGGAACAAAAAATTTCACGTTTTTTGTGTGTGTTAAGTTTTTAGTTTAAAAACAAAGATAATTTGTTTAGATTTAAGTTTTAAAAATATACATAATTTTATTTAAATTTAAGTAATTTTAATTGATTGTGGTTTTGCCTCGCAGTGAATTACGTTTCGTGAAACAACATATGTCTCCACATTTTCCAATTCAAACATTAACTTATTATCTGCTTTAAAAAAGACTTGAAGATTGTGTATATATTTAAGAGCTCCGGAAAAGATGGAGGTTTTGGAGAATCATCCATCTTGTCGGTTTCTTCAGTATCAGAAGTTGGTAAAACTATATTTATTTAAGTTTAATTTTTTTGCCGAATTAAAAAGAGTGAGATTCATTGCGATTTAATTTTACCTAACATGATTTTCAAACAAATTATGCGGGGAAACGAATTAACCAGGAACGAATTATGGGAAAAGTTCACACATACGAGTATCTTTTCTGCAAACTTTTTTTGGCTTAATTTATTAAGCTGAATTAAGCAGGAAAACGAATTAACAGAGGCCAGATTAAGTGGGAACTACTGTATTGTAGATTCTTGACAAAGGCTTGAGTACGTCTTTTGGAGATTGTTCTTTTATTTATTTGAAAAATATTGTTACTTCTAATTATGTTTTGCATTCAAAGCTAATTTTAAGAGACTTTTTTCTGTGAAACACATGAATATATTGTTTTTAGATATTTTGACAACAATTATTTTGATATACAAGCATAATGTAAGATATTTTTCCAAAAACTTACCTCATGCCTTTTGATTGTATTGTTATCTTGGCTATTAAATTAAAAGAATATACATTTTTTAATTTCCTTTATCACTATCTGTTGCAAAATTATAATGGAGACCAAAAGTTTAAAACGGTTTAAATGATATTAAAAGCAATTTTCGAAAACATATATTATTTTTGGATATTATTTGTTAGAGCTAAAAACTTTGCCAACCAAGTTTCATTTTCTAATATCTTTAAAAAGGTTTAATTACTATAAAAGATTTAGTTTTTCTTATTAAAAATAAAAACAATGATATTTCTATAAACAAAATATCATTGGTTGGACAAATGATATTTATTTTGCAATCGCAATTCTTACTGAAATACATTACACCTTATCGTTCATAACCTCTTTAGCGATTGAGATATTTTAGAATGTTTTGCAAAATATAAAACAAAAATGTTTGTTTTATTGGGACAAAAATACAGTGCGTCAAAATTATTATTTTTTGTTAGTTACGGAGAAAGCAAAATTGCCATGCCAACTTATGATATGGCTGATCTGGGTTAAGAGCTATTGGACCAAAAAGACCCAATTTTATTCTTCGAACCAATGGGAAAGAATAGCAGCATATTCAAATCGGAAATAAGCGCGATTGACAGGTGCGTAAGCTTTAATCTGGAATGTAAATACCGGAACCACAACATAGCTATCCTATCTGATAGTCAAGCGGCTATCATGGCACTGAAATCTCATCAGCTAACCTCCAAACTGGTGATGGAGTGTCTTGATAAACTTAAAACGCTTGGGAAACAAAACCAAATCTGGATACTGTGGGTTCCGGGACACAAAAATACATAATGAAATAAACTTGTAGACGAACTGCAAAGAAAGAATCATCAACTAATCTGGCTGGTTCGGAACCATTCTGTGGAATGGGCAAAGCGATGCTTCCATTTTCGATAAGAAAAGATAAAGAAAAACAAAGAGCAACTTACTTGGGAAATCTGCTAGGGTTAGTGCAATCTAAATTACTCTTAGGAACATACGACTTAAAGACATTTAAAGAATCCCTGAAGCTAACAAAAAATGATGTAAGAATCATAACATGATTGCTGACAGGTCTCTTTAGTTTGAACTTTCACCTCAAAAAACTGAAAATTCTAACTGATAACACTTGTAGGTTTGCATGGAAGAGGAAAAATCTGCTATGCAAATTCTGGGACAGTATCTCACAATGGTTCCAGCTCGACAAAAATATCTGGGCTGCCACATAATACCAGATAACTTCTAAAAACTAATGGATATAGAACGTATACTAGCTTTTATATCAGGTTCTTTAGTGCCATGAAAGGGCACAATAGATCTTAAGGTTGTATTGCGAATTCCAACAAAATTTTTAATAATAATGGCTTTTAAATTGTAAGAATATAAATTCGTTAATGGTCTCTATCGTCATCGGATGCGAAATTATTATGGAGTCTAAAAGTGAAAATCCTTGAAATAATATTGAAGTCAATTTTTGAAAAATATATTATTTTTGGATTTTTTTGTTAGAGCTGAAAATTTTTTGGTTTTTTTGTTAGTAACGGAGATCTGATTTCAATTTCATAAACTTCATGGTTTTCCAAGTGAAATTGCCATACCAACTTATGAGCTGGCTGGTCTAAGTTATGAGCTGTAGGCAGGGCCGCCGGGAGGGGGAAGACGGTGTGTTTCCCCCCGAGCCCAGAGCCTTAAGGGGGCCTGGAGTGGCGGGTAAGTAAAGTAACAAAAAGCTGTTTTGTTGATGAGAAAGAAGTGTTTTTTGTTTTCGCAAAAAGTATTATTTTTCAAATTTCTTACCTTGCTTTGTTTCGGCGATATCAACAATTATATTGAAACTTTTTCGTGGCTTGCGAACTTTTGAATTTAATAATTTTATACATTTATTCCAAGCTGAATACTTTTAGATACTTTCTTGACTTGCATGGATACCTTTTAAATAAATGTCGCGTCAACATTGTACATGAGTGCTTTCACTCGTCAGTAGAAATACCCAGTAGATAATTTATCTCATATTATATATACAACATATAAAAAAGGATTGTCGTTTCTCAGCGTATATCTGAACAAACATTGTACTGTTATGTTATGTATGAGAGTTTCTTATAATGAGCTGATTTGTCAAAAAATGGAGAATAAGGTGGATAATGAATGTCAAAAAAACCTATGTTATGGCATCTTCTTGTTGATTTTTGTTCGATCTTGAACTCTTTTGCTCGAATTTTAGTACTATTGCATGCTTCAGAAATATGCTTTATTTCCTATTGGGTCAGATCGTTAAAAGTTCTGAGAACTCTTATAAAGTTTATAATAAACTCTTATAAGATATCAACTTTCATAAATAATTCATATTAAATTGTTAAAATTTGACAAATTTGAATTTGTAGTTCTTGGACATAAAAAATCCTTTAAAATAATTCGTTGCAATATGTTGTGAAGAGCATGAAAATGTGTGTGTGAAGGGTCCAGTCTGCTTAGTTGGGTCGAAAAAAATCGAATATATTTTCCTTTTCAATAGCTAGAACTGTGTAAAATATCACACTTAAAGCGCAAATCGAGATTAGTAAATTGTTCAAACGTTCTGAGCGGAACGCGTCAAAGCAGAAAGCGAGCAATACTCAAATCTTTAAACACGTTTTCTGGAAAACTACGTTTTTCTAGCTGGCAACTCTCATAACTGTCAATTTTTAACGACTCTTGATGTTTTTTTTTCTAAATACAAGTAGGTAATTGAATTATACATGGAATGGATCATAATCTTACCGATACATAGCATAGTCGATTTTTTATTAACAAAAAAAAAAGTAACGAACACTTGCATTTTTAAATAAATTTTATTAAAATTGGTCTATTTTTACTTTATCAAAAAAAAATTTGTGAAAATTGTCTATTTTTCGGCCTGTCTAACCAGACAGTTATCCTTATTGAATTAAACATTGAAAACATGTGAGTACATTTTTCTTTAATGGATATGGCATAACATTTATACATTTAGTTTATTTATTTGTACGTATCTGTACGTTTGAAGCATATTTCTGTATCTTTCGGATTAATTAAGGATTTCACAGATAAGAAAAAAAATATTAAATATTTAAAATATACAAAAAATATAAATTAATACTATAAATTGGTACTTTACAACCATTTGCCACGGATCCTTCTAAACTTACTTAAAAAATTTGCTGCTGATCTTAAAAAAAGTAATCTCTAAATTTCTCCCTTGCTTCTTGTTGATCTTATCCACCTTATCAAAAATAACGAGTTTTTTGGGCTAAAAATAAGAGTCTTACATGTTTCATTATTGACGTCAACTTTAAGACCAGCAATACCTGAAATCAATGTTCAAAAATAAACATTTCTCAAGAGTAAATTATTGAAGCGATTTATTAGCAAGTTGAAAAAAATAATGTATGACTCCAAAAAGTTTGTATATACATTAAGGTGCCTCAATAAAAAAAAAAACTATTGCCACCGACTTAAAGTAAACATTGATCTATTTTATGACGATTCCTAAAATATTTTGGCTGTCACGATAACCGTCATTTTGAAATAACTTCCAAAAATCATGTTTTTCGTAAAAATTTCGGCAGGTTTGGTTGTTTAAAAAAACAGCCTGAAAAAATTGTATCTACTAAAAAAGTTATTCCAAACTGCATCAAAAAATTTAAAATTTTTACAATCGAATTAAAGATAATGCTGTTATTCGTGTATTTTTTTGAATTTTTTTATGTTATTGTCACTAAAATGTAAATAACTGCATTATTTCAAATGCGATCCTCACTATCAAGATAACGTTGGAAAGATTTTGAGTGCTTGATTTCAATTTAATAACATTTTTGTTTCAAAAATTACGCTCTTGCATATTTTTGAAAATCGTAAAGTATATGTTTGCAAAATTTCGAATTGATTGGTAGAAATTTGTTTAAGTTATGATGCACTCCATTTATAAAAATACTGTTTTGAGAAAAACAATATTTTGGGCTTGATGGAAGCCGGCTGTAGCTTTTAAACTTTCAAAGCGTTCAACTTTCAAATGTCTTCAAATTTTACTTTAAAATTTTAACAGAATATTTTAAAGATGTTTCTGAAGTAGCTCTTTTCATTTATTACTTGCCCTAAGTTTCGTTTAGGACGTTTTTTCTGCTGGGTATGTAATAATGCGAGTGAGTATGAGAACATGCAAGAAAAAGCAGATCTAACTTTGAATAAAAAGAAATCGAAATACTCGGGAAAAATAACTGCAACTAATCGTAGTTTTGAGATACTTGAAAAATCGAGTTATTTCAATCAAAAATCGAGTAGAGTTCTACTTTTTCGTGCTGTGCTGACAAGGAAGTTGTCGAAAAATCCAAAAAATTGCGTTTATTCAGAGGTAAGTTTTTGTATATTTATACTTCATACAAAAATATCGACACTAATTGAATTGCAAATTTGCAAAGTTATTTTTTTCTTTACTTCTTTGAACATGTCCAATAATATTCTGAATGTTATAAAGTTTTTAAAAAATACTTGAATAATTCTGATCGTAAAAATTTTGCTGGAATTGCTTTTAAAGTAATGAAGATATTCATGTTTATAATCAGTAAAATTTGTTAATGATGATAATTTATCTTCTATTGGTGTAAGAGTTAGTTTCACACTATTTTTAAAAATAAGTCCTTATATCGATTTTATTTATGTTTAAATTCTCTTTAGAGTAAAAACCAAGTGTAAATTTTTTGTTGACAAAAAAAAATTACAATAAATGTAAACACAACCAAAATGTCTCCCAAAAAGTGATTATGTGCCGAAACGACACTTTCACTTTCAAATTTTCATTGCCAATTACACCAAAAATGTAAATATTTTAAATTTGAGTAAAAATCAATAGTTTTTGAAAGCTCGCAAAATTCAGAAGTTTCCTATTCATGGGAAAAGAATTTTATAAAAAGAATAAAAAAAAATTCCATAATAATGCAAATCATCAGCAGGTTATTCGGAATATGACACAAAAAATTTGTCGTTAGTTAAAGACATTTAATACAAACAACATAGACAATAGGATATCTTTAAATTGTCATGGTGCATGACTTAAGGATCACTATGAACTACAGGGTTCGCCAAATAACTTTTTTTTTTGAAAATTCTATAAAAAAAACTACTAAATATTTTCTTAAATTTCTTTTTTTATTTGAAAGTACAATCCTTCCGGTTAATAATGGAAAATAATTTCATTCAAATGGCTACCTCGGCTGGCCATGCAGTAGCCTACACGATCGGTCCAATTTTTAAGCACATTATCGATTGTGTGCAGCTGTATTTCACCAATGGCTTCACGAATATTATCCTTTAAAGCGTCAATTGTATCTGGCTTCTCGGCGTAACACTTATCTTTGAGGGCACCCCACAAATAATAGTCCAACGGTGTCAAATCGCAGCTCCGAGGTGGCCAAACGAAATCAGCTCTGCGGCGGATTATGCTATCTTCAAAAACAGGGCGCAAAACATCGAGTGTACTTCGGCTGTGTGGCACGTAGTGCCGTCCTGTTGAAACCAAATGTTGCCAATATCCTCCTCTTCAATTTTTGTGAACAAAAATTTGTTCAACATGGCCCGATAACGATCGCCATTGACTGTAACGGCCACTCCTTGCTCATTTTCGAAGAAAAATGGCCCAATTATGCCTCTGGACCAAAATCCGCACCAAACAGTGACTCGTTTTGGATGCAGCGGCTTTTCAATGTATGCGTGCGGGTTTTCTGTGCCCCAAATGCGACAATTTTGCTTGTTTACATACCCTCGAAGATCAAAATGAGCTTCATCAGAAAAGATGATTTTTTGGCAAAATCGGCATCTTCTGCATCAAAGTAATGTCGCAATATTTCCCAGCGTTGTTCAAGCGTATACACAACCATATTCGTTCAGCGGAAGGATAAGACTAATTATGTGTCAAATCAGACATGAGCTAAGTGTTACCATTCACGAAATAAGCACTAGTTGAAAAAAAAAAGTTAGATGGCGGACCCTGTACAAATAATAACTAAGAACTAAATAATAAATTTTGATTAGATCTCGCAATAGCTTGCTCTATTTAATGCCATTCCAATTGCATTTTTTTTTGTGTTAAAAAAAATTTCACGGGGCCCGTATGTTGTAGCCTTCCGGGCCCGAACTTAACTCTCTTCGGGCCTAGTTGTAGGGCCTAAAATACCAAATACAAGACTAAAAATTTAACATAAAATTCCGGCTTATTTTAAGCATTTGGTGACTGAATCAATTTAAAAAGAATTTATCAGAAACGAATTTAGTAGAATAGCTATGACAGTTCTAATCCAAAAACGCGTGTATTTTCTTATGGGCCTCAAAATTCACAAAATTGTGCCCTACTGCGCAGTCGGCGTAGTACGATCGGTCAAGTTGGCCGATAGTAGGGTGGCTGAAGCGTCTTGTTGTTGTTGCAAATTGGAGATAAGCATACAAGATGTACGGATGGAGGGATAGCTAGGGGGTATGATCGGTCAAGCTAGCTGAAGTAGAACGCTTGAATCGTGCTGCTGCTATAAATTGGAGATAAGCACACAAGATGGACGGACAGATGGATTGATAGCCAGATGGGCTATGACATATGTTCTAGAAGCTTCGAGAACCTTCTAGAACATTCTAGAACATTCTAGAAGTAATTGAAATTGGAGATAAGCATGCAAGATGGACGGACAGATGGATTGATAGCCAGATGGGCTATGACATATGTTCTAGAAGCTTCTAGAACCTTCTAGAACATTCTAGAACATTCTAGAAGTAATTGAAATTGGAGATAAGCATGCAATATGGACGGACAGATGGATTGATAGCCAGATGGGCTATGACATATGTTCTAGAAGCTTCTAGAACCTTCTAGAACATTCTAGAACATTCTAGAAGTAATTGAAATTGGAGATAAGCATGCAAGATGGACGGACAGATGGATTGATAGCCAGATGGGCTATGACATATGTTCTAGAAGCTTCTAGAACCTTCTAGAACATTCTAGAACATTCTAGAAGTAATTGAAATTGGAGAGAAAGCAAGCATAGAAGACGAATGGGCAGACAATCAGTCAGTCAGATAGTCAGATGGATGGACGGACAGACGGATAGCTAGCTAGATGGAGGTATGATTGATCAAACTAGCTGAAGCGTGAGATAAGCAAGCATAGAAGACGAATGGGTAGACAGTCAGTCAGATAGTCAGATGGATGGACGGACGGACGGATAGCTAGCTAGATGTAGGTATGATTGATCAAACTAGCTGAAGGGGGAGATAAGCAAGCATAGAAGACGTTTGGGCAGACAGTCAGACAGATAGTCAGATGGATGGACGGACGGAGGGATAGCTAGAAGGTGATAAGCCCAAGCTTCATAGCAAGCAGAATGTTTATGGATTTAAGTCGCTACATAAACTTAGGTGTTGTTGTTGTTGTTGGTATAAATCAAATTTTAAGTTTAAGGTGATAAGCCCAAGCTTCATAGCAAGCAGAATGTTTATAGATTTAAGTCGCTACATAAACTTAGGTGTTGTTGTTGTTGTTGGTATAAATCATCATTTCAAGTTTAAGGTGATAAGGAAACAGCACAGAAGTAAAGAGTGTAGTTGTTATGCATTTTAATAAATTTAATATGAGTTGGTTGACTTATATAAAAACAAAGCATGAAAGCAGCAAAATAAATTAAGCTAGCGATTGAAAAGATATCATAGCCATGACCATACGCAACTATGCTGATATAAATAAAACAAAACGAGCTGATTTATATATGAATCATTATTGTTCTTTTATCGATTTGTTATATTTAAAGTCTGATAATACATGTATAAAAGCAATAATTACATGCATAAAAAGTAATTGATTTAACCATTCAGCTTCGAGTATAATTTTGCTCTATTTTCTTCTTCTGTTTCTGCATCTTTTTACTCCTTTACCAATCTTATTTTTAGCGTCTTTTTGCTCCTTTGCCCATTTTGCCAACTTTTGGTCATCCTTCTTCTTCTTACACTTCTCCTCTAAGTGTGAGTTGCTACCGCAGTAGTAGCAATAAATTAATTTACGATACCCTCTCAATCTATTCATATTATTTTGCTGATGGCTTTATTCAAAATACCTTCAGCAATAAAGATCAGATGATGACTGGTTACCTTTTTATAATTCACACGCATTTAAATAATTCTTCTGATTTCGTTGGTTAGAGGTGAGTATTCAATTAAACGATCATGGATTACTAGACAATAGGCCGATGTTTTATCTGGAATCGGTTTGTTTGCTTCGGTATCAAATTCGATTCGTATATCAATAGGTAGGCACCACAAATTTAATGTTAAAGACGATAACCTCAAGCTTCATAGTAAGCGTATTAAACGGATCCAAAACCAAATGTTTAAGATAAGGGAGCAGTATGGCTGTTAAGCATTTTAATAAATTTAATATGAGTCGGTTGAGTAATGTAAAAATAGCGTATGAAAGCAGCAAAGAAGATAAGGATTTAAGAAAAAATGTATTATTTGAACCCAAAAATATATATAAATAATTGAATCGAGAGTTTTTAGCTCATTCAATATTTGATCAGCAACATAAAATATTTAAACGTTTCGTGAAGATTTATTTATTAGTAATTCCTAAATTTTAAAATGAGTGCACGCGTCAACAAAATTTTGAAAATTGCAAAAGCATTGTGCGAAAATGCGCATAAAAATCGGGAGCTGGTTATGCCGAGCATAAAAGAGTGCTCATCGCTCCTTATTACCCTTCGGGGTATTTTACGGAAGGCAACAACTGTTGGAAACAAGCAGAGTGCTACATGCGGAATAGGACTTATTCAAGGCTATCGCACGCAGTTGAAGAAGCTCAACGCTTGTACTGGTGCAGGTCTTTCCCGAACGGGCAACAGATCGGATTGGGCTTCAATTCGAATTCGGTGGGAAGAAATCGAGTCAACATTTGGTGGACGGTAAGCTTAATTTTTAAATAATTTTATTACTATATTACATATTTCGATTTAATATAATATTTTAATTTAACCCATATTTTAATTTTCAGAGTACGTACCGGTGTCATAATTAATTTGACGCATAAAGATCCCCAGAATTTTTTGGCAGATTGTCTAGATCTCTTCCAACGCACCGTTAAAAAATCCTTAGTGAAATTTACGTCTCTTAAGGTAAATACAATATTTTGTGGCGAATTTCGAGTTACTAGAGCTAATGAGGAAATTAGTGAATTGAAATTCATGAACACGAAAAATGTTGCTATTTACCGGGAAACGGATATTAGAGCTTGGTTTTTTGAACATGTTCAAAATACTATTTTGAAAAAGCTGGAAGAGTTCCAAGAACGGGATAGTGGATGGGCGTTGGCTGCAGTCGTTAACTTGGCAGTGAACATCAACAAATACACGCCACAGCTAGGGTCGTCATATATCCCGCTACCACAACAGATTCATAGGAAGAAAGCATGCGTTAATGTGAAAAATGATGACAACGCATGTTTTGCTTGGGCAATCATATCTGCTCTGCATCCAGCGAATGTGCATACGGAACGCATGTCAATGTACCCAAATTATCGTGATATACTAAATTTGTCAAATATAGTATTTCCAATGACGATGCGGCAGATCCCGAGATTTGAGATGCAAAACAGCATCTCAATTAATGTATACATTCTGCATAAAAACAGAAACAAATTTACAGTGCTACCGTCATATTTGACAAAAAATAAAATGGTATGTCACATAAATCTCCTGATGGTGCAGAGCAGATATCAGAATGAAGCTGATGATGGTGATGATAACAACAATATCGCTGATAATGGAGATGGTAGCAGCAATGATGATGTGCCAGTCACATACCATTATGTGTGGATAAAAAGCCTTTCACGGCTTTTGTCTAGACAATTATCGGCACATGATGGATGCAAATTTTTTTGCGATAGATGTTTGCACTACTTCCACTCAGCACTCAAGTTGGAGCAGCACACCGAGGACTGCAGCAGACTAAACAACTGTAAAATAAGGATGCCGACAGAAGCTGAGAAGGAGGTTTGCTTTAAAAATTTTAAAAATAAGATTATGACCCCATTTGTGGTATATGCCGATTTGGAGTGCATTTTGGCAAAGTCCATTGTTGGAAATGCATACCAGAAGCATATACCATATAGTGTGGGTTTTTATGTTAAGTGTGCGTATGACCCCACGTTATCGTTTTATAAAAGCTATCGTGGGGCAGATTGTATTGCGTGGTTCGTTTCGGAACTTAATAATTTTGCTGAAGATGTTGAAACTGTCTTTCTTTGCCCTCTACCCATGGATGACATGACTGTTGAGCAAGTTCAAAGTTTCACGATCGCCAACACATGTCACATATGTGAGAAAGCCTTCACCGGTGATAATGTCAAGGTACGCGATCATTGTCATCTTACCGGTGTTTATCGAGGCCCAGCGCATAAGGGGTGCAACATAAACTTTAAAGACTCGCACACAATACCCATAATTTTTCATAATCTTACCGGTTATGACTCACATTTCATTTTTAAAAATTTAGCTACAGATTTAAAGGGACGTATTGACCTTCTAGCAATAAACAAGGAACGTTACATCTCATTTACAAAACGACTGGACGAATATGTAATAAAATATCGGTTTATTGACTCATTTAGATTTATGGCGAGTAGCTTAGATACTTTAGCCTCACATCTACCAAATTGCCATATTCTAAAATCAGAGTTTAACAATTTAAATGATGAACAATTAAATTTGCTGACACGTAAGGGTGTCTTCCCGTATGACTACTGCGATGATGTAGTTAAATTTTCAGAAACAGCATTACCCGATATTACACATTTCTACAATCAACTCAATGATACAAACATCAGCGCAGAGGATTATGCTCATGCACAAAAAGTCTGGACTGAATTAGGTATTAATAATTTGGGGGAATATTCCGATATTTATTTGAAAACAGACGTTTTACTGTTATCAGATGTTTTCGAACAATTTCGCGCAAGTTGTCATAAAACTTATGGCCTAGATCCCGCACATTATTTCACTCTACCTGGTTATACATGGGATGCAATGCTTAAGCATACTGATATAACCCTTGAGCTATTGACAGATATTGATATGCTCATGTTTGTAGAGCGAGGTATTCGTGGGGGTCTTAGCCAGTGTACTAAGCGTTATTCGAAAGCCAACAATAAGTATACGCCTGATTTCGATGAGGCTCAACCATCCAAATTCTTAATGTATTATGACATTAATAATCAGTATGGTTGGGCCATGTCTCAATTTCTCCCCCGCAGTGAGTTTCATTGGCTGTCAGATTTTCAAAATTTTAATGTTGAAGCCATAGCTGACGATTCGGATGTAGGATATATTCTCGAGGTAGATTTAGAGTATCCAATTAATCTCCACGATTACCATAAAGATCTCCCCTTTTGCCCTGATCATATTACACCTCCAGGATCAAAGCAGAAAAAACTGTTGGCAACTTTGGGTGGTAGCGTGAGATATATTATCCACTACAGAAATCTAAAGCAGGCTTTGAAATATGGATTAAGGCTATCTAAAATTCACAAAATTTTGAAATTTAGACAATCTGCATGGTTGAAGTCATATATCGATCTAAACACGAGTCTTCGAACAGCAGCTATAAATGAGTTTGAGAAGAATCTTTTCAAACTCATGAATAATGCTGTGTTTGGGAAAACTATGGAAAACATTCGTAAACATAGTGTTGTTAAATTGGTGACGAGTTGGTTAGGTCGATATGGTGCCGAAGCCCTTATTTCTAAGCCTGAGTTTAAGGCCTCAACAATATTTTGCGAAAATTTGGTGGCAATTGAACTCAATAAAACTGAGATATACTTCAATAAGCCCATTTATGTTGGTATGTGCATCCTTGATTTAGCTAAAACAACCATTTATGATTTTCATTATGGTTATATGGCTCCGCAATTTGGTTCCGATTGTAGCATTTGCTATACTGATACCGATTCACTAATTTATGAGGTGACTTGTAAAGACTTGTATGAGGTCATCAAACGCGATTGCTTTATACACTTTGATACAAGCGACTATCCTATTAATAACGTGTGGGATATTCCCCAAGTCAATAAAAAAGTTTTGGGTCTCATGAAAGATGAGAATAATGGTAGAATCATGACCGAATTTGTGGGGCTCCGTGCAAAAATGTATGCGATACGTGTAGAGGGTGAAGATTCAACAAAAAAATCGAAAGGTGTAAAAAGAAACATAGTCAAGACTAAAATAACGTTTAGTGACTATGTTGATTGCCTTGAAAACAACGTTGAAAAGACAGTTCAGCAAAATTTGATTCAGTCGCGGAAACATGAAGTAAGCTCAATCATACAAACAAAAATTGCATTAAGCCCTCATGATAATAAGCGATTTTTGGTAGCAAATAGTAATGAGACATTACCGTGGGGTCATTTCAGTATTATGGAGTAGAATAATATTACTTAAGAATAAATGTTTATTTTTAAGATTTTAAATTGTTAAAGATATATATATAATTAAGAAGAACAAAAATCGCTTATTATCATGAGGGCTTAATACAATTTTTGGTAGCAAATAGTAATGAGACATTACCGTGGGGTCATTTCAGTATTATGAAGTAGAATAATATTACTTAAGAATAAATGTCTATTTTTAAGATTTTAAATTGTAAAAGATATATGATTAAGAAGAACAAAAATAAAATTTTTATAACGTTGTACAAAATATATTTATTTTATTTTTTAAACTTTACTCTGCTCTTGGAATTTTATAATAATAATCTCTAGTATGGGTAAGTATCTGATGTCGATGATGATTATGACGACTTACAAAGAAACAAAATGGATTTTAAGTATTATATTTTTCCCTTTATTCTTTTAGCCTATTTTGAAAACAAAAATTTCAAACATAAATGTCCACAATTAATTGTGTTAAAATTTTGATATCTAGTATAATTATAGTTTATATCTTTCCCTAAATATTTTATTATTTCCTTTGGTGGTTGTAAATTTCCAAAGCTGTCAAAATATTCAATTTGATTATTGTTTTTCCAGTATGCTACCCAATGTGTGCCGGGGCCCTCTGATGTATCGAGATTAATTATCCCACATTCTTTTTTAAATGGTTTACTTGGAAGAGTATCACACATAAACACTCCTCTAAAATTTGGGATATCTTTAGCGTATTTTCTTATATCTACATCAGTAAGGGCTCTTTTAGGTAGCTGCATTAAAAATTTTGTTGATAAGGTTTTAAATATAATCCAAACCCCTTTTTATATGGTTTAAGGAACATGCCTTTTCCCATTGCAATAGCTTCCATTTTACTATTATGCCGTTTTGCTTCATTTAACTGCTCTTTTCCAGTTTTTACTGCATTGATTGCTTTTGTAATGCCAGATACTCCACCGGCTAGACCCCCAAGTGCGCCCAGGGCAGCGAATATAGGTGCAAGCGGGAGAAAACCTCCAGATTTTGGTAGTGGAATTACTCGAGGAGTCTTAATCAGAGATTTTTTACCCTTGAAAATATTGTTTACAACTTTTCTTGAAATTTTAACTGCATCATCCAAGTTTTTTGTTTTCTTAATTCTCTTTTTAGCACTATTCAGGGCATGTCTAAATAGACGATGCCCATTTATTTGAGGAGATCTCGCCGTTTTACTGGTAGCATAACCCAGTCCAAATTTTGTTTTTGCTTTCATCGCGTTAGTAACAAGCCAAGCGTTTGATTTTTCGGCAATACTACTATCACTTGCGGTAACTCTTTGCCAAGCTTTTTCAGACAAGATTCTATCAGCAGTATGCCTTTTTTCCAAATCTTTATTTTTTGAGTATAATATATCGTGTTGTCTGCAAGCTGCATCCAAAAGATTGATTCCTTGATCGCCTCTAGCTAATCGCTTCTTTAATTTAGTACCGGGTCCACAAAACTGATATCCAGGTAAATGCAGCTCAATGGGAAGTTTATCGATTAAATTATTGATGAAACCTTTCCCAATGAAGGATGGACTAAGACTGATTGTCTTTTTATAAATAATTGTCATTAGTATTTATTCTTTTCCAAGTAAAGGTTGAATGGGAAGTGAATTAAAATTAATAAAAGGACCCGATTATATACGAAAACAATTAGTAGTATACAATATGCGATTCTTAAAACAACATAAGTCAATTAACGTAAAGAATATTGATTCAAAGTTAAATTCGTCAAATAGAACACGGCACAGCTCATTACTACCAAACTCTATTCGTGGTCTTATTGTTGGACCTTCAAATTGTGGGAAAACAAATGTGATGATTAGCCTTATTGAAAGTCCCAATGGACTGAAATTTCAAAGTATTTACTTATACTCAAAGTCAGCACAGCAACCGAAATATCAATATTTGGAGCGTTTAATTAAACCTATCAAGGGAATATATTTTTCGTCATTTTCCAATAATGATGACGTCATATCTCCAGATGAAGTGCAGCCCAACTCAATATTTATATTTGATGATGTAGCTTGCGAGAAACAAAATCACATACGCTCATACTTCTGCATGGGGCGCCACAAGGATGTTGACAGCTTTTACTTATGTCAAACTTATACACGTATACCAAAACACCTAATTCGTGATAATGCTAATATGATTATAATATTTAAACAGGATGAGATGAATATAAAGCACATTTATAGCGATCATGTTGGTTCTGATATGTCTTTTAAGACATTTCACGACTTATGTTCAAAGTGCTGGAAAGAAAACTATAGCTTTCTAGTTATAAACAAGGATGATCCCATAAATAATGGACGCTATAGGAAAGGATTCAATGTTTTTATTAGCCTATAAAAGGAAACAGTATAGATATTTTAAAATCAGTACAACAAATGCTGCTTAACGGATGACATTAAACAGCTAACTGCTAAACAGGCAACCGCTAAACTGGGCTATACTGTTAAACAGCCAACAGCTAACTGCTAAACAGCCAACTGCTAAACTGACCTATACAGTTATACAACCAACCGCTAAACTGGGCTATACTGTTAAACAGCTAACTGCTAAACAGCCAACTGCTAAACTGGCCTATACAGTTATACAACCAACCGCTAAACTGGGCTATACTGTTAAACAGGAAACTACTAAACATACCAACTATCAATATGAATAAGAAACCAAATCTAGTGAGCAATCTTATTAAAACTAGAAATATTTTGAAAAGGAAATATAAAAGTCTTCAGCTCGGAGAAGCTGCAAATGATGAGCTCTTAGAAAAAACTTTTAAACCAATATCAAAACCGTTAAAAGAAATAATTCAATCAACTAATAGCAAGAGAACAATAATAAAAAAAAATGGAAAATATTCAGATAACTCTTTTAAGGATAATAAAGTTACTACCAGCACACCATTTAAAAAGAGCAGGCATGATAATAATACATTTTCTCCAAAACTTGATAGAGAGGAAATCGATAAAAGTTTATCCACGTTTAAGTCATTTGATGTTGATAATGACGCTGATGATGATGATACTCATGATGATGATATTGCTGATAATGATTTGGAAAATGATGATGTCACCATTGCAATAAATCCGAATCAAAGTATTCAATTCAATTTATCAAGAGTTAATTTAAATAAATTCGATAAAGTCTATGGTCCTCACAAGGATAAAAATCAGATATGGAGATTGGGTAATGAGCCAATTACTTTTGATTCAGCCAATGTAAATGTAGGTAACTCGCAATGGCCCTTCACACCAGGCTTATATGAACTAATAGTTTACAAGGAACCAATCAGTTTTAATGGCGCAGATTTAAATACTTATAAACAAATATTAGAGATGACTAATGCTCATAAACGAAATAACAGCATAAATGGGCAAATTAATGGAAATCGTTCAAAAAAATATACAACGATTATTCGAAAATTATTTAAAGAAAAAGTTCATAGAGGTGGAGGTTTGATGAAGTTGAGTACAAAAAAATCAAATTATGTATATTGGGATGACCCCAACGAGTTGGTTGATAGATTGCGTCTTTTAATAGCATCATCAATAGCTGGTCACTCGAATCATAATAATGAAATAGTCTCAATTATTGAGGAGCTGAGAGAAGCAAAGATTATTGTATAAATAGACTACAAAATATAACATAATCAATATTCATAAGATGCCTATCGATAAGTTTGGTCATTATATGGGTAGCTCTGAAAGATATCAAAACCCGCACACGAAGATTCATTTAGATAGCGATCGTCATTTTAACTTCAACGCACGTAGAATAAAAAATATTGCTAATCCTGTATTGGAAAACGATGCTGTGAATAAAATTTATTTAAAAAGTTATTTTGAAGAAATAAAGAAACAATTGAATACATTTTATATGGAGAAAACTACTGAAGCAGAGAATCGATTTCATGAATTAATACAACAACAGAACACATCGCTTACGACAAAACTTGCAGACTTAGAAGCAATAATAAATAAATCAACGCAAGATCTTACGTATAAAATTGATGAAGCTCAAGAACGTTTTTTAAGAAAAATAGAAGGCTATTACGAGTTTTTGAACGAGAAAGTAAACCGTGTTGAAAGGAATTCGCCAACTGAAGCTCTAAAACGTGCGTGGTCTAAGGTTGCTGATAGAGACGGGGAGGTGGAAGCTCTTAAACGAGTAACAACTACTGAAGCCATTAGAAATGGAGAGACAAGCAGTGGTGCAGGAGCTTCATAAGCAAGCACGCAGAAATTTTATACGGCGACGTGTGGTAACCAAGGGTATAGACGATCTTTGGCAAGCAGATCTTGTTGAAATGGGCGCTTATTCAAAGTACAACAAAGGTTATCGGTTTATTTTAACAGTAATAGACACTTTTTCAAAGTTTGCTTGGATTGTTCCCGTAAAATCTAAAGGTAGTGAAGATATTACTAATGCAATGATGGTCATTTTTTCGCAAAAGAGGATTCCAAAAAACTTGCAAACAGATAATGGCAAAGAGTTTTATAATAAAACATTTCAAAGCCTGATGAAAAAGCATAATATTAATCACTTTTCTACATATAGCATCATGAAAGCATCTATTGTAGAAAGATTTAATAGAACCATAAAAGGTATGATGTGGGAAAAATTTAGCTTACAAGGAAATTATCAATGGATAAATATTTATAAAGATTTAATTAATGAATATAATAATAAAAAGCATAGAACCATTGGAATGGCCCCAAAGTCGGTCAGCACAAGAAATGAAGGCTCTATACTAAAACAGGCTTATAATCATCCTAAAATTTTTAAAAAAGGTAAACTAAAAATTGGCGACCACGTTCGAATTAGCAAATATAAGCATATTTTTGCAAAAGGATATACTCCAAACTGGACAACTGAAGTTTTTAAGATTCGTTCCATACGAAACACAAACCCTGTAACATATTTATTAGATGATTATGAAGGAAACCCTATTCTTGGCGGATTCTATGAACATGAAGTAATGAAGACGCATTTTCCGAATACATACTTGATTGAAAAGGTTATTAAAACAACGGGACAGCAAGCTTACGTTAAATGGTTAGGATTTTCCAACCATCATAATTCTTGGATTAATAAAGATGAACTAAAACACCTAAAATAATAAAGATAAATACCTTTACTTAATAAAGAAAAACATTTTATTTTTTTAATAATGAAAATTTGGTTGGCTTTTTATTGAAATTTTATTTTATAAAATTTTTAAGTTGATTCTTTAAAAGACATTTTTTCTACAACAACACGTGGATCATCTTCATCTTCACCAGAGCTTTCATATAAGTTGTTGTTGTTGCTGTTGTTGTTGTTGTTGTTGTTGTTATTGTTGTTATTGTTGTAGAAACCGAAATTTATATTTTCCTTCTTCTTCTTTTTAACTATTAAGGAAAATATACCATGCATATCTACGGTTTTCAGTAAATTGTGTGGAGTATCATTTAAGTAGTCCATCTGATTCTTAGTAATAATCAGAAATCTTTTCGGCAAATAAATGTGAAATTCTTTATTTACAAGACATCTGATACTTTCACCATATTTTGTATCTATTCTCTCGATTCTGTTGACTTCATATGGGAAGTTTACTTCCATATCCTTTATAGGTAAGTAATTAATACCAGGATTTTGAAAAAGATTTTGCAGACTGGCTTTCATCATTTTTATTCTGTAAACTTCACGCTGTGATAGGTACTTTTAAACTGATTCTTAATATTCTAAAAATGGGCTTATTAAGCATATTGCATCATATTATTTATCGATTTCTTATCAGTTGTCATTATTTACATCCTGATATATGGTAATTTCTTATCAGTTGCGGTTAAATGTGTATATAAAATCATAACTTTTTATGATGAATGCATGTATGTATGCATATATTTTGTGTATATATATATATATATATATATATATATATATATATATATATATATACACACATATTTTGCATATATATACATATACATATGAAATATTACAGGATGTGATGAAATACTATGGTATGCTAGGAAAAGTTATAAAGAATAGTAAATATGTATGACTACATGATCCTAATTTTATAGAGACGTGTGCAAGATATAAATAGAAAACTATGATAAGAGTGATTTAGTTGTATTACATTCTTCAGTAAAATATGTATTGGGGGCAAGTTTTAAGAAGTCATGATAAATACTGTACTTGTCATGCACAGTGGAAAACTTTACAAATAATAAATGCTATAGTTTTGGATACTATGTTGCAGGTGTTTCTAGCCGCAGAAGGAGGGGTTAGAACACAAATTTTTTCTCTTAATAGAGGCCAGCAAATGCCCACAAACATACCAACATTTGAATTTAGTCACAATCAGCATATAAAAATTGAGGTTACTGGTGGTATGATATCGTTAGTTGGTACAGTTTATGAAGGTGGTTATAAAGATACAAACGTATACTCATTCAAATCATCTTGCATTTTCCGTGAAATAGATGGATTTTTTGGAGATATGGATAAAATACTCGGTAAGGCTGCAGTCCGTCCGTCTCATAAAAACTATACAAAAAACCACACCCAAAAGAAAAATTTGAATGACGGGAGTGAAACTATCAAATTAGTTGATGGTGGTGGTGGCAGCTCACTTGACCGCTCATTTGAAGACGAGGATTATTAGATTAGACTATAAATATGAGCACCAACTCTTATCATGTCATTTAAAAATATACCGTCAACAAAAGAACACATCTGTTAGAGAAAAAGAAAAAACAAAATGAAAAATAATTTCATCATATTACTCACATATTTTTGTATTGTACACGTATTTTCAGCAACAGTACCAATTGATTTGAGTGAAAATGAATTTAAAAATACCGAGTTTGCTGTAAAATTACCTAATAATGATACTGTAAGCATACAACTAAATTTTAAACTTTTAAAGTTTAGTAAAGATTTAAATGTAAACGCCGAGTCAGCAACAGCAGTAGAACCTCAGTCGGCTGGAGAGGAAGAGCGCCAGCTGCCTATAGATCAATCGTTTACAGCTGATGAGGCCATTGAAGCATTTAGGCAAGACTTAGTTAAAAAGGAGCAAAATATTGCCGGAATTATTGAAAGTTCACAACCATTTTACAGGCATTTTCAACTACAATACAAAGATAATATAAAATTGAGAATTCGCTGTACATATGATAGCAATTACTTGAAACGCCGATTAAATATTTCATGTTTTGAATACCGTCAAGTTGAATACGAGAGATTTTTAAGTAACGGTGAAATAGAGGTGGTTACTGAGGATGACACTACTTTCCGTTCTGATATGACATTAATCAACATTCAAGATTACAAACACGATTTTGAAATGGAAATATACTAAAATTTTATCAATCAGTTATAAATTTGCAGTCATCATGATAAGAGGTCTTAATTATCAAACAACGAATAATGAGTTTCGTGCTAAATTTTTAAACGATTTCTTAAGGGAACAAATACTTTTATGGCCTGAGCACAAGATTATTCTACAAAAATTAAAAGTTCGACTAGATGAATATGCACTATATAAGATAAAAACGTCTAAATTTGGTAACCATTATAACAATTGTGTATGGTCAAGGGATGAAACAACTCGTGGTCCTGATACATGTGGATGCTCCTTTATTGATGTATTATGGGATGACGCTTTGAATATAATAAACTTTTATTATAATATAAAAGTTCAAATTTTATCAAGTTTTCTTCAGTCGACATAGAGATCTACATAACACTTGACAATGTCTGCGGATAGAATTTTAGTTATAGATGTTCAAGGTTTCTACATCAATAATGAATTTAGTGTAAAAGAGATGAGTATTTTAGCGGATGATGACTCACAAGTTCAAACATTTATAATGAAACCGCCTCTTCAATATTCTATGCTGACATCAAGAGAAAAAGTTTCATATAATTGGCTTTATAATAATCATCATGGGCTTAAATGGGAAGCAGGCAATTCAACTTTGGCAAATATTATAGCATATTATAAAGCATATATTAAGGATGAAAATTTTATTTGTTATGTTAAAGGTTTAGAAAAAATTAAGTGGATTAAAAATTTGTTTAAAGATGAAATTATTTATCATAACCTAGATGATCTAAACTGTCCAAATTTAAAAACTCTGTATCAAAATGGTCAAGCAATAAATGTTTGTAGCTATCATAAGAAACATTTTATCTGCGCTGAAAAAAATGTCTTACTGCTGAAGAAGTTTATAAATAAAGATCTAAAATTATAAAACAATTTGCATTGTTATTTAGTACTTAAATTATATTAAATGGATACCGATCATCAGTTCATTACGAAAACTTGTCATGTCCATAACAATCTCTTTAAGCGGAACCACACCAACTCTTATTGGAAAATTTTTTCCACCAATTGAATTGGCCACAAAATATGTTTGCGGTCTTGTAGACTTTGTAGCATTTAATTCAATACCTAATGTAGATGTCTACAACAATTTATTTCATATCGGGCCACATACTATTACAATACCAGTTGGTTCATATGAATTTGAGGATATTGGGTTTTTCTTAGAAACAGCGGTAAGAGCCATTGATGGAGCAATTTTCTTGGAAATTGAATCAAACAACAACACTCTTAAAACTGAAATTGTATCCTCCATGGATATAGATTTTTCAAAACCAAACAGTATAGGACAGCTGTTGGGATTCAGTAAAAGAAAGTTGATAGTTAATGAGCTACCGTATGATGAGTTTATCAAAGTGATATCTTTAGACCTATTACAAGAAATGGAAAAAACTGAATATATGCCTAAAGGTCAGCCTGATAAAACTACGAAACATTTTGAATCTGATTTACCTTTAAATATTACAAACATAAACACAATACGAATTGAATGTAACTTGACAACCGGATCATATATTAATAACACATCAGTTCATACAATTCATGAATTTCCTCTGGATGTCTCACCAGGATATAAAATAAATGAGAAACCTCGAAATGTCATTTACTTACCCATCAACTGTCAACAAATAAGCAACATAACGATAAGAGTCTTAAATCAAGACGGAGACCTTATAAATTTTCGAGGAGAAAAAATTTCCGTAAGACTTCACTTTAAGCCTGAATAAAAATGATTATTTACACTAAAAACAATAAAAATGTAATTCAAAAAGAATTTCCAGTTACTCCTTCATCAACACTCAACCCAGGACATACAAAAAAGAAGCTGTTGACTGCAGCTAATATAGAATATTTAAAATCCTTGAGACTTAATCTACAAGCATGAATGAGATATTAAATGTCCTTCAAAAACCGATATATGATGAGAGCATTATAAAAAAGGAATACCATAGTTACTCGCCATATTTGAAATCTTTTAATAATAATGATGAGATTCGTATACCAATTCAGAATCAGGACCTCTTTGTCCTACCAAGTGAGAGTATGATTTACATTCATGGTTTTATAGTAAAACACGAAGGAGGAAAAGATGTGGTAACAACAGGTGTGAAATTTAAAAATAACTTTGCTTCATATCTGTTTGATGAAATTCGATATGAAATTAATGGGTTTGAAGTTGATCGTACCCGCAATCTTGGAATTTCATCCACCATGAAAAATTTTGCATCATTGAATAAAGCTGAAAGCGATGCATTAAGAAACGCTGGTTGGTGCCCTGATGAAAGTCTAACTTTGGAAAAATCTCATTTTAGTTGTTGTGTGCCGTTAAAAATGTTGCTGGGTTTTGCTGAAGATTATAATAAAATAATATTAAATTCTAAACATGAGCTTATCCTTCAACGTTCATCATCTAATGAGAGATCATTTCATCCATCGATTCATACAACAGATCAATTAAAATTCACAATATTGGATATAATATGGAAAATGCCCCACATACAACTATCGGACTTTGCAAAATTGGAAATGTATAAAATAATTAACAACAAAAATCCTATATTAATGCCATTTCGAAGTTGGGACTGTCACGTAAATCCAATGCTACCAAAGAGTACAAAGGTTTTATGGAATGTAAAACTGGCTCCACAAAACGAACGACCTAGATTTCTCATCATTGGTCTACAAAGAGAAAAAAGTATAGAAGAAGGAAATATATTCAATCATTGTAATATATCTAATTTAAAAGTATATTTAAACTCTGATGCATATCCTTATGATGATTTAAATAGTCGCTTTGAAATGGGACAGTATGCTGTACTATATGATATGTATGCAAAATTTCAACAAAGTTATTATATGCGAGAACCTCAACCATTGCTAAATGTCGCTGAATTCAAGGCTATTGCTCCGCTAATTGTTGTCGATGTAACACACCAAAATGAAGCAGTTAAAACTGGACCTATTGATATACGAATCGAATTTGATACCGAAGCAAACAAGCCGATTCCAGATAAAACATCGGCCTATTGTCTAGTAATCCATGATCGTTTAATTGAATACTCACCTCTAACCAGCGAAATCAGAAGAATTATTTAAATGTGTGTGAATTATAATTTATTTTAAAATACTTGAATCTGAATGGTTAAATCAATTACTTTTTATGCATGTAATTATTGCTTTTATACATGTAATTATCAAACTTTAAATATAACAAATCAATAAAAGAACAATAATGATTCATATATAAGTCAGCTCGATTTGTTTTATTTATATCAGCATAGTTGCGTATGGTCATGGCTATGATATCGCTTTCTTAATTTATTTTGCTGCTTTCATGCTTTATTTTTATATAAGTCAGTCAACTCATATTAAATTTATTAAAATGCATAACAACTACACTCTTTACTTCTGTGCTGTTTCCTTATCTTCAGCTCGCGGTTTTGGGTCTGGGCTTATCACCTTAAACTTGAAATGCTGATTTATACCAACAACAACAACAACACCTAAGTTTATGTAGCGAATTAAATCTATAAACATTCTGCTTGCTATGAAGCTTGGGCTTATCACCTTAAACTTAAAATTTGATTTATACCAACAACAACAACAACATCACTCATCATACTTCAGTCAGCTTGCTCAATTATACCTACATCTAGCTAGCTATCCGTCCGTCCGTCCATCCATCTGACTATCTGTCTGACTATCTGCCCATTCGTCTTCTATGCTTGCTTATCTCCCCCTTCAGCTAGTTTGATCAATCATACCTCCATCTAGCTAGCTATCCGTCCGTCCGTCCATCCATCTGACTATCTGACTGACTGTCTACCCATTCGTCTTCTATGCTTGCTTTCTCTCCAATTTCAATTACTTCTAGAATGTTCTAGAATGTTCTAGAAGGTTCTAGAAGCTTCTAGAACATATGTCATAGCCCATCTGGCTATCAATCCATCTGTCCGTCCATCTTGTGTGCTTATCTCCAATTTCAATTACTTCTAGAATGTTCTAGAATGTTCTAGAAGGTTCTCGAAGCTTCTAGAACATATGTCATAGCCCATCTGGCTATCAATCCATCTGTCCGTCCATCTTGTGTGCTTATCTCCAATTTATAGCAGCAGCACGATTCAAGCGTTCTACTTCAGCTAGCTTGACCGATCATACCCCCTAGCTATCCCTCCATCCGTACATCTTGTATGCTTATCTCCAATTTGCAACAACAACAAGACGCTTCAGCCACCCTACTATCGGCCAACTTGACCGATCGTACTACGCCGACTGCGCAGTAGGGCACAATTTTGTGAATTTTGAGGCCCATAAGAAAATACACGCGTTTTTGGATTAGAACTGTCATAGCTATTCTACTGAATTTGCTTTATGCTGCGAAAAAAATTTGGATTTTTGACCGTTGAAGTTAGACTGATCTGTTTAAACTCGGAAACATATACACATGAATACTAAGAATGATTTTTTCAAAACTTTTCTTTGTTTCCTCAACACTTATTGGTATTTGAAGGTCATAAAATTTGGACCAATTTTTGATTGTCCAAAATTTATGTTTTTGACATGACAAAAAAATGTTACAGCGGTAACATTTACTGAAAGGATTCTAGTAAGTATTTTCCCGGATAACTTTAGGAAGGCATTCCATGGAATGTTATGGTTTTTGGGGGAAGGGGAGAGTTTAAAAAATTCCAGAGAAAATATCCCTTGATCCGATTTTATCACGACTTTGGTGTTGGAAATGAGAAGTGTTAGGTTTTAAAGTCAAAAGTGATTAGTTTAAAAATCAGAAAATTTGTGCTATTATCATTTGTAAAAAATTTATATATAATAAGAAAAAATGCAAAAGCTCTCTTAGGAAATTAACCAACTATAGTTGCTATTGATATAAAGTTCCTAATATAAAACTGTGCTATTGTTGCAGAAGGAATTTTTGCCCATTTAGAGCACATTAACAATGGTTAGGTATTTTTATACCCAACTCATATCTCGACTGTGGTGAAAGTTAAAGTATGAAATTTTATATGGTTGTTCCTGTGATCAATATAAAAAAAAACATTAAATTTAAAAAAATCGTACGAAGCGTTTAGGAGCCGCGGTTAATGGGTTAAGGCAATATTCTAGTGTAGATGTTTGAATTTTAATAAAAAGAAGCAATTAATATTTTTACTATCCATTTTGAAAAAAAATTCCATCATATGAAAAAAAAAAATAAAATGCGAAACTATTACAGGCTTGTGGTGTGGATACTAAAAAAAGGGTGCCTCCATGTTGACACGATTTCAACCCTTCTAGTCATCTCAAAAAAAAAAAAGAAATTGTGAATTAGCGACATGGCCGTTTTTCTCAAAATGGCGACTGTTTGAAAAAAAGGCCTTTCAATATTTGGCCTTTTTTTCACAGTTATGATTTTTTTTAATTAAAAGCAAAATTTTTACATAGTCCTAGTTTGAGCTATAGAGGTATATATAAAAAAGGCCCGCACCAAATTTGTAATCAATCGGTCCATTAGAACTTGTGTCAATCTTGTTGGAAAAAGTAATTTCGAGAAAAACGTGTTTAAAGTTTTTAAGTTAAGTCTCTAACTGACTACACTAAATTGGTTATAACTTTTAAAATAATTTTAAAAGGAAATTTCCTTTTATCCTTTTAAGAAGATATTCTTGAATATATAAACTGTCGAAAAATAAAAGCTAGAATATTGCCTTAAATGAATTTGAATACTTTTTAAAAATGCTTCTCGATCAGGCTGTGAAGAAGCACAATTGAGTCTATAGAATGTCTTCTAGAAGCAGTGTTCCTAAGAATGCATGTCACATTTGTATCAAAAATTTTGCTGGGTAAATGTAAAAAATATAAAAAGCTCTGATTAGAGCGCCATAGGAGACCCAGTTCACGTCTAAGGTAAATAAACTCAATAAACAAATAAATTATTTATTCTAATTTGGCAAACATTTTTGCAGAATATTTGGAAAAACCAAGATTAAGATATAGTTTAAAATATTCGCGCGAGAAGACACATGTGCTTGGAGTTGCGTCCTTCAAACTATTTTCTTTTAAAGTGGTACTCTTTTGTTTTAAAACCAATTGAGAAAATTTAAAATAAAATTAGTTTACATTTTATGAGCTTAAATATGGCATTTGATATTTTCTAAACTTTCATACAAATAAGTAGAGAGAAAATAAAATTAAAAAACAATTAAAAAAAATTGTTTTCTTAGTTTTGTGGAAAACACGGTCAATAGTGGATAATAAGGTCAATAATCTTTGTTAATGAATTAATGGTGCTAATAAGACACATTTCTGTTAAAACTTTTTTTTTCAATATTTTAAACTGTAAGGAAGTAATTAACGATAAAATGAATTTCAGCAAAAAAAAAAGAGATTGGAAAAAATTATCATTTGTCAATCCTAGTTTTTGTTTTAACAAAGGTAAACTTTTTCTTGTAATTATAAAACTATATAAAAATTTAAATGAAAAAGCTTACAACTCTCAGATAAAAAATCAAAAAATATTATATTTATTAAAAAATTTCCTGAATTCGAATCGAATAAAAATTAGATATCAATGATGGAAATCTATTTATTGAAAGTGGTTTCATTTGCACGATATTTAATTAGGTCAAAATTGATCTCTCCAAAAATCCGCGATTAATGACCACACAAAATTTAAGGAAAATCAAAAGTCAAAACGTAAAAACTTGCATGAGTCGTAATGGCTAACCTACACACTTTCAGTATTGAATATTTGAGAACTATGAGCGTTTAAACTTGAATATCTTTCAGTTTGAAGTGGATTCTTGTCCTGCTTATAGGACTGCTTTCTTTTTGCACTAATACATATTTTGCTTTTAGTTTTCAACGCAATCATAGAATCTACTATCTGCAACATATCATTTAACAATTTACCTGCTCATAAATAAAAACCAGAAAAACAAAACAAAAAGATTACTTCAAAGATCTAAAATATAGCATATATCATTACTACGTTCCAGTTTATTGTCTCAACTAAAAAAACTATAAAGAACCACAAATAGAGACGCTGCCAGGCCATGTGTATGAAGACTTTATGTTGTTTACTCAACTGTAAATATTTGCGGTCACTGTAAAGCATTGCAATTCACTGCTAGAACCAATTCTCAAGGAAAGCAAAAATAAAAACAAATTTGAAAAATCGCTATTGACTACAAGTGATTTTTTATGATACTCAATTCGATTCAACGAAATATAAGCTATGATCGTGCAAACCGCAAATCAATATCAAGCAGCAAGCGTAGAAGTGTCACTCGTTTTGATTTTAAAATAGAAAATATAAATAATAACAATAAAACAAAATAAAAGGAAAACACAAAATAGATGAAACTTGAAGAAAAATTTTAAAAATTTTTATATAGCACTTCAAGGTCAAAGACTTTTGTTAACATCTTCATATTTCTTCGAGATGATATGAAAAGATGAAATTGCAAAGAAGAAAAGAAAAATGCATGCTCACTTGAAGTCACATTGTTAGCGTCTGGACACAGGACACTAAAAATGAATTAGAGTAGCTATTGTCTGAATTTTGAGGAACACTTTTAGGAGTTTTGGCCACATAAAATTATCAAAATTTAGCAGATGTGTGGGAAAATTTTTTCCAAAACAAGATCATCGATCAATCTCAAGAATATAGAAGCAGTTAAAAAACCATAAAAGTTATTTTAACATAAGAAAACTAGTTTCCAAAAAAAAAAAAGGTGATCACATCAGTTACATTTTGACTTTGACAACGGAATGAACTCGTAACATCAATGAGTTGCTTGCAAATATTAATTTTGTAAAATTAAGTACCAAATAAAACAAGGCATTTTGTGTAATGTAATAATTCACCGTTTACAATGGAAAATTATGGTCATTAGCAAATAATTGGCCGTTTGCACAGAACCTCACCATTATCAGCTCTAGCTGGCTAGCAGAGTAACTACAATAAAACTCCAGAAGTAATGTCTTTAGCGATTATGTTGACCATCAAAGCATTATAAAAACTTAAAATGTTCAACAAAAATATTATTTGATGATGACACGTAGATAGAAGATGATCGTAACTTTGACTCAACAAACAGTTGGTTCCAGTTTAATACGCACAACAGCGCATCAACAGCTTAGTCACTACTGTCAAAACTTATTCGCAAGACATGGCCCAGAGGCTAAGCTTTATTGACTGAGATGGTTTTTCTTCGTTTTTGTTGCTTGTCAGTTTTTGCTGCAGCAAGATTCACGCAACGTTGCAATGCTTCGTGGCAAGATCAAAGTTTTTCTTGCACTATATCTGTCCGAACTTTGATGGAGTTATAATGGCGCAAGGCAAAGACGTTGTCTCGCTATCTATCTGTCTGTCTCTGAGACCTCGAATAAATTGTACGACACATAATGCTAACGGCAAAGCATCTCTCCTACACTGACTGTGATCATCATCACTATAATCCTCAAGGTGCTGCCGACGACAATGTCCATGATGATGTTCTTGATGTTGAGTTGCTGTTAAGGATCGTTTATTTGCTTTTTGGTGTTTTCTCTATCTTTCTCTCTCTCTCAATCTCTGTGATCCATTAGATTAGCTGCGCATACATTATGCTGTTGTAAAATCCATTATTGAAGCATTTAAGCTGTTCTGCGGTCGCTGTTTGGTAGCATCCAGTAAAATACTGGAAGCGTTTTTCTAAACACCTTCTTTACTATTTTATTCCTGGAAATTAGCTGCATTTGGTACGATCAGCAAGCAACAATATACAAACATATTTATGTGCCGCTTTAGCTGGTGTGCTTTGGGTTATTTGTTATTGTAGTTGGTGTTCTTAAGCTAATGTTTTGTTGATTTTTGTTGTATTTATGGTAGATTGGCTAGCGCTTAAGTCGACGACTGTGATGATGATGATGATTATGATTGGGCAATTTTCACCACACATATATCATCACATGCTGACATCTCTATGGTAAGATTGTGTAAATATATATCATAGTTGCTGTGACTTCATTGAGTAAAGCACTGGCCATCATATGAATAATGATTTTGGTGCTTATTATAGCATATGGCTTCAGGCATGAATTTGACAAATTCTGTAATTTATTCCATTGATACACAAAGTTTTTGGGTTTTAAGACCAAACTCAAAGCCTGTAGAATGATAAGTTCGTTATGTCTTGTTCTAACCGGGAGCTTTTTGTTATTCTAAAGTGAAACTAGCTATTTGAGCTTAGAACGGTTTAAATGAGCACAGATTGAGAGACTGCTAGAAGACAGTTCTCAATAGTTCAATAATTTATCAGGTATTAAGTCCAGAAACGGTTTTCAATGTGATTTCATATTTTTAATTTTATCGTTTTAAAGAGCTTCTTTTTTAAATTTTTATGTTTTTAAACTTTGTTATTGGGAGTCTTAACCCTAGATCTGGGTACTCAGAGCCAGATTTAAGCAGAAATGAAATGAATATTCTGTACTGACAATGACTATGAAAGTATGGTGTCTTAAAATTCATGGCGATACGTCTATAATATTCATAGGTTTGATCACATATCCCAGTTCAAGAATAGTATACTTAGTTGTAATATAATAAGCTATCTTAATACTCGTAATCATGGGCGTCCGAAGGATTTATTCTAGGGGAGAAAAGGTAACCTATATATTGCTATTTACTTCGATTTTTTGTACTAGTCTTGCAAAAATGATACGCACACTACACCAGTTGACACACGCTTGTACACATAAGAAAATTGAATATATTTTAAAGATCGTGTAAAAATCTTTCTCGTATCATATCCGAAATATTTAAAAAATTTTTTATTTTTTGTCATGTAATTCATTTCAGTAATTTCTTGAAAAGCAAATATTCTTAATAGTTTAATAAATTAAATAATGTGAGGCATATGTCCTTAAATGAAATCGCATTAATTACTATTGAGCCCCCAAGTTTTACACTTATAAAATAAGAATACAAAAATTTCCAAATATTAAACCATATTTTTATTTTGTTGGAAAACTAAAAAAAACAAAATAAATTTTGTGGCATTTTTTAACTTTGGAAGCCTTTCATTCCTAAACCAATTTCGAGTGGACTACTTTTTTTCAGAATTGGATTAAGGATGTCAAAATCCATATCATTCGCAAAAATTTTGAATTGTCGCTATTCTTGAAATGTTCCCCGCATGCTAAGGAAGATATTTTTCACTGGATCTCACACTGCATTGACACCAATCTACTTTTTTCTTTTTCCAACATGAATCAGTTCTAGCAGCTTGAAAGTTCCTTCAATTGAGAACAAAAACATACCTTTTAGCTGAGTGATTTAATAAATTTATTTTTTTGTTTAATTTAAAACGCATGAATAAATAAATAAAGAGGTACATGTATATTAGAATTGTTTTGGGTTTCATACATTTTCTTAACATATTCCAGAACCTCCCTGCAAGGCTTGATTCTGAATTCTGGCTTAATATAAGCACGTGACGCGAAAAAATTCCAGAAAATTCTCTAAATGGTGGGCGCCGCTAAATAACGTGAATTAAGAAGCATAAAATGGTTGTTTCAAATCGAGTTTCCTATTTACGTTTATGTCATAAAAAATTTTTGACAAAACAAATTCTCATGTAAAATCGTTTGCTTTATATGATATAAGGTTTTTTAAAAAAATATTCCTTGATCCAAAATTGGCCTACTTTATTAAATTTCCTATTTTTTTCTTTCACTTTTGAATTAGAAGCTTTGCTCTTGCCTAGATAGCTGCAACTTTTTTAAATTTAAATGCTTCAGGATTGTTTGTCATTTTCTTATGATTAGAAACAATTTAAAAAATCCCAAATTAAATCATCTTTATGATAGAAAAACAAGCCGTCGTTTTGGAAAACGTTAATTTTTTTATTAAATTATTTACTTTGTTTTCTGCTTGTTTACAATGGTAAACTTTATGAAACATATATTTGCTTATCATCAAAGTTTATATCTGTTGCTACGAAAAATGATCTTCGACTAATAAGGGCTATCATTCCTTAACATTCGTCAATTTCTCGTAGGAATAACTTTGTAATTTCTTTCATTACTTTCGTTGTATTTACTAAAAAATTCATTCGTAGGTGTACCGTACTCATTATTCGTAGAAGGTACGAATTTTTAGTTGAGTTTAAAAAATTTACTACTGAAATCATTCAGACTGGTTTGTCGAACAATTACCGAATATAAGAAAATGTGTGATTGCAAGCTGACCGTAGCCTACTGAAAGAGTACGTAGCTTATAAGATAAAGAACCGCCGTTCAAACCCCAGCTGAACATAAGGTTTTTCGTAACTAGGTATTAGCATCATTCGTAAATGTATTCGTACAATAGACATTTGTTTTTGTACGAACACGAATAAAATATTCGAAATGTGTACCAAAATACTTTCATTCTATGAATTCTATTCGTGGCTGAAAATTACGAATAAGATTCGTATAACATTTTTTTTATTTAGGAATACGTATTAAAAAGTGTTTGTGAAACAAGGGTTAATGAAATGGTATCGTTACTTATTAGGCCGTGTTCATATTACGGCCTTACAGCAACGGGTACAACATACAACATCAAAATAGATTTAATTTATAACGAACATGTCGTCATATGATATCTAAAAAGCCGTAGGTTACAAAAAATTCAAAATCGGCTTTTTGATTGATTTAAGCACCTTATCAAAATACAAGTTACGCAAAATTTTACTATGTTTTTATTCACAAAGTTATCAAAGCCCTAAGTTTAAGCGAAACTTGCAATTTAGAAAGTTTTTTGTTTTCTCTTAAAATTTTTTTATTTAAACTTACGACTTTTTTGATTTAATATAAAGATATATAAAAAAATGTTCACTGCTCTCAAAGGGGGCACCCTTTCCTTCCCACCCTGCGGACTCCATGCTCGTAATTGCATATTTCTTCATAAATTGATTCACTTTAAAGTGCCATTGTATCTCTTCGAAAAATTACAATTTTTTCAGTCAAATAGAACTTATATGATGATAATACCTAACTTTAATTCCATAAACTTTACCATCAGATTGTGGAATGCATTACCAAGTCACCTTAATTCTATTAGAAATGAAAGAAGCTTTGGGCAAGCAGTTTTAAATAATTTAGCTTGATTGCAAATAAATTTGTATAAAATAAAATAACCAGATTTTTAATTCTAGCTCCCTATTAACATTTGATGTCCTATTTCTTATTATTTTTACTTTAAAATTTCAAAAATATTTTTACTTTCTTTTCCTTTTTAAAATACATTTTTCTTTTCATTAACGTCAGCTATCTCTAAATTGTATATGTTAATTTTAAATTATCACATTGTATTTAATTTTTCAAGTTATGTTAATGTTTTTTTTTTTTGGAAGAGAATGTGATCATAACTCTTTGTATATTAAAATAACTTTTTCTTATTATACTGATACTGATATTATTTAATTAATAAATAAATAAATAATAAATGATTACACGTAAAGTAAAATCCTTTTATTTTTAAATTGTGTTAGTTTAAATTGTAAGATATTAATTTATGTACCCAAAAAAAAAAATTCAATAAAATGGTCGCAGATTCAATCTCTAAAAAAGCAGAACAGAAATATGCGAAATGTCGTAGGAAAATCTTAATGTTAATAAAAATAATTTATTTTACCTCTAACATTATATTAACAAGCTAAACCAAAAACGCTCAAATTATTATAGTTAGCCAAAATATTATTACACGTTTCTACGAAAGGGCATGGCAGGGAAAGTCACTGATTAATTTTTGAAGGTAAGTATTCTGAACGTTGTAAAAAATATACAAACGAAGTTTTTCCATATGATTTTAACTTGAGATAAAACTGATGAAAAACTTAAATAAAATATGATTCACGGTCAATCAACTAAATTTTTAAAATAAAATTAAGAACAAAATTAAGAAAAAAAAATTTAGTAGGTATAACAAGAAATCTTATAAAAGAAAAAATATTTAAAACCTAATCTTTCGAGAAATGTCCTCTTTATATTTCATCAGCAATCTAAATCTATTTCAGCCGAAGAACAAAGTTCAAATACAATGAGGCTTGGAATTGATATTTTAAATTTAAATTTATTATGATGAGAAACGTTCTGTTTTCAGCATTTTTAAAGAACTGACTGCTTTAGTTAAGAATAAATCACAATTTATTCTTTATAAGATGAAAAATGGTCGACCTATGCTTTTAACAGTTTAAAAAAATCAGGAATGGAAAATAATAAAATTCTATAATATTACTAAAAAAGGGCAATTTGAAACTTTCCTACTACTTACTGCGCTTTTTTAGGTTATGAAATTCTTCAAACTTTTTTACTTGTGCCATTTTGAATATTTTTTTTTTGTTTTTTGCCTGTATTGAAAAATATGCATGATAATAAAATTGAAGTTGGTGAGAAACAAAACGGACTCATAATATCAAATAAGAACATATTGCTTTATTGCTCATTAAAAATTTTTTATTTTTATTTTTTTAACATAAGCTGTCAATAATAAATATTTATTTATTTATTTATTTACTTGATAAATAAACTTAACAGGTTTTATAGCAAATTTAAAATTATAAAATAAGATATATAATACAATTCAAAAATATAAAGTATGATTTTGAATGAAATAATGTATTATTAACAAACTAAAAAGTTTTAGTTAATTGCTTAAAGTATATAATTTTATTAAAGTATAAAAAATAATAGAAAAAAAGTTAAGTAAAAATCGATAAAATCAGACAGCATAGCAGGGTTGCGTTTTCAAGACAAACAAAGTCAAGTCAGCAACAATTTTTGTATACGGCGGAGTCGTGTGATAAACAAGGTCTCATACCCAATAAAACACCACTCCAATAGGTATATATATAATATATATCGTTCTGTCTCCCTGAAGCCGGTGAAATCCTGGCTTGACAGGGTGGTTACTCGACAAACTAGGTCAACTTCACCAAACCAATTTTCATAAAATAAAGAAAACCAGTTGCGAACGCAGGCACCAAGACAAACTAGGTCTTATCGGCCACTCATATTACAATAATATATTACAAATCGATCTAACGTAGTGTTTCAAGAGGTAAAAAGACACCAAGACACCACGGTACCGTCGACAAGTGTAGTTACAATCATCATGAAAATATGAGGCAACTGAAGATCCCAGGTTTAGGTCCATTCAGATTACTTATATGTTTATCCACCAAAATTTTCCATTTTACGCTTAGGTCCATTTATCCATTTAGATTGTTATATTAATGTGTTAAAAAATCACCAGATGCATCAGATATATGTTTGAAAGAACTTTACATAATCAACGACGGTACTGCAGGTAATCTATAATTTTATGTTTGATTGAGTCCATGGATTCACTTAAGGATATAACATCAGATACAAAATTAAAATCACCGCAAGCGCTTCTAAGAGGTTCATTTTGCAAATAATTAGTTCTACAAAAGTTCATGTGGAGTAACTCAAAAGATCTTCTAGGACGAAGAGGAATATTAAAATATATTTTAATCAATAAATATGGACTGTTTACATAGCCATGTAAAAGTTTTATAATCCAACAAGCATTTATCATAATTCTCCGATTTTTTAAAGAAGGAAGATTTAAAAGTTGTAACCGATATTCATAAGGTGGTAAGTGAAAATCAGTATTACAATAAAGATAGCTTAAGCAAAACAAAAGAAATTGTTTCTGCACTGATTCAATGTCGTCTATGTAACAACCGTATCGTGGGCACAAAACAACTGAAGCGTATTCTAAGATAGGCCGCACTAGGGAAGTGAATAAGGTTTTCGTTATGAAAGGATCATTAAACTCTTTTGCCCAACGTTTAATAAATCCTAAAGTACTATTTGCTCTATTTATTATTTTATTTACATGAATATTAAAGCGTAGTTTATAATAATTTGCAAAGAAAAATGCCATATGAAGCAACTGCCAGCGGGACATGAAAAAAATCATAGGTTTCCGGATATAAATCGTTATAGATGGCAGGTATGCAAGTATATGCAAGTATATGCAGACAATTCTTTTTGCACTGCTTTCCGATATGTTCAAACAAACTTTTTTTAAAGCAGAATCCGCGACTTCTCGAGACTCTTTTTGAAAGCGGACCTAAAGTTCCATAAAAAAAAGTGAAAATAGTGTTTTCCACAGTGTAGTCTAGTGAAGAGTGCGCTAGGCTATCAACTCAGAGGTCCCCGTTTCGAATTCGGGCTCAGGCATGGTTCTTTCGCTTTCTTTGTTCTTTACTATATTTTAGAATTATTGAAACAAAGAATTCACAGTTAAATTGTGGAAAATGTTGAATTAAAGGACAGGAACAACTGAAAGCTGGAAATGCTTGCCGAGGTTATGCCATTATCCTTGGTTATTAGCAATTCAAGTTGTCTTTCACGTTTGTTCTAATCAATTCTTCTTCTAATAATCTAATCTTACCTTTCTTTTCAGGTCAAATACCAAACGTAGTTTGTATAAGCCACATGTCTTGGTTCTTTGATCAATTAAAAAAAAAAAACATTTACAAAATTCAAAAACCATAAGATTTTACCAGCTCTACAAAGTGAACCATTTGTTTAATTGGGTTAAAAAAAATTTCTCGTGAACCATGAAAAATTGTTTAACAAACACAATCATTTATTTTCAAATTAATTAACACCAAAATTAATTTTCGCAACTACTTTCAAAAAATCGAGCCTAGATCGATTACCTTGGAATATTATATCTATATAATCTTACTCTCTTATATTTGTGCAAAAATTACATACTTTTATTCATATTTTAAAAAAGGTTGCTTATATTACTTAAATACATTATAAGGTAAATTGATTTCCTTCACTTTTAATATCACCATAAATAAATCAATATTGTTAGATTTAAATGACAATTAAACTTTTTATTCTAACAGATATAAATGAAACTGTGCAAAATGTTGTTTTATATTTGTATACGCTTTTTTTTAAAGGTTTTGCTTCAAACAGTGTGAGAAAGCCACTCAGGTGATTTATTTTATAAACATTAAGAAAAAGAAAATATTATTAAAAAAAGTGTATTAGTTTACAGTTGAACAGCTGCACTGCAAAATGAAAATTTTCCAATTTGAATTTTTTAAGTTTGTTATTTCTCTACTTACAGACCCCTTATTAGGGTTGCCAGGTTGCTGGGACTTGCCGCATTGTCCTGGTTTTTCAATTGGTGTCCTGAGTCCCGGTTTTTGTCTTGAAGTCCCGGAATTTACACAGAAGATAAGAAACGCACTTAAATCTGCAAATGATTTTGATTGAAGTTTGTGTTATTTTCCCTTGTTTTAAAAAAATTTGATTTGAAAGAGCTGTGGGAATTCATAAGTCAAGGAATATCCAATACGCAAGAAGCTAATGCAGATGAAGAATAAAGAAAGAAGGCATTTCAGAAGCCTACTTAAACTTCATTCACAATGTTATGCCTGAATATCATGCTGCAGTTCTTGCTCTCAAATGCAATGATTGCACTATATTGAAACTGGATTGGAATGCGGAAGTTATTTAATATTGTTAAAACTAGACAAAAATACAAATTTTATGGCAGCAAGCTAAGATGCCTTTTAAAAAATATAAACTATACGGAACAAACAAAATTACATTTTGATGTTGATAAATTCTTTAAAAATATAGTGAACTATTTAAAATACCTATTATTATAACCACTTAGTAGATTCACTTATAAGAAAAATATATATCTAAAAACTTAACGCAGCAGTTGAAATTTTTTTGCTTTAAGTTTTAAGAATGTCTGAAGATATAAATGGTGATGTCTTATAATCTAGTTATTGCTGCTTGTGAGAGGTAATTGGTGAGCTCCTAAAAAATATGGCAAAAGACAAAATTGGAGCGCATTTCTTTATAAATTCAACAAAGAAATTATTTGATTTAAAAAATTATGTAATTTATATTTTTAAGGCCTGTTAGCAATGCTTATTGTGAAAAACCGTAGTCTTCTAAATAATTTGTGTTCAAAAGATTGGAACAATTTAGAATGTCTTTTGATTTGATTAAGGCAGCATTCTTGTGTAGGAAATTAAAAATAGAAAAAATTTTTTTTTCTCGTAACTACTTTTCTCGAACACGGTTGATATGATATCTCAAGTTCTAATGGACTGATTCTAATGGACTTAGAATTTGGTGTGAGACTTTTGAAAATATCTCTTTATGGCACGAACTGGGATTATGTAAAATTGTTGTGATTTAATATCCCTAGTTCGGGTATAGCAGCATTCTTACTAATAAACAATCCCTTTTTTCAGATGACTTGAAGTGTTGAAATCGTGTCAACATGGAGGAACCCCCTGTAATTTTAAAATTTTTTTTTATTTTTTATTTAATTATTGAAATATGAAAACACATTATTAAAAAGTGGATAGTAAAAATATTAATTGGTTCTATTTTATCGATCCTCTACACTAGAATACTGCCTGAAGGCAGAATCTGTTATCAGATTAAATTATAAAGGAAACGGTTGTAGTTTAAGACCATTTTTAGATTCGCCGAAGGCTTGTCCCTTAATTAAAACATATCTTTAGTTTTGAAGTAATTTTTTACTAAAAAAATATCCCGCTGAGGTAAGTGAAATCCTGGAATTGTCTATAAATGTCCCGATATTGCGCTTACTAAATCGGGCAACCCTACCATTTTTACGTTTATCATCTTAAACGTTTACACACTTCGCCACACCCAAATCCTTTAATTTTTTTTAACTTCAGAGTTTTCCGCCTAATATTAATACAAATTTATGCTCAAGATTTCAAAAACCTAACTCAATGAGTTCTGGTATTGAACATGAATGGGTTAAGATGTATACACTAGCCTCAAATGAGGCTGTCCTCTTACTCACTTCGACATTAGGTTTCTTAAAACATTTTTATTATTTGCAACTATTAATAAGCGCAAAGTCTTAACAAATTATGTAAACATATGTTTTAGTGATAAAAGCATTTTTTTTACTATTAAAAAATGACATACAATTTGGTGCAAAAAAAGCGAAATCTAAAAAAAATTCTGTGTGATATTCTAAAAAATCCGTTAAAAATATTTACCTTATTTAGCCGCTGTTGTCCGTTTATCTGTGCAATGCTTAAGTATTTGTAGGAATTCGTAATTTTCGTCTAGTTGACATCACTGCCTCTCACCTAAAATTATATCTTTCACGCTCTTGTAAAAACTCTTTTCTAAAATTATCTCTTTCAATCTTGTCTTCGCTTATAAAAAAACGCAAGAAATACTTGCAGTCTCTCAAGTAAGTTTTCAACAAAAAAAAAAAACAATAACAACAACAACAGCTCTGTATAGAGTCAAAAACTCAGCAGAAGGCACTACTCCTTCCAACTTCATTAGGCTTGAGTTATTAAGCTGTGACCAATCTACTGTGTAAGTTTTATATAATTTGACACTTGTTCGAATAAACTCTTCGAAATCATATGATGTTTAAGGAGAAGTATTTATTTAAGGTCAGGCGTAACACCCGCTCCATAAGCGTAAAATACAGCTGCTGGAGCATTTTTAGGACTCTCTGAGTGAAAACACGCTGAAATAGCGAGAAAAGTAGAGTAAATATAGATATTTTGGAAAAAGACGCTGATTTTCAAACAGAATTGAAAAAACTTGCTGCATAGCGTGATTAATAACAAAATGCCTATAAATGTCGTGAAATTCACAACATCTATTTTAGTTATTTTTCAATCAGTTTTTTGAGTGCAGTTATGCATTTTTAATGTTATTTTTTTACATTTTTCTTTTATTCACCTAAATTTTAAATGCTTTCAGGTTCTTGGCAACCACTTCCAAGAGCTCTAAACTAATTCAGGAATCTCTAAGTCTATCTGACTGACTTATATTGGACACTCGAAATGAAGTAGTGTAAAATTTAGAAAAAATCAAACAATATTTAAAACCATATTGGTGCATTTTTCCATGGTATAACATACAGTAAGTGGGTGACATGCAAATAATGATTCTTTTTATAGTATTTTTACAGAAAGTTCAAGCTATTAGTTTGATTGTAAAAAAGGAACAGATAAAGATGCGAAAATACTTGGCTTGACACTATTTTTTTTCGTTTTTTTTTTTTTTTTGTTAAATTTTTATACGTATATCATTAGTTTATCATTATATTAGTTTGATTGTAAAAAAGGAACAGATAAAAATGCGGAAATACTTGGCTTGACACTATTTTTTTCGTTTTTTTTTTTTGTTAAATTTTTATATGTATATCAACTGCGGGAATCGTTCATATAACCGACATCTTTGAATATTCTATTTATGTCTACAATATTTTATTTGTATCTATATAATGTTGATAAAAACCGATGATCCAATTTATTATTCACTTGAAAAAAAAATACAATATCTTGGAAAAGATAATTTTAATAAGAATAAACTGTCACTTATTTCAATAAAAAGTCAATCAATGTTTGCGCACACTTTAAGCACACGTCTATCATTTATCCGTTTGCATGAATGCGATCATATACAAAAAATTATTCAAACAAAAATGCTAACTGATAAGAACACTCAAAAAATAACCATAAATTCATTGATTGCACTTTTTTATTTGCTGATATGCTGAGTTGTGTTTATTTGTTAAAAGCAAACATTGTGGCACCTACAAATTAATGGATATGCAGCAGCTAGCAACACACGTATAAAAGTTTAAAGCGTGGGCGGATTAAGTCAGGCAGTGGCACAAATGTATGTCATATTATATCAGGCTCAAACATACGAGTACTCTCACTCATTCACTCGTTGAAAATCATCCACTCCATACAATATACTGATTATGCTTATTTGCTTAAAGAGTGTCGCAGAAGTGTTCGTTGCGCCTGCGCACTATTGGACAAATTCTACTGGTGAAAAAAATTTCAATATTTGCTTGACACAAATAAGTGGTTAATATGGTTACGGAATCAAAACGCTGTTGAGGATGTTTTCGCAGAATAAGAATAATACTAATCTGAAATATTCGGAAAATTATTATACATAAAATGTTTAAATAAAGTCAGTTATATGATATTAGAAAGCCAAAACACTGTAAAATATATAAAATATCAGGTGCCGCTATGGTAGGGTTGTCAGATATATCTATTGCCAAACCGCGACACTTTGGTGAATCTATAGCAAAATAATCCTGCACCTCCCTACCCCCATTCGACAGAAACAAGTTTTAATTAAGAGAATAAAAATTGCATTTTTACATTTTTTTATATATATACATACATTATTTCTTGAAAAAAGACTAGTTTTCCTTCTTCAATAAAAATGAATAAAAAATAACAATTTAAAATTCAGACATATATTTCATTGCTTTGAACTTGACTTAAAATTTATGTTTTGCTCTTATTACAATATAACAATTGAAAAACTCTTTGCAAGCCATTTTAAAATTGACTTTGCATAGAATTGTGCTTTCTTACTGTGGGTTTAGACCGCCTGTACGAACGAAAGAAACATCGTTCGTTCGCTCGGTTTAAACACTAAGCACGAACGAAAAATGTTTGCTATAAATTTATCGCGAACACTGTTTGCCCGGTGTAAACAGTAAATTAGGGCGAACGTTCGATCTTTTTGTGCGAATACAGTATTGCGCTGTGTTTAAAAACAGAAAAGTAGCAAAAAGGAGTACCTTAGGAGAATACATCATCAAAAGTACCAAAATACGCAGTAATTTATGATGTATTTTTTTTAAGTGTTCCGTTAATTTTCGCAGCAATATAATTGTATTATGTAAAGGTCCCATTAAAATTTTTAAGCGAAAAAACACTGTATTAAAAGTTTCATTTTAAAGCGACTGTTTGTTTGAGGTAATTTTTTTAATAGTAATTATGTAACTTCTAATGAAAATTTTTCGAGTTTATGGGTATCAAATATTATTAAATATATCAGGAATCCGTAGTAGAGTTAATCTAAAATAAAAATGTGTCTTAGGTTCTGCTGAAAAATTTTTAGGTTTTTAATTGAAGATCTTAAAATAATGTTTATGTTAATTTAAATGGTAGTTATAGCTTTTTCTCTAAAGTATTTAAAAGTACCAATTGTATTTGCTAAACAAGTGCATACAATTTGGTGGCGATCGAGTGGCTAGTGGCTACTTTTCGAGAAAAACGCATTTAAAGTTTTTACATGTACAGTTTTCATAGTCTTCTCTTTTTAATTTTGTGCTTATAACTACAACAATTATTATTTAATTGACTTAAAACTTTCTGTGAACATTTTTATGATGTTATACATACGAAAAATGCAAAAAAAAAAATAACTTTTGGTCGTCGAAAAATTTAAACGGGGCCTAAAGTTAAAAATGAAATACAAGTCTTTTATATAGAAACTAATACGAGTAATATTTGGATAATATAAAAAGGAGATATCAACCCTGCATTTATTGATGTTCGGCCATATGCACAAATTGCTGTTTACACCGCCTGAACATACAAGATGGCGGCCAACGTTTTTTAGCGATTAATGTTTGTGCGGTGTAAACAGTACACCGAACGAAGAATTTACTGCAATAAATTGTTCGCAACGAATTTTTCGTTCGTTCAGGCGGTCTAAACCCACAGTTACTAATGTTGAGCGAATTTCTTTCCTTAGTCCATTGAAATGAAATATAAGTAAGTTTAAAAATTCGCTCAATACCTGATGACATTTGCAATAAATTTTCAAAAATGGTATTACTTTGCATTTTAAGTGCGCAAAGCATGAATGGCAGGCGTTTTAATAAGAAGTTGATTCGAAAATTATCAAAAATTTTACTTTGACCTTTGAAAAGACCATGAATGAGTGTAATTAGAATAGAAGTAAGCACCCAAAAGTTTTAATTTATATATTTTACATTACAAATTTCAATACATTTTCTTCTAAACCTAGTATTTTAAAAGTTATAAGCCAATTAATCTACGAGTGTTTTATAAACAATTTTAGGGTCATTTTCAAATATAATTCAAAATCAACTGGACTTTCTCACTAGAGGAAAACCTTTTTTTGCAGATATTATGCAGATCTTTTGCAAAGGCATCAAAACCTTTTCCATGGGAAAATGCGTGGGGAGGTAAAAAAACATTTTTGCATATTTGGGTGCTCTAACATACATGTATTCATATCTTAATACACCTTAAAAGTGAGTGTTGGCTTTTCTGACTTAAAACAGTGTGCTACGCTGATTAAAAAAAATAATTGAAAATAATAGTTTTATGTTAAGCGTGAAGTTGTTCAACAAGAAGTTTAAATTAATTGATTTTGACCTCTTGCAGCTCTATATTGAGCATGACGAATACACTTTTTTATACAAAAGAAAGCTGCGTTTTAAATAAAGCAAATATTGATAAAAAAATCTTGTATTTTACAAAATTGATCTTAACGCACAATTGATTCTTTGGAAAAATTGGACGAGATAGTTATGGACTCTTATGCTAGGCAGGCACGTGTAATCCTTTCTACACTGAATTTTTACTGAACAACAAGACAATACTCTTCATCGTTGAAGGTTGTGAGAAAATTAATCCCATTCGCTCCAGCAATAAAAGAAACAATGCTAGAAAAACTGCATTGAATGGAACTGAAACACTGACCTAGAAAAGAATTGCATATTTATGCAAATGTTTTGAGAGAATACAAGGCTTATGGCTGAAAAAATACACGTTCCCCTAATTAAGGGAGAAATAAAGAAACAGAAATAAACGTGTGTGGCCTGGATTAGTTGCTATCTTGCATAATTTTAGCTGCCAAAAAGATTCTGTGTTCCCTCACGAACATTTTCTTGAAAACTAAAGAATCTATTTAAAAAATTGATTTATTCATTTTGAAATGCTATAATTATAAGGACGAGCGGAGGAATAGCATAAATATGAAGAAAAAGAATAAATAAGTTATATGAATGTGCTCACTAGAACAGGACCACCTTTAACTCTACTTGCTCTACTTTTGAGATGATCATCGAGTGTCCTTAATTAATGCAGTGCGCTTAATTGGATCCTTCTAACGAACACCGACACACCAAATTGAGTAGTGCACCGCTACAGTCACAGACAAGATCAGCCAGCATGATAGGCAAAGTGTTCGTGTGCCTCTTTTGACTATATTGTCCCTGTTTAAATGCGGTCTGAGCGTTTCATCTTTTTTTCCATGCTTTCTGGTTGTTTATAAAAACTAGTTAAGGTCTTTGAAATAGCTAAGATTCTTGAATAATTTCGATTAGTTTAATTTTTTAATGATCTTGCTCCGTATTTCTTCTGCTCCAAGTGCCGCCATTTGGAAAAGAATTGGCACAAACAAGTCCAACTGAAATTTAGATTAGAATTGAAGCTCTCTCTGTCTGTTTCTTTTTTTTTTAATGGTAGACATTTTTTTATAATTATGTGTTGAGAGCTGCGGGAAATGCAGATTTTTAGCTTGCGAAGCTACCTCAGATGACAAATTGGACGCATCTGTAAGTCAACAATAATCGTATGCAACACTAAAACACTGGGAGAAATATGTTCTTTTTTTGTAAAATATACAAATTTGATTTTAAGTTAAAGAAAAAAAATTAATAGGTACCCTGCAAATGTGGCTTTTGCACTCTTTTTCGGTTGAGTTCATTTTCGTAAATATTTTCCCAAATATTTTTAAATCCAACAGTGAGAATAACTTCTTAAAGTGTCCCTCAAATCATAAGCTAAATCATCGCAAATTAATAATAATCACAGTTGGCGGCATGTTAGCCAGCTAGTAGCTGCTTTCGAAATGTGATAACTGGGTACCCGTCGCGCACACTACATCTCAATTTGCCACGCTGACCATAAAGCATATGCAAATTAGCCACGAATTGTGGTAAGGAATGGAATGGTTGCAATTTTTGCAGCATCTGTAAACAAGAGACAATATGATCACCAAAGATCACCAGAGATCGTGCGACAGTGGTGACTTTGCCAACAATGCAGAACCAATTGATTTAATTTGTAGTGTCGGCAAGCAGAGAAGTAGTGGCAATTTTTCAAATTATCTGATTTTTGCCAATTTAATAATATTAACGAGTTGTTTTGTTAGCTAAGGAGAGGTGTATAAAATTAAGCTGGCAACACTTAGTCCAGATCTGCTGTTGACATTTTTGCATAAAAATGCAACTGGGGATTAAGACCGAGCAAAAGAAGGTCAAGAAATTTCACAAGTGTTTTCTTGGTTGATATTGGAAAGTTGACAATCACATAGGATGCATTGAGTATAATGTCAAAGTATTATTTTAAGAATTTGGTCCGAAGCCTTCATTATGGCAATGGTATATATGTTTATAGCTAAGGAGTGTTTTTGTCATTATGTTTTTTAGAATTTGTGACTTTTCTCAAAAAACTGCAATATATTCCTATTTCCGAATATATTATTCATCGACCTGACGTTCGTTCTAAGAAGCAACACTCACATGTTTAGTACGAAGAATTCTTGAAAAAGACAACATTCACTAAAATATCATATCTCTAACTTTTTCCCACTACTTTTGTATTATTGAAATCCTATATGGGCGTGCCAAATAACAATATCATGTCCTACAAGCGTGCCAAAACACTATGTTTTCGACTTTAAACCACTTATCAAGGACCAGCCTACAAACTGCAGCAGCAGCAGCAGCAACAAGATGATCAAGGCGAAAAGCAAAGTAGACAAGATCATCGGAAACAAAGAAGAAAAAAACCACACAACAACGTGTCTTAGATCAGGAAGTAGATGAAGGATTAATGTCACAAACTTGAATATATTGCAAATTCACGCGCCAAATTACTGTATTGAAGAGTTTAAAAGTGGACACAATGGTAACCACGAACCAAACCATAACAATAAGAAAAATTCCTTGGAATATTTTAAGCATGTTCGTATATTTCAACATGTTCGAAAACAGTTGCTGTCAAAATAAAAGCAAAATATGCCTAAAGGATTTATGATCCTTTCAAATGAACAACAACATAACGGAAGACTTTCTTATTTTTCACATGAAAACGGAAGTAAACCCTTTACCGAGGGGCTTCTTTTTTGTTTTTAGTGGAGTGTGTTAGCTATAAGAAACTGTTGATGCTTATGAAAATATTTTTTGTCTTTTAGAAAAACAATCAGTCACAACCGTATCAGATTTTTATGTACATATTTCGAGGACCCCAAGAAGGTCAAGCAATAATTTTGAAAAATGAGCAAAATTTTTACATTTTACAAATGATCAATCTTCATAGGTCGCATGCCAGACAAGCCTCATCATTATGCCTATCTTTAGCTACTCTTTTAAGCCTTAATGCTGCCTTCGTATTTTTTAACATTTTTTGTTTTTATAATTATAGTTCATATTTATTTTTCATATTTTCTCTTTGTAAAATGTTTTTGACTAATGACTGGCTTTTATGCAGATGCCAATCATTGTTTATGCAGCTAAAAGACCAGCCATGCAAAGTAAAGAGTCTAAAATGCTTTAGAATTATGTTGCAACTGACACTAAGCCGGGGATTACAAGCGGCTCAGAGGCAGCATTTTTGTTTTGACAGATAAATATAACTTACCGTTTTTTACTCTAGTTTTAAAATATAAATGAATTAAATTAGAAATTATTTTAGAAATTTCCCAACTCAAGTATATGATATTATTGAATATACTTGAAATGAAATTGGAAAAAAGGAATAATAAGTTAAAAATGTATTTAAATGGTTTTTTACTATTATTTTATTAAATTCTTAAATTATGTGTCAATTCTCATCTCAGCTCTAAATTTTCACACCAAGGAGAGGAACTAGACATTTTCTGTTTTTCAAGTTGAGTCAATGCAATTCTAATTACGCTTTTCATGAATCTTTACGATGTACGTGCAGTGATTTCAAAATTAACTTCAACATGATTTATTTTTCTGATTCGGTAGACGTCTTAAAACAGAAAATTATATTACATTTAAATAATTAAATCAACTTAACTTCATCCTATTATACCTATCGCAGTTTTATAACAATGCAATATCGTTAATTGAGATTGCCTGTTTCTCCTTTTCGTCTCAATATTATATTTTATAAAATAAGCACCATCAAATATGAATCGTTTTTCAAAATTTGTTTTTAATTATTAAATATTTTAATTTTAAATCAAATTGTGATTTACGTGCTCACGTAGCTTCCTGATTTGAAATTAGACTGAACTCACACTATCACCTAGATTGGTGTGCCAGAGTATATCTCTTTTCCAGGCCCGTAGCTAGTATGGTGCTAAGCCTGCCCTAGAATCCGTCGAGCCTGCCCTAGCCAAATTTCCGTATGCTTTTACAACTGCCCTCTTTTCTCAGTCATTGCCAATAACAGCTGGCAAAAAATTGTAAAGAAAGTTAATTTTTGGTGAAAATTTATAGAATGTTGTTATTTCAATTGTTTTCAAGATTTTTGAGCGAGTTTTTTAGATAATTTATTATTTAAGTGTTTTAAACTAAATATACACAAAAAAAAATCGCAGTCGTTTTTCCAGCTTTTGTGTCTCCCAGTTTGCTGTTCTGATTAGGAAAAACACTTGCATCTACTTGAGGATGAATGGGGAGGATTTCGAAATTATATCATGATTCAAGCGCCAGATGACTGCATTGCGGATTTTTCAACTTTTAGCGGCTGTACCAGGTCAGCAGTCTTCACTTATTCCTGTAATCTAAATACTTTGCATTCATTGTCAAATAGTTATACATACTTTCCCCAATCTACTAATAATAATTAGTCTAATTAGTCTAACTTAAACTACTAATTGGGAGCATAAAAATTTGGAAAAGCTGAAAGGAAAATAATGGATGTTGCAGACATAGCTTGCGATTGAATGAGGTACTTTTTCTCAAAAACAATTCAAATAACAAGGTTTTATATCACGCGAAACTCAGTAGTAGAACAATCACTTGGTGAGAGAAGTGAATATTCTATTGAAATTAAGCCGGCTTACTTTGATATCGTTGATAATATTTTATTCAAATTAAAAAAGCGTTTCACCAAAAATGATCGTATATTGTTGGCATTGTCATAAGCTTACGAAATGAAGCCGGCTTGTTTGAAAATATTATGTTTTGTAGGCTTAAAAATACCCTCTGATGCCGAGATGTCTGTCGCAAAGAAATATCTGGGCAAAAAAGAGATGAGCATCAGAAAACATCACCAAATTCAATCAGTTTTTATACGTTTAATGAATTGTATCTAATGCGCGATGCGTTTCCTGATACTTATAATTTGTTTTGTGCAATCGAACCATTCGGCAACAGTACGGCGGTTTTGAGTCGGTATTCCGGCGGTACGGCGGAAGCATAATTTTCCCGTGTAAACCAAATCAACAGAGTTCAAAGATTATCTTCGCAAATTTAATGAGAAACTAAGACGATTGCCTTTGTATTAAACAGCAGAGCTGTGACTGTAGTGGAAATCAATATAATACATTCGAAATTCGCTTTCAAACATTGAACTTATTTATGTTATATTTAAAGCATAGTACTCTGTTCAGTTTCATGTGAAATTCCACTCAAATCTCCATACAAAAAGCGACAGCTGCGAAATAAGTGTGGAAATTTTTACAACATGTTCGTCAGAGCAGTACTCTGTTCCGCTGCGTGAAATTATCGCAACATGTTTCTGAGCAACATTTTTTCACGACAATTTAATTGTACTGCCTATTTCTTTTGAAGTGAAAAGAGAGATATCATATGAAATCTTCCAACTTATTTTCTGAGTCTCTCTGAGAAACGTTGCCATAGAAATTCCTCGCAACAAACTTTAAGTCAGAAATTTCACGCAACAAAGAAATAGATGTTGCCAGCGAAGTTTCACGCAAGCGAACAGAGTACTAGGCTTTATATGTTAATATACTTAACTTTTTTGTTTACTAAAATATACATTTGAACAATAAAATCATTAGATAATATGTAAAAATATAAAAAATTCATTTGAAAATATGTTAATATGCATATTTATATTTATATACAGATGTATGAAAAAAAATTTGTATTTTTTTATTGGAGGCTCAGCCTGCCCGGCTCTTATTTTCTTGCTACGGGCCTGCTCTTTTCCACACAAGTTTATACCTGCGTTGGTCCAAATGCATATCCAACTAATTGGGATTTTGATTTGGCGGATATGAGAATTATCTCATTTCCACGTAGGTCCTTGGGTTGGACAATGGCCGCAAACCAGTTAAAATGAGTGTAGTGTTTTGGATTATTTTTGAAATCAGGATTGTTTTTCGTGTACCTTAAATTGATAATCTTGCTTACTTACTTAGTTGGCGCTACAACCGTATGTCGGTCTTGGCCTCATCTAAGAACTTGCGCCAGCCATTTCTGTCTTTCGCTTGCTGGCCCCAGTTAGAAATTCCAAGCTTCGTCAGGTTGTCCTCTACTTGGTCTTTCCAACGAAGATGCGGTCGTCCTCTTCTGCGTTACCGAATCGAATGTTTTCTTCACTGGAGCATCGTCTTTCATGCGCTGAACATGACCAAGGCAGCGAAACCGCTCGAATTTAATGCGCTTGACTATGTCGATGTTAGCGTACAGCTCATACAGTTCATCATTCCACCGTATTCCTTACTCGTCATTGACGCAGATTGCTCCGTAGATCTTACGAAGAATCTTTCTCTCAAATGCTTCTCAAGTCTTTTCATCTGAACTGCTCAGCGTCCAGGTTTGTCATGCATAAAGTAGGATGGGCATGATGAGCGATTTATAGAGCGTGATTTTCGTTCGTCGAGAGAGGGCTCTGCTTCTCAATTGCCTACTGATCCCACAGTAACACCTGTTAGCAAGAATTATTCTTCGTTTGATCTCAATGCTGATGTCGTTGGTTGAGTTAATGCTGGATCCCAGATAAACGAAGTCCTTCATAACCCCGAAGGAGGTATTGTCAACTGTAACGTGGGTTCCAAGACGCTGGGACTGTTTGTTTGTTGACACCAAGTATTTTGTTTTATCTTCATTAACTGCCAGACCCATTCGACTTGACTCTCTTTGTAATCTGGAAAATGCTGCACTGCCTTCGAGCGTATTATGGCCAATGATATCGATGTCATCAGCATACGCATGCATCGTGCCACTACGTCTCAGATCAGCAGCTCGGATGATTTTTTTCCATCATTAGGTTGAAAAATTCGCACGATAAGAAATCACCTTGTCTGAAACCTCGTTTGGTACAAATGGTGGGGAGAGGTCCTTCCCGATTTTAACTGCGCTGCTGGTGTTGCTCAGTGTCATCCTGCAAAGTCGTATTAGTTTTACAGGAATACCAAATTCAGACATGGTGGACTACAGGTGCTTCCTTATTGGGCTGTTGAAGGCGGCTTTGTAGTCGACAAAGAGATGGTGGGTGTCGACTTGTTTTTCTTGAGTCTTCTCCAAGATTTGTTGTAGCGTGAAAATCTGGTCGATGGTGGACTTTCCAGGTCTGAAGCCACACTGATAAGGTCCAATCAGTTCGTTTATCAGAACTTCATCATAGTCGGGCAGCGGAACCTCAACGCTGTCATCCAAAATTGGGGTTTCCGGAATATCATCTCTATTGGCGGGATTGTTGTCAGCGTCGCCATTTAGAAGCTTAGAGAAGTGTTCCCTCCATAACGTCAGTGTACTCTGGACATCTGTCACTAGATTCCCGTTTTCATCCTTGCAGGAAGAAGCCCCGGTTTTAAAACCATCGGCAAGGCATTTTATTTTTTCGAAAAATTTTCGGGCCTTATTCCTGTAACCATACATCTCAATCTTCTCCTGCTCGCGCTTTTCTGCCTCTCTTTTTTTCCGTCTGAAAATACGTCTCTCTTCCTTCCTCTTTTCTTTGTATCGCTCCTTAGCAGCGCGCGTTATAACCGACTGCAGAGTGGCTTTGTAGACAGCATCTTTCTACGCAGTGCCGTCGCGACACTTCTGGTCGTACCACTGGTTTCGGCGAGGGCGGTGGTAGCCAATCACCTCTTCAGCAGCCGCACGCATGGAGTTGGAAATGTATGTCCACTGCGCGCATATATCATCGATTAGAGGATTGCTTTGAAGCAGGAGTGAGAATCGAGTGGCGAAAGCTTTAGTCAATGTTTACACCACGGATCGTGCGTATATCCAATACACTGGAAGAGTGTCTTCCGTCGATCAAAACGTGATCAATTTGATTTTTGGTTTTTTGATCAGGGGACATCCAGGTGGCTTTATGAATATTGAGATGCTTGAATCTAGTGCTACTTACGAAAGACCTTGTTTCGTGCTGCGGCGAAGTCAATCCTCAAGCCTCACTCCGTTATCGGAGGTGTTGACCAATATATTTTCCTTGCCCACCTTAGCGTTGAAGTCACCAAGCACGATTTTTACATCGTGACGGGGGCAGGGCTCGTAAGTATTTTCAAGGCGCTCGTAGAAAATTTCCTTGATCTTATCGTCCTTGTTTTCTGTCGGAGAGTGCGAACATATTAGGCTTTTATTAAAAAATTTAACCTTGATGCGGATTATGGCAAGTCGTTCGTTCACGGGTGTGAATCGCAGGACGTGGGGCCGTAGTCTCTTGCCAACTACAAATCCGCATCCAAACTCGTACTTCTCCGCATGGCCGCTGTAGTAGATATCACAGGGTGCATGCCGAATGCAACCCTGTCCCTTCCATCGCATTTCTTGGATAGCTTTGTATCTTTCCAAGACATCAGTCAGTTGGATAGAGGCACCTTCCCAATTAAGGGTTCGAACATTCCATGTGCATATCCGTAAATCATTATCAGTTTTTCGTTTGCGGTAGTCGTCATCAGATTTGGGGATCAGTTTTCTGCTTTTCTTTTGTGTTTTCATTGAAATGGGTTTTTACGGGTGGGCTTCAAACCCGACGCACAACCTATTTTAAGCCTAGGGAGGCCCGCCGCACAGATTAGCCGCCAAACTAACGATTGTCAGTTTTGACTTTGCCCAGAAAACACCACGTGGAGGTTTGAGTCGACTTGAGGCGGTTTCACAAGGATTGGATTGGATTGGCCTCGCCAGGTTGAAACAGTCAGACATGTTACCCTGTAAAGGTTCGTCCCCCGTTTCCTCAGAATCACTATCATTTAATTCGATTTTGCTTATTTATATAGAATTAAATATACTTAAATACGCGTTTTATATATATTATATTTTTAAATTCCGCTGAGAAGCCATTTAATGCGCTTAGTGGAAAATCCTAAGTGCCAATATGGGGTATGTTTTAGTACGTAGGTACATTCTGTCTGTCCCTGCTGATCAGGGCAGGATCTAGAATGTAAATCGTGCATGCGTATAGCGCAGGTATACGTATCTTTGGAAGATTCCATACTTCCGGGCGAATAAAAAAAAAAAAAATTAGAAAACTACATATTATTATAAGATAAACTTATAATGAATAATTAAATAAAACGTTTTTTAAAATAGCACACTTGAAACAATGCTGGAAGGTTAAAGTATTCTGAAAAAATATATGTCAAAAAATGTTAAAGTTAAAAAAATATTAAATTTCTTACTACTTATGTTAATAAATTTCTAAATTAAGCGCTAATTTCAAATTTCTCCTCACTGTTTTGAATTAAGAATTTAAGCTATTAATTAGAAAATTAGAAATAAGAGAGATTTTTGAGCAAGAAATACAATTAAAAATTTTCATAAAAAAATTATGTTTAATATTAACACTGCCATTGGTTGGTCCTTAAAATGTTAATACTGATTTTAATTGTTTGTGATAACTGAAATATGAGACATATGTCCATGGTTTGTTATTTTCGACTTGTGAAAATACCATATATTGCAGGGGGATCCTTTTTGGAAGTTCCCAAACAAAAAACACAAAATATAAAAGAAAAATGTCTATTATAGTTCATATCAAAAAATCTATGACCCCTAAAGAAGTCAAATGTAAGAGCTGGTCTTACTAATTTTTTTTTTCAACATTTCTACAAAAAAATTTAGAAAAGGTCTATTGTAGTTCATATCAAAAAATATATAAGCCCTAGGGAGTCAATTGTATGAACATTTATACACTTTATATGCCACCCTTCTGGAGGACCCATACAAAAAACACAAAAAAATGTCTATTATAGTTCATTTCAAAATATTTATGACTTCTGCGTATCTTCTGGTGGTACCCATGCAAAAAACTATAAAAATATAAAATATCATTGCCCGTGTACACAAAAACGAGTCGAATGAGACTCAAAACGTTTTCGTCACACAGAGACTCTAGTGACGCGATGAAAAATTGTACTCTCTATATCAAATCGCTGCCTAAGAAGACTCACTTCACAAATGCTTTCTCTGAGAATTTATTACTAATATACTCTATTACATATGATTTCTTGGATTCTGGATTAATTGCTTTACTCATTTAGCTAGAACTAAACTGGAATTTGAATCGGTTGGTTTTGAATTTTGGTTAGTTTTTTGTTAAAATTTAAAATATGTATCTTTTTAAAAAAATAATGACCTTTGTAAAAGAAAGTATATTGAAAACAAACTAGCATTAAAAAACTGATATATCTACTTCTATATAAAAGCATTGTGGCACTGCATGGATGTTCCACAATCGCGCGAGAACAACTAAATCGATTTAGACGATATAGGTACTAGGGCTTTCAATCCCGAAAGGTCTTGGCAAATCCCGGGATTTTAGGATTTGAAATTCATGATCCCGGAATCCCGGGATTTTTCGGGATCCCAAAATGCCAAAGTTTTAAAAATAATGGCACTAAGCTGTATTAGTTGCTGCGTATTGGCAAAAAGAATTGCATACAATTTTTTTTTTTATTTAAAAAAATTCCAAGCGTAATCGTTATTCATACTTAAAATATTTAAAAACACTCAAAAGCTTAAAACACAGCACCAAGACGAATTCATTATAATTAATGCAGAGAAGGGTTATTGTAATGTAAAAGGAAGAATATAAAAAAAATTTTACATTAATTGGAATATAAAGCCGAATTTCGAAATTCCCTTTTGTATTTTAAGGAGAAAAAACTTGTTAATGCTACGATTAAAAAAAATATATATCACGTGAATAGACCAAATCGAAAAAAATTAAATTAGAAAAACCGATTATGATATGATGATTTTTTAATAAAAATCATAATCCTTAATTTATAAATAATTTTTAAATATTTAAAAACGTTATCGTTTTTTTATAATTCAGAAAAGCTTAACTCATATTTCAGAATGAAAATAAAATTGAATATTTCTTTGATAAAATAAATTGTCTTATTTTATTTTATACCCATAATGTCATGTTTTGAAGGTTGTAAGTAGTTTCCGACTGAAACCGGAATTTTGGTCGAAACCGAATATTCGGCCATTTTATAATATTCAGCCAAAACCAAAACCGAAACTGGTTATTAATATGAAAACTAAATTTTTTGCAAATAATTTTTTTTTATTTATAAAAAAGTACTTTTATATTCATAAGAAAAAAATTTAATATAAAAAAAAGTTTTATTTGAATATTGAAGATAATGAGATTATGAGAATAAATGAGATCATTTTTTATATATTATTTTATTACAAAAGTTTTGCATACTTTATATCTTCCGTACACACTCAAAATTGTATGCTCCTGCAATGTACATTTTTATAGAACTACAAAACAAAGTCTTTTTGTTTTTTTTTTAAAGGTTTAATGTTATAAAAATATAAGTAATTTGTTTTCTTTTTCAAGAATTCGTCCACACACACAGAATTCGTTCGGAAGTTTTTGGCTTCAGTACCTATAAAACTTTAATATTAATTACAATAGAGATTATAAAATCGAAAATGATTGTATCGAACGCATAAAATTAACCGAAATGTTTTCCGTTAACACGATGAATAACATTATAGACGAATTCATAAGTTTTGATTAGTACAATGAGTTGTAAATATTTTTACTAAACCAAATTAACATATTTAAATTAAATGACTGATGCAAGATATTTTTACCAAAAGTTTCGGCTAGTTTCGGCTATTCGGCCTCGATATGAATCTGACAAAAAGGGCCGAAATTGGCCGAAATCAGAACCTAAACCGAATATTTGGTCGGACACTAGTTTCAAGTATTTAAATAAGTTTTTTATTAATTTTTATTTTTTTATATTATTTAGTAGAATTAAGAAATATTCTAAAACCAAACTGGTTATTCTTAGTGACATTCTTGTTATATTTTCCCAATCATTAGAGTGAGAATTTTTTACATAAGTGATTACTGATAGCTTCTTTCTTGATTCAAGCATATGCTCGATTTGATAATGAGTTATTTTTCTCTTCGAGTAGTTTTTATGATAGAAGATTCTTTAGCTTTTGTTCAGACTTATCACGTGTTTAAAAAACATTGTTTTTAAACTATCAAAAATAATGCTTTTATTTTCCAGGAAATAAGAGAGTTAAAAAATTTTATTCAAAAAATTTTAGCAAGAAATCCTTTTTTTTATTTTAACTTTACTTTGAGCCTCAGCTGACATCAAGGAAATACATGCCAAAAGTGAGCCCAGCATGCTTCAAGGCAAAATAAAAACAGCAGGACTGTTATTCTGTCGATAGATCCCACTATACAAAACTCATTCCACTGCAATTGAAAAATTATTTCATCAGTGTTAGTAAAAAAAAATCCATTCATGCAAAGGTCAAAACAATTAAGTACAAAAAAAAAAAAAAAAGACTAGAGCTGAGAGGATACACGAGACAATTTTAATAATTCTCTATATAGTTAAACGGCGGGTGAAAGTAATTGTTACAAACAGACAAATGAATATAATAGAAAATCAGCAAGCAAACTGACCAAAGGACTCAGCTAAAGGATGGATGCATTGCAATGACTCAAATCAAGTCGTGTGGCCAAAATATGATTACCCTGAGCCAAGCAAGGGCAATAAAGCAGCAGAGAACATCTGGCGTGTGGTATTTTATTGAGCCATTATACTTTGAGTGTTTAAAATAGGCACTGAATCTTGTTTTTGCCACATGAGCACACCTGGTAAATGATTTCTAATGTTGGTCTTATGGTGGAATTTATCTTGTCGCACATCATCGACATAGAAATGTCAACTTAATTTGAGGAAAACATAAAAACAGCGTTAAGGGGTCAGTTTGGCTGCTTGTGGTTTTTCCACTACCTCGTATTTAAATGATATTTGCTGTATAAGTGTAAAAACAATTGCTGTTTCTAAATATGGAATTCTCATTCACATTACACTCAACAGAACGCATGCCATACGCATGCTGGTGGCAAACATTTCAGATCCTTTCTAATATTAAAAGGTTGAGGTTTAGTCTTTCAGACTGCTTTTAACAGCTGGTTTAAGAATTTTCAAACAATTTTTATGTTTTCGACCCGCATGTCAGGTTGAACCTGCAGCAAAGACTCTGCGTCCTTAAGTTTTACTTTTCTCTGCAGCAACTCATTAAACATTTTAATAAATCATAAAAATGCTTGCATGTTATTAAACTAAACTTAAAATTTTTTAATGCTGCACATAAAGTTTTTCAATTTTGATGTATTTTACTCTCTTCTTGTAATTAGCCAGCATTTGTTGGTCAGTTCACATTTTAAACTACCAAAAGTTACTTACCTTTTATGTTATCACCGAAACGTGAGCAAATTTTCGCGCTTTACTTAAATTTCACTGTTTTGTTGTTGCACACCATCCATCCGCCTTGCTGCAGTTGTAGTCAGATAGCATCTTTAAGATACAAATTGCGACACTGCTTTTTAAGTACGTTTTTGTTTTTCTTAACATTCCTAAAATTGTTGGCCAGCAAGTGTTGTCTTTCTCATTTTGCTCATTACCGTTGTTCAACGACGTTGTTGTTGTTGTTACTTATCATGTTGTTGTTATTGTTGCATAATTTGTTGACCAAAAATTGTTTTGTCGCCCTCAAAAATAATTTATTTTTTTGGTGTAACAGTAATAAACTTAATTTAGATCTTAAAGCTGTGATAATTTCTTTACCTTTTTTCAAGTCAACGAGTTTTGCATACTTTAGGTTTTATTTTGGGCATTAAGAAATGATAAGCTCATTGGAGCTTAAGCGTTTCACACCGTTTTTAAGTTGTGTTTTTTTTTTGGATTCTGTTAATTAATTTTATTTTAGCGCTTTAAAATATGAAAAAATGTTTTTTTTTTGGTATTGAGAAATAAATTTTTTTTAATAAAATGTGAAATCAATTTTAATTTACTTGAATCAAATATTTTGAAATGTCGCTAAAATAAACTTGCAATTAAAACTAAAGAATTCAACGAAATTTCATAATTTATTATGATTCATTTAGATTCATATGATTCATATATAATTCATTAAATTATTACAAAATAAGTGGAATTAGGTTATTAATTTAAATTTTCACCTTTTTCTTTGATCGTTTGTCGCAAATGTTTGAAAAATGATTTGCAAACCGCGCGCATAGTATTTTGATCCATTTGGTCTTATATGTTAATCAGCCGAGCTCTGAAATGGTTAATGTTTAGGTCTTCCTGAACATCGCTTATGGTCCCAGGGATAATTTATCCGACAGCTGCATCGCCATATCTTAATTAGGGTTGTGCTTAACAGTTCCAGAGACGGAACGGACATGGAACAATTCTTTTGAAGAAAGGATCTAGTTCATGGAAACATGTCCGCGGAACTATCTAGTTCCTTTGCTTATTTGAACTGTATAGACTATTTGAACTGTTTGCTTGTTGAACTACAGAGGGAATTCGAAGCATGTCCACGGAACTATTTAGTTCTTTTGTTTATTTGAACAGCAGGGACTATTAGAAACGTTTATTAGAGCTGTTTGCTTCTTGACTTGCAGATAAAAATTGTTAAGGTCCATGTAGAATTTCAACACAACGCTCTGACTAATCGTAAAAAAATTGAACAACATTTTTTGATTTATTAGTTTTTTTTATTAAAGAAAGTATTTAATATAAAACGGAACTTTTATAATATGGCAAATAATTTCATTTAATTCAAATATAAAGTATAAGTAACAAAATTGTACCAAAATAAAACAAATTATAAAAATTATATTTGTTACAAAATAAATATTTGAGTTAAAAGTATGCAGTTAATTTATAATGTAAAAGGAGCATTCAAGCCGTTCCTCATGCATGTCCTATGTACCAGATTTTAATATGTCCGAGGAACTATCTAGATCTGCTAGTTCCATTTGTTTTAATGAAAGCATGTTCAAAACGAAATGGACAGAGCAATTTGTACAACAAGAACAACGAAATGTCATCTTACCATTTCATATATCAGTTCTTTCGTCCGCTCACTACATCATCTTTGCATTTCCAGTCGATCACATAAATTCGTGTAAGCCGTAGAATGTGCGAAAGAGATGTCGGTTAATATTGCTTAATTAAAAAAAAAAATCATTGCAACTGGAACTGTTTGGACATGCTAAAAATGAATCGAAGGACTGATTGGAACTATGTCCGACTGTGAACACAGTTCCGCGAACTATACAGGTTCGGAATGACCCATCTCTAATCTTAATCCCCTCGACTTCGGTTTATTATATTATACGTTTATAAGCTTCATAAAGGCCATTAACGATTATTTTATAGGTCGTCTGATACAGATATGCGACCGAACGTATGTTGCGTGCTTGCAAATCTTTCTTCAAAGACACGATTTAAATTAACTGATTCTACTAGTTTTTTAAATATATTTTAATAAACAAAATAAATAATGACATTTTATTAAATATTTTAGTTTTATTGCTGTTTATTTAAGTGACAGTTTAATCTTACAGTTGGTATTTAGTTATTATAATAACTTCTATTAAGGAATTGCAAAATAATTTTTTGAGAAAAGCAGTTGGAAAAAAAAACAAAAATTAGGCAATTAAGACATTTTATTTAAAATTAATTTCGATAAAATTTTGTTTAAAGTTAACATATATATATATTTTGATCAAATATATTATATGAAAAATTCCCTTATATCGTAAAATTCATAAAATAAAATTATATCAAAGAAATTTACATGAGAAATAAAAAAGAAAAATAATATTCAAATTTACTTGCATCAAGCAAGTTGTCTCTTTCCCACAAAAAAGATTATATTGTAAATATGACAAATTTATTAGTTTTAAGATCTTCTCTCTTTGGATCTAATAGCATACATATTCTTAATATAAGAAATTATTTGAGTCGAGTCAAAAATTTGTATGCAGGACTTAAACTATTTTTTCTTCATGATATATGTTTTATATTTTTTCGATATGTTCCAGAAAAATAAGTCTTAAAGTGACATAAGCGTTGACATTTTAAAAATAATTTTAGCTTTGCAATTTTATTCTAAATAAACAAAATAATATCGCAACTTGAAAATAATTTTACAAATACAACACATAAAATTTGATCAAATAAATATTTAGTTACTGTTTTTTAATAAAATTCTTCTCGCTAATTGACGTGAAAAACTGGTTTTTGAGAAACGTCAATATGTATATGTTGAGTACTACGCAACCCATTTGATCGTATATAGTCTTGGTTTGATAGTTACGTATATCTACAGCCCTATTCTGGCAAATTAACAATTGTTAACCAGTATTTTGAATATTTCTATGTGTTTGTTGTTTTCAATACAAAATTTAAAGATCAAAAAACAAAATTTGTTAATGAAATTGTCAATAATGAAAAGCAGTTGACAATTTTTATCAAAATTTTTTATTTTTGAGCTTCAAATTTTGTTTTGGAATAAAAAAATTACAACAAACACAGAAATATTCAAAATACTGGTTAACAATTTGTTAATTTGCCAGAATAGGGCTGCTAAACTCGCCAGATGCCCTTCGGGAAATCTGCCTGTCGAAAGCCAGGAATAGAAGGGTGATGGTTGGTTATTGGGTGGACAATTTATGGGGCACGGCCCATGAATTGATCTCAAAATGAGTTCACTCTTAAGGCACGGTTCTTGAATGTTCATCTGATTTCCGTAAAATGAAAGGTTTACCTTGAGCCTTGTTTGTTGGTGCCAAATCTTGGAGAAAGCATGGTTTTGGTATTAAGTTATCATAACATTGTTATTGTAATATGCTTTCGATGGACGATCAATCCAATATAACTTGAAGAGCGGAGGCAGTCATCCATCAATGATGAGGAGACCTGATCTATCGTTGTTCTGCAGACCTTGTTTTAGAATGAGGGTTCTATGTAAGAAGCATATAATCCTTCGACTGAGTATAAGCCAATTCGTATACTACGGCTCACGCTTCCTAGTTTTCCGAAAGAGGCTTTTAAGAATCCTTAATTAAGCTAGCGAAGTTGCGTAAGTAGGATTGTGGTTCGCTCGGTATATTACCGAGAAACCAATGGTTATTTTAACCTAGTCGTTTACAATTCTAGTGACTGAAGGTATCACAGTCAAATATAATTGTTCTAAGAAATTTTGGTCTGTAGACGGGATGTTGAAGAGCCTTGTCTGGTGGAACCTTGAGCCCGGGATTGACTGTCGTGGGCTTGGTCCTTCGGGGTTTCATACGCTCTGGCTGTGGTTAGACCAGGAAGGTCGGTGTGAGTTACACTTTAGTTGAACTCGGGTTAGTAGTTCCCTTAAATTACTAAGAAAAAGATGGTAGATATATTGTCGTATATTTCAAACAGTGAATGCTAGGAAGGTAAGCAACTACCGGATCAACTTACTGTTACCTTTGGAATTCGAGAACAGGCGACGGGGAAACCTAAACAGTCTGAGTTGTGTCCACAAATGATTGGGGAACCTAATGACATTGCAACAGTACCATAGGTTTTATGTAGGTATCGTTTCCTTGTTTTCATGACAAAGACTACCCTATTTAATCGTGTGAGCGAAGTTGCGTGCCAAAAAATGGATTAAATTATCGGTATGTATACCGATAATGACCCATGGTTATTTTATAACCAAGTCATGTACAATTTGAGTGGCCGAATGTGTCACGGTCATGTAAAGTCAATTGATGGTTAAAAGTTGGTCTGTTCTGTTAAGTTAGAGGCACCTTTCTGGTGGATCTTTTGAATTCCGAAGGGACGTTGGCCGACGCTAAATATTGGTCCCAAGCTTGAAGCACCGTAGAATTAAGCCTTCACGACAAGGGTCTACGTTAAACACATAGAGGATTTCTGTTACGTCAATCTCTACAATTTGCCCGTCTTCACGGTTCTTAACCCATTTTCTGCCGCGCTGCAAAAATTGTTGAATTTTTTTATATAAAGAATATTTCTATAGTAATAAGGGTAACCTGATTCCAAATCAGTCATCAAAAAAATTTTAGAACCCATATTTTTTTTCGTCATATCAAAAAATAAAATGCTCTATTAATCCAACGTTGGCGCTTATCCCATTTCTATTGTGTTTACAGTATATGGGTAAGACGCTGTTGTTTGCTGGTAAAATTTTGCATAACGTATTCGTATAGGATTATGGTATGGAATAAGCGAAAACGTTCGATTAATCGAACTCTAACTTTGACTCATACCTGTGTCATCCAGGTGTTGCCAGGTCTTGATTTTTTTATTGCAAAAGATAGTTTTGTCTCTTGGCTATAATACCACGTCATTACTTTCTTTTTTTTAACTTTAAATATATATTTTATATTATTTACAAGAAAGGTCTATTGGCAAGGTGTTTTTAAACCACACCCTCCACCGCCTTGAAATTACGGGTGGTGATGGTGAACTATTTTCCAATAGCCAGTGATGCAAAGTAACATATGATATCAACGATCTTCCTAATATTATTTACCTTCATAGTTAAAAAAATTATTGAAAACGGACAAATTATACATTCGATTAATCGAACACCGGTTGGAGATGGGTTAAGGAACAATATAAATTTTTTTAAATATCCCTTAAAATTATTAAATTTTGACCAAATAGTTGTATTCTAAACTATATTTTTGAGAAAAGTGAATTTATTAGTATGCACTCCAATTTTTTTGTTTCAGATAGCTTCGAATAAAAATATTTTAAAGATTCTTGAAAACCTATTGTTTTTAAACGCCTTGTAGCGGGAAGAATATTCGTTCAGAAAATATAATAGAATACTTTTTTATGTGTGGTATAAGTAATAAAATTTCAAGTAGCTATGCATTATGGCTTTTCCGAAAAAATATTAAACTGAAGTCTTTTTTTAAAATTCCAACGCTACCTTAAATAAAAAAATTCTTCACATAAGTGAAAACCAATAACCGTCTGGCATGGTTCAGGCATACTAGGGCATTAAATATGCTGGGGGCCTATCATCTAAAACACACGATTTTTGCCAAATTATTGTTTATTCTTCCACATAGTCTCCTTTCAGCACGATAGACTTATTTCAACGATTTTCTAACAAAGTGATGTTCTTTGAATAGTAGCATTTCTCAAGATCTCCGAAATACGCTTCAGTTTCCAATTCAATCTGTTTATTCTTCGCAAATCTAATTCTCTGGAGTCACCTTTTTAAGTTTGGTAACAAATAATAGATACTGGGGCAAAATCTAGAGAGTATGGGTATGAGAAATCAGTTCGGAGCGTAACTCGTACAATTTTGCCATGGTTTCGATCGATTTATAAGCTGGAGCATTGTCTTTGGATTGGAAAAATATGGTTTTTTGCGATTTCGTTCTTCAATCGGTCCAATAATTTATAGCAATAGTCGCTGTTTATTGTTTTTAATTTTCTCAAATAGTAGATGAGCAAAATGCCACTTGAGTCCCAAAAAACAGACTCCAACAAACTTTCCAGTCGTTTGTTTAGTCTTCGCTCTCGTTTGTGCGCTTCCACTGGGACCTACCTACTCTCTTGCTGATCCTTACATTCTGGGGTAAAGTGGTCACTATTTTATGCAAAAAATTTAGTAGGATTTTGTTTAAACATTTCCAAACATAGTTGGCAAGTGCGAAAATGTATATGTTTTTTATTGATTATTAACGAGCGCGGATCCCATCTTGCAGTCAGCTTTTTTATACCCAAATGCTCATGTAAAATTAAAATGATACATTCTGGAGTGGTCACTGTCTTTGGTGCTCCCAAAATTTAGCATAATATTAATCGAGTTTTTCTCTTGTTTCTTTCGCACTTTTGTTACGCAAAAGTAATGCTTAATCAAGCCATGAAATGCTTCTTTATTCATTTTTATAACAATATACCAAAAGTTGTATAACCCTTTCGCCCCGGATGGTACATATGTGTACCACTTGAAGTTTAAACATCTGTAAAAGTTTTAAATCAATGTTTCTGGGTTATGATGTGTACGTTTATCATATTTCATGGTTTTCTGTATGCATTCCAAAAAGTTCCGTTATGCTTTTCCCCTGTTTGTGTTTACAAATCTGTTTTTAGTGAGTTGGGACGCAACCAAATTGAAGCACGTGGGTAGTTTTTGCAAAGTTTTTATATGATATAGAGTGATAAACGTTCTGAAAATATTGAGAATAAAAGAGATTGAAGTTCTTATTACTTTCTACAATTGTGCAAGGTAAGTAATATGTAAAAAAAATGTGTTTTGTGCTTATTTTTGTATGTGGTACATATATGTACCGTTCGTCCGGTATGGTGGTACACATATGTACCAGTGGTCCATGTGATTCCACGTTTTGAAGAAAACTTGTTATTTTCCTAGCAAATGAATCCTGAAGATATTCGTAAAATTTTGGAAGATGAAGCTGATAGTGCTAGCGACTTAGACGATTTTTCTATAGGAAGTTCTGAAGAGATTGTACCAAGTCGTGTCTCTAGCTCCAGCGACAACGAAGATTCAGCAGACGACATAGAGGAAGAAGTGAATGAGGCTGCCGAGGAAGTACTTGTCTGTAATGAGCCAGCTAGCAATAACTTCGTTTGGAGTACTCCTGACGAGGGTTTCTTACCTAAAACAACTGTTGAAAATCGTCGAGACTGCACAATAGCAGACCACATACCTCGCCATGCGTCTATAATTGAAATTTTCAGTAAACTATTACCAAGTTCAGTTTATATGTACATAGCCCAATGTACGAATGAACGTATCAAAATTTACGAAAACGAACAACCGATAAATAAGAAGGTAAAAATAACTGAAACCAATGCTGGTGAAATTAAAACAATTGTTGGGTGCATGTTTGTGATGTGCTACAATCGAGTTCCATCTCTAAAAGATTATTGGTCGTGCCATAAGTCACTTGGAAATCAGTCTGTGAAGGAAGCAATCACACGAGATCGATTCACTTTCATTACGTCGAAAATGTATTTTGCTCAGCCACAAAAGCCACAGAATAGTAGCAAAACTTACTATGTTGATGATTTAGTTGAATGTTTGAAGAACACATTTCGGAAACGCAGACAGGATAGTGTGTACCTAAGCATTGATGAATCAATGACAAAGTTCAAGGGTCGTTCCACATTGAAGCAATATATGCCTCTCAAGCCTGTCAAACGTGGCATCAAAATGTGGCTTCGATGCGATGCTCTTTCCGGCTACACATACGACTTCAACATATACCATGGAAAAGAAATAGAACAATCTTCTGGAACGCTGGGAGAGCGAGTTGTGACAAAATTAGCCAGTTCAATCGCAGAAAAAGATGTCGTGTTATGCTTCGATCGCTTTTTTACATCTGTGCATTTATTGGACACTATTTCTTTCCCAGCCGTTGGCACCGTTATGGCAAACAGAAAAAATATGCCTAAATTTTCTGGTAACAAACTGACAAGAGGCGAATCCGAGTTCAAGTGCACCTCATCTGGACTTCTATGTGCAAAATGGCAAGACACCAAAGAAGTCTTGGTACTAAGTAATTGCCACGCAGCAACAGTTACGACTGTCACAAAAACTTTGAAAACAGGCGAAAAAATTCAAGTCTCGTGTCCTAGTCAAATAAAATTTTATCGCGAGGTCATGGGAGGCGTCGACTTGGCTGATCAAATGTCTGGCCTTTACGAATACGATCGCAAATCGGATAAGTGGTGGAAGAAAACTTTTTACCGATTGATAATGATGGCAGCCGTGAACGCATGGATTATTTATAACGACCTCAACCGAAACAAGATGCCATTTAAATCCTTTTTAGTTTCCTTAGCTGAGGCATTGATAAAGGAAGGCTTACAAACCACAGCCGTTCGTCGATCAATGAAACCAGGCCGCGCCCCACAAACTGCTAATCGCAAGGCACTTCATCTTCCTGTTGAAGAATCAACCCGACGTCGTTGTGCCAACTGCAGCGCTAAAAAAAAAACAGACACGCACAAAAACAATCTGCAAGGAGTGCCAAGTGCCACTTTGCAAAATGTGCTTTGCACCATATCATATGTAAAAATATTTGTTCATTATAACATTCATTTTGTTTTACAATAAAATAAAAAATAAATAAAATATGATTTACAATTTCTATATTGCTTGTTTGACTGAAGAGTATAGCTTGTTTTACTGGACGGTTGGTACGTATGTGTACCACCAAACATCCCGAGTGGTACAATGGTTTACCACCACCCCCCGAGCCACCCTATTATTGTTTTTCAGATTTTCCTTCACCGATCATTTATATATTACTTAAATAATCTAATTCTATCAAAAAATTTAATTCAGCATTGCTATTCGAAAGCCGGGTCGAAAGGGTTAATTCAGGAAACTGTCACTTCTCATTGTTAGATCGATCTGAAACTTATAGTGTGTTGATATCAAGGTTGCCACAAGCCAAAAATGCCATGCATTTGAAGTGTGGTGGTGCCGTCACTTGGAGACTGGTAGCATCTTGAACGCCCTAGAAGAATGCTTGCCGGTTTTCTCTTTAACTACGTGTCTGCCTCCATTTTCATTTCTATTTCCACATTTTCATATCCATCTACATCTCCTTCTTTATTTCCACCTTCTCTCGAATTTACAATAAAATATTATTTTCTTGTAATTAAATAATATTCTCGGTATACGTTGGAAATTTCACCTTTGAGTAGAATACATAAATAATTTCGGTAAGTGTTTCGAAACAGTTAACAGATTTTAATGCAACCCTTTTGTTAGTGAACAAAATAACTACGGGCTGGTTTATACCTGAATAACTCATAAAATCTGCAGACAGAAAAATAATCAATAATTATACGCTAGGAATCGTGTTGATTTTAAGATTTCCATTGCTTTGTAAAAGACCATCATATAAATAAAAAAATATCCTAAGGATATGTGTAAATGCTAAAAAGTAAAAATCTTTCGATTATGTGCCTAATTAATTGATCGTATGTATTTACAACTCAAATAAGAAAAATATATTTCGGAGCAATTAATTAGCGTCGCATCTCCTTCATGGCTGCTGGCTGTTATTGCAAGAAATGGCGGTATTTGCTGAGTGATCGAATTCGTTTTCTTTGCCTTTAATTCAATTAAATATTGGTTTTTTTATTGCCTTGCACTTAACATGATATCGATGTGATGTGATTTCGTAACGATTGACCCAGGGGAAAATCGATCGATTTATTTACTCATGCGCATGTTTGCATGTTTGTGTGTTTGCTCGAAACACTTCTGGCTTTTCTTGATGCTTTGATTTTGTTGCAACTCATTATATCGCTTCGATCATGTCTGATGGCGCAAACATGGACTTTGCGATAATATTTTAATTACCTTCAACGCGCACAGCGATGCATTTAATTGATATGCAAGTGATAATGTTTATTTTTTTATTTTTATATTGAGTTAACCTCTTCCTTCCTATTGCAATGACCACATTGATTCGACAATCAATTAAAATCATGTTTATGATTGCACATAATGTTGCAAAGTGTAGCGATTTCAACTTGTCGATAATGATAATGAACAGTGGGACAAAGTATTGAAAGTACTACGTTCAAAAATGTGTTTGTACTTGGAACTAGCGTACCGACTTCAATCATTGGCACCCATAAGGAAATTTTACCTTGCAACCTCTAGCATTCATTCTGTTTTTAAGTGATTGTCCTTTTTGAAATTTTATTTTATTTTTTGGGAAATTCTTTATTTAAAGAAATTTTTAACATATTTATGTGAGCTCTCTGTTTTTCGTGAGAATCAAAATAAAAAAAGTCTTTCAAAAACCACAATTATTGGCACATGAATACAATTATTGGCACTTTGATTACTACAATCGTTGGCACTTGAGTACAATTATTGGCTCCTTAAAAACTATAATTATTGGCATATTACCACAATTATAAGCACCCATAAAAATGTAATAATTTGCACCCAATATCTATAAAAATTATATAAAGCTGGCTGTAATAATATAATTATTTTTTTAAATCATAAAAACAAATCCCTTATTTTTCATAGTTCCCTACGTACCTATTTTATTTAATACAAATTTTATTTAAAATTAGACTGAACCATTTTTAAGTACATAAAGATTAAAAATAAATCACAAAAAATTAGCATAAAAATTTCATCTAAGAATAGAAAAAGAGATTGAAAGATTTAAAATAATTTAAAAATATAACTCTACAACTTTTGAATATGGATGTGAGACCTTAGCTTGGACATGATTTACATAAAAATTTTGGTAAATAAACACAATTATTTTTTTAAGACATTTAGTGGGAATTTAACCCTTTTATTCCCGAATTAACATGGGTTGTGCTACACATTTTTTGAGTTCAGATATGTGTTAATCTTTATTCAAATATGAACTGTTACAGTATGTTGCTTATTTAAAACTTTGGGTGGTTATTGGACCAAATAACCACTTTTCTCGTGATTTTTTTTGTGTATATAACTCTCTTATCTTTATTTATTTATTTTTATTGTGCACTTGGTTTTACAATTAAATAATTATTTTAATGTTTTAAGCACTTTTTGTATAAACAGTTTTTTTGCGAAACGATTCTGATCTTGATTTTGACCATTTTACTCTACGAAGAACGGCTATTGAAATGACACGTGCAAAGTTTTCTATAGAACAAATAGCTGTAAACTTGCACAACACATAATGCCACATGATGCAAAAACCACTAGGCAAAAACATGAAAATAACGGTACTTAGAAGCCAATAAGTGCAATATTGCCTGTAGATAACATCGAGCATGAAGCAATAATTGCTCCTTATGCCACAATTTTTTGATTTAACGTCACTTTCAGCTTTAAGACTTTCACCCAATCTACATTTGCTTCTTTTTAGGTTTCTCTAAAACAGTTTGTGAACCTGGCCAAATTTTAGAAAATTTTGGACCCAGACGAAATTGGAGTATGGATCGTGGTACCCTATATTTTTTGGCTGCAGATTTTTTAGAAATTTTGCAATTTTTAATTGCTGACAGAGATTTTTGTAAAATACTTTCATCGTAAGAGCTCTTTCTTTTGGCATTTTTATATGAAAATACGAAGTATTCAATTATTGGCACTAGATAAAAGTATAATGACTAGCAGTGCCAGTTATTGTAGTAACATCAAATTCAGTTATTGGCACCCCCTGCCAATAATTAAATTATTTGTTTTTTGTAATCAATTGTTGGCACGCAAGTTAAATTACAATATTGCGGTAAAAATTGAGATTTTAAGACGAAAATAAACTATTTAATGTTTAATTAATCAAATAATCAAACGCGTCTATATAACAATTCCATAAATAAATAAGAAACAGTACTCACCAAATTTCAGTTCGCTATTGATATCTACACTCTAAAACCTTTTTTAATTGACGATGAAAACACCCTTGCAGATCCGAAATTTACAAACAACTGAGCTACTTAATATTTTTATACAATAAAGAACAAAGAAAGGAAATAAACCACAGAATTTGAAATGTAAAATTCATAACCAACTGGAATTTAACGATATTTCATAAATGCTATTCAAGGAAAGGGTGCCAATAGCTGGCGCCAAGTTTTTGGGTGTCAATAATTATAGTCGGTACGCTATTTAATTTCCTATTGATACATAAAATTTTCTTATTATTGCAAAGTTTTACGGTATTGGCTAGTTTTATTGCATATAAAGTACATTCTGGTAAATCATGAAAATGTATATAATTTTGAATTATTTGTTTTTAAGTTCTAAAATACAATGATGAAATATTCATATCCACAAGTATATGTTGTACCTTTTTTTTTTTTTTGATCACAGAGATATTTTTGTACATTCATTTTTTTTTTACACGGTATATATAATTTTTATTAAAAAACCGAAGCAAAAGAGAAGTAAGAATATGTAACGTAAAAATATAACACATCGTGAACCCAAGCAACTGTCGCACTTGTTTTATGCCATAAATCAAAAGCACTGAGTAAATTTTATTCAACAAAAATGTTTATTTTATATTTTAAGCATCCTTTGGAACTCTTCATCATTTAATTCGAATCTTTAATCTTTAATTTTTTAACAATTTTAAATGATTTGTGAAAGACTTCACATTTCAGGAATATCTTCCCATATTTTTATTAATCGTCGGTTATATCTTTCTTCCGTAATGTTTTTATGTTCGTTAATTTGCTAAGCATTATACCCAAATAGAAAAGTACGGGGGTTTTTTAGGTCAGGAGATGACGGAGGCCATTCGTCAATAGAAATAAAACATGGCAAATTTGCTCTGCACCAGCTTTGAACGATTTTTGCCTTGTGTGCAGGAGTAGAATCTTGCTGAAACAAAATTAACGCTCTCCGTAAATTTGCTTGACATGCGGCGTAAGATGGTTCTTCAAAACATGTTTTAAGTAATACTCCGAATTTTTTTAACGCCTTTTTAGTTAAAAAGAAGGGGCAGCTTACATTTTTCAGAGAAAACGTCCCAAACCATAACTGACGAAACTTTTTGAAATCTTTCAATGGATTTTTTTTCTTCAGGAATATCTGCCATGCTAGCTGCGTACACTTTATCATTTTGCGAGTTGTGGCTTGCTTGCAGCAAGAAGAGTTTTTCGTCAGAAAATATGATACAGCAACCTGCGTGCCATTTGATATGATTTCAAAATTAATTCGCTTTTTGACTCCATGATTATAAGCAGAAAAAATTAACAAAACTTTTGAAACGGTTCATGAAATAGGTTAACAATTAATGCCAAAATCGTCAAGAAACAACATTTGTTTTCCAGTGTTGTTTCTTTTTTTTGTTACTTTGATTTACGATGTATAGAAATCGGGTGTTCCCTGAAACGTAAAAAAGTGGTCGGTTAAATTATAGAGTCTGTAGCACACACGTTTGGGCATAAATTGATCATATTTGAATACAGCAAAAAAAAAAAATAAAAAATTCGTGTAAAAAATTGTTTTGGTGAACCTTGTTATTTCAAAATTGAGCAAAAAAGACAGTGTAAAAAAAGAGATGAGTGTATTGTGTTCATAAAACTGGAACACTTTTCGCTATTCAATTTAATATCATTTGTTTGATAAAGTTCTTAAAAAGAAATTATGAATTTTATAATTTTAACAAAACAATATATCGCTCATTTCGTGCAAGACTGGCACAACTCAAAATTTAGTATTTTTCAGGAGAGCCTTATGAAATTTTGAAATGATATCACGAGTATTAATTGTAAAGGTAGACTGAAAATTGTTAAGAATATTTGTTACCCATTATATTTTCTACCAAAAATATTATACATTTTTCATTTTGCGTCAATAGTGAATTTTAGAGCAATATTTTTGCAAGTGTCTGTTTGAGTTTTGACATTATTACTACAAAAACTCATTTTAAAAAGTGTTTAATTTTGAGTTGTGACGATTTTGCTACAATATGATGACATACTTTTGAGCTAGAGAGATGTCACGTTTTGAGTTGGTACTTTATTACTACAAAAAATATTAGGTTACTTGCTTCGATTTTTATTTAAAAATCGTTTTATGGTGTAATAAGACGTTCTTGTTGAAAAATTGTGCAGAAATTTAAAATAAATTTTGGTATAAATAGAAATGAAACGTTATTGATACAAAAAAGTGAAGAAATCGCTAAAAGACAAAACGACACAAGTGTCTGTAAAACCGTCAATTAACAGCAAATCGGTCTGGAATTCACTCAAATTGAAGATATGATAACAATGCATATTTCTGTATATTTAACTCAAAAAACCCAAATTTTGAGTTGTGACGGTCTTGCACGAAATGAGCGATATGTTCAAATAACATTTTCTATTAGTACCCACTTTTATTGAAAATTGAGGAATAAAATTATTGAAAGGAAACTAAAAAAACAACCCCGAAAATATATATATGTAAGCATCAAAAATCAAAACTTTAAAATTTTAGTTGTTTTTTCCTCCTTCGCGAAACGCAATGCTATAAAATTAAAAAAATTACTTTTAAATAAAAACGAAAAATTCATTCCAATTCTTTTGATTATTGTAAAAATGTTTATATTTGAATTTATAGAGAAATCAAACCATTTTTTAAATTTGCTGTAGACATATGTTGGCGTTAGATAAGGGGGCGTGCCAGCAATACACCAGGTTTTAGCTAGTAACAAAATGCGACTACGGATTCATCATACTATAAATCCTACAAAAAAATTACAATGAAATGTATTTTTACATTTTATTTGATGCCATCATGTTCAATTTTTAAACATGAAAAAACTCACCGCACATCATCGAATACGAAGCATTTTAAAAGGATTTTTCAAATTTTATTTTTTTGGTCTAAAGGGCAACACTTAAAAAAATTTTCATATCTTCGGCATTTACAGTCCTATATTTAAGTATGATATATTGATATTTTTGTATTAGAGTGAACAATTTTTTTGCTCCAAGTTTAATCACCTAAAGTGATCCATTCTAGTACTGGCCCACTTGTAGAAGTTGAGATCTTAGGGGCAGAAAAATATTGGTCTTCCCGAGGCAAAAAAAAATCACTTTATCATGTCTTAAGATCCAACTCAAAATACCGAAGCTATGATGAGAAATTTAAAATGGAACCCTACGAACTTAAAAATATTTTGTAACCTAGTTCTAATGGAAAAATCGAAAAACTTTCTTAACCCTCTTATGCCCCATGTTGCCTATAGGCAACTTCCAACTTAAGGGTTGTGTTTCTCGTTTGGGACTCCCTTATTTATAAAAATAAATTTTACGTAAAAGATTGAAATATGGTGAATAAGAGGCAAATATCGGAAACACGAAAATGGGTTGTAACTGCATGGTTTGCAAAGCTTTTCAGAGTTAGTCTTTGTGCGCGATCATGCGACAGTGCAACAACAAAACTTCGTAAAATAGCAACTATAAAATTATTTTTTTTGTTAGATGCTTCCAAGAACATTTGAATGCTAAAGTTAACAAATGTTAAAATATAAAAGGAAGAGATTTTATTTACTTTCTTGGATATAAAATATTGTATATTTTCAGAGATAGCATTTTTTATTTATTTAATTTTTTTAAAAATTATGGTAAGATTTATGTATTTGGAAGGCAAAAAAGCTTTAAAACTCTATGCATATCTTAATAAGGTCTAAAAATTATCATCATACAAATTTGGGGTCTCTTAACACCACCGGTTTTAATTTGGGGTTCTAATCATTAAAAAACATTTAGGACCATTTTGTTTACAAGAGGCAAAAGTATAATTTAACGTTAATTTTATTTCAATTGTATAAATCTCGAGATAAAAAATTGATTTTTTTCACCTTTTATCACGGCTTTATGTTGAGAGCATAACTTCGCTCTCAATTTTTAACGCTTTCCATTGGAATGTATGAATGTTGCACATTAATTCAAAAATTTGTAAGTATTTTCAAAAATACAACCGATATTTTTTGACGTTGTCCTGGTTTACACTCGTCAAGGCTTGACGGTCAAGCTTTGCATATTCTCTTTTAAACTTAACGCTTCAATTTACACTCGTCAAGAGATGACGGTCAATTTTTATTTTGCTTTTCCCCTTTCTGTCTCAAGTTTGCGTTGATGACGCCGAAAAAAAATTAGTAATAACGGGACAATGAAAGAACACAAAACGAATTGCCCAAGAATTGACAGTACGTTCAAGTTTGTTCTTTTCTCTTTCCAAATGCGTCGAGCGCCATGAAACACAAGACTTGACCGTCAAGTCTTGAGGAGTGTTAGTCCCGGTTTATACTCGTCAAGACTTGATGGTCAAGTCTTGCCTTTGTGGATGAAAGACGTGGACATCAACGTGAGAGAGGAAGAAGATCAAAAGGGCATGACCAAGAATTGACGTCAATTCTAGACGAGTATAAACCGGAATATAACCAGGACGTTCTGCTACATATTGATTTTATTTAAATTCTAATAAATTATAAATGGCAAAACGCGACCGCTCTGCTAATAACAGCAAGGATGAGGAGAAATTGATGCGGTATTTTAACTTCGGCCCAGTCGAACAAAGTTTTTTCTGTTTTTATTTTTTGGTGACGGTGGACCTTTCAGTGGAAATGTCCATATGGCGTTTATAAACACTGAACTTGCGTCAAAACAAAACCACAGTCAATTTTTAGAAAAAAAACTGAAGAAATTCTTTTAAAATAAAGTAAATTAAAATACTTCAAAATGATTTATTAGTTATCATTATTCACGCTCCAGGATAGATGATGTTAAATTGCATTCGAGGAATCTCGCAAATTTATAAAATTTCCGGAAAAATTCCGCTAACCTTTCATCATTTGTGCGTGGCATTTTGATGAAACTTGACCGTAGCTGTGCTATCGCGATGGTCACTTTGCGAAGAATAGCACAAGCTGATGTTATGGAAACGCCGACGAAGTCAGCTATGCTCTTGATCCAAGCAATTGAGTGACCGGTCGTATAAGCGTGATCTGCAGTGACAAAATTGATCAGCATGGAAACATTTAATATTATAGCTTTTTATCTTTGTCGTGTGTGTTGCAGAGATGGTTCAATCAATTGGAGTACCCGTAAAACCGTGACCTTCTCCAATCGGAAACGATAAACGAAATCATTGTCGTCCCACTTGTCCTGTCCAACGCGTCCCTGCATTTTATATTGCCTGCGTTCGGGCCGCAGTGTTGTTTCCACTTCGTCATCGTCGTCGCTCCAATTCTCCCAGAAGTGCTCCACACTATCCATTTTCAAGAATTATATATAAATAGATTCCGCCTTGCGCACGTCCGCTCTTTTTGTGAGCACGTGCATGTGACGTCAAAGTGCAAGAGAAAAGAGAGTCAAACTGACTGAAAAAAACGTTGTACAAAATATTTAATACGGTATTCGATTTAAAAATCTCTTCATTTTCTCATAAAATCTTAGTTTTTTAAAAGAAATAATTCTAAATCAAAAAACAATGCTTGTACAGAAAAAATTTAAATAGTTTTCATTACTATCTTTCATAAAAATGTTATATCTTATTGGGGTGTAAACTTCCGTGTTGTCCCCTTCACAAAAAAATAGCTATGTCGCTCGATTTATTTTGAGAGCAGTTTGACTCAAGAATGATAGAATACAAAGATGGTGCCGAAGACAAGAAAATGAGTACAACAAAATTCTCGTTCTGCGCATGTACGTCATAATATCAATGCTGTTTTGGAGAGCGTTCACTTTGCATACGATTTCTGCACAGAAATGAAAATTGCATACATATTAGTTTGTATAATTTAAATAAAAGAAGTAAGAAGCAATGTATTGGAACGAGAAGAAGGTAAATTTATTAAGTACTCCTTTGCAAACATTATTTTTACTACTATTTTATTACAGCCAGTAAGCAGCATAGTCAAAAAAAAGTTTGTCTGAGAAACCAACTTCAGTGAGCATTATCTTTCGACTTGGATTTTATAAAAATGTTTATTAAGAGTTTAATTGATGTAGTTTAAACATTCCTAGATATTTTATTTCCTCTAATTTATCTGTGAATGGAAAGGACAAATAAATGATAGTTCCAAGTTTTTAAATAATGAAACAAATTTTGTTAAGTTAATATATTTTTGCATTTTTGTTTTCGTTTGTGTGCGTTTTCTACAATTTCTTGGTTTAATTTTTGTATTTATTGCAAACATCAGGTTTCTGATAAATATTTGTTTGCTACTGTTACCACAATTAGCAGCTGCACACTTCATTTTTTAAATTTTAAGTTAAAAACTCGCAAATATACTTCGATATATACACAATTAAATAAAACACAACCGATCGCAGTACGTTTCTCAAAGAAATATAATATTGTGACGTAGTCAAATGAACAGCTGGTTGTCAAACTCGATTAGCAGAAGTAACGGACATGCGCAAAGCGTAATCTCTTTTTCTATCATTCTTGAGTTTGACTGTTTCTTTGTGTGTATTTCGTTTGCTTCCCAATTAGCCAATCGGATTCATTGCTTAAGGCGAATTTAGACGATTCACTATCATCGTTCACTTTGGATGAATCATCTTATTTGTAAAATGTAAATTGAGTTTCATCTTTAAAATGAAGATGATTGTCATCCACATTGAACAGTGAAAGAAGTAGAAGGTCTTCCTACTTTTGATGAAAGTGAAAGCAAACCGAACTGATGTGTCATTCGTACTTAAACACAATTGAAAGTTGTTAACATAATTTCAAGCAGAAAGTTTATATGTATATTTTTTATTTAATTGCTGAATATTTTTTATTTATTTAATATTTTTAAAGTCAATAAAATTAATCAGCCAACGAATATATTTTGACATTCAACACCGAATCATCCATTAAATTTCAAATTTACACTGTAAATTCGCTGTAAATTCGAAATGTGTAAATTCGCCTTTAGATTCGTTTGTTGTTCATGCGATATTTTTGTTTCGATGTAATTTCACTTATGACGTAGACTTGCACAGTAGATTGCCATTTCTGCGCACTTAAGGCGTGATCTTCTTTATATTGTTCTTGATCCATTTTGTTATTTATTAATTTTCAAAATTATGTTTGCTGTTTTTATTTAAATATTTTTACACCGAGTTTTGACATCAAATAAATAAAAATCAGAGTGATGAGAGCGAGATAAAACGCTTAACCCAACCAAAATGCATGAGTAAGCTATTTCGGGGGTTAACTATTTCGCCACCATTTTTATCTCCAGCTTGCATGACTAACAGCTCTATTCTGGCAGCTTAACTAAGCTCAGCACATTAACAAAATAGTTAATATTAACAATTTGTTAAGGTTTCGTATTCTGCTGCAAATTTAAAAGCTCTTTTCCTTACAATTTTGTTAATAACAGAAAGAGTCTTAACAACGAATGAAATGTATGTGCTTGGATAGAAAATTGTTGTGAAAATAATAAAAAAATACAAATTATAGTATAATATTGAGTTTAAATACATTAAACTGAAAAATTGAAGCATTTTTTACTTATTTTATGTGTTGATAATGAAATCTTTCAGTAGCCGTGGCAAATTTTTCAAGCGCTTGCAAAGTCACAAGCTGCACTCGTAGCATTTGTTTATATAGCGCATCTCTTCTTTCAATAGGCAAATCAATTTTCACCATGCATGGTGAACTTTAAAAGGTTTTTAAGCTTTTATGTTGTTAATGATTTTTAAGAATACCAACATTTACATAACATAACAATCAGCTTAACAAGAGCTCCTTAACTATTTCTTGTTAAGATAACAACCAGAATAGGGCTGTAACTCACTATGAACAAATGAAGAACTGAAAAAATACTGGAACTATCCCGAAAATAAATTTATCTCTCTGTGAAAAATTTAAAAATGCGACCTTTGCAAAAATGCTTCGGATTCGATGGTGTACGGTCTAAAGTATGTTTGAACAGAAAATGGTGAAGCTATGGTGAAAAAATTAATTTTCCGCACTTTATTTTGAAACATTATTTTGAAACCCTAAATTTTCCGATTTATACGTGTAAAAAAAAATCAACACCTTGTTGCTGTTCTCTAGCACATATGCAAAAATCATTCAATCCGAAGAGAGACATCTGAGAACCTTATCTAGTAAGTGGCATATTTTTACATAATTTTATCTTATGTGAGCGTGAGGGAATTTGTCCTTCTATATTTGTCCTTCTAATCATTCAGTCAACTTTATCTCTGTTTGCAAAACCCACAACCCACAGACGAATGCACCTTAGAAAGAACAAGATTACATTAAGTAATTATTTCTATATTCTATCTGCCTAAACTTGTACATCTTATATATACTTATAATATCTTTATTCTGTATTCTTTATTGCACTCTTGGCCACCAAGATCAAACGGAAACCCGTATTGTCAGACTTATTTGATTAAGAAATAATATCTGTACTTTAAGTTGTTGTCAGATAGAGAAACTCATTCAATCCTTAAAGCTGAATTTCTTATAAAAGGTTCTAAAACAATTTGTAGAAAATTTCAATTTTCTTTACCACAGTAGGCTTTCATTGCGAGTGCAAAATATTTTTTTAAAGTGCAAATTTAAAATTGCGGTTTACGCAACAAAATATTTCCGCTAGTGTTGCCAAACACGCAAATTAAAATGAACAACATTTGTGGTAACGTTATCTATCTTTATCAATATGTCTGAGCGATAGGGCAAATTTTATCAACTTGGCTGTGATATATGCATGAAAGAACGATTTCTGATGAAGATATATGTAAAGTGTAAAGTTGCTGCGGACTTCATATCTTAGTTATATTACATGTCTGATCTGTAAGATAAAAATCAGTGAACATTATCAGTTAATGAATATATACCAATGAAGTGCATTTCGGCAACATTTCAACAGCAATGAATAATTATTATCCACAGAACAAGAAGTCGAAGCAGCACTTTAATCAATACATAAAATGCAGCTGTTACCAACAAAAGATGGGGAAACAAACTGCATGAGCATAAACCAGTAAAACCGCCAAAGTAAATATTTGACATAGTTTGAGCAATCCTTGTGCTGTTAGGTGGCCACTTGCAGATAATAGTAAATTTTTAGTAATTTCAACCGAAAAGTGTTTCTAATCCTGGCTTATTGAACCCTCTTTAAGCAAAACCACTCGAACCACTCAACAACTTTTTCATTAATCGAGTACAACACATCAATGCAAAAATCTGAATTAATGCATTTTAATGCTATTAGTGTCCTTACAGGACCTATTTCATTACAATTCTATTGCTTTGTCATGTGTTGGACATTTTCATGGAAAGGAAAAACAAAACATTTGCAACAGTTTTACAAAAACGTTTTGCAATGAAAAGTAAGCTAAAGAAACAACTGTGGCAACTTCATCAACTCATAACTGAGTTGTTATTGTTGAATTGAAGTCTCCTGCGCCCAATGCACTGCATGCGTGCACATTATGCAATTGTCTGTAAACGTGTGTGTATGTGTAGTTCTACCACCCGCTATGTAGCTTCAACACATACATAACGCATGCGCTATAGCTAAAATTACATCAAGCATGCAGTTTTGCACTTTTGGCCAGTCCCTACGGATGCATCATTCATCATTCAGATATTATTTTTTCAAGTACTGTTTCCATTTTATTTCTTCTTGGTTTTTATCTTTCTTAATTTCAATTTCTTATTCTTATATGTTGCATATGAATTATTTCTTTTATATTGTGTGAAATAATAAACCACAATATTTTCCCTATCCTAGAAAAAAATAATGCGCAGGTCTTAAAATAAAAATAGATCTGAAACACCATTCAGCATTGGTTTTTTTTACTTAAAAAAAAAACATCTGTAAAGTGTGTAAGCTGATGAAAATGGATAAAGTAATTTTATGTAATTTTTTGTTTATCATTTCTATAATGTTTAATTTGTGATTTTCCATTTTTTTACAGATTACAAGATTGATCAAGTCACCTGTTATATGATATTATTAATCGAAATTTTTCCATCAAACGTAAATGTAACGACTGATACAGATTAAAAATGGCGCATCCAGAAAACAAATTTCGGGGGAGTTTTTAATTTTTTTTTCATTTAGATTTATTCCAATTTTTTTTTTATATAAAATAATCTGTTTATCATAATGTCTAGTAGGTAGGAGCACATTGTTCCTGGCCAAAATTTTAATGCTGGTAATATTTAGTTTCGGATTCAACATTTAATTCTGAGTTAAAAACTCCTTGGGACCATATAACTCCAATGAAATTGCTCCCAGTTCGTTTAATGATTCCCATATAAAAATTTCATGGAGTATTCGCTTCTTACTATCTGACTCTACTTGGCCTGGAAAAATTAAATTTAATAATAATATAACATTGATTATATACATAGATGCATACTCAACAAATAATTTTGAAAATTAGATCTTTAAAGGGTTAAAATTTGGTAAAAAGGGTTTAAAATCGGTAACGGGATACCTGAGATGTTAAAGTTCTGTTAACGGATTCTGATTACCTTCATTAATGTTTAAAAAACTTTTTCAGGGTTTTTGAAAACTTGATAAATTTGAGGAGCTAAGGGGTTAAAAATGTTGTTTAGGGCAAATTTAAAATGTTATAAGTCCGATTGGGCCACTAAATTCTAATACCGAAAATAAAGTTTACATGTCTCGGTGTTTTTTGTATCTTTACAAAAGTTGAAAATTTACATACTATTCCTTTATTGATATTAACGCTAGTGGAATCTATATTGAAAAATCATTATTACTTCAGGTTTAAAGCCATAACTTCTTAACCCTTGAAGAACACACTTTTATTTTATTTCGTTGGAAAGGTAATGAAATGCAAAAAAATGAAAAATTATAGCGCCTGTTTCTGGCATGGTATTAAACTTTGAAATTAAGAATTGGTCGACTTACTGCAATTTAAAAATAAAAATTAAATAAATTTTTATGCATTTTTTAATTCATTTTTACTGTCCTTTCAAAAATACCTCCAAATTTTAAATCGAGTTAGCCTTGTTGAATCTAAGATTTTTTAAAAGTTAAGCACTTTCACCATTGGCGTCGGAAGCGGGGGGGAAAGGTGGGCAGTTGCCCCCCACTTTTTTAACTAGATAAACAATTTAAAAGGAAAAGTTATTCAAAATATCAGTTTTTTTACAACGATAATATTTTTGTATTATATATTTTCGTCTTCTTTCTCTATTCTTCATGTTTCATGTGAAGAAATTTTGGTGAACTTTTTTTGCACCACCATTTGTACTGCCCCCCCATTTGTACTGCCCCCCCAGATTAAATTCGCTTCTGACGCGCTTGACTTTCACCTTTTCTTCCATTTTGACCAAATTTGAATGTTGAAAATAAAAACTTAAAAAATCTTAACCTTTTTTACTCAAAGTGTTTTTATTTCATAAGTAAATTAAATTCTGAAAATTTAATCAAAATCGGAAGTGGTCTAAAGTTTTGGTCTTCAAAAATAATGAAAATATAGCTATATGTGGCTTAATTTCAATCAAATATCTGGAGATTTTGATCTGATTGGGAAAAACTGAGTATGAAACTAAATTGTACGACCAAAAAATAAGTCTTCGTGTCTTGGATTTTCGAGTGTCTTTTTGACGTCCCTGCAGTGTGAAAATACTATTATACATAGAGGCTTAAAAATGTTTTAAAAACAGAAAAATCAAAGGGCAGGTTACTTCTCCCCACAATCTTAACTGCTATTATAAAATTTGGTGACGATTTCTTCCTCTACACCCCGTAGAAAAGATGATTCAAAAGAATTGAAAATGACAGCTTTTTTTACAAATTTGCGCTAAATTTTTCCTATATGGTAAAACTTAATAATTCTATTAAAGATTGTGGCAACAAAAAGCCTTATTAATATGTACTTTGGCTTCTTTTTGTTTGCGAAAGATTGGGACCAAAATATTGTGACACCAGCTGATTAAAATGCAAACTAAAAATGTACTTTGGAATATTAATTTTTATATTATTTACGTAAACAAATTTTTAAGCCGTTAAGTATTCCAGTCTTTTCACAATAAATGTTTTAAATTTGGTCTTTTTATTTCTTTCCAATCAATGTCATCTTAAGATCTTTGTCGAGACCATAATCACAAAACGGCTGCCATGTTGTGCTAAGAGTGCTCCAGGTGCTCGTTAAAATTCGTTCCCCCTGCGTACGCGCCTGATAAATGGAAAAGTTTAAGCAGTTCAAAGTATTAGTGCAACTTTAATATTTTCATAATGTAGTGTTCTCATTTAATATTTTCATACTATTAATAAAGGCTTACCGCACTGTTTTTGCATTTTCCATGGTGTCTAGAATATTGATGTAAAAGGATTTTTAGATCTGAAGGCTGCAAAACTTCCTAAATATTATAATACTTATATCACATATCGGTGGCGACCGTACCCTAGTGGGTAGAGTGCGTGGCCCCTAAGCTAAAGAACCGCGGTAGCCCGGGTTCAATTCCAGCTCAGACAGAAAGTTTTTTCAAGTGAATTAATTTTTCTGTTCGGTCGTCACCTCTCTGCAGACAATGGCAAACCTCAGAGAGTAAAAATTGCCATGTAAAGCTTCTTGAGAACATAAGCCGTTCGGAGTCGGCATTAAACACGTAGGTCCAGTTCTCGGTCAAACATTTAATAACACGCACAACATAATTGAGCAATTGAAGCTAGGTCAAAGTCCTTCCAAGTGCTGAAATGGCCAGTTTATTTTTTTTTATTATATCACATATCGCCGCTTAAAAAGATTGGATTTTTCAGATTTAATTGCCAACTTATGTATGCATTTTAATGGCGTCTATATATGTATGTATGCATTAATTCATTCGAATGAATAAATGAACTATTGCTCTTTCCTATATATCCGGAAAAAAATTTTGTACGCGCCCTTCTGACCCCTCGCGACCTAATGATATATCCTCATTTGCCACCAAGTAAAAAGTTCTAGAGTATACCATTTCTTTATTTTGATCAATTGCCAAACAATTTAAGTAAGTATTTTAGATTCTAACAATATGATTTTTTTTGACCCATTATCAAATCGTTATTACTCACTAGTGTTATTTTTCAGAATCCAAATTTGAGTTTTATCAGAAGATTTTAGTTTACTGTCATTCGTTGCATTGGTTGTTTTTTTTTAGCTTGTGCGCTTCGTATATGCTACGTTTTCTGTGCAAAATGCAGAAGCTGTAGTTACAAAAAATGCAATATCTCTGTTAATACTTTGGAATACTATTTTTTTACGAATTCTGAAAGATATAAAGCAGAGGCATTTTTTGGATCGTTCATTAGGCTCCAAGAGGGAGAACAGGTCGAAATAGGAAACTTTTTCATTAAAGTAAAAAAAAATTTTTTTGTTACATAGTGTACAAAATATTTTTTTTTTCTGAAACCATTATCTTTACACTACACAATAAAAAAAATTATGTAGATATCTTGTTCGGGTTCTAAGGAATGAATTTTAAAAGTCATCATAAAGCAGAAAAAGCGTGAATTTTCGTACTTTGATTGTGGTACCACAACAACACCAATACGAATTTTTCCAAAAACAAGTTATTTGATGCACCACCTGGATACCTGCACTAGCAGAAAGAATTATATTTTTACAGTTCAACTTCGTAATTTTTGAAGTTTAAACTGCATTTATTACTAAATAGACTGTATTACTTGAAAACAATTGAAGTTGAGAACAACTGAAAATTTAAGAAACTGTATTTTTTAGTGGGATTGCTTTGTGCAGTTTTCCAGTATTTTCACGTTTTATTTTTAATTTATGTGTAAAATACAGACTTTTTTCCATTTTGAACATTAGTCATTTAGACTGTGATTTTACGTTTGAGTCTCCAAATTGCTTTGAACTACAACAACGAGAGTCGATAGAAAAAAAAGGTGGAATACAAACCTTTTTGATTTTGTCGTTGTTTGAGCTTGTTTTTGGATCTTAAAATTTAAAAAAAATTGCGGCACATTAACTCTAAATCTAGGCTGAAATGACGTTGAAGAGCTCTAAATAAATTTTTATATAAAAACAAATTTTTAAAACCCAATATGCAACCATTTTCTTTATATTAAAGGAAATTGGTGTGGTGAAGTTGACCTAGTTAGTCGACAAACCACCTTTTTATAAGACCACCTCTTATAAGGATGTTATCGGCTATAAGAAGATAGAACGATATAGTTGATATATGTGCTTATTGGAGTGGTGTTTTGTTTGTCTCGAATCCGGCGATCCAAGCCGATGTTTGAATGCTAAAAGTATTGCTATCTTTTCCCTGTTTCTCTTAAAAACGTAACGCTCATATGCTGTCAGATACTATCGTTTTGTTTCTATTTTTTTTATGATACTATTAACAAACTGTTTTGGATTTCAACATGTTTTATTTTAATAATTTTAAATTGCAAAAAGGCCTATTAACGCTTAGCACACAAATAAATAAAAAAAAAATTCCTTAAAATTTAATAAATTTTGTTGTAGTTGCTTGTAATCATAATCATCAAACAGAACCTTATAACCAATATGTCTGTCTTTCCATTGCGTAATTTTTTTTTCTTAGAAGAGAACCTCTACTTAACAAAATTATTTCTTCTATACATCTTCATGTGGGTGAAGAAACATATATTTCAATGCGTTAAAACATTATATTAAATTTTCTATTCAACAGTAGTTTCTTTGAAATGTTCACAGAGATAAAAAGCTACCAATAAACCGACCAAAAACCACACTTGTGACAAATCACATTAAATGTAACCATAACAAAGAGGTACTGTAATTAATACTCCTGCAATATTATATAAAGGTACGCCCACAACTTATGGCGAGGACTGTAATTGCGAAATAGGAACAATAAGCAAGGACATGCTCAGAATGATGACTCAATCGAAAATAATATTGAATTGAATGCACTAAAAACTGTAAGAATTTCTTAGAATAAGATGTCACACAGATTTTTCTGTGGCAAAAATAACGAGCAATTGTGTTTTGACATAAACAAGAATGGGGAAAATATGTCGTAAAACTGCACGCAAGACCACCAACAAGGATGCAATGAAAAATTATAGACGAAGGAGTGATGCCCGTTGAGTGTCGCAATGCAATGACATTTCTATAAAATCTACACGAAACACTATACAATAGCAAAAATATATCGTTGCAAATCGTTGCGGCATTGTTTTGCTAGTCGTATATTTGGTTTACAATGTGGTCAAAACATTGTCTATAAAAACAATACAGGAATTTAGACCTCACAGGCATTGAATTGCCTACCAATGAGTTTCGTATGAAGCGTACAGAAAAAAACTGAATATAATCTGCAGTAAAATTCTACATTTTTAAATCTCCAATATCTTCAGCAAAATTATTGGAACGCCGAAAAACAAGAGGGAAAGAAAATATTTCTCTTAAGATGTATTGTTGTATCTGATGGTCTTTTGGCAGGCTGCTTTATGGTACATGTTCATTAGATAGGATTAAGCTATGAATGGCTCATGCCAAAAATCAGCATGAAGCATGCAGCAGGAGTTTAAAACTGCTTCATTTGTGGAATTATAAAAGTAGTTCTGTAGTGTTACGCTGTATAATTTAAGCTAGAAAACTTCCTTGACTCGAGCGGAAACATTCGTTATACATTTCCGGCGTTCATCTCAAATGCAACAGGAAAAAAATATGAATTGCTTAAAATAAAAAACCATCGAAAATTTAAAATTATTTTTCACTTAAATGCAGCCTTCATAAAATTGAGAAATTTTGTGCACCTTTGACCGAAAAAGTGTCAAATAATTTTCTCGCATTTCATTGCATTTCAAGCATATAATTATTTAATACGCTGTTTCCGCGTTCAGGGCGTTCATGCTCAATATTAAAAAAAAAATAAAAAATACACGCCTTCACATCGGCTTTCACCAATATTTTTCCAAAACAGGAATGAAAGAGAGAAAAATATTATATGATGCAAGAACTTCCCATATTTTTGCCAGTGATACGCCTGTGTTATATAATATGTGGTTAGCCGCCTGCGAATAAGCGGATATTTCTTGCAAGAGGAGTGTGTGCATAAGTGTGAAATTTCTCAACTTGTCCATAGCCACATTTTTGATAACTAGTAGAAATTTCTTTTGAGTCATTTTTATTTCGCCGCCTTAAGCTGCTTAAGTTTTTCTACTGCATCACAATGCATGTCCTGCCATTGCATTTGCCACGTTAATTATTGCAGGACAAGCATAAAATTACTTACTTTAAATCAATTTATATTTTTATGTCTTAATTTTGAGGTGCTGTCCTCCTGCCTCTTTCCACCTTTTCAAGGCTCTTATAAGTCGCGTGCTCATTGACGCGTTTGTCGGCTAGCGTTCTTTATTGCGTGCATTTAAAGTGCATGACTGTGATAAGCTACGTTTGATGTTGGATATCTTCATCTTTGCTGTGTTGAAAATACTTATCACACTTAATAGGATTTAAAATATTCATTTCCTATTGCAAAAAGTTAATTACCACAACGACGGCTAGGTTTGTAATAGAACTGTTGGTGGCGGTGATGCCATTTTAGGTACCTTGTACAACGTCTTAGCTATTTTTTCTCAATTTGCTCCGAAGATTGTGTTTTGGCTTCCTTAGGTTCTGTTAAAATGCTGCTTTTAGCTAGTTTTGGTTAAATATGGCAATATTCCTGTGTAAACACCGAAATCATTGCAGGTACCGATTATTTTGCGGTATCTCTAACTTATGAAAACGATATTTTCGGCGTTATCGGCCAAAGTGCATAACCACTAAACTAAAGTTTTTTATTTTATTGACCCTTGAGTCGCACATATTGTGAAAATTTAAACAATTTTCGTTACATTTGCCAAAATATGTTTTTAACCTAATGGAAAAGTTACTGAGAAAACATTTAGAGAAAACATTTTTTTTACGTGGACGAAAATACGAAATTAAAAATTGGATGGACGAAAATTCGCACTTATACATTGACTAAAATATCGATTCCGTCAAAGCCTTACAAATATGGCGTCAAACTTTAGATTGTTTGTGATGCGGAAGGTAACAACCTTTTGTCTGTACAACGTGAGACGTTTTAGAAACTGCAGCAGAAACAGTGCCGGATTTTACCATTAGGCCAAGTATGCACAGGTCTATGGGCCACGCAGCAATGGAATTTTTTTTCATTTCCTCTTATCTCGCTGAAGATGTTTCTCAGAAACTTGAAACACTGAAATTCATTACCATAAGATAAGCTGTTAACATTTTCTTACACCTTTCAAAGTTTAGCATTAAAAAATAAAAATCGAGTTAAATAAAATATAGTAAAGCAAGCAATATTTTCTGCGTCTCTGCTATATATGTATATTGTGTTTTAACAAGTAAGTTGAGTGAGTATATTTACGTCTTCATTGCTGAGTAATATAGTTTATCTTAAAACAAGTATTTTTTCATATAACGACATAAACATTTTCCCCAAAATGTAAAAAGGAATGAGATTATAAAATAACTCAGATATGCAGATTTTCAGTTTGAGTATTGTTTTACAATTTCCCAAATTTATATTTTTTGAGCTAAATAGTTTTTGACTATGGCTCGTCTCGGTTAGCTAAGGAATCAATATAAATGTGATGAAGTCTAATTAATCAGTTCCTTTATAGGTAACTTTTGAGAAAAGGAAGGTATATTATTCATTAATTGATTTTACCATTGTATGGAAATTATTCTAGCATTACAATAAATACTGTGTCTAACAGAGAACTGCACAAGCCTACTTGAAGTCTATTTCAAGTACTTGCTTAAAATACAAGTTCAAGCTAGCTTGAGCTCGATAATTTTGAATCAAGTATAGCTTCTAATTGAATATAAATAAGCCCACGACAGCTTGCGACTTGCAAGTATGGTAGCTTACAAGCGAACGGCACGAAATTTCAAGTAAAGGAAAGCTTGATGACTTCGGCAAAAAGCTTGAAATTGAAGGCAAGTATCCAATTAAAGCAAGTATCCAAAAAATTCAGTGAGCTTGTGTAGGAAAAGCTTAAGCGTATTAGGACTTTTAAGGGATCTGTGGACTCCGTGGTTGGCAGTTTTAGGGGGTAGATGATTTCGGAGCTGATGTCAGAATTTAAAATTCAAGATGGCGGATAGAGTTCCCACCTAGATTTTTTGTATTTTTGCGAATTCTTTTAATTTTGAAATTCTGACAACGGATTTGATTTCGGATATAATGTCACAGTTTTAAAATTTAAGATGGAGGTTAGGGTTGCCACTTAAATTTTTAATACAGTATTGCCACCTAACAATTTGTATTTTTAAACATCATTTAACAGTGTTAGGGAGTCACTGATTTCGAATCTGAAGTCAGAATTTAAAATTCAAGATGGCGGATAGAGGTGCCACCTAGATTTTTTGTATATATGCGAATTCTTGTAATTTTGAAATTCTTACAACTGAATTGACTTCGAATCTAATGTCACAGTTTTAAACTTTAAGATGAAGGTTGGGGTTGCCACCTAAGTTTTTACCACAGTATTGCCACATAACAATATGTATTTTTAAGAATTTTAAACATAATTGAACAGTTTTTAGGAGTCACTGATTTCAAATCTGAAATCAGAATTTTAAAATTCGAGATGGTGGATAGGGTTGCTACCTTAATTTTTTGCATTTTTATGAACTGACAAAATACATGGTATACTAAAAATGGGTCGCTGAATCCGAATCCGTGGTCAGAATTTCAAAATAATAAAATTTTGAAATAATAGTGCTGCCACCTAAAAATATGTATTATTAAAAATTTTAAACATAATTTATCAGTGTTAGGGGCTCCTCCATATGATAGAATTGTTTAATAATGTTAAAAACTTTTGAAAATAAATATTATTAGGTGGCAACCCTATTATTATAAAATGTTATAATTTTGAAATTCTGAAAACGGATTCGTATTCAGCTACCAATATTTACCCTTAAGTTCACGCCAGCCATGAATTCGTAAAAATAAAAAAAATTGAGGTGGCACCCCTATTCACCATCTTGAATTTTAAAGTTTTGACTACATTTTCGAAATCAGTGACTCCCTAACACTCTTAAATGATGTTTTAATCCTTAAAAAAAAATATCATTAAGTGGCAGCCCTATTAGTTCAAAATTTTATAATTTTGAAATTCAGATTCAGCGACCCATTTTTGGTATACCATTTTTTTGCCAGCCCCGAATTCATACAAATACAAAAAATTAAGGTGGCAGCCCTATCCACCATCTTGATTTTAAAATTTTGACTTCAGATTCAAAATCAGCGACCCCCTAATACTGAGAAACTATGTTAAAAACTCTTAAAAATACATATTGTTAGGTGGCAGCCTTATGATTTCAAAATTTAATAATTTTGAAATTCTGACAACGGATTCGGCGCCCTATTTTTACCTAGCGTTCGCACCAACTCCGAATTCGTAAAAATTAAAAAAGTGGCAACCCTAACCTCCATCTTAAATTTTAAAACTACGACATTATCGCAATCAAATCCGTTGTCAGAATATTGAAATAATATGAATTCGCAAAAATAAAAAAAAAATCTAGGTGGCAGCTCTATCCGCCATCTTAAATTTTAAATTTTGACATCAGATCTCAAATCATCTACATAAGCCTAAAACTTCTAACCACGGAGTCCACAGAACCCTTATAAGTCTTACTACTCTTAAGCTCTGTCTACACAAGCTCATTGAATTTTTTCGATACTTGCTTTAAATCAGTGTCGGGCAGCTTTGCACAGCTATACTTTCTCATCTTGAGTATGTATTAATTTCCGACTGGGAAAGCGCTCATTATATGAAAACATTTTTTAAAAAATTTTAAAAAAATTATAAATGATCAGATCAATTAAAAAAATGAAATCTTAAAGAAAAAACAAAAAAAAAATTTTTTTTTGTCCGAGTTGGGACGCGAACCCAGGTCTCCGAAATCTAACACATTGCATATCACATTATATGAAAACTTTTATATGGAAAAATTCTAAGTCTTTTCTATTATTTTTGTATGAAGAAATTTACAAAAAAATTCCAAAAACATTTTTAAATGAACAGAAAAATTTGTAAAAAAATGTAGATTTTAAAAAAATACAAAAAAAAATTTTTTGTTTGGTCCGAGCTGGGTCGCGAGCCCGCGCTCCCGAAAGCTTACTTTCATTTATAATGATGCAAAATAAGATGAAGTTTGTTAACAACTGAGGTGAACTAGTGGGTAAGATGCCAGACCGCCAGATGAGAGAACGCTGGTTCAAATCTGGAAATTGTCAAAAGTGTTTTTACTTCAAGTTGATATTTATATTGCTTTTCTTTCTAATGTACATTTTAAAGAAGGGCTTCTAGCATGCTTCTTTAGAGTCGCGAGAGAGGAAGGCCTAGAAAATTTTCTCGATTCATATAAAAAAGCTTATTGACTTGGAAACGCGCATGGAAGGCCTAAGAAATTCATATGATGGCCTGGTAGAAGCGCTTCAAAGACCTGCTTTTACCCACTGGGTTAAAGCTCACACTAAAACTAAAGAAGTGGTAAAGCGCTTTTTGCAGAAATCTTACTAGGCATTATGGGATATTTTTTTTTGCTCGGATTTGTTTTGAGAAATTAATCAAATAAGTAGTGGACGGAATGTCAAAACAAAACAGACCGACAGATGGATAATGTAAAATACAGATAAGCAGACGGAATTTTTTAGCTAGGAAATGCAGGCTAATAGCAAGAACAAATATGTTTTTTATTGTGCTTATGTTGCTTATTGTGTTTTGCCAAGTCCAAACTGACAGCGTAAGATGCTTTCATTATACGTGCTTGGAACTGATCACTATATGATATGATATGTGGACATGCCGCTTTTAAATAATTAATGAATTTCTCCATCGCGTGCCCCACAATTACTTAATAGGCCATGCAAATTATCGTAATGCCTTGTAATGCATAATTTTTTCAATTTTACCTCTTTAATGCCGCCGCGTCATGCCGTTATTTTCTAAAAATAAAAAATTTTGTTCATATATACTTCCAAAAATTTTGCATACATAAAATTCTATACAGTGTAATCTTACGTCAAGAACAAAAGAGTCAAGTGGAATGGGTCTGGCAGTGAATGCAGATAAGACCAAATACTTGGTGTCAACAAACAAACAATCCCATCGTCTTGGAACCTACACACAATCCCATCGTGAAGGAATTCGTGAAGCAGAGCCCTCTCTCGACGAACGAAAATCACGCTCTATAAATCGCTCATCATGCCAGTCCTACTTTATGCATCACAAACCTGGACGCTGAGCAGTTCAGACGAAAAGACTTGAGAAGCATTCGAGAGAAAGATTCTTCGTAAGATCTACGGACCAATCTGCGTCAATGACGAGTACCGAATACGGTGGAATGATGAACTTACGAGCTGTACGCTGACATCGACATAGTCAAGCACATTAAAATCGAGCGGCTTCGCTGACTCGGTCATGTTCAGCGCATGAAAGACGATGCTCCAGTGAAGGAAACATTCGATTCGGTACCCAGCGGCGGTCAACGCAGAAGAGGAAAACCGCATCTTCGTTGGAAAGACCAAGTAGAGGACAACCTGACGAACCTTTGAATTTCCAACTAGCGCCAGCAAGCGAAAGACAGAAATAGCTGGTGCAAATTCTTAGATGAGGCCAAGACTGACATATGGTTGTAGTGCCAACTAAGTAAGTAAGTAAGTAATCTTACGTTATTTCTGTTATCTTAAAACTTATTTCAAAGTTTCCAAAAATCTTGCTTCAAAGTTTTCAATCGCCATATAAGTTATATGAAAGGGTCTTTTGTTTTTGCTTCATATCTTTGGCTAAGGTGATGCTAGAAGTTCTAGATTTTGTGCATTCATAATGATATATACGTGGAACACAACTATATCAATAACTCAGTTCTGTCTTAAATCGACTTAAGCTATTATTGCTTATCGACACAGATATAATATAATATATTCAAGGAACACGCAAACACAATCTCAAGTGTACAAAGCTGCCCGACACTGCTTTAAATTCAATTAATTAGATACTTGCGAGCTTACAAGCTTTTGCCTATCGTTTTAAGCTTTTCAACTTTTTGCCCAACAAAGTAAGTCTTAACAAGCCAAGCCAATGAGCAAGCATGAATATGACTTTTATCTGTTTGGTATTTTTGCAAGCTGGCTAAAGCTTGCTTTTTCAAGTTTGGATACATACTTGAATTCAAAAGGCTTGAACTTCAAGTAGGCTTGTGCAGTTCTCTGGTGTCTAACTGTAAATAAGGGGTGTTTTAAAAGTCAAACGAGTCTTTTTTTAATTATATTTGAATAAAATTTGTAATTTTGCAACTTTTCTTCTTTTCGAATGTACTAGCACCGCTAATGCCAGTCACTAATTCCGGTGAAATCTGAAGTGAAAAAAACGAAAACGAGTCAAATGAAATGAAGTCAAGTCAAAATGAAAACTTACGGTAAATGTATTTTAGTCGAACTTGAATACTTACATTTATTTGATTCCCGAAAAAGTATTCAAAGGCCAAACGAGTACTAAATTGTTTTTTGATGTGAGGGTGGTTCATTCGCTGTTCGATGTGTGGGAGAGCCAATGTGTTTCATAGCATGCATAGGAAATTCCGTCTTGCATCAGATCCTTTGGTGCCTTCGACTTCTTCTTCTAGAAATTGCAGAAAAAAGCAAAAGTCCATCGTTTTTTTGATCGTTTTGAAGTAACATGTGTAACTATTTGATCCATGCAATAGACGCCTACTTTATTTGCATTGTAAAACAATATTGCTTCGGGTTTCATTGCTTCGCCTTGGCAATCATTTGTATAATGTGTAATGTATAAAACTAAAAACTTGCTTTTCTTTCAACGCTAACTTGCTTGCCAACGAATAAAAAAAGCTTTTTCTTGTTATTGTAATATAATAGAGAGTGCCATTTTGTTTGCTCTTCTTGTCTCTCGAGCTTGAAAAATATGTAGAGAAACGCGTTCAAGTAACTTCAAGTTACTTGAAATGAGTACGAAAATATACCTTATAGTAATAATAAATATAAATATACAAAATCAAACAGAATAATAATTGGCAGTTGAAATGGAAAATTTGCAAAAGAAATATCAAAAGCAAAGCAATTTATTCAAATTGCATTATTTTTCATACAAAATCGATGTGGGTCTGCCCAGACCCATGTGGTACGAATTCTATGTGTACACCATAGAATTCCTTATAATTATCCATGCATTGGTTTTTTCATACTTATTAATAGATGGAACGACAGCCAATGACATTTTTAGAAGCTACATGAAATTTCAAGTCGCTAGCTTAATTAAAAATATACCTCAATTAAAATTAAAATCAAAAAAGTTCTGGCCAGACTCATGTGCCAAACGGAGGGTTAAATCGTTCAAACTAAATAGGTTAGGACCGCATATTTTCCAAATTTTTATCAGCTTAATTTGAGATAAACATCAGTTCCTTTAAACTTATCAAATATATCTTAAGATTTTAATTACAATACTTCGCAGAACCGAAGCCACCCAGAAACTGCTGCTATCAAAAATAAATAATCTCGACCAATCCTTAAAACATTCAAATACTCTCAAATAACGACAAATCCCTTAAATTTAAACCGCAAACTGTGCAAATACCATAAATTAACACGAAGAGCAGAGTATTTTGTCAATGAGGCAATCAAAATTTTAAGCCAAAGAGTATGCAGGTCACTAAATACAGCACCAAAAGCAAGATCACGTTGTGCACTCTGTTGAGTGTCACAGGGAGAACGTGCCAATTTATTGAGCTAGCCTTGCAAAATGATACAGAAACGATAAATGGCAAAATGTAGCACGAATTAAATTACCACAGCACCAGAAACTCAAGCTAAACACTGCGTTGATTCTAGGTAAATCGGTAAAGTTGGCTCCGACTACCTGATGAAATCTAAAAATTTAGCGTAAGTCTTTAACTGATTCAGAGATTTGAGAATAAAGCAAGAACCTTCATATTACAGGATATCCACAGGATGTCTATATTTACAAATCTTGTCAGCAAAACTCAATTCTTCAGTGTGGGTGCTCTTGCTGTTAAAAAGAAATTAAGCAAATATAATTTTTGAGACAAGAGATACATTTTTGTAGTTATCCTGTAATCGCTGCCATCTCAAAACAAGGCAAGGACATGATGCTATTATTAAATTTAGCTATAATTAGTGTTTTGTCACCAGCATTTTGTTGGTACCCGGATTATCTGCACAAGCTACGCGGCAGGAGACCAACACTTTCTTAAGCAGTAGTAAAATGATCTCAAGGCTAACATTCTGATGAGATGCTTAAATTAACTTATCAAGGCCTTATGAGATTAGGCAAGTGAAGAGTAGAATTTAAGTTTTGCTTACATGAAATGTTGATTTTATGAACTGTCTGAATCGTCCTGTCATCATTGCTTTGCTTCTATTGTGCTTTTCTTCCAATATTGCATAGAGTTTTTCTGAAAAAAATAAAATATTGTGAATCGGCGTCTTCTTTTATTTTTTTATATTATAAACTAAAACATATATCCACACTCAATATGTACGAAATCCTGTACAATTTTTTAACATTTCTTCTGTTTTTTGCTTTTTGATATTTAGTATCAACGTGTTTTTTATACCTTTTTTTTTTGAGCCACATAAAAACCGGATACAGACCATATAATTAGCAAAAATATTTATTATTCAAAACAGTGGTTTGTAACTCAAAGGATCTCTATTAAAACGCCTCCGATTAGCTTTCATCCACTTAAAAACTATGCGTGAACAATTTATGTGGCGCTACTTTAAACTCATGGTTAACACCTAAAAAGGAGCAGGCAGAATGAATATTTCCGCTTCTTCAGATCTTTGAATCGAACTCATCATTAATACAAACTTTTCGAGAATGAAAAGTAATAAATTAATTATCTGGGCGGCATAAATATTTAAAGTAATAACAAACATTTTCTTAAAAATAATGTACAGATCGGTAGACAAAATTTAAGCAAAACAAAAAATTTTAAATCGCCGCAGACGCCATTTAATTGGCCAAAATTTACCCAAAATCAAGAACAATGAGTTTACAAAATAAGGCTCAATCTTACCGAATCAATAAATTTACTTGTCCAGCTTAGTGAACAAGCTACTAATGTTTGTGTGTGTGTGTGATCATTGAAAGCATTTCTTTGCTGGCATGATCAAACGAGCTAGATTAAACGAATAAAGGATCGAAAAGGTGCAGCCTACTTTCACGCATTGCTGCAGTGTCGGTATTGGTTCTAAGGACGGTTTTTATTGACCACAGGTTTAGAGGTTTAGATCCTCTCATTTAAATAAACAACACAAAAAAAAAGTTTATAAGAATTGTTCGTCTCCTTTTTTAATATTATTTGCTATTTTTATCCTTTTATGTTAATCACCAACAAGCGCAAGTGAAAATGAAAAAAAATAGACTTAATAAAACTCTACAGCTTTTTTAATATATCATAAATCCAAATCATCAAAAAAATGATCGACATATTTCACACTTCAATGCCATGTCAAGCAATGTTTTGATACTTAGCTCCATTTTTTTTTTGGGCTCTTATCTAATGTTTTTAAGATTATAGCCTTTAATTGACATTTCTAATCTCTGGCGTGCGTTCGAAGTGCTTCAAATATCTGTTTTTTCTATTTTTTCGTTCTTTTTTAACTATCTCATTTCAAAGAGTTTAATTCTGCTGCATTGACTTGATGTCTAACTGACAGCAAACACGTGCTTATCTCCAGCTAATAGTCGAACAAGTAAATATTTTAATGTTTATCTTAAATCTGAGTCATGGAGGAATTAAAAAGAATAACGACTTTATGAATTTGAATGCTAAAAGTGGCGTCCAAGTAAAACGATTTTTTAAAGATAATTAGATAAAGATTTTCAAAAACTCTAAAGAGCCATGCCGTACTTCAAATAAAGACAAAAACCAAAAAGAATTTTAGTATTAATTAAGGTATTATTAAAAAAAAACCAAAATTAATTAAAATCATGTCCATAAGACCTGCTTCCGCTGAAATATCGCAGGTATCAAGCGCCAAAAAACTAACTTAAATGTGGAAGCTCTTTCTTAAAATTCTTAATAAAAAAAAACTCCTGAAAATAATGACAATTAATTTCTACGCCAAATTCTCTAACTTTGGAGTTTACACCCTCCATCAGTACTTGCAAATTTCTTTTGCTGAATGACTACGCCTGTTTTCTCCACATTCTGCGAAACAACGTTATTTTTAAGCCGTGAATTTCGTCTTCTTTAGTTTTAATTTCATATGAGCCAAATATCAATCAATCGGTCGTGATTTTTGCCAAATCAATTTTTTTTGCATATTCTGATGCTTTTCGGTTACAGAACTTGCTATGCACTTACCTTTCCCCTTTGCTACATAAAAGTCCTAGTCAGGTATTTGATAAAAGTCAGCAACGCAATATTTTTCGTCGTCCATGGCGCAGCACGTAAATTTTGTCAAAAAAGTAGTTTTATAACTTACGAGCGAGGGTTTTGCACAATCACTTGAGGCTGATGTTCTCACTTAGCGGCAACAAAACGTTCTGGAAGATTTTGCTGAATCTCAATTTTTGTCAGATCTAACTTTTCTCTCAATTCTGACATTTTTCTTAACATTTTCCAATACATTTTTTAACGTCGATCTTTCAAGTTTAAACACTTTTACCGACATTGTGAGATGTTTGGATTTTGTATTTATTTGTCCAAATTAATTTTCTTTGCCGAAGAAAATCTCCGAAGAAATCTCCATTGCGTGTATTTGGAAAATTATACACACAAAATTTAACTTTAATCGAGAACAATAATTGTTAAATCAAAGTACGAAATTAACAGCTGATCGTATGATCGATAACAAAGTTGTGCTATGGATAGTGCTGGCAGATTTCAGCTGAAGCAATTCTTACCTTGCATATGTATTTGCACACCAATAAAATAAAAATTAGTCATGTCCTGTTTTTAAACAAAACGAAAACGAGATTTAAGTGGGTCAATAAATCAATTAAATCGTGGGTTAATATTTTAAAACTTTGTTCTGTATGGGTTCTGTAGCCTTTTGCAACTACAAAAACTAGGAGCACCACAGTTCTAACAAATACAGTATTACTTCCCTCGGGTGGTGATTTCCTATGATTATTTGAATACTATTTCCTATGAAAAAATTAAAGGATGATGGTATCCCCCTCCTCCCTTTGGGAGCTAGAGAGTAAAAACTGGAAAAAATGTGTCACTACATTTTACTCCATATTTAATGCAGCTTTTATCCGATTTCCAGAGTTTATAACTTATTGAAAATTTAATCAAATTAGCATTAAGTAATTTATAAAATATTTTGCATAAAGTGATTAGCAACTTTATTCAAATAAAAATTTGAATTCAACTTTGATAATAAATATTTCGAATATTAAACAAATTTTTTTAATATTTTTATGAAGTAATTTTTTTAATGATAAAGTTTTCTAATGACTTGATTTTTTGATCTTGCATTAGTACTCAATGCAAACACAACATCTTTTTAATTTTAAATTACCACACACAAAACAGTTAGATTTTAGTGTGGTACGATTAGATAACCGATATTGTATCATTGGTTTGAAGGTCATGTAGTCTCTTTTTCAAGATGCTTTTGACTAGGAGATCGGTTAAGAGATCAATTTAAATATAAAGTAAGACGTAATGACACATCTTTTCAAGTTTTCACTTTCTAGCTCCGAAGAGGGGGAGGGGTGATCCTCATTCATAATGTTTTATACTCGCCTTATCAAGGATAATCATCACCCGAGGGAATTAATGCTTTATCTGGGAAACCTTGTATAAAATTCATATAGCTTTATATATAAAAAAAACTGGTGTACATATTTATTTGCACATCACTGTAGCTAAACTTTTCTCAGACTTCTCTATAATCTGAGCTTTCCTTGTAATGGTATCATGAAGAAAAAAACTAAGTGAAGCCTAAATAAAAGGAGGTATTAATTTATTTGTTTCCATATCTAGTACTTTTGTATCACTTTTATCTGTTTTCATGAACTTAAGATCGATTCAAGCACCTCCAATTCGTTAAATAAGAACCAGTATGAGCTTTACGAACAATCTAAATTCTCTTGAAAAACGTACATGAACGAGTTTTGTTGCGCTATGCGATAAAAACCTTGGTAATTACAGAAGCAACAACTATGTCACGGTTCTTAATGAATTGTTAAGTTAATATCCTGGATTCGCATTTGGACTTCTGCTGAGATATGCTGGGCCAGTTTTGCGATAAACAAGGCGAACATTTACATCTAAGAAATGGCAATAACTGAAAAGCGCTTTGAAGAGAAAAATTAAATAAAAATTATTTCATTTAATTGCTTTCAAAAATTGCTGGGCACTTTAACGAGAAATTGATGATACTGAATTAAAAACAAAAATGTCGGGCACAGATTTTTTGAGTTCAATGGCAAAAAAAAAAAGATTCAGAAGACTCAGTCAATTAATTACCGATTTTTAAAAACAAAGTTGCGTTTTACTCATAAATAAACTATTTTTTTAATCAATTTACGAGTAGTATGGTTTCTTTATAAAATAGTGTATAAGAACATCGCCTAAGTTAAAAAAGGGGACAATTTGTAAAAAAATCGTGTTTGCTGGACAAATACACACTGGTTTTATTTATTTATTTTTTTAATTTATTTAATTATTTATTTATAAGCGCTTGTAAGAAATAAACTTATAGTTAAGCACCGATAACATGTGTGGATATAAATCAACAAATTTTTAATGTTAAACACTTAAACATAATCTTGAACAAAAATTAATTAATTAAATACATTGAGATCAAAAACGCTTTTTAAAAAACGATTATAAGAATTTAAAACTAAAAATTCAAAATAAAATAACTTTAAATTAAGAGAGAAAAATAATATTAAAAATGAAGGAATTAGGTAAGAAATCGAATGAAAAGAGATAAATGAAGAAAAATAATAGAATAGCGAATCAAGTAAAAAAAGATAAAAGTTTTGGTTAGAAAGAAGACAAATAATCTGATAATTTAGATTTAAATATGGTTGTATTGCAAATACGCTGTAGATACGGTGGGAGTGAGTTCCAAAGACGTATGGAATTAACAAAGAACTGACGTTCGGACGCTAAGCTGGCATGTTTTGGTTGGACTAGTTTGTTTCCGCGCTGAGATCTTAAAAATTTTAGTTTACTATATAAGTAAACTGGCTCTTTGGCAAAAATAATTTTGTGCAGAAAGACTAACGCCCTCAAGTTCAAAACACTGTCAAAAGTCAAATTGAATATTTTTTTTGCATACTGGGATATACGGTCGGTTCGTTTAAGTCCGAAGACATGTTGTTATAGGAAACGTTCAACTTGCGCTTACTAGCAGCATCACAGTATGCAAAAATTTCGGATCCGTTCAATAAGGTGGGGACAAGATACGTTTTAGCTAATAACATTCTTATGTTAAAGGGGGTGAAAAACTGTGTGGCCCATAGGCTACGGAGCATACCATTAACTTTTCCTACAGTGATGTTGACATGATTCGTCCAATCTAAAGTGCTGCTGAAGGTAATACCCAAATTATTTGCCGTTTTTACAACTTCAATACATGACCCATTTATAGTAACGTCCGGAAAGGGCAAAGAAGAGTTATGTTTTCTAGTTATAATTAAAAATTTTGACTTATTTGGGTTTATGCTTAAGCCATTAGCGGAAGCCCAATCGTAAATTTTATACAGATATGCATTCAGACTATCAACACACGTGGTAATATCACATTTGCGACAGCTAGTATACAGTTGTACATCATCAGCGTACATTTGTATACCACAATTTTGCAACACAGTTGGTAAGTCGTTTATATAAACCGAAAATAAAAGAGGGCCCATTACAGAGCCTTGAGGAACGCCACGGATTACAGGTAAGAAATTAGAAGTAACGCTGCCTATATTTACGGCTTGTGATCTGTTTGTATGAGATATGAGCTCATTAGTCGAGTTGCAGTGGCGGAAAAATTAAACACCTTTAATAATTTCGAACATAAAATTTGGTGATCAACCGAGTCGAAAGCTTTCGAATGATCTAGCAAAACCAAGAAAGTGATTTCATTGCGATCAAGTAGAGCAGTCACGCAACTGCGCTTAGGTCGGAATCCTGACTGTCTGTCAGCAGTTTATTGTCCAAAAGAAATTTGTTTATTTGGTTGTACATCAGCGTTTCAAAAACTTTTGAATTCATTACCAGTTTTAGGGATGGGAATAATTTTAGCTTTTTTCCAAACAGCAGGGAATTCTGATTTCGTTATAATGGTATTGAAAATGTTAATAATGAAAGGGGTTAGAGCTGGAAGAAGTAACTTAAAAAACCTGGGATGTATTTCATCGAAACCGACGGCATTAGATTTAATCTCTAAGCAACTTCGCAGTACTTCTGTATATTCAACGCAATGAAAATTAAAAGCTGAGTACGAGTACGAGTTGATAGATCTCTGAAAGATGCGACAACAGTTGACACTAGGCGCTGGCATAGGTATATCTATAAATTTGTTATTTAGAGCCTCGACGTCTACGCTAGTGTCTGTAGGCGAAAAATTTCTACCAACTCCAATTTGCCGAATAATATTCCACTTCGTTTTGCTGTCTATGGCAGAGCTAAATTTAGATTCATAATATGCTAACTTGGCAATTTTCACCGCACTGACTACATTGTTTCTGCATATTCGGAAAATATTTTAACGCTCGGGTGTTTTGAGACGTTTCCATTTATTATACGCTGTGTCACGTTTTTTCATTAAAGTTTTAAGGGTACTGGAAAACCAGGGCCTTAGATAGTGCTTTACAACTTTAGTTTTAAGAGGAACATGTTTTTCAAATAGTGAATTGACGTTACGTTGTAGGAAATCTAACTTACAATATCATTTACTGATAGCATGCGATAAATTTCTGTCCAGTCGACGTGATTGAGCTCTGTCTGAAGAGAGCTAAAATCTATATTTGTAAAATCTCGGTATGCTATTTTTTGCTCTGGTATTGACAGCTGAAAATTATAGCACAGAAAAATCAGGTCATGCTTGGAAAAAACAGTAACAGATAACTGGTCATAAAGTAAGACTTTATCATTATTACTGACAAAAAAGAGGTATAGCAGCGAATTTCTATTTTTGGAAAAGTGTGTGGGTGTGGTGCAGTTTGGCGACGTAAGACCAAGTGCACACATGTCATCAGATAAATGAGTTTCAACCAATAAATCACAATTAAAATCGCCACAAATTATGATGTCAGCATAGGAGCTTACCACCGATTCAATTTTCAACATTAAGTTTTCTGTATGGACATAACGATTTGGCCTATAAACAGTGCCGACAAGTAGTTTTTTGGATTCATGGATTATGTCAACAAATAGGAATTCAATATTATCTTCAGAGTTTGATTTACTGATTAAGTTGCATGTTATACGTTTTTAGATAATAAACTGAAAATCGGTTAATAACCAACGAAGTTACTGGATTTTAACTGTGTAAAGGTACTCAAAATCGATTTTATAACCGAAAGTCAAGATTTTTTGGGTGTTTGGCAAATTTAACACACATATTCTTATTTTATTCGACATGATCTACACTCTTAAAAATAAATATAAATTTACTATAATTATTATAGTAGCTTTTTGTTGAAATTCAAACTGACGTGTAATTTTACTATAAATCTTATATTGATCTTTGAGTATTTACCATTAAGCACTATTCTTAGCATAATTAATTAATAAATGTTGAATTTTGCTGCAATATTAACTGTAATGACTTATATTACTACATAAATTGAACTAATGAAAACAGATGTTAAATATTCAACATGTACAATATAAATAAACGAATAAACGATTTTAAACTATCAAACAACTAGAATTTGTATTTAAAAACAAGTATGATTTAAACTATCAAACATTTAGAATTTGTATTTAAATCATATAAAATCAACATGTAAAATACATTCAACAGATGTTTAGTCGACATTGCTAGACAACGTGTACGGATCATTATGTAAGAGCTATATGGTTTTAATTGAAAAAAGTTTAGTAATAACTCGATTTTTAGTGGAAATTTTATTATGCTGTAGTATCTTATGTTGTACAACACAAAAATGGGTACATGTGGGCAATATGTTAATAATTTAAAAAATCTATAAAAAAATATCTGTTTCATTCGTTTTTCTCTTTCGGTTACTCATCGGCTGGAATTTCTTTATGCAAGTGCTTATGTCTCATTTTGGTGTTAAATTAATGGTGTAATTATAGTTTTAATTTAATGGAGGATAAGCAGTAAAGATAAGTCACATTTATTACTGCACGTGCCTTCAATATATATTAATTTGTGATTTAAACTAAGAATGTCAAAACTGAGAATGTTGCATTTACTAGAATATCAATAGAAATTTTATTGATTACATCAATTGTAGTAAAAATAATTTCAAGTTGTTGAATTTGCTAACATGAGAGTGGTAATTTTATTATGGTACTACATAGATGATAGCAATTGATGTTTAATTTTACTGCAATATCAATATTTTTTTATTGATATTGCTACATATTTTACTCAAACATAAACACGTTTTGTTGAATTTCACTGCAAGTCAATAGTAAACAATATGTTTAATTAAAAAGGGTGTGTAAATTGACTACAGAAACAGCCGTAAAACTGTTGCCTACAAGTGTTGTAGTAAAATTCAACAAAAACTTTTTAGAGTGTACAAGAAAAATAATATGACTCCCAGGTTTATTTACTTCATTCCATTTTGTACCACTGTGTAATAGAAGAAAATAGTTGTGAAAAAAGTAGTCGAAAATAGAAGCAGAATTTGTATTGTCTTTTGTTGAATAGCTTAGAACATATGATATTATCTGTTGTCCTTAACTCAGAAATTAGATGTATTTCCTTGGCACACAACGTTAAATACTGTTATTTTAAAAGAAGCTGCAGAAATTAAAATACAAATCTATCATTACGATAAAAATTTTTAAATAAAAAGCACTTTTAATGTTTTTTTTGCTTTTAAAAATCAATAGTTTGTACGTTTATTCGTTATACTCACTGAATTTTAACCTTTTTTTAAAGCTCATGTTACGAATTCAATATCTCTTCTATTAAAATATAATTAAGATGATAGTTCAAAGTAGGGTAGCGCATATATGGGAGAAACCTTCTTCCTATTCTAATAAAAAATATTATCGATTTGAGTTTTGATGCACTAGCATTTGATATATGATACAATCGCATTTTTAACTATTAAAACTAAACTATCATAGAAATAGACATATAAAAAAAAGGTTGAAAAAAATGTGTAAAAACCTAAAGGAAACATAACTATTTGTGTGAAAAACTGTGCAATTAACGCCCACAAAGTGACACCTACTCTAATATAGGATACTATAGCATAATAGAAATGAGAGAAAAAAAAATTGCAAAAGTAGGTGTAGGTGTAGCTGTGGCAAACCGCTTTATAAAAATCGCTCTATAGAATAAATCTTCGGAATAAAAATATAAATGTACACTACGCAGACGTTGCTAGTAGCAATGTTGCGGCTTTGATCTGAACAAATTTTTTGAAGGAGTTTTTCCTTGTCTTGCCATTTTCTTTATCTTTGTAACATTTAAAAAGACGAAGAAATTCATTGAGGCATAAGCAAAGATAAAAGGAACTCAACAAAGCTATATGGAAAAATTTCGAAATGGTTGATGATAAAATAATTTTGATTTTGTCATCATATTATCAAAAATCCTAGCTGGACATGAACTGCTCTTTGTTACGTATCTGTTGGATGCCATTCGAGGATTTAAGGCTTAAGAGACATTTTTTTCTTTTTTTGAAAATTGTTAGTTTGATGTTCTTTTGCTCTTGCTTCACTACTATTATGGCTACTTTCACTACTGTTTTGTTTATTTGCAAAATGGTTCTTAGGGCGAAACAAAAGGATGCGCTTAGCCAACTATAGGCAACAATTTCACGTCTTAATGCACATCAATACAAAATTAGAAAAAAAATGCATACGCCGACCTTTGATTTTAGGCTTAGCCAAAAAAAATTTATGCTGACTTTGCATTAGATACAAAATTGCACTATATAGAAACTTTTTGATAAATCGATTAGTGACAAAGAAAACGCACAAAAACCAAATGCAATGCACAAGAGTAAAAAAAAATCTCGAACTGTAAGAGAATAAAAGAACCTGCCGCAATTGAAAAAAAAAAAAGAAAATATTGTAGCACAAACCTTCGGTCGCTTTGTGGTTGACACTTGGTTACGGTCGGTGCTTGTCTTTGAAGCGAGTGTTTCTTTGGATTTAAGCGCAGTCGGTGACATATTTTTTTGCGGGCGTGTATCTGCCACCATTTCTTCCAGAATTTGAGCTCAGCACATTGACATTCGTTTTGTGATTATCCTTTAAGCCATGATTTAGTATAAGTTTATTTAAAGATTTAAGTTGACCTTATCTTTACACTGGTAAAATTTTGTGAGAACAAAAGTTCATGTTCCAGTTCTGAGATCAGTCTTCCCAGTTCTATCCAATGTTTTATTTGATAACTAGAATACGATTGTTTTGATATATAGAAAACTACACGTATAGTTGAGATTTTGATAAACAGACAAACCACGAAACAGTTAAAGCAGTCAATTCTATATAAAATTTTTAAAAAATGCAAATTGTTTATGCATCACATTTATCAAAGGAATCCATCTGAAAAAAATTCATTAGATTTCTAAGCATTCCGACTGGAGGAAGTTAAACAATCGTCGCACAGTGTGTGCGAATCACAAAAAACTGTTATAAAACGAGTTTGTAAAATTAATACTGTTAAATCTAAAGACCATTTACAATTAAATGCCTCCTCAATTAAAAAATCTCTATACAATCACAAAACCCATGCAACTCCTACTCCCTAAGCAATTGTGTAGTAGGCCCGGTCGGCCTCCATACAACAACAAAAAAGTTTGCATAAACTCAGTTTAAAATATTTTTTGGCTTATTGTGGTACCCTCCACGAAAGGATTTAGCTATGTTTAAACTTTTAGGCTACCTGGAATTTTTTGAAAAAAGTGCCTTTTTTGGGCAAAAACCACTTTTTGTGTGGGCAAGTTTTTTGTTTCTATGAATTATCCCAAACAAAATAAGCAAAAATTAAGCTCCTAAAATGGTTTCTGTAAGTATAAAAATTTTGAGAAATCTGCGCGTTTGGGATTATTTGTGCTACTTTTTTTACTTATTTTGGATGCATTTCGATACAATTCAGGCTTCAATCGCCATAACTACGCCATAACATCGACGAATCATTTAACTACCGTTAGAAAGATAATAAAATTCTGTACCGTAATATGGGGCTAACTTGTACATTTTGAAACAAAGTTAACCCATTGAAAACAAACAAAGGGATCCTCGTCTTCTAAGGATTCAATTGGTACCGTAACTAGTGTTTATATTACTTTTTATCTTTTGTTAATAGTGTATTCGAAAATCTTTCCAAAAAACTAAATCTTATGAAAATCGGATTATTTTCCTTAACGTGACAGCAATTTGAACCTAGATTCAACAAATCTTATTTTAATTACGCAAACTCAAATTTTGTACGGCGTAAAGCTTTTTAAGTACAAGTCCAATCTTAAAAAATTTAGTATGGTTTGGTAGGTTTAGACCTGTAAATGTGCAAACTGAACTTTTTATATCTTAAAAATTAATATTTTTTAAGTTATAGCGAGTTAAAGTTTACATATAATTGTTGTTGTCATGTTGCTTTTTTCTTCTTAATTCCAGCATATGCCTAAAAATATGTGAGGTATTTAGCGCCACATCTATGAAACTGTTATATTGACAAATAATCTTATAATTTCGCAGCTAAAACCAGTGATGCCAGCCCGAGGAGAGTAAAAATCTACAAATGCGACATAAAAAAACCGTGTTAGCAAATTTATGTACATTTTTTTTTAATTTAAAACTAACAACTAATAAAATTACTCAATTGAAGTCAGTAATAGTTTTTTACATATATTTTGCATATTTGATTTTTTTTTATAAAATTTGCATTAAGCTTATAAAAGTTACAAACAACGTAAAAAGTAACTAAATTAAAAATAGTTAACAACAATTTCTTTAAGTAATGTTACTATAACTAAAACTTAAAAATATAACATAAAACGTAACTTTTATTCATTTTAAAGGAACATTCGATTTTTTAAATCTGTAATCACTATAAATAAAATAACATTGAAATACAATTTACAGGCACTTTAAGTTTGTTTTAACCCATTAATGACAACGTATGATATGTCATACGCGATGAAAGCATTTTTCAAGAATTCGCAGCCATTGTAAAGCTTTTGCTTCCAACAGTGTGAGAAAGCCAAAAATATGCTTTTTCCATAAAAATTCTAAAAAAGAAGAATAATTCTAAGTATGTTATTATGTCTACACATAAAACTTTTTTCAAAAAAACCTTCTTCAAGCCGTCTATGGTTTATACCAGCAAACTGTTGGAGCCTAGATTGCTTCGTGATAAACAAAAGAAGTCACAAAAAGGATGACACAAAAAAAACTTCTTGAATTTCGGGACGATCCCGGAATTCAGGGATCGAAAAAATTTCAAAAATTGACATCCCTAATGACTAGTTAAAAACGTGAGATTTGAGATTTAAACTAACATGTTATGATATAAATTCTATAGGAATGCTCCGAATGACCGCGAGTTGATCCTTTTTTTATAAGGAAAAACTTAAAAAATTTGTTGAGTTTTTACATATATCTCGATTTTTTGCTAATAAGACTTCATTTTTTAAATTATCTGGTATGTATTTTGTTTTTTATTTGATTTTTTTCCATAAATAAGCTATCAAACATAAAAAAAAAATCACAGAAGGTTAAAAATTAATCCTTGAGTTGTATTTCACACACTTATGCAAATTATTGAGTACAGCATTTATTTTGTTTATATACACTAGTTTTCCAGAAAAACTGTACATTTTTACTCTGTACAGAGATAAAACAAGTTGTAACAGTACTTTGTGCCTCATTACTGTAATTGAAAATAAGGTATTTTGTACCATTCTGTCATGAATTTAAATTTTTAACTTTATATCACTCTCTCAGTACTGTGCGCCTGCTAAAACATGTAACTATATCGTCAAGAACGTTCACATTAACACTTGCTGCTTCTGGGACACTGCAGCACATATCTTATGCAAAGATTAAATCAAAAATTTGCAACTTTGAATTTCCATCGTCAACTACAAAGCTGTTGTCGGTACACCGGCGCAATCTACTTAATTGATCGCGTTGCAGCAACAACTTCAAATAAAAATATACTATGAGAATGATCAAAGAATGAGAAGCACTTCAAGCAAAAAAATAAAAGATTCAATTGCTACGCGTTCCTACGTTAAATTTTTATAAAATATATTGACGTCTTGAAATCTAACTATTCAAGTCGACCTTTTTTCAATAATTGGCAAACTATGGAAAATGGGTAAATAAAAGATTTAATTTCCCGGACGAAGTCAGAGCATTTAGACATTTCGCATTTGTTAATAATTTCCTCATGTATCTACAAAATTATTTATTTAATATACTAACACACAATGTGCAAAATTTTTGGCATCATGTTTTAAATATGAAATGGTCAGATACAAGTGAAATTTTCCAAAAAAAAAAAAAAAAAAGTTAAAATAATTTTTTTTTTTAAATAAGCCTCTATTTTAAACAAAACGTGAACTAAAAAGAAAAAATAAATTTGACTGACATTTGTCTTGTATATATACAGAAGTAGCTATATTGTAGATTCAGAAGAACCCCTCTCTTGGTTACTCGTTATTACTATTATTAAGCGTACTCCAATAAGAAAGCTCTAGGGACGAATATATATTAAGAAATTACTAAAATGTAAAATACATTTGAATTTTGAAAAACTCGGTATGTTGAAATCGGTATCTCTTAAATAAAAGTATAAATGTAATATATAAAAAGTATACAAAAATACTTTAACAAGTTTAAATAGATGTCTCTAGGACTTACTTATTGGAGTACGCTTTTATTATGATGATGAGTAACCAAGAGAGGGGTTCTTCTGAATCTATAATATACCTACTATATACATATATGACAAATGTCAGTTAAATTTATTTTTTTCTGTTTAGTTCACGTTTTCTTTTAAATAAAAGCTTAGTTTTAAATATCTCTTTTTACTTTTTATTTATTTTTTACTTTTTAGTCTTAAAAGTTTATTATTAACATCTTTTATTTTCAAAACCGTACCTTTATGTATTTGTAGGCAGTAAAAAGGGGTGTAGCCAAATTTGTTTCCCAAACCCCATCCTCTACTTAAAGGAAATTTACTGCCAAAATTTCAGTTGAATCAGCGTAGTAGGGTGTGGCAAATTTTTTCCCAAACCCCAGCCTCTACTTGAAGGAAATTTACTGCCGAAATGTCAGCTGAATCAGCCTAGTTGTTTTGGTGATATAGCATTTATATTGATTTGTGGGCGGTAAAAGGGGGTGTGGCCAAACAATTTTATCATACTATTGCATTGTCACCAGACTTTCATATGTAAGCTAAATTTCAGCTTAATTGGATAGCAACAAGGGTTCGAAAAATGCTTTGCCAATTTTGACGGAGATACGAACGAAGCAAGTTATATAAAAGCTTATAATTAAAAAGTTTATATCGTTAGTTTTTCTCGTAAATTAAACGATAACCTGGTGCATGCGTGGAGAGAGTTTTTTCTTACACTCAAGTAGATTGTACAAGTAATAAATGTGTTATATTTTTTTAAGGCATATTTTTAATTGCATTATTAAGGACTGTATTGTTATGGTTTCTACTATTTATAATTAAACACTGAAGCAAGAAATTAAATGTCGATAATTTTCCATTAATATACTTTAACAAAGGGGAAAACGGGAAAAAGTTAAGGGAAAAACTGGAAAATCTTCTTAAAATGCACGAACAAAACGGGAATGAGCTCTTCTAAAATTTGGCAGTACTGCACACAACTAGAAATGCTTTCATGTCGTTATTTGATGAGTATTTATTTTGGCTTTAGAGTCATACAATCTATCGTTTATACAATTGAAATGCACAAATAACAATGAAAAAAAAAATATTATCAAAAAAACAAATGATTCCTTTCATTAAACGATAACTATTGATTTAATGGCTCGAAAACAAATTATTTTTAATTGATTTTATTTCAATGTACTGTAGATTTCTAATAGAAGTCCACGTTTATTTAAATGTATCTCTTATTTTTATTGCTATTGCAAAATTAGTTTCGAATGTTAAGGAATACATATTAAATTAAAAAACACATGTTTTTCAACACTACAGAACTTGTTCGTACTCTCAAAGAACGCATCTTTAATATTCATTTTCACTGAAATTGATTTCAGTTTACTATTTTAATGATTTTTTTAAATTTTAAGTTACTTTTTTGAATTATGTGGTATGCATACTTTAGTAAAAAAACTTTCTTAACCGAATCAATTACAGTCAGTCCTCGACTATCCGGAACTCGATCAATCGGGAATATCAGTTATGTGAGATCGATGAAGAAAAGGATAGTGAAAGAAAAGAAAAAGATAACTGTACTTTTCCGTATCAACATGTATGTAATTGAAAATGTAAATTCTTTTTTTTAGTTACTTTTCCTTTAACTTGCAAACTCCCACAACTTTCAATTATAAACAAGGTTTTAAAAAAATTAATATTAAAAAAACATTGCATTATCTTTTATTTGTACGAAATTGCAAAAAAAATTCCTTAATTAACAGCGGAATTCAATTAGCCGGCATGCTACAGAGCCAAAAATCTTGGACTTATTTTTAATCCAATCGTTGGAATCATGCATCTTTTAATGCTTGTTGTATAAGAATTTAAACTCTTCAAAATATTAGATATTTTTTAATATTTAAAACATGTTGGAAAAATCTAAGAAAGTAGCGTTTGGCTTACTTCGATTATTATGTATGTATGTATGTATGTTTATCATTTCATTATAACTACATGTGACTTCATAGAGCAGTTGTTGGAGCTATTAGCTTATAAGTTAAACGTAGTGAGTTCAAACTCACAGGTTTAGTTTCGACGTAGAATTACGTCTTACTGCGCGGTTTGTATGTGGGTCATTTTTACAAATATTATCAAATAAATTTAACGGTTTTAGTGGATACTTTAGTATATACTAGGGAGTACGATTCCGGAAACTTTTCTCGATCCCGGGATTATCGGGATTGAAAATCTCAATAGCGGGATCCCGGGATTAGTTCGGGATTGACAACTTTAAGAAGTAAATAATTCAGTAAATAATTCAGAATTTTTTCATTTTCATAAAAAATGTAAATTAATTCATTTATAAACCAACAAAAACAAAAGAAAACACATTGAGGGTATTCACAATTGCGTTGTTTGTTATTGTTTTACATGAAATCTCTAAAAAGCAAAAGTGTGGTAATTTTTAATAACACAATGATATGTTTAACGAACGCGGTTTTTAAAGTTCCATAAACAACTGATCGGTTGCCAGTTATTTTCTAATTGCAGAAATGGAAGCAGCTCAAAATGGAATTTAAACTTTTTTATGCCACATATTAATAAAATACATCAAATTCTATAGTTAATTTATTTGAATAGTAACAAAAAGCTATAGCGGGAGGTTTTCAACCACAAATTCTATTTTAAAAGGTGCTTATAATTGTGGCTTTCAACTATGGCAAAAAACCACAATACCACGATAAACACAAAAAACTTAAATAATATTACCGACTAGCAAAATGTTTTCATTTAAAGAAAAACAATTTAAACAAAAATGATAAAAAATAAAATACAGAACAGTTTAAGGCATTAATATATATATTTTGAACCTTTTTTTGAAATTTTTTTTTGTGTTTAATGCAAATTAAGTTTGGATAAGACTTTTCAAAATTAAAATTTTTGTTTTTCATTTTCTTACAGTAAAAGTGATCAACGCTTACTTTTATTTACTTACTTTTCATTAGAGAGTTTTGTTCGGATCTTATTACGAATATTACCCGCTGATGAGAAACACCGTTCTTATTCTATGCTAGTTGGATAATTAGTTGTACTATAATCGTAAGCAGTCTGTAAGTTTCGATCACGATTGCCTTTACCAAAAAACAAAATTAGTTCCCAAGTCAGAATGTCTGACAATTTTGAAATACATCCCGATTTTCCGGTGTTTGCTAAGTCTTTGCTTCAGTGATTCACACTTATCGTCCTAACTATCTTTTTCAGCCTCAATAAAAGGTTTTTCTAATTCTATATTCATATCAACGTAAATTGAAATGGTTGCATTTACATGAATATTTGTAATAATTTTTTTTCAAATTCCGGAATCCAGAAAAGAAAATCTCGGGATTTTAATGGGCTTAAATCGTCCGGAATCCCGGGATTGACTTCCCTAGTATATACTTACATTCTTTTATACTCATCTTACAAAAAATAAATATATGCCAAAATATCAGTTATGGGTTGAATGAACCGAGTATTTAACTTTGGATTTTCTCACTTCTTTAATAAAATCAAAAAATAGAAAAATCTTAAAAAAAAGGTACATAAGGGGTTTTCTTAATGTCTAGGATATGCGCCCATTGCAATGTTTAAGAATAGGAAACACACAATTCGTGAACCGCCGCAGCAACAACACACAAGTAAAAAAAACCGTACAATATTTCCTATGTATACACTGAAACCTATGTATACGTCGATGCTATGAACCATAGTTTATGAAATGCAACCCTGTGTTTCTAATGAAGAGAATGAGAGAGCAGCCACACAGAAGGTAGTGCAGCTCATTAAGATTTCTTTGAGTTGTTGATTTTACTATGATCAGTGTTGTCGTTTTGGCTATTTATAGCCATAAGTGCCTTTTTTTCGAGGTAAATTTTTGATAATATATTTTTTTATTTGGCTAATTTTTTTATTCGGCTATGTTTTACACCAAATGATTTAAAATTTGTTCGCGAGAGAGAATTTTCTCTTCATGTAAACACGACCTCCCAGTGTTGCCAATCGTGCAACACACGGCAAGAGTATACAATAATTTTACATGCGATGGTCGAATTATTTATCCCATGCACTTACACTCACGCGGCCGAGGTTCAAGTCTCCGGATAATGGTAATTTTTCAATTTAATTTAATGTTATTAATTATTTCACTTAAAAAATATGCTAAATTTCAGCAAAACTAATCAAAATGTTGCTACTCCAATTTATAACAACTTAGCAAATATTTGCTAGAATTAAGTAGAAATTTGCTTTTGCAGTTTATAATAACATAGCAAAATTTTGATTAAATTCAAGTTTATAATAACATAGCAAAATTTTGATTAAATTCAAGCAAAATTTTGCTATGTTATTATAAACAGTGTAATTTATTATAAACTGGAATAGCAAATTTTAATTGGTTTTTGCTAAAATCTAGCTTAATTTTGAAGTGGCTGAGATTGAAGCGCAAGTTTTGCTCTACCATCGTACAAATTAAGCAAACAGTTTTCTTCGTATTGTTTCCGTAGCAAAAGCCAATACAAAACAATTAGTAAATATCAAGTTCTATTAAATCTTATATATTAATATGTAAACATCAAATGTGGTTGTACGCTTTTTGATATATATTTTAGAATAAGGGCTATGAAATGTAAATCATTTTAAAGGTATTGCATCATAAATGTATGGAATTATATTAGATTTTAAATTGATGACCTCTGAACCGAAATATTAACGTTAAAATTTTATATTAATTTTAGTAAGGAATCTCAGTGCTAAGAAAAGGTGAACGATGTGAAATAGTGAACGAGGTATCAGATGAAGAGTCTGGCTGCACAGTATGATTGCATTTTAGATTAATAACCTTTGGTATGGGCGTAAAAAGAGCATTTAATAAATAAAAGCTAAACTGTAAGAGATAGTAAAACATGATGTAAAATGAAATTTTAGATATTGATAAAATGTGCAAAAAATACTGCAGACATTTTTCGCTATCTCCTACGGATACCCTACATTAAGCATTTTCTTATGTGACAAGTGTGAATATATATTGTGATGGTCAAATTTCTTACAAATAGTAAATTATTGTGATATCTCGAAAACTATAGATGTTTTCAGTAAAACGTTTTTTTGGATGAAAAGTCGTTGGTTTAGAAATATAACAGTTTATGAAAGCTTTTTTGGTAATATTTTCCACGGATGTTCAAAAAATAAAATAATAGCATCAAAATTAGCTATTGAGATATCTTAAAGCATTTACAGTTCTCCTTGAAGCAAGGTCATCGCCTCACAATGAAAAAAAGTTTTGATTTTGCAAGCAAATATCTCAGCCATTACTCAATCGATTTTCATAAAATTTTCTTCGTCTGAAAGATCAATTAATTGACTTTGGATATATAGATTTTGGATAAAAGACTTACCGTTATCTCACCACTTTAATGTTTTATATGGTTTTTAAAAAACCTCTAAGATATTCAGCGAACGGTTTTTTGTTTAATTTCTTTTTCTTATTAAATTTTCTTTGTTCATACTCTTTTAGCTATATGACATATCATTTGTCTGCAAAAAAAAACATCATTTTGACACATAATTCAATAAACAGTTTCTATCATCGAAAATGATTTTTTAGATGAAATTTAATTTTTCAAAATGTTGTTTTTATATTTTTTACAAAGTTTTACAGCTTAAAAAATAATTTCTGTGAACAAAATTTTTAATATTTCAAAGTAATTTACACAAATCTATGTTCTAAGCCATTTCGTTATATATATAAATAGGCGTACAAGAAAGAGTTCTTCCGTGTTTCTTAACCAATTTTGATAAATTCTTTTAAATGAATTAGAGTAGGAAGAAGGAATGCACCGAATATTTTTCTGACCATTGGGTCATGTGAATAAAAAATCAGCAAATGCTTTTACTGAATTTTTCTAGTAAAAAGTATGGATTTAGTGAATAAAAAAAGCTATATAGATATAGTTAAAGTTTCGTATATAGCTTTAAGCTTTTTAAGCTATATCTATATAGCTTTTTTTATTCACTAAATCCATACTTTTTACTAGAAAAATTCAGTAAAAGCATTTGCTGATTTTTTATTCACATGACCCATTGGCCTGAAATATGAGCGCTGAAAGAATATTTGTGAAATAAAACCTAAACTATAAGAAATGGAAGAACATGGTGTGATAGGAAATTTTAGACATTGATAAAATGTACAAAAAACATTTTTCTTTTGCTCTTACGGATACCCTGCAATAAGCATTTTTTTATGCTACGTGTGTGAATAAATATTGTTGTGGTGAAATTTCTAAGAAATAATAAATTTTTAAATATTCCCTTTAATTTGACAGTTCCCTTCGTCATTTGAAGTTATGACGATATCTCGAAAACTGTAGATTTTCTCAGTATAACGTATTTTTGTATGAAAAGTCCTGGTTGAAGAAAATAACGGTATACGAAACTTTTTTTTTGGGTAATGTTCTTACAGATAATATAATTTAAAAAAATTTCGGTTATTTTGATTTAAAAATTATTGCGATAGTTTGAAACTTAAGATTTTCTTAGAACAACACAGGTTTCTTAAGCCAAGATCAACGCTTTAGAATGAGAAAAAACGATTACAATTGCAGAAAGTTGGTCGAATTTCGACCACAGGCGATACTAGTTTTTTTTATGTATATTATTTTAAATTTTTAATAACTTACCTTCTACAAGAATTATACCAACTTTTGCACTAATCTTTTAATGCATATTATTGAAATTCTTTAAAGTTTCGTTTAAGATAGTAATTAATGTATTTATTACATAATAATAAAAACGTTTATAAATTAACTTAAACTATCTGTAATACTGTAAAATAAAGAATTCTGTGCCTATACTTGCGATACTATCGAAACTTTATTTTTTTTATTTTTGTGGAATATATTTTTATTAATGCAAGTATTAAGGTTTTTTCCAATGAGGTAATAAAACTTAATTTTAATATATGATCTAGTTTAAACACTATATACCTATTTTAAGTCGTTCTGACCATGTACTGATCTCCACCAACCCGAATAATCGAGGTCCTACTGTAGAGTGCTGTGGAATACATGTGCAAACAATTCCATCTATGCGTAGTTTTTTTCCCCCTTTTTTGTGTATTTTATGAGTTATATTGCATTTACTTGGCATTCGTTTGCGGTTTCAAAAATAAGTTTTTTAAGTATTGCAAAAGTGCAACATAAGGCAAAATATGTATCTAAAAATAAAAAATTAGCTTAGTAAGCAAGCGATTAAGTTAAAGTGCAGCAATCAAGACACTCAATATAGCATAAAAACCACTTTTTAAGTGGTTCAAAGTGTAATTTTAATATCGAGAGTTCTTTGAAATGCTTTCATAAAATTGCTAATTTAACGCTTTTTATGAAGCTCTAAATTGATAGCATTGCTAAAACAGCAGGAAAAAAAAATTAGAAATCTCTTTGACGAAAAGAAAAGCGAAATCTCGTACATGCGCCTGCCTAATTGTCCTGCCTAAATGGTAACCTTAAAATTCCTGTTGTTACGATGTAGACATTTATATTTATAAAATTCGCTATGCTCAACAGGTCTTGACACTTAGTCATTGTGGAAACTCTTAAAACAGGTACATTTATCTATCTGTGAACTAAGCATCCGATTTTTTGCTTTGTTGCTTTACTTCACTTATTGTTGCTTGAGGTTGTGCTAAGTAAGCTAAGAACTAAGTAATCCTGCCTTGCACTAGATTCAGTTAAATCCTATTTTCACTTAATACCCTTGCTGTGTAACTAACGCCTCCAATAGTATTTACTGCTGCCCTCGCTTCCCGCTACCTGTCAGTTCTGCGTTGCTTGCTTTGGATTAACTGCGCACTTGTTTTTGCGCTGCTAACTTTGTGCCCTGAACTTACTTGTTCCTGGCTAGAACTTCTTTAACTACGTAGTTTCCAGAATTATTGAGAAGGTCTTGGAAATTTTTTTTTTTATTTCAGGCTTCGCAAAATGTCTGCTTTGTTGGCTCTCCTTAGATTTGGGTATCTTATAAAAATCAGGATCAACGAACTTGGCTTTTGTTTACGTCAGCGTACTTAGTCACAGAGTATTTGTACAAAAAATCCATGGTCCAGTAAGAAATGATTTGCTTGTAAATCGCGCTCGTTTTGTTTCTGTGTGTTATTATATTCTTCCAATCCGGATAACGAAGTGAGCACGAGAAAGACTATTTTGATAGATAAAATCTTAATGAATTTGATAGAGATCAGGTATTGGTTTTTCTGTGAACAGTTTTAATGAAGCTTCTACGGTTTTTTTACTATTTTAATGTTAATTTAATTGTAGTTTTTTTTCTATAAAAGCAATATATAATAAAAAGTCAGCTTATAAAATTCTTCAATTCGTAAGAGATATTTATTTGGATACACAGACATAATAAAATAAATAAATCGCAATATTGCACACTATCGAAATCAAAATCAAAACAAACCATTTGCTCTATAGAATTTAAATGTATGATAAGAAATTTCAGCATATCAGAAGGCATAGATTTATGCACTGTTGTAGGTATTTTCTGATACGAATTTATTAAGTTATCGAAAGTTATCACTGACATATTAAAGAGATTACTGTTATTGTATTGTTAGTGTATAACAAAGTACATAAAACTACATTAACTAAGGGCTTAGAGCCCTTAAAAATAGCGTTCTTAAATTACAAACAATAAAATTAAACCGCCATATTTTCGATTCTATTTTTTAAATTTTTTCGAGTTTTCGACGTCATATTCGTAATTGATGACACCCGGAACCTCTCGAATACCATATTTTAACTCCATTCGATAAGGTTTGAGTTTATTGTGGCTTAAAATATTTAAATATTTTAAACACTTAATTATTAAATTAGTTTTTATTTCATTTAATGTTAATTATTTGCAAAACCAATTTAAAAAATATTTTTACACGATCAAATGTAAAATCGGGGTTTTTCTCAGCTTGGTCTCAATTATCCATCAATTACTGTCAAATATTTAACTGAACATAAGTTTTCAATTCAAACTCAGATAGCGAAGTATTTTTTGTTATTGTAAAGAAATAATAAGAAAATTTAATAAACTTATTTTTAATTTTGTTTTGTAGAAACGCAAAAGCGTTAAACTTCTATTTTAAATTTTTTTTATTAATTTTAAAGTAAGTTTCTCAGAGTAAATAATATAATCAAGTAATTCTCAGAGTAAATAATATAAGAAACTATTTCAAAATGCATTTTTTTGTTTTTTTTTTTATTTCATCTTCTTCCGATAAGTAGCATAAAAAAATCAGTCCTTTTCAGCCAATTTGTCGAAAAAAAATCAAAGTGCATTTTAATAAAAATACTCGTAGCTACAACTTTTACTAGAATTATTAAATTTAGCTCAATAGGAAAAATTTAGCACGACTTTTTAAAAAATGCTGTAATTTTCAACGCTTTTGATCCCCGTAGCAGGGGAAAATTGAAAATAAAACCTATAATATTAGTTAAGGTTGTAGTGATCTTGTTGGGACCAAAATATCTTGACACCAATTGAAAAGGATTTTGAAAAAAATGTACTTTGAAAAAAAAAATTTTGTTTTATTTACGTACAAAATTTTTTAAGTATTGTAGTCTTTTTACAATAAATATCAACGCTAGTTGAATTCTTTGAAAACGTTTATACGCCATAACTTCTGAACCCTTAAGGAACACACTTTCATTTCATATCTTTGGAAATGTAATGGAACGTAAAAAAAATGAAAATAATGAAAATGAAGAAAAAATTATAGCGCCTGTTGCTGGTATGGTATTCAACTTTGAAAATAATAATGGGTCGTGTAACTGCAATTTTTTAAAAAGCTTAATATTTTTCCCTTAAAATAAAATTTCCAACTATACCCTATTTACGAAAATCGCATTTAAATTGACTGAGCTACGTTACGGCTATGGGGCCGCGGAAAAAATCTCAAAACCTCAAACTCCGGATTTGGTTTTCTAAACAATAAACTAATCTAACCTCAAAATTTGAGCCAAATCGGAGATGGCCAGTGCAACTGATATTACACTTCAATGTGAAATGGGCGACATATTAAAAACAATTTTTTCCTACTTTGCCGAAATATGTTTAATGCAAATTTTTTTATAACATATTGTTAAAAATTGGTTAAAAAATTGCTTGAAAGATTTTTAAATTTTGTATGAAAAATCATGCATTGATATTAAAGGCATTGTGTTGAATTTAAAAACGTGATAATTTTTCCAGTGTATAAATTGATTTTGATCAATATTTTCTACTCCATATTTGAAGGCACTGTTTGAAACAGACATATCGACCTGTAACGTTTATATATCCATACGTTATATATCCATCAACAAGCCGATTCCTGGAGATTGGTGCAACGTTGCCGGTTTCAGTCGCTTCAAGCAAACCCTAGTTTTCGTCGCTTCGAAGACCCAAAAAATGCATGTGAAGTAAAACTGGAGAAGAAAGGCTCAATGGGTAAGCTCTTCTAAATGTTCACAGGGTTGTGGAAGTGACCACGGAAGCAATTTTAAATGCACCACCCAAAAAAAAATATATACTATTATTATATATTATATAAACAAAAAAAAATTGGAATAAGTCTAAACAAAAAAAAAAACCCCCAAAATTTTTTTCTGGGTACGCACCTAAATGGATAAAAGGGGTTTTTGTGTACTTATAATATTTTGTGTACCTGGCGTTTTCAAAGAGTGGTCTACGGTTTCTATGAAATTTTCCGGTTAATGCCATTTTAAAAAAGTAGAAAATTGTGATGTAGCGAAAAGGCTAGTTTTTCATACAAATTGTTATAACTTCGATGTCACACGGACTATCTGTGTGAACTTTTCATAATAAATTAAACATTTTTAGTGCGCCCCACAGTGAATCGATTTGTACAAGTTGAACGATAAAAAAAATTTTTGGAACTTAAATGTTTTTGTTATAAAATAGTAAAACAAAAATTGATTTTAAGAATTTAGAATAAGTGGGCGTGGTACCTCCCACACAGATAGAATTCACTTTTGTCTACAACTGGGTAAGAAGTGAATAAATATAATATAATTTTATTAAAACTTGACATTTTTGATAACTGCAAATCAAACAAAATGTGAGCTTAATTGGACAATGTATGTAATTGGCAAGTATAGTTTGAGATGCAGCATTCTTATGTTCGATTGCAAACTATAATACGACTATAACCAACTTTTGCGCAGAAGTTTGACTTACTTAAAATTAATAATAAGGGGAAGATTGCATACAGACAATTACAAAAAGAGAAAAGCAAGACAGAGCACGATCGAAATTTACATAGCTCATAGACGGACTTATAAGAGAAAATAAAATCAACGAGAGAGACAAAACAATATTGGACACAGTGAAGGCTACAAAAATATTTCTGAAGGAAAATAAAAATATATTAATATAAACTCGGACAAAGGAAATGTGACAGTTCCAATGAATAAAGATGATTACGAAAAAAAGATGAGGATGATTGTTAGAGATATAGGAACATATAAAATTTTAGAGAGAGATTCCGACACTTACATTTCAACAAAGAAATAATGAATTTGCTGAAGTTCTGATAAAAAACGAGGAAATTACTTATGAGAAAAAAAGGAAAATAAGAACGAATGTAGCAACTGCACCAAGACTAAATGTTGTACCAAAAATGCAGAAGGAAATATGTATTCCACTGAGACCAATTTGTTCTTCAATAGGTTCAACAACATTTGTTATATCTCTTTTCCCCAGCATTCCAGTTGACCTTGCACTCAAAGTTATCGTTAAAAATGGGCAAATATTGAGCAATACACGATAATCAGTAAGGTTAGATTTATGAACGTAGTAAAATTGTTAGACTTCGAGTGTAACTAACGATCTTCCTTTAAAACTTTCTATATACTCCTATCGTACTCTCTCCAAACTCTCTTTAAATACAATAAGTAATTTATATTATCTGTCTAGCTCAATAATTCAATCTGTTTCTTTATATCGTGGTTTGCGGAGTTATCTTTGTTACTAATTTCACTTTCATTGACCATGCAAATTTTCTTATTCCGAAGGCATACTCTTTACTTGCTTTTATTCGTAGAAATAGTAAAGAGTTCTTGGATTTATATTCTCTTAAAATGTTGCTTACTGCGTTTGTGAGGTCGAAACTTGAATATGCCTCCATTATCTGGAGCCCTTATTATGGCTCAAATTTTTTCAGACTGGAAAAAATTCAAACAAATTTTACTAGGCATGCCTTACGGTCTCACAACTTTTTCCACCCTACGATGCTCGTTTATTGTTCTCAGGTCTAAAATTGCTTGAATAAAGACGCAAGATCGCATCTCTTATATTTTTTTTTATATTTTATCTGGACCAATAGATTATTAATCGCTCCTAATGCTTATAACTTTTTATATTTTCGTTAGATACTTATTTAAGTCTATTTTATTTAAAATTTTTTAAAACTGATTGCGCTTCTAATGAGCCAATTACTAGGGCTTTGACACTTTTCAATAAGCTAAATTTATCGTAGTATTTTGATTTAGTATTTTTGATTTTAAGCATATATTTAAAAATTATCTTCATAGTATCTTTTTAACATAGCATATTTATAACTTGATACATTAATAATGTTTTGTAATTTAGTATATTTATTTTTATTTTCAACTTAGTCTGTAAGGATATGTATTCCAAACTCTTTCAATAAACTAAACTTACTTAACTAAAATTCTGCAAAAAAGACAATAGATATTTAAAACTGCATGGAAATATATATGAACAAAAAAATAGAATGCCGATGGTATTACCAGCTTCACCAGTCATAGCAGAAATTATAATGTTAGAATTCGTAAACAAAGTGGTAGAGACAATTGATGAAAAACCATGATTAGTTATTAATACGTGGACGATTTCTTTGCAATTATAAAAACTGACAAAATTAACAAAATTTTGAATAATTTTAACAATTTCCACAAGAATATAAAATTTACAAAGGAAGAATGAAGCGATGGAAAATTGGCCTACTTCGACATACTAGTTATAAGAAGGAGTAACTATTTAAACATTGACTGGTTTCAAAAACCTATGTTTTCCAAACGACTCATATATTTTTACTCAACAAACAACTTTATAAAAAGAGTACTTGACATAAGCGTCGCAGAATAACACCAAGATAACATAAGAAAAATCAGGAAAATATTAAAAACATATTAAATTTCGAAAAGAACAAACAACGATTTGATCAACAAATATATAAGGCAATCAAGAGATAACAAGACAATAACAGAAGAAGACAATGGTGTAAAAATATACAAATGAATGACTCATGTCATTCATAAGCTCAGATATATATAATGAAAAATTTAAAATAGCTTTCAAAACAAACAACATGTAAAAACAATTTTATAGCAATACAAAAACCAAAATAGATAAATTAGACAAATAAAATTAAATATACAAAATTAGATGTAATGGAGACAGGTCCAACATATGTGACCAAGCATATGTTAGGACAACAAAAAACAGACTACGGACAAGATTATCTTCACACAAATCTCACCAAAAAGCACATACACGACCTAAAAAAAATGGCACTAACGGTCCACTGTGCAAAACATAACTACGCTCCAGACTTCGACAACATTGGAATCTTACAGCAAGATTTACATTAGGAGTTATAAGTTAGAAATGCTCCACATAATAAGCGCACTCATGGCAGAACTAGTAAAGGTGTATGCATTTCAGACTGCTCTCTTTTTCTCATAGCCAGAATTGTCAAACTTAAGCGTTTTGCTATTCTTGCCTATTTTCGGTTTCTTATCGCATTCTCATCGTTTTCAGATTTTGTATGAGCTGTAAACTTCGTTTTGACAGTTGCGGCAGTCTCCCTCTCCGAAATGCATATACCTTCTCTAATTCTGCCATGAGCGCACTGCAAGAAAGCAGACTCAACTTTAAAACAGACACAGCCAAATGCGCTCACATATACAGGCGATACGTTGAGAAACAGAGGGACAGTGATGCCAACTGGCACAGTAATTGTGGGAGCATACGGTAACTTACCCCTCAACACAATGTACGATCCTGATTTGTACGCTTCTAATAAACGTACGATAATTTTGAATTGAAAGTTTTCTATATGACCTTGCTATTTATTAAGTTGATTTTCTATAATATAAATACAAATTCTAAATGTTTGGTAGTTTAAATCATACTTAAAATCGTTTAAAATCGTTTATTGAGCCTTAGGTCAGGTTAAAACAATTAATTGCTCTAACAAATTTTTCCAAAGAAACAACAACAACATTTTCAATATGAAAAGGAAAACATCACTAGCTAATTTCATTGCAATTTTGGCCCTGCTACAGTTTTCATCAGAAATCTCTCTGATGCCGGCAGGAGTCGAACCCGGGCCGTGACCGCGTTTCAGGCGCATTAGCGCACTACACCACCGAGGCGATAAGATTTTAGTGTCAATTTCTCAGTTTTCCTCTCTTTTATATTTCCTGTTGTTGTTGTCTTTTTCTTTACTTTAGTTTTATGTTTATGTTATTACTATGAAGTCCAACAGTCTGTTGGAATTCACCACTAACAAAGCATGGTTACTGAAATTGTTTTTAGATTTGCTGAAAAATCTTCAGGCTGTTTCAGTGTTTTTTTGGTTTGGCTCTACCATTTGATTACAATTTAGTTTTGAATTTAGGATTTGTATTTAAATCATAGAAAATCAAAATAATTCAGAATTTTTAAATTTTTATATTGAATTTTAATTTCTGTGAAATTGTCCCTTTTTATTACTTGGTATGCCAGAAATATCTATTAAAAAGTAATTAGGGAGCACGCACTTAACTGTTTTTTCTGACAAATAAATGTCATCAAAAGAACAATAGATACTGAATATTCAGTTGGTTTTAAAATCATTATTTAAGTTAGGGTTTTTCTATTTAATCTTAAATTGGACACGTCAACAAATGACTTAGGAAGATCGTCGTCTTCTGTGCTAGACAAGTTACAAAAATTGAAAAAAATTATGCAAAAAGAGTAAGGAAGCACAGTTCAGGATCTTATGACAAAATATTCCAGAAATCAAGCAGTGCCTCAGGTCTTGCAAAGTGGCTCAACCAAGGACGTGAGCATTTTATAACAGCAGAACTGAGTGTATTTTAAAATACATGCATCTAGCTTTGGTCATAAAAATAAAGGCGTATCTCTTATTGACGTTCAACTCAAGACTTCAAAGCAAGACCCAGAAAAATGTATTTTAGGAAAGTAGGTAAAATAAGCAGAAATACGAACGTGCGCATTTCTGGTACAGCAAAATGTGTCAATTTTCCCAGTAGATTTGATGGAAGTGAGCAACAAAAAATGTTTCCCGGACTTAAATATTGTACATATTCAAATCAGATTCATATACAGATCAAAAAAGGCATCCGAAATCGATGACTGAGACCACTTTGTTTTTGAACTATAAATCCAAACTCTTCTCAATTCATTTACCTAACTTTCAATTTTTATTTACCCAAAATTTTATTTAAAGGATTCAATCAATTTATTGTCATGGTAGTAGTTATTAAAGAATATATTATTTCATAAACCATTAAAAAAAATTAAATGGTTACCATACGGTACTGAACCTAAAAATACGGTAATTTGTACCTCTTTGTACGGTTATCTGGGACGCTATAGTTGGCAACACTGCAGAGGGATAGGAATATTTGAAGAACTGACGCTGTCAACAGTGGAGGTGTTAAATTTATTGTTTTTCTTGTTTTTCATGTTTTAATGTTAATAAATGTTTTTATTTATATCTTTAAATGTTTTTTATTATTAATAATAAAAAATAATGATCATCAGAGTGAATTGGACAAGTGCAAAGTGGCTGAAATAGCTTATCTAGCGGCATTTCATTCGAAACATGTGAATATCTGTATTCAATCATGTTGTTAGACTATGGTACGTTATGCTTACAGAAATAAATATAGCAGTATTTTAGTTATATTTTAATGCATTCTCCCTTTATTCTGCCGGGTCAAATAATTGCAACAAACCGTATATGTTTCTGCACAACTTCAATATCAAATAGAGAACTTTCGTACAACAGCCAAAAAGAAAGAATATGATTTCTAAGTCCGACTGGAAAGTTTTGAGTGATTAAGCTGTGCTCTAACCATTGCTTAAGTTTTATATGATTTAACACTTGTTCAAATAAACTCGTCTGAATTATAAATTGTTAACGCGCAGCAACATTCAGGAGAGAAAAATTAAGAAAAAGCAGCAACAATGTCTCACAGTTCTGTTAAAGTGTCTGAGTCACTCTCCCATCCTACTCTTCCTCGTATATGCTACAGACACGATGTTCAACAGAGCTGTGTCGCTATGTTTTTTGTTGTTGTTTCTCATTGTCCTATTGGGAAAAATGGTATTTACATTCACTGAGTTTTACCTATCTTAGTGGCAACATATTCGAATAAAATTAAATTCTGCAAATCTACTCGAAAATACCTTGCCGTCGATATACGATTTATGTGAATATGTTGACGTTAACACATGTAAAATGGTATCATAATTTTTTTCGTTTGTTTATTAACACTTCTGTTACCTTAACCTTCTATTATTTAAATTTATAAGTATCATTTAAATTGACAAAAATAGTGATTTTAACATAAAAAACCAAATTAAAAACATATTTGTTCAATTTATTCGGATTTTATTTAAGAAAAATAAGTGACAAAACAAAATTTCTGAACATGCTTTTGGCTAAAAAGTTGAATTTTTTTTTAAATTATAAACATTTTTAGCCAATTTAATCAATTTTAAGTTTTGGAACAATTTACTCAGTATTGATCTATCACAATATTTTGTGTTTATTCTTTTAAATTTTTTGTTTTTTTCACATCATTTGTTGATCATAAATTTTTTTACGAATACGAACTTATATGATCAGTAAAAAAACTTCAGATATTTTGCCCTTTCTGTCTTAGAATCTTTATTTTACCCAAATATTTTTAATCAAAATTTTTACCTAAATCTAAACATTGTTGCATTAAATAAATTTTCGAATCTGACAATCTTTCTTTTCACAACTTTGAAACCCCAGATACCTTTAATTTGCATTCTACTTTGGGGTAGTTTTTTCAGCTTGATAAAAACTTACGGCGAAAAAACCGTTGATTTTTGGCGAAAAAGTAATTTTTTCAAATCAAGATCACTAGATATACTTGAATCCAGCTCCCAGAATACATGTGTCGAAAAAAGTTCGATCCACCTTACTGCACACCTGTACATTTTAAAACAACTTTTGAATGGTTTGAAACTTTTTAGGTCCTAAGTAATAGGAATATTACCTCAAAAAAAGTAATTCATGATTCTTCTAGCCCAGCCATTGAAAGGGCCTAAGGTCACAGAAGTGATAATATATAGATTATAGCTTAAAAAAATTTAGAAAGAAAATGCAATTATTTTTTAGATGCGAGGAAGGAAAGAATGAAAATTCCGGAAGCAGCACATACAGAGGGATTATACAGTCATATCTGGATATAGTGAACTAATTTTTGCAAGACCTGTTCATTGTATCCAGATTGGTCGCATTTTCGAGATTAAATTCTTGGTTTAAAAAATGATATTTTTGCTTAAATCTTAAAACTTTTTTTACTTTTTTGCTTCTTATTCCTTGAAATATCAGTTACTAAAACGTTCATTATTTCGAGTTGTTCACTATTTCGGGGGTTCGTTTTATCCAGTTTTGACTGTAATCCTTTCTTTTCTGCAGACATTATGTGATGCTGATATTGCAATAATTGTCGTAAAAATATCAGTTTTTTCCTCTTATTCATCATGGTAATAAGATAGATGTGTTACTTTCAGAATAAAAACTCTTATTTATTTAACAAAAAATTGTTGGGACTTTTGTTGACAAGTAGATATTAAGTATAAGGTAGAGTTTAATATCAAAAATTAAACTCTAAAGGCCCAACCAAGTTATGCTTAAGCTAACAAAAGTCTCAAAGAAAAGTTGACGAAAAGTATGATTAAGTACAAAAGTGTCCCAAGTTGGCATATTTCACGCTTAACAAAATGTCAAACGCTTACGAAGTCTTGACAAAAATTTACTGAAGTAAAATTTATTGAAGTAGTGCCTGTCAGATTTTTTATATACGTTTTTATATTTATTAGTAATTTCTTTAAGTTTTTCAACAAAATTCGGATCTGCATTAATTTTGAATACATATATACAGGGTTGCCAATATTCGAAGCGCTTTTTATTTTTAAATAAATCAAAGAAACCACAATTTTTTGTCTGTTCGTTATGAATATCATTTAGTTGGGTTCAAGATTTGCTTACATTATTTCTTGAATATGATATCTCGTAAATGGTCGCCATTGGCCTCTACGACATATTGTGCCCGTTTTGCAGCATTTTCCATGGTTTTCTTCAACATTTCGATGGGAATGGCGGTTAATTCTTGACGGATGTTGGTTTTCAGCTCTTCTAGGGTCTTTGGCTTGTTGACGTAAACCTTTGATTTCAAATAACCCCACAAAAAGAAGTCTGGAGGCGTTAAATCTGGTGATCTTGGCGGCCAATCGAAATCACCATTTTATGACATCAAACGGCCAGGGAACAATTGCTTCAAAAAATCGATTGTAGTGCGGCTTGTGTGTGGTGGCGCGCCGTCTTGTTGAAACCAGTAGTGCCTGATACGCTTTCGACGAACGATTGGCATGGAAAAATTGTTTATCATATCGCGATAACGGTCCTGATTGACAGTAACTCTGTGGCCATTATCATCTTCGAAAAAGAACGGCCCAATGAGCATTTTAGCACAAACGCCGCACCAAACAGTGACTTTTGCATCGTGAAGAGGTACCTCTTGAATCTCTTGTGGATTTTCAGTGGCATAAATACGGCAATTTTGTTTGTTTACCGTTCCGTTCAACTGAAAATGAGCTTCATCGCTCATTGAGTTGAGTTTTCACTATTGACTTGTTTTGTTGAATGTAAATTTCAACAATTTTAGAGCGTTCGCGTGGCGTGTACTGTTCCATTGTAAACATTTGCTTGGAATGACGCTTCAAACGCGGTATGTCATTAGTCGATTTGGCATCACTGCGGAAAGTTAAAGTGTTGCCAGATGGGCGCTTCGAATATTGACAACCCTGTATAAACGTATTTTTTTCAATTGCCAGATAAAAAGTTTTTTCTTATACATATCTTAAAAAGGGCTGCCATCAGCTAACACAAAAATATGTTTATTGTGCTGCTTGGCTTATAAGCTGTGGAAAACGCAAAATTTCACAGCAAAAAGATAAAAATTTTCGATGATTTCATTAAATATACACAAAAAAAAACAGCAATATTTTTCATTGAAAAATTTGGCATTCAAATAAAAACATTTTAACTAAACACATTCTCAATACTGTTATCCTACGATATCAAGTGCTCTCTCTCAAGTTTCAAAAAGTAAACGAAAGTTGAAAAACTGAACGAAAGGAATGCTAGACAAAACTTGGGCGACTTCATATATTGCTGTGAAAGTGCGTGCTTTTGCTCTCAAACTTTTGTTTGCTTAAGCATAACTTGGTTGGGCCTTAAGAATTTATATGCAAAACAAAAAATTATTGTGTTATTTATCTAAATTTTTTCTAAAGCTTTATTTCTCTCAGACTTTTTTTTGATATGAGGATAAACCTCATTTTATACAAGCAAAATCCTCTATAATTTACGTTTTTTCTATTTAAAGGCTTTATATTAATAGAACATAATTATAAATATTATTAAATTTTATGTCTTTGTTTTGCTAATGACAAGAAACCTTAAATTTTCAAAGTTAAACACTTTGAGTATACTCAAAAAATTTAGATATCTCTTTTAGAGAAACAAATGGGTTGATTGTAAAACAATAAACTGGCATTTATGCTATTGAGACATTGAAGTTAAAGATTTTCTTGTGAAAAAAATTATAAGACCTCGTTAACTTCGCACAACAACTCTTTCGACGAAATGCCACTCCAACTTTAATGGCACGCTTCAATGCAATTCTTACTCATTATAAACTACTTTAAATAAATTTTTCACAAGTGACCCGAAGTTTTTAAAGGCATAAACTTATGTATGTGTGACATGCGTAGACACATGTAGTTGCTTTTAACCGCCTCAATAGAAGGAAGTGTCAAAATTCACAACATGTCTATATTATGACAAATGCACAACTGTCTGCTTGCCATAAATATAATAAATCTTTCATTGAAGTATGAAGACTCTGCTGCTGCTTAGCGTCTCCAAAAAGACACTAAACCTTATGAGGTTTACACACATTTTAGATTTATGTGACGCCAAAACAAATTTCTTCTAAAAAGCACACTAAAGCAATATTTATTTTAATGAGCTCTTAAAGCATGCACTATGAGCTGGTATTTGTTCAAAAGGACATTAGGACAAGTAGTTGAGAGTAGTGTATTTGAAGTGGCGATTCTTTGAACTTGCAGCAACAACAGAAAAACAAAAAAATGTAGTCTTGAAAAAATAACATTAGTATCAAGTTTCATAGAACATAGTTAAAGAAGAAATATAGATAAATAAAAATAAATGCAGCCACCTATTCAGCAAGGACATAAAAATTTGTGTAACATGCACTTCTAGACAAATGCACTGGAACGAAGAAAAGAGCAAAGAAAACAGAGACACTGTAATATAAATAAGGCACTTCCTGATGGCAGCCAGCCTTCGGAAACAGAAACAACTTGTTCTCTTGGCACGCTACAAACAACAAATAGTTCTGATTTCATATCAACTAAATGCATTTATCTAGAATCGGTGTAAATCTTAGCTGCACTGACATTAAGTACCAGGATAATCCTTTGCATAAGCTGCTCTAAAATTGCATAAAACTAGTGCAGTTTTAAACATTGCATCATTGGCTCAAGCAGCATTTTGGCACATTAAGATATCCGGCCAGGATTTTTTATAAGTCTGGTTACAGCCACTCCGGCAAGGAAGTTGGTAGGCAAGCTTCATTTTCCTATTATTTTTCTTTCTTATTCTTGTATAGCTGGTACTGCAGTTGCGTGGTAAATATTTCAATGTCCGTTTTCTATAGATACCGTCCTTTATTTCAGCAGCAATATCAAGGATGTGCCTAATGAAATAAGGGGAAAATACTGATGTTTTTATGACAATTATCGCAATATCAGCATGAAATAATGTCTGCAGAAATAAAGGAATATAATCCCTCTCTCTGTGTTGCTTCCGGAAATTTAATTCTTTCCTTTCTCGCTTCTCTTATTTCTCGTCCCTATTTCTTGCTGATGGGAGGATATTTTCGGGGATCTTATTATTCATATTTATAAAGATAGTAAAGTTCTTCAACAAAGCATACAATTTCTTACAAAGTTCCTTTAAGAATTTTTAAGTTGGGCAGGATTCTATGAGAGAATTTTGATGTTTATAGAAATGCATTTTAATATCTTTCTTGGCAACTGAAAAAGTGAGAGACCACAAAATTTACAAAGAAATACCTTTTACTATTTATCAACATGCAATGTGTTATTCTATCGACTGCAGTCTCGGTGAGCTTGAAGCGAATGCTATTAACGTAAAAACTACGATAAAAATTTACTTTACAGGTCATTCAGGGATGTTAAAAAGGTACATTTTTTAAAAAATCCAAAATCTTACCTGATCTGCTTTTCAAATTAAATTTGTACTGTTGATTCAACAGAAAAAATCTAAGCATATAGTTCTTCCACACAATTACCATATCAACTCTCTAGTATGCATAGATCCTAAGCTCCTAAATTTTTGTCTAAAAATATTCACTCTTAGAGGTCCTAAAAGTGCTAAGAAAATATTTACTACTGTACCGAAGGACATTTTTTTATATATGATTTTTTAGTCATTGTGTTTAAAAAAAATGCGTTTTATTATTAGTCACCTTAGTTAAGCCCTAACTACAGTCAATCAAAGCCTTGAAGTTTGCCTGTCATCTAAGTTATTATTATTAAGTCATTTAAAACTTAGTAAGGACGCAGATTTGAAGACTTAAAAGTAGAAAGCGCCAAGAAAGCTACCTTAAACTATTGTGTTGTATAATAAAACGGTGACTATTCATTCGTTCAGTATTATACATTTCTGTTCTATCTATATATATATATGTATATATCTTTATTTATATATAGGGAAACATATTTTTTTTGTATTTAAAGACAAATGCTTACAATTTGTAGAACTTAATTTTAACAAAAAAAATTCTGTAATTTTTAATTATAAGCTTTTTAGATTAAGTAAATTTATAAGAATTTTGAAGGAAAGAGCAATCACATAGCAAACTAGAGAGACTGTTTCAGAAGGCGATACCCTTTTCATCATCAGTAGTCTTAAGGATTAACAATTTTTTGTATTTTAACACGTTTTTATTAGCTTCACTTCATGTATGTATGCATGTCACGTACAAATCTTGTAATCCATTTTTAAGCAACTTCCCTAACTTCCTAATACTAACGTATTACAATTGTTAATAACACTTCTTACTATTCTCTTTAGCATGCGCCCCACGTTTTTAGTTGAACTAAAAGCTCCACTCTAGGAGAAATTATTTTATACTTTAAAGTTCGTTTTTAAAACGTGTTATATTAAATATTTTTTTTTTACTTAAATATTTTTTATATTCTGTTTTAAATTAAACCGAACTATGCAAATAAAACAAGCATGGTTAATTATACAAGCATGGTATAATATAATTATTATACCTTCAAAATAATCACTATCGAAGGCGATACACATAAGCTCAACGTTTTTTCATTATTGAATTTTTGGTAGGCCGATTTTGGAATTAGCTCCCTCTGCGAATTCTCTTTGATGACTTCAATTGCTTCAAAATGTTTTCCTCGAAGCGACAATTTGAGTTTGGGAAATAGTAAAAAATCACATGGGGCTATATCTGGTGAATTTGGTACAATGCGTGATATGTGAGCTGGTGCATTATCGCGATGCAAAAACCATGAATTTTACTTTCAAAATTCTGGACTTTTTCATAGAATTTTCTCGCGCAAACGCATTTAAATACTCAAATAATACTCACTGATTGACCTAGCGAAAGGTATTAAGAATGCACGACACGAAGAATAGAATAAAACAGTCAACATCACCTCACTTTTTGAACGACTTTGAGGCAAATTGTCAAGTGATGTGCGACCCTCTTTAAACAATTTGTGCCACTCAAATGCTTGCGTACGTGATAACGCAGACTCCCCATAGGTTTCGCGCAACATTTACAATGCAACCGCACTAGAAATTCCGTTGGCAAAACACAATTTACAACACACGCTCTTTGTTCAAATATTTTTGCCATTATGAAATACGCAGGTCAGACTCAAGGTGAACTTCTTTACAAAGCAGTAAGAAAGAAATGCCTAAGCCTATAACAGTGTTAGTAGCCTTAAAAAAAAAATGCTTAGCTTAATGACAACTGTTGTCGTTTCATTCGCACAGTTCGGTTCAATATAGGGTTTTTAATATTTCTCTATTAATTTAATTGAGCTTTCAGACAAAGAAAATTTTAGAGAAATATATTGCAAAATGGCGGAGATGTTTGCTTTAAAACGAAAACTTGAAATTTAAAATCGGGTTTTTTCATTTTGAGATAATGAGTTTACATAAAAACCTTGTATGGTTTTTATGTACTAACACTGTCCATATTTTCCAAGATGTCACAGTTTTGATGGAAAAATTATGTAAATTTTTTAGCATTCTACCGTAAAAATTTTAGCAAAACTCTGTCGTAGGTCATTATTTTTTTAAACTTCCAACTTTTCATAAAAAATGCATTAGACAGTTAGAAGTTATGCGAAGACAAACAGACGAAACAACGATTTTATATATCTGTGCCGATAAGTCGCATTTTAGAATCAACGAAATGCCACCGATGTCGCTCACCGATTTTTTCATATTTTTTCTTTTGTTACGAATACGATTCAAAGCAAACATGGGATTCGGTCAAGCAATTTTTTCTTGCTATTTCAAGCTTTGTTGATGAGAGTGAAAGAGTAAGTGCAGCAAATCGGCGCAAAATCGCTGGTACGGCCGATTTTTTTGACGATTTGTATTTATCCTTTCTCCTCAGCTCCCGCACCCAAGAATAGCAAAAATGAAAATATCGGTGAGAGAAATCGGTGGCACATCGCTTTGTCTAAAATGGGACTAAGCAATAACAGCGTATTCAAAAAATATATGTTTATAAATAAAATATCAAATTAGAAAGAATAAAAAAAAATATAATCAATCTGTAATTAATCAACATACATGTGTATTATAAAATAAATATTTTATAAGATAAAATACCACCATACTAACATTTTTAAAAATTAATATAAAAATTTAATTATTATTTGTATAATACGGTAGGAGAAGAGACCTCTCTGAACATTAATCTAAAAAACTTCTAAGAATCTACGTAAACTCTAACATTTTTGTCTGGAATTAACAATACATTGACTTCCAGAGTACAATTGATCAAACCGCATAATTGTAAACAATAGTCGCTGTGAAAATGCCATTAAACATCACTCGTGGCAATCATCATCAAACATATAAAATCTACTGCATATCCTTCGAAGCATAAAATCATCTCTTACAGCATATCCCGAATATTCTTCTTTATTAGGTATTCACAAAAAAAAAAAATTATATGACTTCAGCATTATTTTGTTCTTGTTATTTTTGTGATATTTTAGATCAGTATGATCCTTTCGAGTTCTCGCATTGCATTCATTTTCATATATTTTGATCTTTGATCTTGTTTCTTTTACTGATTTTTCGATTTCAACTACGACTTTTTGTACTTTTGACATCTATAAAACTCTTTGTTCCAATTGTTCAAGATGACAGTCATAAACTTAATAAATGTGTTGGAGTCTTGAACACACTTCTACTCATATATTTTTGTAATACAAAGCAGAGAATTTCAAAGGTATCTGCAAATACAGAGTACACAGAACAGTACGCTCAAAACTACGCACTACCGCTAGATTCACTTTTAGCTTGATCTGGGTTTTTTTTTCTCATATATTTTGGTTTGTCGTGAAATACTTTTATGTGTGTATGTATGTTTTTTTGCTATTATTTTTATGTGTATGTTTTTCGATTCATAAAAATCATAAACAATAACCTTGTTGGGTACACGACAACGTTTTTAGAACTTGGGTTAAGTTTTTTACTTTTTTGCGCATAATAGAAAGCATTGTTATAAATTTCAATATACATAGTTAAATAGAGTATCAGGTAGATTTTGTAGGGATAAAAATTTCACAGGGTGTAGAAGATATTGAAAAATTTCAGCTCGAAAGATGCTTTTCGAAATATACACAACCAATGCTACTTGATCCGAGCAATAATAATAATAATAATAATAATAATAATAATAATAATAATAATAATAATAATAATAATAATAATAATAATAATAATAATAATAATAATAATAATAATAATAGGCAGTAAATAAAGTGGCCATTTCAGCCGTAGAAAGGACTTTGACCGAGCTTCTATTGATCAATTGTGTTGTGCGTGTTATTAAATGTTTAAACACAAATAATCGAGTCGGCTTCATCGGCTTATGCTGACTCTGAACTGATTATATTCTCAATATGCTTTCCATGCGATTTTTACTCTCTGAGAGGTCTGCAGAGAGGTGACAGATGAAAAACATTTTGTCTGAGCTGGGAATTAAACCTGGTCTTCCGTAGTTCCTTAGCTCACTGGCCACGCACTCTACCCAGTAGGCTACCACTACATGATCCGAACATATCTAATTTGTTTACTCCTAATCTTACTATCGTTACTACATCAAAGAATTTCTTTCTATAAGAATTTTTTGTAAACAATATATTACACAGCTGTATCTTACTTTCTGATAGATTGAACAAGATCTACAAGAAAAAAACACATTTTTTTACAAAAAACTTAATTTGCATTATTTCTTCTTAAGCCAAAGAACTTTTAAATTCAGAAAAATAATCTAATTCATATCATTTGATAGTCAAACATCGTTGATCATGCGAGTGCGTGCGCAAGAACCACCCATTTCCGGCAATACGCGTGTCCTGACCGCTGTGTCAAGAAAGAATAGCGAACGTTGCTGATCATTCAATGTGAAAGAAACACTTGCATAGCTAGAATACGAAAAAACAATCAGAATTATTCGCATAAATGATGATCATGTTACAGATGCACAAAGAGCTGGCAAGCCAAGAAACCAAAAATATCATATTTGCACCCTTCGCATTAACAATGCGAACGAAGGGCTGAACATCGTTTATGCAACACACCTTAAAGCATACGCAGCAACCTTCAAGGAAATTCTGGTTTGACAATAAGATGATGTCCTTGCCAGCAATGGGTGTTGATTTCACTTACGTTTGACATGTTTTATGCTTACTCGCTATTCTTAACAATAATCATATTCGTATTTGTACATATATCATATATGCGATTCCTTTTATCCTTTTTATGATAATTTCTTGGGGTGTGTTATGTCCTGCACACTTAGTGCTCACGCTTCCTTCAACTATCTGGAAAATTTGTATATTTTTTTTGAGCGGAAATGCATTAGCAAGCAAATTTTGAATGCCTTTGGCCAGCTATTGTTTAATAGCAATGTAGTCCTACCGCACGTGGTCCTGCAAAGCTGCGAGGCGTGACTGGTTATTTCCGTTCAGCAGAAATTGTTTTAATTTAAAATTTAAAATAAGTACATTTTGTTTATTTCCGGTTTTGACGTAACACGCTTATGCGCGTGCGCCAGTTGTTAGCTGTAATTGCTGCGCGATATCCTGTCTTTGAAACATTAAGTTTTCCATTTTTTTTAAAAGCATACATAAAAAGTAAATGTGTAAAGGGCGACCCACTCCATTTAACGCTGATGATATCAGTGGAGCGAAAAACTTAGAGAAAACTAAATAGGATCTTATTTAGGATAAATAAAAACCAGTTTTAAGCTCGGTTATTCAATATATTTTAAGCTTAAGGCTAGTATATTTCGATAAAAAATGTTTCCTTACACCCTATTCACCATCAGTCAATAAATATTAACATTAAGGTTGTGATTGAAAAATTTAGATTAATTTTAATTTGCTTTTAAAGCTTAAACATGTTTTTTAATCATATTATTCATGAAGTGGAGCATATTCAGGATTTTTTTGTTAAATAGTATAAAACTCTATATATAATAACACACATTGATATTCAAAGGCTAAAACATATTGTCTGAACTTTCCAGAAATAAAATTTAAGAGGGTTACTGACTTGCATCTGAAAAAATCATTGATTTTTCTGATTATTATTATTTTTCATTCAATTTAGCACAAAATAAAACAAATCCCATGAGCAAAAGTTCTCAAAAAAGTTCTCAAAGGAAGGTCGGTCTTCTGCCTGACTAGCTGTGAGGATTTTTTTTTTTGCTGTCCTAAAAACACTTCGGAACACTTTTCATTAAGATTATAACAGATTCCTTGATTATTTTTTGTTTACTGATATTAAGTAGTACTAGCTAACATATCTAAGTATAAACAATAGTAATTTCAAATAGTTGATTTCAAATATTTTTTTTTTAAATAAAAAAATTTGAAACTTTCACAGCTTATAATTAATTAAATTAGATTCATATACTTTTAAAAATCCTCTGTTCATAAGCCTTAGTTTTTTTGTTTGTTCAAAACTTCAACTGGTCAAATAATCAATTTTTGAAATCTATATATATATATATATTAGTTTTATATTTTTTAAAAAAATTAATTCGACTTGCTCTAAAGTTGTTATCTGCATTGTTTTTCATTGTTTTAAAAAGTTAAGATATTTTCTAAAAAATGACTTGGTGATATACAATGGCTGGAATGCATAAAAAGTGAGTATTTGCTCCTTTTCATTATCGTCGATGGAGGCACAATTCCAGGCTCCTGTTTGAACTTAACTTTTGAATGGATGTTTAAAAAATTATGGCAAAATTTTAAGGGGGAATCTGCTCCAGACAGCAGGTTTTGCAATAATTTGTGCAAAAAACTGAGAGTATTTATAACATTGAATGAAATTAAATATTGACATTGATGCTCAAATGTATATATGCAAATATTTTTTAAAAGAAAAGAAAACAAAATGGTGGCGCTACAGCTGCTCAAACTTGGTTCATTCAATTTGCGCTGGGGAATGCCCTTTTTAGACAACTTATATCACAAAAACAAAAGTTTTTCATTAAAATAAGTTATTTCGCTTTGAATACACCTATTTTTAACGAAAAAAATAATATATATAATTAAGCACAAAATGAAAAAAATTACAATTTTTTTATAATCGCATTGTTAAAAACAATATTTCGAGTAAAAATAGTACAAAATTCTAAGTAAATGTAAAGGCCAATTGTGCAAAATTTCAAGTTTATATCTTAATTACTTTTTAGGTTATATTCCACAGCGCAGAAAAAAACATGTTTTGAGAAAAACTTGATTCAAGTTTTTGTTCTTGTACTCGGTAATCTCGATACTCATTACATCACTGACTTTCTAAGGATTTTTTAAACTTTCTATTGAGCTTAATCATTGATAATATATTCTTTAATTTGTAAATGAATTTTCAAAGAAAAACAAAAGACAAATGCAAAAATTTAAAGTTCTGAAGCAGGTTCCGCCTTTAAGTGGAAAGAGGTGTAAAATTGGAATTATATTTTATTTATATTTTTCAAACTGGAAATATTTCCAGATCCATTCTTTTGCATTCAGAAGAAATGTTTTTTCAACCCTAAATCACTTTTTCCATTCTAAAATTGAGAAAAATTGAAAAAACAGACTTTTACACATTTTGTTGTTTTAAGAATATAATTTTTACAAGGTTTTGTACATTTTTACGAAAATTTGGAAAAAGTGAATAGCCTTATTCCACGTTTCAGTTGACAATACCTCCTTCGAGGTTGTGAAGGACTTCGTTTATCTGGGATCCAGCATAAACTCAACCAACGACATCAGCATTGAGATCAAACGAAGAATAACTCTTGCCAACAGGTGTTACTTTGGGCTCAGTAAGCAATTGAGAAGCAGAGCCCTCTCTCGACGAACGAAAATCACGCTCTATAAATTGCTCATCATGCCCGTCCTACTTTATGCATCACAAACCTGGACGCTGAGCAGTTCAGATGAAAAGACTTTAGAAGCATTCGAGAGAAAGATTCTTCGTAAGATCTACGGACCAATCTGCATCAATGGCGAGTACCGAATACTGTGGAATGATGAACTGTATGAGCTGTACGCTGACATCGACATAGTCAAGCGCATTAAAATCGAGCGGCTTCGCTGACTAGGTCATGTTCAGCGCATGAAAGACGATGCTCCAGTGAAGAAAACATTCGATTTGGTACCCAGCGGCGGTCAACGCAGAATAGGACGACCGCATCTTCGTTAGAAAAACCAAGTAGAGGACAACCTGACGAAGCTTGGAATTTCCAACTGGCGCCAGCAAGCGAAAGACAGAAATGGCTGGCGCAAATTCTTAGATCAGTCCAAGACCGACATACGGTTGTAGCGCCAACTAAGTAAGTAAGTAGGATAGCCTTTTTCTATAGTTTTGAGTGAAACCTATTACATTTCCAAAAGAAGAAAAAAAATTACAATATAACGTGCCTACCGTGCAAAAGTGAAACTTCTTAACTTTTAAACACACCTACGCTCTATCTGCCACCCTTCTGGGAGTTCCCATTCAACACAAAAATAGAAAAGAAATTTCAAAATTTTAGTTTAATACGACCAAAACCGTCCGAAATAAAGCATTTTTATAAATTTTTGGCTGTAAAAGAGGAACGGCAACACCTTTATCCTTAAACCATTTCGTTCTCAAAATAAATCGGCCGCTAAAATTTCAGCTCAATTTAGGTTATACCTGTCGCACTTTGCTTCACTCTGCTTTTATCCTTTGAAAAGTGGGCGTAACTTTAAGGTGACCACGCTCATTTTTAGTGTATGATTTAAATTACCAAATTTTAGTCTTATACGATCAGAACCCTCCGAAATATAGATTTTTCTTTTATTTGTGGGCGGTAAAAGGAGGTGTGCCAAAATTTTTCCTAAACAATCTCGTTTACGAAACAAATCGACTTCTAAAATTTTAGCGCAATTGGCCCAGTAGTTCATTTCAATGATTTATCAAAATGTTGGCGTGACCTCGCCAATTCTTAGAACAGTTGTATTTTAATAAATAAATTGCATTTTTTTTTAATTTATGTATTTTGAACAATAATATTAGTGAATTTATCCAAACAAAACACAATCATTGTTAATCGATTTGATTAACGAAGCATATCCAGGGTTTAGAGTGGTTTTCGAGATATTTTGAAAAAACAGGTTTCATCTACGAAAACTCATAAAAAAATAAGAGCTAAAAATATATAAAATAAAGCCTTTTGATATATTCGTCAATTTTAGGTGAAACGAAAGTATTCAACTACCCATCTTCATAATTTTACACAATTGTGTAAAGAACGTCCATTAAATTCATGCATATTGGAGAATTAACAAAATATTATCATTATCTTTTATGTTTTTGGTTCGGTTTAGGAAAAAGAATCTTCTAAAGCTTTTTTTTAGTACATTCCTAGAGTTCCTAAGACCCATTTTTTTTTGTGTATGTTTTAATATCTCCTGTTGCAAGAAAAGTATATATATTTATAAGATTATAATTACATTTTAAAGAAGCTTAACAGAATATTTTAGAATGTATTGATTTTGTGAATTTAACATTCGAAAAAGTTTAATTTGATTACAAAAATTTCCGAAGGCAAAACTTTCTTTTGTCGTTTATAGTTGTGACCAGTTTGCCTTCGAAAATTTAAAATACTGCATTGCTTTTTTGATTTTTAATTCGACAATTTTCCTTTTAGCGAATAACATTTAAAATTACTCAGAAGTTTTTTACAGTGATGTTTTATCTCGCCTATGTTGATGTTTTGATTTTAAATATCAAAAATTTTCCCAAAGATTTAACATAAATTCATACTTACTCACTATATATATTGCTGTGAACTCTTATAAACCTTTTTTCAATTATTACTAAAAGATTTCTTTATTTTCGGATTGAAATAAAAAGTTTTGAAAATGTTTTGTTTTATTTTAATTTGCCTTTTATTTATTAAATAGTTTGTTTTCCATGTGTAAGAAAATAAAAATTTTTTTACAAGGGTTCGTTCGCTTATAACTAGTTTAGTGTCTTCCATATTCTAAGTGCTATTGTTTTAAATCATTGTCTTCCAGTTAATATAAAAAACTTAAAAACTAAAATACTTCTTAAGGCACTCATAAAGAGAGATATTTACAATTTTTACAAAAAACAAAAAAACATTATTTAAAAAACTACACTTGGACTAGGCTTCAACGCGTGAATGAGATGTTTTGAAACAGGAACAAAATGATGAATCAATGATGAAACAAGAGTCAAGACAACAAGATGGCGCAAGTGGGTGGCACTGGGCTGAATGTGTCTCATGTGATTGGCGGGTGTGTTAGTACTTGGTTAAATTTTTCACTTTTTTCTTACTGTTCTTGCCACAAAGAAATGTAGTCCAAGAGTTCTTCATCATCGGGTTGTTCTTCGTTGTTGAGCTGTCCGTAATTATCGAAGGGTTCATATTTGAACTGGATTTGCTCGTGTTTTGGTTGTTCTGGTTGCTGCTGTTGTTGGAGCTTTGTGTCCTCCAAAGCCAAGGGTTGCAAGTAGTTGGCACCACCAATCGAAATATCCGAATCGGTAAAAGATGGCGTGGGCGAGGCACTCGCCTCAGAGTGATAGGATTGGGTGTGTTGTGGAATTTGAGTGTTGATTGGCGAACCAACTGATGAGTAGCCATCATTGCTTATATCATCCATCAGAAAGATGGGTTCATCTGATAAGTTGCTATTTTCCTCACTGCCATCATCCAAGAGATCTTGCAGACCACGTATATATTCCACAGCAATTCGTAGTGTATCGACCTTGGATAGCTTCTTGCTGGCACCGCGTCCACCCAAGGAAAGCGTATTGATAACGGACTGTGGTAGATGTTGACGCAGGTTTGAGAAACCGTTGTTGACCTGCTTAACGCGATTGCGTTCACGTGCATTACGACGAGCCACTGACGGCAGTTGCTCCGCCCCGTATGGCATGTTGGAGTAGGAGAATTTCTTCTTGGCCAACATGGGACCAACACCGGAACCAGCTAAAATGCCATTTGGCTGAATGTTCTGCAAGTGGCTAGTGCCCAAAACTTTGGTAAAGGATTGTTGAGCCGGTGCAATGGACTGATACTTGATATTGTTGTACTGCGAAGACTGACTTTGTAGCTGTTGCTGTTGTAGGCGCAACATGTTGCTGCCGTTTATCAGTTGAAACTGTTGTTGCAAATGATGATGTTGTTGAAAATTTGACTGGGATAAGCAAATACTAGCCATTGTTGTTGTTATAAAAAATTTCCACTGTTTTTAATGTTCTCAAATTTTGTTGAATTATATTGTGTAATTTCAGAAATTGTTGTTGATCTTCCTTACTCGACGATCACTTGTATGCAACTAAATATCATAACGTTGGCGATAAAACTGAGATTACAAAATTGAATCGCAAAAATAGAGTACACGAACGAGAAATATGAGAGCGTAGAGTTGCTTAAGAGTTGTAAAGTTTGAGCTGTAGTTAACTGTGTGGAATCAGATTCCGTAATGATACCCTTCGTCCTCTGGCGTGCCCTTAAGTACTATTCTGGTGGCGGTTCTTAGCAGGCAAACGTAGATGCAAGTGATCGAGCACTGCTTTGAAGCATGTGGAAAAGGGTACGCATGTGGGGAGAGCGAGAGAGTGAACAGGCACAAGAATGAGTGAGGATTGCTCTTTGAAAAACACGCAGAATGAGGTATTGAAATAATATAGAGTGACGTTATAGTTGAAGTAAGTGGTGTGTTTTTTCCTAAACAGGTTACACTAGCAAGGATATCTTTGGCAGTGGTTCTTGATAGCAGAAAAGATTCTACCAGTGCGCTGATTTAAGCAGTACGGTTCAAAATAGGCAGTGAAGTTTTGGGACAATTTTTTTTTAAGCATACAAAGTATTTGTACTACTAAGTTTTGATAATGTTGAAGTTTTTAATTTGAGAAGAATATTAAACTTCAAATTTCGAAACTATCTTTACGAAGAAGATTTATGTCATTGCTAAAATCTCTATAAAGGTTTTTGGAATAGCAAAATTCACAAATGAGTTTTCAAAAATTTTGTGATATGATCGAGTTATAAAAACTAGTAAGGAACTATCTTCGTCTGGACCGAATACTCCCACGGCTGCATTTTAGTTTATTTAATGTCCTGAATTTTGTATTATTTTGATGACGTAGTTTTTATTAGGCGTGGTTTTATTAAAATTTTTTACATTTGAAACTCAGAGTCCTTTATATTTATTAAAGCTTTTGTGCCCAATATCAATTTAATAATTAATTTTTTTGTACTTGATAGAGCTTTTACTTTTATGATGACGTCACTTTGTATGGGAAGTGGACAGAATTTTTAGTTTCTGTACGAATTTACTAACATCGAGTGCATAGTAAAGATTCAAACATATTTACAAAATTTTGCGAAATTTGAGGAGATTTTACAGTTTTTATAAAGTCTTTTTGTATGGGAGGCTTTATATATACTTTATACTTTTACACTAAATTTTTATACTGTTCTATACTTGTCACGTTTCTTTATCGGCATTACAAACGGAAGAACAAAGTAAATATATTCCTTTTTTATATGCGTGGAGGGTCATGGTTCAACTAGAGAAGGTAGATGCATTTCGAAGAGACAGACTGCCGAAACTGTCTGTCATAATTACTTCAGTAATTTTACCTCTTTGGTCTAAAAACAGACGGGTTAATTACGAAGGTTAAAATTATGATATGATCGCAATCAAAGAAGTTCTACTATACAAGTTCTTACCGCTGTAATATTCATTAAATAATACAAATATGTAAAAGACGTAGGGGTATACAAACATGTCTCAAAATCACGTGAGTATTTTGAGACATTCCAAGGTATATATTTGTAAAATATCCATGGGAATACTATTTAAGTTACGCACATTATTTTTTTCTTTTTTTTCTACAAATTCCATAATTTTGTATTATTTTCCTCTTCAAAATTAGCTTTTGAAGAGAAAAACTATATAACTTTATATAACTTTATTGTCTTATAAATTAACATTTTAAGATGAGCTGATTAATCCCCGTCTCAAATAGGCGTTCGGTACATAAATTCAAAAAAAGTAGTTAAAAAGACAAATTTTTTGAATATGTACATGCAATTCTGACCTTGGCTTTAAATTTTACTTCACTAAGTGCCATAGAGGTGTAATCCTCGAACATATATTTTTGAAGTAAAATTTCTTTTACGCCGTTGTGATTTGAAACTCGATGAAACAAAAAAGCGACACTAAAAAGAGACAAAAATATCCACCGAAACAGAAAAAACCACCGCTTAGCATGTATTGTGGTAATTTTCCCATTAACTATTATTGAGCTTGGCTATTTTGTTAAAAATATATAAAAACAACATTTTGGAAAAAATCGATTTGGCCAAAAAAAAAAAAATCATTGGGGTACCGTTAATGTTTTGATGATAAGAGCAGTTTAACAATGAAAAATAATGGCGTATTTTAATTACTATTAACTATTATTAATTAAAATTACTAAGTTATCGTTTTTTATAATTCTAAAACAATTATATTTTTTAAAATTATATTTGAGCTTTTAAAACAATTTTTGCTTTTAACTTTTGAGTAATTTTTTTATAAAAATTCAATAATTTGGACTTTTTTTTAAAAAAAGATAAAAATATATACACAAATTGCGCGGTAAAGTTCAAACTATTTTTGTTAAGTCCTTTGACTGGACTGTTTAAAAAAAAACAATTAAATATATTTATAACAGCGGACATGTTTGCATTAATCGAAAAAATTGATTTTCAAGTCGATTTTTTCTCATAACGATATTTTATGAAAAAGTCGTACTAAAAAACAGTTTTCTGAAGGTCTCACTTCTACCTCGCGTTTCGGGCACACTTAAGCTTTTTTTAAATGTAAACAATTATTTTTCTTGGCTATACAGATTACTCAGAACAAATACAAAAAGATTAAAAGGTTTGATAGTGGATCAATCGTACATAAATCGTGTATGATAAAATGCAGTATTCAGTTTGTTTCCATCACTTCCGAATTTTGTGTAAAACCAGTTGGAAAATAATTAAATAATTTTTTATTGCGTCCAGATTGTTTGTTTTAATATTTCATTGTATAAATTTATTAATGAATAAATGAATTCTAACTTTTTTGTAATGATAGTTTCAAAGTTTTTAATTTAATTATATCAAAAATTTTACTAAAAGACCAGAAAATGATTAATGTTAAACCTTAATAGTTATAATTAAAAAAATAGCAAAACCTCTTGAGAATTTAACTTCGACTGGGCCAAAGTTAAAATATTCTACTCCCATTCCTTAGTGTATTCAAAGTTTAAAATGTTTTATTATTTTGATGACGTCTATTTTCAAGGTGCTTGATTTTAATCAAAATTTTTCTAATTTAAAACTCATGGTTATTTCTGAATATCAATGCTTATGCCAAAAATGTGATATACATAGTTCATTAAATGCTTAGTAAAGATTAATATTTAAATGCAATATTTAAAGGCATAACATCAAATTTTTGTGAGATTTTAAGAAATTTTACCTTTTTTAAATTCACTTTTTATGCGAAGTAGTTTTTAGATTTTGATAAATGGAAATTTGAGGTAAAAGCAATACTTAAAGTCAATAGATTAGTTTTTTGGAATTTTGGCAAACATTATATACTTTTAAAAAATAAGCTTATGAACTGCATTTTATTAAATATCGTAAAATCTCTAAAATTACGTGTTCACATACAGACAGAAAGACAAAAACGCAGGACTTCCTCTACTCAAGAATGAATGCTATTAAAAAAATATTAAATATTATTTTCTATACCTGATACACCTCTTTATGGGCGTTACAAAGGTGGGCGCCACAATGTTAATATAACTTCTACGTAATACACGTAAATAGCAGTTTTCTTCCATTTTCAAATATTAAAACATACATTTGCAAACTGTTATATCAAAAACAATGGGCGTTGTGCAAAAAACTGAGTACTCCATCTAATTAATTATTATGCACTAATATACGTATTTTATTCATTTTGAAGCTTTTTGAGAATTTAAGAGATTTTTCAAATTGGTTCTACATGAAATTTAGACACAATATAAAAAAAAGGTTACCATCTTGTTCCTCATACTCGATTTATATAAGCTCAATTTAAAATATCCTGAGCGCTCTTTTAGGCCGATTTCGTTATTCTGTAAAATTTGAGTTCATTTATTTATTTGAAAAAAAACTTCAAGTGTCGTTTGCAGGTTGAAAATAATTATTATTTTCAAATTTAATTTATTTTCTACAATATCAGTATATAAATACTTTATAAAACTAAGCTTGCAAAATGGTTAACCTCTGTAAAATACTTGAACATTTTTATCACTTCTTCGTTGTTTCTTTCAACTTGTGCTTCTCTGTTAAATATTATTTCACAAGTTTCTAACATTAATGTAAAATTTGTACCTGATTTGGCCTTGCAAACCTTTTAATCATGTTTCTTCCGTTCTCTTCTTCTCAATGACATAGGCAAATCGGGCGCGTGCCACTTCAGTCGTTGCATTCTGGCTACCTGTCTGTGTTATAATATCTCCCGCTCTATCTTAACAGCTCTGTATCAACATTTTAGCAGAAATCTCTCTATTCAATGCTAGTTTAACAGTTATGTTAAATATACCTGTAGTTTTCTTAATTCAGGTTTTCCCAGCATTAAAATTTTGTTGTTGCTGTTTTAATTGTTGTATCTGCTTTGATACCTACTTTTCTTCTCTATCTCAAATTTTATGTCTTTAAGAAAATCTTGCTATTCAGTTTAATCCATTGTGCTATTCTTTTCTTTTACATATACATTTATTGTACTCTATACTTTTATTTACTAGATTTTCAATTTTCTTAGTTTCTTTTCTGCTTTCTTTTAGGTTATCCTTATCCACATATTTCTTTGGTGATCCTGTGTGCAATCATTGTGAACAAAAGAAATCTGATCTTTGGTGAAAATATTTTTTTTTTGTAAGACTTCTTTGACAATAAAAGAAATTCTGTATGTAAAAGAAAGTAAAACTGAAAAATGTTTCGTTAGGTACTGATAGAGGTCCCTTTTAAAATTGCTATGAATTGCGTTTTGAAGTCAGTTGACCCGGAGCTGTTGTGGGTGAATGTTGCTCAGTCTTCAAAGCAAGGAAAGCCAAAAATGTCGAAAATAGTAAATACATCCTTCAAGTAAATATCAATGGATTTCAATGAATTAAGCCACATTTTTCCACCCCCAACATTCCTTTTGCACATATTTGCCACACTTCAGGGGTCTTCCTTAAAAAATCCATCGTTTTGAATCTGTAATTTTATGTGATTTTCATTTAAGCAAATGAACAAAACAAGGTGCTTCAGAAATAAAAATGATTTTCATGTTTAGTAAATATGATTTGCAAAATCGTACAAGTAAACTTTGGTCATTTGTTTTCTAGTGTATGCATCATCATTTTAAGATCCCCAAACTTCTGATCTGCCTCTTCTTATCCTATGAATGTCCTATGCCTTCTTCAGAAATATAATCTGTAAATAATAGAAACAACTTTTTGTAATTTTTGAACTTATTTACATACATATGTTTGCATTGCCAGAGGTCATACGAACTAAATTACAGTTACTCACATTCTGTAAGATGTATCAAAACCAATCCTTGCCTGCATATTAAAACCTCATGAAATACATTGTAAGTAATAATTATATGCACTGAGTCAATAATTTTATTCAGAATACACATTAAAATGCATTTTAATGGCAACCTTGTCCTTGACTACCGCCTTAACTTGAAGTCGGAGAACAACGAACGGTTCGCCTAACTGTCTCATTTGACACGTGCTTCCGATAAAGTAACAGCAGCCAAGAATAAAGTTGTTGTTGTTACAGTATTTGCATAAGTTGCTAGACGTATGCAAAAGTCGAATATATGTATGTTAATGCTTTTCTATACACTGACATACTTATATGTATGTTTTTATTTATAATTTTTTGTTCACGCGTTTTGACAAGTGACGCAGAGTGAGAACGCGTTACGCATGCGCTGCAACAGTGACTGCGCCAACCAAAAGTTAAAATCGAGTGCAACAGGCACCAGGGTAAGATGGCAGGAGGAAAGGATCGATCTGCCACTTGATATGCACTTGGTTGCTATAATTTTAGGTTTACTATAAAATCACATCAAATGCTGTCAACATTTTTATTGACAATCAAAACGATCACGAATCGGCGCGACGGTGTTGCTGTTGCTGCTATTGCTGATGAAGACTATGACGACTAAGAGCATGGCGATGATGATGATGATGACTTGTGGCTTGTGCGCCTGCATTGAGCGCGTGCGTGTCCAACAGCAAAACCATCCAATCTACAAAGACTGCAAGATTTACAACATAGGGGACAGCTGCAATTTGGGTTTGGGCTGGGGTCGCGTCTGCGCGGAGTCTGCTGTTGTTCATCTATAAAGGCGCGCATAGTCGTCATTGTGGAGGACTTACCTAAACTTGACGTGGAACTCAAGCTTGCATTGGATATTATTGCGCATGGTCAGTGTCAACAGTGTGTAAGAGCGGCGGCGACATTTTATCGCAGCTGAGTGAGTGTGTTTTTTGCATAGTATCTTTGTCGAAGAGCCGATAATGCTTTTATAATTTATTTTAGGTTTTCGATTTTTTGTTTAACAAAAATTAATATTTATATGTTGTTTCATTAATTTCACTTTCACTAATCCATTTATAATTATACTCCTTTTACATCATAAATTCGAAAAATTCTAGAGGAAATTATATATAAGAATTATTTCTTTTAATGCATTTCTAATTATTACAATTTCGTTTCAAGGGATGCAGCACCAAGTTTAATTAAACTGTTTTTTTCATGCGCATTGATTTCAAACTCTTGCATCATCACTGTAACACCCCCAACAACCGCAACCAATACTATTCGTGGCATCATTTAATCCTTTAATGCTTCATTCATAAGACAAGCTGCATTGTCCTTTTCTTTTAAGTTCTCTTGACTTTTTGTAAATAGGTGTTGCCAACAATAAATTGATTTTTAAATGGAAAACTAAATAAATTTTAATTGATTTTCGAGGAAGATTTTAAAACTGCTTCTGAATTCGTTTACTTACACAAACTTTTGTCCGAAGCAATACTCCCAGCCAATTGATTAATTATCCTATCCTATATGAAATAAAAATGAAATGACTTTCATAATGCTCATCCTTCAAGCATGACGGCATTATCAAGTGGAGGTATCGTTTACAAACTGAAATTTTTTTTCGGTTTTAATGCATCTATTTGTCTCTTTCACACAGCTTTGTAGCTGAGAAAGGATATTATTCCTATATGAATTTATTTCAACTAAGAAGATATCCTTTAGCAGTTATGTGCTTATTGGCATACTAAAAAAATCTAATAAGAAATAGAAAAAAAAATCAAAGTTAATATAATTAGAACGACAAGGCCAAGACAAAATCTTATTTTGCACTCTGGTGAGTTTTTTGTTAAACTCTAAGGATATAAATCAGAATGTACAGATATGGACTTTTTTGTGAACTTTACGTCAGAGGGCGCAATAATGCAGCTGTTAAGGATATTCAAGTAATTCAAATTTATTTATTAAGGTTGCTGTCGTTTGGTGTCCATGTATGTTAGTAAGGAACAATAAAACTGGTCATTTCCAAAAGTGGTTTTTCGATTCTTTGCAAAAAAGTGTCTTTTATTTCTTGATAATTCTTAAAGCTTTAATTTATCAAGAACCAATCATTCATTTAACCAATTGTAATATCACATTGATATTTAATTATTTATTGATAAATAGTGCTTGTGATTTGTATCCTTTTTATATTGAAAACCATTTTTAGAGGTTATAATCGCATTGAAAAAAAAAAATCATATTACAACTTATGATAAAAAAAAAGGTATCTAAATCAGTTTATTCAAATTGGAGTAAATTTATCAGAGCAGTTTCGATTTACCTGTTTTTTATAACCTCTTTTAATCTGAAATTATCCTTGTGATTTGAATCCTTTTTTTGTTGAAAACTAATTTTAAATGTTATAACCGAATATTTATAGGTATTGGGCTATTTATTCTACGATACTTTGCATACTTTGGCATCGAGTTGTCGATCGAATCGATCCATGAATCGATCGAAATTCCATGAACTCCATTGGCTTTTCTGAGTTTAATAAAACAACATGAATTACATGATTTTGTTCAACAAGGTTGACCAATTTTTTGGAATTTTTAGAATAAATCTTACATAAGAAGGTCCCGACGAATCAATACCGTGCTCTCCGTAATTTTAATTTTATAAGCGTCTGAAATATCGTGTTTACGTCAAACGTAAACCAGTGTGTATCCGCTCGCTTCTTGGGGCACGACTGCTGACGGTTGTCGTTCGGCACGAGCAACGTTGCGCTAGCAGCATAACTTTATTCATTTTAGAATACTTACTGCATTAATCTGTATCACGAAGCAGCACACCAACGACAAGCAAGACACGAGAAGCAATACTTTTTTCTATACGAAATTCTATTGCTTCTCGTGTCTTGCTTGTCGTTGGTGTGCATTTTCGTTGTACAGAATAAAGCAGTTAAAGTAAAGATCATATTTATAAAACCCATCAACGGAAACAAGAAACAACCCACCCACAAGAAGAACTTACACCAAGAAAACATCAATAACATCAAATACACACATTTATGTACAACATATACACGAATCATCAATCAACAGCAGCAACAACTACAATCAACATTCGTCCTACAATCAACACCAATTTAGGAAGGTATACACATATATATACAAAAAAACCCAAATTTTCAACAAAACTCCGCACACTAAACTTTAAGTTTTGACGTGTAAATTAGACAAAAACATTGCCGTGTTACATTAAAAATTGTAATTCTAAAACAAGTTTTTTTTTATGATTTTGTATGATTTAAATACAAATTCTAAATGTTTGATAGTTTAAATCTGAGTTGTAAATCCTATAGCTCTTTGAGCTCACTTACAACAACTTCAATATTTCCGTGTGTGTTGTAATTCAAGGAATTATGACCATGGCATTGTTGTTGTTTGTTCGCGCCGAAAGCTAGCTATGAATGGCCGCATTCAGCGCAGACAACTGTTGTGAACTATAATGGTAGCGCTACCTTAGTTCACGATGTCTTTCTCTGAATGTGTTGCTACTCTACACGTCAGAAGTTAAATTCAATTTAATTTTTATGTAAATTTTTAACTCAATTGCAAAGGTTTCTCACTTAAATTTGCTGCGTTCTTTCTGCGTTTATTAATTTAACAGAGTCAGTAACAGCATCTGACAGTTAAGCAAACAGATTAAAAGGCGTTCGCTACTTTATCAGTTTTAGTTAGCGCTACCAAATTTCTACCATTCAGCGAATTTTTACACAAAAGTTGCCAACTGTTGTCTGCGCTGACTTAACTGTCAGATGCTGTTACTGACGCTGTTAAATTAATAAACGCAGAAAGAACGCAGCAAATTTAAGTGAGAAACCTTTGCAATTGAATTAAATTTACATAAAAATTAAATTGAATCTAACTTCTGACGTGTAGAGTAGCAACACATTCAGAGAAAAACATCGTGAACTAAGGTAGCGCTACCATTACAGTTCACAACAGTTGTCTGCGCTGAATGCGGCCAATGTTATTGCTGCTGTGATTTTTTTTTTGTTGGTATGTTCTCGTAGCGCAACATACTCAGTGTGCTCATGTTGTTGTTTTTGTTTTAATTTTTTTCGTCGCCATCGAAGCTTTAATTTTTTAAAATTTTTTTTTTAATTTGTTATTTATCTCAATGCTACGACATCTCTGGTTTAAACCATACTTGATTTTAAATACAAATTCTAGTTGTTTTTTTTTATACTTTTCATATCAAAGTTTTTTCAATAACTTTCATGAGTGCATGATAAAACTAATATTTTCCTGAACCATTTTTTTTTTAATTTTCAATAGTTAGAAAATTACAGAATTAACTAACTTAGCTTATGTTCTCTCAAATCCATTTTATGAATTTTAATAATTAGGGCTAGGAATCTCATGCAAATGCATGTTTTTACTGGACATCGTAAAATGGAAATGGTTAAGTTGTCTTACGAATTATGAAATTTCCTTTAAAATGGCATTCAATCATTAGTGCATATTTTTGTATATTTTGCAACAACTGCATGGTTTTGCATATTTATTGCGCATATGTTGTATATCTTAAAAGAAATGTATATAGATTTTGCATATTTTTCCTTTTTTTTAATTGCGACCATTTAAATTATTTTTTTATATTCACTTCGTATTTTTTGATTCTTTTTTTAATAAATGTTATATGTATTTTAAAATGAATTATTTTTCTTATTTTATTAAATTACATGCATTATTTTTTACCGATAGTAATATCTAAGTAAAATATATTTTGTTGCATATTTTACCTATTTTAAGCGCATATTTTGGAGTTGTAGGTGCATGTTACATGAGAATATTTTCGATTTTTTAGTGCCTGAGATTCCTAGCTCTGTTAATACTTTTTTACGCTAACGTTACCTATCTTTCACGATAACGCACCATCTCACAAGGCTATAAAAAAGCTTAACAAATACCATTGAACAATCACCGTATTCCCCAGATATGGTCCGGCCGATTTTTTTTTCTCTCAGAATCTCAAATAACCACTTCGAAGCATCCGTTTTTAGTTGATAGAAGACATTAATGGAGGTTATAGGCAAAAGCGATTGAAATTAAGGCATATTTTAGAAGATGTTTTCTATAAAAGTATAGTAAGGAGTGTATCGAAAAGAAACTGCACACTTTCAATTGAATATTTCTCGCACTTTAGATGTTTGATTGCAATGCGGTAAGCACCGTTAGAAAGTGTAATCAATTATTCTTCCATTGTTTTTGTTTTATCCCCTATTCTTATCTTAGTTTTTGTGATGTCTCGACTCACTACCAAATTTGGCAATGAGTCTCAAATAGACTAACTCACCAAAATTGGACGTTTAAACTCGGTTAAACTAGATATTCCAGCATTCGTTGACTTAAATTAGCATATAATGCGATTCTTTTTTGCCTAAACTGAGTTTAAACGTCCAACTTTGGTGAGTAAGGCTCGATTTAATTTGACTAGACTTTAAATTCGTACTGAAAAACTGGCTTTAACTGCACTGAAAAAGAAATTTCTTACAAAAAGCTAGAAAAATAATATAATAAAGTTCGCAGATCCCTGTTCTTCCAAAGATCTGCCAAAAAGTAGAAGAAAAAATGTCCAAGAGATACAAAATTTGATTTTAAGGTACTTACTTTAATAAAAACAAATAAATCTGTGTGAGAATTGTCAAAAAAATCTAGCACCAGTGTTACCATGATCCAAAGCGTAAGGCAAAGACATAACCTTAGAACGTACAAAAAAATAAAAGTACCAAAAAAAGTTACACATAAGTGAAAGTGGAGAAAAGAAGAATTCGGAAATTGTACGACCGTTTGCTTCAAGATAAAGTTCAGTGCATTTATGGGCGATGAAACCTTCGTAAAACTAACTCAGGAACAGTACCAGGTCCCCAATTTTACACAAAACAGAAAGGAGGTAATACTGGCTAATCAATTTCACCAATTGAAATTAAAACATTCTCGCAAAAGTCCTCTTTTGGCAGGATTTATGCGTTTCTGGCCTTAATACCACCTCGTTCTTCACAAATGACACTATATCAGAAGAAATTTACGGAAAGTAGTGCCTCATTTATCTATTTATACTTTTTTATAAAAACCACAATGTGTCAACAATATTCTATTATTCTATATTGAATTTGCTAAAAGAAAACAACAAAAACTATGTTGCAAAAGAGGAGAATCCACTTAACGCTCCAAAACTTCGTTCGATAGAGAGGTATTGGGCCTTATAGAACGGAACTAAAGAAGAATGGTCTAACTGCCGGTGACATCGAAGTATTTAAAAAAAATTCGCTTAAGGCAAGCAGTTCCGTTGCAAAGTTTAATAAAGGGTATTAAACAAAAAATTAGATATATATTAAGATAATAAGTCTATTTTAAAAGTTTAAATAAAAATTCAATGGAAATATATTTCATTTTAATAAAAAAAGTTTGAATTGAAAAAATAAAAACCATTGCATTACAGGCAAAACTATGTGTTCATAACAAACTTATATAGACAAAAAGTTTGATTTGAAAGTTTATTTTACATCATCAGTTTAAATAAAAAAATATTTTTTTTGTGACATAAATTTTTATACATATTGTTTTTATACATAAAGATGGCGCTAAATATGGTACATATTGTTTTTATACATAAAGATGGCGCTAAAGATGGTGTGCTTAAAAAAAAGTTAAACAAATGCATTTGAAAAAGTTCCTTGAATACACATCATTTACAACAATTACGATGAGTGGAAAAAAAAATAAAAAATGTACATTATTTTGACCATATTGTTGGAAGTAAGCACCAGAAAAATTTTCCAAAGACGCTAATTTTAGTAAAAGATGTGTGCAATTACAATGAAAAAAGATTAAAAGAAATATTGAAATCGGCCGATTAATTTCTTTGCAAGAATGTAACCCGTTTTGAAAAAGGATGTTTTGAAAAAAACGCATTTAAGTCTCTGGTTAGTTGAAGCACCTGGTTTCAAGCGCTATAGAATATGTATTATAAGCGGGATCGATTTGAAATTGTTCTTTAATATTTTTGAATAGTTGTACAACAATAGTCAATTAAAAACAAATTCAATGTTCAAAAAATTGTTTGCCTAAACATCCCTTAAAGAGAATTTTCGGCAAAAACTCAAGTTGATTCAAGGAAATGTGTTTAAAAAAAATAATAATAAACAAATTGCTTAGTTGTGCAGTTATATTTTCTTGTATAAATCTGTGTCCAGTATGCACAGTATTGAGGAATTGATTTATCTGTGTTCCACGCACATAGCTCCATGTACCGCAAAGTATGCAGCTTAATCTAAGCATAATCTAAGCCAAACTTTTCAATCAAAAACAAAGGAATCTGTAAAAGATTCCTTATATGGCGATTAGAAACTTTAAATAAAGTTATTTCGAAACTTTGAAAACATCCTTAAAGTTAATGTTTATAGACAAAGAATTGGCATGGATTTAAATGTTTTTAATTATAAAAAAAAACAGTTTTAACAATTCTTGTTTAATATAATCGGTTTTTTATTTAACAATTCGGTATTAAAAAGTGTCTAGTGAAGTCATCTTACAACGTGCAATTAGCAACACATATATTATTTAAAGGCTTATGGCTTTCCTTGGCATATGGGTGGGATTATATATCATTTTTTTTTTGCTTAAACTGAGCTTAAATCAAAACAAAAAATACTATATTTAATGAAAATTAGCTGAAAGAACTTAAAAGTAGTATTGAATAGAAAAATATAGCTGATTATGTATGTACTAATTGGGTTCAATAGTAAAAACACATTTTCAAGAATTTCAACAAATTATTTTTCTCAAAGCTAACTATAACTCAATGCCACCATATTTTCATGCCGGCATGCATACGCAGATCAATACTTAGGTTAAAATAATTTTCAATCTTTTCACTTCATTTGCGGAATACTCATTTCAATTCTAATGTGTAGCAAAATAATTTTTGTTTTATAAATAAAAATGTATTTCACGCTTGTAAAAATTTGTTGGTGATGACACTGTAGCGCAGAATTGTAAGCGAGGTGTGACAAGATCTGGTTTGTATTGTTAACATCATTATTTTATATTCATTGTTCAAATAACAGTTTAATTTTCAAGCTTGTAAAAAATGTCGGTGATATCATTGTAGTGCAGAACTGTAAGCGAGATGTGACAAAATGTGATTAATATTGTTATGACTGATAGTCTCTATTCATTGCTAAGACAAAAGTTTGAATTAATTTTTAACGAAATTGTGTTTTCTTATAAAAATTTTGGAGTGAAATATAATTGTGAAAGTTATTAATATTTATGTTTGAACAAGAACAAAGTTTTATATATAAAATTACTAAGGATTTAGTTGTTATTCAAAATTACTAAGGATTTATTATAATATACTAAAACAGAAATAATAAATCCGTTCATTAAATTGTAGAAATTATTCTGAAATTAATTTGTGCAATCTTTTGCTTTTGATTGCTTCTTTTCGATGTGTTCGTTTTCGTTGTTTTTTTAGCTGAAGAGGATTTGAGTTCAATTGCTCTTTGTTTTCTTCTATGTTGTGCTTCTTAAGCACAATACTGCTTCCATCGTCGCTTACTGTGTAAGGCAGATGACATCATTGTCCTAGTTAATTAATAGTGGGCCCATGTGCACCGCGACCCGTAGGATCTATTGTGCACTGTCCTAGCGCCCGCTTGTAAAAATTTGTCGGTGATGACATTGTACTGCAGAACTGTAAGCGGGGTGTGAAAAAATTTTGTTTGTGCTCAAATAATTTTCTTTTCATTGTTCAAACAACAGTTTGACTTTACTCGCCTGTGGAGAAACATAGTATTTTCTAGCAGGTAGTTATGCAGTAAAGTGTGTTTTTCATAATTATTAATCTTTATGTTTAAACTAGAACAAATAAAATAACTAAATGTTATTCAACATAAATTCTGAAATGCTCGATAAAAAGAAATAAATTCGTTAATCAAATTGTAAAAATTATTGTGAAGAAATTATAGAAAAATTTGTAGTGTCATTTGCCTTTGTTTGCTTCATTCTGTGTGCTCTCTTCATTCGTTGTTTTTTTGGCGTAGAGACGATTTTCGTTCAATTGGTTTTGTTCTCTCAAATTTTGTAAGTCATTTTTTGTTCTCTCCTATCTTGTGCATACCTACTCCCACCGTCGCTTACTGTGTAAGGTAGAAGCCATCAGTGTTTTAGCGGCCATGTCTGAGCAAATGTAATTCAGAATTGTAAACAAGCTTTGGAGGCTTCGCAGCTACAGTGGCTCACAGCTTATTTCATACAGTGCATACTTTAAACTTTAGGGCTTTATAAAAACAAAACTAACAGGAATACAAAATATAATATGGTGTCATTTAAAAGAGCAAAAAGTCTAGTTAAATAAAGGTTTTTCATTAATTGTGAATACATATACTTAGTTGTTTAAAAAATAAGAGAACAGAAAATACTGCTTAATTTCATCTCGCAGCTTATTTTATGCAGTCACTTCTCTCTGTTACGGTACTCTAATGCTGCGCTGTCTAACGGTACTTTCGTTAGCTATGCCTTCGTTATGTTTCTATAATTACTTTGTGTTAGCTTTTTAGTCTGATGTTTTTGCTTCAAATGTCTGCTTCTATGATTATTTAAAATAGGAGCGCGCACAACGCTACAACAATGAGAATTGGTTATATACTTTTTTTTTAAAATAGCAGCTCGCAGCGAAAAATGGCTGAAATGGTTAATATCAATTCCTCTATAGTGCAAAAGATCATCAAGCGCTTCGTCCATAAGAATAGATTGCACAACAAGAGCAAAGAAGCACCAAACAAAATTTTTAATGCAACCGACGAGCGGCGTATTGTAGGGAAGATAAAGGCTAACCCGAGACTCTCAGTTCCGAAAATGGCTTTTGAAGCTCAAACTGACCTGAGCAAACAGTGTAGTGCTGAAACTATTCGACGTGTCTTGCGAAAAAAGATCTTTCATGGCCGAGTAACACGAAACAAGAGGTTTATTAGCCCCAAAAACAGATTATGCAGACTCAACTACGACAAAGAACATATGCCCAAGGCCCCAGAGTACTAGAATTCAGTTATTTTTGCAGATAAATCGAAGATGAATTTATTCGGTTCAGATGGTATGTGCTCACTTATGGTATGGCATGTGTAACAAAAAAAAAACTTGAAATAAACCGTGAAACATGGCGGTGGCAGCATCATGGTTTCGGCCTGAATGCCAGCTGCTGGTACTGGGAAGTTGCCGTTTATTGAAACAACAATTTACAAATTTAAGTACCTACAGGTTCTGAAGAACAATTTGTTGCAGAGTGCTAAGGTCCTGGGTATAAAATTGAATTTCCGATTTTACCAGGATGACGATCAAAAGCACAAAGCGGGTATTGTGCAAACAAGGCTAATATACAAATGCCCACAATTGATGACGCCGCCAGCACAGTCGCCAGACCTTAATGTTATAGTAAATTTGTGGTCTTTATTGGAAAATAAAATCCGGAAACATCAAATTTCAAACAAAAACCACCTGAAAGAGATATTGAAAACATAGTGGGCCAATATTTCGCCACCTATCACTCAAAAACTGGTCGCATCAATGCCAAACCACCTTAGATCTGTTGTGGACAACAAGGGCTACCATACCAAACAATAAAAATATCAGATATCATTAATTAATACGAAAAATTTATAAATATCAAGTGACTGCATAAAATAAGCTGTGATATGAAATTAAGCAGTATTTTCTAGTTTCTTAATTTTAAGCCAACTTAATATATATTTTTAGAAGTTAATTTAGTAAACTAAACATCTTGTTCTTTTAAATGATACTAAATTTTTTTCTATTCCTGTTAGTTTAGTTGTTATAAAGTCCCAAAATTGAAAGTATGCACTTTATAAAATAAGCTGTGAGCCACTGTACATTGTATTTAAGATATAACTGCTAACGTCATGTGTCCATATACCACTGGGAAGCTATGTTCGAACAAATGTAATTGAGCATTGTAAGCAGACTTTGGTGGCCTGGCAGCTACATTGTATTAAAGAAAAATGTGGTTACGTTATGTTTCCATTTACCGCCGGGTTCTTACATAATGAGTAAAATATTAAACACTTCTTTGCTAAAGCTGATCTCTCATTTTAATTTATTACTAGGTTAATAGTTCTAGACGTTGCCGAAGTGTTTTTTGTATAAATAAAATTTAGTTTGTAATAGTTTTTTGATAAATTATTTTTTTCAGATAATTTTTTTAGACATCAAATCCTCGTGAAATACATTGTATGCAATAATTTTATGGACTCAGTCAATAATTTTAGTCAGAATCTATACTAAAATGCATATTTTTGGCAACCTTGTCCTTGACTGCTGCCACAACTTGAAGTCGGAGAACAACGAACGGTTCGCCTAATTGTATCTTTTGACACGTGCTTCCGATAAAGTAACAGCAGCCAAGAATAAAGTTGTTGTTGTTGCAATATTTGCATAAGCTGCTAGACATATGCAAAAGTCAAACATCATGTATATGCTGTATATGCCTGGTTGTATTGGATCGAGGTTGCGCTATAACATTATCGGATTTCTATTCTAGTGCATTAGGATCAAACAAATTCATTCACTAAACATCGAAAATGTGGCAACGCTAGTTGGCTCACCAGGTTTTTTCTTGGTCAAAATCACTTTATTTATTGGCAAGATGTGCACAATTTTCGATATTAAAAAACTTGATCAGCAGTTTTAGAGAGTTCTAAGGCCCACTTGGCCCATGGCCTTTTATTTTAAAGCGGTTGATGCATTTCATTGGTTTTCGTTTTCCTTATTTGAAATCATCAATAAAAAAGCATCAAAAAGAGTATAAACCACACCTCTCTGAATGATATATTTTTTAAGGTAATAAAAAAAGCATTTTTAAAGATTTTACTGGAAAAATCAGGAGAGCTCTTTGAAAATAATTATATTTCTCAAACTTCTCTTAAAACTTTGTTAAGTACGTTAATTGTTTTTCATTTCAAGTCTTACTTATTTAAGTTCGTCATTTCGTTCAATTCGAAAATTCAGGCAAAAAAATGTACGCCATTATTATATAGCTGTACGAACTATACATGGTGTAAATTTCCTTAAAATTGGAATACTTAAAATTCTTGTTGTATCATTACATAAATAATGCCCAATATATAGATTTTTTTAGTAATTTTATTTTTGTTAAAAGTTTCTAATTCTAAAGGTTACAACAGGCGATTGCTTATTCTTGTTAAATAATTGCTGATTCCTTTGCATATTTCTTCTGTTGCAATTATAAGTTTTAGGTAACTTTTAGTACATATTAAAATGCTTATTCGTAAGGATAAAGTTGTATTGCTCCTAACGAACCTTTTTAAAAATTCATATCAATTTAATTTTGCAGCTTATTTTACTAAAACTATTTACTTTTTAGAAATTATTAAAGATTCAAGCAATGTTTTGATCTTTTAGATTTCAGTTCATCAAATCCAAAAATACAAATAAATTACCTCATTTATTGCTTCAAAATGCAATGTGAACAAATCTCAAATAAAAACTAACAACACAAACTTCTTCAGCATCATATCCTTAAATTGAGAAACATGTAGATCACACGTATTGATTTACAGTAGCACGTCTAGTGGACAGAAAAGGATGAGATCAAAGTTGTGGCACAACTTCCTGAGTTACTATTGCTTAAAATTGCCAGTTTCTACGAACATAACGATCACAAGCATGATCGGCATGTTGCTACAATTGCTGCTATCAAAATTTTGAGATCGTAAATTATAGGCTGTAGGACTTTTGTACGAACGTGCTTGGAAAAAATAAATCCAAATGCGTTAATCTTGTCACCATCAACACTTTGTCAGCTTAACCGCTAATATATCAACGATTTTATGGGTGTTCTTGAAGATCAAACAAACGTAGGACGAATTCTTAAGAATAAAAAGAGTGAGTGATTATTGGAAAAATAGCTACTATTACAAAAATTTTTATAAAATATATAAAATTAATATGGTGTTTAATACTATAATTATAAGTTCCAAAAATTTCAATTTCTCCGTGGAAATTCTATCAAACTTTATTGCAACAAATACTAAAACAACAAATTGTATGACTGCAGCTGTATAATCAATTTTCACTCAACATACTGTCGTCGCATGTAGCTTTAATGATAATTGCGATTGACTCTCATTTTTCATTGATATATGTGACTATGTCCCATTTTCACATCAAATTTTCTGGTATTTTGGTAACCTTAACCTTCTTATTTTTTTTGATATCGGAAACCAAAATATGTTTAACAGCATTTTTATCGCCCATCTCATCAACGACAAGCTTGGCAATTATCGCAGCATTTTTCACCTTCAGCTCCAATTTACTGCGGTCTTCAAAGCAACTTAAACCGATTCTGCCTACCTCTTCCAGTCTGCCAGCAAGTCAAACGTCGCATTGAGTTTGCGTAATTTTTTTGAACATGCTGCTTAACTTAATGCAACTTGTTGGCAATTAATTAAATAGAGAGAAAACAACAACGATTTAAGATCTTTTCAACAGCAATAATTTTGTGCCGCCCAATTTAAGTGTGTGTGTACCATTAGTTTCACGCCTCCCAAGTCAGCCAACTAGATTTGATGGCGCATGAAGTGAGGAAGGGGTAGTCTAGCAAATATATGTGTGTGAAAATTTGCATAATAACTCTCCAGCCGGGGAGGCAACGTTTAAGCCCCTGTTTACTGTCATTAACAGTCATAAAAAATCCAGTTTAGGGTAACAAATTCAACATGAATCAGAGCCGTGCTGCCACTGCAGCTATTTATCGGCCTCAAAATGTTCAAGTCGCTTAGGAAGCTCATAAATAATGCATTTGTAAGCATCATGCTCTGTCATTAGGTTAGCGCTGCGGAATTGAAGCGACAAGTGGCATTGCGGTTGGCATGCAAATTTTTTGGCAATGCAGATAGACACTGAGAACAAACATGGTGTAAAATCACTGAAATTGATGGAGACCCAATTTTTTATTTTTGAATCCAGATTAAAATAAGAACAAACACTATGCAACATTAACTGCATCTTTATGTATAACGAAACGAACGCTGAACGTCGTGAAGAAACGAGCAGCAATTTTTTTGATATGGAAAAATGTATTGCTTACTGTGTCTCGCAAGACGTTCAGCTTTTGTTTCGTTTTACATAAAGATGCTGTTAAGCTCAGATTTTTAAAATTTTTTTTGATTCGATATTAAGTGACAAAATTTAGATACATTTTTTTTTGAGAAAATTTTGATAATTTATTTCAAGCAAAGTGGAAAAATAGGGAGTGTTGCCACTTGGGCTTTCGAGATTTAAAATTCATGATCCTGGGATCCCGAAATGCAAAGATTTTAAAATAATGGCATTTAGCTGTAAAAGAAGGGACAGCCAATAACTCTTTCTATTAATTTCTGCATTTTGGCAAAAATAATACCACATTACTTTTTTAAATCCAAACTTAATCGTTATGCATACTTAAAATATTCAAAACTACTCAAAAGTTTATAAGACACTAATAGCATCTTTAGGTAAAACGTAGCCTTCGTCTTAAGCTTCGTTCGTTTTCCGACGATATCGGACAAAATTGGCTTGATGTATTTTTTCCTTGCGTCGTCGTACACTGTTACGTTGCTTACGTTGCTCAAATACTCTTAACGTGAGTATTTGTCAAAAACATTATTACCAGATTGTAAAAGTTCATTATTTTGCGTAAAACTGACAAAAACCTTAAATATTTTATACTTATTCTAAGCAATATTTAATAGGTGGCCTCATTTTTTGCATCAGCTGTTTCGTTTGTTTTGTTTTTTTTTGACATATATGATTAATTTTTGCTGCAAATTTGATCATAGTGAAAAGTTTTGTGAAAATTTATAATTATAATGTTTTCCGCGATCGCTTTATACAATTTTAATGAATCGGATACAAAGCAGGCAAGGCAGGCAAATCTGCAAAGCAGGTAAAACTCCAAGATCCAATCCATCTCCAAATTGCTCGCTTGTGTTTTTTTTGTGTGCTAAATAAAATATAAAGTAATTGATTCTAAATTCTTGCATTTGTTAATAAAATAATACTTACGATTTATTTTCAGCAACTTCCATGTGAACAAATTTCTAAACGATAAGAAAATTTTCATCGTCTATATTTGACGTTTCATTTCAAATTTTTTTAATACATCAAGCCAAATTTTCACTACAGTTACGTTGTCGTTCATTTCTGAATCAGCTGTTATTGTTGGGCTAAGAAATTATTTTTACATCAAGCGAAAACAGCTGACATTCGGCTTTTGAACGAAGCCTTCGTGAAATGCACGTTACGTTCGTTTTACAGAAAGATGCTATAAGACAAAGTCATAATATGTAATGCAGACAAGGGTTACAAAACAGCTGGAATGTAAGAAATAAGGAAAACAATTCAACTTTAATTGGAAGATAATGTCTTATTCTTAAATCGCATTTTGCATTTTAAGGGGAAACACTTCTAAGTTTATGATTGAAAAAATATACGACTAGACCAGATCGAAAAAAAATTATATTAAAAAATAACGACTATGATATGATATTTGATATTTTAAATATTTGCTAAATTAATAATTAAAAAAAATAATTTATTAATAATTAAAAATATTAGCTAAATTTTTAAATATGTAAATTATAATTATAATAAGCTTTGTAGTATGTATAGTCAACATGTATTTCATAGTGCCACTCAACAAAAGTTAAAATATTCTGACTAACAAGGTCGTCGCTTATTGTTTTATTTTTATTGTTTTATTGCTCTTTGGCTTCGTCGTCATGAAAGTGTGACGATATGCAATTTTAGCTGAATGCAGCAGAATTTTTGTGTAGCCCACGATTGACTTTTCTTTGATGTGTAATATATTGTGCACATTGCATTTATTTATAAATATCGGTCAACCAAGATCGATTTTCACATGTCACTATGCCACAATTTCCTATATTTTGTATTAATATTTATGTAACTAGGCTAAGATTTGTAAATATTATGTACGTTAGAATAAGAATAAGATCACTTCATTTTTGATATAAATGTGACTTACTTTTCAATTAAGAGTTAGACTTGAATTATAATCAGAACTGTGCGTTAGTCGCTCGCCTTTTTATTTCGAGATCTCAAGTGGGGCATTTTAAAGCTTGCTGCAGTCGGAAACGCCTTGCTGCAAGCGAAACCAAAAAGGCAGTACCAAAATTTAAACGAATAAACGATATATCCTTCCAATCTCCTTTACATGGCGATCCTGCAAGTCCCGATAACAGTTTATTTAACCCTTTTAGTGGACTTGCCCAATATATTAGACACGTCTGAAAGAAGATTTTAATTTTATTTTGCAACGCTTTTTTTAAATCAAATCATTTGGTTCAATATGATACAAATAAATTTAGAGAGATATTTGACATAAAAATCAGTTGGATTTTCGATTAAGTGCCAAAGAAAAGCAAAACAATTTTTTTGACCTATTTTATAAGAAAAAATCAACCGGACAAAATCATATTTATGTTTCTTTATTATTTCATTGCTTTAATAAAAGTAATATAAATTATAGGAATATTACCGCAAAAAATTATTTTGTTTTTAGTTTAGCCTAGCCATTGAAAGGCTTAATAAAAAAGTTCTGATTTCTTATATATCAGAAAAGTTCAACATTTATTTCTGTCTTATTTCTTTTAAAATTGTTTTTATAAAATTAAACTTTTTATTTAAATAAATTAGTAAGCTGTTAGTAAAAAGTATGATGTGAATAAAATATTCCTTTTATAGAGTGTAAAAAACTATTGCGTAGTAATAAAAGTATTTCTACTTTCAAAATTGCATGAAAAATTAACAGTCTAGTAAACAGAGTATTTTAAGGTCACATTAAAAACAAACTAAAAAATAGACTTTCAATATAGAGAGATAGAAAAGTACAGGGTGGTTTCAATTATGAAAAAAGCCATCGTTTACATCGCAGTTTCATTTATAGTTGCGGAAAACATTTATATTTTCTTGTGAATTAAATCCCAGCATTTAGAGTTTTAAATCCCGGGATTCTGGGACTAGAAATTGGATCAGGATCCCGGGACTGAAAGCCGCAGGTTGTGAGGTCAAAAACTATAACATGGCAACTATGAAAATGAAGGAATTGTTATCAATAATAAAGTATTCCATTACTAAATGCAGTTGAAACAGGGGCTTACAAAAGGGCAAAATAACACTCTTCTTCTTCGATATTATTCTTTTGAACGAAAAAATTAAAAAATCCCTCTTGGAAATTTTTCGTGCACACAACATGCTCCTAAAATTAATAGACCTAGTGGAAAATGGACACATGACGTCTGTTTATATTTCTCTATTACATTTGTTTGAACATGTCCGCTTAAACAGTGATGACATCTAACTAACAGTAAGCAAAGATAGGAGTAAGTTTGCTACTTATGACGCACATGATAGGTAAGAAAAAAATGTTTGCTAAAATCCTCTCTACGCCAAAAATTCAACGAAAACGTAAGAGAACATGCCGAAAGTCAACAAAACAATGAAACAAGCAAATTCAAATGACGCTTCTATACATTTCCACAATAATTTATACAATTTAGTGAACGGATTCAGTAAATTTTTTGATAGCATTTAAAAATTAATGATTTATTAAATCTAAGTTACATATAAACTATTATAAAAACTTGAAGCGCAATTTAAATGTTACCAGTTTACTCCAAAATTACTGGGCCGATCCTTATGAAAATATATGCTACAGCACTAAACAGGGGTTTTTTCTTTCAAAATTTTAATAATAAATATATTTTATTAAAGTGTTGAGTGTATAGTGCTAAAAGTTTTTTAAGAAATAATTGTTTTCTTTTCACGCGGTTGTGTTGCGAGAGTTTCAATAATCTCCATGTTGCTGTCTTCTATTTTCTTTTTATGCTCAGCTAGCACAGCGCAAAAAAAACAGATGAGCCCATGGCAAAATTAGACAAGGTAGTGTAAGGGCGGAGAGCCGGTAACCGAAAATGTCAAAACGAAGTTGACAGCTCATACAAAATCAGCAACCAATGAGAAAGCAATAATAGGCAAAAATAGCAAAATGGCTCAGTTTGACAGTTATGGTCACCACGAAAGAGAGCACGTTCAGACCTAACACTACCTTCTCTAGTTTTGCCATAGATGAGCCTAGAGCAAGGCGAAAAGTGAGATAAATATAAATGCAGAGCAGCGCTTCAAAGCAAAACAAAACAAAACAAAAAAAAAAAACAAAAGAAGACATTCTTTTGTTTCTTTGACAGGTATTGTCTTAGGCCGCGTTCATAATGGACGCTTTGGCTGAAGGTGCTTTGTCGAGCTTTTTTTTATCATAGTGAACGCTCATTCAACGCTGCACAAAGTAGCTTATTGAGCATATTGGCCGCATTCAGCGCAGACAACAGTTGGCAACTGTTGTGTAAAAATTCGCTGAATGGTAAAAATTTGGTAGCGCTAACTAAAACTGATAAAGTAGCGATCGCCTTTTAATCGAGCGAACAAATTCTATGCAACATGAACACAACTGTTTGCTTAACTGTCAGATGCTGTTACTAACGCTGTTAAATTAATAAACGCAGAAAGAACTCATCAAATTTAAGTGAGAAACCTTTGCAATTGAATTAAATTTACATACAAATTAAATTGAATCTAACTTCTGACGTGTAGAGTAGCAACACATGCAGAGAAAAACATCGTGAGCTAAGGTAGCGCTACCATTACAGTTCACAACAGTTGTTTGAGCTGAATGCGCCCATTGGTGTTCATAGTGCGCGCTTTATGCTTGCTTCTGAGATGCTTTGTTTTCATTAGACTCTTTGGAAAATAATGCCCTCAATTGCGTTTTGCAAAATAAATAAAAGATATTTTTTTGTTTGCACTACAAAACAAAACAACTCAAAACTTCAGCACAATAAAATATGCAACAAGTAAAACAAACTCAACAAATATTTTGTTAACAGGCAAAATAGAAAAACAAGTGCCGAAATTTATTTAAAAATGCAGTACTATGCAATAAATAATAAAACGAAATAAAAGAAATGAATATTTGTGCTCAAGCAAGAATAAAGCGTCGAAAAGCATTTCAAAAATGCTCTACAACAAAGCATAAAAAACGAAATTTTTTGCTGTGTGAGAAAACGAGATGGAGATAAAAGCAATGAAAAGCATTTGAAAATAAGCATTTTCCATATGATTATACACAAAGCGTTTTTCAGCTAAACCTCGCCTTAAGGACAGATAAAAAACCTCCGTGGCCTGCTATTTATATATAAACTTTGTTCTAGTTCAAACATAAGGATTAATAATTTTCAGATATACACAAGCAGAGAAAAGATATGGTTGAGACATGATTACCGCAATAATAATTTTTATTCTAAAATTATTGTACTATTCCTGTAAACATACATTTTTGCATTAATGAAGTCATTATTTACTAATGGTGCTACGAAAAATAACATTATGGTTGAAATCATACTATCGTGAATAGGACCTGCCATTTCAGGTTGTTTCATTTCATGTAGGGATTTTCAGGATTTAAAATTGTAATCCCGGGATTCCGTGACTAGCAATTACACTGAAAAAAGTTTTAAGTAATTTTTATAATTAAAATATCTGGTTTTTTTTATAATAACAGACATAATAAAAAATCTGAAATCTATTTTAAACTAAAAGTTTTTAAAGCAACAGAAAAGAATATTTTTTTTTAATCGAAAAAAGTTCTTTGGATAGTTTAATAGCAATGAAACGCAATAAAATTAGTTGTTAAAATGTTTATTTTGAATAATAGAAATAATTTATAAATTATTTAAAAAAGAACAAGTCTAGATCAAGTCTTAAAAATTGCACTACAAAATAGATTGTCTTCTGACAGTTGTAAAAACATTTTAAAAATAGATATTGAAGAAGAGAGGGTCTTCTAAATATTTCGTTTGGGAGGGGGGCTAACTGAGAGAGGATTTCGGTATTCTAAATTGAGAGAATGCTATCTTGTGTTTCCAATAAAGGGTTGTAGGATGTAGGGTACTAACAAAATCTTTAGATAAGAACCAGCAGGAGGCTCGGTTAATTATGTTTCGTTAAGTTAAATATACTTCAGTGATGTTCATTAAAAGGGTTTTCAGAACAGTACGAACTAATACGTTGAACTTAATTTATGTCTTAACATAAGTGATTAATATTTCATAATGTTTATATCTTAAAGAAAAACATAAATTGCGTATATAAATAAACTTCAAATAACTATAAAAAAATAACTTTTTCATTATATTATTTAAAATAATACGTTTAAAAAAAAAACTTTATGATGAAGGTTCAGAAGATACTACATGTTGTCAAGCCTGGTGTGACTAAACCCTATTGACCCTTTCAATGGCTGGGCTAGACGAATCATGTTATAACTGTTTTTTGAGGTAATATTCTTATCATTTAGGCCCTTAAAAATTATAAAAACATCCATTTTTTACCTGCGCTGTTTACTTTTTGCCAGGTTGTCCAATACATGGATAAATCCATTTAAAAGTTTTATTATAATGTATAAGAGTGTAGTAAGATATGTTTGTAAAACCGGATTTATTTTTACGACTAACCACTAAAAATACTTTTTTTTTAACAAAACTTATTACGACCCAAAACAAAAAAATTTGTTTTTGGCACAAAATCAAATATGCAACTGAATTAAACATTAAATATCTCTCTAAATTTATGTAAGTCGTGTTGCCATAACTTCATTTTATAATATCAAGCGGTTTGATTTAAAAAAAAAGTTGCAAAATAAAAATAAAACATATTTTTTGATGTGTCCTTTATAATGGGCAAGTCCAATGAAAGGGTAGCAGTGGTGATAATTTTTAAAAGATGAAGAGCATTTTTATAGTAAAGTCTTCCTGAACTATACTTTTATATATTTTTATTAAAAATTTTTATAATTTTATATAATATTTTTATGTTTAACAAAATCCCGTGATCCCGAAAATTCTGAGATTTTACATTTTTAATCCAAGGCCTGTCGGGATCGGAAAAATACCGCGATCCCTGGATTGAATCCCCTAATCGTCAACATATTATAATTGCCTCAACTATTGGTTAAAGTAAATATGTTGTGGTTCTGTCATTCATGATAACTGTGCATCGAATGATATCAAAAAAAAAAAAATATTCGTGCATTATACGGATATTAGTAAAATATACTATGTATACGATATCGTGATATATTTACGAATTCATTCATGAAGTGCTACTTATACCTGATGTAGTATCTAAGAATTTATACGTTTTATATACTAATGATATTCGTAAACAAAAATAAAACCATTCGTATGCATTGTACGAATTATTCTCACATAAAAATAATAATATTCGAAACTTTCTCGTACGAATAACTTCGTAATTTCAGACATCACATTCGTACTATTTACTAATGCATTCATATTATTTACAAAAGAAAAATAGCATTGGTAGAAAAAACTCATTCTTAGGTTGGCCGAACGCATCATACGTAGAATGTACGAATTATTAGTTGAGTTTAAAAAATTTAAAACCGAAATCAATCGGCCTGGTCTTAAAATCTTAAGTAATCAGATATATGAAAGAAATCCTCGATATAAACATTTCGTTTATCAATACTAGTAATAGTTTCCTAAGATTTTTTAAATGTTTCATAAATATTAGTTATGTTTGAAATCTTTAAAATTAGGAATGAGTTAAAACATTTGATGATTACATTCTTCAACAGGTTGTTTAAAAAAATTTCATGAATGTCATTTATTTATAACCATGCACAGTGTTTGATGTAGAACAAATTTTAGGGAAAAGTGGAAAAATTAATGTAATGTTTTTTATGTCATATAAAGTTTATGGTTAAAATAAGTGTTCAAAACAACATTTTCGAGTGCACACAAAGTGCACAAAGTTCACAGTTCAATATTAAAAAAATAACAAAAAATATTATTTAAAATTAATCTTCACTTTGAGATTTAAAAGATTGTTACTCAATTTATTTTTTTTCAATATGGATACCATTTCTGGTGGTAGATTTTCTTAATCATATTCATTTTAGTTTAGTAAAAAAAGACTAAGAAATTTACTGACATATAAAAAAATATATATAAAGTAACTACTTTTGATAGTGATTTAAAAAAAAGGTATACAATTTTATTATTTCCAACGCAAATATTTTAAAGTATTTTGTCTTATCTTAGTATTAATAAGAGTTATGTGGCTTTATACGCCGATGACCTAATTTTCTGCTTTTAAGGGAGCAACTAAGATAATACAAAATGTATGCTAAATAATAGTCATAATGAAAATAAAATACCAAACATCTGTCAAGTTTTTGTTTGCTCATGGGAATTGTTAGATATTATAAGATATTTCTTGTTTTTTAAATGGTTATCGAATGAAATATAAGAAAAAATATTTTACTATTTTTACTAATTTTTTCAATCCAGTTATCAAATATCATAAATAAATATACTTAAATACTTTTTAAAGCATGTTAAAGTTGGCAATTTTGTGGAACAATTTCAGTTTAAAATAAATATTCTTGTGTATTGAAATAATTTTTTTTAGGAAAATCCTTTAGTAATATATGCCTAAAAAATTATATATTATTGTCTTCAGCCTAATCTTTTTATTAATGAATATCTTAAATATCTTTTTATTCTCGATAAAATGAAATTCTGAATGCACCAAATATTTTTGTTGCCTTACTTGTGAGTTTAAAGGAGGAAACAAAGTTCTTATGTACCTTAATTTTTTTATCTTAATTCTTATGTACCCGGTCTTGCTCTTGCATATAAATATTTTGTGCATTAAATTTGTTTTCGTTACCTAAGCAGTTTTGAAGTTACAGACTTTTGTCCCCGTAAACTCAAAATATCGAACACTGTGCTATGATGTTAAAATCCATACTCTTGAAAATGTATTCGAATCTGATAATTGGCTTCGGAAGTTTCTGGGCACAGAAAAACAAACATCAACATATATTTAATCTTCGATCACAACGGGTTAAAAATTTCTCTGAAAATTTAAAATTCTGACTAATGCTTGGTACCCTAAAAGTACCCTTACGAATAACAGGTATTGCACTAAAATATTTTTTATGTGTATTAGAAAATATAAAAAAATGTTTGCAGTCATCCTTGCTTTTGACTAACTTCCGTGTTTCAATGTAATAAAAACCCAAAAACATTTCTCTCCAGCTCCATTTAAGACCAAACACATTATTATCGGTGTAAAAGGTGTGAATGACTTTTCTGTATATTTTAATTTCACAGAAAACGGAAAAAACAATACTTGCAATCAGAGCTGAAAACTTTTTGGTCATCGTATCGAAGTGGCCATTCTACGAAATTGACATTTAATTTGCAACGCTGCCGCTCCATACCCCCTGCCAACAACAAACGCAGAGACGTTTCTGACTTGCTATTTGGCGGCAACAGCTTCAAAAATTCTTCATATCATGTGTGTGCCTTTAATTTTCAAGCGATCACTTTTCACCGCGCTGATTTTTGCAATTTAAGGTAATTATTATGTAGCTCAGGGGTAATTTTAACACCTCAACATCAGCAAATCTACCAAAAAAAAGAAAAAAAAAGCATTCCATATAAAAGCTATATGAAAAAAATATGCCAGAAACCAGCGTGTTCTTCTTAGAAACACCGTTCAACACCTTTAGTGTGTGGCAAAACGATCAATAGCCGAACACTTTAAGGCGCTGTAGTGGTGAGGAGGACAAGGCGTTCAATCAGGACGAACGAACAGCACGATTGAAGCGCTGAAGTTATTTTCGCACCTTTAACACATTTTTTCGCACTTCGTAGCTTCTAATTTGGTGGCTTGGCGTACGCAAGAGGGTTTTTTTATGTTGCCCTTTAAAGCTCCGCAACCAACTTATCGTGGAAGTTTCATCGACAATTTCGAAGTTGTGGCGGTGGTGGTGGTGTCGATGCTGATGGTGTTGCCCCGGTGGTGTAAGTGTTGGCCTTTCGCGCATGCGATTGCTTGCTCTTTTTTCACAGGAGGCGGATGAGAGAGGACTTTTGGAAAATCTACCGCATATCCTGTCAACACCTTGGCGCATCTGAGCCAATCTTCGAAGCTGTTGCAGCAACAGATCACTGAAGTAGAGTTGCTGCTGATGTTGATGTTGATGAAGCACTTCTTCACACCACATTGACGCAATTATCGCCGCGCGTGTAAATTACCGTTATTATGTTTGATCGTGAGATTCTGCAATCTTTGGTAAGCCATGCATATATATCTTTTATAATTTTTTTTTATTATGATCTTACATTGGTTGATTTTGTAACAACTGTTGCAGCGACACTTCCTTCTCCATGGTGTTGGACTGCATATTAAAACCTCAAAATTAAAAATGTATTTCCACTGCTTGCGGCTGGTCAAGATCGTTGGTACTACCACGGCATTAAACTTTGAGAAAGTGTCTGCTACAATTTTCAATTCGTGTTTTTTTTTTCTTAAGTGCACCGAAAAGGTGTCAATTTGTGAAAATTGACATTTGCTCTCGCGCTCTTGATCACATTTGTCCGATGATCGTGATAGTTTTGTGAAATTTAATTGTTTTACACGCTCATTTTTTAGGTCAAAGAAGAAGATGCTTATCTTTAAATTGATCGATACGAACATTTATTTTAAAGTGCTGCATAAATTTTGTAAAATATTTTGCCATATATTAAGAAAAATCAGGACGCCGATAATGATTTATCTGAGTTATGTGACAGACACTCAATTGCGCTTTAGCGTAACTTGGTAGCAAGTGGGTTTTAACTTTATACATAAAGAAGATCGTTTTTATGTGTTTGCCTTAAATAAAAGAATCGACTTTTCTTATGTCTTTAAGGTTATTATGTCTAGGAATATAAATTAAGGCAGCGGTGAATATAATGCTTTAAGATAATTAGACATACTTTTTTAATATTCATTAAAAAGTATAGCTCATAATCATAATCATTATCATAATCAGAATCATATCTTAATAATAATCATAATCATAACACAATCCAACAACGACAATAATTCAATCATTGAATCATGGTAGAAACGATAATAAAACTTTCTACGATATAATTATCGGCGTTTTTAAAAGTAACGTTTGTGTATTTTTAGATGTCGGTTTTTTATATTACTATTTATTAACATAAAAAATTAAGAACTTACTTAATATAATCCTATGACCTAAAGTAAATGCTTACTAAAAATATTTGTATAAATTGCTGTAACCCTCCAACGCTTAATGTTTTGCCTATTTTCGACCCTTTTTTATTTAAGTTTTAAAAATTGGTGGGATGACCTAATGTCCACAGACATAAGGCCTACTTCGCAAACGGACGTAATGTCCAAATCGAAACGGACATAAAGTCCATACAAATTTAAATTTAAACAATTTTACTGAACAATGTACATCGAATTTTTCATGAAATATATCAGTTTTATATGACAAAAACAACATTCCGTACAAGGGCAAATCTTTTTATCATAAAACAACAAATTGGGAACCGGCCAGTTTTCTGCTTGTCAAAAGTCTGTATATTTAAAATGCTGTCATTTTACATAAATACATGTAATAATACTGTTTGTCTAATTTTCCTTTATTTCAATATATATAAAAATTTTGCTTTCAAAAAGTCTGCTCTCCAGTTATAGCATTTTAACTTTATTTGGGATACAAAACGGTGTGTTTTAAGATAAAATTATTTGCCCTTGTACGGAAAGTTGTCCTTTTAAGCTTATTTACGTTACATGTTCTTAGTCCATATTTTGCAGAATTTTGACATACTGAATTTTTTAACACAGTTTTCTATTAAAACAGTATTTTGTATACAGAATTTCATACTTACGGACAACTGCACCGAATTTTAATAAATTTTTTAAATTAATGTATAAAAATTGAACAATTTGTATTAAAAATCGAGCAGTTTTCCAGTCTGAAAACGCCATAAGGTCCATGTACATTATGTGCGTTTGCGAAGTAGACATTATGTCCATGGACTTTATATCCGTTTTGAACGGACCCTTAAAAATCCCATCCCACCTTAAAAATTACCCTTAAACTTAGACATAGAGGGATAAGAAGTTTTAATAAATGATTTTTGTAAAATTTTACTAGTATAAATTTTCGAAAATTATTTGTCTTAAACATTTCGTAAACTGCATTATAAAGACTATGCAATGGAAATTTCTTGCGATGATGCCTAAATAACATTTCTGCTGATGATAAACTTCTTACATGAATTAATTCAAACTTGCATATTTTCTCAGTAAGAGTACATCTTGGTTAAATCTTGTCCGAACGGACTTAAAGTGATATTTTTTTTCAAAAAACATTATTATACATAACATAAGCCAATGACTTAAGATACCCCAATAAAAAGTAATCGAGAGGTAATAAGTCACACGACAAATAGGGTCTGTTAACAAGACCACTTCTGGAAATAAAATTGTCACAAAATTGATTTCGCAATAAATTAATGGTTAAGTAATGGTTGTTGCAACGAAATGTTAACCGTAAAATGGACGTAGTACTCTATGAACTTTGCGGACAGATTTATTTTTCAAAGTAAATTTCCACAATTTAGAAGCATTGTTGTGGCTTTAAACGATTTATGATGAATTGCCAAACCTATATGTACAGAAATAATAACACAATTTGACATTCTCAACTGTCAAATCATAGACAAAAACCATCAAAACTTTTCATGTAGCTAAAAAAACCTTTTAGGGCCATTTTGTTCACAGAGAGATAAATTTATCCCCGAGTTAATTCCATGATTTTTCCAGTTTTTCATTTGTTCACAGTGAGTTAAGCATTTAACTCTTCAAGCTGGAGATAAAAATGGTGGCGAGATAGCTTAACCCCAGAAATACTTAACTCGTGAAAATTGGTGAGTTAAGATTTTTAATTCGCTCTCATCATTCCCATTTTAATATTTTTTATTTACTTGGTGTCAAAATATTGAAAATACAGATTTTTAAACATAGGGAAACAGTATTGGGGGTTACTGATTTCGAATCTGGTGTCAGAATTTTAAAATTCAAGATGTTGGAAAAGGTTGCCACCTTAATTTTTTATTTTTACGAATTCGGGGCTGGCGCGAACTAAAGGGTAAAAATGGGTCGCTGAATCCGAATCCGTTGTCAGAATTTCAAAATTTGAAAATTTTTCTACACATAGGGTTGCCACCCAAAAATGTTTTATTTTATGAATTTTAAACATGAGGGAACAGCATTGGGGGTTACTAATTTCGAATCTGAACTCAAAATTTTTAAATTCCAGAGGGTGGATAAGGCTGCCACATTAATATTTTAAACAAATTTTTTACGAATTTGAGGCTGCCAAAAAAAATGGTATACCAAAAATGGGTCGCTGAATCCGAATCCGTGGCCAGAATTTCAAAATGATAAAGATTTAAAATAAAAGGGCTGCCACCTAATAATATGTATTTTTTAGAATTTTAAACATAATTTAACAGTATTAGGGAGTCACTGATTTCGAATCTGAAGTCAGAATTTTAAAATTCAAAATGGTGGATAGGGCTGCCACCTTAATTTTTTGTATTTTTATGAATTCGGGGCTGGCAAAGAAAATGGTACACCAAAAATGGGTCGCTGAATCCGAATCCGTAGTCAGAATTTCAAAATGATAAAATTTTATAATAATAGGGCTGCCACCTAATAATATGTATTTTCAAAAGTAAAAGCAACTCTATTATTTCAAAACTTTATAATTTTGAAATTCTGACCATGGATTCGTATTCAGCGACCCATTTTTGGTGTACCATTTCTTTTTGACAGCCTCGAATTCTTAAAAGTACAAACAAATTAAGGTGGCAGCCCTATCCACGATTTTGAATTTTAAAATTCTGACTTCAGATTCGAACTCAGCGACCCTCTTTCCTCATGTTTAAAATTCTTAAAATAAAACATTTTTAGGTGGCAGCCCTATGTGTAGACAAATTTTCGAGTTTTGAAATTCTGACAACGGATTCGGAATCAGCGACCCAATTTTACTTAGTGTTTCTCCCAGAGTTGAATTCGCATAAATAAACCAGAAATTAGGTGGCAACTTTATCCGCCACCTTGAATTTTTTTAAAATTCTGACACCAGATTCGAAAGAAGTATCCCCAAGACTGTTTTTTCATGTTTAAAATTCTTTAAAAAATGTTTAGTTGGCAGCCCTGTGTAGAAAAATTTTAGAATTTTGAAATTCTGACATCAGATGCAAAACCAGCGATCCATTTTTACCTAGTGTTCACCAACCCCCAAATTCGCAAAAATAAACCAAAAATCCCCACATATTTTTTAATTAATGAGCAACACTCTAACATTCCAATGGAAATCGATATAAACTGAGAGCGAATTTATGCTATAAGCATAAAGCCGGGATAAAATGTGAACAAAACCACTTTTTTATCTCCCGACTTTTACGCTTGGTATAAAATTAACCTAGAGATAGTTATCCCCGAATTAAATCATATATATGCCCTTTGTGAACAAAATGCCCTGAGAACTATGTCAAAGGCATATATACCTCAGTGAAATAATTATATGTGCAACACCTTAAATGTTATTCTAAGCAAACATAACTTCATTTTTTTTATATTATTTTTTATTCAAATAGTATAAAGGACTTATATGCAAAACAAGATGTAGTTTTTTTAAAAAACTTGTTATTAAAAAAATTATAATGTATATAAAAAGTTCATACAAAATATTTATATGTGCAAAACCCATTTTTATTGATTTTATGGATTAAAAAAAATATATATATATTAGGGCGGGTCAATTTGTATGGACGAATTTTTTGGTGGTCTGGCTCAGCGAAATTCGTAAAATACATGTAATTTCAAGACTTTTTCTCCACTACAGCATATACAAATTCTGAAAAAAAGCTGTGCGGACTTTCGTAAATAGATTTTGTTCTCAATTATAAAATATGAATGTATGAATGTATGTGTATGAATCTATTTACGAAAGTACGCACAGCTTTTTTTCAGAATTTGTATATGCTGTAGTGGAGAAAAAGTCTTGAAATGACATGTATTTTACGAATTTCGCTGAGCCAGAATTTGACCCGCCCTAATATATATATATATATATATATAAAGCGTTTATAAAGAATATGTCTTCCTTTCTTATATATGACTTGGTTAAGCGTGAAAGGCATCAACGATCTAAGGATAGAGCCATCGGTTTTCTGCCATTTATCTTAAAGAACTATTTTTAGACGCTTCATTGACTCAAACTGACGCTCGTTTTTATAAACTTGGGCCGAAAGAATGCCCCACAGGTTTTCGATAGGATTTAAGCCATGGCTAACAGCAGGTCACTACAGTTTGGGTATATTTTATATTTATTGAAAGTTATTTGTGGCTCGGGAAGAATTTGCTGGTGAGTTGTCCAGTTATCCTCGCATTTGTAGCATGTGAACTCAATAAACACACCATCTAATAGCTCAATTTACATTTGTGAATTCGATTTGCACGAAATAAAATACACGGAGACTTTCAAAGTATCTGAAACCGGCTGAAATCATCAATGATCCCCACTCATGGTCAAGGTAGAACCTTTTCTCATCACTTAATATGACATTCCCAAATTCTTTTTCACAAAATTTGTATTTTTCGGCATATGCTAGACTGGCCGCAATGTGTCATGGTAGAAGCCTGGGTTAAGAGAAGGGCGATTCATAGTTGACGTTGGCATTTTCATCCAAAATTTGTTGGATTCTGCTACTGGTAACCCTAAGATCCAAATGCGCAGAAATTTCACCACAACTCATCCCTTTCTACACAGCAAGACGTCGAATTCGTATTTTGTGCCGTTGGTCAATCATGGATTTTCTTTCACTACTCTTGATTATAGCATAGTTGCCAGGGTCTTTTAAAAAAATTGTTATGGTGTTTCGGTGACGATTTGTCTTAGCAGCTATAGCACCTACTTTAATACCGACTTTGTTTAAGCCTTTTATATTTCAACGATCTTCTTCAGAAAAAGTGGTTCCACGTGCCATTTTTATTTGAAAAATAAAATAACTCTAAAATGTGCTCATATTTTGTTCCAAAATTAAAAACCGTTATGTTTATGGTTTTCCTTACTAAGGTTATCAACAAAATTTCGTAATTTTATGTTATATCAGTTAAAACACAAAAGAAGCAATTGTGCACATATAAATATTTTCTATTGCACACGCGAGATTTCACACTATTTTCAATTAACGGAACTACGAACACGTGGAAGAGAAGAATTCTCTGTTCGACAAATAAACTCCATCCTTTAAAAAAAATTTTTACAAACTCAAAAAATTGTATTGTTATAAACCAGGGAGAAAAAATAAAAAATATTTGTGCACATATAAATATTTTACTGAGGTATTAAGTAGTTGTCTAACTTTTTATGCTAGTAAGTAGCTAAATTCAATGCTAATTGATGACTTTTAATGAGAAATAATAACAATTAAATTTTAAAAACACAGATACACGTATAATGTTCGAGGATCAAATCATGGTACTATATGTTTTCAGGAGAGCTTTGTCCAAATACGAGGTGTGTTTAATCTCATCTACGTAACCGATACAAAATTATTACATAAAAGCGGTCACTCATCTTAAAAATATTCCTTGTCATTTCCTTTGATCAGGCCAAATGACGTGATTCACTGGACTTTCCATAAAACCGCTGACTAATTTGCTGTCAATAAGCTATATTCGACACACTTTAGGACATAATGTACTTAATTACTTATTTTATACTTGGATCATTTGTACACGGAACGGAAAATGTGCATAAGATTAGTGATTTTGTGCGATTTCTTAATGAAAATATTTGTTCTTTTGAACACGTTCGTTAAAATTTTATGAACGGTATTCATAAACTTGAAATTTAATGAACAAAATTAATGATTACGTATAATTTAATGAAAAATTTCATTAAAATTTAATGAATAAAATCATTAAAATAAATGAAAAAATCATAAAATTTCATTAATATGTCAAATTCAATGAATGATTTTATTAAACAAATGAAAAAGTTAAAAAAATTCAATGAATTTCCATTTTAATCGAAATTTGGGCAAATTTTGTATTTTTGAAATTGTTGAAAGAAATGGTGGAATATTTACACACTTTACCTTATAAATTTAAATGACAATGTATTGTTTTGTTATTCAAAAGTATATATTTCATACATTTTAATTATTTTGTTAATATGTTTACAGTCTTGAGTAAAAATGGCAAATAATAAGTGTTATTTTATTACATAAAGGAGATATTGGTTAGCAAAATTAAGAAGTATTTCAAGCAAAAATTGACTGACTCGTCTGCGCTAGCAATGCGATCGGCTTCGTTGGTAATACACTCGTTGGCAACACACTCGTCGGCTGCACAGTTTGGAGCGCTAGCGCTTCTTTTTGATTTTGATTGCTGCAAACATTTGCCAATAGTTTTTGTTTTATACGACTCTAAATCAGAATGCTTTCTTTCAAGATGTCTTTTATAAATACTAACACCACCAAACAATTGTGCACAATATTAACAATGCAATGTGTCCTTTTTAGAAATAATGCAGTTTTTTATTTGTTCTACACAGATATCTATATTTTTGTATTCTTTTTTGCACAAAGCACAAAAAATTTTTTATTCTTTACGTTAAATATTTTAATCACTGGTAAATATAAAAGTAATAAGCACTTTTAACTTATTACATTTCACAAACAACAATGAAGTAAAACAATTCAACACACCGCTACAATAAAGCAATGTTCCGTTAGACGACAAAATTGTTTGACCATTTTAATGAAAACTGTTGATTAACTTATTCATAAATCCATATTTCAGAGTTGCTCTGAAGAAATATTTATGAATTGTTTCATTAAAATTTGTGAACTCGTTCATAAACTTTAATGAAAATTTTCGTTAAGTTAACGAAAAAACTATTAAAAATAATGAATTTATTCATAAAATAGTGAAGAAAAATTTAATGAACAGCTTTCATTAAAAGTTTATGAATTATATTTTTCCGTGTAGCCAAAATTAAAGTACGTCTCTGATATCTTATTTTGATAACAACTGCTGAAAGATAAGGAATTCACTCAAATTCCTTAAAAATTGCCAACATTTTGAACGTACTGTTTTTGATTTCAACTTATTTATATATTTATTTAATTTTTTTAAATTTATGAATGCAGAGCATTTGATCTCACTTGTCTGTAGAGTAGTAGTTGAACCAAAATTTTAAATTCATATATCGTTTCTTTGCACTATTTAATGATATGATATTTCAAGTTTGCTTTTTCTGTACTACGCTCAGCAGATGTGTCACCAAGTACAAAATAATTTTTTGCGAGCATCTGAAAGCAACCAAAGGATTTTCTTTACCTTTGCCTATTCTTTTTCGCAATATACATCTCCTTAAAAAAGAATATAAGACTAAACTGTAAATATAACGGTATGGCACGCGATCATCGCCACACACTCCACAAGGATTTGTGTATGCTGAACTCTCGTCTAAAAGAATTTTGTAGTGAAACATTCTGTTTGACTGCCAGTCAACGACACACAAAATTATTTACATTTAAAAGGATATTTTTTTTTGTGCATTTCTACGCACCTGCCTATCAAGGTGAGCCATTTCCGGATTTCACTGCACTGATATTAAGACGTGGTCCACGCTAAGAAATTCGAAATATGAGCGTGTTTCTTAAATTTTATTTTAATAAAAGGGTGACAAAAGTAGACACGAGTGCATCTGTTGGTTTAAATTTTCTAAGGGTTAAATTGATTTTGAGGTGTTGTCGGAGTTTCTTTTTCTATTTTCATAGGGGCTGCTTTTTTATCTAATGCAGCTGCTTTTCAAGTTCAAGGTGTAAAAAATTATTATTTAAATATCTATACTATTTGTGATAAAGAAAAGAAGTGATTCTAAATTATAAAAAAAAAAACTGAATAAATTTACAGTAGCAGCGGAAGATAAAAAATAGTGTTTGTCTTTTGGTTGATTAATGAATTTTTTAATTAGTTTCGAAAGACTTTGTACAAGATTTTTTAGGTAAAAAATTTTATAACTATAAAGTATTACTAGATTTAAAAATGTTTCGTTTGTGTTTCATTTACTATACATTCAAAGAAAAGTGCACACACACAAACACACACATACATCTTAACAGCTTTTGGTACTGTTTTTATAGTGTTTAGTGCAGATAAAAGTAATCTCGAAAATCTCTGTATGCATATTTTGTAGAGCTGATGCAGATTGAAATTAAATTTTTAAAAGTGATATACAAAACTTGGGGTAAATTTACTAATACGTCATTTAATTTGAAAGGCGGATCCACCCTTTCTTAAAAATTTCATATAAACACATCAAAAATATAAAAAAAAAGTTGATATATGCCGTAATGTATGAAACCAAGCGACAAATAAATTACATTGCGATCGTAGAAAGCAACAAACACTAATCGTTATTAATTACAGTTGGCACTGAGGCCAACTACTTGAAATAGTTTGGTGTAAATTTCAGCAGAATCGCTAATGAAAAAGAAAAAAAATCAATAAACAAACAAGCAGTAGCTCGGCAAACATGAAGATCAGCAGCTACAGATCAGCCAAACAGCATGAGGTCAGAACAAGCAATCAAGGATGAACCTGTGGCGAAAATATGCAAAACAAATATTACCATTTTTTTATCTTCAGCTGATCTTGACGAACAGACAAAAAAAAACAAAAATATTAAAAATACCCAGAAATAAGTATATATATATATATATATATATTATAAACAGCAGGATAAACAAGTTAAAGGAAAACTACCATGGAAATCAGCAGATTGACCTTCTTCCCCAGACAATTTGGACCAAAATGAAAAATTGTTTTGTGGTCATGTACGTGGCATTTATCGAATGTTCGAATTATAATAAAGTAGCGCCATAGTTCGCAGAATTATGCGTGATTTCAGATAGCCGACATAGATTGCATTCCATTTGTTTATTTAAATTGATTAAGTGAATAAAAGATTTTGTGGTACACTTTTGTGGTATATTTTCGAACTGTCTTTATTTCCATGTTAACATAATTAATCTGAATCCAATTACAATTTCTACATTTATTGAAATCAATACTTATACGCAAAAGAACGAGCACCCGAGGCTTTCAAGATCACATTATTCAAGCGCTTTAACAAGATATACGAAGTGTTCGAATTGGTGTTGAACAATATTGTACCGAAGGGCAGCAGCAGCAGCAACAATAACTCAATGCTTAATGGCATTGAGATTGTTGATGTTTTTGTGAGATTTTTTATTTGAAACGAATATCGAGTTCTCTGTATGACTTTAAAAAAACCCCAAAAAATATACTATTTCTGCGTAGTTTTGCTTAACAAAAAGCTAAAACTTAAAATAGCGCTTATTATTGATCTTAGATATCATTATTATTTTTACAACTAAAGTCAAATAATAGCTCGGAAAAAACAACCCATAGAGTTTCTGCTAAACTCAATGGGGTTACTTGAAATTATTTTTTTTCATCTCTGGAATCTGTGCTTCAAACTGACATTAATACCTGCATAAGTACGTTAATAGAGCACCATAGCAATAGAACTGGGTAAAAATCATAGACAAATTCAGTTAAAACGAAAGAAAGAACTATAAAAGAAAATATGAAATTATGACCAAGCACAGATATCTTCATTAACCACAAAAGACAGACACAAAACAGTACCGATTTATTAGCTGAGTCATGGTGCGCTCTTAAAAAGTCATAAATATCAGAGACGTTATCCTGCGTACGTATCAGCGTACATTATGAGTGATCAGAAAAATCCTTTTTATATTGATTCTACTGCTTATGAGGGTTCATACAATAGCTAAATTAAAGTTTCCTTTAAATTATATGGAAGTCCTTTATTTAAAGAGTTTTATATTGAAAGAGTTTATGAGTCTTTCCTTGGCTGTTTTAAAGCATTGTATTGATTTTGATCCGCTCAAGTGATAAAGTTGTTACTGAAGTGTTTTTTTTTTAGATTTGTGAGTTTTTAAGCGGCTTTTCGTAAATTAATTGGTATTAAAATGAAGTGACAGATTTTTATCTTTGGAGGTTAAATGGAAATAGTGTGAGGTCTTTGTATAGAAAATTTTCAAAAAATATTTATTAACATGGTAACAGTGTTTTTAAGCTAATAAATACTGATCTTAATAAATAAAAATTATTTCGCATTGAAATTGTAATAAATGCATGAGTAGATGATTCCAGTCATGGTTGCTATCAGCTTATAATGTAAAGTGCTAGTATAATTATAGCAGGCCACTGTTGTCCGTGGCTTTGCCACGAATTTTATCAATCTTCTTAACTCCTGAAATACGGGACAATTGTTTCACACACGCACGCAGAAAAAAATATATTTGACACAAACTTAATATCGAAGGATACTATTATGTTTAAAACTTGTTTATAGCAAGCAAGTTAATTTATACAAGAATTCATTTTTGTTCATTTCAATGATTTACGGAAATCATTTTTACAAATGATTTCCGGAAGCAAATTATGTTCACTTTAATTTTCACTGCAAGTAAGCTTATTTGTTGCAGTAAATTTATTATGCCTGCTGAAACATGAAATTATTTTTAGGGCAAGTAAGCTTATTTGAATTAATTTGAATTATTTAATATTATTTAATATTTGATTTATTCTTTTTTTGGTCTTTGAGGTTTGCCATTGCTTGCGGGTGAACAGAAATATTAGTTCAATTGAAAAACTTTTTGAAAAACTTTCTGTTCGGACTGGCATTGAACCGTGGCTCTTCCGCTTACTAGCCAAGCACAATAACAGTAGGCTACGGTCACCACCAATCGTCGCCTGACTAAAGTCACTGATAAGCATGGTATTACTTTCAGAAGCATAAAATATGAACATTCTAGACTTATTTTTCCGCAAAAATATTTGTTGTCACATCAATCAAAATATGTTTACCTGGACTTGTAAGCAAACATTGAAATGATTGTCATAAAATAATCAATATGTATGATAAACAAAATATGGTCAAAATTGCAAAATATATTTACGGTAAATAGAAATATGTTTGCTACAATCACAATCTAATTGCTAATCTAATTGCTAAAATCTAGTTGCTAATTTCGATTTTGACTTATTTTTATGTGATACGGTTAGTTTTGCGACATCCGAATTACTCATGCGATATTGCATCATCGTCCTTATTGGGTTAAGACAATACATATCAAAGAAATAAAAAACGGCTGTGCTAGCTGAGCACGAAAAGAAAGAGAAAACAGAGACCAAAATGAAGTTTATTGAAACTCTCGCAACAGAATCGCATCATTAATACCTAAATTAAATACACTTATTATAAAATTTTGAAAAAAATACCCCTAAATACATCTGTAGTACAAATATGATATTTAAAATTTTTTCATAAAAATCGGCCCAGTACTTTCGGAGTAAAGCCGAAACTTTAAATTTTCACTTTAATTTTATATAATAGTATAGATATGTAAGTACTTATTTTTAAGGATTAGATCGATAAAAATTAAAAAAAAGTTCAGAATTTTTGAGTAGTAATAAGATCTAAGGATAGTGAAAAACTAAGGATAGTCGATTACAGACTAAGAGGCACAGACAAGTTTAAGCGCACTTGAGTGCAGAAAAAAGTTACAAAACGTATTTCCCGGAACTGTGTATTTATATTAACCCTATTTGTCCCACAATTATTTATTTTAATTTTTTTGGTTTTTTGTATAAGTTAAGATCAATTGGCGTGAATAAACTACACGAGCATTTTTGTGAAGGAATTTTGTGGAGCCGCTGGGACAATGCGAGTTTAGTTGACGAGAGTTTGAAAACCATTGATTTGATTCAAATGAGCTAAGTCCTTATGTCTGCAGATATCGCATGCATAAGAGCTTTTTTCGAGAAATTTGCATTTGCAATTTATAATTGACTAGCTGCCATTCTATAGCTATACATTCTGACCATCATCGTTCTTGAAGACATATGGGCCAATGACTCCGCCAGCCCATAAAGCGCACCAAACAGTAATTTTTTGCGGATGTAATGGTGTTTCGACAAAAGCTTGTGGATTCTCCTCACTCCAAATACGACAATTCTGTTTATTTACGTACCCATTCAACCAAAAATGGGCTTCATCGGAAAATAAAATTTTACTATTTAAAATTTTTTACTAAATAAAGCAACTAACAGCTGTTAAATGGGTGGTCAAATAAAGCAGTGATGCCAACTCAAAGTTGTATCACTCTATAAAAAACACCCTTTGTATAGATTGTATTTTTCTTGTAATTAAAAAAAAAGATAATTTTTTATAATTATATTTGAGCTTAATGCCAAATAAGTTAATATAGTGATCAACGAAACAGTCTGTTTATTGTGTTTGGTGGTTTGTTCTGCAAAGAACTTGTTGTTGCAACCTGTTGCTTCATGAAATTATTTAACATTAAGCTAATATATAATTCTAAATAATTGCATTTTTATTCTTAAAAATTTTAAGTGGGTGTGTCTTGACTTCTTTTGCTTTTTGGGAAAACTAAAATTTTATTACGGCTTATAACAGATGTGAACTTAGCCAACATTTTTTGTTTTAGAATTTTTCATAAATTTTGAAATTAGTGTGCGTGACCCAAACTTTCCGAACGGGCTGGCATATCAGCAGCTTCCTTCAGGAGCAAAACGTCAGCACTTTATTTTATTGTTCTTCAAGCGAACAGCTCAAAAAGCTTGAAAACAAAAACGAACTGCTTATCACGCTTTAAGCTGACTTGTAAGCACTTAAAAAGGCCTTTCGGAGTGCTTTTTTTCCGATGGGTTCCTTCAAAAATACTGTGCTATAAAAAATAATACCCCTTTTTCACACGGCAAGTTTTCTTGCCAGAAAGTCGAAAATACAAAGGAAAGAAGGGCAGAGAATCAAAGAAAGAACAGCACAGAAGAATAACTTGCCAGTACAGACATGCCTGTACCACAGGCTTGATGGCAAGAAAACTTTCCATGTGGAAAACGGGTCTAACTAGCAGCCCATATTTGTTTTATCAATCTCTTAAGACAATACATGTCAATAGAAATAAAAAACAGTTCTTCTTCTGTTTTTATTTTGTTTGCAGTTCTACCTTTATATTTATCTCACTTTTCGCCTTGCTCAAGACTCATCTGTTTTTTTTTTGTTGCACTGTGCTGGCTGAGCACAAAAAGAGTAAAGCAGAGAGCAATATAAAGTATTGAAACTTAAAGTTTTTTCCTAAATGACCTCTATATTTATTATGTTGACTTTATATGATTTAAAAACAAACTCTAAATGTTTGATAGTTTAAATCATACTTGATTTTAAATACAAATTCTTGATTTGTATTCAAATCATAAAAAGTCAACATAATAAATATAGAGGTCATTTAGAAAAAATCTTTAATCAAATGGTAGAGCTCGACCAAACGGAAACAGCTGAAAACAAAATCAGCAAAAATCTAAAAACAACTTCAGTAAACATGCTTTGTTAGTGGAGACTTCCAGCAGGCTGTTGGACTTCATATAATAACATAAGCATAGAGACTAAAGTAAAGCAAAAATACAACAACAAATGTGAAATTATGAAATTGAGAAAAACTGAGAAATTGACACTTCAAATCTCATCGCCCCGGTGGTGCAGTGCGTTAGTGAGCGCTTGCACGGGTATCACAAAGATTTCTGATGAAGCCTTTAGCCGGGCCGAAATTGCAATAAGATCAGCTAGTGATTTTTTCCTTTTCATATTGAAAACTTTGTTATTGTTGTTGTTTCTTTGGAAAAATTCGTTAGAACAATTAATTGTTCTAACTTTGACCTTAAGCTCAATAAACGATTTTAAACTATCAAACAACTAGAATTTGTATTTAAAATCAAGTATGATTTAAACTATCAAACATTTAGAATTTGTATTTAAATCATATAAAGTTTATTGAAACTCTCGCAACAAAATCGACTAAAAAGAAAACGGTTAAGCAATGCGTGGCAAGAACTTAACATTTTAATTAAATATACTTATATAAAATTGCGAAAGAAATATTCTCCTATAAGGTGCTGTAGTACAAATATAATATTTTTTTAACTTTTTTTATAATAATCGGACTAGTTATTTTGGAGTAAAATGGTAACAATAGTTTTGCACATCAATTTTATATAATAGCATAGAAGATATAGATATATATATTGGTTATATATAAGATATAGATATATATCAACTTCAGTTTTAAACAACAGTTGCAATAAGTGAGCCTTCCTAAGGTACTATAGCATTTGAATGAAGATTTTGTAAATTTAAACTAAGCTGATATATTTCTTTCCCGTTCTATTCCTTTGGGTCTTTAAGGTCTTTAAAAGATATGTCGGATTTATTCAATATTTCGATTTGTCTCTTCATTATTTTTATTCGGTCACCTTTAATATGCAGATGACACAATTTTTGCTCGATTCCTATATAGTTTAATGCAGTTTTTTGACACATTAAGGGAATAAACAGTAATTTTGAACCACTATTCCATTTTTTTTTCAACACACTCAATTTTGAATTGCTTAAATACTTTTTTTCTTTCTTTAGCTTTCTTCTTCTGAGTTTCATAAAGAGAATTTTTTTGTAAAATGTTACTCTCTCGTTTACCTCGGATATTTTTGTGCTCTGTAAAATTGATTTGTTAGTGAGCTTTTTACCTGCTGCCATCTTGTATGTATTAATTTTTGTATACAGATCCTCATTCCTCTTCAGTTTTTCTGAGACCATACTGTTTTCAATCTATAATTATTCAGTCATTAAGAACAATATTATGTCATACTTTCAAAAATAATTATAATTTGACTCTAAACGCAAAAGTTACCTTAAAATAAAGAGAGTTAATAGTCTAAATCAGTGATGGGCACACATATGTTATCACAAACTTTGCTTGTGTTTGAAGCAGAGAAAAATGAAGCCCAACTTGATATTCGCTTGTTTTACACTGAAAAAACTATTCCTCTGTCGAAAAAAACAAGATTTTGGTTGCTTCTCTAGAATCATAATTTTGTTTGAACTTTCTCATAAACATAGTTAACACACGGTTAGAAATCTTGTACCAAAACTGAAGCTTTTCTGTACTACATATAAGTCAACTTTGGTTTCAAATCTAGTATTTGCAAAATACTAAAAAATGGTTTTAATACAGCTTTGGTTTAAAATTTAGTACAAGCTTGGATTAAAATATTAAAAAAAAAATAGCAAACACCGGGAGATTCAATCACACGACATTCAGTTTGTAAAATCACTACTCACGACAAACAAACATATCCACCGAGTCGCCTAATATTGAGTCGCAGCATTACCAGGCCAACTTTCTACGGGTCTTAATCTAAATTTAGTATCCAAATGTACTAGAATTCAGTATAAATTGTATTAAAAACAAAAAGTAATGCAGAACTGTACTTAAATTTAAACCAAAAAGGCTAAAATTGAAACAAAAAAGGTAAAATTTAAACCAAAAAGCTAAAATGGATGCTGTAATATTTCTTTTGACTTAAATTCTAGTACAAAAGAGTTTTAAATATGAGTTAGTATTTAAAAAGCTCAAATTTTAAACCCCAAGGCTTAAAGTTTTGCAAGACTTTCTTGAACATTTTTACTAGAACATTTTTTTCAGTTTCTTTTTTATAGGTTTCCGTTAAAAAAAGTGGTTTTACATTTTTAGTTATTGCTATTGGGGTTAATATTTAGTGATTGCACTTCAAGCTAAATATTAATTGTTGTTCTTAATATTATGAGAACATTTCTAACTAATTAATTATTTATATTTGTTAAAAAATATTACTCTGTGCAGTAGTAAAGCATATGATATTTCAAATAAGTATGCAGCGCTCTAAAAATGTCAAATGAGCAAATGCTTTACTCCTTTGTAACATGAAGTCCGTTTGGACATGCAATATGACCTGTCTTAAAAAAAAGCAGAAAGACAAACAACAATGACTACAACCAGAGTATTACAAGCACGCAAATGTATTGCATTGAAATCTTCAACACCATAACTCATTAAAGAACACGCAAAGCATTGCTTAAAATTAATGGGATCAAGGAGCATAAAAAAAAGAAAGAGTTTGGAGGCAAGACTGAATCAAAAGGATTGAAAAATCATTTAGAAAATAAAAGATTTGATTTTAATTTACACTTTTTTCTGCTTACATCTCTTACAAAAACACCCAGTAGAAAGTGTTGATAGCAACTGATACAATTTTAATGACTTGATTTGTATTCAATAATTATACATTGTGAATAAAGCCAGCGAGTTGTTTGTCTGTTTGTTTATGTGGCTGTTAAAGGATATGAATTGCGTGCTGTTGTGGCTTATATCCTTTTGTTTAAATTGCTTTTTAAATCGTCGCAGTTTGTAATTTTTTATGAAGTGTAGTTAAAGAGGAAATAAATTTGTAACATCCGCTTGTTAGTGTTTGGTTGGTGTTATTGCTGTAGTTGTTGTTGTTCTAGTTGTTATAGTTAATGTTATTGTTGCTGTTGTTGTTGTTGTTGTGTTTGTTGTGCCTGATGGAAGTAAGTATTGCAGGCGTTGAAATTGTTTTGGCATGTGATTAAATTTTCACTAGTCTGAAAAACAAATAAAAAACAATAAAATAGGTGTCTTTACTTCAATTAAAAGAATGATTAATGGCATTTTAATGCAATGTTTGTTAGTTTGTCTGCCAGAAGTTTTTTAATCTTGGAAAAAAAAGCAGTTAAAATCAATTCTTACTCATTTTGATACAGAAGTATTTCCCGGAGCGCTTTGCTACCTTACCTATCTATATATGTGACCTTCTCCGAGAAAAGGGACCTAGTGTGTCAAAAAACGGGTTTGGACTTAAGAGTGGATTCTGGTACCAAAAAGGGTGTAGAATAAGATGAAATGAGTTAGATTTCTGATAAAAATTTATTTACCCCATAAAAACGTACAAAACGAACTTAGGAAAATCGATAAACATGAGAAAAAAAAAATGAGAAGCGTTTTTCTCAAAACTTCATTTTCACACAATTGGTCCCTTTTCTCGGAGAAGGTCAGATATATAAAAAGCAAGGAACTGTCTGTCTGTGTGTGTGTGTGTGGTGCCTATAGACTCCAAAACTACTGGACCGATTGGCCTGCAATTTTGGCAGTTGATATGTTTCAGGTATGAGATGGTTTAGGAAAATTTGCCACACCCCCTTTTGCTGCCCCAAATCAACAAAAATGCTATATTTCAGTCGGTTTGGGTCGTGTAAGGCTAAAATTTTGTAATTTTGTTTGTATGGTTACTGTCGACAACTGTACTAAAAATGGGTTTCCACGCCCCCTTTTACCGCCCACAAGTCAATGAAAATGCTTTATTTCGGACGGTTTTGGTTGTATAAATCTTAAATTTGGTGATAAAGTTTGTATGATTAATGTCAGCAACTGTACGAAAAATTGGTTTTCAGGCCCCTTTTGCCACCCACAAATCAGTGAAAATGTTTTATTTAAACGGTTTGGGTCGTATTAGATAACAATTTTGTAATTTAGTAAGTAATTTGGTACTTAATTTTGTATGGTTACTTTCGGTAACTGTGCTAAAATGGGCGTTATCGCTATATAGCCACACCCACTTTTTTATAAATCATTAAAGTTTAGTACTGGGTCGATTGAGCCAAAATTTTGGTTGAGTTTGTATGGTTACTGTCAGTAACTGTACTTAAAATTGGTTTCCACGTCCCTATTTTACCGCCCACAAACCAATGAAAATGTTTTATTTAAACGCTTTGGGTCGTATAAGATAACAGTTTTGTAATTTAGTTTATATGATTACTCTCGGCAAGTGCACTAAAAATGGGACTGTTCCACTTTAGTTACACTCACTTTCCGGGGGGTCAACGTGGAGTGAAGCAAAGTGCGCCAAGTTTAAGCTAAATTGAGCTGAAATTTTGTCAGTTGATTTGTTTCGGGTACGAGATGGTTTAAGGGAAATAATTTTGGCGCACCCCTCTTCACCGCTTTAAAACAATAAAATTGCTTTATTTCGTACAGTTTTGATCGCATTAGACTAAAATTTGGTAATTTAGTTCATAAGGTTACTTTCGGCAGCTATACTGAAAATGGAGAATATATTTGGCATTGCTTGATATCTTCGTATATGGCAGTAAGGCGGTCTGTGGCAGGACAACGTCTACCGGGGAATACTAAGTAGTATATTTATAAATTTCCAGTTTATGTTGTGTGTCTGTATCGAAATAATCGGACACCTAGGTAAAACTTTTTCGAAAGTTTGAACTCAAACCGGTTAGTTTCGGAGTAATAAATTTTTTTGGTTTTGGATATTTATGGGCCACGTTTTCTTTTCCAATCTCGCACATATTTCTTGTGGTGATTAAAAATTCATCGTTCCCTACAAAATGCATTGTTATTTCCAATTTGAAGGCTTTGAAGCTTCATAAGTGACAAAATATCGTGTTTAAGGTGTTAAAGTAATATGAGAGGTGCCATGTTCTGTTGCCTTATACCACTCATACTATAATATAAGTCTATTATAAATTTTATTTCAAATTTATGATCCTAGCTTTCATATGTGTCATGTTATTTGATTTTGTTAAATTTCGTTGTTAAGCACCGCCTATTGTAAAATTTTTGCATTATGTACTTAACAGTTTTCAATACAGAAAGCTGAGTAACATTTCTCTCTTTCACTTTTTTGTAATGTTTTTGATTGTTATTAAAATTTTCTGACTTTTGCCACTTTTTTATATACAACTGTGTACAAAGTATTAGCAGTGCTCTTATATTCAGATGCTAGTCAACAAATTACGGATCCGGTAAAACCATTATCATTGCTATATGGGCATTTCCATCGTAACTCACGCGACATGCGTACGACTGAAAGCTTCGTTTTCTCGGAAGTTTATGCTATTAATGTAAAAAATTTGTAATGTACATATGTCTTACAAGACATAGTAATGGTTTGTTCTACCAAAATCGTCGTTCCTGTAACTAATTAAGAATGGCAGTGGAAAATATGGGCGTAACTCATGCGAAAAAAAAGGAAGTGTGTTTTGCAAGCAAGTTTAGATTGTAAAAACTCAGCGAATTTTCCCACATAATTTGTTTTTGTTTTTAATTTTTGGGAATTAATGGGAAAACAGTGAAGTTTCATAATAAACCCACTTTTCCTGTGGACTTTACTTATTTAAAAATATATTGAGTTTCCAAAAAATATTTGCCGTAACTCACGCGACATAACCTATGCGAAAAATTTCCTTAAATTTAAATTGGGTGATTAAGTAGTTAGGTTGTAAAGTAATTATGTAATTTAGTAATTAACAAAGATATTTAATATATTGTTCTTTTCTTGCCTCAACCATTTTTTTATTACCTTAAGCCAATGCCTTCCATTTTTACTAACAGTCTACGAAACATTTAGTAAATATTTACGAAAAGGGAAACTAAATTTGTGAAACAGTGGAGACGATTTGAACATCATGATTAATGAATTTATATAGAAATTTCTTAAATTAATAAAATTAAAATTTTTCTCTTAATAATATCATAAAATAAAAACTTTTTAATAAGTTTTAAATTTTTGGTCATGGTCGACTTTTTTCTGGAAATGCCCATATGTACTTTGAACTCTGGTTCCAAATCCGTTTTCAGTTTCTTCCTATATCGTTTTATTGATGTAAAATCTAGACAACTCACCAAAATATAAAAATAATATTTTGTATTTTAGATTGTATTTGTATTAATCAACCATTGTCGTGTCATGTGCTGAGCGGAGCTAAAATTTTCCGATTCTCCATCGAAATATCAATAAATTTTGTATCTTTTATTTTAGCGGAGCTATTATCCAAATTTAGAATTAAGAAAAACAAAAACTGTTGATTAACAGCCCTATTCTGGCAAATTAACAAATTGTTAAGCAGTATTTTGAATATTTCTATGTGTTTGTTGTAATTTTTTGATTTCAAAACAAAATTTGAAGCTCAAAAATAAAAAGTTTTGATAAAAATTGTCAATAATGAATTGACAATTTCATTAACAAATTTTGATTTTTTAGATTTAAATTTTGTTTTGAAAACAAAACACACATTGAAATATTCAAAATACTGGTTAACAATTTGTTAATTTGCCAGAAAAGGGCTGTAAGTGTATTTATACATGAAAAAAAGTTTTTTAAAAACTAACTTGAACTAAAAAGCTAATTATTAAATCATAAAAAACAGAAATTTTTTTTATTTCATTTGATATACCTGTGTCGATAAACAATAAAAGCTTTATGAGCTTTAGATCAAGTAAGTTTTCAAGAAGGCAACAACAACAACAACAACAACAACTCTGTATAGAGTCAATCACTTAGCTGACTAGACATTCTGTTTCGGAAATCGCTACATTTTCCTCTTCAGTAGTCTTTGAGTGATTAAGCTGTGATCAACTCACTGTTTAAACTAGCATATGGCGGTGATCTATAAATAGCCTACTGCTTTGAAATGTCATATGATTAGCAGCCATACAATTCATAAGAATGAATTCCAAAATCTGCACATTCATATGCTAGTTTAAACAGTGAGTTGATCACAGCTTAACCACTCAAAGACTACTGAAGATGAAAATGTAGCGATTTCCGAAACAGACTGTCTAGTCAGCTAAGTGATTGACTCTATACAGAGTTGTTGTTGTTGCCTTCTTGAAAACTTACTTGATCTAAAGCTCACAATCTTAATTCATGTAATTTTTCAATAGATCATAAAAACTAATTAATAAAAGCTTAAGTTGACTTACGACAGACATGACCTTAGCTAAAGTTATGACACAAAAACAAAATAACCTTGCATATAACTTATATGGTGACTGAAAACTGTGAAGCAATATTTCTCGAAACTTTGAAATTAGACTTAATAATTGCTTATCAACATAGATGTATTGTCTTAAGGAGATTGATAAAAATCTTACGATTTCAAAGTATTATCTGGCCTATTAGCTATGGTAAATTTTGTACGAAAAGTTTTTAGGCCTAACCAAATTTAATTTCGTTCTGGGAGCGAAAGTCGAATGAACTTTAAAATAACGTACGTTCTAATATACACTTATAAATGTTTACAAAACTGCAATAACCAATTACATATGTGATCAGGACAATTACATTGCATAAAATCAAATGTTAATTTTGACGGCCAAGTTTTTGTAATAGCTAATATTGTTTTGCAATGAAATTTCATGGAAACATGTATTGACAGAAAGAAATCCAGTGCTTTATTATTATGGCGAAAATTCAATGTGTTTTCCTATTCGAAAGTTTCGCTTGAGAATGTGAACCGAATGACCAAACTGACAGCAACAGCAAGACCAACACTCAACGGATCACATGTGAGTATCGTAAAGCAGTATAGCAAAGGATAGCCAAATTTTAACATCGTACGATTTTTTTTAGCTCAATTCATAATTTAATAATATATCAACATATATTGAAGACGTTTTCCGCTTTTAAATATCTGATCCATGTGTAAAAACTTCTTTGTACAATTCCATTTTGTACTACAAAAATACGTTTCTTCAAAACTTTAAGGCGACTTATTTCAAAATTTTTTTTTATGTAGCATATTATGTTTTTACACTAAGCTCTTCATATATATAGATCACTCTTTTACAAATCGCATGCATTCCAAAATGTGATATCTCAGATTCGGCCGAAAATTTTTTTAAATTTTCTTTATCTAAAATAATCTTACACGCGTATTGGGATTTCTTTCGTAAAATGTTTTAAATGTTGTTTTAAAATTGTGAAAAATTATAAATTTTTGTCAATGTCTGTGTTACTTAAAGCAGCTTACACATTAGCGAACTTTTTCTTCAAACAAAATGGCGGATCTAATTTGTTCTAAAGAGGTAGCGTTCAAATTAAAGCAACGTGTTTGTCAAATAAGCTAAGAATTTTTGTTGTTTTTCGCAATCATTTTGTTTCACAACCCTGGTTTAAAGGAGAAAATCAAAAATTTTTGACAACAGGTCAACAGGTTCGACAAACCATCAAATAAGCTTCTTAACTATCAAATTGGTTGGAACATGGCTGCCGTTTACGAACAGGTTTAATAATGTGTGAGCACCTTAGATATGAATATCTCGGGTTGTGCTTTTCCGATTTAGTCCGTTTTCCACCAGTTGGTTAGCCTCGATAGTCTAGTGGTAGCGCGCTTGACTGTCACTTAGGGGTCACAGGTTCGAACCCTGTCCGGGCCATGTTCCTTCGCTATAACCTGTCTTTCCTTATTTCTAATCAAAATAACTTTAAAACACATCAATTTACGATGAAAAGTTGTAGTTGGTTGTGGTAGGAAAATTTTGTGGAGAGGAACGCTTAGTAACTTGATTTGACTGAGGTCAAGACCAACACTTGCTTCACATTTAATATCACATGATTCTAGAGCTTCTGCCACAAGTTTCATTTGGTTACTCCCTTCTTCCATTCTGTGGTATCACAAGGGACCAATAATTTGGTCTTAGTAGGCTGGTCTAAAGACCTGTCGCCACCTTAACCTAACCATACCCGTTGGATAGATAATTTGTTATAATATAATTCTTCATTACGATTTTTTATTTTCAATTTAAAATAAGTGCATTAATATTGAATAAAATTTTGAAACAGCTTTTTATGCGTTTGCCCAAAGTAAATTACATTTTTGACAGAACTAATAAGCCCGCCATAGATTTCTACAAAACACAAAATTGTCAAGGCATTTTTTTAAAGATTTTTTATAAATTTTTGTTTCAAAAACATTCCCATTTTTTTATTTAATTTTTCTTCAAAATGTGCTACCAAACATGCAAGTTGAGGAAAAACTACTGGAGTTGTAATTTTTTACTTTCAGAAAATCTAAAATTTTTTCTTGATGTTTTAAAAACAAAAAACCACAAAAATCCAAATCCATATCCAAAATCCATCTATATCCCAGCAAAATTTTTGTTACAAATATGACATTCATTCTTAGGGACACTGCTTCCAAAAGACATTCTATAGATCCGATTGTGCTTCTTCTAAGCCTTATCAAGAAGTGCTTTCAAGAAGCATTCTCATAAACCACTTCTCCAAGACATTCAAATAGCATTCAATTTTAATTATTTTTTTGATGTATGTTTTCATTTTCCGTGGGATTTTTCAAACCTCCAACAAAATGCAACCACTTCCTACTTCAAACATCAAAATGACGTGAAAATCGGGAAAAAGCATATTTTACGTGGATTTCTTTTAAACCCCCAACAAAACCCAAACACTTCTCATTTCCAACACTATAATCGCGAGAAAATAGGGAGAAAGGACATTTTCCGTGGAATTTTTTAAGCTCCCCCCAACCACAAAACCATTTAATTCCATGGAATGAATGCCTTCTTAAAGTTTTCCTCAAAAACACCTACTAGAATCTTTTCATTTAAGAGCTCAAAGAAATATTCCATTGAAAAAATTCTGGAACCACTTTTATAGAAGACTAAGTAAAGCATTCCTCCCAATGACAAGCATATGTTAAAAGAATGCCTTCTGGGTATGAAAGTGGAAGGGATGGAATTCAAGATTTTCCCTTCCACTTTACCCTTTTTTGGAAGCACTTTTTTTGCTGGGATTGTTATATTTTGTAAAAATATATGGCGCGTTTATCAGTGCTGTCAAAAATGTATTTTGATTGGGGCTCGTGCATAAAAAAGCGTTTTAATACTTTATTCAATATTTATGCATTTATTTTCAATTTAAATAAAATTTAATTTAGAATTAAGTTATAACTAATTATCTATCAAACGGGTACAAAGCGAGTTAGATTGGAACAGCACAACCCGAGATATTCTAATTTAAGTAACACAGACTTTGACAAAATTTAGTAGTTTTCCACACAATTTCTACACTTTCTTCTTCTGAGAATTCTGAGAGAAATAACAAGAATTCATAGAGAAATTCCGGTACACGTGCAAACTTATTTTACGGAAAGAATATTTTGAAAAAATTCTCAGACGATTTATAAAAGTCAAATTTAATTTTTAGCAAACCTGTGCAATTTGTAAAAGAATAACCCATATGTAAAAAGGACAAATTATTATTATCATTTTTTGCAGTTGCCTCACACAATACGAATGCAATAGAATCTGTACAAATATGTAACACGAATTTTTTTATATGATAACATATGCAATCAGATCCAATTCGTTTGAAGAAATGTTTTTCTCTCTATGCAAGTTTTCACTTTTTTCCTGGAACGTCAAGTAATTGTTAAATTGTTAAAAAAACGGTAAAGTTACAAGACTTGCTCTGATATGGTCTTCAAATGAAAGAGGACAATCTCTTTTATAAAAACAAAATTGCATGTTACTTGTGTTATCAAATAAACAGTTTTCACGACAATAAAATTTTTATTGAGCTTCAAGGGTCTTTGAATTCTTCAAATTTTGAACTTAAGACCGTCTTCAATCCACTTGGAAATTGGGAATTTAAACTAAAGTATCTCTAACAATAAACGCGTTTGCTTTTTAAGTCTTACGTTTTCCACTCATATATCAGATGGTTATTGATACATTTCATCAATTCAGTATCGTAGTGGTTACTTTTGCTAACTCGTTACTCCAAACACAATTATTATCAGTATTTTTTTAATGTACACTGAGCATGCGCTCGCACATCACATTGCAAAAGTTATACGATATGCCAGCGCTGACTCCTCCACCTTCTGCTTGACTGAACTTGAAATATGCTTGCAGCGCATTTGGGTGGGCTTCCTGTGCTGCAATGCCATACATTGGACAATGCTACAATTTGAATCTATACACTACGACTTTGGAAGATACTTTGCAATGCTCACGCACAAAAGTCCGAGCCAATTATCAAAATAAATAGCAATCAATTTATATGAGATCGATTGCACTGCGCATGCGCTGTGCTGGCAAGACCAAAAGGGACAAGCAAAAAATATTAAAAAACGACAAAAGTAAAATAGTAGATACATTGAACTGCGCGAATTTGCCTGCAAGGATCAAACATGATATTTGAGAGATTTATTAGCCGTAAAAGGAAATTGTGTGTTTGCGGCTATTTGCTGGCGTAATACGATATGTCGAGACACATGTTGCAGTTTGGCAAGAGTTGTTGTATCTGTTGTTTTCAAATTGTAGCTGCTGGCACAGCGCTAAATGGTGCACATTAATTTGTAAGCAATTTAAGAGAACTAAAAGTAAAACGATATTTTATTGTTATTTTTTGGCAACACTTTGGTTGGCAACAGCGGATATTGCGAATAAGTTTTTCTAATGCTGTTTAGCTAATTTTTGCTTGCTTTTTGATTGCAATTCCATTGTTTATACTGAGAAGGAAACAGTAGCATTTCGATATGCATCATTTTTGACAATTTCAATGCAATTGTTAAATTAATGCATGGCGCATGACGACTGCAATAGATGTTCAACAAATTTTTACTAAATATAGAATGTCACAGTAATTTGACCTTGTTACTAGAACCAATTACACCGTCAAGGTTTTCCTGGCTGGATGCAAACCAAAATATTTACAAAATTTCTTACGAAACATGAAATTAATTTAACTATGCTGCTTTTTTTAGTTTCACTGCAGGCACAATGTAAAGTTAATGAACTTGTTTACAAATATTTGGTAAAATATTAGACACGCTATTGTCAAGACAATATGTATGCTAGAGCAATACATAAACCATTAGAATGTGTTTTAAGCAAGTATCCTACCGCACAGGAAGTTTTTTTTTAACTCTTTCAAGGAAACTATCTTTAGACTCTAAAGTTTAGAGCATTGAAACTTTAAAATCCAATCCGGTATTGGCTGGGCAATTTTTAATTTACGCTTTTATATTTGAAGTTATGCAATAAACTTATGCAGATTCTTGGCAATATTGGCTGTACATTTAAATTAATCAATCACGCCAAAAATGCTGCTCCCTACAAATTTGGAAAGCTTTTAGACTGATGTTGCATTTCTTTACTCTGCTGTTGAACCTGCTTTTTAATTTAGCTCTTGCGTTATATTTTTAACAAGCATTTACAAAATTTCATAAAAATGCATTTTCAGAAGTTTATGTTTTTTTTTATTCCCACTAACGCTTCGAGCTGCGCTATGCATCAGTGTAACCAGTATATGCTGCCTATAATGAGAAATTGAATTGCTTTTTTTAAGTGAAACACTGAATGGATATACAGGATCCGCCAAATAACTTTTTTTTTTGAAAATTCTATTAAAAAAAAACTACTAAATATTTTCTCGAGGCCCGAAAATTTTTCGAAAAAATAAGACGCCTTGCCGATGGTTTTAAAACCGGGGCCTCTTCCTGCAAGGATGAAAACGGGAATCTAGTGACAGATGTCGAGAGTACACTGACGTTATGGAGGGAACACTTCTCTAAGCTTCTAAATGGCGACGCTGACAACAATCCCGCCAATAGAGATGATATTCCGGAAACCCCAATTGATGATGACAGCGTCGAGGTTCCGCTGCCCGACTATGATGAAGTTCTGACAGCTATAGCTCGGCTTAAAAATAACAAAGCCGCGGGAGCTGATGGCTTACCTGCTGAGCTGTTTAAGAACGGAGGCGAAGCTCTACTTAAATGCATTCACGAGCTTCTATGCAGAATATGGTCGGAAGAATGCATTCCGAACGATTGGAATCTCAGTGTGCTCTGCCCAATCCACAAGAAAGGCGATCCCACTATCTGTGCCAATTACCGTGGGATAAGCCTTCTTAATATCGCATATAAGGTCCTGTCGAGCGTTTTATGTGAAAGATTGAAGCCCATTGTAAACGAACTGATCGGAACTTATCAGTGTGGCTTCAGACCTGGAAAGTCCACCATCGACCAGATTTTCACGCTACGACAAATCTTGGAGAAGACTCAAGAAAAACAAGTCGACACCCACCATCTTTTTGTCGACTACAAAGCCGCCTTCGACAGTCCAATAAGGAAGCACCTGTACTCCACCATGTCTGAATTTGGTATTCCTGCAAAACTAATACGACTTTGCAGGATGACACTGAGCAACACCAGCAGCGCAGTTAAAATCGGGAAGGACCTCTCCCCACCATTTATTACCAAACGAGGTTTCAGACAAGGTGATTCCTTATCGTGCGACTTTTTCAACCTAATGATGGAAAAGATCATCCGAGCTGCTGATCTGAGACGTAGTGGCACAATATTCTACAAGAGTGTTATGCTGCTTGCGTATGCTGATGACATCGATATCATTGGCCATAATACGCGCGAAGTCAGTGCAGCATTTTCATGATTAGAAAGAGAGTCAAGTCGAATGGGTCTGTCAGTGAATGCAGATAAGACGAAATACTTGGTGTCAACAAACAAACAGTCCCAGCGTCTTGGAACCCACGTTACCGTTGACAATACCTCATTCGAGGTTGTGAAGAACTTCGTTTATCTGGGATCCAGCATTAATTCAACCAACGACATCAGCATTGAGATCAAACGAAGAATAACTCTTGCCAACAGGTGTTACTTTGGGCTCAGTAGGCAATTGAGAAGCAGAGCCCTCTCTCGACGAACGAAAATCACGCTCTATAAATCGCTCATCATGCCCGTCCTACTTTACGCATCACAAACCTGGACGCTGAGCAGTTTAGATGAAAAGAATTTAGGAGCATTCGAGAGAAAGATTCTTCGTAAGATCTACGGACCAATCTGCGTCAATGACGAGTACCGAATACGGTGGAATGATGAACTGTATGAGCTGTACGCTGACATCGACATAGTCAAGCGCATTAAAATCGAGCGGCTTCGCTGGCTTGGTCATGTTCAGCGCATGAAAGACGATGCTCCAGTGAAGAAAACATTCGATTCGGTACCCAGCGGCGGTCAACGCAGAAGAGGACGACCGCATCTTCGTTGGAAAGACCAAGTAGAGGACAACCTGACGAAGCTTGGAATTTCCAACTGGCGCCAGCAAGCGAAAGACAGAAATGGCTGGCGCAAATTCTTACATGAGGCCAAGACCGACATACGGTTGTAGCGCCAACTAAGTAAGTAAGTAAAATATTTTCTCAAATTTCTTTTATATATGAAAGTACAATCCTTCCGGTTAATAATGGAAAATAATTTTATTCAAATGGCTGCCTCGGCTGGCCATGCAGTAGTCTACACGATCGGTCCAATTTTTAAGCACATTATCGATTGTGTGCAGCTGTATTTCACCAATGGCTTCACGAATATTGTCCTTTAAAACGTCAATTGTCTCTGGCTTGTCGGCGTAACACTTATCTTTGAGAGCACCCCACAAACAATAGTCCAACGATATCGGCTCTGCAGCTGATAATGCGATCTTCAAAAACAGGGCGCAAAACATCGAGTGTAGCTTCGGCTGTGTGGCACGTAGCGCCGTCCTGTTGAAACCAAATGTTGCCAATATCCTCCTCTTCAATTTTTGTGAACAAAAATTCGTTCAACATGGCCCGATAACGATCGCCATTGACTGTAACGGCCACTCCTTGCTCATTTTCGAAGAAAAATGACCCAATTATGCCTCTGGACCAAAATCCGCACGAAACAGTGACTCGTTTTAGGTGCAGCGGCTTTTCAATGTATACGTGCGGGTTTTCTGTGCCCCAAATGCAACAATTTTGCTTGTTTACATACCCGCCAAGATCAAAATGAGCTTCATCTGAAAAGATGATTTTTTTGGCAAAATCGGCATCATGATTTTCAAAGTAATGTCGCAATATTTCCCAGCCTTGTTCAAGCGTACACACAACCATATTCGTTCAGCGAAAAGATAAAACTAATTATCTGTCGAATCAGACATGATCTAAATGTTACCATTCACGAAATACGCTTTAGTTGAAAAAAAAACGTTAGATGGCGGACCCTGTATGTGATCGTGTATGTACCTGAAGCACGTATCTTATAAATTTAATTTTGCATTTGAGCTCCCAATAAGTACTACATAAAATTACTTTTGTTTTTTTTAAGCTATTTTATGTATAGAAATATGCAAAAACTGCGCTCCTTGTGTTGAAGATTTTTCACACATCATTTCATAAGCATAAAAAAAGAAGTCGTTGGAATTTTTAATTTTTACTATTTTTCCATTAACTACTTTGTTCAAAAATAAACCAAAAGCGATTACCGTAAACTTGCTTCAGACAGTTACAGTAAACATTTTTTTTTCAAAAACCAAAATGCCAAATATTAATGTAAGTTCTTTATTTAACGCCACTACCGTTTTAATATTTATTTGAGAAAATATTAAAATTCGTAAATTTGTAAAAAGGGTATACACCAAGGGTATAACTTTTAAAAATTTTCTTAAAAATTGTATTTTACATAGTGTTATTATAAAAGTAATAACTGCGTTTTTATTTCTTAGTTTTATTTCAAGTAGCTCCCCCAGGAATCCTAACTAAATTTTCTGGTGAGCTTCTAAGGCAGTCAAAATTGTACTTGTTATTTATACCAATTTACAAGTAGTCCAGGAATCTAGAAGTGAATTTGAGTTTGAACCCGTGTGATAAACATATGTTTTTTATTACTACACCCATCTCTTTTTCGCTTATTATTTTTTAATCTATTTTTAAACGGTAGATTGTGATTAAAGACTTTTGTCTGTCACATAAAACGTGCCGTGCAATTTGATTTATTTGTATTTATTACTTGGTACAGAAATAATATAAAGTTCCTAAAAATGTCTTTTAAAAAGTGAACGCTGCATGCAAAAAAATGCTAAAATTTTGACAAATAATATAACTTCTTTCGGAAAAAAGCAAAACAAAAAGACGCGAAATACCAAAAGTGGAATATTCTTTATTCATCATTAAAGACTTATGTTAAATACCTAAACAAACGGAACACTTGGATACACAACTACTGAAAGTGTCAAAGTGCATCCAGCAAAAGCATGCCTAGCAACTTAATGCATGCCTAGCAATGGATACAATTAGCTATCAAGAAAATCAAAACGATTCGAACTCAGCATCATTCGAAGAAGACCAGGTGTGAAATGCTGAAAATGATGGATACTTCGAAAAACCAGATATGTTAAAAACTTCTAAGTCTTTAACAGTCGCAGCTGTTGCACTTGTTCAAAAATCAAACTTTAATACAAAAAATGCAGCCAAAATATGCAGGGTGTTGGTTAAAGCCGGAGTAAATATATCAACACAATCACAACCAGGAATTTACAAAGCTGCAAAAAAAAGCCGCATGTTTGGAAAAATGGTTTGAGAATACGATAAAAAATGAAAATTGGTGCCTCCATTTTGATGGAAAAAAGTGTGGTAAGCAAGATATACAGGTGGTAGTTTTAAAAAATGAAGTACGAGAAGTAAAGCTGGCTGCTTTGGTTCTTGATAATGCTAAAAGTGTAACAATATTTGAAGGAATTAAAGAAAAACTCGATAAATATTAGCTTTGTAAATCAATAAAGATGATAGTTTCTGATACAAAAAGTGTTAATACCAGCAATAAAAATGGATTTCTTTTTCAATTACGAAAGCATTATGAATTTTTGTCACTACCTCCATCACAATATGTTGGTTGTCAACACCATGTGCTTGATTTAATATTAAGGCATGTCATAGATGTGTTCCTGGAAGGAAAATCAACATCGCCTAATATATCTTATACCATATTTTCCAAACTAATCTCAAACTATGAAAACCTAAAACAAGGTTTCATGCAAAATAAGCAAAAAATTTAAGTTAAGTGCATCAAATGGTGAGATGACACGCAATATTTGTTTGAGCTTGGTGCAAAATTTAGGTTCTATGAAAAAAATAATTAATTTCCATTTACAAAGTTTAAAGCTATTCCATCGCTTAGTAACGCTCGCTGGAACTCCAGAGCTATTCTTGTGATTTAAACATTTATACTTATACTTATACCAAAATACAGAGCTCAATTATCTCCGATATGCCAGTTTATCTGCAGTGCTTGGTATGATGTGTGGTGTTCCAATCACTGCTTTCAAGACAGGAATTTTGAAAATTTAGAAATGTCAATAAATTAGTTTAAAAAATTCCTTCCGCTTCTTGAAACATTGGGTAAAAGAAAATTCAGCTATACAAAATCAGCAGAGCTCTTATATTTGTGCAGAACGTGCCATTAAAGTTGTTCAGGAAAATTTCCCTAGGTACAAAACACTTCATACCTTAATTCTTAAATTAATTACTTATTTTTTTATATAATATGTTTAATTTATTTTATATATTGTGTGTCCGCGGGAACTTTTTGAAGTTATATAAAAAAATAAAAACGCAGTTATCATTTTTTTATTATTCTATGTCCTCAATTTATAATACTATGTAAATAAGGTCTTTGAAAAAATGTATGCCCCTATTACACACTTCACTTCGTAATTTTCCGCAAATCGGAAATTTACGAAAATTTCAGTGCAATTGTTGTTGTTCTTGTGTTCCGAAGATTGCTTAAATTTAATCATCAATTAAGTTGATGAAAAATAATCGTCGGAAATTTGCGAAGAAAAGATGTGTTCAGTGCGCACAAGCAACTGTATTTCATAAAAAAAACATCCTGAACGGTCTTCTGCAATAACATTTCAAATAACTTAGTTTATACACTTATTTTCAGCATTTTTCACAATTCAACGACAGCGACAAAAGTTTCAATAAATAGACAGTTTGCGCGTTGTCAGACAAATATTACGGAAAAAAAATTGAAATGCAGTCGCTTACTTCAACTCGTCGTAAATTTGCGATTTCGGAAAATTACGAAGTAAAGTGTATACCCTAAATGAGTTTATAAAACATTGAAATAATTTTTAGCTAACAACTTTACACCTGATCTAGACTCGGTAGTGCAATTGGTAGCGCGTTTGACTGTCTTGCAGAGGTTCGCAGGAGATACCAAACGTATATTAGCCTTGATTTAAGGGTTCTAAAGTTCTATGCCATATTTACAAATAAAGAAATATTAAAAAAACGCACAATTAAAAAAAAATAGTAGTTGTATTGTGGGAATTTGTGAAGAAGATTTTAATAAACCTATACCATGGGTCTATCATTAATGTAGAAGACAAAGAATATCAAGACATTAACGTAGATCCAACTCACACATAAGTAATTCGTGGCGCATAAATCCTTGGGCTCTCAACGATCGAAAAAAGTTTGATGTCAGAAAGTTTTATTTCAGGTGTTGACTTGGAATCAAAAATTTTTTATATTTTTCCAGTACATATTAGACTAAAATACTGGGCACGATTTCTCTTTTTTTGTCAGATCGTCGTTCGCAAATTATCGTGTTCTATATCAGAAAATTGAAAAAAATTAAATAAGACTGATTGTTGGGTAAACTTTTCGAGATCTGATGATCTGTGTAATCAGTTTTCTCTTATCTCTTATAGTTTTCGACATATGAGACATCGACTTTACGCTATACAACACTTTAGTGACAAGCTTCGTAACCTATTGTGTTCTATGTGTAAAAAACCTTGCATATAGAACAAAAACGGAGCAAAAATCATGATTAAAAAAAATTTTATTTTGTTTTATATGCTAGTGTAGATAAAGTTTGTAGTAATTTGAAGGTCTTTGCATATTCTTTTTTTTATTTTATTTCTTGTTTTTTGACTTCGCATTGCACTTTGAAATGAACAAATATAAGAGAAAAAAAAAACAACGAAAAATAAACAGTATGCAAAAACTGTTAATTTTAATACGCATGTTTTATTATCGATGATATAAATGTAATGTTATTGTAACCTGTTGTGTTGCTAAATAGGATAGTTGTAAATTGGCGGTAAGTAAATACTGATTTTTTTATCTTTCCTTTTTTATAATTAGCTCGATTTTGCCGAAAGTGAGTGTGCTGTGATAAAATATAAAATTTCTAGTGGAAAAATTTATTGCAGTCTAAATTCAGTTGCTTAACATTGCATAAAACAAAAACCAATAAAAAAAACCTAATCTTAATTATACTAGCCTGATGGGTAAGGCCAAGAAACGCACATTTTTATGATCTATATGTTATAAGACAATAAGAGCTTCGTAAAAAAGTGCATATAGAACAAAGCATTTTTTTTAAACGCTTTTTACTCTTACAATTGTTTCCAAAAACGCAAATAATTTTGACAAAAAAAAACCACATACTCTAGCTCTTTCCTTCGTAAGAAGGTCGCGACAATTTTTTCAGATCAGTTTTTTGTAATTAACAACTAATGTGAATTTACTAGAAAACATTTTTGTCATATAGAACACGATAACTTGCGAACGACGACATGACTTTCACCGTAACTTCATTTCAGTACGCAGTTGTAGTTTTTATTATTTAAAAGCTTTTCTTTTCTATTAGTTAAGCTTTTATGCTGTTTGAATAAATGATTACTAAATAATCTGTTTGACGGAAGAGTTAATTGCCTTACGTTCGATTTTATACGTGATATTAAAAATATTTTTCTGTACGGTTGTCATCATCGACAGAGATAATGCCATGTAAATCTTCTTGGGGCCAATTTTTCAGTGCGAGCTTAAACTCTAGTCAAATTAAACTGAGGTTAACTCACCAAAATTGGACATTAAAACTAGGTGTAACTAGGTTTTACCATTCGTTGGTGCTACTTACACTTTCATATTGTGTTTCTTTTGTGTCATAACCGAGTTTAAACGTTCAGTTTTAGTAAGTTAACCTCAGTTTAATTTGACTAGAGTTTAAGCTCGCACTGAAAAATTGGCACTTAAACTCATATATATTAGCCTATGGCCATTCCACATTTGGTAAACGCAATTCCAACGAAATATTAACGCAACAGCGAAAAAGTTGAAAAGAAATGCAACTATAAACCGAATGCTTTCAGACTTGCTTCAAAAGTCATGCAACATGTTAAAATTGTAATTATATAATAACTCATGTTTTTCGACTTCTTGCACTAATTTAATATTTAACACTTCTACTTCTTTAAGATTCTATTAATGAAAAAAAGGAACTAATTAATTAACTTATTCAACTTGATTAATATATAGCGTACTGCACTACAAACAATTCACAAAACAAACAGATGCAACAAGTAACCTATGAAAATTGCGGAAAGCAGCGCTGCGTTGAACAGGTTGAGAACGTGTCGAGAACTTGTTGCGTGGAAGTTGCTTAATCTGAAGGTTCCGGTATAAATACACAGGCTGGCAACTTGAGTTGGAGTTGCGCTGACCAAGTGTGGAAAAAGCCTTAGTGTCAGCATAAAACTTGAAGGTCAAGTTTTTTGATTATCGTACACAAATTTAATAACTCACACAGTACAATTCATCATGAGAAGAGAAATGTCCTTCAAGATTAATTTAATTATTTTGTTTATTATTTGATTTATTTAAAAATTCAAGTTATTAAACTACTTTCTTTTATTTATCTAGCTTTATTCAAACATACCCACTATTGCGTTTTTTAAAAACATTAGTGGTATTCGCTCTTTTGTGTATTAGTTGTACTGATTGTAATTTTAAACATAAATAACACTGGAGATGAAATGTCAAAAGATTACACTAAAAAAATACAACAAAGCTTCAATCATATTTTGATGTTGTAAAGATACATATACAAAGTGTAACTTCTAAAGCTGTGTTATTAGTTGTTGTTTGTGTACTTTGTGTAATTTTTTGACAGAAGTACACTAGTGTATGCATAAGTACACAAAAGAGCGAATACCCCTATTACCCTGCAAACATTTGAAAGACGCTTGGAAGAGAAGTTTATTTGGCGAAGTACTTACGATTCGCCCAAGGGTTCTTTGGAAGATGGGTCACTTTTCTATCGCCCAAGCGATGTGTACTCGATTCAAGAAAAAATTTAAAAATATTCCTTCCCTCATTCCGGCGATGAATGCGCGATTCAAGAAAATTCTCTTAAATCTTCCTTAATCGTCTTCCAAATGTTTGCAGGGTTGAGAGTCATGCGGATATGACCGGCTGTAAGCCTGTAACAAGTATTTTTGTGTTGCAGATTTTTTTATTTTTCTCAAAAGATTTATGAATTGAAGAAGTCGTCTTCAAAGTCGCGTTTTTAAAGAAGTAAATTACTTCGTGCAATATAATATTATTTGTCATTTCATTTACTTATTAATATTATGTTTTTCTTACTGACTAGATAGTTTGTTATCTGATTGAAATTTACCAGCATTTAATAAGAGCAGAAATTTCTTGTTCTTCTTAAGCCAATCCTAGCCAATTTTAACGTTCAGATATACAACTCCTAAGTTGAATCTGATTTTTTTAACTTCATTCAGATTTCACTCTTAGCCAACATTTGCACTTGCGAGTATCTTGAACACAAAATATATGCTCATTAGTAGTATTTTTCGCATGTCCCCTGCATGCGGGCTACCTATAAACACATTTTTATATACTTTTTTATTTAAGAAATAAAAACAACAAAAGCAGTCATAAAGAAGAATCCTTCAATCGTAAAAAAAAGTTAACTTAGCAAAAATATTTGATTTGGCACACGTCTCAGTTTGGTTGGCAAAAACTTAAGGCCTGAAATAATTCTTAATTGAAATTTCTGAACACGCACAAAGCGTCTGATGCACGATTTGATGGATTATGTGGATTTTGCACATAAAAACATATACATAAGAACTGCAAAAGAGATAAAGTAATAAAACTTGTGAAAGATCGGCACTACGACTAGATGACTATGATGATGATGATGATGATGATGTTGATGGTGGCATTGCAAACAATGCCGGGGTCTCCAAAGCAAAAAACATGTGTTTTTTGTCAAAATATATTTGCATTAAGTGCAAAAAAGTATGAATGAATATGTTTGTTGCTCAGTCTGTCTGTGGATCTACAACTATTTTAAAAAGCGCGCGCACAAAGACGCATGTACAGCATGAAAATTGGTAGAAAAAAGTAAAATTAAATTGGAGGCGTTGCGTCTACTTTGCTCAGTTGTAGTGCAGCATAGTTACCGCGACCAAGCAGAACTGATCGATCAATCGAATTAACATAGGCATCGATTGGACGGAAGAAACGCTACTCAGGCTGTGGCTAAATCGACTGAACAAGTGGCCAAGAACTTGATGCGGCACAAACAACTATAAATCATGCACTATAATTACCCGTTGGCGCATAACAGACCACATTCAAAATTTTAGCTGGTGCAGTGCGTGAAGTTGCAACGCTTAAGCGTTGGAGGAGTTGGATGAGTTTTCAATATTTTTGTTTCTTGTTGATTCTGAAGGGATGCGGATATTAAGCAGAGTTCTAAAGAGCAGGAAGAACAGTAGAACAAATGTGTCCTACTGCTGAAAAATTATTGAAATCATTTAAATTTTATTTTAGTATAATTTGTAAAAAGAATGTGAGTTATTTTAAATGTTTTGTTTAAAAACGGGCATTTCACATTTTTTTTCGTAAAATGTGAACATTTTAATCTAATTCAATCAATTTTCAAATTTAGGAAAACGTTACATAGTATTGATCTTCACAACTTCAACGATCGTATATTTTTTACGAATACGAACTTTTTATGATTTAGTCCTAATTCTACCTATTTTTTCCTTTCGGTCTTAAAATCATATTCTTCAAATTGTGGCTGTTATGCAAAAATAATTTATTTGGTGTAAATATACCATGAAGTGTTTAATTAGAAACTTATTCGGTTCGAAACAGTTCTGTTACACTAGTTAGCAGATAAAGGGTAAACAAAAGTTGAGCTCGATGTGACCTAAGAACTTGGACATAAGTTCAGCGTCAAGGTCACAATAATAATACCGCCTTGAAATTGCTTTTGAACAAAAAAAATATCTCATTATCAAAAAAAAAAAGCACTGGCTCAATGAAAATGCTCATTTCTTTGCTATACGAAAATATAAAAATTAAAAGTGTTTCTGAGGAAAATTTTAACGATACAAAATATATTTTGATAAAGAAATAAAAAATCGCATAAACATTGAATTAAAAACTAATACTTTGAGGCTAAAATCTTTTTATATATGAGTACTTTAGAAGATGCATGTCCTTTGGCAAAATCGTTAATTTCATTAAGCAAAATTTTAAATATTTATGTTTTTATGAATAAAATACATTTACAGAATTTAACAAAAACATTTATAATTGTAACTCAGAATAGGTCGATTAAAATTCAGAAAAGATCAAAATTAAATGCAAAAAATATAAATTTAAATTAAGAAAAGATCAATTCAATTTGAGAAATTCCATTTGAATTGAAAAATAAAGTAATTGACATTTAGAAGAAATTATATGAATTAAAAAAATTTGATTGATATTAAAAAAAAACACAAATCTATACAAATAAAACTCAAGCTCTGTTTGCTTTTTGCTAGCTTGAACTTTTAATTCTGCATCCTAGATTAGATATTGACACACCTAGATCCTACCTCGCCCCTTCAGCCCCTTTTCAAGTAACGTAAATTTGTTTATTGATAAAGTTTTAACCATCGGAATTTTTCGCCTCCTTAATTATAAATAATTGTTGTTATTTTGACCCCAAAATCTTGCACATATCTTTAAAACTGTAGAAATTTTGTGTAAAACGATTTTTTCAAAAGACATCGTTGCCTAATAATGAGAAACAAACGACATCAAAATCTAAGTGTTTATTTTCAATGCAAATATCTCCGCAGTTTTCAAATATATTTCATTCAAATATCTTTTTTGCAAAAGTCCAATAAAAGCACTCCATAAAAATATTTTGAACTGCACCGTTAAGAGAGTGCATTTATATTTCTTCTTTTTTCAAAAACGTTCCGAAATATAAACTTTTTACTGAAAACATGAATCAAAAGTTTTTGTTGTATTAAAAATGAAAACAAATCTAAAATGCATTACTGACCATCTTTCATATGACACAACATTCATTTACAGAAACTCTTCCAGTTTTGTGCAAAAATTGTTAAACTGTTTTTGTCATCAAAACAATTTATTTTTGATTTTTTTTTCCGAAATTTTTGTTTCGAAATTTTATATTTATATTTTTTACAAAGTATTCAAGTTTCAGAAATAATTACCCCAATATCTCTTTCCTATAGAAAGTTATGTCTAAAATCTATTTTCTTTTATCATTGGATCTTATCTAAATTTATTAAACTCATTTTTGTATTAAAATTCTCTATTATTTGAGCCACCGTAATTCAAACTATTTATTTCATTTTGTCCGTATGTTCCTTCAACTATTGCAAGTTTCCATTAAATTTTATGAAATACGAAGAGTTTTTACACTTTTCCACTTAAATGTTTTCATCAGAAAAGTCGCCGTGAAATATAAATATTTATGAAGAACAAACAAAAATTCTGTGCAAAACATTAAAGGCCGGAATAGTTTTCCACCAAAATATCAATATATAATGTAATTTCATTGAAATCTTTTTAAGTATGCATTTAAAATTAGTGTTGTCAAGTTAGCTTTTTAAAATCGGATCTTGCATTATTTTCAGTATTTAGCTTTAAATTTTGAATTTAGCTTCTAGCTTTTTATGAAAATGAAATATAAAATGAACTGTCGGACTTTTTGAATTATTTTAATAAAACAACTGCGTCAACTTTTACCACAAAATATTGAAACATTCAAAAACATAGATTTCTTTTCTGTTGAACATACTTTAAAAACAATAAAACTTAATATATTTTCTCCAATTCACAAAGAAAAACGTTAATATACAGTTGATGATATTGCAGCAATAGAATTGTAATGGCAAAAAGTTCCTCCTTTAAATGAATAGATTAATTTGAATTTTCCCTCTTGAATCTTCGATAGAAGTACGACATTTTAAATATGATACCGAAAATCCTTTCATTGATATGTTTAACTTAGTATTTAATTTTTTTGTCTTGCAAATTATCTTCATTGTATGTAAACGGAATCGTTTTTTAAACCTTTTTTTATAAAACCTACTATATGTGGGTATATGAAAAAATAAAACTAGAAGCAAGAATTATGATTTCTATACATTATTTGACCCCAAAGCAAGTTATAATCGCTTGAGGCCAAACGGTATTACGTCATGAAATTAATTTCTATGCAGTTTGTGTGTTTTTGAGTGGTTACGTGAATGACGCAAAATTTCAGGAATGATGGTTACAGATATGGCAAAATTGTCTTTATTTGGAAATCGCAGGCATCAGAGAAAACTAAATCAATTTTTCGCACTTTTTTATCATATATTTGATAACAACTTTAATGCATTATACTCAATTTCGTTTTAGTCTATAACTAATCGAATACACAGTTGGTTACATAACAAATAAATTTAATATTACACTTGAGCTTCGCATTAAAACAACTAGTGAATTTCTTATGCTTGATTTTAAATAGTGTAAAAAGCTATACTGAGAGGGCACTCAAACGATACTTGTCTCTAATTTTTGCTTACTAAAAGGAGCGAAATTTAAAATATAGTAAAATCGAGGGACAAATAGTTATTAGATCAAACGTTCGTTAAAAATTTAATAACTATTTTAAATGCCAGAAAATGCACATAGTAGCTATAAGTAAAATTTCGAGCTTGCAATCTAGAACATATAGAAATAAGAATTGCTAAACGTTTAGTTTATAAACCAAGGGGAATTGAGATCGATCCCTGCAATGGGCGAAGAAACATTTTTTATTAAGTTATTTGTCCTAATTCTTTTTTAAAAAAATTGTGGTAAAGTGTGTTTATTTAGTTGCAATATTTGTCCTCCAAATTTTTAGCCGAACGGCACTGGGGCTATGAAAAATCGCCTAATGAAAAATCACAAAAAAAAAACCAATGAAAAATTTCCCAAAATTTCTTCATACAAAATTAGATAATTTTTCATATGAAAAACAATCCAAAACAATGGGTGATTTTTCATTTTTTTGTCGATTTTTTAATTTTTTTGGCGATTTTTCATTTTTTTTTTTGGCGATTTTTCATTTTACTTTTGGGCAATTTTTTTTTAATTTTTTTTGTGCAATTTTTCATTTTTATACTTGTTACTTTTTACTTGCATATGATGTAACATAAAATGATAAAACAATTTGCCCTTGTACGGAATTTAAAATTGGGTAATTTTTCATGTTTTTTGGGTTATTATTCATTTAATTTTTTGGGTCATATTTTATTTTAGTGATTTTTCATTTTCTTTAAAAAAAGTTGTGGGTGATTTTTCATTTTTTTTTTTTGGCGATTTTACATTTTATTTTTTGGGCCATTTTTCATTTCGTTGTGGGCCATTTTTCATGTGAGCGATTTTTCATTTATTTTTTTGGGCGATTTTGCATTTTGCGATTTTTCATAGTGCCGAGCGCACTTCCAGATTGGAAGAATGGAAGTAATCCGTCTTTATAATGTGCGTATGGCTTGCTGTTGAAAAAAAAGTAATTAATATTCATTAAATATGAACTATTTTTCAATTGGGCTGTTTATGCATTTTAGTAACCGCTGTTGTGTTGTTTTTTTTTTTTTTTGTTAAAAACAAAACAAAATACTTAAATCAACAAATACTAAAATTCCAACAGAAAACAGGAATAGAAACAGAAAATTTTCTTCCAATAGAGAATTCATAAATTAAAATTTATGCTACGACTTGAAATAAGAATGGAAGAATTTCAAAGTAATAAATATTCCATTATAAGAAGTCAACACTAACTTACTCAGCACTGAACTCCTCTGCTACATAAAATGAGGAATAACATAACTATATATACTTAAATTAGTATATTTGTGGTATAATATTTTGAAAATTTCTATTTTTTCTAAATTCAGTTTTATATTATCTGAATTTCAATTAATCTACGTATTTTCTGGATTTCAAATGGAATTTCAGTTGATATTTTCTAAATTTGAATTAATATATTCTAGAATATTTTTAATGGAATTTCTGAATTTCGTATGGAATATCTGCATTTTAATTTACATTTTAAAAACTATACGAAAGATGGACTCTGTAGTTAAACATACCTCCTTTTCTTCAATAAAAATTTATCATAAAATATATTCTTTGTAATAATTTTTAAAGTTCTTTATATCGTCACTGCGTCAACAAAAACGGTTATGTGGTTTTTGTCAATTTTTTTATTGCATTTTTTATTAAGCTTTTCATGTCAATATTGCCTACAGGCAACATTGCACTTATAGGCTCTAAGTCCCGTTATTTTCATGTTTTTCACCAGTGGTTTTTTGCATCATGCAGCCTGAGCTTTGAGTAGAGACTAAAACATATCTGACCTCGGAATATTTGTAGCCCCAAACATTTTAATTCGAGCATGATAGGGTTAACACTATCTATAGCCCATATTTTTGCATTTGCCGTTTTTTATCTCTTTTGGTTTAGAAGTGATCAAAACAGCTATGTGCTCGCAGAACTAGAAGTGCTCTGAAAAAATCAATGTTTTTGCTCTCCTGAAAAGTTGCTGGAAAACACAACCATTTTGGTTGGCGCAGCGACGATATAAAGTTATCAAACCTTTTAGAATTTAGCTTATGTAGGAAGTGCGTGTCTTAGGCAGGTTATCGCAACCACTATTCGCATTGTGCTGTGTATGGACCAAAGTAGCCTTTGTGCCAATATTTAATATAAAAATATATATAAAATAAATTGGCCATTTCAGCCCTTGGATGGACTTTGAATTAGCGCTTCTATAGATCAATTGTGCTGTACTTTTTATTAAATGTTTGAACACAAATGATCAAGAACTGGAACTTCCAGTTTTTTTTTCTTATGTTCTCAAGAAACTTTACATGCCAATTTTTACTCTCTCAGGCTTGCCATTGTCTGCAGAGAGGTTGCGGCCGAACAGAAATATTAATTTAATTGAAAAAAATTCTGTCTGAGCTGGAATTTGAACAGCGGTTCTTTCGCTTATAGGCCACACCCTCTACCAGAAAGGTATGGCTAATTTCCAATAGTCAATTTAATAAAAGTTCTTAATATATCGTTTTTAGGCTTTATTAGCAAAGCTACTTACTTTCTTATATGAAATGTGGGTGTAAGTGCGAGACCATTTTGAAGCTTTAGTTGTAATCTTTTGACAGTAAATTGTCCCTAAGAAATTGTTAAGCTTTTTTAAAGCATTTGTTCTACTGTGTCTGTGCACTTTGGCGCTATCGCATAGTAAACCTTAAAGTGCTACTTCAGATGATTTATTAAACACAAACTTTGCAATTGGTATCTGTATTGCAAAATCTTTTCGCAGCCATTTGCGCGCACACGCTGCCTCATGCAGTATTATGCAAAATTTATAAATATTTGCATTCGCCCTCGCATTTGTTGCGCTGCGCATGCGTAAAGAACACGAAATTTAGCATGAAGTAATAACGACCAAAAAAGCTCCCAATTCATCAGAAGAAGCACGAGTAAACACCTTCCGAAGTAAACTCTGTGCTGAGAACATATTTATACAATCACTCATAAAGCGTTGCAGTAGCGTAGGCGCAACAAAATTCGGCACAAAACAGAACAAAAATCACAAAACTTAAGTGTTTGCAGCAGTTTTGTATGTAAAAAAGGATCTTTTGCTGCATTTAACCAATTTAAATAAATATATTGGGCTGTTTTGTCGGTGTATAACAAATGAAGCAGATTTGCCGTTGATACTGAAGAGCGCAGAAGCACACGCTGGCAGTAAGAGCAGAGCATAGAAAAAAACTTATATCCCCAGTCCTCTTATGTTGACCAGTGTTTGTTCGACAACACGCTGAAAGGATTACCTGCTCTATCAAATTTCAATGATGTTCAGCAAAATCTAGTCTCTGTGTTCATTCGTGTTTTCATCATTCGTGTATTTCGAAGCAATATTTGTGGATGATTGAGCAAATCTTTTGTCACTTTGTATTACTTCGCAAGTATTGCATTTTATTTCAATACTCTTTTGTTGTTGCTTGCATAAGCACTTAAGTTTCGAGCACTGAACAAAATTAAAGCCACTCAGCATTTGTTTAGAGCTGCTTATTTATTTTGAATATGCAATTGTTAGCTCGATTTCAATGTCTCAACGTTGCGTATCCCTTATCATTTTGATCCTTTTCTATTGTCCTGAATTATTTGCCTAATAATACTGCTGTTAGATAAATAGTATTTTTGGAGAAATCCTTACATGTTTGCGCTTTGGTTACGTGGCATAAACATTTAATATGAGCTGTGAAAGGATTGCATAGCTACGTATATCATGAAAGGATATAAGGGTTAGTTAACTTCTTGGAAACAATTAAGTGAGACTTTATTTGTTTTTAATCCTTTCGCTATATTTGAGTGAGTTTGCATTTCGAATGGGTCTGACTTGGCAAGTGTGTTAAAAATTTTTTTAATGCTTACATTGCATATTTATTTTGTAAGTTTTCCCTCTCTACATCATATTCTTAGAGAGACTACTAATACTTTATACCAAAACTTTTTATAAACTACATATATTTTTTGAAATCATACTCTTAATACGAACATTATATGTTTTTAATTTTTTATTTCTGGTTATAAAAAATGTATTTCTGGTTTCTTTCTGGCGATTTCTGGAAGAACATCCAAGGTTCAATTATTGCATTCATTTTGCATATTTTGTCCCTAACCTACACATTTTTGCTAACATAGCAAACAATCATAACAGTACCTGAATCAGAAATTATACACAATATTGATAGAGCTCTGTTTAAAATTCACACGATATACTAAAAAAAAAAAACACATTAGCTGTGCCATATGATATTCTAAAATACACAACGTGTTAAAATGTTTATCGCTAAAACCCGAACTAATGAGTTTCTGCTCGAGTGAGCCACCCAGATGTGTGGGTGCCTCAAAACCCTTCATAACGGTGCTTCGGCTTGACAAAATGGTAGGGTAGAATAAGCAAACAAAGTAAAAAGAAAACTGTCAATGCAAATTTTCGTTATACAAACAACTAAATATACGGTAAGTTTTATTGTGCTGTGCATGCTAAACCTTGAGTTAATATGATGTACTTCAAAATAAACATCCGGTTCTCAAAAAAACAACAAGCCAAAACTATGGAAATACATGCAAACAAAAACTGTGTGAGAACTAAATTAAAGCACTCAACAACAATGACATTAGTGTGACATTGTTTTTTTATTAAAGCAACAAATTAACCAATTGTTTTCATTACTTCATTAATGGCAAAAAAACATCATATTTATATGAATGACTGAATAAAAAAACCCATAAAATAGCCATTAAACTTTTTGGAATACTTTCCATATTTTCTCACTGACTAATAAAATAACAAGTTTTAATTAATGGAAATTCCAGAACTGCACAAAAAAAAATTTTAGTCCTTTCAGCATGACTTGATTCTAAGCCGGTGCAATAAAATTTCACGAACTATGTTAATTTAATTTTCATTACACGCACAAATCACTCTAAGTTGTACCCGTCCTTGTACGCCTCTGTTGAGAATAGGAGAAGCTCATATAATCTTGGTTGAAGTATACGTCTTCCAACTCTTCAACTGTCAAGTGATACATTTTTTGTATCTTTCAGTTAAGGCTTAGGTAGCGTAGACACTTAAAATTTAAGACTCTTTAATCGTTAAATCTTTAATTCTTTGGGTTCAGAAATCACCATAGCTTTTTAAACATTTTGTAAATAAAATTACTTATTTGGTAATAAGAGGTAAGGGTTATTTGAAGATGTAGTAAAACTGTAAATTGTACATTTAAATAAGTTAAAAAATTTTTATATATTGCTACCTTTAAAAAAAGCTATTCATATGATTTGAATTTTCTTTAGTCAATACGTTCATCTTCAATACTTATCTTTTCTGAATGTTTTAATTTTTCTTTTTTTCAACAGTATTTTTAGATTAATTTGCTTTATATTTTTCACTATTATTATTAAAAGCTGTTTCATGGAAAAACGAAACAATTCGATCATAGTTTCAATAAGACAATTTAATTTTTTTACATTCCATTTTTTATTATAGAATTTGTATATTTTGCCGATATTTAAGGTACTATTGCAGTGTGTAGCTATAAAAAACACCTTTTTTATTAATTTTTTATACTTAGTATGATTCATTTTAATGATTAAAATTTTTTACATAATGAAGAATTATTCAGGAGGAAATAAACATTTTTTTTTTGTCTTTATAGTTGTTGTTAATTTTCTACAGGGAGTTGAAGTTAGCCTGTTTAAAAAATTGTTGCAATTGGTTTCTCGTCTCCAGCATTTACAAAGCGTCTGAAAGTAAAAAAATCAAAGTGTAATCTTGAGTGGTTGTAGTGAGCACTCTACCTACAAAAATAAAAAAAATGGCATGCGTTGAAAAAAAAAAGTATAGCAGTGAGAGGACTGCCGACCGAAGCGAAAACATATATATAAAACCGTGGCGGTCCTGCCACGGACCGCCTTACTGCTATATAAGAATTTTCATGCTAATAGGGGGTTTCGGACTATGCTACATGTAGGATGGATTTGACAGGTCGGACAGAGATGTAGGATGTGCGAAAGCTCATACTGCAGCCCGTCCTACATGTAGGATGAACTCAAAAAGTTTTAAAAGTTCCGCTCTGATCTTGTTCTTCTCTGTGCGTCCTTGTTTGTAGATTTCCTTGGTAATTGTTGTTGGCGCAGTTAGCAGGAAATTTTTTGTAGGTGTTGTGAATTCTAATCGTGTAGCTACAGTTGGCATATGAAATTAGAATTATTTTTGTTAAGAGCTAATAACAATTTATTAAATTTTTTATATATTACTGAAACTATTTCTTTTAAACAAAAGTGTTACCATATCAAAAATACATATAATTAAAGTAATTTATTTAAATTATTTCATTATTGATTAATATAAAAAATTAAAGCTTATTAATATCAATTTATATCATAACACTAACACAATATAGATGTTCACCATATCTATATTGTGTTGTGTATTAAAAATAGAATATTCTAAAATTAAGAAATATTTATAGCTTATAAATTATATATAATCCAGATAAGAAATTCAGCTTAACAGTTTTAAAAAATAGAATGCTTAGGATAAGCAGACCTTAGTTATTCAATTACTTCTGAAAATATAAATTATTTTGCAGGTTTAATACGTAATTGTTATTATATAAATATACATAAATATTCTTTAAATTTCCTCAATGAGCTAAATTGTTCATATATATGAACTATGTATATGTATATATATACATATATACATATATATATATTGGGTATATACATATATATATGTATACATATATACATATATACATATATACATATATACATATATATATATATATATATATATATATATACGGAAATACATATATATATATATATATATATATGTATTTCCGATACGGTAACACTTTTACTAAAAACAAATAGATTAACCAATATTATATATACTCATTAATTCATATGTATAAACTGTTTTCTAAATTAGTTCGATGTCATATGCTGACTGTAGCTACAAATAAACATCCACAAAAAATTAAAGCTTACTGCACAACAATAACTACTTAGCAAATTTACAACAACAACGCAAAGAGAATTACAAGATCCCAGCGGTTGCGCAGCGTTAGAGGGGATGAACCGAATTGGCGGCGTAAAATATACAGCACTTTGCTTGCTATATTTTCTGTTTGCCTGCTGTTTCGTTAATTTTTTTAATTTTTTTAACAGTTTTTTAAGTTTACAATATTACAAGTTTACGAAATATGTTGCAAGTACAAGCTTTCGAATTAAATATGTCACAAATCGATAAAATGCAAATAAAATAAAATATTTGCGCTAAAACACGACCGAAATGTCAAAATTTGTAATATTCAAAATTTCATCGTCCATTTGACACAGCAAAAAAGACAAATTTATTTCAACACACACAAATTTTATTCAGCTTGATATTTTCTATCCTACCACGACTGATTGACACACAGCCATAGTTGACAACTCTGAATATAAAATGCTGCAGTGGTGAAAATAAAAAGCCACTGACAAATACAACAAGTGTGAAAATTGTCAAACTTTGTTTGGAGATATGTAATAAAATAAGAGCATGCATGTTAGTATTTGAATGTTCAACATATGCCTTTATCACAACTTAAAGATTAAAATGTTAAAACACTCAATCCATACATTATTTTTCTTGTTTGCAAACGAAGTTCCAGCAAAAAAAGAGTAAAAAGAAGAAGATGGATCCATTTTTAAATCTCACCATGAATAGCAGCTGTTTGAGTAAAAGCAAATTTTTCAAAAATATTGACAAATACAACAACTGAAGAAATTGCCAAACTTTAAAGGCATATATATATATTATATATATAAACCGAATTAATAATAGGTTTTGGTTGCAAACATCTTATTGCAACCTAACTTAAGTATTTATACACTAACAAACAGATTATATGCATTAATTTCAGGAGTTGCCAAGTGATTTCTTTGTGAGCTTGCGGCCGAAAGACGAATTCCTTGGAAAAATACGATGATGCAAACGAATGATTTACCCTCTACCAAAATCGTTCAACGCACCTAAAGAAGTTTTCACTTCAAAAAACGTAAAAATTCAGTTCATAAGAAAAAAAAATAGTTATAACTAATGCTACCAACTATACTTACTTTGTAAGTATCATACTTATTTTCAGCTTCATATACTTACTAAAATTCCATGCTTATAAGTATACTTACTTTTAAGATTTATACTTATTCATGCTTACTTTTCAGCTCTGGTTGAACTTTTGCTTCCAAAACCATAAAAAGTTTGGAAATTGGAGTCAACAACGTTAAAAATACAGACACTGGAGTCAATTTTATTTGCAAAAAATAATATTGAATACAGCTGTATCGAATTTTACAAACTTTTAAAGACAAGACTTGGTATATTAAACAACATTTCCAGCCAAGACAAATACGATTCCAAGCAAAAAGAAAACAAACCAGTTAATATAGCACGTCAATTTAGTGACAGTTATTGCGAATAATGATAACTTTGCTTTGATCTCTGTATATATTTTAGGCTGGGTCGATAGGGGCCATAAGGGTGCAATTTATCCTATCACATCTTCAATTTTGTGAATTTTTTCTTTAGGAATTTTTTTCCAAAAATGTTTGTATATAAACATTTAGAACAGATAGAGCAATACTATAGAAAAATACAATAAATTCAAGGTTTTTGACCATCACGGCTGAACCACAAAAGCTATCCACCTTATATTTACATGTGTTTGTATGGTCCTTCGAAATTTTTTTTTAGATCCCTTAGGTGGAGCTGTGGTCGATTTTTATAGGTTTATAAATACAAGTTTTTTTTAAAAATCGACCACAGCGCCACCTAGGAGGATCTAAAAAGCAAAAAACGATAAATTTTTGTATTAAAACGTATCAATGTGAGACCGGTTTTAAGTTGAATCTGGCATCAGTTTTATACATAAATTTTTGAAAAAAAATTCCTAAAGAAAAAGTTCACAAAATTGAAGATGTGATAGGGTAAAGTGCACCCCTATCGCCCCTTTTTTTAATAAATTTGACGCCCGATCCGAAAATTTCCCAGGCAACATAGGCTTGGAAATCGACCCAGCCTTATTCATTTGAATCTGATTTTTTTATTTTATTTTTATTTCACTACTTTGAAAATACGTATTACTTTTACCTTTTTTTTGTTTGTTTTCAAACTATTTTATACACATGAAATATACTTACCGGACCATATGCGAATGTTTTGCGTTAAGTGATAGTTTTGAGTACGTTTTTGGGAAGAAATTTTTTTTTGTAATTTTTTTTTTTTTTTTTTTTATTTGTGTGATCAATGTTCTTGCTAGAGAAGATTAAATTCGTGAAAATTTATTCCATAACAAAATGTTAGTTATTAAAAAATGCATTTCTATAGTTCATTTTTTAACTCACTTCCGAAAAAAGGTTCGTTTTTGAGAGACCATTCAGTCCGGCGAATGAGTTAAAGCTAAAAATTGTTAATGTATGAGTGCCGAAAAATAACTTTTCAATAGCTTTTTTTCAACTCGTTTCCGAACAAAAAAATTGACAGTTGATAGTTCTTTTATTAACTCACTAGTGAAGAAAAAAGGTTCGCTTTTGAGAGGCATTTCAGTCCGACGAATGAGTCCAAAAGGGTTAATTTATGAGTGTCGAAAATGAATTTTACTACCCGAAAAACTTCATAAATGAATTAAAACAAAGATAGTTTTGGTTTACTGGGTATATGAACTGCAAATATATAAAATTAATTTTTTTTTATCTGAAGAATTTTTGTTTTAGTTAGATTGCCTACACAAAACTTTTCGAAAAGAACAAAAAGAGGGCGTGACAAGACTTACGGAATATTGTGGGTTCTATTGATTTCTATATTAGTAAATAATATCAAGAAAATACTAAAATTTTTTTTCTAAGGTGATATACTTACTTATACTTATTTTTAAAAATTATACTTACAAATACTTACTTTTCAGTGTTCTAAGTAGCAAATATACTTATTTTTTAATAACATGAGTTGGTAGCATTAGTTATAACTTAATTTTAAAGGTAATTAATGATCACATGAATCAACAATATTATTAATCATAAAAAATTAATAAATATAATTAAAAAGGTTAGCTAAAAAAGCATCTTATCAGTACTTTCCCCAATAAGCTAGGATCATCTATCCATACAGTTTTCATGTCGTTTATTTTAATTCTTGTGATGCCTATAATATTTTATTGTCGATTTAAATAGGTACAATCGGATGTTAGTTGATAGCCTTTATGTATACCATGAGAAATAAATAATAATATACAGCTGCTTAGCAGCGCTTAAAAGTTGTTTACTGGCTACTAGACCATACCTCAAAAATAAAGTTCGCCGCACACTAGCATATCCCTAGTATTTTTTTGACCGGACGTAGTGGTCGCCAATTTACGTTTTTCCTCATCTTTTCCGCATTAACAATCCGATCTTGAAGTATGATACATCGATTTTTTGTCTGAAAAAGACAAATTTTTTGCTTAAATGTCATTGACCTCAGATACCCTGTTCTGCTACTTACCCACCAGATCTCAGTTTGTACCACCCTAACGTACCACCCCAATGCCAAAATATTAAAGCTCTCTTAAAATCATTAAACTTTTAATAAATAAGTTTTCAGATTATTTCACTGGAACCATTTTGAAAAAAAATAATGATGCTTATTGCCGAATGAAGGGATCACTTTTTTAAGTTTTTCTCTCACATCGAAAAAAGGTACGAAAGAAAACGTATTTTCAAATAAAAAATTCCAGAGGAATTAGAAAATACCGTTATTTTTTTTTCTAATTTAGTTCGCATTTTAAAAAAAAAATTAAAAAAATAAATTCAGTCAGGCCAGAAATTGAACCAGGAACACCTTACACTAGAGAATAAAACACTGTTGCTATAACGTTGCTTATATAGATTTTTCAACATCGCAAGCTTCAATTTATTAAAAAACTTCAATTTCTTTAAATCTTGGCCTATGGGGCTGGAATAATACCGTTTCTAGTTTTTTTACTTTGTTTTACTATTAAGATAACTGTTTTCTCTCATTCCTTTGGAATTTTTTTTTGTTTCTGGTCGTAAAGTACCAGAAATGGGCATCTGAGGTCAATGATCTCTGAAGCAAAAAAATGTGTCTTCTTAAGACAAAAAAATCAATGTGTCATACTTTAAGATCGAATTGTTCATGCCGAAGATATGATGAGAAACGTAAATGGGCGACCCCTACGTTCGGAAAAAAAAATGTTCTCGGAATTGTCATTCAAATATGATTCGGATAAGCTGGTGTGAGGCGAACTTTATTTTTTTTGCCTGTAAGGTGGTTCGCTTTACTGGCCACGCTCATTTCTGGAGCAGATAAATATTTCTCAGCAATTTTTTTAACATTCAAAAAGTTAGAGGAATGCCTATAATGGAATATATTCACGTTTCGAAGACGTTCAGTACAAATCTGAAACATTCGGTAAATATTCGGCTACTTTGGGCCGAAGACGAAGGTTAAAAAATTGGCCCATTTTGCCGAATACCGAAGCCGGTCGGTCGAGCACTTGTTTTCATATAGGTACTTTGTATGGCAGGTAGACGTTGTTTTTATACCGTTTTGACAAATATTTGAGACCAAAACTACTGTGCAAAATTTCGAGTCATTGCATTAGTTTTTTAACATTTTCAGGGATTATAACGATTTGATATAGTCCAGTTATATGGAAGGTAGGCGTGATTTTTACCAAATTTTAACAAGTATCAAATATATGGTGAATATTTTACTTCGAAGCTTATAAATTCTGTTGGCAGTTTTAGAGATTTTATTATTTTAATAAAGTACTTTTGTATGGGAGTTAAAAGTTATTTTCGCATGACGAACAGACGGGCATACGGATAGACAGACGCGCATGGCGAAATCGTCTAAGAAGGTGATGCTGATCAAGCATATAAATACTTTTCTATACCTGCCACGTCTCCTTATCAGCGTCACAAAAGGAGTGACAAAGTTAATAAACCCTCTACGCAGTGTGCGTGGGAGTATAAAAAGTCTGAATTGTACTCTTAAATATTATATTGGTACCAAGAAAATATTGAAATTGAAACCTAACATAAATAATCCTAGCTACGCAACTGACTGTAAGTGCAACTTTAATACCAAAAAATAAATGGTGTTCTTTTAAGTGGAATATAAAAAAGGAATAGTTAAAAATGGAACTAAAATACGAGTGCTATTTAAGTGACGCTATCCTAAATAAACACGAGCACAAAAGTCGCAAGCAGCTGAAAAAAAAATTGCTAATCCATTTTTGAGGTGTTTAAACGAACAAGATTATAAAATTGTTAAAAAAAGAGCAAAACAACAAATTTTGTAGGTGGAAACGGTGCATTAACGTGTTTGTTTATCTCAAACTTTATAAGTTTTAACACCTCAAAAATATCTAAATCTTAAGACTGAGGATGTGTTTTTTGATGTGAATTGCTTAAAACTCGGTTGTTATAAAGCATGATTTGCTCTTTCAAAGTATTACTAACCTTAATTTTTTTGCAATGTTTAAGAGTTTCAGCTGACGGTTATATTATCTTTTACTCGTAGCCAAGTTCATATCTCTACATTGAGTACATTTATCATCCTCCTCCTTTCGAGGACTTTGTCAGCATCTCGGCTACAGTCGCTTTAGGCACTTGAGTATACAAAAAAGTAAGTCGTATAGAATTCTTCACAACATACTGTCATAATCTGTCATATTTACTCAGCTAATTGGAACATAACTGCCGCGGCTAACTAACTGCTATAAAAAAAATTGCAGACTCTGTTGATGTGATGCGAGTTGTATATTGACTTGAGTAGAAAATATAGTTCTCTGATTACGATTTATGCATCCGTGCGGCTGGTCTGCTGATTATGTTATAATTTTTTCCTGATTTAAAAAACGGAATGATTTCAAGTTTTGATTTTTTCTTCATTTTAAGCCAAGTTTGAAGCTCGCAATGACAATTAATTGGGTCAACAACTTTAAGGCGGTTTTTTAGAACAATTTTTAATATATTGATTTGTGCTTAGTGCTTTTTGAGTTATGCGTTTAAAAATGTTTGTTAACTCCCATGCTTTAAGCTTAATCCATAATTCATTTGCTTAATTAATAACGCCCACTTTGCGTTCGAAGGTATCAATATTAGTTTTGTTTTTGTACATCATGTGTTGAGGCGCGCTAACATAGTACACATTAAAGGCTGGTTGCCGCTCCTTAGACACCTAATAGCATGATATAAGCTTTACTAAGTGGCGTTTAGTGCTAAGATGGCTTAAGCTAGCCTTAGCTTAGACCACACCATAATCCTTAACGCATCTGTTTTGTGCTCTAATGAAATTCATCAATATTTGTAAGATTCTTTACCAAAGAACCTCCAGCCATGTCGGCAAAACATGCCACAAAATCAAAGGAAGCCCGCCTAAGGTGTCAAAAATAAAAACACCAAATTGCAATTTTTGGCTAAAGTCTTAACTGTGGATCAAGCAAGAAGTGGATCAAGCAAGAGTCAATACCCTTGGCGTGCTAATCAGACGTTATGCTGGAGATAGAGTTTAGCGTTTGGCAGACGCTGTTTATTCGGTTAAAGGCCTATAATTTAGCCAAATTTAAAATTGATTTATGAGATGACAAACAGTTTTGCATCTTCAAATGGGGCCAAATTTTCAATTTTTTTCTTAAATTCAAAAAGAAACAATGTCTATTTGAGCTCTGTTTCCCATAAAGTAATCTTCTGCTTGCTGTTCTTCATGTAAAATTTGATGTTCCAAGTAAATAAAAAAATTTAAATCTCCCTCGATTTCCCTTTCTTAGTGGCGCATTCAAAGAATTTATTTTGGACAATGCGTGGTGACACTGCAATGTGTATGTTCTTGGCAGTTGCTCTACTTATTCACGCGCAGCGCTATCCTCCACTCTAAACCTGTCAAAATAAATAAACAAGCCTTAAAAATGCACATTGTTCCCTCTTCCAGGACAATGCAAACGTTTGCGCTCCAGTAATTGTTACCAACTCTATTAAGCTGTCAACTTAAAATTGAATAAAAAATCGGGAAAAAACTAGAACAATGCGTTAAGAGAATCGTAGAAAGGGAAATATCCTTTTATATGTCCTTGTCATAGAAAACGTGTCTTCGTGAGAAATGAAGGTGAAAGTTTCTCCGTGCACTAGTTTGTTTTGTCTTGAACTTTTATCTTTTTTCTATAGTCTCTCAAGTCTATAGTGCGCTAAGCCTTTCCTACTATATTTTGTATTTTTTTTTTAGAATTTTTTAGGATTTTTTTTATCAACTTGTTACTTCTTTGTTAGGAGCGCGCCTGCATCGACGAGGGTGTTTTTAAGAAGCTGTAATTATCCAAACAATAGCAGTGACATCTAGTAACGTTTAGCATTTTTAGCGCTACCATAAAAAAAACTAAAAAATGAGCAACCGTGAACATAAAGTGTGGAATGATATCTTGTTCGCTTGTAAACCTCTTATGTCAAGATGTTGGGTTGGTATATACTTAGAAGTGATTTATGCGTTAATTTCACGATAGAAAACAAAAGTTGGCATATATATAAGGAACATATGTTTTTTTCAGATTTAGTTTCTGAAATAATAGCCTTTGTACAAACTTTTCAACAAAATGTGAAATAAAATGTAATTGTTAAGATTATTTAATTTTGTTGTATTTGTGTTGCCATGGCTGTATGTCAGATTTACTTTTCGAAACTATTGTCTTTGAAAGAGTGTACTCTTTCAGATAGAGCTTAAGTGTCTATGTTTAGATTAGTGCAGAGCATGGTAAAATGATAGTGTATAAGCTATTTTCAGCTGGTTAGGGCATGTTTCTTCAAAAGTGGCGTATTTACTTTAAAAAAGTTTACAAAAAAAAACTTAGACATATACGTAATATATTTCTCTATTTAACCTCAATTTAACTCAATTGTTATTACGAAAAATCTTTCTGCGTCAGTTAACATGAGATTGTCTCCGAGTTAAATACTGTCTTCATAAATAAGAGTGCGTTAAAATCAAAATTAATTTTATTGTATTTTTCTTATAAGTCTCCTACCCTCTTACAGATTGCGAAATGAAAATCGCGAAATTCTGGCCCCAAGTAGTTATAAAAAAAGGTTTATTTCAATTGAAGTATTTACAAAAATTATAGTAAGCATTCCTGGATAAAAAACAATATCTTCTTTTTATTTTAAAAATTATTAACATCGATAACACCTAGCGGCCCACCGGTGGGTCATTTTACATCGTACATTTAAATTTTCTTAAAATATTTTCAAAATTTTTTTGATACAAATTCATAGGAAAAGAGTAGGAATTTTTTTATTCATGTTTTCATATAATATGATATACAAAGACTTAGAATTCGGGGAAGTGAGTAATATAAAGTCTACGTAAGTCTACTAAGTAATATAAACTAATATAAAGTCTTCTTAATAAAAAATTTCCTACCAACATCAAAACGGACGAGTGGTCAAAATATTGATCAAAAATACCTTCAAGTAAAATTATAAAAATGCAGTGTACATATCAAAATCATTTTTGTTTTGTCTGTGGGTTGTATGCACCTTCAAAAAACTTGAGGAATATAACAAGAAGTGTTGTTGCCGGATTTGAAGGTTACTTTGTAATTGCTTGTGTACCAAATTTGTGGTGTGTTCCAGAAGTTGTTTACAGTTATTGTTATCGTGGTTTGACAGAATGGACTAGTGGATCTACTCGATATCATCTAAAGTATGTTCAGTCGTTTATTTGGTTGCCACATTCTCCTCCTTGTTGAACATTCTCCTGATGCTTGTTATTTTTGCCTATCCTTTCAAGGTATTACCATAGTTTAAGTACAAAATGCGTGAACAAATAAAGTATGCTGACGTCAAAACCATAAATATGGCCAGAGTACGCTGCGAAGAATATCCAAGTGCTCCTTCAGAAGAAAAACCTTGTGAAGATCATTTAAATGTGGATATTATTTCTCAATCATCCAGGCCGACAGCATTTTCTGCATCCGAATTTTACCCAACAACTAGCGAATTAGGATACAAGGTTCCGCATTTTATTACGCAAGAAGATTTTTCTGCTTTAGTTCATACAATACAATTTTTTTTGATGAACATTTTGTTATACACGAAAATTCTGGAAAAAAACTTACGGCAATGATGTCAATGCATTATTTCAACAAATCGGGTTTTGCCATATGCCAAATGAATGGCGCCTGTTTATTGATGCGTCTGTTAATAGTCTCAATGGAATTTTACTTCATAATGGATATAAGCATCCCTCTGTACCGATTGCGTACTCAGCAGATATTTAAGAAAACTACGAAAACATGAAATCAATACTAAACTTAATTAACTACAGTAAGTACAAATGGAAGATTTGTTGCGACCTCAAAGGTGTCGCACTCCTAACTGGAATTAAAAAAGGATTTTCAAAGCATCAGTTCTTTTTATGTGTGGGAAGGTCGCAGAAAAGAATAACACTGCACTGATTCCAAATGGAAAAAGCGCAGAAATTATAAACTAGGTCAATTTTGTATCAAACACGAACCTTTGGTTGATTCAAGCAGAATAATTTTACTACCATTGCATATCAAACTCGGTTTAACCAGAAATTTTATTCGAGCACTTTCACGAAAGTAATGCTTTTATGTTAAAGGACATCTTTCCCAAATTGAGTGCGGCTAATATAGAAGGAGGTGAAATATTTCGAAAAATAATTTGTTTTCCATATAATCAAACTGTCATAATTTCTCTCTTTGCAGGTATATTCGCTGGTCCACATATAAAAAAATTGATTAAAAACGAGCAGTTCTGTACCTTTGTAAATCCTGTTTAATCGGTGATTTAAATTGGGTTAAAAATATAATTTTTTTTAAATCGTAAAAAAATTCTTAAAGAAAAAAATTCAGAAAATTGAAGATATGAAGGGGTGAAGTGCACCCCTATCGCCGCTTTTTTTTTAATAACTTTTCATGTCGGATCCGAAAATCGCCCAGGCAACATAGGCTTGCAAATCGACCCAGCCTTACGTATATGAGTTAAACAAAACAAAACAACATAAATTTATCTCTAAAAAAAAATTATGCAAATATATTAGTGAGCGGAACCTAAAAATACGATGTAAATAAAATATTCTTTTTATAGTAAAAAAATTATAGTAAAGCAATAAGACCATTGCTACTTTCAAAATTCCATTAAATTTGAACGGCCTAGTAAACAGAGTCTTTTAAGATCACAACAAACTAAAAAAATAGTCTTTCAAAGTGCATAGAGAGAGAGATAAAAAAGAACAGGGTGATTTCGATAATATAAATAACCATCTTTAACATTGCAGTTGCATTTATAGCTTCTTAAAATTTCTTTATGTTGTTGTAAATAAAATCTCGGGATTCCGGGACTAAAAAATGATTCGGGATCGTATGATTGCAAGCCCTGGTAAGTACATATATCATACTATAACTTTTTAGGTATCGAGTGTTATCAAAGTTGGTTTTTTTATGTGATTCCGACATTATTTTATGGAACAAAAAGCAATATTTTGTATTTATATTTGATCAAGAACTTGAAAAAATAGTTTCGTGGGAGTGGCTTTTTCTAGACATTCGCCATACTGCAGATGGTAAACTCACTGCCCTCTTTGAGAATTCTGCATTTTTTTTTTTACTTTTGAGGTCAACATTTTCGAGAAAAGAACACGATTCAATATTAGAGGTCATTGTTGTTTTCAAGAGGGTCGATTTTTCGAGAAAAGATCTTACTGAGAATAGAGAACGCCATAAAAGTGGTACTATTATTTACTTTTACATGCAAATTTATGTTTATATATGTCTGTTTTTACAAACCATGTTTTTGTTTTACTGTCGTTATAAAATATGTTTTTGTTTTAAAAATGAATGAATTATTTTTATTTTAATTTATGCATAAATTAATAGGTAGAGGATTAAACTATATATTTTCTATTTTTAAAAACCATAAAAACAATTAAAAAATCTCAAGGAATTTGTCTAGTAATACTAAAAAATGATATAAAAATTATTTCTAAAAAATCATTAATTTTATTTCTTGGCTGTTCATCTCTATCCCCTTGATGAATGCGCCTCATAGATAGGGTGGTTTCACTATGGGGCAGTTTTATTTTTTTACTTTCCAAAACCGTTTTTACATCGAAAATCGGTTAAAAACTGCTTAATTGTTGATTATTTATTTCGCTAAGTACTCACAAATTCGGTTTTTAGCGGTAAAAGTAAATATAAGGGGTGTCTGAACAAATCCAATTATGGTGTAGTGTTATCCTCGCCCACTTCTACAACCTATACAATGTATTTCTAAAAGTACATGCGATTTTTTTTTGTAGCACAGTGTAATTGAAATTTTCGAGATAATCTAAATTTATAAAAATGGATGTATGTATGTGGGTACGTTTTTCGATTGGAAAAGTAGGCGTGATACCTCCCATACAAGCCAAATTTGCGCTATCGGCCACAAACCAAGAAAAAGGTATATATCCGACGGTTTTGATCGTAAAGAACTTAAATAAATTACGTTTGTTCAGATGGTTACTGTAGGTAAATGTACAAAAAATGGAAGTTGTCGCAATATATCTACGCCAGTGTAGGGCATTATTCAGTAAAAAACTATTATAATAGAAACAAGCTGTTATCCACTTCTTTAAGCTTAGAAAGTCTTCTTATCTGTTATCCACATCTTTTTCGGTTTCTTATCAACAAAAGTGCTCGAACTCGAGGTAACAAGTTCCTTTTTTCTTTATATACAAGTTCTTAAGCCCAAAGTTGGTTATTAAAGTAACTGAAATATCTTGTGGACGCTGACACAACGCAAGGTTGTCTATCTAAATATGCTGCCATTAGAAAATCTTTTATATAATTCAATACAACAATACCATCATCGGCACCAGTGTTACATCTTTTCTTATATGCAACTATGCTCAATATTAAACGTTTTTATAAAATATCGGATGAAACGTTTGAAAAAAAGAGGTGTCAGTTATACAGAGGTGTCAGTTCGAAGTTCACTCAGTCTACGTTGCACAAGCGTGAGGAGGATAGAAGAACAAAATAAAAAGAATTTTGCTTTTGACTCAGCAGTTGTTTCATGCGCACCTATAGAAAATTATAGGCAGCGTCAAAATGAAAGCTAGGCAAAGCATAAATATTTTTTTTTCTTCTATCCTCCGGACGGAATGCAAAGAGCATTCGAAGATGAACTGAGACCTCTGTATAATATAGTCTCTGTGCTGAAACCATATCGACCCCTTTGCGCGAATATATCGTATGTTCCAAAAAATAAAAATTGTACAAAACCGATTTTTTTTCTATTTTTGTGAGCTTTAGCTTGCAATATCAAAACCAACCAGTGTAGAGTATAGAACATATTTGCATCAAAAAGTCAGCTTTGAAAAAATGGCACACACGATAATTTCGCGGAAAGGAGTCGATATTGCTAAAAATTCAAACTCTCAAGAAAACCTTAAAGAATAAGAAAAAAAAATATTTATACATTAGACCTGTCCACGAAATGTATGAGATTTTTCAAAACTCACATTTTTTAATGAGCACTTACAGTTTAAGAATCTCTCAATGATTGAAATAAGAACTGTGAAAAAAGATTTTGAAAAACTTTTGCCAAAAAGTTGCTCAACGCGGTTGAAGTCAGGATTTTGGCAATTTTCGAAAATTTTAAAGGTATACGTACAAACAAAATTTTAAATAATTTATTAGTAAATATAAGAAATATCTAAAAGCGCAATCTTTGAGCTAAATGGTCCAGCAAATAAGAAAAAAATTCATAAAGTGAAAATTATTGAGCCGTTTACTTTCTGTAGCCTCTAGAAATCAAAAAATTCAGAAAATTTGCGCAATTTTTTTTTTCAATTCATTATATTTTTTCGAAAAATTTTTTATATACGTTTGCATATTTTTTATATATTCTTGGAACAATAAGGTATAAAAAAAATGTAGGTTAAGAATTTTTGGATGTGTCATTAGTCACTAAACAATTAATTTCTTTATGAAAGGTCTGACTTAATGATTCGTTATGTGTCTTTGTTTGTTGTAATGGTGTATGCAAAGTACTGGTTCGTATCCAGTATTCCAACTTCAGCTCCATATAACGATCTTCAGTTGATCTTTAGTTTTGACAGGTTAGTTAAATCTTCGTTCAAATAAGATATGATTAATTATAATAATTGAATTAAACATAAAAAGTTCATACGTTTTTTTTACAAATTTACAGATACAAGAAATACTCTTGTATACAAGAGTGCTCCTGATATAGCGTTGAAAAAAATTAAGCATCCATTTTTGGTACCTAGGTGAAGAATTAGTTGGTTTAGCTTTTTATAATGTATCATTAAGCTACGAAACTCGAAATAATATGGTGCACGCCATCAGAAACAATCCTGGCAATACCACTAGGGCCAAAAAAGCACCAGCTTTTATTATCAACAACATATCAGATCTAAAGTTGGAGCATTTTGTAACAAAGAACACATTTTTTTTTCTTTTTGAGAAGCTGCAGCTATCAGTTGAATTTATGGACGATGCAGTAGACAATTGGGAAAACAACAAATCTTATATAAATGGGCTTTTAATTGTTAAAAATTTACAAATAGTGAACGACGTTGCAGAGAGAGGAGTAGCCTTAATAACATCATACAACTCAAGTGCAACGAAGGATGAAGAGCAAAAACAATATTTGCTTCAAGCCGTAGCTAATCATAGAAAAAATCTGCCACATATAACTAAAACTAAACTATTTAAGTCAGACCTTTCATAAAGAAATTAATTGTTTAGTGACTAATGACACATCCAAAAATTCTTAACCTACCTTTTTTTATACCTTATTGTTCCAAGAATATATAAAAAATATACAAACGTATATAAAAATTTTTTTTCGAAAAAATATAAAGAATTGAAAAAAAAAATTGCGAAAATTTTCTGAATTTTTTGATTTCTAGAGGCTACAGAAAGTAAACGGCTAAATAATTTTCTCTTTTTGAATTTTTTCTTATTTGCTTGACCATTTAGCTCAGAGCTTTCGATTTTAGATATTTCTTATATTTACTAATAAATTATTTAAAATTTTGTTTGTACGTATACCTTTAAAATTTTCGAAAATTGCCAAATTCCTGACTTCAACCGCTTTGAGCAACTTTTTGGCAAAAGTTTTTCAAAATCTTTTTTTACAGTTCTTAATTCAATCATTGAGAGATTCTAAAACTGTAAGTGCTCATTAAAAAATGTGAACTTTGGAAATCTGGACAGGTCTATTATACATCATTAAAAAAAAATTAAATGAAATACTTGCTATTCAAACTCTTTAATAATCAAAATTTATGTTATTTTTTATTTTTGTTTTGAATTATTCTTGTCCAACACTGATCTATCTATGCCCAATTTTTCGAAATCAATGTAATTCCGGAGTTGTAAAAATTTTTGATCGTATTATACTAAAATTTGTAGTAATTAAGTTATTAAACACCTACCAAGGAGGTTTTTTGCATTGTAAAAGGAGCGTGGCACCTTACAGAAAAGCTACATTTGTGATATCGAATAGCATTGGTGTGAAAGGTCAAAGAGCCTCGAAATTAAGTATTCGAACTCAATTTACACATGCAGTTTTGCTGATAACATTTTATGGGCGTAGTTCAAAGCTAATATATGTAACTTTCTAAATTTTAAAGAATTTAAAAAAAATCATATTGGATACTTTTGGACATCCATATAAAAAAATAAACGCGAATGGCCCTTTTCCTTCTCTACGCTTAAAATTTCGAGGAAATTGTGTAAGGGTGCAAAAGCCAGGGTGCAAAAGCCAAATTTTACAGAATAAGCATTTTTCATGTTTTGTAAATTCTTGTAACTTATAGATACATTTTTTGTAAGGATTCGTTTTAAATATGAATTTTAGAAAGTTAATTTTAAAAGAGTAGCGTTACACTTATACGAATGTTGAATTGATTTACAAAATAACCCTTGCAATGACTGCTTAAGTACTTACTATATATATAATGCTTCTTACTTGTTTCTTATTGAAAGTTATTTATTTCTAAAAAGAAAATGCAGCTAATAATGCAGCAATTTATTCTAACTATTAATTTACTATTTTTCTTAATGACCAATTGTTCATTATATGTAATGGTTTTATAAAACCCTCTTATTAAAATTCAAATAGATCTAAAGAAGCATCTAATGTTGTAATCTTTGCCAGAAACCACAGCACAACAAAACTGGTCACAGCACAAAAGCAACAAATTGACAAAAACAGGACTTGAACTAGTTTGTCAGACATGTGTGTGATTTAAATGTAGCAACAGCAGCAGCAACAATAACCACAACTTTCTTACAGGCATATCATCAACAACAACAGCAGCAAAAATAGCGACAGCAGCGTTAAAACGAGGACAAAAAGAAGCTCCAGTTAATATTGCTGCTGATGGCTGACTGTAACTGGATGAAGCTGTGTCTGCTGCTGTTGCTGCTGCTGCTGATTCCTGCTGTGATGCCATCATAAAAAGTCCCAGCAAACGCAAATTTTTATTATAGCTTTATTCTTGCTGTTTATTGTTGTTGTGTGATCTCGTCGAATTCTTCCTGCACAAACATTTTTTTGGTCTTTGGCCTCATATGCTTTATACTTAAGAGCTTCCGAGGCGGCACTTGTGCTGATGAGAATGAGGTTCATCATCAAGCGGCGAACGATAATGACGAAGATGATGATGATCACGATGAAGATGACGACAACGCTGTAGACGACGAGTTTGCGCACTGATAATGATGATGAGGTAGATGTGGCTGCTGATGGGAACGTGTTACTTAAGCTTAACTAAGAGAGCAAGCGCACGTTTGCTACGTCTGCGCACACGCAAAGCAGACACACGCGCCCTGATGGGAAGCAAATCCTGTTTGTTGAGGAGCAAGACTTACTCTGATTTTACATATTTTCTCTTATGTGATTTTTTTCGTGTTTATTTTTTAATTTTTTTTAATGAAAAACCAAATGCAAAAATGTTTCTTGTTGTTTTTTTAGTTGTTGTTGTTGCAAGTGCAGCATTGTAATTATTAATTTATTGACAGCATACACCGAGCAGACAATTGTTGTTGTTTAGCTTGTTGTTGTCGACTATCGATCACATTGCATAATTAAGATCAATAGACTTTTTTCCGATTCTGTGGTCCATAGATGACGATGTTCGCTTGGAACGCGCCCATTAGAAGTACTTTCATACTTGCTTAGTCTAAGAGGATGGCAGCCTCTTAGCTATTCTGATCTACATCCTTGTAAGATAAAATCTAGTTGTAAGTCAGGCTGTGCCACGCCCCACCCTGCTGCGTTTGCTCTTAGCGCTTCTGCGACATAACTTAAGTAATTGGTGATGAAATTAATGGGCGCAACGCATGAATAACCGCGACTGGCAGTATTTCATATTTTATATGCCTCGTTCAGGCACATTTTTCAACAGTTTAATATTTTTCTGCGAGACAATATTTTATTTATGTGCACGCTAGATTGCGTTGAATTAAAAAATTAACCTTCATGAAAAAGTGAAAAGAGTGTCGGATGCAGTGAAGAAGTAGGACATTATTTTCACATTAAATAACTGACATTTGTAGATTTACGGTAAATATAGATGCCGATCTATAACATAAATAAATTTTCAAGCGGCCTTTTATGCTTAGCCTTAATTAATATTTGTATAGTTGATTTATTCTTTTTGACAATAAATATTATTAAACAAGTACTAATCGTATTTTTTGTGAAAAACATTCTAGTTTCATATAAATTACAAAAAACTATGAAAATTTTTATAGTTATAGATTGACAGTTAATGTTGTTATTATTACAAAATTATGCACAGGTGATCATTAAAAAGGCTAGCCTACAGTGAATCGTTTAAATTCGTATTTTTACAAACTTAGTATCGATCGTATCGGTAATTGTGTAATTATTATTTATCCGAAAAAGTTTTGGTTGCACTGGAGCATTTTAAAGATGAGTTGTTTTATTAACAAATTCTGATTTTTAACATTGCTGTTTAAGTTGCAATAAATAAATAATTGCATAAAATCCATTTTTAAAAAAAATTAAAGCCAAAATACATGAATTTAATAATTGTTAGCTTTTTAGATCAAGTGTGTTTGAAGAAGGCAACAACAACAACAACTCTGTATAGAGTCAATCACTTAGCAGACCAGACAGCCTATTTGTGAAATCGCTACATCTCCTCTTCAGTAGTCTTGAGTGATTTAGCGGCTGTGACCAACCCACTGTTTAAGTCTTATATGATTCAATACCTGTTTGAATAAACTTCTATGAAGTACATTCTCTCAATGGCCATTTTTTATCATACGACGATTAAAGCAGCAAGTATATAAGATCAAGCCTAAAACTCTACCAGGGATTCTGTGTCTATTGCAGTTGCTTCTTATTTGTTTCACTATTAATTAATTTTCCAAATTAATTTTTAAATTACTGAACCTTCAAGCGGTTGTCCACGCTTGTTGCATATTTGCCGAATAAATAAAAAAAAAAATTACAACTAAAGGCTCTGGCAGTAGCTTCCCAAAAATAAATTTTAAGCAGTTTTGATCACTAATGGCATTTAATAAAAAGTTTTAGAAACCTCCAGACCTTACTTCTAAAATTGAACAACTCTTGGCTGGGTGTCTACAAATATAGTCACCATATAAAATATATTAAAAGTCATATCACTTTTTTATCCAATAAAAATTTTTGATTTCAGCGTATCGAAACATGTCCTTTTGTCATTTTTGTTATTTTGGACTTTCTTATGCACGTACATATGTCAGTGGGTGTATGCACTTGCATATGAGCATTTCCACCAAAAGGTCTGCCGCGACTGAAAAATTAAATGTTACTGAATATTGTTTCAAACCTCCGTAATAGTGAAAAAATGTTTTGATTTATATTGTGAGAGTGCTGAAAGCTGATCTCAATTTGAATTTTTAAGGAATGGCAACAAACATGATGAATTTCAACAAAAGTTAAAAAATGGTGGCAAAAGTCAAAGAATTTTAAAGAAAGTTTGAATTTTATAAGTATATTAAATACTAGTATCTATAATATATACAAAAGTTAATTAATTTTTTTAGTTTCAAATTTTTACGGTGCTTAATTACACTTTATATGATTTTTATAAAAATAAGCTATAAAAAATGTGTACTTCTTTAAAGAAAATAATCTGTATTGTATCGTATGTATCGCAACATATCATATAATGGCTTCTTTAAAAATATTTTTAAACGAATCAATTATGAATATATAGCAAAATTGTTTCATATAATATTCAAATAACTTGGATAAAAAACTCATGCACACTTCACAGATTTTCTCGTTTATGTTGATGCAAACAAAAATTACTTCAATTTTTTGTTACGTAGCGCCTCCTTTTTTGTTTGCTTATATCTTTGGACAATACTTTTGATCGCTTTCACCTTTAACACTTAATATAGTACTACTAGAGTGATTTCAAAAAATCAAAACTGGACAAAAAGTTTAAATTTTTATTTGCTTTTTTTAGTGTTTAACAACAATAAAGGCGTACGAACGTACGTGAGTGCCCATGGATATGCCCATGTCTGTCTCTATTGCATATTTTCCAATAATTGGAGAGTAATACAGTGCAATGATCAGTTACATATTGCTGCTGATTTGACGCGTCTATTAAAATGGCACTAGGTCGGTGTCCATCTTCTGCTGCTGCTTTTGCTTCTGGATAAATTTTGAGCGCTAGCCTGATATTTCTAATGACAAATAGCCTATGCACCCTGTCCGTTATCAGTTTTGTGAAATTGAAAAGCGTTAGACGACAAGTAAGATTTGCAGTTGGTATAAAAAACCATTGTGCAACGCACTTGCTGTCCCATATACTTTAGGTATTGGGGGTTGGAATTAATTTTAAAGGTTTTTTTTCGGTTTTTGAGCATTTATTTAGAAACAACGGTACAATGTATATTATTCAAAGTATTGTCCATCGTTAGCTACAACATTTTCCCATCTTTCTGGCAGCATATGGATTCCGCGCCGGAAGAACGATTTGTCTTTTGAGGCAATCCACGAATCGACCCATTTTTTGGTATCCTCGTAAGAAGTGAAGCGCTGCTCAGCCAAGCCATGCGTCATCGATCTGAATAGGTGGTAGTCGGAAGGGGCTATGTCTGGGCTATAAGGCGGGTGGGGTAGCACATCCCAATTCAGCGCCTCCAACGTTTCCTTGACGGTTCTTGCAACATGTGGCCGTGCGTTGTCATGTTGAAAAACCACTTTGTCGTGTCTTTTGGCATATTCCGGCCGTTTAACCTTTAATGCTCGGCTCAATTGCATTAATTGTTGTTGGTAGCGTTCCCCAGTGATGGTTTCGTTAGGTTTTAGCAGCTCATAGTACACGACACCCTTCTGATCCCACCAAATACACAGCATAAGCTTGGCGCCATGAATATTCGGCTTGGCCCTCGATGTTGATGCATGGCCGGGTGGTCCCCACGATTTTTTCCGCTTAGGATTATCGTAATGGATCCACTTTTCATCACCAGTGACAATACGATGCAAAAAACTCTTCCTTTTATGCCGTTGAAGCAGTTGTTCGCACATGCAAAATCGCCGTTCAACGTCTCTCGGCTTCAACTGGTACGGCACCCAATTTCCTTGCTTTTGAATCATTCCCATGGCCTTCAAGCGTTTGCCGACCGTTGATAAGTCGACTCCCAATGATTCTGACAATTCTTGAAGGGTTTGACACGGGTCTTCATCGAGCAAAGCCTCCAATTCCTCATCTTCAAACTTTTTCGGCTGGCCCGGACGCTCTTTGTCTTCCGTATCAAAATCACCACTTTTAAACCGACGGAACCAGTACTCACAAGTAGAAATCGATGGAGCATAATCCCCGTAAGCGTGAGTTGTGCTTCAACCGCTTTTTTCTTCAAATGGAAGCACAAAAGTAAACCTTCCCGCAAATTGCGTTTTGTTGGAACGAAAGTCGACATATTCACAGAGAAAAAAATATATGTTGTTTACACTTCAGTGGAATGACACATACTGAAAAATGAAGCTTAGACAATGTGCTTTGAAATGAATATAGTCACAGGTGTGCCCGATGCGATCTATTGATAGTTACGCTATCTCTTAGAAAACCTTTAAAACTAATTCCAACCCCCAATAAATGCTGTTTTATTAAAGAAAATTTAACTTTTTTACCTCAGTTTTTTTTTTTGAAAAGATATTTTTAAATAAATATGTTAAAATGCACATAAAATTTTTTACAGTAAACATATGTGTACAAGGTTTCCGATATAAATACATGCTTGCTACAAATGTATACTTCCGATCGTCTTCATATGTTTACAGTTCCGAGCACATAAAGGTTAATAGAGTGGCGTTAAATAATAGCGTAACTTATTTAAGAATATAAGAAAAAATATATATTTAAGCAGTAGCAAAATTATGACATTTTCGAATAAAGAAATATGTATCGATAAGTCCAACGTTCACTCAGAAAAAACTTTTTATAAGGTAAAAGCCTCGAAAAACTCTTAAAAATAACTTAAAAAATAATAGTTTATAATACTTATAAAAAATTTTTGGAAAACAAAAGCATTTGAAGACTTTTAAATTTTACTTTTAAGTTTAAAAGTTAAAAGTTAGGGAAAACTAATAATTTTAAAAGTAAAAGTCAATTCTTAACTTATATTAACTTATATTAAGAGTTGACTCTTAACTTAAATAATTTTTAACTTTCTTTATTAAATAAAAATGTTGTCAGTCGAACTTAACTTAAAAAAATAAATTTTTAAAAGTTATTTCAGGCTCTGCTAAAAATTATAGATGTTAATAAAAAAATAAGACCATAGCTTTAAATCTTTATATATAAACGTAATTAAAAAAAATACCTTACTTTTTCAACTTTGCCAATTTTCTTTTAAATGCAATATTATAAAAAAAAATTTTCTGCTTATTAACAAAAAGTATGAATCTGCTCAGAAGTTTACACTTTGCAGTCCCTCAGAGCACTAAACATGTTAACGCAAAATAACCAGTTATTAAAATAACATGTACAACAAATTTTCATAAAAAATTGTTTAAACTACTGAGTAATTGACCTGTAAAAACTTACCCCTGTAACAACTAGCCTCTAGCTCCCCTACCCAATTTTGGTCTTCAGTTTTATTTTTATAACGAAAACAATACTTAGAAAGTATTCCTAAAAATCTGATATCTTGAGTTACCAACTTATACGTTGGATGTACAGTAAGGCGTAGATGTATAGTACAAAAATTTTTTCGCAGTCTGGCTCAGTGAAAATCGTGAAACTCATATTATTTTAAGAATATTTCGAGAAGAAACCATATACTTTTGGTACGCTTGGGTCCTACGGATTTTTGAAAATAGAGAATCACATCAAACTAAATAAATTTTTATGTATTTTTAGTACAATAAATACAGCAAAGAAAGTACGAGAGGTCTGAAAATTGTTTCTGTATTATTTGTGAACGTTGAACAAGATGACATTAACAGTTTTTTTGCAGCAGGTCTCAATTTTTTTTTTTTTTTGACAATGGCTTGAAAAAATATTGAGATGTTTTTTGTTTGTATTAATCGTTTTAAATCATAAAAAATGCATATAATTAAGGGGAGGTTCTAGTAGAAGCGGCTGAAGGTCTCGCTGATCAAAGCCGTGCGCGGCGATAGCCGATGAGCGCTGTGCACTCTACAGCCCTGCCAAGTTATCTGAAAGAAAAAAAAACCAAAAAATTATTAATCTAGATAAAATTTGGGGGCCTAGTAGATTTCGGATTTTAATAAAACCCTTTTTTAAAAAAATGGCGGCCCTTTGAAGAAAAACCTGTGTTTTCCTCCTTTTTCTTTGGCTTTTGATAATATTGATAATAAATTTTTTTTGGAAAAAAACGCTTCCTGAAGGCCCTCTTAATTGAATAAGCTTTTATTTGAGCAGTCAAACATCGAAATTGGTCAAGTCGTTAAAGCGGAATCGTGTACAGTGCGGAAAAAGGTGTTTCGAGAAAAACGCTAACACGCTATGACTCGTAAAATAAATTAGATAGAGATATATCTTTTGACTACATCTTTTCAAGATCCTAAGAATGAAAATAAAGGAAAAAACATAAACAAAAATTTTCCGTCGATTTCTACTAGAACCTCCCCTTGCGTTTTTCGAAAAGCACATTAAAAAAAAAAAACACAACTAAATGCAGCATAATATCTTAATATATAAAAACATTGGATTGTATGTATGTCTGACAATCATGGCTGAACTACTGAAGATATCCACCTTATATTCACACCATATGTTCGTGTGGTGCTCCGGATAGTTTTTGTTTGCAAAAGACTCCCCTAGGTGGCGCTGGGTAGCTTTTTTTATTCTTATTAATGGACCGATTTGACTCAAAAACACATTATATAATCCTTTAAGGAAAAGAAAAACTTTGGCAATATTGGGAACCGATAGGTTGTGCTCTTAAATTATATAGAAACCATTTTTAGACCTCTCGTACTTTCTTCGCTGTAATTATTCTACTAAAAATATATACAAATTTATTAATTTTGATGTGATTATCTATTTTTAAAAATTCGGAGGACTCAACTTTACCAGAAATGTATGGTTTCTGAATTTTACGATTTTCATTGAACCGCTTCGATTTAAAATTTGACCCGCCTTAATGTTTAGATAACAATTATTGAAAAATTATATAATAAAAAATAAATGAATTAAAACCCTAGAGAAAAAAGTTCATTTTGTGGGAATATATATGAACATAAAGGTGCCTTGAAAAAATTCAATTTTTACCCTCCTTTAAATTTACCTCTGTCTATTCTATGACGATTCTCAAAATATTTTGGCTATAGCAAAAGCCGCCAGCGAGCTAAAACTGTTTGCAAAACCTCCAAAAATCATGTTTTTTTTTTTGTAAATATATTGGCTAGTGCTAATCACTATAACATCAAAAGATTGTTTACTTAAATAATTACCCAAAAATTTACTCAGTATCTGTGCATCTTCATCTGTATCTGTATTTTTTTATCTTCAATTTAATGATCAATTAAATAATATTAACGCCTTCTTACGCCTTCTTAAATCCACAAAATTTAATAAGTATAAGCGTTTGTTTTATTTCAAAATTTTATTTTTTTAATTCCTTTTTTTAATTTTTTTTATTTATTTTACTTATAATAATTTCAACACATTCACTTACCATAAATAAATAAAAATACATGCTGGTATTAAGGTACTTAAGAATACATTTTATTCAGATCTGAGTTTAAAGTCTTCCTCGCTTTGATTTTAACAAGAACTACAAATAAAAATACATAAAAATCATTGTCTTCGCTAACAAATAAATACGGTTTGACATAAAAAAGTTTCATAAAAAAGTAGTTTTTGTTGTTACTGTAAAATATTTACAATATGAGGCACTTAGCGGAGGTTCTTTTTGTTATATTATTTTATGTACAACTGCGAATTTAACTATTTTGACTAGATAAAAGTTAGCGAAATATTTACAAATGCTTAACTGATGAAATCATTTTATCCCTGATAGATGAAACACTATGAAAGAAACACTCTATTGCTCCTGCCATAGCGATATATAATCAAGTATCTCCTCATCATCGGGCTGGCAGTCTTCCTCCTGAAGTTGGAAGTTATCAAAAGGTTCAAACTTCAGCTGAAGATGGGCGTTTAGATGTGAGTTGTTGTTGGCGTCATTGTTGAGGCTGTTGTTGGAGAGTTTGTGGTCGGACAGCTGATGCGCTGCAGGCTCAAAGGTGCCCGAATCAAAAGACATGCTGGAGTTGAAAGATGAGGTAGGTGAAGCGCAGCCAATAGCATCTAGCTGATCATGCGTCTGTGGATACGAGTTGAGCGAGACTGGCGTTAGCAGCAGGGATGAAGATGGGGAGGAGGAGGACGTTGAGAACTGTTGCTGATATGAAGGCAGAGTAGTACTTGAGGATTGCGCAAAGTAGCTGGTTGTATTGCCTTTCGATGGCGGAGGTGAGCCAGCTGACGAGGAACTAGATGAGCTTCTACTAGTAGCTGAGCTGAAGGAAATATTACTCAACGTATCAACGAGCAGATTGTTTGAACTGCTTCCGCTGTAACTGCTACCGCTGACATTGCGATCCTCAACCAAATCCTGCAGACGTCGGATATACTCAACAGCAATGCGCAGCGTATCAACTTTGCTAATCTTCTTCTGAGGTCCACGGCCACCGCCTTTCGTGAGATCGGCGATGATGGTTTGGGGTATGTGTTGACGCAGCTTGGCGAAACTGTTGTTCACCTGCTTGACACGATTGCGTTCGCGTGCATTGCGTCGTTGCACGGATTGCGTCTGATCAACGCTGTACGGTACGTTTAAGGCACGTGGCGTATACTTGCGAATCAGAAGCTTGTCGTCGGGGTTTTGCGAGCTTTGAAGCGGTGCCGGTGCGATTTGCTGATATTTCAACATTATGTTTGCTGAGCCGATACTGTTGTTGGTGCATACATTTTGCGTATTAGCGGATGCTTTCATTTTCGAACTATAGACAACACTATGCATGTTTTTTTTTTCTTTCACTTATGATTTTTTAAAAAAAGTTCAATTGACTTTTTGTCTTTATTTCGTAAATAAAGATTTATAAACTTTTTCTTGTTTTCTCAAGAAGGAATGTTTTTGGATTTGAACTTGATCCTACGACACCTTGCACAAGAATGAGTCCCTTCGTCCTAAGCCTTTGCATTTTGTACCTTTATGAGCGGTGGTTGTCATGAAGTTGTTGCTCTCCATTATGCGTGCTTCTCAAAGCATACCTGTGATCGTTAACAGAAACAGGTAAAAATAACTGAAACCATAACAACGCATAAACAGCAAAGCGGTTAAGAGAGGAGAACAGTTTTTTGAAAAGGTACTTTGATGCAACCAAGAGCACTCTGAGCATCAAAGACTAACTCGAAAAACTGTCTGAGCATATGGAGAGAAGAGATCCAAGTGATCCTCGAATCAAAAGAGAACGAAAAAGGTGCTAAAGAGTATAGATAACATAAATTTTAGTCATAAAATATCACATTAAGTGCTACAAAAACTGTTCCCGGGTCTCTCACCTAATGAACTTCCCCTACCAGCTTACTCTTGTACGCTCCTTCTCTCTTTTCGGTTTTATTCAATCAAGACTCTATTCTCCAGTGAAGTAATTTCTTGATCAGGTATTCTTTTACTTTTATTATCTGACTTTGACTGCCTTGTTGCTGTTGCTGCTTCGCTTCGTGTTGCTGAGATTAATGACAACAATTTTTCACAGGAGGTTGGTTTCACAAACTTTATTCTAGACGCTCAAGTTCAAAGCAAGTGAGAAACGCGTGCCGTTGCGCTTGGCTTAACTTTGGCGGTGCTCAACACTTGAAACTTTTTGAAATAAGGGGAGTTTCTGTCTGTGAAGAGTTAGTATAAAACTATCTTAAAGATTCCAAAGACCAAGTAAAGGGATGGCTCAAAATATTCCTGCCTATAGAAATTTGTGTGCATGACGATACGATAGTAAAGGGTTAACTTCTTGTTGTTATCTATAGTTGTTACAACTTGTGAACTCTTCACATGTTTCTTAGAAAAATAATAAAATTTGAAGTTGATTTTAGAAAATCAAAAACAAAAAATGTATGTTAAGTTAAAGCTATGTGTGATCTTAAAAAGTTTTGCTTAAGAGCATTGTTTGATATGCTTTCATATTCTTATTCTAAAAATGAATTGAAAAAAGTTTTAATCTTATCTCAAATAGTTATGTCTTAAAAAAATTTGTTCATTATAAAAGAATAATCAAGCTTGCTACAATTTAGCAAAATGTCCATTAAAAAGATATTTCCTCAGAAATTTTTCTGAACTCACAAAAAGTTGAGCATGCCACCAATCATGCTCTGTGAATTCACTACTTCCACTTCCTTTACATAAAATGTTGTTTTCATCGAATTGTATCTTTAACGATCAATTGAAACGCTATTTAAATGTTGAACGATAAAAGGCATTAAAATCCTACTAAAAGACCTCTTGAAAAATAAAACCCAACTCAAGTTGTGGCCTCACATTTTTATGACTTTATTTCATATGAATATCATCAGTCGATTGAAACGATACTATTAAGGATTTTATTAGCCATACTTTGGAGCAACGCCACTTCCACTACACTGGTAACACATCCAAACAAATTAAGTTTTACAAATTTGCCTTGTGTTTTTAATTATTAGTAGTCTGCAACAATGTTTTGCCCACCAAAAGAACCAGGGAGCTACACTTTCCGCTACTTGTATCTGAGAGTAATATAATTGTTGCTGTAGTAAAAATTGTATATAAATTGGCAGCATGGTGATTATTGCAAATTCTGTAAAAAATTTATTTTTATAATGGTTATAAAAAAGCAACTGATTGATTTTACATGCTTTTGGTATTTTGGGCAATAAGCGACATAAAGCAGGGGTCGTCAGACATTAGAGCAGAAAGCATTTAAAGTTTGCTTGAATTCTACATCCTTCTAGAAAACTTAGATTGAACCAGTTTTAGGTGTCTTAGCGCTTAATTAAACTGTGCTGATAATTTCGATAATAAGCCAGATATTTAAAAGGAATCTTGTTATCAATTGATCAATGCAAAGCTTTTCGATTGACTACAATCATATTTTAGCTAAGATTGGGAAGATCAACATATTTAATTAGTTGTGGAAAACGTTGTAGATATTTTTCAACACAGTTTTTGAACATAAAGAAATCCATTAATTTAAAGAAAAAAGTACACAAAAATTTATGCAAGCATACCTATTTCGCGATATCAATATTAAATAACATAAATATTTTTTGTTCAAAACTTTAACTGTTCAAATAGTAAATTTATCTTAGTTAATTTGATTTTTTTTTTAAAGATTGAAAATATTTTAATTTTACACAAAGCATTTCAAGATACATTAGGTCTGCTCCCTACCTAAGAGAGCGCAATAGAGGGAGTCAAATATTTTCCCTCCCTGTCAAAAGCTGTCAGTTTCAGTCCGAGAAATTTCTTTTGGTAAAAATGGTACAAGTGTTACACTGCTTTAAAGCAGCTGTTTACAAGTTAGCAAAGAAATTGCAAAATATAATAAAGTCTTTGAAACAAATAAAAATTATTGTAATGGAAACCAGAAAAATGGTTAATTGTATAAAAACTAAATGTTAATGTAAATTTAAGAATTAATTTCAATAATTGTAATATATATATAAATGTGGCAAATTTTGTTAATTTTAACAAATAATTTTATTTGACAGTTTACACAATTTTAGTCCGAAAGCGTTCCCGTACTTTTTGCATTTTTTTTCAACTTTTGAGAGATTTTTCCTTACTCTCATGCTTTTCACTCACGCTTTCCTGACCGTTTCTATCCCAAAAAGTACGAAAACAGACCTATTATTTTTACAAAATGTTTGTAAACTAGAACAGATAAGACCCCTGTTAGAGTTTTAGGCTTAACCTAAAAATAAAAATTCCTTTGCTTTAGCTTCATATGTTTCTGACGACTTTATTCGAACAAGTGTCAAATCATATAAGACTTAAACAGTCCGTTGGTCACAGCTACTGAACTGAGAGGGTAGTTCAGACAACTGAAGATGAGATGGTAGCTCCCTTCGTAGCAGTCTGCCCAATCTGCTGTGTTTCTATGCAGACTAACTCCATACAGAGTTGTTGATGTTGTTGTTGTTGTTGTTGTTGTTGTTGTTACATTCTTCAAAACTTACTTGATCTAAATAGCTCATAATTAAAATCATGTAAAAATTAATACTTTTCTCACTTGCTACAAACTGAGAATTTTACTAATCTATCTTATGTCAGTAATGGTGTGTATTATTAAGTAAGAAGTTTTCGAAACGTTCTTTTGGCTACTTAAAAATGGCAACTTTAGCTTGAATTAAATTTTTTACTGATTAGAATTTATTTTCTGATATAAAACGCTTTAGTTTTCAAGGAAATGCAATTAAGAAATAATGCTTATTTTCGTAAAAGTTAAAAATTTAAGCAAAATAATATTTCTAGAGCAATGCAAAAGTAGTCGGTTGTAAATATTTGCTAAGATTTTGTTGTACATCACTGAGTTTAAAAAATTGTTTACATTCATAATTGTTGATTATTTCCGCAAACATTACTAGACATCATTATTACATAATTAATTTTCTTCAAACTTCAAAAAATCACTTTTAAATAACAAAAAAAAATTATATTATACAATAAAATAGCGCACATAAAACAATATAAATGCAAGTTAACAGCTGTTTGTCATTTATTTTGAAAGGAGTAACAAAATTGGACAAACATTTTACTAAATGAAAGTTTGCTCTTTAGCTATGTGTAGATATAACATGCCTTTTTGCCGAAAAATATATATTTTATTCAAAAAGTCATAACTTTTACCTAACCTAAGAAAAAAAAATTTTATTTTAAATTGAACTTTATTTATAAGGCAATTGCGTTTTTAAATATAGATACATTAGATATATAGATACCAACCGCGTCGGAAGCTAATTTCATCTGGGGGGCAGTACAAATGGGGGTGAAAAAAATCACCAAAATTTCTTAAAGGAAACATGAATATGAATAAACAAATTTTTCATTTTAGTTTCAAAATAAAAAAAAAAATAAAACTAAATAAAAAAAAAATAAAATTTCATTATTTTTAAAAGTTTTCCCAATTTTGATATTAGAGATCAGGTTTTAAAGAATCTTTCTTATGGTTATATGAAAATATAAGAAATAATTGTTGCTTTTATAAAGCAAGACTAGGTATATACTTACATAGTTTAAATGAAATAAGTTACAAAAAGTAATATCAATTAAAATTCTTCCAAAATGTTTCTTTCTGCACTTGCGAGAAACAAACTCTTTCACCACCTCCACCGAATTCAGTTCTTCGGTTTTATTTTTGTGAATGTGTATAAGTGCCACATGAGTTAGTCGTTTCTGTGTCATATTTACTCGAAGATGCGTTTTAAGTCGTCTTAGTGCACTAAAAGAACGTTCAGATGAAGCTGCTGATGCAGGCACAGTCAACAAAGCAACAAGTTTTTCAACTTAATTTAATAGTTTTTTTTCAGTGTACCGAATTTTTTTTGAAATTGGAATTGCAGCAGAAACTCTACATCTTTTTCCAAACACAGAGAAAGAAAATGGTTATCCGAAAGCATGCTTATGAAGAAGAGAGAAAGAAGAGCAAAATATATAATACAAAAATATTATCGTTGATATGATATTTTGAATAACTTTTAAAGTTTCTTTTTAAATTGTTTATCTAGCTAAATAAGCGGGGGCAACTTCCCCCCTTTCCCCCGCTTGCTACGCCAATGATAGATACAATAGATACATTTCGTTTGTTTTTCTTGAGCACCATTTGATTTTGTTCCTAAATATATGTATATAAAAACGCATAAGAAAAAGTTTCAAAAAAACTGGACTCCATTAACTCGTGTCACGTTGAGCTAGAAAATCAAAAAATTATAAACTATGAGAAAACAAAAGATAAAACAGTAATTCTATTTTGAGCATACCGGCCTTACGGAATGATCATTTCCGATTTGAAATTAGGATAAGAAATTAGGTTGTGGACCCAATGGGTTATAGAGATATGACAATTTTCATACCTCAACACAAATAATTTTTCGATTAACAAACGAATTTCGTAACCGAAATCTAAGTTTGAACTACCGTAGGAAAGGCAGTGAACGGAATTTAATCCAAAAAAAGTTTTAGGAAATTTTAATGGCAAGGAGTTCCAAACCCTTGTGGTGAGGTAATTGATTTCAAAGAAGGGGTTCAAAGAACATCTTTTAAGTATTCAATAATAAAATGCTAGCAAAATTACTTTTTCAACAATAAAAAATTATGGTGGGGACTCATGGGTGCATGAGTTATAGACATTTCAAAATCTAAACAAAAATTATGAAAATCCTTTACGCGGCTTGCAGGTGGTGTGATTTGATAGAAACCGTCACGTTGTTATCACGAAAGCGTATCTAGCAGACTGTAAACTGCGCTACGAAGAAAGCAGAGAACATTACCCTTAAATGACTGGTCCCGTGACAGCTCCAAAGAATAGCTATCACAGGACAGGTCTGATATAACTTGTTTCGGAACAAGTTTTTTGTGCCTGTTACGGGACAGATTTAATTTTCTGTTTTGCGAGGCCAGTCACTAGACAGGATTTAGGTGATGCAGCAGGTGGCAATTGACCCCTGTTAATGAAAACGCCATGTAAAAATGACCGGTCGGTTTCATATTTTGGTGGCAGAATTGGGACCCTCACTATCCTTTGGGGACCTATCACGTTATAGGTGCACAACCGGTTCTTTTCTCCGTAGGGTAGCAGACGATTGCGCTGTGTGCGAGTGTGAGAGTATTGAGACTCAAGCAGTCTAACCAAAGAGTAGGCGAGTCTGCAATTCTCTCTGACAGCATTAAGGGGTCGCTGATTTCGAATCTGATGTTAAAATTTTAAAAAAGATTTTTTGCCACTAGGGTGGACCTTAAATAAATTGTTTTTCTTTTACTCTTTGTAAAAGGTGTCTCTGATTTTGAATCTGGTTTTTGACACTAGGGTGAACCCTAAAAATATATTTTGTGGACTTAGGCCTTTTCCACACTTGGTCAACGCAACTCCAACTCAAGTTGCTAGCCTGTGTATTTATACCGGAACCTTCAGATTAAGCAACTTGCACGCAACAAGTTCTCGACACGTTCTCAACCTATTCAATGCAACGCGGCTTTCCGCAATTTTCATCGGCGACGTGTTGCATCAGTTTGTTTGTTTTGTGAATTCAAGTATTTGTAGTGCAATAGGCTTTATATTAATCAAGGTGAATAAGCTAATTAATTAGTTCCTAATAGAGTCTAAATGAAGAAGAAATAGTTTGCAAGATGAATGAGCAAGTGTTAAATATTAAATCAGTGCAAGAAGTCGAAAAACATGAGTTTTATATAATAACAATTATTATATGTTGCATGACTTTTGAAGCAAGTCTGAAAGCATTCGGTTTATAGTTGCATTGCTTTTCAACTTTTTCGCTGTTGCGTTGAAGTTGTGTTGGAATTGCGTTGACCAAGTGTGGAAAAGGCCTTATACTCTTTAAAGATGCGCTAGTCGCTGACTTTGAATAAGATGTTAGAATTTCAAACATTTTTTTTGTTACTGGGGTGGACCCTGAAAATATGTTTTTTTGTTATATACTCTTAAGTAAGTCAAGTTTTCAATCAATTCAAGCTCCATTTGAGGAACTGGATGAATGTTCAATGCTCAACGCCTTGTTGCGTCATGAATCAAACATCTCTCATAAGAATTTTTTATCTTAATTTTCAATAAATAAATCTTTTTTTTCTAAAATATTATATTAAACTTTTTGATTAATCCAATCAAAAATCTTTATTGCCTTGAAAATTGCCTTATTGTCCATTTACATTATTTGCCTTGAAAAAGTTATATCTAATACATAAAAAGCTCGTGTCACGGTGTTTGTTACCGAACTCCTCCGAAACGGCTTGACCGATTTTCATAAAATTTTGCATGTATATTTGGTAGGTATGAGAAAAGATAGTAAATTTTATTTCACCCTCCTACCCCTAGTAGGCGTGGCACCTCCCATACTACCCAAATTTGCGATATCGAATAGCTTTGGAGTTATAGGCCACTCAGTCTAGGATTTCGGTATTCGGCAACAATTTACACGTTCCGTTTCAATGATAACATTTTATGGGCGTTAAACAAGGGGGAGTGGCGCCTTCCATACAACCCAAATTTGCGATATCGAATAGTTTTGGAGTTTTAGGTCGCACAGCCTCGGAATTCGCTATTCGACCACAATTTACACGTGGCGATTCACTGGTAACATTTTCTGAAAGTTAGAAAAAGGGGCGTGGCACCTCTCATACAACCCAAATTCGCGGTATCGAATAGCTTTTGAGTTATAGGCCGCACAGCTTCGAAATTCGGTATTCGACCACAATTTAAGCGTGGAGTTTCACTGATTACATTTTATAGGATTTAGACAAAAGGGCGTGGCAGCTCTCATACAACCCAAATTTGAAAAATTTAACAGCTTTTGAGTTATAGGTCGCACAGCCATGGAATTCAGTATTCAACCACAATTTACATATCTTAAAAAAACTTTCTAAATTGTAATTGTAATTGTAAGTTACGCACAAGCTTTGGGATTCCAGAACTTTTTAATAAAAACGTTGTTTTTAGTTGAAGGAGTGTAACATTTACAAGGAACATGTATTTTGATAAGGTGCATCAATAATCAATTAAAAATTTGACTTTGAGTTTATTGTAACTCACGGCTTTTTTGATTTTATACGACGATATTTTCATTATATATGTTAATTTATTTTGAAGAGAACTCAAAAATATTTTTTTTGAGTTATTTTTATAAATAAAGCTAAGCTAAACCATTCATGCATTTTTAAATAGTATGTTGTTAATTTCGCAGTACTAGGTTACGATACCATTTCATTTACCCTTGCTTCAGAGGCACTTTGCAATCACGAATGGGATTCTTAGATTGGATGTAGTTTGGTACATATTACTAATATTTAATTCGTATTCGCACAAAAACAAATGCACATAGTACGAATACATTTGTTATATTTACAAATAACGAAAAAATACAACATTCTATCTGAGCTAGGTTTTGAACCACGGTTTCTTAGCTTACGGGCCACGTACTCTTTCAGTAGACTACGGCCACCTTGCAATCATACATTTCCTTATATTCGGTAATTGTTCAACAAACCAGGCTGAAATATTTCGGTTGTAAACATTTTAAACTCAACTATTACTAAATAGTACGAAGTCATTAGTAAATACTACGAATGTAATGGAAGCAGTTATTCGTAAATTCAAATAAAATAAATTTAAACAACTAAATGTTTTCCTAAAAGTCGGCGTAAAAAGCGGTTTTCTGTCATAATGATGCTCCAATTTGAATAGTTTTTAATTTTTTTAAAACTTAATAAAATTGCTAACAATCTTGAAGCATTCAATTTGAGAACATTGCAGAAATCTAGGCAAGGTCAAAGCTTCTAATTCAAAAGCGAAAAAAAATTAGGAAATTCTGAATAAAGTAGGCTAATTTTAGATCAAACACTAATTTTTAAAAAATCGGATGGGAAATTCTTGTTCAGAAAACGCTTTTACATTAGAATATCTAATGGTCAAAAGTTTTTATGACTAAAATTTAAATAGGAAACTCGATTTTAAACATTAATTTTATACTTCTTCAAATTCACGTTTTTAACAGGAATCCACCCATTTTGAGAATTTTCTGGATTTTTTCGCGTCACGTGATTACATCCAGAATTTAGAATAAGTCCTTGCAGGGAAATATGTTTAGATATGTTTATAAAATGAATGGATTCCAAACCCATCTATACATGTACCCCTTTATATATTTATTCATACGTTTTGAATTAAAAGGAAATACATTTTATTTAATTAGTTTTATGATCTAGTAGTATGAATAATACTTATAAAGTAGTCTTTGAGGGATTAAGCGGTGATCAACTCACTGTTTAAATTAGTATATGACTTCACAGATTTAGGAATTCATTAATTTGAATTATATGGCTGCTACTCATATGACATTTCAAAGCAGTAGGCTATTTATAGATCACCGCCATCAACTCTACCAAGGTTGCCATCTGTTCTAGTTACTTCTTTATTTATTTCAATATTCATTGGTGTTCGACCTTCAGTGTTGTTCATTCAACCACTATTCATTATTGTTGTTGTTGCCTTCTTAAAAACTAACTTGATCTAAAGCTCGCAATTTAATTCATGTAAAAATAAATTTTTTTAATAATTCATATAACAGGTGTGCTTCCAAACTAGATTTTAGTAACTTGCATGCTGCTAGAACTGATGCATGTTAAAAAAAGAAATAAGTCAGTTGATGTCCATGCGGGGGGAACATTTCAAGAATAACGACAACTCTATTTATTAATTTTTGCGGATTATATGAATTTTTACCTCCTAAATCTAAATCTGATAAATGTCAGGCTGCTCGCAATTGGTTTATGAGTTATAGGCCTACAAAACTGGAAAAAATGGTCTGAAAATTTTGCTGGTTTTATTCATTAAAAAAATATTGGGATAGTTTTTACTCTTATTTAAAAAGAGGAAAACTTTGGGGCTTAAAAGTAATTAATGCGATTTTATTTAAGGATAAAGGAGACATCACATTATTTAATTTAATAAATTATTAAGAATATGTGTTGAGAGAAAATTTTAGAAATTACATGAAAAAAAATTTAAATTTGATTTAAAATGTTTCGGGCAAGATACGAGAAAGATTTTTACCCCATCTTTGAAATATATATAAGTCTCTTATGTGTGCAAGCGTGTGTCAACCGGCGTATTGTGATAACAAAATGTGTACTAAAATTCTCAGAAAATAGAATTACATAGGCTATATTTTCTTTATTTGCATTCTAGACTCCCTTATGCCTTTGCCCCCTAGAACAAATCCTGCAGACGCCCCTGACCACATCACTTCTTTTTTTATATTTGTTGCAAATGTAATAAGTGCTCAGTTTTGTAAAATAAGAACAAATATTTTTTCCATCCTTATATTACTTTATCCGTTCCTAATTAGAAAAAATGGCAAAAGACGGACTCTTCATTCCGTTCGACTTCCATATTCATTTTGTCTTTTTTAGAATAAAGACAGTTTTTATAAATTCTTATGAAAACTTTTCTGTCCAAAAAAGACATTTTAAAAAAGTTTGATTTTCCAGTACCGTAGTTTTGACCCCGAAAACCGAAATACTTCATCCCAAAAGTAGTACAATACATATACTTATTGGTTTACTTTACAGGTATCCATTTAAGAATTAAAATAAAGAAAAAGTTGGAATAGACTTAAAAATGACCAAGTCCAAAAATAAACAACAAAATAGAGATATTTTGGAAAAATATTATTGCGGACTTTTTTAAAAATTGAAGAGGGAAGAGAACTTATTTAGATAATTATTACTTAAAAACGCAAAAATTTAATATTATTTTTGCTTAAAACTGGTGATTAAAACTCTTAATATCACCATAAAACATTTCTTAATTCGATGCTTTAAATTCACTACTCATCATAAATTTATGATCTTTAGAAATAGAAAACTTATATTATTTTTTAAAAACAGTTGCTTGTTTCTTATCTTTCAATGGTATTTTTTAAAAATTTCGAATTTTGATTTGAAAATATTATATAACTCTCTAATGCCAAGATCCGTCAATTTAATTACATCAATTTGAATTCAAATTTCATATTTTTTTTTAACACTTTAACATTTGCAGATGTAGTTGGCATTTTTATCTGTAAAAAATGAAGGAAGAACTTAAATTAAAAATTAACATCAGATTCGTATTTCTCGACCCCAAACTAGTATAATCTGATTAGAATTATCTGATTTGGAGCTCAAACAAAAACTGTGGTATTAGAGGGTTAATATATTCTGAATTCATAATATTGTGAAGAAAATTGAAAAAATATCAGATCATGCGAACAAGTCTGAAAGTGTAAAAATTCGATACATCGAACCATTTAGCAATACTGGGGCCGAATTACAGCATTCGTGATCGAGCAAAATTGTACAAGATTGATAGGCACTTATCTCGTGGTGCCCTTCGTAATTTTGCTCGATCACGGATGCTGTTTCGGCCCCTGAGTATACTTTTCGTTTGCTGAACCTTGTTCGAGTCTGTTAAGCGTATTTTTACAAGTTCATACAAATCAACAATATCTGTTGTTTTATTTGCTTTTGTCTCTCATTTCCTGCGTTATTGGGATACAGATACTTCAGTGCCCTGCTTGTTCAATTTATTATTAAGTAAGTACTTGACATGTTTTAAAGTTTTCATCTGTTATCTTTTATTTTACTTTTTCTTCAACCTCCATTAAATCTGCTTGCAATAATTTAAACTTTACCCTTGGTGCAAGTTATTAGCATAAAATATCCTTTGGTCAGCCCAGCTCATTTGCAACTTTAATTATCCTGTTATGAAGCATAGTTCCGGACGCGTGAGTTACGACCCCCACTCAAACGACAACAACAAATACATATACTTCTCAGCCACCACCCAAACCATCGAGGCTCAATACGCCGCTGCAACACTTACAGTAACAATTACAACAAACACAACAACAATACCAAATTAACCAACAAGTCAAAGACATCGTTACTACATTTACAACAACAGCACAAACGGCAATTAAATCTCGGCACCCACAACAATAGCACCAGAAACAACAACATAATAAGCCCCACTGCACTACTTAAAGTGCAGCGTAATCAATAAGATATTTTAAGTGTTCCAATTTTATTTACACTCTTTCTTTATTTTTTTCCTCATAAATCGCAACTATTAAAATAGGTTCAATTTTAAAGTATAACATTAAAATCAAACTCTTGCATTTCTGATATTATGTTGCAACCATAAATTGGGCAACATTTTACGATTATTTATTCTACATATTAACCACAAGACATTAAAATGAAACCCTTGCATTTTTGATATTATGTTGCAACTATAAATTAGGCAACACTTTGCGACTATTAACTTTTACATATTAACCACATTGTATTTCTTTTACATACATTACATTTCTCCTATTTTACAATTGTATTTCTTCCATTTATATCTTTACATACTTTTACACATTTACATTTCGAAAACGAATTGGTTAGATTTTAAGAAAGAGTTGTAATAAAGTTCAGTTCTAAGTTTACAGCAGAAAAGAAAAGTGTGTTTCAATCAAACTGCTCTAAGCAAGGAACATAACTGGCGCAGTCTACGGCTTGGCGAACCATCTTGTGAATAGTGAATAATCAGTATCCTTCTTATTTGAAGAATAAGTGATAAAATAATTGTTCGAAAGAATATCGAACTAAAATTATTGTAATTATCAGAAGTTATTATCGAGAGAATATCGATACATAATATTCTGAAATAAGTGTTGACTGAATATCAGCACATTTTTTTTTTCACAAGATCGGTTAAGTATCAACTTTTAATCGCCGTTGGAACTCAACGCTCTGAAAGGACGACTATATCAACTTTTAATCGCCATTGGAACTCAACGCTCTGAAAGGACGACTAGCGAACAACAAGCATCATGCAGCTAAAGCAGTTAATCATCATCATCGTTGGAAGCATGTAAGTCGAAAACTGAAAAATAATTAAATAAAACAAAGCTTAAAAATAAAACAAATAAATATTTTCAATAAAAGGGGATAAGAAAAGAAAAATTTCAATACGTTAACAATTTTATTCAATAAAAAAAAAAAGAACAAAGAAAAAAAATTCATGTGGAAAAAAACCCAGAAAAAACGTGCAGAAAATCAGCCCTATTCAGTTTCCCTCAGTAATCTTTTTAAAAGCAGAAGCCTTAGTTCAATTCTAGAAGAACCAAGTAGAGAATTTACTATGGAAAATACAGCCCCCATCCCAACCCTTCCCACCCCTGCCCCTGTATATGTGGATATTTTTCAGTCACTTCGCATTCCAGATGCAATAAAGGATTTGCCTCAATATGATGGCAATCCTCGACTACTATACGAATTTCTAAATAACGTAGAGGAAATATTGTTACATACAAGAGGTGCTAGTCATACGCCTCAAGGACAAATACTACTAAGGGCAATACGAAATAAGATAGTCGGTCAGGCAAACGAAGTACTAAATATGTACGGAACGTCACTCAATTGGGAAAACATAAAAACTAACTTAATTCTGCATTACTCTGACAAAAGATCGGAGACTTCACTTATTAGGGATTTACACAACTTACGACAATACAACAAAACTGTAGAAAATTTTTTCAGTGAAATAATAGAAATTCAGGCTACACTGTGCAACAATATTTTGATACACGAAAGTGATCAAAATGTTGTAGCAGCAAAAAAAGAACTATTTGCGGAAATGTGTCTAAACTCATTTTTAAGTGGTCTTAGAGAGCCACTTGGCTCAAACATTAGGGCTATGAGGCCAGAATCCTTGGCCACTGCTTTAGCCTACTGTATAAAAGAACAAAATATTCATTACATGAGATCAGAAAGAAACACATATCAGAGTAAACAATATAAGCCATATAATACGTTCAATAAATATCCAGCAAGAATGCAAAACCCACGTAACTTTACACCAAATACGTCTAACTATAATCCAAACACATCAAATTACTACCAAAACACATATAACCCAAACCAGTCCCGATTTAATAACCCACCAACATACAATAGGTTTAATCCTAATCATAACCCTTTTAGAAATAACCACAACAATAATAACAATTCGTCATTTTCTGCCAGACAACCACAACCAGAACCAATGGACACAAGTTCAGGTTTTACAAACACTAAAAACTCCACTGTATCTCAAAGGAATAATAATTCCGATGTAAGCATGCGTTCTAAATTTTCCAGGATGACAAGACCAAGAACAGAAGAATTTCATAACATAAATAAAAATCCAAGGACCCAACGCCCCAATACCTCTTACCAACAACAATTAGATCAATATACAGATGACTCAATAGAAGACATCAATAACATTGAAGATGATCAAAATTTTTTCCGATCAGCCTCACCGAACCAACAGGATACATAGACGTAAATAGACATGGATCTGAGCTAGCATATGTTAACATATCATCCCCTTTTGGTAGACCATTGAGATTTCTTATAGATACGGGAGCGTCAGCCTCATTTATTAATCCCGAATTCATACATAAAGACGATATTAAAAAATGTAAATTAACTTCAATCTCTACTATACTTGGAAAATATACTCTTAATGAGCAAGTATCATTACCTATATTTCGTGAATTCAATCAACGCGGTAATCTCATATTCCTTCTCTTCAAATTCCATAATTATTTCGATGGACTAATCGGACTTGATGCCCTTACTCAACTCGGTGCAACAGTTAATCTTGTTAGCAAATCACTTAATACACAAAACTCAACTATTAATCTACAATTTAAACCAAATATAATATCAAAAAAATACTTGATTGCACCTAGATCTAAAACAGTTATTGAATTGCCAGTAGACACTCAAAATGGATCAATTTATCTCAGAAACACAGAACTTAAACCTAACTTAGTTATATCAGAAGGTATATACGAATCAAAAAACTGGGTTGCTTCACTGGAAGTAATAAATTTTTCTGAAAATGAACAATCCCTTTTTCTTGAACAGCCTCTTAAAGTAAACCCTTACAACACTTCTGACTTTGTCGAATTAAATAATATAAACCCAGATAATACTTGTGACCCAAACCACTTTGTAGACTTATCAGAAATTCTCAGATTAGACCATCTGAATTCAGAAGAAAAACAAAAGTTATTGAAACTCTGTAAGAAAAATAACGACGTATTCTACAAAGAAGGAGAACAATTAACATTCTCCAACGAAATTAAGCACAAAATATCCACAACAGATGACATTCCAATTTACACCAAATCGTACAGATATCCATACGTCCACAAAGACGAGGTACAATGTCAAATCGCAAAAATGCTTCAACAGGGAATAATCCGCCATAGCTATTCCCCTTGGAGTTCTCCCGTTTGGATCGTTCCAAAGAAAAAGGACTCCAGTGGAAAACAAAAGTGGCGCCTCGTCATAGACTATCGGAAGCTTAATGAAAAAACAATATCAGATAGGTACCCGCTCCCCAATATAAATGAAATTCTGGATAAACTAGGTAAATGTGTATATTTTTCTACGCTTGACTTAGCAAGCGGTTTTCATCAAATAGAAATGCATCATAAACATATACAAAAAACTGCGTTCACAGTAGAAGGTGGTCACTATGAATACATAAGAATGCCATTCGGTCTAAAGAACGCTCCATCAACGTTTCAGAGAGTGATGGACAATGTTCTTAGAGAATTAGTAGGAAAAATTTGTCTTGTCTACCTAGATGATATAATAATCTACTCAACTTCTCTTCAAGAACATCTTGAAAGTCTTGAAAAAGTTTTTGAAAAATTACGTTCGGCAAACTTCAAAATCCAACTAGACAAGTCAGAGTTCCTGCATAAAGAAGTAGCGTTCCTGGGACACATTGTATCAACAGATGGTATCAAACCAAATCCTTCCAAAATAGAAGCCATCCAAAATTATCCAATTCCGCAAACTAGGAAACAAATTAAAGCTTTTCTTGGGTTACTAGGTTATTACCGAAAATTCATTAAAGATCTATCAAAACTTATAAAACCTCTTACTGAGTGCCTAAAAAAAGACAAGAAAATCGTAATTAATGATCGATATATACAGGCATTCAATACATGTAGACACCTTTTAACAAATGACCCAATACTGCAGTATCCAGACTTCTCCAAACCGTTTATTCTCACAACAGACGCTAGTAATTATGCTCTAGGCGCAGTCTTATCCCAAGGCACTATAGGCAGTGATAAGCCAGTTTGCTACGCGAGTAGAACGCTTTCCGACTCGGAAACAAATTATTCTACTATAGAAAAAGAGTTACTCGCCATTATGTGGGCGACTAAGTACTTTCGGCCATACCTTTATGGTAGAAAATTCAAGATAGTTACTGACCATAGACCTCTAACCTGGCTTATGAGTTTGAAAGAACCCAACTCTAAACTCATTCGCTGGCGCCTTAAATTAGAGGAGTATGATTACGAGATAGTCTATAAAAAGGGAAAGCTTAATTCAAATGCCGACGCTTTAAGCAGAATAATACAGGATAAACCAAACACTAACGTGGACGTAAACATTAACGATACAGAATCTAATCACGCTACAAACGGAAGCACAATTCACTCTGCTATAGAAAATCTCAACGATGGAATAGCTATTTCCGAAAAACCACTAAATGATTTTAATCTACAAATATTTCTACAAATATCAAGCCAAGCACCTGAAATCACAGTCGAAATTCCATTTAGAAATAAACAAAGACGCATAATCCGAAAAACTAATTTTAATGAAGACAGTATTACTCAAATTTTAAAAAACTATATGGCACCTAATAAATTATCTGCCATCTATACGGATGACGATACATTCAGAATAGTCCAGGATGTATACTCCAAATATTTTTCACATACCCAAATATTCCGTGTAATACGCTGCATGGAAATATTACAGGACATAACACAAAGCGACGAACAAGAACAGTTGATTAGGGATTATCACAATCGACATAACCATAGAGGAATAAATGAAACACATTTGCATCTCAAAAGAAAGTACTACTTTCCATTTATGAAAAATAAAATCACACAAACAATTAATAACTGCGAAACCTGCAAAACTCAAAAATACGATAGGAATCCCCCTAAAACAAAATTTGAAAAACCAGAAACACCTATTAAGCCACTCGATATTTTGCACATCGATATATATACAATTAACAATCACCCTATCTTAACAATAATTGACAAATTTTCTAAGTTCGGAGCAGGTTATAATCTACAATCGAAAAATAGCGTATCCATCCTAAAAGCATTAAAAACATACATCAGTGTTTACGGTACACCTCGAAAAATTGTATGTGACCAAGGTCAAGAATTTATGGCAAATATATTTAAGGACTTCTGTCGTCAGTACCAAATAGAACTGCATTTTACGTCATTCCAACAATCGAGTAGTAATTCTCCAGTAGAGCGTATGCATTCCACTTTAACTGAAATTTACAGAATTTTACTTACAACTCGAAAAGAAAACAATCTATCTCTTGAACATGACGAAATTTTAGCAGAAACATTTATAACTTACAATAACGCAATTCACTCCGCCACCAAACACACTCCCTACGAGTTATTTTTTGGCAGAACATACAAATTCAATAACATAATTTCATTTCACAATGAACACGAATACCTTCAAAAGTTAAAAGAATATCAGGAGATTCTATACCCAAAAATATGTGAACAGCTTAAACAAATTACAAGCCTTAACATAGATAAAATCAATGTAACTAGAGACGAACCCGAAAATTTCGACAGCAACAAAACCATATTTAGAAAAGAAAATAGAAGAAATAAAATGACTCCTAGATTCACAAAACATAAAGTAAAACGCAATAAAAAAGTCACATTAACCACAATAAAAGACCAAAAATTACACAAATCCAAACTAAGAAAACAAAATAAACCATAAATTTTAACATTATACCTCGAATTTTTTTTTCCAATAGGCACTTTTAGCTTGCATTATATTTGTATATTTTCACTTTTTAGGGTACAACTGGTCATTGGACAGTTAATAGAGATTCATAACGTCAAAGATAACCAAGGTATAATTCCACTCAGACTCGGACCGGCACGAGTAGTAAAAGGGTATAACAATTTAATCCATATAATCGACCTAGACAAATACCATGAAAACATTAACAAATTATCCACTACCTTTACTGAAATTAAAGCACAAGGTATACAACCAAATCTTATAAAAGTAACTGAAATGAAACTTTTCGAACTAAAGAATAAAATTCAAACACTATCACCTGTTGCTAGACAAAAAAGGGGTATCTTGAATGGACTAGGATCAGTAGTAAAGTTTATTACAGGAAACATGGATGCGGTTGATGCACAAAATTTAAATAATGAAATAACAAAATTAAAAGAAAATGAAGAAAACTTACAAAAAGAATCGGTCAATCAAAACAAATTGAATATGCAAATGATCGCAAGATTTAAAAATATTACTGAACACATGAATAATGAACATAGCACAATTGAAAAATTTGTAAACAAATATTCAAAAGAAACAGCCAATAAAATTAAAAGAAATGAAAATATTCTAGAAGAAATGCAATATCTTAACCAACTTAACTACAATATAGATATTTTATTCAATCATATCACAGACATAGCAGAAGCCATACTATTAGCCAAACTAAACATTATATCCAAGCTTATATTAAACCAAAAAGAGTTACAAGAAATTAGAAATTATATGATTAATCAATCCATTAAAATTGAAACAGATGAAGAAATATACGAACTATTACAATTACAAGCATATTATAATCATTCTAATGTCATATTCAATGTTCAAATACCTAATCTTTATACAGAAAATTATCAGCTATATCATATTATACCTACCCCTATAAACATAACAAAGCAAATAATAACAAAATCATACATAACTTACAATAACAAAACAATTCAGTTTTTCGACAAAACATGCCAAAGAATATCTAAAATATACTTTTGCCAAAAACCAATCCAAAAAGAAAACACTCAAGAATCTAAATGCCTGGGGCAGCTCATGCAAAATCAACCTGGACACTGCGACCTGTATGACCTCGGAAAGATAACAACAATCTTCCAGCCAGAAGCCAACTTTATCGTCTATATTAATATACCCTATACACTAATAAATTCTACTTGCAGTCAAAGACAATACACAGTTGAAGGTACCGGTGCTATTCATTTCCAGAACTGCGACATCGCTATAAGAGGTATCATCTACAAGAGCAATGTTGGAATTTTCTGGGACGAGATACATATCCTGCCAATAACACACTCAGGAATACAAGCCCTGTCAGTAACCGAAGCCCTAAACTTGGAAAAACTTCGCGACCATCAAATCGAAAGCTACGCATCAGTTAAACACCTCAGCACAATTACATATGCCCAAGACGCACTGCAATATACGTTAATTGTAATCCTTGTCCTGATCTTCATTTACGTCCCTAGGAAAATAATGGCATCAATTTATACACCGCAAACCAATTTCGTAAGGGCCACTGCACAATCTTTATGGCCCTCACTTCATACTGGGGGGGGAGGAGTTACGACCCCCACTCAAACGACAACAACAAATACATATACTTCTCAGCCACCACCCAAACCATCGAGGCTCAATACGCCGCTGCAACACTTACAGTAACAATTACAACAAACACAACAACAATACCAAATTAACCAACAAGTCAAAGACATCGTTACTACATTTACAACAACAGCACAAACGGCAATTAAATCTCGGCACCCACAACAATAGCACCAGAAACAACAACATAATAAGCCCCACTGCACTACTTAAAGTGCAGCGTAATCAATAAGATATTTTAAGTGTTCCAATTTTATTTACACTCTTTCTTTATTTTTTTCCTCATAAATCGCAACTATTAAAATAGGTTCAATTTTAAAGTATAACATTAAAATCAAACTCTTGCATTTCTGATATTATGTTGCAACCATAAATTGGGCAACATTTTACGATTATTTATTCTACATATTAACCACAAGACATTAAAATGAAACCCTTGCATTTTTGATATTATGTTGCAACTATAAATTAGGCAACACTTTGCGACTATTAACTTTTACATATTAACCACATTGTATTTCTTTTACATACATTACATTTCTCCTATTTTACAATTGTATTTCTTCCATTTATATCTTTACATACTTTTACACATTTACATTTCGAAAACGAATTGGTTAGATTTTAAGAAAGAGTTGTAATAAAGTTCAGTTCTAAGTTTACAGCAGAAAAGAAAAGTGTGTTTCAATCAAACTGCTCTAAGCAAGGAACATAACTCGTGCGCATGCGTCACGCCTGTGCGACACAAACAACTAACTATAAGAGAAGCAGCGACAACTTGTTGTGTGTTGTTTTGTTTTTTTTTTTTCTTACAAACGACCTATAAGTGCGCTTAAGCTGTTAAAAAAAAATTAAAAATTATATTAAAAAATTAAAGTGGAAAACTAAAAAGCAACCAAAACATAAATAAACTATATTGCTTGACAACCAATGCAGCAGCAAGTGCCACAGAGCAGTGCTATTAAAGTGGCATGTTGTTGTAGTTGTTTTTGTTTTAGTGCATAATAACATTTTTAAGCTTAATGCTATGCATTCGGCTCTTAGTTAATATTTTAATTAAGTGTGTGCGGAGGAGAGAGAGTACAGGGTAAACTGCAACACTGGCACGCAGCCACCAGTCAACAATGGCTGCCGCCAACAGCGACGACGGCGCGTGGCAGGTGTATTTATGAGATACGCGCAAGTTGTTAAAACAATAAAAAAAAATAAAAAAAAAACAAAAAACAACCGAAACGTTGCTAGGGGATGCTTTTTAATAGGGGAAACATTTAAAACTGTGCGTACACAGGTTGCATTTTTTGTTCATTGTTTTGAAATAACAACTTGTTTTTGTTGCTTTTTCAAAAAATCATCAATTTAGGGCAGCTCATTAAACAAAATTTCGTCGACGACTATTCAAATCTGTATTTGACGTTATTTCTTCAGACTAACAGTCTTAGTTGTTGGTCTTTATTTTAGTTTTAAGTTTATTATTTTCTTTGTCAATGTCAATGTTATATGCTTTTGAACTCTCCAAAGTCAAGGTTTCGTAGACTATCGCCCGCCTGATGACTATCATTACCTACCTTATGTAGAATTGTTGAGTCTGCTGTGCATTTTAATCCTGCTATGCTTACATTTTTAATTTTATTCTTCCCTCCTGTGAGCTGTTAGTGTATTTGTAGTTTTTATTATTGTTTTTGGAGGCTTTCTTTCGGTGGCACAGACCATTAGATGCGGTTAAAAGAAAAACATCTGCTCATTGGTTTTGCTGCCTTTGGTTTTTCGACTTAGCTATAAATTTTGTTATTGTTTTTACCCTTCAATGATTATCATTTTACTTTTTCGCTGGCCAGCGATTTGATAGGGTATAAATAAGAGAGATTTGCCAGTGTTGAAATGAATTTGTCAGAAAGTTCAGGTTATAGTTTAAGTGTTTCTGTTAAAAAAAAATTATATATTTTAATGCAAAACTACCAAAATATTTAAAAAAATTTGTAACTTTATAGTTTTTAACATTTCAACGACTAATAAGACATTATCCTTATCATAATTCTTGATATGTCTTTGTCATATTGTTAAAACAATTCAAGTCATACTGAGATTCGTCGAAAAGAAATTTTATCTCGATTAAATACTTAGAATACTTGAATGATTTTAAACACGCTCAATCAATGTCATCATTGAGTTACAATTAAAAAATTTATTGAAATTTTTTGTTTAAAAAACTATTCTACTCTTTAAAGTTCCCAAATATGATACTTTAACTTATGCTAAAATATTATAAGACTTTGTTTCACGCAGTTGCAAATATCTTTTTGAATGAAAAATAACAACACGTTGCCATTTTTTTCTATTTTATTAGAAATGAAATGAAATAAAATGAGAATGTATGATTTTTTTGAGAACCTTTAAGGTGATATCTAAGGCGCTTACATAAGTATCGTCATAATAATTACATAGTATAAACCAATAATTAATTTTTTTATGACAGAGATTTAAAATGTTATAGATCCCATATTTCATAATGGTTCCTAAAGGTAAATTTTGTATTTAGTTTGAGATTGGAATATTTTTTTATTCATATCGATTAATAGAAAAGGAATGAATGAAAAGAAAAAGTAACAGAATTCAATAGTTCTGATTTTCAAATAGGTGAAATAAGGAAAGGTTGGTTATCAACTCCGGAAGTTTGGAGTTATTCGCAATTATTCCATGAAAGACAGGCTTTCCCTATATCACAGTTTGAAATATACCTTATATTTTGATCGATGAAATCAACATCTTTTATTACTCTTTTGTGACATTAGAAAAGCTTTAATTTGTATGGGGGAAAATAAAAATTGGGTTTAAGCTTAACGCGTTTGTTAAAATGTTTCTATTCGTCATTAGAATTTAACGAGTAACATCGTAGATCAGTGGCCAAATTACAGCATCCATATTCGAGCAAAATTACGAAGGGCATGACGGGACAAGATCTAAAGTTTTAATCAAATCCCTTCGACTTCTTATGCCATCGATAAATTTTTTTTATGTGAACATATGTGGACACTATCACAAATAGTTTTCAATCACTTTTGAACACTTTTTGCTCTTAAAAACACGCTTCATGAAGTTACGGTGAATAAAAATGGGGATCGGTCTCGGATCACCCCTGCTTTTCCACATAACGGTTCATCGTTCATTTATGGGAATTTAGGCGGTCAAATGCCAATAGCGCAGGTTAAGTCCCAAAATGCCCATACACTTATTTATTCCATTATCAAAAATTAAATTCAAATAAGAATCTGAAATTGAGACGCGAACGTTAAGGACAGGTTCTCATGAAACTCGACCCAAGAACGTAATTATTTTTTTTAATTTTTCTATAGCTTATGATGTTCCCAAAGCGGTGTGGCCGCTAAAGATTGGATAAAAAAGTCAACGCATTTGAAAGGAACCCATATTTTTATAAACGCACTGGAAAAAATCGTTAAAGAAATCTTAAAACGCGTTTTCTGAAAAATCATGTTTTTCAAACTGGCCTCAGCAATATCTCAACAACTACTATATAAACGCTGCTACAAATTCACATGACCGACATTTTTGCAATTTTCAACTATTTATGTATATTATAGGTGCAAACTCCAGTAAATATGTAGTTTATACACATTTTTTTTTTGTTTTTTTATATCAGATGACATGAAGGTGCTGGTCATTTGGGTACCTCTTTTTTTCAACAAGACATTTGACGGCATATTGACACTTTACATTACACTTTTATGCACAAAAAAAATATTTTCCTAAACTTTTAAAATCAATTAATAACTTTTACAAAGACTCAAGGTGTTCATTTACTTCTTTCTAGACCTCTAGATGAGAACCTGCCCTTAGTGTGGCAAAAAAAATTATCACAGATTATATTTTTTACCTGAAGCGGTAAGTTATTAGTTTTAAGAAGTTTATTATTTCCTCTTTACTTTGCAAAAAATTTCTCTCAAATTACAATATATGGGCATTTCTATGGTCGCGCACGTAACGCTCGTACGCTTTTTATGTTGCTAAAAATTAAGAAAAGTAAAGAAAAACTTAAGTTTTTTTGTCCTGTTTTAATTTTTGGAAAGCACTCTGGTAGTACCATATTTAGTGTAAAAGATAGAAGCGATCGAAAGTATTGTACAAATATAAAAGCAAACAAAATAGAGCGTAACGTAACAAAAAATAGAAGTGGTTTTTGTCTGCATCAATATAAACGAAAAAAAAATCTGCAAAGTGTGCACGAGTTTTTTTATGAAAGTTTTTCAAATTTAATCTGGAACAATGTCGATATATATTCATACTTGTTTCCTTGAAAAATATTTTGTAATTATTTTTATACAAACCTTTATATTAAACGTTACCATACATTCACGTTACGTTACAGATTTTTTTCTTTCAAAGAAGCACAAATTTTTATGATTTTATATATTTAATTAGAAACTAGAACTAGAAAAACATGTAAAGTGTAATTCAGGACCGTAAGAATCGGCAATTGAAAAGAATTTAAATTAAACTTTGTTGTAAAATTTAAAGTTTAATTAGACTTTGTATTATACGAGTATTTTTTATCATGTTTATTTCCATTTTTTTAGATTTAAATTGAAATCGGCTGCCAGTACTCTCACAATATAAATTCAAACCTTTTTTCTCTATTATGGGGGCTTAAAAGAATTCTCAGTAACATTTAATTTTTCAGTCGTGGTAGACCTTTTGGTGGAAATGCCCATATGTAAAATATATTTAAAAACATAATCATCTTGCAAACTAATTTTATATATATATATATGTATAAACTTTTACTGCTCAGAACAATTAAGAATAGTATTTGTGACCTTAAAACAATTTCTATCAATGTAAAAAAAGTTAATCTAAAAAAACATGAAAATAAAAGTAACACAAATTCGTTATTTTAATCATCTAAAATGATTAGCTTAAAAAATGTTTATGATATTTTATATTGATATCGCGAAGTATGTATATAAGGCCGCATCGATAAATTACATTTCGCAGCACACCAGCTAATCTAAAGTATTTAAAAAAAAAAGTTACAATCCGATCTTACAGAATTATATATTTATTTTTTTTCTTAGAGAGACCTATTTTTTTGTCGTTAAGACTTATTGAACTCAGTTGACCCATTTTAGTAATGACCCACCGGACCTAAGTCTCTACCGACTTAAGGTAACATTTTGATTTCAGTTTCCACTAGAAATAATTTTGAAATTTTCGTTTTTAATTTTTTCGCCAAACGCAGGGAAAATTTTTAATTTTTTTTCATATCATAATATTTTTATTAAATATGCACCGAAAACGTTCTCACCCGAAAGTACCATTCTAAACTAATACAATAAAGCCCTCAAAAAACCATTAAACTCTTTCCATGAAAGTATATGTATTATCCCAGTAGAAGTATTTAAAAAAAAATCCCTAATGTAGAAGGTTGGAATCAGGGCCTTACAAAAGCCCATGAGGGGTCCGGGCACGAATTTTTGGGGCCCCCAAACCTCTTCAAAAAATGATTAAATGTATACACGACATGTTTTTTAAAAAAAAATAGTTCAATATTAGAAAATACCTTATTTGAGAACTGTCTTTTTAGCTTTTTGTTGTGAAAACTTATCTTTTATAACTGAAAAAAATGAATTTTCTTGCTATATACGAATTTATGTTCAGCTTGGAAAGACATTTAAAAGATTTTTTTTAAATGTTCGGCCCAGAGGCGGATTTACCACAGTCGGCGCTCTAGGTTTGAAAAAATATGCCACCCTTACCGTGTTAACATACATGTAAAATGTGTCGTGACCGTGACTTAATTTTAGTATCAATACATTATTTTTAGTAGCAAAATATTTTGAAAAAAGGTATTTTAGGCTTCAAAGTAGGGTTAGTAGTAAGTTGTTCAAAGTAGTTGTAAGTAGCGCTTTAAAAACATTTTTAGTCGCTAAACACAAGAAAAATCATACAAAATCGAAGAACATATGTTATGATGTGGATTATGTTATGATCTTTCTTTTTTTTTTTTGTGTGTTCGAAAGGCTACTTTAAGGATTTTTGAAAGAAGTCAAGTTCCTAAGATTTGTCAATGCCATTTTAAGGATTTTTTAAAAAATCAAGTTAAAAAATATTACCACTGCATTTATTGAAACATCGTCTAATTTTGATTTTCCCGATTTTTTTTTTTGAAAATTAATACATTACATTTCTGGTAGTTTTTGTAAAATTTTCATGTTTAATAACTCATTTTGAAGAAAAATTAATTGAAGAAAGTTATGCGTACCCACCTTTTTTAAATTTTTTAAAAAAAGTCGACTTTTGCCCATTTGAACCAGATTTTGAACTTTAAAATCACTTGTGGCACGTTTTAATATCAATATTTTTTAATGAATATTTCCCAATGTACTTCTGTTTTGAAAAGAAATAAAACTCCGTTCCGTTTATCTTATAATATAAGATATTAGACTGGTCCCTATTTGTTTTCAGAAGTAATGAATAACGGAACGGAGTTTTATTTCTTTTCAAAACAGAAGTACATTGGGAAATATTCATTAAAAAATATTGATATTAAAACGTGCCACAAGTGATTTTAAAGTTCAAAATCTGGTTCATATGGGCAAAAGTCGTATTTTTTAAAAAATTTAAAAAAGGTGGGTACGCATAACTTTCTTCAATTAATTTTTCTTTAAAAAGCATGCATGCGCCGTCATCTAAAAAGTCTTTGGCTTACAATTATTCTTAAAGTTGACTGAGTGTATTCTTTTGAGAAATATAATATTCTCACACGATTTTTCTTTCGATAACGTTTTCTGAAATGTTTGTGCTGATGACTGCAGGTTTTCGCAGCTCAGTTAAATACTTTGACAGAGGAATGAAAACGAATTTCAAGTGCTTAAAATCGTTTTCTTAGACCATATAAAATGGAATCATTAATTGCTAAAAACACGTTGACTCCGTAATTCCTATGCGGGAATTCCTATACTACATTTTTAAATTTAAAATTCCAGTAGAAATTTTTTCATCTGAGCATTTTTGTTTAATTTTTTTATATGATATTATTCATTTGGAAGCCCCCTTCAGATGCGGGGCCCGCTGCTCGAGCCCCTTCTGCCCCCCCTCTGATAGGGCCTGATTGGAATATTCGAGGCGATCAGTTATATTTGAACCATATGGTTCGAGCCGTTGCCATTAACCATTCTAAAGTAATACAATAAAGCCCTTCAAGTAATACAATAAAGCCGTTCATACATGAGAGTGCGACAAGAACCAAGCCAGCCAAAAGACCTGTGCTATGAGCACAGCTCGATGCCTAACAACAGCATGTCCAATATAATGAAACTAGCGAAGTTCGTTGTAAAAGTCTTTGCGTCATTCTCGTTTCATGTCATAAATCAACCACTAGCAGTTCACGGAAGTCGCAACGTTTTCAAATATATATCTTGGATTCGTCAGTTGCTGGAAGACGTTCAACAAGCCGTCCGTCCGTGCATTAAAAATAACGAGTACTTCTTTTACCCCGAGAATGTTTTGTTATCAATGATAACGGACCAAGATCCGCTAGTGCGTTCAGATGGACATGCAAAGATTTTTGTCAGCATGCACAGAATCAACAGCCTATATTCCACAAATGTTCGGTCCAGAAATAGACAATTTTATATTTTTGTCACCTTGCCTACAATTCTTCACGCAAGACCAACTTGAAGCATTGCAATACTTAACTGACATAATCAAAATAACAAGTAAAGTAAACAACTTCATTTGATGTCTTTCCTTACCAAACTTAAATTCACAGCTTATCTATGCCATTCTCAAAATACTGAGCGCTCTGTCCACGTAGTACATGAATCTGCCATTCCTGTCACCGATGAACAACGCATGGGTCAAATTTTATCTAAACTCGAGAGCAGCCAGAAATACAGTCTACTTGAATCACTACGAAATTTGATAGATTAAAACTCGATGATTTTAATATGTGAAAAGTTTCTTAGTTTTCCCATTATAAAATTCTGTGATTTATTGAAATAATTTTCTTTGGAAGAGTTTAATGGCTTTTTGAGGGCTTTATTTTTTACTTTAGAATGGTACATTAAGATGGTATATTCGGATAAGAACGTTTTAGTTGCATATTTTACAAAAATAATACGATATGACAAAAAATTTTAAAATTTGACATGTTTTGCAAACAAATTTTAAAAAAAATATTTTAAAAATATTTCTAGCTGAAAAAGCGAACAATTTTTTTACTAAAAGTTTATTGATTTCTTACTGTCTTTTCATTTCTGAAATTAAAATTGTACCTTAATTGGTAGAAACTGAGGTCCAGTGGGTCAGCACTATAAGGGGTAAACTGAGATCAATGAATCCTAGAAATAAAAAATAGATCTCCCTGAGACAAACACATAAACATATCATTCTTTAAGATCGGAAGGTAAATACGACCGATCGGTCAAAAAAAAATTATTTTTCGAAACTTTCTTTCAATAATGCTTCAGATTAGCTGGTGTGCAACGACTTTTTTGGCTTATAAGACGATACTGTCTAATGTACATTCCTGTTTGTGTACTGAAGTTTAATCTGTAAAAAGTTGTTTTTAAGTAATTGTATTTGTAATCGAAAATAATTGAAATGGTACATTTTTAGATATATACTTAAAGATTTTACCTTAAAATATTTTCAAAATTTCTTAAATTTATTTTGTTACATTAATGATAATTTTATTACATTAAAGTTTTATTTTTGTTTATTTTTTTTTTGTACGCCTTCAAACCTTAGGGAGGCATTTGAACCGAAAATTGTATATCAAGAAAGTATCTTAATTCTGCGAATTCCACTCTTGAGAGTTGTGTTAGAAACGCTTTGCTGAAGATAGTTAAGTTTTTAAATATGATGAAAAATAAGTAAATACTTCACTTACTTGTTTACAAAGCAAAAAACATGATTTTTTTTTATTATATTTCTACATGCAACATTTATTTAACTAAAATTGATACTTTCACATAGCTGATCTGCAACATTGCCATGCGAATTTTTTGTATTGCCGAGAGGTTGCCAAAGAGACAAAAATAACAAAAAGAAAAAAAAAATACAAAGGATCTTTAGTGCAATGTTTGTCAAAAGGGCGTTTATTGAAATGCAGCCAGTACATCAATCAATGCTTGCGTCCAGTCAGCCAAGCAACCAAATGTCAAGCATGAGTGCCGGCAGCTACATTTCCACCACTGAAATATTTGAATAGCTAAGCGTATCGTACAGAAAAAGGGGTCGAAATTTAAAGTAAAATAACAAAAAGCAAGAAAGTGTTAATGATTTTCCATAACAATAACAACAATAAAGACAAAAACGTAAAGGATATTTGGTAGAAACGAAAAATAAGTGCACTGAAAGGATTCACTATGACAACAAGAGATCAGGTACTCACAATGTCACACTCAGTGACAACCAAAAATTCTAAAATTATCAAATGACATTCCATTTTATTGACACGCTGTCTGAGCATTGAAATTAGCTGGATTTTGTATTATTTTCGGCATAAAATTTTAGCACCTGGAAGAGATAAAATAATGCTGTAGGACACAGGAAGTAAATTTGAAAAATTTAATTTAGAATCTCTTTGAATTCTCCAAAACGTTTGTTTATTTTCAATGCATAGTTTTATATTTCTTATCTTAATGCTTTATTGTCGTAACTCAAATCAATTCTTTAAAATGCCAATTAAATTTTTGTTTGTCTCAAACTAAGTCTCAATCAGATTCTTTCAATTAAGTCAGAATACTTAAAAGTCGTACACGCGTACACGTTGTTGACAATCTACTGAAAAACAAAACATGCTGGCGCTGCTCTGCCCTGCGCTGCCCTGCGCTGCCCTGCCTAAGCATATGCAATAAAAACTTGTGATCGATCCTGTTGATCATTTAATTAGATGAATAAGTGAAATTGTTTGAACACCTTGTTGCATAAGGATCAGAATAGTTAAGTAGTTCAGAGTCATGACCACCTTTATAAATACATTGATCTACATGAAGAGCTACAAACAGAGAGTTTGGCATCGAAACTGAAGTTTGGGCTGCGACAACCTAAGAGTTACAGGCTGACAGCTCTGCATGCCAAAGCATCCTACGCAACATGCTGACGGTATGGGGCGCTAATGAATAGGGGCGATCGTGAGTTGAATTGCTTTGCGTTTTGCGAATGTTTTAAAGCTTAACTTAATTAACACAAAGCAGCATACTTTTTTGTGAGCCCATAAAAAATACCATTAAGACTGAAAGCGAAAAATTCTCAAATGGGAAGTTTTAATTGCATTTCCGCAGCTATAACGCTTTGTTGAAATATGCCTTACTAAAACTATAAAAAAAATATTAGTCCTATAATTAGAGGATGAGTTATTAAAAATATGAATTAACAAATTATTATATTGGATAAGAAATTGTCAGTGTGTTCCAAGCTTAAAATTGAAACAGGAGCATAATGAAAAATTAAATAGGAAAACAAAAGAAAAATATACTCCTTATGACCTGATTGAGAAAAACCGAGTAACTATGCAACTAAATTCTACGACCGATAATTAAGTTCACAAGAAGGCGCTCCAACAATTTGATCCAAATTTGACCAAAGACTTTATTTTGGTATGAGCTTTAGCCAAATTGATTCATAAATAAGAATTTTCGAAAAAAGTGACCGCTGCACAGTGATGCGCCCAATAGGCAAAAGTCCAAAAATTTGATGTCGCAAATATCCAAGTGTTCGGTATTTTTGGAAAGGTAATGCATCCACTAAGAAAACTGTTATACAATTTTTTGATTTACCTCTTCCTATTCTAGTAGGAGCTTTGGAAAGTTGCCCTTTTTAAGCAAAAAATTACCGGTACAAAAAAGCAGTTTTAGTCTTTCTGCAAGAAAGATTCCCAAAAATACATTTCTTACACTATTCGATTCAAATAAGAAATATTTGAAAGAGTTTTAATAGGGGTATAAATAAAATAAAATTTATTTTAAAATTTTCGTTAATACATTTTTTTTAAAAGCTTACAATTACCTACTATCTTTATTTGAAAAACACGAACAATTTTTATTTGAAAAAACTTTGATAGAAAAAAAATTCATTTTTGGAAAACTTAGCTGGGGTCTTTCTTTTAAACACATATTTGAACTTTACATTTTAAGAGTTAGTAAAAAGCTTTTTCACTTTTTTCTCCGTTACTAACGCAGGATGGATTACACCCATAAGTTATGAAATGAGGAAAAAATTTATTGATAGTTTAATGGTGCGAACATTATATCAAATGTTCTCTTTTTGTATATTTTTATGTGGTTTGTGTGTGGTTTGTTTATCAAGTAAAAAAAAAAGGTTTTAAATAAAAAACCTCTCCTGAGCAACACAAGAAATTCAAATTAAAGATTTAAACATTTGTCGACTTAAACAGCTTTGACGATTTCATCACGTTATGTAAATCAATAGAAAAAATATTTAAGAATGCGGACGTGTTTGTGCTTTCAAGATCTCATCTCATCTTTCTCAACACTGTAAATTTAGATTTAGCCCAGTGGAAATGGTCGAATTTCTCGTTGTAATTTTAACGGAATATTCAATATTGTTCTATTCGACTAGCCATTTGACAAAAAATTTGAACATTTGAACAGGGTTTTTGTCATAATATGCAATTATTGCATCATTCAATTACTTTTGCAATAGTCCAATTAGACATGGCTTAACAAGTGTAATATAGAAATCGAAATAGAAATAGAAATAGTAATAGAAATAGTAATAGAAATAGTAGTAGAAATAGTAATAACATAGAAAAGTGTTTAAAGGGATTAACGTGTATCTGATTTTGCACAACATGGCAATGCTCATATAAAAACAGAAATGCATCTCTAGATAGATAAACATAGAAGTTCTATTTAATTTTCATTTCAGCGTATTCTTCAATGCATTTGACGATTTGGCAAACAAATATGAAATTGTATACTTCTTTGACCAATAATTCCTTTGATTGTTTTATTTGACTATGTGACTAAGTTTTGCATAATCGACATTTATTCTATGCGCTAGCCGCTTATCAACGATGCTTGCACTGCTGTGCCATGAGAGGCTAATGTTTTAATTATAACGAATAATTAGAGGTCATTTAGAGGGTTAATTTCGATTTTAAAAAGGCTTAATTTGCGATTTGTTCTAACACCTGCACTTATTAATTGACAAACAATAACACATATGTATGTGTTTATGAGAGTGCATTCCCACAAGAGTATTATTATTATTATTATTGTTTTGCATATACTAGGGTACTCAAATTTATGGATCCCGGAATCTCGGAGAATTTTTTAATTTGGGTATTTTAGTTACAAAAGACGAGGGTTTTTAAAAGTAGTAGAGGAAATTTTTTAGATTTTAGTTTTACGGTCCCGAATTTTTCGTGGGATTTTAGGACACAAATTTTTAACTCCGATATTCCCTAGCATATACATTGCTTAAAACCGTTACTTAATAAATGTAAACAAATATTTTAAATTAAGCGACGAAAAAGTGGTTTATCTGTTTTTTTTTTGTTTCCGTGCAATGTTTCAAAAAGGTTTTAAAATTTAAACTTTTTAATTAAATTTATTTGTATTAAATTTAATTTAACAAATAGTAATGTGTTTTCATTTAAAAAATAGTGATTTGGTTGATTGCTGGTTATCCGTAGACAAAGTTTCTGCTCTCTTTTCGTTTGTAAAAAACAAATTTCAAGATAAAATCCTTGATGAAGACGAGTTGATGAAAAAAATTAAAGTTCTTAATATTTCTCTCCAAAATAAATGGACAAAATGAAATTACCTAAAAGAACGAGTAGAAAAAAACAATTTACTATGGATGAGTTTCATATTTTTTCTGTTGCTTTTGAAGATAATGTTGCAATCTCGATCATGTAAGTCAAGATAAATTTCTGTTGTCCACATACATATATTATCAAACACAAACACAGTAATTACAGCTAAGATCACTGGAATTAATGAGGACTTGATAAAAAACTCTTCCATTATTCTGAGATTGTTTTCCTGTGGACTGCTAATTAATATTACAGCATTTAAAGAATTAGTAAAAAATAACGAGAAACTTGTATTCGATTCACTATGGATGGTATTTTATGCCAAGCAGCGTGCACAAGATCTAATACATGGAAGTGATGTAATTACATTTTTTGATTTGCCAATAGGTTTTTGTAATATACTTTGATACAAATTTTTTGCTATATAAATGTTCTTTATCCAAGGTAATTTGGAGGCATTGGAAGCAAATAATAAAAATATGAGGAGTGTCCGGTTGTCCCATACAAGAAAAGACTCGAGAAATCACGCCAACAAGGATATTCTTTTTTATATGTTGATTTATTTGGATCCTTTGCTTTCATCAAAAACTATTGTAACAGAAAATAAATCAAATTTACATTTAGAAGATATTAAAAATACCTTCTGTGTGAAAATTTAGAAAATTTTTACTCAAGAATTTTATTGAATGAAAATTGAATAATTTCTTGAAAAATAAATTTATTGAGATACACATTTTTTATTGTTATTGTTATTGTTCAATAATGTTTATTGTTCTTAATTCATTTTCTATTCCATATTCTATATACATTCTGAAATTGAGAATTTACAGTTTTCAAACTAATTTTTTAGCTAAACTAGATGTTCGATCAAAAAACTTCAATTTTGAGTTTAGGAGACTCAAGACTTTAGGTCTATTATTCTTATTTTGCCCACTGGTTTTATGGGCTCGCATCACTGTGCGCTGTGGCCATCACAAAAATAACTCGAAGCATCACGCGAACATATGCACAGTGTTTCGTATAGAACAAGCTAGGTGAACAAAATTGATTTCACCAAATACTAAAAAGAGAGATGTAATTTTGTAAACATATGATTCGAGAAAGCAGAACAAAAATTTTTTTTTAAAAAAAGACTAGTTACTTTTAAGGAACTAAGCATAAAAGCAAAAACTTGTTGCCGAATGCATTTCACAGTCGATGTTAGCACATGTTAAGTCAAGTAATAATTTATTATCAAAGCGCATATTTTATAAAAAAAGTGGAAATGGAATACATAGTTGAAGGTTGGAGCTTTTAAATTTTTTCAAAAATTTAAAGCATATATATACATATGTTGTATTTGTATATTTCTGTTCTAAAATTATTGAATTTTACATGATAAATAATAATGTTTTTTTTTTATATTTGGTGGAGCGCAACTTTCGTGTAATTTTTGTTTTCGGGCTGAATTGTTATTTTATGTTTGCTGTTTTTGTTTCCTTAAATAAATTAAACTGTTCAACACTGTTAAACTATATTTTTTTTTAGAGTGCACGTACCTACAGCCAAAAGTTGAGTTTTTTGAAGAATGGCTTAAGAGTCTAGTTTGGATAGTTGGGCAAGGTAAATATCCAACGTGTGCCATCACTGTCTCCATGTAATATAAAATAGGAAATATTTTTGAAAGACTATCATCGACGATTGTACATACAGACACCGAAGCTCAATACAAAATCCAAAGTACCAAGCCCTGGTACTTTCCATTATTCATTAAAAAAAGTATATACACGGTTAAAAATCTTGGACTAAATTTTAAACTTTTTTGGATTACATATAGGACAATACCAGAAACAAATTACTTTTTAATCCAAGGAAAAGCTTAAAATTTTTCAATTCAAAACAGACTAGTTTTCAATCCTCAAAAAGTTTAAAAAAAGCAATATAAACATCAACTTAAAATAAAAAACTTTTCTGACCAGCTCATGATTTGAACACACGTCCTCTGATGTGCTTCTCCAATTCACCTTATCCACTCGTCCAACTCAGTTGTTAATATAGTTTATCATTACTTATTTTGCATCATAGCTTATTTTGCATCATTACGAATGCAAGTAAGTTCTTTTCAGGAACGTGTGTTTGAGATCCAGCTAAATTAAACTAATGTTTGGATTAAAAAATTGCACTTTTTGGTTTAAAGGAATTGTTTTAAACCAAAGTTTGGATTAAAAAGTAGTCCAAAATTTTTAACCGTGTACTTAGAACTAACTCGTCCAGTTTGAGCAATATTCTCATAAAGTTAACAAGATTTATTAGTTGCTCTCCAATATTATGGCTATAATTAGCACCAATTTCAATATTAGTTAGAAACAGTGGTAAGCGAAAAAAAGCATATTGACAGCATGTGGCGCCCTTTTAAAGACTTACAACCGATATTTAGCACTCATAACTTGCTAAGGCGTGGCACTATGTTCATTGACCATTTGGCGCAGGCGCCGCCGCATTCACAGTCAAAGTCATAGCGTGCAAATTTTATGCACTTTAATGATTTAACATCGTGTCGACACAAGCCTTAAAAGGGCGAGAGGATTAAAGGTGGTCAAGGTGTGACTTGTGCACTCACTTCATAGAAACAGAGCAACAACAACAGCAACATTATGCTTGGTGGTGTGAAACACTTCGCACCTTCTTGTGATTTAGTTTTTGCTACATTTTGGCATCAGGGCGATTGTTTGCCGTTGTGTATCCTTTAAACGCCTGTTTTTTTGCTCAAGTTTTACTTTTTTTCACACTTTTAGGCATAGTTAAGCGAGTGATTAATGATGTTTTGAGCTACTCTCCGAGTGTGATTTTTTATTTTGTTTTTTTTTTTTAATGTAGGCGAGTGTGTTTAGGACACTTAATTGGAACGCGCGTGAATATATGCTTAAAATTGGCCACTAATAGGATTAAGTCTGAGACAGAGACTAAAGCTGAAACTGATACTTATGTCGATGCTAGCGAGCGAGACTCCTTCGTTTCTGAAGTAGGTGTGAGTAACTCGACACCTTTTTAGTTTAATTAGTTGCCTTTTTTAAGTGAGCTTAGTTTCCATGATGAGACACTAAAGTGGTGTTAATATCATTTTTGTTGTTTAACTTTTTTTTCATATTGTACTTCAATGCAGACCACATCAAGACAGAAGACAACCATCCATCCATCAACATTTTTATTGGCAAATTTGCCAATATTAACAGCAAAGTCAAGATTGATGAATTGCTTGGCATTGAATTTTTGGAATTAGGAATTTTTGTTCAAACATCCTTTTTTCCAGGAATATCCATTTTAACGGCATTAGAAAATTCTCTTAAATCAATGAATTATATTAAAACTAATGTTCCCAACGAACCTTAATTTCCCCTTAAAATACTTTCTCTAGCTTCTTTTGAATCGCATCTTTATCGTTTTCTTATCTTACAATCAGATCAAAGAAATAATTCGGCGCTAATTTGGGGGGCTTACATTAAACAATCAATAAACAGCAACATTGACAACGACATCAAAAACAGCAACAACAAAAACAACTTAAAAGCGCCTTCTTGAAATTTCAATCAAGCCTTGCTTTCTTTCCTTTAGCCCGCCGCCATATCTTTTAGCATTAATTCTGTTGTTCGATGATAATAAAAAGTTAAGTCATCGACTCTGAGACAATGTTACAAATTTTATGTGTGCTTCAATTAAATGAACACAGCTCCAGATCGCAGTTCGCAAAGCAAAAAAATAAACACAAAAATTGATCTCGATTTAATGCGAACAAAATTGAGCAATCAACTAATTTCGCTTTTGTATTTATTTAATGATTTCGAAGCCGCGCTCGCTTTCGAGCAAGAATTCGTATTACGACGCAGTGAGTAGTGGCAGTAAGGAAGTACCAAATGGTTTTTCCAAACAGAGTTTCAATAGTTATAAAAGGATTGCATTTCTACAAAACCAGCAACCATGTTATTTTAGTCCTATTTAATTTATGTGAGGGTGGAGGGCGTAACCTTGGTGAAGTTTGTGGGAAATAATATAAATAACTTTAAGTGAATTGCATCAGAGAATAATTAAAGGAAAAGCATTCTTTACAGACCATGACTATAAGTACTGTACTATTAAGTACTGTTAAATGACTAAACTCTTCTATAAAAGCCATCGCAAAATTGTTTAGCAGAATGTTATTTTAAGATTTTTTTGTATACAAAATTAATACCTAAAATAGAACAACTGAACCAGCAATCAATAGTTTTTAGTTTAATAGTATTTATATGCTTACACACAAGCGTTGTAGTTCGTTTACCACAACTAGATAACGCAGATACATAACGTCAGGGTTTTCCGATATTTGAAGTTTTATAACCGAAAAATATATTTTTTATCGATGATATCGATGTACCTAGCCAGCGATGTGCCAACGCTTAAAAAATCAAGTGTGGCAAAATCATCTACTGCAAATTTTCCCAAAAACACAAATAAAAAAAAGGAAAACTTTTCTCCGTATCGTCAAAAAATTAATGGTTAACCTTACAAACACTATATTTACCACCGTCCTCTGCCAGCAACGAGAGTAATACCAGCTTAAAGGTCATCAAGTGCGACTACGCTGACCTACACTTCCACAGTGTTGGTCGGAGAGAATCGCCAAGGTTAATAAGCGCTGAGATCATCATGTGCTACCACACCACCTCCTGTTACTTCATCACTGATAACTAAAAAAAAAACTATCCATATCATTTAGCAGTAACCACATGGCTGGCAAGTAACAAATGCATCTGTTGAGTGTTGTTTCGAAACCTCAACCTCAAGTGTGATCCAACGTGAGCTTGCCTGCAGATGCAATATTTAATTATTTGGTATCAGTGAGAGCTTTGAGAAAATTGAGAGGGGTTAACCCTTATGCATTTAAAATGCTAGTCACAATTAATAAGAATGCATTTAATGATTTATAAAACAAAACTTAATATAAAATATAAATTTTCAATAAAAAATAAAAAATTAAGAAGAAAAAAAGAAAAAAAGTTAGGTTGAGAAATGCTTAAAATGCTGTGCTTTAAATTGCGTTGCTTATGATCTGTAAGCTATATGGTAATTGATTCCAAGGCCATATTGAATTGGCAAAGAATTGGCGTTCTGACAAAAGCATCGAGTGTTTCAGCGGAATTAAGGCATTATTGCGATAGGATCGAATAAATTTTAGTTTTGCGTATAGCTAAAACGGTTCTTTAGTAAAAATAGCTTTATGAAGCATCAAAAGAGTTCGAAAATCCAACAATTTACTAAAAGTCATTGAATATACAAAGGAATTCACTTATAACGACCTCGGTTATAACAAAATTTCTGCTATAACGTCGTATTCTTGAAGTCCGCATTTTCTCATTTCTCATTTCTTAGGAACTGAGTTCTCTTTTAAAGTCGGTGGATATAACGATGAGTTCGTATAAAACGACGCAGTTTTCATAAAATATAATAAATATTTTCACATATAGCGACAACGAAGGCAAGTTGTGACTAGATTTGCTTACTGTTTATTTTTTTTTTATTTATATGTGTACATATTTGCAATTTTCGCTTTGTTGAAAGGGAAATAACCGTATAAAATTCATTGACAACAAAACTGCATAGCTTCATTTGCGCATGTGATTTTGTTCAGTACATATTTGTTCTTTCAAGTGCATGATTGATTTTTTTACTGTGTTCAGAAAGCCTCCACAAATTAAACGTAACGCGTTTACCATAGAAGAAAAATCTGTAATAATCTAGCGGCTTGAAAACGGCAAAGAATTTCTTGCGCCACATTCTTCAATATCCATTATATGGAAACATAGGGAAAATATAAGGATCACACCTCCTCAAAATGTAGAAAATGCACTATTTACTTGGTTTAAAATCCAAAGATCGCGAAATATACCTCTAACCGATCATATTTTATAAGAAAAAGCCAATGATTTAGTTAATATTTTAGGTAAAACCAATTTTTCTTGTTCAGAAAGTTGGAGATCGCTATCAGGACTCAGAAAAAATGTATAATGCTGATGAAACAAGGTTCTTCTTTAAACTCATGCCCGATAGAATTTTAAAATTTTAAGGTAAAAAGTGTATAGGAGGAAAAGTTGTGACGGTTCGTGTTACAGTTTTGGTTGCTGCAAACATGGATGGAAGTTTGAAAAGAAAAATATTTATTATCAGAAAGTCAAGGAAACAAAAAAAAAATAATTGTAATTGTTTACCCTAATTTTTTTTTACTATTGATAATACATTTTTTTTTTTCTTTATAATAAATGAATTAAGTTAATAATCAACAAAAAACGAAATTATGTGTGCATATAATGACATTCGGTTGTAACGACGAAATATTCTGGTCCCTTCAGGGTCGTTATAACTGAATTCCACTGTGTTTGAACCGCAAACCTAGATACATGATACCATAATTTAGCGACAGTATTATTGAAGTGTGTATTCCAAGATAATGTTCTGGAAAAGATGATTCCTTGGTTTTTGGCATATTCGTCAAATTCGACTGTTACACCATTCACATGAACATTCGGCAGTGTGGATAAACATAAAAAAGTGTGCCTTTTACTTTTCATATTAGTATTATGTTAATATTTTTTCAACAATAATGTTCAAAAATATAAATATAAAGATAATTAGCTAGTCATTATATATGCGAGTTGCAAATAAAGCTAGACAAAACACATATTTTTTCATTTTTCTTCAGAGAAAAAACTTTTTATTTCATAACTAGACTGCGATTTTAATGCAGAAAATGATTTTTCTCAAAATAGGTGTTTTAACGGTTCTTACCTATATATTCCTATATGGTATACAGTTTACTAAAGTTTTTTTGAATATGCAAGTTATATGCAAGTAATATGCAAACAACATGAAAGCAATTTTCATCTTGAAAAAGTCTAAAATTTCAGTTTTCATTGTAATCCAGAACTTTTCAAGGTACTTTTTTAATATCTTACAACAGTTGCATTATGTTTTTCTTTATTCGTGTGTTTTTAAAGAGTGTATGTAATAATTTTAATTAACTTTTTTAGAAATATACGGAACTAGCAGGCCCACAGATAATGAACAAGAGAAGGGATGATTTTAAACAATTACCACATTAACAAATGAGAACAAAAAAAAAATCAATATTATGTAAAAAGGAACCATTGTTAAATTCTGATGTTAATCAGAGGCGTATATTTCGGTGATAAAATTAAAAAATTATGTTGTATAGACTAATAATTATCAAATTTTTTGATATATTAATACAATTTTTTTAATATAATATTTCCATTTATTGAATTTTTCATTGTAAAGAAATAATATTACAAAATAGTATTACAACAGTATTATAAAAAAAATAATCAAATACTGCTCATAAAATCTTAATTTTCATGCAATAAAAAACGGCATCCTATATTTATATTTATATTTATTCGTTAAGCTTAATACAAGCTGATTAACTAAGAACTAATCTTATTCTAACAGGGTCTTAACTTATTCTAACAGGGTTTATTTATTTATTTTTTTTCTCTCCTTTCCTTGTTTTAGTGTTCGAAAGATATCCAATTCGTGGTGGGCGTAATCCGCCCACCAGAAAAACGTGATTATAAGAACACGTCAAAAAGGAAATACGGGGAGAAAAGTAATAAAGGTAACTTACAATAATTAACAGGGAATATGTATCATATCTTAATTGTAAGAAAAAGATTATAGAGGGGGGAAAAATGGCGTTGGAGTTAAGAAGAAGTGGCGTTGGAGCTTAGAAGGGCATTTTGGAGTCGAGATCTGCTCAGATGAAAATCAAATTCGCTGATCAAATTGTTTGCTACACGAAGCATCCTGGTTACAGGTTCACTGCAACCATAGTCGGTAAGATGGAAGTTGAGGTGGAAGAGAGGAATAGACCTAAGGTTACGTGGGTTGGTATTAAAGGATATTAATTGGAGTAGTGCAGGGCAGTTAATGGTACCGCATACAAGTTGATGAATGAAGAGTACATCTGCAACTTCTCTTCGTTTTGCAAGAGATTGCATGTTAATCAACTTTAGGCGGTCTGCATAAGGAGGTAAGTTGAAACTGTCAGAACCGCGAAGAACGCGTAGTGCGAACCTAATGAATCTTCGTTGAACGGCTTCGATTCGCACAGAATGGATGTTTTAGATAGGAGACCAAACCTGGCTGGCATATTCGAGGATGAGTCTAACAAAGGTAAGGTAGAGAGATTTAGTAACGTATGGGTTGGAGAATTCTCTGGACCCGTGTTTCACAAAACCCAGTACAGAATTGGCTCTACTAATGATATTATCAATATGAGACCTAAAATTAAGTTTCTTGTCACATATTACACCTAAGTCCCGTAAAAAGCTTACAGGAGGAACTGGCTTGCCGAGTAAGTAATAAATTCTTGGGGGAAGCTGGAGACGCTTGCGTGAATATGTAATAGCTAGACATTTACTAACGTTGAGCTCTAGAAGATTTTTTTGACACCAAGTGGAAAAACTAACTAGATCTTCTTAAAGATAGTGATAATCGTCGTTAGTTTGTATGCGCCGATAGATTTTCATATCATCAGCATACACAGAGAGATTGGATTCTTTGATGATGCCATCTACATCAGAGATTGTTAAGACAAACAACAAAGGACCAAGGTGACTACCTTGTGGGACACCCGAGGTAGCTGAAAAAGAATCTGAATTGGAAAATCTAAAGATGACATTATAACGGCGTTCTTCGAGATATGATTTAATCCAAGATATAAAGAGTGATGGAAAACCAAAGGCTTTAAGCTTAAGAAGAATGATAGTGTGTGAGATTTTGTCGAACGCTTTACTAAAGTCGGTAGACACTACATCAACTTCGTACCCGCTTTCCAACGAGCATAGAGCGTTTGAAACAAATTCTGCAAGGTTAGTGGTAGTCGATCTTCCCTTGAGAGCTCTTCCAAAACTTAGGAAAACCGGAATTAGAAATAGAAAGTTGAAAAAGAGCCAATAGGGGATGAGCCAACACGTCCGCGAATTTTTTTATAACAATAGCAGGCAAGCCATTGGGTCCTGGAGAATAATCGTCCTTCAGATTATTTATCTTTTCTAACACATCAGCTAGTGTAATATCAACAGAAGTTAGCGACGTTTGAGGACAGTCCCTTAACAAAGAAAAATACTCGTAGTCTAGTTCGTCGTTATGATTAGTGTATGACTGACTGAAAAAATTTGCAAATAGGTTTGCAATTATTTCCGGGTTGTCTGAGGAGATGTCCGAAAAAGTAAGGGTAGATGGGTAGTTGTCAGATTTTCTTTTAATATTTATAAACTTGTAGAAGCTTTTAGGATCCGACAGCAATTTAGTTTGAATATGAGCAAGATAAGACTCGTATAGCGTTTCACAGAGTGCGGAAAAAAGGTTAAGGCCCCTATTATGTACGTATTATGTATGCGATGGTATGCGATGTTGACTCGCTTCAACTACATTTTTTTCATATAACGTATTGCATATATTTTAATTGAACCATGTAGTTTGCTACCATCTATTAAGAATTTTCAAACGACGTAGTTCAACTGAAATGTATGTAATAAGTTATACGAAAAAAAATTAGTTGAATCTAGTCAACTTAAGTTGAGTTGTAATACATAATAGGGGCCTAAAGGCGTGAAGATAATTTGTGAGATCAAGAGAAGAACGAGAAATTAAATATGCGCGCCATAGTTTGTTCCTTTTGTTGCGGAGTACACGTAGTTCCTTATTGTACCAGGGAGGACATGACGAAAAGTTTTTCTGCATGGTGAAGGGGACAGAATGTGTGAAGCAGTCGAAAATTATGTCATAGAAGTGAGCAACTGCAGTATCAACGCTTTCATGAGCATTATCGAAGAGATGTTGGAAATCGATTCTACTGAATAAAATTTCTAGTTTTACAAAATTAGTTTTCCGAAAGTTAAAACTGTAAGAGTGCTCGAAATGTGTATTTTTGATATCAATGTTATATGATAAGGTAAGGGATTATGGTGAATGGTACTGATCGAGTGTTGAAAGAAGATGGTTACTTGCGGAAACTACGCAGTTATCTAAATCCGAAGAAAAAATTAGGTCTAGTTGTCTACCTAAATTGTTAGTAACTCCGCTCAACTGGTAAAGGCCGCAGTCTGAAATACAACTAGTAAAAATAATTTCTTTTTCAGTGGTAGGATTTGAAGAAAGATAGTAGGATTCATCATCAGAGAGGACCCATTGAAGGTTAGGAAGATTAAAATCTCCCAGAAAAATAACGGTGTCAAATGGATCCATAAGGTCCAAAAGTGAATCTATTGCGTCTACTGCGAGCTGATAACCATTCACTGGTTGAGACGGGTGAATATAACAGCAAATAATGAATACATTACGTTTTGCGATGCAAACTTTGGCACATATAAATTCAAAGTTGGTAGTGTGGGAGTTTTTTATAATGGTTGGATTGAAACGATTGTGAATAGCGAGAAGGACACCACGACCTGAGGAGAGATCATCTTTGTCGAGACCATCGTCTCTGAAAACCACGAAATCGGACGCGAAGACCTCAGTCCTTGTGAACAAGTAAACTATAGCAAAAGTTGTATGCAATATATCTGTATCGATAGGCAATAACACCTTAAGTCTAATTTCAAAGTTTCGAGAACTCTTGCTTCAAAGTTTTAAATCGCCATATAAGTTATATGAAAGGGTCTTTAGTTTTCGTGTCATATTTTTAGCTTAGGTCACGCAAGAAGCTACTGATTTTGTGTGTTCATTGTGCTATATGCGTGGAACATAGCTTAATCTATAACTCAGTTCTGTCTTAAGTCAACTTAAGCGATTATTGCTTATCGGCACGATATATGCAACATACGAAATTTGTATGAAAATAGTATGGAAGATATATGCAACGTTTGCAAAATATATGCAACGTATGCAACGTTTTCCTGATATATACCATATGCAGAATGTATGCAATATGCAACATATATGCAACTCCATAATTTCTGCAGTCTATTAAAAACTTATTTAAATGAATTTTAATGCTTTAAGATTAATAGCGGGATTAATTTTTACTAATTTAAGCAAATGACGCCGTAACTGATTTGAAATGAGTCCAATCTCGAAAAATAAGATTTTGCAGTTCTACAAAATTTAAATGGAAATTGATTTTGAAACGCCAAGAATTATATTCAAATTTGTAATTTTTTCATTCTTTGAACTGAAAATTCCCGTTTCTAAGAAGGACACTATTCGAAAGTTTTCAGGCACATTAAAAAATTAATAAGAAAGGGGTCACGTTAAAGTCTTTTGGTTTTTTTTTAGTTTAAAGCTAAAAACCGACAAAAACGGGATTTTAAAAATAGTTTAAAATCACACATGTTTAATATTCAAAAAATGTATATTAAAGTTTTTTAATAGGATGTAAAAGGAGTGAAAACCCCACACCTGGGTCTCAGAAATTGGATTTTTTTAAGATTTTAAGCTGAACTTTAAATATTCAGCAAAAATTATCTCAAATTACGCCTTTTCAAAATGTGAAGTGGTAACCAAAAGGTCCAACAAATTTTGTACGGGTTTTAATTCTCATGAAGTTATGTACTTTTTTTTATAGTTTTTAACATATAATTTTTCCGAATTTTTTAACACATTCCGCCGACGGTTTATAAAATAATCTATGAGAATGACTCTTATATGTATATTTCTTACGATATGTACTATACATAAATAGACATAGAAAACTTATCACTTGCAATTTCTGAAAACTCACACGCTACTCTAATGACTCGGCTAAAAATACAGGCACTAAACTTCTAGACACTTCAAGAAAGTATCAACATCAAATAGTTTGCCGCAATGAGCTCAAATTACCACATAATCGTAACAATACAGTCCAACATTTAGCAAACATAAACTTGAAAATATTCCTAAACTATAGAAAACCAGACACTGCATACATAAACAAGACAAAATCCTTGCAGAATTTTAGCTGCTGTTTCGTAGGAAAACTAGAGCGCGAAAGGAAAACAAATGATTTTAATCTTAAAAAAAAACAAACAACCGAGCAGCAAAGAGTCGGCTTGGGCAAAACTAAACAACAATTAGAGTACATTGGTTTAAATCATGCCTTGAAGAACAAATACAAAGCAGCAGCAAAATAATATTTACTCTCTTTGACCACCAGCGATACGATACGACGGTTAACTGAGCCGTTCTAGCTGCACATATGACCTGAAAACCATAAGACGGATTTGCAAAACCTCATACTATAAATGTTGATAAACCATAGATATTTCTTTGTTTTGAAATGTTTTAATATTATTATTGCCTTGATTGAGATTAGCATTTATCAGCAGCGATCATCAAGGTGATAAGTTAGCTTAAGCCATTGCGTCTTGGATTAAAATTTACATAATTTTTGCCGCTTTCTTATCTAAAGTTGGCGAGTGTTCAATAGTTAAATTAGAGGCTTAAAATTATTCTCGTTTCTATTCTATGCAAAATTTTGTTTTATGTTTCTTTATTATAATATTTTTACTCCCAGTAAAAAATTTATTTCTGCCAACCCAAAAAAAAAAAACTCTAGAATGATGCGTTTGTAGCAATTCTTTTGTCGCCTTTTAACTGCTTCTTTTAAGTGCTATAAAAGACATTTTAATCAGCAGTTTAATTATTATATTTATGTCTTCTTTTATGATGTCGATTTATTTTTTGCTTCATATTTTTTTTTTATCATTATCTTACTAAATTGCTTTTTATGTATTTTGTTAAAATTGTGGTTTTTATCCAAAAAAATGTGTCTTAAATGGTTGCTCCACATGAGCATCATAAAAGTCCTTTACAATGGCGGGCACATGTGAAGATTTTATGGCAACACAAATGTCTTCATTTCCAGAGATTCAAGAATTTTTATATCCTTGTCAGTAGGCAACATTGTAATAAAAGCACTTTGATTATGCTAAAACATAGTTTTATTGCTGTTGAATATAAATAATAAAAAGATATAGGGAAAATATAAAGATAGTACTTATGTACTTAAAAAAAATGGAAGTACGTCTTTTGTTTGTGCTAAAGCTGCAAAAACTCGAAGAAATAACAGTATAACACATAGTTGCCAGTTTTTTGGGAAATTTTAGTTGCTGTGGAAAATGGGAATTTTTAATTTTATGGGAACTTTATTGCAAACGTGTGAATATTTTTTCCTTCATGGGAATTTTTTCCGAGTTGGACTCCTTAATTTCTTTTTAACATTTTTGTTGCTTCTTTTGTTAGTAAAATCGCGAATAATGGATATTAATAAAAAAAAGATCAATTTTATGCTGAATTGAATTAGTTTAAAATAAAATTCTGCTAACGTTAAAAATGTAAACAAGCCAATATATGTCTCCATGGCGAGATCAAAACTTAATGTGATTTAAATTAGTTTTAATATAATTAAAATAAAATTAAATTTAATTAATATAATTATCAACAATTTTGATTCTTTTTCTGACAGCTAAAACGCAAGAATTAGTAAATGCAAGAAAGTAGCTTAATTAAATAAAGAAAGGAAAATAAAGAAAAGATAGATAAAAGCTATGTAGAGTGTTTGAAAATAAAATGCTTATGTTTATGTATGTTCTATAACTTTTATAACTGCTTGATTTTTTGTAGGATTTTTTAATGGCTGTGGGAATTTCGTGGAAATTTTCATTGCTGTCGGATTTTTTTTTTCTTTAATTTCCCACGTGGGAATTTTTTCCCACTCTATGGGAAATAGAGTATTTTGGTGGGAATCAAAATTGGCAACTATGGTGTGACATTTCACTTCATGTTTTTTGGCTCCCAGTTTTACACATCCTTAAAATTTGTTTTAATAGCACGTGTCAAACTCTTATGTAATTTTTGTGATTAAAGGGATTTAAGTAATTCAAATATTTTCAATAAGCATACAAGTTTTAATTAAAGAAGTTTCTACACTTAATTTCTTATCAACAAGCGAACATTTGTCGGTGCTGATGAAATACGCATACATTCTCATAGTGCTAAAACAAATATCAATCCATCTGCTCTTTTGACATTTCAAAATAAATGCTTACCAAAAATCCTTTAAAGCAGTGCAATAAAAACGCACCCAGACAGTCATATAAATTTATAGAAAATAGCTAGTTATGTTTATGAATTTTGATGGCATTTGCTATTTGTTCATGGAAATACAGCTGCTTTGCTGCAATGCTGGCAAAATGCACAACAGGAGCAAATATTAGCACGCAGGAGCCGTCGTCGCCGCCATCAATGAGGCAGTATAGTATAATCGGCATGTGCGTCGTTTGGGCGCGTACAACAACATGTGCCACTTTAGGTTGCACCTTTGCTGGAATTTGATGCGTTGCAATGTGTGCACATTGTTATGTATATAAATATAGTTTACAGAACTTCCTCAGTGAATGTATAGTAATGGTATTAGAAAAAAGGGGTCATCATAGAACCCTTTTGTATGCATAGATAAGCATTTTAAGGCAGTCAAATATATCAAAAGCCTTGCAAAACACCTTTCACGGGCGTGAATTTTGAGCGAAAGGTGTTTTGGTTTCAGCGGCAATCGCTGCTATACAAGTAGAGATAGAAATACATGAAGGTAAACACCAAATCTTTATATAATCAATGCAGTTAAAATTTTTGAACTTTTGTGCTTTGCAAAATAGTAGAAAATCACCACTTTGAAGGTGTCGGCCTTTGTAGTCTAGTGAAAAGTGCGCTAGAACAACAACTCAAAAATCCCAGGTTCGAATCCGGACCTTTCTTTGTTCTTTACTACATTGAAGAATTATTGAAACAAAAAATCCACAGCTAAATTGTGTAAAATGCAGAATAAAAGGACGGAACTGAGGGAACTGGAAATGCTTGCAATTTAAATAAAAGCAATTCAAGTTGTCTTTCACATCTGTTCCGCCTAATCGATAATTCACATATGGTTCCAATCAATTCTTCCTCTGATAATCTATCTATTTCCTTCCTGGTCGCAGACCAAACGTTGTTTGTATAAGGCGCATGCCATGGTTCTTTGACCTTAAAAAAAAAATTAAAGGCCAAATCATATTATCCGATTTAATTAAGTTGAGATTGTTCCTATTAGCTTCTCAAAATGAGTGGACTGCATGAACTACAGAAGAACAATGAAGTGTTAGTAAAGCGTATTAGTGTAGCAACTAGCAAAACAGCTGTCTAGTCTGTTTGTGGTTTTTCTGTAAATAACTTTGTTGTTGCGACAATATGTTGCTCCATGAACTCAGTTGGCTCTACGACCAAAAATATAATTCTAAAAGACATTATTTTTATTATAAAAATTAAATTTTAAATATTACTAGTTGCAAAAATTGTTTAAACCCAACTTGTTTATGTCAAAACCAAAAGACCAGTTGTAAAACTAACCAAAATCCAACCATATTACATGTTGTCAAAATAGGACAGTTCCATAACCAGTTTGAGCTAGGTAGTTTTAAGAATAGTTTAAAGTTTTAAAACTACTCAATCCACCAATAGTCCTTGCGTTTGTCACGACAGTAGTAATAATGTTGATTATCTTTATTGCTGAAAGGTTCCGATTCCAAGGTATCTGTGGTCTTATGGAATAACATCATATCTCCTGATATGCTCGAATTGAATTCTTCATTTCATCTTAATCTTCATAAGTTTAAGCAATTTGGATACAATTTTAAAGTCAGAAGATAAAGTTATCAATTCGTAAGACATTAAAGAAATCAGCATGAAAATATATCATTTTGATTCGGCGCTATACTGATATAAAAATGCTCTCCTGAAAAGTTAAAAAAAAAATTAAGATATGCTGTTATTCCATATTGCCACAGATAAGTACAAAGCCTGGTAACATATGAATAACGCCCACATAACTTCGAGCGCGCATCTATTTTAATGCAGTTGCTGGCGACGTAGTGCCATAAGAAATATATGAGATATAAATATTACGAGTAGTAAATCAATTTTCGACGTTTTTGCTGATTTTTTAAATTTTGTGCAACCTGTTACTCCGACAAAAATTACGCCAATCTTTTTTCTCCAAATGAAGTACCTTATTTCCGTCAGTGATGCTCCATGCAAAATTTTACCAAAATCGATGGTCATTCCGTAATTTTTTTATTTCCAAAACCTACGTTTAAAATGGAAATGCTGGTAATCTTAAATTTTTAATTTCATTATGATTGACTAAAAAATAAAGCTGTAATCGTGTGCAGACAGACGTGTAATTTGGCAGACAGATAAACAGACAGACAGACAGACGGACATGACTTAATTGACGCAGGAGGTGCAGTTAGTCAAAAACATATATATACTTTTTTATACCTACCACGCCTCCTTATTAACGTTACAAACGGAGTGACAAAGTTAATATGCTCCTTAAGCAGTACGCGAGTTACGTTAATAAACATAGCTCGATTGGGGTCATAAGAGTGCATTGTTTGACACTGGAAAAATCAATATAATTACTAAGCCCGTGTGGCGTTAAAACGCCAAAATCAAAGATACCTAGGTTTTATTTTAAGCTATTGAATAGATTTTCAACTAATCACAATTAAAATGAAATTAATTTTTGCCTTTTAGCAATATACGTGGTATTGCACAAGCAAGGACGATATAATGTTAGCATATTTAATTTCATACCCAAATTTAGTTTAAATATACAGGAGTAAGAATATTTCTTTCGACTACCAGTTTAAATCTTTTATCAACTGTAAGAAATCATTCCAGTATCACTTTGATATTGAATATATCAATTCATAGTTTCAGCTGTGAAATTATAAAAGATTATTCGTCAGTATAACAGTTTCATAGCTATTAGCCGATAGGTGGTGCTAAATACCTCACATATCTTTAAGCGTATGCTGAAATTAAGAAAAGAAAAAGCAACATAACAACAATTATATGCAAACTTTTACCCGCTATAACTTAAAAAATATATATTTTTAAGAAATAAAAAGTCCAGTTTGCATATCCACAGGTCTAAACATACCAAACCATACTGAATTTATCAAGATTGGACTTCTACTTAAAAAGCCTTACGCAGGACAAAATTTTAAGATAGTGGTATTCAATGAACGCCGTATTGGCGATGTAAACAGCGTATGTTCGGTAAGTTTACAGCAGCGTAATTTGCTTAGGTCACAAAAACGTGCTGTATACTAGTTTAACGTTGTTTTTTGTAAGCAGTTTTACTATAAAATTTAACAATTTAAAAAATTAAAAATGCACTTACCATTAATGTATCTAAGATTTCTTTAATGTTTATAATAGTTTTTTGATGGCAATTTTTTTTAATACAATTACGCAATTTACTCGGTTTTTGTTCAGGGTGGGTTCGTAGAACCTCTTAGCGTAAACTTATTTCTATACGCTTTCAGTACATAAACGTCGTCAATAATATACCAGTAATGGTATATTATTGAATATCATCCATATTTCAAATATTATATACCTTTATTTATAAAATTTTTCTGTACATGGCTTTGTCACTGAACTCCTCCTAATCGGCTTGACCGATTTTGATGAAAATTGGAGTGTGTGTGCGTCTGGGCCTGCAGATGGTTTAGATTTTAAGTTTAACCCGGTAGGTGTTGTTGTTGTTGCTGTAGCAGTGTTTGTAGGGGTGTTTGAGACACCATTACTTTTTATGCAAACAAAATTACAAAAATACAAAATGAATAAAGCAAACAAAAAAAATCTTAAGTTTTTATGATGTTAGGCTTGATTTTTCGATCGTATAAAACATTTTTAAATTTTTACGATAGAAACTTTAAACCAACCTGACATTTATTCCTACCATATAAAAGAACATTAAATAAGCACTTTAGTTTTGAATATTTTTTCAACAACAAATATTTTTACCAAAATTTTTTGCGAAATAAGGAAATTCGTATAGGTTATTTTGGAAAATTATTAAAATTAGAAGGAAAACGAAAATGAAAAATATTGAAACACGATTAGACGGAAAATTAATCAAAATTTCAAACAAAAGAAAATGAATGTAATTCTTTGTAACATAACATAGTAATTCACTTTGAAAGCCAGCTCTTTCATTTTTGATTGATTTTTTTTCTATTTCACCAAAAAACAAATTAGTACTAAAAACTTTTTGTGTGTTTCAGGTACGAAAGTTTTTGTGGTGTCAATTTCTTGACAATTTAAGCAACTTGCATGTTTCTATAGAAAATGAAATTTTTTTAATAAAAGACATCTAAACTAAGAATGTGACTTACCACAAAGATATGCAATTACCAAATTGCAATAATATAACATAGAAAATTCTTGCACGGCAGATTATTTACATTAAACATTTAAGGTGTTTGATGAATCTGAGGACTTTACGGCCGATTTCTTCACCGAGCATTAGCGCCAATCCGTGGATTGGACCAGTTCATGGAGTACAAACTAAATACCATGAACTGGTCTAATCAACGGATTAGCGCTTATACTTCGGTGGAGAAATGCGCTATTAGTATAAATTGTTAAAAATAAAAACGTGGCGGCTTTGGCGCCGAAGGACCTTGGTGTAAATCCCTCTGCAGACAATGGCACACCCCAGAGAATTATAATTCCATGAAAAGCTTTTTGAGAACATGCAGTTTAGCCGTTCGCAGTCGCTATAAAACAAGTTAAGGTTTTGATCCATAGTGTACAAAATTTAATAAAGCGCACAGCAGAATAGCTCATAAGAAGCTGTTCTGTCAAGGACTGAATTCGCCAATTTGTTTTGAATTTTTTGTATATAGAAAATAGTGTCCGACCAAAACCGGAATTTTGGCTGAAACCGAAAATTCGGCCATTTTATAATATTCGGCCGAAGCCAAAACCGAAATTGAAACTGGTTATTAATATGAAATTTTATGTTTTTACAAATGATTTTTTTTATTAAAAGGAAACAAAAGTACTATAGTACAAAAAAGTATTATTTGAATATTGAAGTTTATAATAAATGAGAAATAACTATAATAATGAATGAGATAATTTTTTATTTTATATTTTATTACACACTTCCGTACACACTCAAAACAGTAAGCACCTACAATGTAAATTTTTTTAGAACTACAAAACAAAGGTTTAGTATTCTTTTTTTTAAAGGTTTATTATTATAAAAATAGAAATATGCATTTCGTTTTCTTTTCCTTTATTCCACACATAGAATTCGTTCGGAAGTTTAATTATCAATTTTTAGCTTCAGTACCTTAAAAACTTTAACGTAAATTGAAATAGAGATGATAAGATCGAAAATGATAGCATCGACGCATAAGATTAACGACAATGTTTTGTGTTAGCACGATAAATCAAATTCTTATATACGAATTCATAATTTTTGTTTTGTACAATGCGTTGTATCAAAAGAAAGGTAATGCGATCACCTTTTCAACGAGTTATCAAACATGAAAATCCATTCATAACTTTTTAAGATATACCTATTATTATATTAACAATAAGTCTGGAAAACTACTGGTTTCACTCTTACGAAAGCACTACACTAAAAATATTTAAATCTTTAAAAGTTAAACAGAAAAGTAGAAAATTATTATTTTTTATATATATAAATATTTCCAAAGCTAAAACAATATTATTATTAAAAAACAACTAACTACACATAAACTTTTTCAACAATTTTTTTAATATTTTTAAATATATATAAATAAAATAGATGATATACCGGGTGTTACTCGAGAAGTTTTATATATATATATACTTACTTTGATATATATATATATATATATATGTATATCATCTATTTTATTTATATATATTTAAAAATATTAAAAAAATTGTTGAAAAAGTTTATGTGTAGTTAGTTGTTTTTTAATAATAATATTGTTTTAGCTTTGGAAAACCTTATTTTACTAATGTTGCATGTGGGGTTTTTTCCCCAGAAAGTCTCCACTTAGATACAGACCTTTAGCTCGATTCTGTAACTTTTCTCACTGTAGTTGTGAAGCGAGATTTTCTTACTTTGACGTCATTGTGGTGTCATTCTCACTTGCACTGTCTTTGTAATAAAATAAGAAAAATCGGTGACTCGTCTTGCTTCTTTGAATTCTACTTTCAAAGGAACTGGATAGACAAAGTATTTCTGTAAACTAAAATATGAGACTCGAATCGATTGCAGTTCTCACTATGTTCTAACTTGGTGAGAAAAATTTTCGATTGCTTTAGCAAAAGTAATATTAAATGATGTTGTGAAAATAAATGTATTCACGTTACAAATAGTTCTGCCGGGTACAAGGTATCAACTTAAATTTTTTCATGTAGATTATAAATACATTATTAACACAATATTAAATGTACTACAATGTATAAATTTATGAATACATAAACTGAAGTATTTCATAAATGAAATTTTTTCCATGATATCATTGCATTAAGCAACCGCATTAAAATAATACTCGGATTGCAATCTGTGGACAAGGTTGTGAAGTTAATATTAACATCACTAAGTGTTAAAGTGTTTAACATCAAATAAGCAATTGTCAGTATTGTCAATAAAATAAACGTGTATATCCGGAATTTTCATAAATAAAGCACTTATAATATCTATATTTGTTTTTTATTAATTTTTTTTTTAATTAAAAACCTCATCAAATTTCACACAAAGTTGTCTGTTACTTGTTGCAATTTCATATATTCCCTTTCGCTTTTGTATCTTTTTTTTATCACGGGCCACTATTTACTCGCTTATCAGTTGCAGAAACACAAGCTTTCGCAAAAGTGAGTATTTTAGAACAAAACACTGTGATGTCAGAAAAAGTGACTATTTGTCGCAATAATTACAGAACCGAGCCACTGGCGTGCGTGTGCAGTATTCAAATACAGTGTGTGAGAAAAAAACGAGTTGCGTATAAATCGTTAAAACAATAAGTTTTTAAAATTTTTTTTTATTAATTAAAAATTACAACCAAAATATGTTTTCGCTATATATTTAATATTTGGTCCAGTCGCCGTTGTTGTCAATTATAGCTTGACATCTTCTGGGGCAACTTTTGCTGAGTTGTGCAGCATATTCCGCGGGAAATGCTTTCCATATGCGTTGCAACGTGAGAATAAATTGTTTTTTGGTTGAAATATGTTTTCCTCTCAGTTTTTGCTTCATAAGGGGCCACACATTTTCGATGGGATTGGCATCGGGGCTTTGAGAAGGCCAATCTAGTGTTTGCACCCCATGCTCTCGTTTCCATGCCGTACAAAGGCGACTTCGATGCTTGGGGTCATTATCCTCCTGCAGTAGCCAATCATTATTTTCTTTTCCATACAATGCTTCAGCAGATTTCAGTAGGCCATATTTGTATAATTTGCATATATACTCCGCGTTTAAATTTTGTGTAAAAGCGATCAATTTCCCAAAACCGTTTTCTGAAAAGCATCCGTACACATGAACCTTCAATGGGTGCTTGACTGTTCGCTGAATCAACCTCTCGCCTTTTTTTGTCCAAGCTTTCTTAAAGCGATTATAAATTACGAAGGAGGACTCGTCAGTAAAGATAACGTTGCTCCAGTCACGATCCAAATGTTGACGTGCCCATGTTAATCTTTTTTCAATGTGTTTTTCAGTTAACAAAGGTTTTGTGTTGGTACTCTTGTTAGAAATGTTTGATTCCAAAAGTCTTTGTCTGATTGTGAATGTAGAAACTTCGACTCCTTTCTGCGATAATTTTTGTTTCGCTGCTCTAAGGCTAAGAGTCGGATTTTTCTCAAATAAATTGCATATAGCCTTATCCACCTTTTTTGAGGTTACTCGTTCTCTGCCTCTGCCCTCAGAGTCGTCAACATTACCAACTTTTTTGTAGCGTTTGATCCACTTGTTAACAAATGATATTGAACATTTCGTGTATTTTGCGGCGGCTTTAGCACTCATTTTTGGGCCTTTTGGGTGGTTAACCAAAAACACAATCTCAAATCGCTTTTTAAATTTCGCACTCATTTCGAATTGTAGTGTTCACAACAGAAGTTTACGTTCGAATGGAAAACTTTTTGTGTTGCGAAATGGGGAATAGGCAATACATAAAAATTTACCGTTAGCCATACATTTTTTTAATACACTTGAAAAAATATGCGAAACACTTATATTTCTCACACACTGTATGACACTACAATTTGGTTCAGGTTCTCTGTGATTTATTTCATTTCAGAAGTCACACTTCTGTTATTATAATCCTTACTATATAAAAAAACAGTCAAATTTCATTTAGAAAGAGTCTTAAAGTTATCTTCAATGAATATAGGAATCATTATATGTGTGCCACGCACGTGCGCTACACTTTTTATTAATAGTGCCCTAATTTCAAATAAAATCTCTTGCAAACGTATAATCTTCTCTAATGCACACCCAAAAACTGAATTTTCTGTCAAACTGTAAGGATGAAAGGAATAAGATAATAACCAATTCATTATAGTTATCAGCCCACAAATATAATATGTTACACACAAACCAATACATAAGCATTTTATTTTTATTTTACGATTTTTTGCGAAATTTCTCAGAAATGTCAATTATTGCAGATCATTAAGTTTCATTAGACTCGTGTTGTTACTCTATACGGTAGAGATAGCTACCTATTCTAACCTTAAAAAAAAACGCAACATTAACTTATCATTAGAGCGCGCCACTAGAAACACCTACAAATTCTAGCTGTAGAGTATATCTAAAACGCTGTAGTATCCAGCATACGTATTTGATGTGATGCTGGAGAGCATTTATTTTGAATTATTGCAACATCAATCATTTAACTTGCCGTACATAGTGATCGCCATTGCGTTAGCCCAGTTCAACGGAGACAGAGACACATAATGGTTATTTTTTTTAATTTTATTCCCAAAGAACAGGTTCATTCACAAGAGCTCACTCACAGACCGACCGACCGGATATTGTGCGTACGCTTAACATTTATTTATTGTTCCTCACTTTGATCTGTTATGCTGGCAGCAGTGCTGGCCACGATCGCCAAAGCTTGATGAATTGATTTAAGATCGCACAGATTTTGATATTGCGTCAGCCATGATACGAACGGAGGGTGTTATTAGAGTGCAGTATTCGAATGACAGTAGCTTCCTTCGTACAGCACTTCGATGCTATCTATACTGATAGCAGAAAACTTTTAATATTTTAAGTGTTTACGATCACTGCTGAGAGCTGGCTATTAATAACAGCTTCCAACTTATTGGAACTTACAAATAAATGGGTTTTTGAGCAATTTTTATGTAATTGAAAATTAAAGTGTTACCCTTTGGCGACACTTTGTGCACATAAGAGCAGGTTCTTAATCCTTTTGCTGATCAGCGATTAAATCTCATCATGATCGTTCATTGAGCAAGTTTACATTAAATCATAATTTGAGGATAGTCACTCTGAGCTTGTGGCGTTTATTAAAGCTGAATAATGTGTAGTGGTGAAGTATGTCAAGCTTCCACTTTTGGCTTTCGATCAATCGCTGACATTGATCTTGTTGAGAATTTGTTTCGTTTATGATGGATATTCTGGAGAATACTGTGTGGTCTGAGCTGAATATAAAAAAAAAATGTTTCTGTTAAAGATTTTTGTGCCTTGGTAACGTTGGCTTGTCAACAATTTGTGCTGTGAGAGTGACTATTATTATGCACTATTATGATCTCGATATGTTTCGATATGGGTTGGTATCAGGCGATTTTAAGGCTTATAGGCAAGTTAAACTTTTTTATGCCTTATATTAATAAAATATATCAAATTGGATAGTTAATTTATTTGCATAGTAACAAAAAGCTATACTGTGAGGTTCTCAACCACAAATTTTATTTTAAAGGGTGCGCATATTGTGATTTTCAACTATGGCAAAAAAATAATCATACTACTATACCCCACAATTGTGAATATCCTTTTTGTTAATAAACACAAAAAACATAAATAATATTAATGACTAGCACATTGTACTAATTTATCACTTTCAGGGGATTTGCTAAATATATTGGACACGTCAGAAAGTAATTTTTATATGTATTTATTTTGCAAATATTTTTTTCAAATCAAATCGTTTAGTTCTATGAAAAAAAGATGAAGCCATTAAAAGGGTTCAAGAACAATAATATAAAAAAGAAGATAGAACAGTTTACTATATAAATGCAACACTTTTTTTTTTTTACACCGTCTTCATGTTTTTTTGTGTTTAAGGCAAATGAAGGTTGGAAAAGACTTTTCAAATTAAATTTTTTGTTTTAATTATTTTTTAATTAATACTCGTGAACGTGTTTTATTTTTTATTTCAGAGTTTTTTTCGAATATTATTACAAATAAACCGCTGATGAGGAGAACCGTTCTGATTCTATGCTAGTTGGAGAAATATTTGTACAATAGTCGTAAGTAATTTGTAAGTTTCGATCACGATTGCCTTCACCACAAAACAAAATTATTTCCTACGTCAGAATATCTTACAATTTTAAATAAATGTCTGATTTGCCGATGTTGCAAATTCTTCTAAAACTTTGCAAAGTCTTTGCTCCACTGATTCACAATCATCGTCCTTACAATCTTTTTCAGCCTCAATAAAAGGCTCTATATTCAAATCAAGATTCTAAGTTCATATCAACTTAAAATGAAATATTTGCATTTACATGAATATTTGTAATAGAAATTTAATTATTTAAAAATCCTGGGATCCAGGAAAGACAATCCCGGCATTTAAAAGGCCTTAAATCGTCCGGGATCCCGGGATTGACTTCCCTAGTGCGATTGTAAATTGCCTGTCTAAATTTTTGATGAGATTTTTTGATTTTTAAATATGTCCGACTGTACAATTCTGATTTTTATAAGATTTTAGCTTACTTCACTTTAAATATCTACTTTTTTCTGACAGCCACTTCTCTTAAGCCACTAGATAAATTTCCAGTTTCAGGTTTTGCTAGCTACACGTGTTGCTTGGAACTATCTTAACTTAAGCACTTCCCTTAATAAACTCTCTTAATGACTTCATTACCATCTCCTTACCATCTCAAAACATCATCCTGTGTGGTGGCGCCCAATCAAAATCACTCAATTTATTTCGCATTACTTTAAATTGAGCCACCAGCATGGTTAAAACCCCACTCTATAACCATCATTACGAAACTGCAGCAAATTGTAAAATAATGAATTAAAACGAACAAACAGCCTGGCTTTCGAGCTTATCAACCAGCAATTGTCGTCATCCAAGCAAGACCACCAAGACAAAAACTCACACAGGATGACGATCTTGGCGATCGCTTAATCTACTGGTTCAGATCGGCACAACGATTTTGGCGATAAACGAATTTATTGCAACAACGCTCGCCAATAATTGACCAAATATTTTAGTTTCAATTCAAGTCGAGTTTTTGTTTTTATAACTTAATTTTTTGTTCGGAGTCAGTTCATTGCTTTATGGTTTTGTCGTCGTTTTACAATTGTTGCTGCTGCATTGGCCATCAAAGTGCAGCAGTGATTCTTTATTCATTGCTTAGTCTCCCGTGTGTCGATGGCGGTGTTAGCGGTGGCAGCGGATAAGGAACAACCATGGCGATCGTAATTTGCTAATGTCTGTGTATAAAATATCACGTCGCATCTGATATAACTCTTCTACCTCCGCAACGTACCTAAAACAAGAGCACTACCTTCACTGAAGTTCGGAAGGATTAAGAAAGCTGTAGGGCTCATACGTTTGACGCTTTCATTGAGCTCGTTGTTGTTAATCGATTATCAGCAGCAGAGAGTTAGCGTTTTTTACAAAGGATTTATTTTTGGTTCTTTGGGGAAGCTGGTGGCTTTGAAGGATTTCGCTTAGTAGCCAAAAATTGCTGAATGAGATTCGATGTATGTTTCGTAAATTAGCTTATGTCATGTTAATGTCAGCGATTCTACTGGATACTGTCAGTAGCAACAACTTAATTTACTTTGCCGACAACAATGAAAGCTTGACGCATCTTGACGTTGAAGATTTTTGAAAAACCTTTAAGAGTTTCAGAAAGAACAAACATGTTTATGACGCTACCAGATGTTAATGGTTAAAATTGCAGTCTTGATCTTTGCGTTAAGAACCTTTTACTGTAGTAGTCATACAAATTTAGTAATATTTAAGAGGTAACAAACTTTGGCTAACATTGAGGTATCCCGAAATTATTTATAAAATCAAATATTTTTCATAAAAAATATACAATTGAGGACACTCATAAATCAAAATATGCTGAGTGTAAAGCTTGGTCAACACTCAAAATAGTGTGAGGTAAAGCAAGTAACAAAATACTGACATTTCCAATAAAAATCAATAAATCATGCTTCACAGAGTTGTATAAATTATGTTAACATTCCGTATAAGTTGCTTTGAGTGATCACGTTTGTCAGGAGATTTGTAAGTATAAATTTATAAAGTTGCAGCATAAATTGTAATAAATATTAACTTAAGTAGAATGAACAAATTCAAGAAGAGTTTGGAATGCATCTCTATATTAAATGAAGATAGCACGCAACAGCCGTTGTAATAAATTTACACGGGAAGAAATAACGTGCTTATATTAAGCAAATATTTTGCTTGATTTAAAAAGTTTAATAAGAAGATTTATTTGCTCAAATCAAGCACAAAAGACTATTAAAGAAAAAAGTTAATAATGTCTAAAATTGAGTAAAATAAACGATTGGTTAAAAAAAGAATAAAATCATTGACAATTAGTTATTAAAAATATTCCTTGACTAAGCAATTAATTTGCTTTATTTTTGAATATACAAAATCATTTCAAAATTGCTCACGAATTAGAAATTTTGTACTAAAATTTAAACTTTTCTCGACTACATATTCTAAGTCTACAGCAGCTTCGGTTTTAAATCTAGTATTTGCAAAATACTAAAATAAAATTTTAATACAGCTTTTGATTTAAATTTTGTACAGGCTTGGACTAAAATATTAAAAAAAAAATAGCAATCACCGTAAGATTTGAACCCTCAAAATTGAATTTGTGATTTCACTTGTCTAACCACTGCGCTATTGCGCTATACGTTACAATGCGCGCTATACGTTACAAAAGCAAAGAAGATATCAGAAAATCTTTTAAAATAAGATATTTATAATATTATTTCAAAAGATTAATGAAAAACATTATTTAATTAGCTAAAACTCGGCGCGTTGCTGCCACGTTCCCTTGTTCAACGCCCATAACATAACATAATGAAACTTCTTGTGTAAATTGAGGGCAAATACTAAATCCGAGGTTGTGCGACCTATAATTCCAAAGCTATTCGATATCGCAAATTTGGATTGTGTGGGAGGTGCCACGACGCCATGTCTAATTCCCATAACATGTTATCAATGGAACTGCATGTGTAAACTGAGGTCGAATACTCATTTTCGAGGCGGTGTGATAACTCTAAACCTATTCGATATCGCAAATGTGGGTTGTATGGGAGGTGCCACACCCTCTTACATAATCGACACCAAACTCCAAAGGACCAGTTTTGAGATGTTGTTTTAGTTTCCCTACAAATTTCATAAAGATGGATTCAGCGGTTTTGGAGGCTTTACTTGATACGGGCCAGTAGCCAGGATTAACCCAAAGGGGAGAGGGGGTGTGATTAAAAAAATATCTATAAATTTTTTTATCGATAAATGAAAAAAGGTCTTTTTTAAATGTATGTTAAATGTTTGCTCAAATTGTTGACGCCATAGTCAATTTGATGCAATAACCAAAATCTATAAAATTTCGCTCCGAATGATAAACTTTTAAAACTCGCTCAAGAGCCCAATAAATGAAAGTTTTACAAAAGTTTTTTCTAATATTTGATCAAAGAAGTAATAAAAACATCTTTTAAATGATATTTTTTAACAAAAATGGTATGTTTTTCATGTTTAATGTAATTGTTCCTTAAAATAAGTTATCAAACATAAAAATTCGGACGAAAAGTACCATAGTTATGTATAGATATATTAATTTTCGAAAACATTTTATTTTATTTCTGGTTTTAATAAAAAAAAATCGTAAAAATCCAAATTTAGAAAAATTGCAATTAAATGTTCACGAAAAATCACTTAACACAAAAGCAAAATATTTTGCAATTCCGTTGCGAATGCACAAAAAAAATTTCCAAAAAATACAAAAATGCAAAAAAAAAGACATAACGGGATACCATAGATGGGCATAATGCATTGAATTATTGGTGCATTAAAAAATTAGCACCAAGCGCTTATTAGTAATGCAAAAAGAATTTCCATTACCACTAACATCTGGTGGTAATGAACAGAAATTTCCATTACCATTAGTATGTAATTGTAATGGAAAAAATTGCATTGCCACTAAATTTGTAATGGTAATTACCCTTATAATGGAAGAAATTTTAATTAACACTAAAATTTAAAAAAATTTCTACCAATACAAAATAAATTTGCTGATTATGGAAACTCATTGATAGGGTAACTAAAATATACAATATATAACGATAATGAAAAAATTATCGTCTGCGGAAGCAACTGTGAATTCAAAAATAAATTTTGATAAGAAATAACATTTATTAGCTTCGTTTAATACTAGCATTTTTAAATTCGCGTCGCTAAGATTTTGTCTTCGCGACCGATTGGTGATGTTTTTTCAATTTTAGTAGTAATGTAAATTTCTTCCATTACCATTAAAAATTTAGTGGTAATACAAATTTTTTGCATTATCATTAAAATTTTCCATTACCATTTAAAATTTAGTGGTAGTGGAAATTTATTTTGCATACCACAAGATGATATGGAAATGGAAAATGCCCATCTATGTGGGGTACTATAGCATAGTTTTTAGCCATTTTGTGAATAAAACTACAAAAACCAATATTCGGATCAAAAAGTTATAGCTGTTGAGACTTGATTTATTTTTCAAAAATTCTCAAAGTGCCTGTGTCTAGCATTTCAAATAAAAAAATATCATAAGAAATTTAAAAAGATAGTTTTATCATTTTAAATTACTTCAATAATTATGAAAATATTTTTGATTTTCGTTTTAAAAAATTTTTAGTGCTAATCTACAAAGTAATCTTAAAATTTTAAATATTTTAAATAATGTAAAAAAAAATGAAAAAAGCAAAGAAAACTTAATCTTATTTTATCACGTTTTGATTTTTGGATAGTCTTATAGAAGTATGTAAAGCGCCATTCGAAGTGTCATTGTTTGACATTTGAACAATTGTTATTGTTTGCTAGTAGAAGGTACGATGTTAGTAAAAATGGAGCGCTACACGAATGAACAACGCATTCTCATTGTGAAATTGTTTTACCAAAATGGTGAAAGTTTTGCGGCTACAGTTCGCAAATTGCGATCAATTTGGGGTCACAATAATGCTCCAAAAGAGTCAACTGTAAAGAGATTAATGGATAAATTTGCCGAAACTGGGTCTGTTAGTGATGTAAAGACAACAACGCACCTTCGACCAGGTCGATCGACCGAAAATGTCGCAGCTGTACGTGATGATGTCGCTCAAACTCCATCCACCTCAATTCGACACCGAGCTCAGCAAATTGGTGTCTCCAAATCTACTATGCAGCGAATTTTGACGAAAGATTTGCATCTTCATGCATACAAAGTACAATTGACTCAGGAACTGAAGCCAGCTGACCATGGACAGCGAAGGGAGTTCATTAATTGGGTATTGGAGAGACAACATGAAAATTCTGATTTTGCCGCTAAAATCATCTTCAGTGACGAGGCCCATTTCGTGAGGAAAATCCTCGAGTCATTCACGAGAAGCAAATGCATCCTCAACGTGTCACTGTGTGGTGTGGTTTTTGGGCTGGAGGAATCATTGGACCTTTTTTTTATGAAAATGAGGCAGGTCAACCGCAAACAGTCAATGGTGTTCGGTATCGTGAAATGATTACCAGTTTTTTCTTGCCTAGAATTGAAGAAATGAATGTGGAGGGCATGTGGTTCCAACAAGATGGCGCCACATGTCATACAGCCAGAGAAACAATTCAATTGCTGCATCAGTCATTTCCCGGTCGTGTTATTTCGCATTTTGGAGATTAGAATTGGCCGCCTAGATCGTGCGATTTAACACCATTAGATTTTTTCTTTGGGGTTTTTTGAAGTCGATGGTTTACGCGAATAAGCCGACGACGACTCAAGCCTTAAAAGAGGAAATTGGACGCTGCATTAATGAAATACCGCAGCATTTATGCAAAACGGTCATTGAAAATTTCATTAAAAGATCGCTTGTATGCCAGCAAAGCCGCGGCGGCCATCTGCACGATATATTGTTCCATACATAACCTCATTCTGTCTACTTTACGATATAATAAAATTTTACGATTTTTTTTTTAAATATCTGTGTTTTATTTAAAATTTAAAAATTGCGCTCTTGTTGGGACACCCTTTACAATAAATATTAAGTGCAAAAAGTGGAAGCGATCAAAAGAATTGTCCAAAGAAGAAAGGAAACAAAAAAAGGACGCGTTACGATACAAGAAAAAAAAGTGGTTTTTACTATAATTAATTATGATCTATTCTTTGAATTTTAACATGATTTTAATTGTTAATTTTTTAAATCAAGTAAGTTTGAAAAAGGCAACAACACCAAAAACAGCTCTTTTTAGAGGCAATCACACAGCAGACTAGAGAGAACTGTTTCGGAGCCTGCAAAATCTCGCTCTTCAGTAGTCTTGAGTGATTAAACTGTGACCAACCCACTGTTATAGTTTTATATGATTTGACACCTGTTCAATCAAATTCGTAAATTTTTTAACGTTCCCATCGGCAATTTAATCATATGACTTTAAAGCAGTAGTTATTTTTAAATCAAGGCTTTTAACTCTACAAGGGTGGCCGTCTGTTCTACTTGCTTCTTAATTTTACGATATTCTTTGGAGTTCGACGAGTCTGACGAAATACACAGAAGTGGTTTTTGTTTGCATCAAATCTGCAGTAATGTTGCTGCATATTTATAATTGTTTTGTTGAAAACTCTTTTCCAATTATTTTTTTCAAAACCAAAATATGATACGTTACGATACAGATTTTTTCCTTCAAAGAAGTACAAATTTTTCATAATTTTATTTATTCAACTGAACTAGAAAACAAATAAAGTGTATTCAAAACCTTAAAAATCGAAAACTGATAAATTTGAATTAAGCTTTGTATCATTCGAGTATTTATTATACTTATAAAATTTCAATTTTCGTTAAAATTTTTCAACTTTGTCACCATTTTTGTCACTTTTGTTGCCAATCGTCATGTTTGTTGCCATTTTTGAAAAATTAAAATTGTTATCACCTCTTAGTACTCTCAAAATATGAATTTAAACATTTTTTCTCATTTATGGAGGTTTAAAAATTTTTCGGTAACATTTAATTTTTCAGTCGCGGCAAACTTTTTAATGGAAATGCCCATATTTTAAAATGACAACTCTACAACATAACCTGAAAAATAACTGTTAAACATTTCAATTGATGTTAGTCCCATTTTAGATTTGACGATATGCCACCGATGTCGTTCACCGATTTTTTCATATTTTCTTTTGTTACGAACACGATTCAAAGTAAACATGGGTCAAGCACTTTTTTCTTGCTATTTCACGCTTTGTTGATGGGAGTGAAAGAGTAAGTGTGACAAATCGGCGCAAAATCGCTAGTACGGCCGATTTTTTGACGATTTGTATTTATCCCTTCTCCTCGATAAAATTACAATATCGGTGAGAGAAATCGGTGGCGTATCGCTTTGTCTTAAATGGGACTTACTATACTTGTGATTAGTACACTGAACCAAAAAAATCAAAGGGGCACTTTAGTGCGATTACCTTTAAACGGGTATTTATGGAAAATGTATTTGATTTAATTTGAATGTACTTTGTTTCAAATTTTAAGACTTTGGCATGTTATTGAAATGTAAAAATCCTTAAATTAAAGTAAAATAAAATGAAATTAAGGTGAAGCAAATTTAATTTAACTACGCGCTTAACTTAATTTAAGAATGGTGTGCTTTTGAGTATATTTGAAATGCACTTATTATTAAACGAAATGCGGTAATATTTGATTTCACTTTGAATAGCAGCGTTATCCATGCAATTATTTAGCTCGGTAACTTAGGTACTAAAACATAAAACGAAAAACTAAAAATATGTTTTATTGCAAAAGGAAAGTATTGCGCCGCATTTTCAATTCGAGGTACAGCCACATTTCAATAGAAGACAACGGCAGAAGGTAATTGATTCAGTGTTCCCATTACTTAAATCGTAACCAATTATTGCACTATTTCTTTTAAATAAAAAGTAACTACAATGTTTTCTTATTTACTCACATTTAAATCAAATGCGGATGCGCTATATTTAAAGTATCCATAATATTTAATTTGAAACGTGCCCTATTTGCATCAAATACTTTTACATTTAATTACAATATAAGTGTATTACCATTTACTATAAGGAATTAATCAAATGGGTTAAAATCGTTGCTGAAAATCTTTAAATTAAATTTGTTTTCTTTGATTTCACTACCTTTTTTTCATCAGTGTATGCTTATTTAATTTTTCTGTTCCTGTTATTAATTTTTAGGAAAAAACAACAATGAATGTGAATAGATAATCTTGATCACAAATTTATTTAGTTTTTATAGATTCTCGAGCGGGAGGGTGGCTGAAAAAATGTCAGCGACCACATAAATAGCGATTTGAAAATCAAAAGTTTTTATTGTTCTTACAAGTAGAAATGCAGAAGACGATATTGCGTTATTGCGATGTCTAAAGCTTCAATAACAGCATCATGCTTTGCAACCGATGTGGCTGGAAGAAATTTTTATTTTTTTTTTCAATACGGCAAGTATATCTTTTAATTCATTGTGTCAGTGTAAGCTGTCATTTGGGAGTATAAAACAATTTATCAAAATTATTTTTTATAGTCCCAAAAATCGTTTAGAATACAGCTTAATTGCATGAGTTTAATATAGATAGGTTTATTGAATGAGACGCGCAATGAACGTACGTGGCAAGATCATATTCTTTCGAACATAAAATCACAATATATGAAAAAGTCCATATATTATCTATGATCTGAAAGAAAATGTCGCAATTCATTTCAAAATCTTGCAATTCATTTGAAGTAGTGGCTTGCAACTTTTTACGCTGTTGCGTTGTAGTAGCCTTAATGCTTATATATGATATTTGTATACTTTCTGGACCATAAGGGGAACTTAACTCCTAAATTTCCCATTTTAAACTCAACTACTAAATTTCTAAAATATTACAAGTTTTGGTTTAATATAAAAACACAATGTAGCAAGATATTTACTGCTTTCAGTAACAAGATAAGAAATAATCTTATATATCGAGATATATATTTTAAATATATATTTTAAATATATATTTTAAAAGAAAAAGAAAACTCAAAGCATTCTGAGAGAACTTGCTTATTTGGATGAAATACATTCTTCTCAGTCTAATCATTCTCGTTTTCAGCAAATTGCTCACAAGGATCAAGCATATTCTGCTCTTAATAAGAAAATTAAGTTCCTAATATCAAGCAAAACATTATAGTATTAAGAAAGTCGTTTACTTGAATCAAGCAAATTGTTCTCAATTGAAGGAAAATAAATTTCTCAAGTCAAGCAAGTTATTCTAGTTTTCATATTATTTACTTATATCAAGCAAATTGATCTCAATTCAAGGAAAAGAAATTTCTCAAATAAAGCAAGTTGTTATCTAGCAAATTTTTCTCACTTCAAAAAAATATCAAACTTGAATCTGGAAATAATATTATAGAGTTTAAAGCAAATGCTTCTTGAACGTAATAAAAATTTTTTTTCTTAATATCATGTGATTTTAATTACCAAAATATTGAATTAAGAAATATACGCTTGAGTGTAAACTGATAGCCTATTTGCTTGATTAAAGCATAGATGCTTGATTTTTTTCTCTCCGTGTACAAATTTCAACTACATATATATCAGAAGCAAAATTTTGTTATTTAACTTTGGAGAGATTTTAAGCTATTGTTTCGCGCTTTAACCCTTGTGTTATGATTACTCCAGCTTTTTATACTAAAGTTAGCATGCTCTACCCTTTAGTTTTTCGATTTCTTCATTTTTGTATAGCAACAAGTAGCTAGATCCCAACGGAAGTGTATGAATCAATCAGCAGATTCAAATATATATAAAAGACTTCCACTTGTTGCAAGTACAGTCAGTGAGTGTCATGCTGGTGTCAACACATTGTTGAAGTGTGACGCCGATTGTCTCACCAGAAATAAGCAAGTTGTTGCCGCTGACAGCACTGATGGACTTGAATAAATTATTTTTTTTTTTTTATATGCGTTGTCGAGATTTTGTGTCACAAGAACAAAGATTTAGTTCAACTGATTTTGATTGTTCCAACATGCCAAGGGTGAAGAGATTTTATTTCTTCTTGACTTGAGAATGTGTCATGAGCAAATGTTGAGTATAAAGAAATATTTTTTTTATTAGGTAGATAAAAATAAATCGTTTATTTAAGTTACGCTAATAACATTTTTTTAAGACTCAACAAAGACTGTTTGATTCACAAGTAAACAAATTTTGAAGCACTTTTTCGGTCTGAATATAAGTGTGTGTACTTCATGGTATGAAATAACGAACAATTTTTTTTAATTAGGAATAGTAAAAAGAGAAAAATTGTTGCTTCCTTATGTAGCTTACGCAACAAAGAGGGTAAGATGTTATTTAGATTGAGGATAACAGTTCATTATTAATTTTATTTTAATCTAAACTTTATGAAAATATCACTTAAAAATTTTCATATATTCGCTAACAGGTTAAGTAGTGCTAACAAATTATTTGTTAAGTGTGAAAGTTACCTAGAAAACCAATTTTATTTTCTTAATCCTTCCAATCTTTTTTCTTGGAATAAGCTAATATTGGAAACGAGTTTTGGATTTTTCTTAATTTGTTTTCGTTGTTTAGTACAATCTTCTGAAAATTTGGCAAAATATTTCCTTGCTCTTCAGTAGTCTTGAGTGATTAGGTTGTGATAAATCCACTGTTAAAGTCTTATATGATTTGACACTTGTTCAAGCAAATTTGTTAGAATTTTTTAATGTTATTATCGGCCATTTAATCATATGGCATTAGAGCAGTAGCTATTTTTAGATCAAGGATTTAACTCTACCAGTGTTGCCATTTGTTCTAGTTGCTTATTTTTTCGATATTTCGATATAAATTTGGTTTTGTTTTCTTTATTAAATTTAAAATTAATGTGACTGCATTCAGTGTGTCTGAGAGCAAAACAAAAGCAACATAATTAATATTTGGTGTAAAATCCATTATTCTTGATAACCGCTGCACATCTTAGCGGCATCGACTCTATTAATGTAGATATGTTAGTATTAGTATATGTTCCCAATTAAGTTTCAGCGCTTCATACAGTGCAGTCTTATTGGAAAACCTTTGACCAGAAACTTTTACCTTCAAAACCCTAAAAAAATTTTCAATGGGATTCAAGTCATTGTGACTGTGCCGGCTAATGAAGGACTTGAATCCCATTGCCTCTAATGTAATCTTTGATGAGCTTTGTAGTGTGCTTCGGATCGTGATCGGGCTTAAACGTTCACTGAAGCGACATATTCCACTCTGAATGTGGTCGCATCTTGCTTTCTAAAATGTCATTATATACAAATGGATCCATAATTCCATCGATTTTTTTAAATGGTTCAACTTCATTATAGGAAAAACAAGTCCAGACCATAATGCCATCGCCTCCGTGTTTAAAATTTATTTTGCAGTTTCGGGCTTCAAGTCGTGTACCTGTGTGACGCCGTACCGTGCACATCCCATCTGAATTAATCAAGTTGAACTTTGATTCATCGCTAAAAAAACGGTTTTCGATTTTTGAACGGTCCAATTTAGGTGCTCTTTTGGAAGACTGAGTCTAAAAAACAATAAATTGCAACTAGTTGTCACAATTTCAGACAGAATTGTTTAAACTGTAACACCTCACCTTGTTTTTTATGCTTAGCTGTAAGCAAAGGTTTCTCTGCCGGTCTGTAACTTCTTTAATCGTTCTCAAAGGCTCGTTTTCAAACAGTGCTGTGGTGGATATCTGAATCAAGTGTCCGAACAACCTCTTTGGATGTGGCTAATGCATTTCGTTTGAACACACCATAAATGTTCCTGTCTTCACGCAGCAATGTCTTTCGCGGTCGCCCTCTTTAATGTACCGTTGTTACGTCTTTTGTGAAGGTACAGGGTCCGACATCTAACGTTTTTTTTCAACTAGTGCTTATTTCGTGAATGGTAACACTTAGCTCATGTCTGATTTGACAAATAATTAGTTTTATCCTTCCGCTGATATAAATGCAACGCTGGGAAATATTGCGACATTACTTTGAAAATTATGGTAATGTTGCAGAATGTGTGCGAAAATTACGTATGGATTTTGGAAGAAGAGAAGCACCGTCAGCTCCGTATGTTCGTTATCTTGTGAAAAAAGTGAAAAAAACTGGCATCCTCATCGATAAACCAAAGTGTGAAAAGCCAAAAGCAGTGCGTACACCCGAGAATATTGCTGCTGTGGCAGAAAGTGTGCGTGAAGCGCCATCAACATCAATTCACCGTCGTTCTCAACAATTGAACATTTCGGAGACATCATTGAGACGAATTTTGCATAAAGACCTTGGTATGACGCCATACAAAGTCCAATTGGTTCAGGAGTTGAAGCCAACTGACCACCCAATGTGTTTTTTTTTTTTTTTAAAAAAAGTTATTTGGCGGACCCTTTATATTTCTTTATTAATCTGCAAACTATTGACCGATTAATATCAAACTGTTTCACGTTAGATATTTGCGAATTTTCGTTTTTATATTCGGTAATAATTTGTAATTTAAGAGCTTCACAGTATTTAAAACGTGCCATTATAAATGGAACAGTCAATGTCACAACTAGCACAAAAAAAAAACTAAACTTAAATGTTTATGACTTACAAACAACACGTGCTTTACAATAACGGATTTGTTACCAATAATTCTTCGAGCTTCTGTTCTCTTTTTACATTTTTCAAATTTTGTTGCTTTTGTTTTGCTCACAGACAAATTGAATGTAGTCACATTAATTTTAAATTTAATAAAAAAAAACATAACCAAATTGGAATTTTATTTGTTTTATATATGATGTTTGAATATATGCTTTGATTTCTATAATCATTTTTGTGTGTCCCCAATATTAAAAAAGATACACGATTTTGTTACAGCGCACTTATTTTGTTGCTATTGTTTTGAGCAACACTGTATGTGACTATGCGATTGAAGACAGAGCATAAAATACAAGGTACAAAAAAACCCGTCCAGGGGGCTTCTTTTAAATACGCGTGTTTGCGTATTTGTGTTTCCATGCAAAAAAATAACAAAGCAAAATACGCTTTCGTAAATTGGCGTACAAATAACAAATTGTACAAATACAATAACAGACCTGCGTATGCAAACTGTGAATAGCCTTAGTATAATATGTACCTTGAACAAGCATAAAATCTGAATGAAAAAGAAACAAACAGTTATGAAATATATATTTAAAAATTACTCAAGTTAATTACAAAAGCTAATTTAATTAAAATAATATATGCTAATCAACACGATAAAGTACTAACTTTTAAATTTTTTAACATTTGTAAAGTGCTACTGATTATGCAGTAATATTAAAACCGTCCTTTAACTCAAACTAGTTGGTCAGAAAAACTTATAGAATTTTATTCATTATCTATTTGTAAAGGCTAAAATGTATATTTTAGGACAGAGGACCTCACACAACTCAATGAGGAGAAAAATTTTATATCTGTGCAAAATCGTCAACCTAAAATTGATAAAAAATAAGAAACCAAGAAATGTATCTGCATGGTAAGGCATAAAATCTTTTGCATGATTTAGAGCTTGAAATTGATTTGGCGCACGCCTGCTGTGACCGTGTATGAATTGGCTTTTGTGCGAATTTTCTTCTAAATTTCAGAAACAATAGCAACAAAGCAAATAGTTTTCAAATGACCTGGCTGCAGGAAAATACTGGACACAGAACATAAGCAAAAATAAGCAACGTAAAACCAGCTGGACGGCAGGCATCAAACTGAACTCATGCTCGCTGTCAACCGTAAAAGAAGAGGTAATAATGATTTTGGTATACTTTGAGAAAAACTACAATTCATACGCTAGCAATACCTTTAACTAATAATGAGCAGTGACGCTTAAAGGTTGTATACGGATAATAGATGCAGTAAAAGTGCTACCAGAAACGCGTGCGGTCGCTAGATTTTGGTTTTTTTTTTTTTTTATAAAACTTCACAGACATACCGGCGTTAGTCGTACAGGTTTAGCAAAATTACCGAAACAATTTTTTTTTGTATCGGTGTATATATGAAACTGTCTTGCTTTTTAACATTGCCATTTTATGCAGTTAAGTTGTATATCCGGTTTAAATTTAACTTTATAATGGTAATCTGAATATAATAAAGAGAAGAGAATGAAGAGAGTTTACTATAAATAACCATAGAATTAAGTTATAATAATTTTTAACAGTTATAGTGCTTAACAGTTTTCCTCTAACAATTTTTTTAGTTCAGTTAAGTTTTTGCTATACATGTATAAAATACTAACAAGCCACTATTGTCCGCGGACACGGACTTTTTTTATCAGTCTTCTTAAGACAATGTCAAAGAAAAAAATGTCTTCTTTTGTTAATTAGTTTTTATAATCTATTGAATAATTACATGAATTAAGATTATGAGCTTTAGATCAAGTGAGTTTTCAAGAAGGCAACAACAACAACAACAACTCTGTATAGAGTCAATCACTTAGCTGACTAGACAGTCTGTTTCGGAAATCGCTACATATTCCTCATCAGTAGTCTTTGAGTGATTAAGCTGTGATCAACTCACTGTTTAAACTAGCATATGAATGTGTAGATCCTCTAATTCATTCTCATGAATTGTATGGCTGCTAATCATATGAAACTCAAAGCAGTAAGCCATTTTAGATCACCGCCATCTACTCTATCAAGGGTTGCCATCTGTTCTAGTTGCTTCTTCATTTATTTCAATATTCATTGGTGTTCGATTGTTTGTCGAAATGCACCATAGAAATGAAACGAGTTTTTGCTTCGCCAGAAGCTAGTGTTCTAACTGAAAGGTGGCTATTTTCACGACCAAATGTTCAATTACACATGACTTTGACCGAAAAATCGATCAATTATTAGATTATTTAATTAATTTGACATTAATTAAACTTATTTGGCCGTGCTCTGCCATAGTTAAGTTAATTAGTTTTTATGATGTATTGAATAATTACATGAATTAAGATTATTTATTATTTGTTTTGTTTTGTTTTGTTTTAGAGCGCCGCTGTACGTTTATGTGCAGCGCTGCCGAAAGTACTAAAATTGTAGTATTTTACTACTAATTAGTTGTGATTACTAATATGCTATCCAAATACAAAAATATCTACTATTTTTTAATAGCTGAAAGCGGCGTAATGCTAACTCACCTTTATTGTTTACCAGACCTAATAAGTATTATATATGCATTAAAAAATAATTTCATTAATATATATATATAAAAGAATATTTATTTATGTTTTTTAGTGATTAATTTTTCATTTTTGTTATGTTATAATTGAAATCATTATTGAATTCTTATGTTTTTATAGTTTTCAAAAAACTTTTTTTAATAAAATTAATATGTGCATACCAGTGATCTGCAAGCGATGGCATTTTCGCTACTTGCAATCTACCCTCAACAAATACAGTGACAGTCTGACCGCACTACGCAAGCGCTGCGATTGTTGTGTCGAACATACTTGCAACATTGAAGCCAACTGTGTATGAGCGTGTCGTAAGACCACAATAATGCATGTTCGAGTTGTTGGTTTGATAACCAGCGCAGAGTCTTTTCAACTTCTGGTATGCAATGGTAAGTATGGTCATTTACAAGCAAGAAAACAAAGACATAAAGCGTAACTCCTGCATAAAAAAACCAGTGCTTATTTTGTTCTCCGAATATAAAGTATTTGCAGTAACATTGCAGTTACTTTGCGTGACTTTTGAGAGCTTGTAGCTCATAAGCTAATGGTTCAATTGAGCTGATTTCTTTTTTAAAATAAATTCTAAAGTTTAATTGAGTGAGCAATAAAATTTGTTTAGTAAATTTTTAAAGATATTTATTAAATTTAGTTTTTTAAGAAATTATATCAGACGCCATTTTACTATAAAACACCTTTAATCACTGATTTTGATAAGATTTTGTATGCATGCAGATCTTTAATAAAGCCACAACTTTTGTTCAATTGTTCAAAATTTTGAAATAATAGGGTCGCCACCTAATAATATGTCTTTTCAAGAGTTTAAAACTGATAAATGACGTTTAAAACTCTTGAAAAGACATATTATTAGGTGGCAACCCTATTATTTCAAAATTTTATAATTTTGAAATTCTGACAATGCATTCGGATTCAGCGACCCATTTTTGGTGTACGATTTTTTTTTTGCCAGCCCCGAATTCATAAAACTACAAAAAATTAAGGTGGCAACCCTATCCACCATCTTGAATTTTAAAATTCTGACTTTAGATTCGAAATCAGCGACCCCTTAACACTGATAAATGACGTTTAAAAATCTTGAAAAGACATATTATTAGGTGGCAACCCTATTATTTCAAAATTTTATAATTTTGAAATTCTGACAATGCATTCGGATTCAGCGACCCATTTTTGGTGTACGATTTTTTTTTTGCCAGCCCCGAATTCATAAAACTACAAAAAATTAAGGTGGCAACCCTATCCACCATCTTGAATTTTAAAATTCTGACTTTAGATTCGAAATCAGCGACCCCTTAACACTGATAAGTGATATTTAAAACTCTTAAAAATACATATTATTAGGTGTCAATACTGTGGTAAAAATTTAGGTGGCAACCCTAACCTCCATCTTAAATTTTAAAACTGTGACATTATATTCGAAATCAAATCCGTTGTCAGAATTTCAAAATTACAAGAATTCGCAAAAATGAAAAAATCTAGGTGGCAACTCTATCCGCCATCTTAAATTTTAAAGTTTGACATCATCTTCGAAATAAGTTACCCCTAAAACTTCCTAAAACTATTTACTCTATTCATGCTGAAGTAATCTACAAACACTTGAGTAAAAATGCAGTGTACGCGCTGATTTCATCGTTCGTAAGCTTACTTTTGAATCACTGCTTACCCGAAGTTGAAATCAACCTGCAATGGTACACGAGGCAGTAGCTCAAAATAATGCATAATTATAACGATTGCCGTTCGTGCGCTGTGGTTTATACACATAATTATTTTATGCAAACATCTATACTTTCCACTGAAGTCGAAGCACACATCACACAGTGTTTGACTTTGGTACAGTTGGCTAATGCAACATGCTTGATGTTGTAAGTGAGCTCGATGGCGTAGAATATGTTGCATGGTATTAATGATATTGAAGTCATACAAAAACCAAGTATGTACTGAGTGTAAAAGCAGTTGCAGTTCATCGCTGCAGGTCTCTGGTGCATACAATGAAAATAAGACTAATTATATGAATCAAAAGTAATTCGATATAAAGTTAAATCAATATCAGTAAGTTTTATTAAAAGTACTACTAAAATGTTAAAAATACTATCCAAAAATTTAAATCTTGATGCTATTTAATATAAAAAACGGAAGCCTACTCGGAATGTATCTCACTTATGGTCTTGCTCGAAACTTAGCGGCGTTTATTTTTTATGCTGTGCTAGCTGAGCACAAACAGAAAAGAGAAGAGAGCAACATGAAGTTAATTAAAATTCACAAGGTGTCAAAAGAAAACTATTAATGCCCTTGTTATGCTGGTCGTCATGATCCCTGAACACCAGTACACTTTTTGCTACTTTTAGTACTTTTTAAACCGATGACTGTTGCTACTAAGCAGGTTTCCTTACTGCTTTCATATATTTCGTACCAGAGACCTGCAGCGATGAACTGCAACTGCTTTTACACTCAGTACATACTTGGTTTTTGTATGACTTCAATATCATTAATACCATGCAACATATTCTACGCCATCGAGCTCACTTACAACATCAAGCATGTTGCATTAGCCAACTGTACCAAAGTCAAACACTGTGTGATGTGTGCTTCGACTTCAGTGGAAAGTATAGATGTTGCATAAAATAATTATGTGTATAAACCACAGCGCACGAACGGCAATCGTTATAATTATGCATTATTTTGAGCTACTGCCTCGTGTACCATTGCAGGTTGATTTCAACTTCGGGTAAGCAGTGATACAAAAGTAAGCTTACGAACGATGAAATCAGCGCGTACACTGCATTTTTACTCAAGTGTTTGTAGATTACTTCAGCATGAATAGAGTAAATAGTTTTAGGAAGTTTTAGGGGTAACTTATTTCGAAGATGATGTCAAACTTTAAAATTTAAGATGGCGGATAGAGTTGCCACCTAGATTTTTTCATTTTTGCGAATTCTTGTAATTTTGAAATTCTGACAACGGACTTGATTTCGAATATAATGTCACAGTTTTAAAATTTAAGATGGAGGTTAGGGTTGCCACCTAAATTTTTACCACAGTATTGACACCTAATAATATGTATTTTTAAGAGTTTTAAATATCACTTATCAGTGTTAAGGGGTCGCTGATTTTGAATCTAAAGTCAGAATTTTAAAATTCAAGATGGTGGATAGGGTTGCCACCTTAATTTTTTGTAGTTTTATGAATTCGGGGCTGGCAAAAAAAAAATCGTACACCAAAAATGGGTCGCTGAATCCGAATGCATTGTCAGAATTTCAAAATTATAAAATTTTGAAATAATAGGGTTGCCACCTAATAATATGTCTTTTCAAGAGTTTTAAACGTCATTTATCAGTTTTAAACTCTTGAAAAGACATATTATTAGGTGGCGACCCTATTATTTCAAAATTTTGAACAATTGAACAAAAGTTGTAGCTTTATTAAAGATCTGCATGCATACAAAATCTTATCAAAATCAGTGATTAAAGGTGTTTTATAGTAAAATGGCGTCTGATATAATTTCTTAAAAAACTAAATTTAATAAATATCTTTAAAAATTTACTAAACAAATTTTATTGCTCACTCAATTAAACTTTAGAATTTATTTTAAAAAAGAAATCAGCTCAATTGAACCATTAGCTTATGAGCTACAAGCTCTCAAAAGTCACGCAAAGTAACTGCAATGTTACTGCAAATACTTTATATTCGGAGAACAAAATAAGCACTGGTTTTTTTATGCAGGAGTTACGCTTTATGTCTTTGTTTTCTTGCTTGTAAATGACCATACTTACCATTGCATACCAGAAGTTGAAAAGACTCTGCGCTGGTTATCAAACCAACAACTCGAACATGCATTATTGTGGTCTTACGACACGCTCATACACAGTTGGCTTCAATGTTGCAAGTATGTTCGACACAACAATCGCAGCGCTTGCGTAGTGCGGTCAGACTGTCACTGTATTTGTTGAGGGTAGATTGCAAGTAGCGAAAATGCCATCGCTTGCAGATCACTGTTTCGTACTAAAAGTGTTCTATTTTCATGCCTAAACAAAAAGTTTGGGTATAATTCTACAACGCAAGACTATTGTGATCTCATGATTTCAAATTTTTTTCGAATCATTTGGTGCAATTTTTTAATTTGGTCATGGTATAATGCGGCGATGGTAGTTGTCAAACTTAGCTGTTCATGCAATTGATCAAAGATGTGTGAAAAAATAAGCAATGACTTAAACATAGCAAGTTAATCGCAGCAAACTACAAACATTCCAATAAACTTCGCGAACAAATTTAATGAATCAAAGAAAAGTTAAAAATAAGGACATAGCTAGTCAACAGCAGCAAACTACAACTCTTTAGCTGTTTTTGATAACTACCAATAGCTAAAAAACTGGCCCGGCTACCTTGTCAAATAATTACACCATGGTCGAATCATTTGGTGACCGAGTAGTAAAAATTTACTCTCATGCTCTCGCTCTCAAATTTTCAATTTATATTGAAACAAAAAGAAAGTATGACCGTTACGAGAACATGACCGCCAGCATAACAAGGGACTATGCAATGCGTTGCAGCTGGGATGATTTCTAAAAAAGACTTGAAACATTATTAAATATACTTATTATAAAAACTTTGAAAGAAAAATACCCTAAATAAAAGTGTAGCAAAAATATAACATTTTAAAACTTTTTTTATAAAATTCGTCCCAGTACTTTAAAAGTAAAGTGGTAACTTTAAATTTGCACTTTAATTTTGTGTAATAGTTTAGATGTACTTCAACTCGTGATTCTTTTATTAAAATAATTAACGTTGAATTAAACGTCAGTCCGAAATTTATTAAAATCCAATTAAATTTAATCTTAACCCTTGCCATCAGTTAAACTCTTATTACTGTTAGCTGTAGAGTCAACATAATCGCCAACTGGCTTTGGCGCACGCACCAGATTACACCTTGACCAAGACAGTAACTACCACATTACAAACACTGCGGCTACTCCTGGTAGCCTCTTTTCGTATTTAGTTGCGCAAAACTAGTTGGTGTGAAGTGCGTCTCTAAAGTGACCAGCAAATGCTATCGAACGATTTAATTTAATGAACTTTTTTTGTTTTTGTATTATTTTTATGATTTGCATCGCGATCTGTAATCCACAAATGAGGCGCAACACGAGATACACCCCACAACAGCTGATATAACAACAACAAATAACTTCGAGGTGCTTTAATTTTAAAAGGACACTTAACAAAATTTATATTACTTTTTTAACTCGGTAAAAACAATACAAAACGAAAAAGAAAAGAAAATAAAGAATAACAACAGCAAAAACAATGAGATACCGACATGAGGACAAAACCGACTCCAAGCTCCACAGGAATGATCAATGATCGCCGGCAGAGTTACGGATGTTGTAAATGATCTTGATTGGGTTGACTTTACAACAACACATACTACATAAAAGAAAAAAGTTGCAACGCGACGCAAATTGTGCCACTTAAGTAGATTTTAGTTGTTCAAATTATGAATGTTATATGTATATATATATGTTGTGGTTGCACATTAACTATAGCGCACTACAAGTTGTAAGCAAGCCGATATGAGTGAATTATCTTGGCACTGTCATCGATTAAAAATAACCCCAAGTTATTGTTAATTGGCAGTGAGGAATGCTGGATGTGGCATGGAGGATGGATATTTATGCTTTCCAGTTGAATTTGCTCATGAGTGTCTTGGCTAGTGTTAGCACAATTTTGTGTAATAATTTCTTATTATCATATTTTTTAAAAGAATCTCAGTAGGCGAATATATATATTTTATATTATTAAAATATTATTGGAAATATATCTTGATATAATAAGTTAGCGAGTGCAACTTATGCGACTATTGACTTCCAATTAAAAGTTCTTAGCTAAAATGAAAGTTAAAAAAAAAGAATTTCTATTTTTAAGCCTGTTTTTAAAGTAGTTTCAATGGAACTTATCATCAAAAGCGCCATGCGTAATTATTTTTGCTTATTATTATTAAAAGTGTGTCTTAAAAAAGCGTTACAAGTATGTGTAATGTACAAGAGCTGAGGAATTGTTGTAATAAAAATTGTAAAAATAGATGTATTTTATATATTAAATTAATGTTAATAAATGTGAAAAATATATTTGTTGTTCATAACTGTAATTTATCATAGCCCCTTTATTTAATCTATTGTTTTAAAAAAAATTTTTAATAAAAGTTTTTTTATTTCCAAAAATTTTAATTAAAAAATTCAAGGTGTTACAATTTGCCACATTTTTGGAATAATTGGGAAAAGTCTTAAGACAAGCATTAAGCCTTTAATTTTTATCATTTCAGTTTTTTAGTTATTGATATAATACACTCCAACAAAAATGCACGAGAATTAAATACAATAATTGCTGGCAACTGATTGCCTACATTTATTGTTGTTAAGTCCCATAGAGCAAAATTATAAATATTTCACGCTAGAAATGCGTGAATCCTCTCACCGACAATTATCTCTTTCGCGCTCTTGTAAAAACTCTCTTCTAAAATTATCTCTTTCAGTCTTGTCTTTGCTTATAAAAAAACGCTTGAAAGGCAAAAAGTCTCTTAAATAAATTTTGAACAAGGCCACAACAACAACAACAACTTTGTATGGAGTCAATAACTCAGCAGAAAGTGCTATTTTTTCCAACTTCAGTAGGCTTGAGTAATTAAGCTGTGACGAATAATCTACTGTTTAAATTTTATATAATTAGCCACTTGTTCGAATAAACTCTTTGAAATCTTATGACGTAAAAGCAGAGGTGTTAATTTAAGGTCAAGCATAACACTCGCTCCAATAGCTTAAAATTCCGCTCCTGTGGTGCGTTTATGTAACTCACTTGAGAAATTCTCTACTGGTCGTGACGTCATGCTCAACCACTCAGATAAGCTCTACCGGTAGAAAACAAGTGTTTATGTATGTCATGAAACTCACCAATTGAGAACTTCGTGGTGAGTTGACAATTTGACATTTGTGATTGAGAATTTGCTTTGATTGATAAATATATAAGGTAAGACAAGGCCATGGTATAATTACCCAGTTAGACTTATTAGAGTTAAATTCCTAGAAACCCAGACCAATACAATGTCAGACTCAGCGTCAATACTGCCACCTTTTAAATTTAATAATTTTGTGGGAGAAAATGTTTGTGCTTGTTTTAATTGGACAAACGTTGAAATTGGATGAAAATAAAATAATATGTAGAAATGCCTCAGTTTTTTGTTTTTGTTTAAAAACTAATAAATTGAAATTTTTAAATGACGTGGCATTGCAATTTTATTGGATTTTTCGAATTTTCTTTTACGTTAAAGATTACATGTTTAACTTTTTATAAAATGTATTGTTATTTTAAATAATTTTCAATAATAACGCCTCTTCAACGAACAAAAAATCTATGAGAATAAATGCCGTAACTTTGCTGATTGCAAATTAAAACTTATTATAATATAAAACTTACGGTTTTTTACTTCAAGTTACGGCAGCATTATATTTTGACAGCAAGGTATAAAAATTTGCTGTCATACTAATAAGTCTACCTTGGTAATTACGCTATGAACTGGTCCTGGGATTCAGGGGTAGTACATATTATGCTACCTTATATATTAAACATATCGTCACCTGCATGCCAAAACCATGAATGTGCTTTTTTATAGTTTTTGGGAAAACGAGTTTAAAGGTTTAAATGCTTCTGAAAATTAAGGAAGTAAGATTTGTTTAAATTTTCATTTACCTAATGGTAAGTATTTAGTGACTTAACAATAGTTTAAAATTTGGCTGGCCTACCTTTCTCCAAACGGATTTTAGCACACATTCATTGTTTTGGCATGCACAAAAACTCCAATTTTATAAAACTTTCAGTCTTACAAAGAATCGAGTAACGCAGTATGAATGTTGAAGATCTGCTATTTATTGTTACTTTGGTTTGCAGGTATGTGGGAATTAGATCCATCGATTAATGATTGAAATTTGGTTGGCCCACTTCACTCCTAAAGAAAGAAAACACATTCATGGTTTTGGCATGCACAAAAATTCCAATTTATAAAACATTCATGCTTCAAGAAACCGAGTAATGTGTGAATGTATAGGATCTCTTTTTTCCTGATACTATTGTTTGCAGATATATGGGCATTACGTCTCTCGATTTATGATATAAATTTGCTTGGCCTACCTCACTCCTAACGGATTTTAGAACACATTCATTGTTTTGGCATGCAGAAGAATTCCAATTCTGTTGAAATATTTGTGCCAAAACAATGAATGTGGCACATACATTTTTTTTTGACATGATAAAAAAATGAAAAAAATCACATTCATTTATTTGTAATTGTATTATTGCGGCAAATCTGATCCACATTCCTATTCCATATGTTGATACAATGTTCCTTACACAAAACTGCATCAGAAACAGCAATAAACCCAAAATCGAATTTTTTCACATTCATGGTTTTGGCATGCAGGGAACGATATGATTAAACGTGACAATAGCCAAGCTAACGAGTTCATGAAGAGCCAGTATCATCAAAACGGTGGTACAAAAGTTTATTAATAGAAATTTTTTAGTACAAAAACTATTTCACAAAACATCGTTACCGAATGAGAAAAAAACAACATGAAAAATAATGTTTTGACTTCCTATGCAAATATCTCCGCTGTTCTTAAATAAATATCATTCGAATTACTTTTGTTCAGAAGTTCAATAAAAACTCTTAATGTAAGGGCAGTGAATATATTTTTTATCTCTTTTCCAAAAAAGAAAGTTGTAAAAATTAAAACAAGTAAATATATCATTTTTGACTACCTTTCATACAGTAGTAGTTTCATTCATTAGCAAAAATTCTTTCAGTTTTGCTCAAAAAACTGTTTTATTATTTTTGTCATCAAAACAACAAGGGTACCCTATGATTTTGTTTAACCGAAATTTATTTCTTCCAAAATGTTGTTTTTATATTTTTTACAAAAAAGTCAAGTCTGTATATGGAAAATACAGATTTATGTAAAAAAAAATTACCCTAATATACCTTTCCAATGAAAAATTATGGCTAAAAAGGTATTTTTTCCATACCATTGGCTTTCTATATTGATTATCTATATTAATAAAACAGTTTTATATAAATATATATAAAATATTAATGACAAAATAAAAAAATCAAATTTACACCATCCATTCTCAATCGCAAAATAACAAACTCAACTACTATGATGTTGGCGAGAACTTTTCAACTAGTAGAAAATACTCTTCTCAACTCACCACATTTATATGAACACTCTAGTTGAGAATGCTTACTCTAGTCGAGAATGTCGTCATAGTGACGTCACAATCTCAACCAATTGAGAAAAAAGTGGTAGAGAATGGTTACATAAACGCACCACTGGAGCAAGAATGACAACCAGCTGTTCAGTTGACTACGTCACAATATTTTATTTCTTTGAGAAACGTACTGCGATCGGTTGTGTTTTATTTAATTGTGTATATATCGAAGTATATTTGCAAGTTTTTAATTTAAAATTAAAAAAATGAAGTGTGCAGCTGCTAATTGTGGCAAACAAATATTTTTCAGAAACCTGATGTTTGCAATAAATACAAAAATTAAACCAAGAAATTGTAGAAAACGCACACAAACGAAAACAAAAATGCAAAAATATATTAACTTAACAAAATTTGTTTCATTATTTAAAAACTTGGAACTATCATTTATTTGTCCTTTCAATTCACAGGTAAATTAATGGAAGTAAAATATCTGGGAATGTTTAAACTTTATCAATTAAACTCTTAATAAACATTTTTATAAAAATAATGCCCATTGAAGTTGGTTTCTCAGACCAATTTTTTTTTGGCTAAGCTGCTTACTGGCTGTAATAAAATAATAGTAAAAAATGTTTGCAAAGGAGTACTTAACAAATTTACCCTCTTCTCGTTCCAATAAATTGCTTCTTACTTCTTTTATTTTAATTATAAAAACTAAAATGTATGCAATTTTCATTTCTGTGTAGAAATCGTATGCAAAGTGAACGCTTTCCAAAACAGCATTGATATTATGACGTACATGCGCAGAACGACAATTTTGTTGTACTCATTTTCTTATCTACGGCGCAATCTTTGTATTCTATCATTCTTGCCACTGGAGTGAATTTAGGGCTATCTGAGCGAGATCACGCTGAAATAGCGTGAAAAGTAGAAAGAATATATTTTAGGACTCTCTGAGCGAAAACACGTTGAAATAGCGTGAACAGTGGAAAAAAAATTTCTTAGAGCTCTCTGAGCGAAAACACGCTGAAATAGAGTGAAAAGTAGAGAATCTTAGAAGTCGCACTATTTTTTTCTACAAACTTACTTAACCCATTAAGCGCCACTGTACTCATTTGAGCACAGCAAAATATTTTTAAGTTTTAAAGTTTTCTTTGTTGTTCAGCATAAGTGATTTTTTTTGTTAGTTGGCCATTGTTAAGCGGGTTAATTCCATTTGTTTCTCATCTCTTTTTTTAATATGTTTTCTTAAAAAAAAAAATAAAAAAATAAAACAAATACAAAAACATTTTTTTTGCTATTTTAGTTTGTTTTCTATTGTAAAATAAACATTTTTTGGACTTTTTATTTGGCTGTTAATGGGTTAATCACTAACAGTAATCCCACAAAGTTCAAGGTTCACATACCTTACATCACAAACAAGATAATTGTTCTTGTTGGAATACTAATCATTAGGAAAATCGAAAATAAAGCCTTAATATATACAAAAACAAATTAATACTGCTTGTATTTTTCGCGTGGTCATGTTCTATGCAGCCTCAATATCACTAATTGAAATTTATAAATTGTAGCTAGGGTTTAACTACTAAATGGGCTAAAAAATCTTCGCCCTGGCAGAGACGACGCAAACCCGTTGATCCCGTTCAAAAGATGGAGCACTCCTATGGTAATGAAGTCTTGGAAGCTTTGTTAGTTTAGCTACTTAACCCCTTCAGACCGAAGCATAGACCTTGAGAGACGTAGAAAGAATGACTTTGCGTTCGGGTTCTTCGTATTCAAATTAAGAAAAACAATTTAGGTTTGAAAAATTTTGGAGAGACATCTATAGCCCCATATAATGGGGTCATATTTGACTCCATCCGTCTCAAGTAAAACTATTATAGATTTTTTTCAACCATGGTCTGTCATCGGTATGAATGTATTTTTAATGAAGTAATAAAAGCAATATCTGTTTTCAATGGAATTGAATTTAACATTTAGAAAATTAATATATGTATAAATATTACAGATTGATACGGAAACTGTATTTTTTGGTGATATTAAAAATGGTATGATATGATATGGCTATGGTATGAATAATATCACCAAAAGTTTTCCTTGAGACCGAAGGTGTCATGCAAGACCCCATTTCATTTTTATTTTTTGAATTTTGTAGAAACCAGTGAAAATATTTGCTGTACTCGATATTTTTTCGATTAAACACATCTAAATTTAGAACGTTCCTTTACATTTGGAACGATTTTATTTAATGATCTCCAGGTTTTAGCAAAATACTTGAGCAGTATAAGCCACATACTTTGCACGGAAAAAAAAACACTTCAATCTGATCAGCTGCTAACGTGCCGATGTTGCCAGCTGCAATAAAGCTTCTAAAACCAAAGTTGAAACTTTAATTTTATTAAATTCTGATTTTATAAGCGCCAACTTGAAAGCTTTGATATTCATAAAGAAATTAATATATTTATGATAGTAAAACAAATTAGAGAAAAATAAAAAAAAAAATGTAATGTCTTTATATATAAAATTCTTCTGTATTTGGCTTTGTTCAGCGGCTGGACCGATTTTGATGAAATTTGGTGTGTGTGTGTGCTGCTGAGTCAGTAGATGGTTTAAGTCTTAAGTTTGACCCGGTACGAGGCGCTGTTGTGTCTGTGACAGTGTAAACACTGTATTTTATTGTATGGGTATTTTAGAGTATAGGATTGAGAATTTCTTTTACTACACCTTAACTTTTTATGCAAACAAAATTTTAAAAATACAAAATGAATAAAAAGACACAAAAGAGAAATCTTTAATATTCATGATTGAGCTTGACTTTTCGATCATATAAAACGTTTTTAAATTTTTACGATAGAAACGTTAAATCAACACTACATCTCTCTACATTTCCTACAAAATCTGAAAGAACATTAAAAGATTATTTTTTATTTTTGTATATGTTTTCAACAACAAATATTTTTACAAAAGTTTTTTGCGAAATAAAGAAATTCGTGAAGGTTTTTTTTTTGGGAACCGAAAATTAAAAAGCTTGAAATATGACATCTCTTTAAATTTTATTCCCACGTTGAGGGTTAACTCAACTAAATATCAGCTATTGACAACAAGAATAACATCCAATTCGCTTTTATGCATGCTCAATAAACGAAGCACAGCTAATCCTTAGCATTTAAAATCCACTTAACGATGGCCATAAATATTTTTTCCAACATTTGAAGCTGATTCACTTGGTGCACTGCGACAACTTCTACAAAAATGTAGCTGTACTCTGTGGCCACTTTCAATGACCGTCCAAATCAGTTCAGCACCAGCAGCAGCAGTTGTCGGCAATTCCTGCCCTTCATCTGCTGTCGTATGTTAAAATGTCGCTCAGGGCTGCAATGCAATTAAACAAATTACAATCTGTCCACCCCACACCAGTGGCGAATGGCGTGAATTAGCGCGATTTTTGGTTGAAAAATAAATAACTTGTAGCTACTAAATTCAAAATAACGATTGCACAACTGCAACTGCTTGCTTGCCAAGGAATCAGAGTGAGGCATCAACGGGTTACGCAAACGCTCGCCTTGTGATTTTTCATTTTCGTGTGGCAAACTGCTAAGCAACGCATAAAACTGTAGCAAAGACAACCACAACAACAACAATAACGACAACAACAAACATCATTTTAGTGAGTTATTTAATTGTTATGTGAAGGACTTAATTGCATCAAACACATTTTTATGATCAGACGACGAAAACAGCGAAGAAGTGCATCAAACCGTTACAACGGGGCTAAGCCAACTGGTCCTAAGCGGCTATTCAAGCTAGACACAGCTCTTAAGACTTTGAAGATGTACAGCAACGATGATGATGACGATTACGACAATAAAGCATGCAAGAATTTCTCACTTCAGGCTTGCCAATGAATGTCTTTTGGATGATCTGTCGGCTGATTGGTAATGCCTCGATTTCGGAAGCACGTCATCCGGATTTTATTATGACGCGTCTCTTGAAATGATCTTAAGATGCCGCTGGAAATTAATAAATCCTCTTGGAAACCTTTTTAAGAAAAGTTATGCTTTGCATCTTATAGACCGGCTACTTGACAGTCAAGACTGTCAGTCAAGTATTGAGTTTGGCAAGTATTGATGTTGAATTAAAGGAATCGGAACATGAAGAGTTCAGATTCTCGTGTTGGGAAGCCATGTTGATGTGGATAACAACAGGTTGCATTTTTTGTGCTCCCGTGAAGCTCTTATAATTTTTCAGAATCAATTTTTTAAATATTCTAGCGTTGAATAATACGAGAATAGTTTTTACGACTTAACTATTTTCATTAACTTTAGTCTTTTAATTTTGGAATAAAAAACACTAATACGTTAAGTTCGTTTCTTAAGTCTCTCGTTTTAAATTATAAAACAAATTTTTCTGTACAATCCTTCTTCAATTTTCGAATGCTTTTATTTTAATGGTAGTAATAAAAGAACTCTGCTTAAATTAAAATGCAAGGCGTTACAGAAAACCTTGTTTCTGGTTTGCTTCTTATTCTCTCGTTTTTCTTCGACTCAATTAAAAACTGACTCAATTAAAAACTGTCCTCTGTTTTAAATCAGCTTAAGTGAGTTGTTTTATCTCAGCACATGCCACAGATTTTTCAGCTTATGCATTCCAATTCGCTTAACACAAACTGACAGATATTTTATCTTGACCTCGTTTGGCCTACTTTTTTAACAAATTTGTTCGTTGTTTTTAATGAAATGTAAAGCGTATTAAAATGTTTGGGTACATGAAAATTTGTTGTTACTGTTGCAGCAAAACAAAGCAATGCTGCATGTAATTAAAGGCTTTTCAGGATTTTAATTATATACGCTACAGTGACATAAACAAAGCGAAGCCGCTGCCTATCGAACCTGTGAACAAGGCGCTGTAGATATAAGCCGCTTACATGATCTTAGATAGGATCAGCCAGGCTGCAATGAATGCAATGCGCTATTCATGCAAAAATTCAGATACTACCCAAAACTAGCTTGAATTTCAATATTTATCAATGCATGTGAGAGGATTTTGGTTAATATTTGTTTGTTTTTTTAGTTTAAAGTCAAAAATGATTTGCTTAAGCACACATACGTTGCCCAAATTTTATCCAAATAATGTTTTCGGTGCAAGGAAAAGAAATATGAAACGATTGTTATGCTTTTATAATCAGAAACTACGGAAAAATATGTATTTTTATTTTTTTAGGAGACGGTTAGCACACAATATCATGTCTTGAAAAGTATTTATGCATTAATGATTAATCCTATATCGCGCCACGTTGCAGATCTGCAACTTTTAGGAACTGCTCTAGAAAAATAACTCAAAGAGATCAAATTAAGTCGGAATTCCAAGAAACTCATCTTTTCCAATTAGAGTGTAAGTCAAGCAACAGTTTTTTTAATATTAGCTGCAACAGTGATTTTGCATTTGGCAATAGTAATGATATATGTATTCCCTGAAATATGTTAATCTTTATATCTGCAAAAAAATAATTTTTTTTGCAAATATTTTTATAAATAAATTATTAATTTCAAAACAAAAGTTGTTTTATTTATTTTTACGACAATTTAAGAGATCTTTAGGCAAAAAATTTAAATTGGTGTTATTGCGCGATATAGTGTTAATTATTACTTTTCTTATAAAGGTGTTTAACAAATTTGCTATCTGATGTTTTCTTACTTAAAAATGCACTATGTTTGATTTTGTCATTTTCGTTACAAGTTATATACTTTCATGCGAAAAAGTGGCGATAATTGTGTTTTAAGTTTCTTTGCGTATGCTAAAAATTGGTAAAGAAAATTTATATCCTGTTACAATCAGTGTCTAAACTAACAAACTTGATGTTTTTATTCCAAGAAATGAGTATAAAAAATTTTCAAAATCGAATTCAAATCTTAGTAAATGTAATCAAAAGTGCCATACGCAGAATTTGGATAATTTGAAGCTAGGTTTTTCTTCTTTTTAAAGTTTTTAAGATAAGCAAACAGGCTTTAAATTTTCAGACAGACAGAAGTGGTGTCTTTTAAAAATCAAGTGTCTATCAGCTTACGTTTTGAACTGGTCCTTTTGAATAGTACGAATTTTTAGTCGATTTTTAGAAATGATATCGTATCTGATTTGAAATGAATCCAGCTTCACTACACTTGCAAGATACAACATTTTTATGGAAATTGATTTAAAAAAAGCACAAAATTATATCCAAATTTTTAAATATTGTAATATGTGAACTTCAACTTCTTCGTTTTTAAATAGAAAGAGAAGTAATGCTTTTTTATAAAGGTTATGCCTCTTTATAATTAGGAGAAAAAAGTTTGGAGTGTTTTTGGCGGACTTACTGGATGCACAAAATTGACAAAAATCGGCAAAAACGTCAACACTTCTTAACCGAAATTTAAGTTTGAACTTCCGTTGGAAAGATAATTGAAAGGACTATAATATAAAACTCATTTTCGAAAATTTCGGTACTTTGGGAAAATTTTCCTAAAAATCGTATTTGCAGATGCCAATTTTTGTGAATTTTTTGCATACAGAAACTCCGCCAAAAATTACGCCAAAGTTTTTTTTCTCATAATTAAGTTTTTTTTTTTTCCGACAATGATGCTCCATGCAAAATTTGGCCAAAATTGGATATGGTCATTCCGTAATTTTTATTTTTCCGGCACGCTTAAAATTTAATCGCTGTTTTGTAAAATCATTTAATACAAAATCACAAAAAACTGAACTAAATACAAGAGAAGATTACATGAAATATGTTAAAAAGCATCGAAGATATTTGCATTGAATATCAAAACTTTGAATGTTAAATCGCTTTTTCATGCTTTAGATAACGATGTGCAAAAATTTATTGTTCCAAGAATTTCTATAGTGTAATTCAGTGGTCATAAATATATGTTTTCCCATAGCACGCGGGCGTCGTGTGTTTTTGTTCTTTTGCACACGAAGTAGCAATCGACCCGCTGTGTAAAAGTTTGTTTTTTCTGCTGTGCTTTAAATTTTAAGTCAGTATGATTTGAGTGTTCATGCCGTGAGGGTGTTGCTCGCTGTCTTATTTTACAATGTTTAAAATAAAAATCTGTCATTAAAATTAAAACAACAATATAAAACATTAAAAAAATTTAAATAAAAAATTAGAACACAAATATATAAAGAAGATATAAAAAAAACCTTAACATGTACATTCTATTCAACACTTCTACCTTTTTTGCTCTTTTCTTTTTGTTTAAACTAGCGAAAAGCAAAAACAAAAATAAAAAATAAAACGTTATATTGTAAAAACCAACACGAGACAATATTTACTTGCACTAAATGGTGCGATAGCTTTTAACAACTTCTTTTTTCCTTGTAAAGTTTTGCACTCGGAAAGCTGTCTTTGTTGCTGTTTGAACCCTGCGTTGATGACCACTGTGACATTGGAAACAAACAACAAACGGAATATTTTCTAACTTAATTCTCCCAAAAAAATTCTAAGAAAATTAAAAAACTAAGTATATATTAACATTATTATTGGGTTAAAAAAAAAATGTAAATTGTATGGTATTCGTCAAAAGTAAAGAAAAATAAATCTAAGTAACTTTCGCAGCTTTTTTTGACGACCTCGAAATGCTTGTTGTAGCGCGCTGGACCAGCCAGGTCTAGGTCCTAAGCTCTAAGCTTTTTTCCTTTTTTCTAATCAAAAGAACTTTAAAACACCAGGTGGTGGTGGAAAAGTTTGCACAAAAGGGAACGTTTAGTAACTTGATTTGACTGAGGTAACTATATAACGATCCTATATTCAATATCACTTGTTTGTACAGCTTTCTGCCAAACTAAGACCAACCTTGATAAAAAGTTATAACTGAATACTACCTTCTTTTTGAGTATGGTATCACATCTAACTATAATATGGTCTCAGTGGGCAAATCTAGAGATCAGCCGCCACCTCAACCTTGTGGTGACTCTTGTGAGCTCTTGTAATGACTAAGAATTCTTTCATAAAATTTTTGTAATGTATGTCTTATTTCTCACCCACTTTTGACTGTTTTTATTCTTCGTTTTTCACCCACTTTTAACTGTTTTTATTCTTCGTTTTTCACAAAAAAGCGGTAATTTTAAAGATTGTCCTAAATCCATCCATCAGTGTTCACGTGATGCTCGAACAGTTAGACAGAAAGACAGGAAAAAATTAAAAAAAATACATTTTTGAATTTTACTGCCATGCACTGTACATATATATTTGCAACATTTTGATTATATGTATAGATTGTTCGCATTTATCCACGCAAAATTCCATAAACTTTCTCTAAAAAACTTATTCTTATGAAAAATTTTTAAATTAAAATAATGATCCTTACATATTGACAAGCAGACGTTCATCCGAATCAATGTGTTTAAAATATTGTAGATGTTAAAAATTAAGCAACTGTTTTGTTTCAAATCAATTTATGTTGTAATATAAAACTTTGCAATGAAATTGATATTGCAGCAAAATTCAGTATTTGTTGTTAAACTTTGTAATGATTTATGTTGTATGGGAAACACTCAAATATCAATATAAAATGTATAGAAAAATTGCACATCAGTCTGAGTTTTAGCAAAAAATTATTATGATAATTATATTGAATTAACATTTACTTTTCATCAATAATATTTACTTTAATTAACAGCCTTACATGATGTCAACTTTAATCAAAATGTTCTGAAAACCTCGATTTAAGAAAGCTTATAATTAGAACAGTAAAAAAGCACACCAAAAACTGCCGAAAAAAACTAAAAAAAATAAAAAAATTATTTATGTCAACCTGAGAGTGCGTAACTGGAGCATCATAATCGGCAGAGTGGCATCAGCATCAATATCATGCGTGTAGCCGCATACGTGCCATTACAGCGCGCTGGAACGTGTTGCTAATCTGCCGTTAAGAAAATCAGTTTTTTTCGTGAACTCAATTGCACGATTGAGTGTACAGTTGGTACTGCATCATCCCATCACCATCATCGTCATCCAGCATCATAATTTTGTGACTTTTGGGATGCGTGACGCGTTTTACTTGCCATAACAACTTGCGGCGGCATATTTTTGGTCACTTTGATTGGCGTCACTTCTCTCACTTGAGGGTGTTGCCGGTGTGTAAAGTGTTTTAGTTTTAACCAAGAAAAAAACACAAGCTTTGCCATGCTGTGTATAAATATTTCACTGGTAGCTGCCACTTGTCTTGCTGCAACAGCAGCTTAAACAGTAATTTCAATAAAGTTGCAGACAACATCAAGCAGACTTTGTGCCTTTTGGCAGGGAGCAGCAGTTTAAGCAGCTTCTGCATGTCTTGCAGCGGTTTGTTCACACTTGTAACTTTCTTTTTATGTGCAACCTGACTTCAAGTGCATCATGAATGTTATTGCTACATGATGCACTTGTGCAAATATTTTCATAACCTTACAGATTCTGACAATTTGTGGCTTTATCTGTCGGAGAATTAAGCTGAGTGCTGGCACACGTTTTTGGGCGTTGCAACTTTATGCTTGGATTTGACCCATATTGGTTGTGGTCAATGATTAAATGTTATCAATGAAGACAAAAAATATCAAAGTTAATTTCATGAAACGTTTATGAATAAGCAAGTCAAAACCGCAACAAAGTTTTTGCTGACACAGACAAAACAATTGGTTGAAATGATTTATAAAATTTATGCGTTACGAGTAGAAAAAGTAGTTCAGTTTGTGTGCAGAAATAAAAAATTTTGCATCAAATATGTTCTACTTTAATAAGTTTTTAAATACAATAATTTTAAATTTATTTGCAATGGAGCTGAATCGAGTTCGTTGCTTAAGTCTTTTGTTTTGAGTTATCTGCTGCATTCATTAAATTTTCGCACGACCTTGTTCATGAGGCCAACAGTTAAAAGAATTAAAATTAATTATTTTTTAACTCTTAAGCAATGTTGAACTTGACCTCCGCGTCTGGCATGACGACTTCGAGAGCAGGTCATCAGAGACACCGCTGCATGAGCGGTAAATGTAAAAATATTTCTGAACCACTGCATATCGGTTGAAAAAGTTCGATAAGCTTTGCCGCGACAACACCAAATGTATGTCAATTATTTCGATAACTTGTTGCCAATTTGTAGTCTACAAATTTTTGTCGTTTTTATGGTTTCTTTGTCTTATACGTTTTTCTTCTTTTTATACTGCTGTAATTTGTTATTGTATAATTAAGTAAGAAGAATAAAGTTTTTCGTTTCCTTAAGTTTCAGCCCATAGTATTGACACTGATACTGTTGTATGCAAGTGCGTAAATGTTTTTTTTTTTTAATTTCTTGATGTGTGCCGCATAGTTTCGCTTAAAGCGATTTAAGCGTTTTGCACTCATTAATGTTCAGAATTGAATTTATGCGTGACTTTTGATTATTTGCAGCAATTTTATTCGCACATAAATTAGTCTCTGACATTGAGCTGAGCTGCTGCTGATCTTGATGCTCTTGAAGCTATTGATGCTGATGATGATGTGTTGTTAATGTTGTTTTTTTTCCTGCTGTCTACAATTTTCATCAATGAAAATGAAAAGTGTCTCGTATGCCTAAAGATGAACACTCCAGTCACATGGTTCATACTTCCAATGCATAACAGTTTGGCGAACCGCGTGCTCCAAGTAATTGCAATCAATTACCTTCATGACAAAGTTGTCGCGCGCTTTCCTCACTTAAGAGTCGGCATGGCTCAAAGATAAATGCTGCACATAGTGTAATTTTCTGCCTGGCCAGTAATGACAACAAATTAGTTGAAGACATACCAGTAACTGCTTTTAATTTCTCTAGCTACTTGTGGACAGGAATTGATGGGAAAAAATTGTTTAACAGAATGACCAGAAGCTTATGTTAAAATTTATCTACGTCAGCAGCTTCAGTTAGCACAAGAAAAAATTTGCCGGTTTTTTCCAAATGGAACTGCACATGCTTAAAGAATAAGAAGCATAGAGTATTAAGTAAGATTAATTTATGTCATATTAATTAAATAATATAAAATAATTTATCAATTTTGGTCAAGAATATAAATAATTGAACATTTGGTTGAATAGCCACCATTAAAGTTAAACACTAGCTTCTAGCGAAGCAAAATTCGTTTCAATTCTATGGTGCACTTCGTCCATCCCAATGAATATCGAAAAAATAAGTAGCAACTAGAACAGACGGCATCCCTGGTAGAGTTAAGGACTTGATCTAAAAACAGCTACTGTTTTAATGTCATATGATTAAATGCCCGATGAGAACGTTAAAATATTTACGAATTTGTTCGAATAGGTGTTAATCCATATAAGGCTTCAACAGTGGGTTGGTCACAGCATAATCATTCAAGACTATCGAAGAGGAAATGTATCGATTTCCGAAACATGCTGTCTAGTCTGCTGTGGGATTGACTATATACAGAGTTGTTTTTGTTGCCTTCTTTAAACTTGCTTGATCTAAAAAGCTCACAATTAAATTCATGTTAAAGACTAATTGCTATCATTTGTCAGCAGTTTATTCTTAAAGAGTAATTGATTGATTCAATTGAATTTTAAGAAGAATGAATACTTTCAACAATGCAATTAGTGTAACATAAAAAATGATATTAGGTACTCTTAAATCATCATGCTTTTGAACACCTGTATTTTTATACTTTTTTCATATATATTGTATTGTAAAAACCTTGCTGAATTTTTGCTTTATTTTGAAGTTTGTGAATTTAAAAAAGTTAATGTATTATATTTGAATCAATCAGCATATACTGTAAATTGGGATGATTCTATAAATTTAAGATATATCAAATAAAATGCAAGGTGTAGCAGGTCTGCATTGCAACTCCTCCGCTTAATGAATAAAGTATTTGTTTTGTTTTTTGTGAATGTACAATTTTACAAAATTTTATATTTTTATAGTAAATCAAGTGGATATACAAATATCATTAAATTTTTAATTGAAGTCTTCTATTCAACTGAGTCATTTCTAATATTCGGGATAGAAGATTATTCTCATTACAAATGTCTGAGCTGGATAGAAGAAACTGAAGACGGCGATGTTTTTTTTACATATAAGTTCATTATATTTTTAAGAAAACAAAGCTGCAAAGAACTTCAGCTCACACATAAAACCAGCTGCTGTCCTCGATCATTTATAAAAGACTGCAGGTATTCACAAAAATTTCTTGACGGACAATAAAAAAGTGCAGCTAGTAGAGTCCTCTTTTTTAACCATCGATTAAGATATTCATTTTAAAAGAAGTTGTAGAGCATTGCTTAGTTGCTGTATCTCTGATTAAGGCATTCTAAGTTTTTCTTTAATACTTCTATTATAAGATCTCTTTCAAAACCTATTTTCTTCTAAGAGCCATTGCATGTTAAGGCAGTTAGTATATGAGAGTAAGTCATTTCAAGGATTATTTAATATCCCTTCAGTCCTGATTATCGTTGATGTACTATAAAAATCTTGAACTTAATTCTAGTACATCTCATTTCATATATATATGTATATGACGACTATAACAAAACTGTATTTTAATATATCCTAAGTCAAATATTAATTTTAAGTTTTATTTCCACATAGGATTTTTTTTAATAAGATCAAAGAACTAAGGTATGCGCCTTATACAAACAAGGTTTGAAAGGAAAGGGATATATTATTTATAGGAACTGATTGGAACCATACGTGAATTATTGATTACGCGTATTAACCGTGAAAGACAATTTGAATTGCTTTTAACCGAGGCTAGCCTCATGCCTTTACCTCGGCAAGCATTTCCAGCCTTTAGTTGTGTGCCAGTCCTTTTTATTCCAGATTTTCCACTATTTATTTGTGATTTTTTAGTTTTCCATAATTTTTAAATGTAGGAAAGAACAAAGAAAGTGAAAAGAACCATGCCTGAGCCCGGATTCGAACCAGGGACCTCTGGATTAAGCGCAATCTCCACTAGACTACAAAGACCTACATAAATCTTAAAAATGCTTATTTTGAAATATTTTCAACAAAAATAAATAAACTTGTGGGTTTCGAGCACAAGATATTTAGGTTATAAATATCCAAATAAAAAAAAAAAAAAATGTTGTCGCTCCGAGTTATTCAAGTAATTTGAGGTGAATAACCTTATTAAACTGAAAAATTTTTGGAAAAAACAAAAAAATCTTAACTGTTTCCTTATTCCAAATGAAATTTCAAATATTTTTTTTTCTTTCATGCACTTGTGCAAACTTTAAGCCGCGTGCACACGGGTTTATATGCATTTGATCTTGCTAAAATTTTTCTCGATTATTTTATCATCAATTACAGCAGTTTGAGCCCATGGGGTGGACTTTTTAAAATAAGGTCCACTCTAGTATAACTATAGAGTCAGTATGCATCCGATCTTACTAAAATTTTACACAAATTTTTTTTCACCCATTAGCGCAGTTTGAGTTTTTGAGACGCTCCGTGAGTGCTTGGAAATTTTCCCCTTACAAATGAGGTCCACTCTTAGCTACACGCATCTGTATTCTCTATTGTATTTATCTTTCTGAAAATAAACAAAACCAATAACGAACTGCAAAAACGAAAACATCTAATGTGTATTTATATATGTACATTTTACATATATATCAATCACAACAACCACAACAAAAGCAGCAAAACAACAAACGACACGATTGCGAACCAAACGAACAACAACAACAGCATAAGCAGCTACTAAAGCAGCTACTGAAGTAGCTACTCAAGCAGCTTGTGTTTTTCTAAAAATATATAATTTTTTTTTTTAGATTTTGCTGTTTTGTGACTTTATTAGATAAGTGACAAAATCTAAAGATAGATACTCGTTTTATTCGTGCTCTAATTGATATTTTGGCATATATTTGTTTTTTGAACTATGAATATTAAAGGCTGTAGGTATGTCCCCAAGTGTCAACTAAGCTTCCTAAATGTGTTTGAAAAAAAAAACGCAGTTTTACTATCCTTTGCCTTTAATGCATAATTTTTATTTATTTATTTAGATAGACATGGTACGAATAAGATTTCTCTTTTTTAAGCTTAAAGCTAAGCTTACTCTTGAAGTATATTTAAAGAGATTAAAAGGAAGTTTAAAGAAAATGCAGAAGAAAAGGAAAAAGTTATTGAGATCTAGTAAAGTGTTGAAAAAGTTAATGTTTGAAAGTGTTTGCGTTATCAAGCCGTTTTAAATTAGTTGGAAGCGTGTTCGACAAATTTATCGAACGAAAAAAAAGAGTCGGGTAGTTGTAAGATATTTATGTGATGGTACGATGAGTTGTGCAGTTCTTTGCATTCTCGCGAATCTTATTACTGCAAATAGATAATTTGGTTCCTTTGTCTTAATTATATCATATAGCATCAATATGGTGTGATGGTCCAAAAACCCATTTAACGAGGGACCAATGACGTGAGGTTGTCTCTGGATGTTAAATATAAATCTAGCGCAACTATTGTAGGCTACTCTTAGTTTCCGGTTTGACTCCTGGTACATATTCGAAAAGAACAGCTATACATAATTATTGGTAAAATGAAGGACTTCACGAGTCTAAGCCTTACTTCGTTAGACAGAAATTTAGACATTGAGCTCATTCCGTGCAAAGCACCATATGCCTTCCCAACTACTCGGCTAATGTGAGTGTTCCACGTAAAAGATTATTTAAATATACTCCAAGATTTTTAAAGTTTACAAATTTTTTTACCGACAATTGTGGTACGATGTAATGAGCGCTGCTACCTTGTTCGTTAATTTATTAATTATCTTTTCGTAAAAGTGCATTTCATTTGCACCTTTGACAGTTGCACGATTTCTTGAGCTGTGTGTAATTTTCGTCAAGTGCTAATAAAAAATTTTTTCCTCAAGTTCTATCGGTTACACTTCGATTCAAGCAAACCAATAAATGTGCGAAATTACGAAAACAGAATTTTTGGTAGCAATTCATTTAAAACATAAAATATTTTATATTTATATAAGCACTGACTACACAGTTGCAAAAAATTGATAAAGGTCTAATAGAATGTTGCAAACATATAAATCTTGTAGTCAATACTTTAGAAAGTTTTCAAAAGAACGATAAGGAGGCATTTAAAGATATACATGAGGTATATAAGATGAGGTTTATTAAGATGCGATGTAGCGGCAGAAATAGCAAAGTATTTTTGTCGATGTTCTCGATTTTAAACATGTTTCCTCCAAAAATAAATAAATAAATAAGTTAAATATAAAATATTTTCAAACTGCTATAAGGGACATGTATCCAAATAAAATAGTTATAGAAAAAATGGGAGATGAACTTGAGTAATGGAAAACTAAATGGACCCACAGTAGAAATGAGGGTTGCAAGACAGCTCTTGAAATTCCTAAATTATAATGCGGCGACAAATGTAGCTATCAAAAATTAATTTTTCCGCAATTTTACAAAATTCTGGAAATAATTTTAGCTCTGCCCTGTGGTACAGATGCGGTACAGAAGATTTTTAAGATGCGGTACAAATAAATTGTTTTACTTAAATAAAAACTTCTCCTCCTGCTCAAAATTGAGCGATTGAATCAATTTTGTATGCTAAACATTAAAATAAATGAAATGTCATTAACTCTTTTCACTTCGATTATTGAAATCAGTTAAGAAATTTTAAAAAATCTTAAGATTGCAAAAATCCCTATGACAATGAAAAAAAAACAAATATTTTTTGCTTCAGTAAGCCCCCCTTAAGAAATACCCATCTACGCCGTTGCCTGTATAAAAATGTTACTAACAGGATCATAGAATTTAACACTCACTTCAAGCTTTTGCAGGTGTCTAAACTAAATCTATTCAAAATTAGCCCATTGGTCGAATCTCTAAAAAGAGGAAAACATTTTAACACCAATTTCAAAAATATTGTTGAAAATGATCATCTTGTACTTTCAGGCTTATAAACGACGTAGATAAAACGTTGTCTTTTTTATGCGCTCTCATAACTGCCAACTTAAACTTCCGTCAAAGTCTATTCCTAGATATCTGTATCGATATCTTCACAAAAGAAAAATATATGTGTAAGATATTTATCATAAATGTACTTAATGAAACAATGACTCAAACAAATGGTTCTTTTCATTCATAGTATTTCGTGCTTAATTTTAAATAAAAAAATTTAGTGTATACTTAAAATTTATTTTTTTTTCACCCCAGGAATCATGTTTTTTAATACTTATTCTATTAAATTTAAACTATTAAAAATATTAAAATTTTTTAAATAAAACCTAGAACAATATTAAATACATGTCGGAATACTCTAAAATAGCAGCGTTCAGCTTAGTTAGATTTTTTTTGCCCCCACAGTATTCGTTGTTTTTAATTCTTGTCAAAAATATTTTAATACAAGTATGTATTAAGATTTAATCCCATGAGGGAATGAAACTAAATTTTAATATTTGGCGTCGACTAAGCTTTAATACAATTTCGGTGTCGTCATACGTACAATACATACTAAATTAGAATTTAGTCCTAGATGAGCGTGAACTATTTACTAAGCAACGTAAAGCAGGCCATGTCAACAGCATGAATTTCTCACGTGCTATTTAAAAGAAATAAATTTATACAATTGTCTTTGAAATTGAAATAAATTAAATGATGAGTATCAGAGTAATCGAGTTTTAAGTTTTGGTGTATGTTTGTGCCACTCCCTCTTTTGCAGTCGCGCCCAAATTTTTTGTGGTGATTATCTTAATAAATTTTAAGTCCTTATCTCTCATAGGTGGCAAGATATCGAATTTGCTGTTAGGGTTGAAAAGCAACTTAATTTTTTGGAGGAAATTAATTTTGACAACACTCACATTTGATTCAAAAACAAGACAAAGATTCAAGATTTCAAGACAATGCAAAAAAAGACATTTGCAAAATAACAATATGCAAGTTATTGAGTTTTGGTGAATTTTAATATTGAACGCCAAATATCGGAAACATTTTGGACTATGTGCATAATAGATAATGGCCACACATATACACAAAAAGTTGAAGCTGTTTCGAATGTTTGCTTTCATAGATTTTGCGTATTTTATTTTGGGTTTATAGATAAGAAAGATGTCACACCTTTTTTTTGCAAACTCACATATATTTTTTTTCAATAGTTTTAATAAAAGCCTTTCACAATTTGAAGCCTTTAGCTCTCATAAGTGGAAAAATATCGAGTTTGAAGCTTGGATTCGTTTGAAAGGTGCAACGCAGCTTTATCCAATATTACTTTTCATTACACTTAAACCTTCACGTACTCGAAACATGTTTTCAGATTAAATTTGAGCTCAATCGACTCGGCAGTTTTGGAGTCTATAACGGACACATAAACTGATTAACAGAAGATTACTTTTATTTATAGAGATAAAATGTGCTTATTTAAGTTTAAAAGCAAACTATATTTTCAAAGAATAGTAAAAAGTGTACGAAAAAAAATTTTGTTACAAGAATTTTGTTCCATTTGTCGTGGTCGGTTATTAAAATCGAATTTTAAAAATGTTTCAAAGGACAATAAACTATTTTTGAGCTCTTTGTAACAGAATTTCCTAAAAATAAATTTTGCAAAATAAAATGAAACCAGCAAACTTTCAAAATAAGAAAACGTCGGCATTCTGTCTAGATAAAATCGCGTTTGTTTCTTAAGTCTTTCGTTTCAAGGCTTAATGAAATTTTCCGTATTTGTGTGTGAAAGTCTTATTTTAATTTCAAATCTTAAAAATGCTTAGGAATAATAAACCCAATTCTATAAATTTCCTATTCAGTGCAGGAACCATCACAATATCCCTATCACAATATCACTCAATTTTCTTAAAATAATATATCTTTTTACATTTACTAGTTACTTGATTTCTTTTGGGAGTAATTTCACTTAACCGTTGAAATTTTTAACATTGGTTTTGAACATTGGTTGTTTAATTTCGATTGGAAATTATTTAAATAAATTTGGTTTTCAAGTCAAATCATCTGAGTAATTCCATGGGGGCCAAAGTCACTGCGTATATTGCTTTTCTAAAATATGTAATATGTGCAAAATACGTACCTCAAACATAATATAGAAATTCGTCTTCCTTAACTGTTATCTAACGTTTTTTCTTTCAACTAGTGCTTATTTCGTGAATGTAACACTTAGCTCATGTCTGATTTGACAGATAACTAGTTTTATTCTTCCGCTGAACGAATATTATAAATAATGAACAATTGGTTGTGTATACGCTTGAACAACGCTGGGAAATATTGCGACATTACTTTGAAAATCATGGTAATGTTGCAGAATGTGTGCGAAAATTTCGTACGGATTTTGGAAGAAGAGAAGCACCATCAGCTCCGTATGTTCGTTATATGTGAAAAAAGTGAGAGAAATTGGCATCCTCATCGATAAACCAAAGCGTGAAATGCCAAAAGCAGTGCGTACACCCGAGAATATTGCTGCTGTGGCAGAAAGTGTGCGTGAAGCGCCATCAACATCATTTCACCGTCGTTCTCAACAATTGAACATTTCGGAGACATCATTGAGACGAATTTTGCATAAAGACCTTGGTATGACGCCATACAAAGTCCAATTTGTTCAGGAGTTGAAGCCAACTGACCATCCAATGCGTTTTCGCTTCGCTAAGTGGGCCTGCGATCAACTTACAGAAGATGCCGATTTTGCCAAAAAAATCATCTTTTCAGATGAAGCTCATTTTGATCTTGGCGGGTATGTAAACAAGCAAAATTGTCGCATTTGGGGCACAGAAAACCAGCACACATACATTGAAAAGCCGCTGCACCCAAAACGAGTCACTGTTTGGTGCGGATTTTGGTCCAGAGGCATAATTGGGCCATTTTTCTTCGAAAATGAGCAAGGAGTGGCCGTTACAGTCAATGGCGATCTTTATGGGGCCATGTTGAACGAATTTTTGTTCACAAAAATTGAAGAGGAGGATATTGGCAACATTTGGTTTCAGCAGGACGGCGCTACGTGCCACACAGCCGAAGCTACACTCGATGTTTTGCGCCCTGTTTTTGAAGATCGCCGTTGGACTATTATTTGTGAGGTGCCCTTAAAGATAAGTGTTACGCCGACAAGCCAGAGACAATTGACGCTTTAAAGGACAATATTCGTGAAGCCATTGGTGAAATACAGCTGCACACAATCGATAATGTGCTTAAAAATTGGACCGATCCTGTAGGCTATTGCATGGCCAGCCGAGGCCGCCATTTGAATGAAATTATTTTTCATTATTAACCGGAAGGATTATAATTTCAAATAAAAAAAGAAATTTGAAAAAATATTTAGTAGTTATTTTTTATAGAATTTTAAAAAAAAAAAAAATTATTTGGCGGACCCTGTACATATAAGTTATCCACGAAACAAATATTATACGGTATTAAACAAAAAATATACTCTTTCAAAAAATACAAACGCTTTTTCTCAAAATGTCAGTTTGAAAAACGATGGGACAAAAATAATTTAACATAATGACTCATTTGTTTCGGGAATTTGTAAAAAATAAGTTAGTGAGTTGGCTTGTGTATTATCGTTCCTTTTTTTAACTTAAAAAAAAACTTAACCAATTCATTACAAGACTTTTTGCACTTAAAAATAAATCTCCATTTTTTGGCTAAAAATTCAGAACAATACCGTAACAAATGTTCAGTTACTGATAAACTACTAGATAAGTTTTCGTAACGAAACCTTGATTTGATGATGAATCTTAAAATGACCATGAATTTAATTGCAGAATATGTTCTTATTAGTCCTGCTAATATAAAAAAATACAGTGAAGGCTTCCATAAGCGGAGACCGATGGTTATCTACTTTTTGTCCGCATATGAGAGATGTCTGCTTATAGGAATGAGGTAAAAAATAATATTTAAATTAACTATAACTACAAAAAAGGGCACTGCGATATTCTATTTAAAATAATTTTTATTCTTAAATAGACAAAAAACAAAACTAGTACAAAATAAATTAAAATTTATTTATTATCGAAAGAAATGAATTACGGACCGGGGTTTTGTTCCTTCACAAAAAAAAAAATAAAATGCAGAATTTAAAAAAAAAATTATATTGATACCTAAACGTGACGCGACGTTTAAGTTGAAAATCTAATTTATATGGGAAAAAGTGCTCACTTTTAAAAAAAAATCTTAATTAAAGTTTTTAAGTGCAAATTTAAAAAAAAAACCGGTAGGCGCCCCGTTTCTTATCTAATTTTTCTTTTAATTGAGCTACCCAACGTTAAAATTAGACAAAAAAATACTTGAGTTGTAATTTTTTGCTTTTCGAAAAAATCGCAAAAATGCAAACTTAAAAACATTTCATTGAAATTTTGTGGAAATATTTTCTTAAACTATACTTAAAATCGATGCAAATTATGCAATTATATTAAATTACCTGGTTGTTATGAAATTTTTTTGCTGGAATTGTACCTTTTTGGAACTTTCGAGTTTGGGTATTTTATGGAAAAAAATACCAAAAATTTAAAAATTTAAGTTAAAAAAAAACATTGAAAAATGGACAAAGAATAGTTTTAGCTTTAGCATATGCTGTCAATAACAAAATATTATTGGCGTAAGTTTCTTGGACTCTAATTTCCTATTCAGAGTAAATTCGTAAAAAGATAAAAAAAAAACACGTCGAACTGTCGAAAACACCAAAACAAGAAAAAAAGAAGAAAAGCAGTAATGTTTGTGATCTAAAAAAGATAAAACTGTCCGCTTATTAGAGCTTCGCGTCCGCTTATGTGAGATTCAATAGACATGTTTGCGTGTCCGTGTCCATTTATCGGAACGTCCGTATATGGGAGAGCATTTTCTATGGAAAAAACCTAAAATCGATCGTTCCCATGAATGTGTTCGCTTACAGGAAATGTCCGCTTATTTGAGCGTCCATCTATGAAAACTTTCACTGTAGTCAGAATATTTATAATAAAACATAATCAGTTCATTACCCATTCCATCCCTGAATATTAAGGTTTGTAGTTTAAGTTTTTGCTTTTGCCTAATATTTTTACCTGAATTTAATTGTGAGCTTTTTAAATAAAGTAAGTTTAAAGAAGGCAACAACAACAACAAAAACTCTGTATAAAGTCAACCACACAGCTGACTAGACAGCCTGTTTCGGAAATCGCTACATTTCCTCTTCAGTAGTTTTGATGTATTCAACTGTGACCAACCTACTATTCAAGTTTTATATAATTTGAAACGTGTTCGAACAAATTCTTAAGAACTTTAACGTTTTAAACGGCCTTTTAATCATATAGCATTAAAGCAGTAGCAATTTGTACATCAACAGCCTTATGCAATAGATATTCTTAAACAAACGTTCAACGCTTGCTTAGTTACGTACATATGGCTTTATGGTTCAAAGCTTTATGCATCCTCTACGTAACCTTGCTGAAATTGTTACTTATAACCATTTTTTAATTCATTGCTTAATTTTGTTAGATTTTTGTCTAAGCAATCAAAACTCTTTTACAAAAACGAAGAATTCTTTTACATTTGCAAATCTGTTACTGAAAAAAGTCGAAAAAGTTCGCATATGAAGCGAACTTAATCGAAAAGACTACAAAAAAGTTTAGGGTAAATTTACGCAGCCTTTAAGTGCAAATTTTGGCGTTTAAGCTACCCAGATCTTACACAAGCTGGAAAAACATTTATGAATAACGATGCGTTGCTTAAAGTTGGTTTAAAGTTAAGTAGGCTTTAAAATGAGATTATGAATAAGGCTGCAAGCCTTTAACTCTACCAGAGTTGCCGTCTGTTCTAGTTGCTTCTTATTTTTTCGATATTCATTTGGAGTTCGACGAGTCTCCTCAAGTGCACCATAGAATTGAAACGAATTTTGCTTCGCTATAAGCTAGTATTTAACGTTAGTGATGGCTATTCAACCAAATGTTCAATTATTTTTGACCTTAACCGAAATCGATAAATTATTTTAGATTATTTAAGCATATTTAGATTATACTAAGCTTCTTATGAACTTTTTCAATTGCTTAAGTAACAAAGTAAACAACCACAACAGTAAAACAAACACTGATCTGTATTCATCAAATTTTTCAACGACCACACATAATAAATTTTAAAATAAAAATGTCCAATTTAAAATCGAGCAACTCGCGCCAAATGTAGACGAAGTGATTTACTCCTTTCTATGTGCTGTTGTCATCAGTGCAGACAGCAGGAACACAACACGTTGAGGCGGGTCGCGCTTTGATGCTAACAAGCGAAGCGAACAATTAAAATGTTTTTTAAAAAATTGAACGCTGTGACATTATGGAACACAAAAAATGGTAGACAAGGCTTTGGCAGGCAACAATCAATCACTCTAGCAGACGGGCACTTGTACAAATGGACATATCAAGAGACAGACAGAACAAAGGGTTGTCCAACTCTCCTGTCAGCTAGCAGAATAGAGTTATCGCTGTTATGTCGATAGCCACAATTCACTGGTAGCTGATGTCAGCAAAAATTTGTTGCTTTGCATTAATTCCCACCTAATTGGCAAAGGATTTGCTGCTGATTGCCCTTCTCGAATTCGGCACGTATTATTGGTTAGAAAATTTGATATTCTAAAAACGTATTCTAAAGATATTTGAAATTGACAGAAACCTTTTGATTGACATTCTTGGGTTGTTTTTGCTTGACTCTTTGAGAAGGTGGTGAAAAAATGTTTGCACCAATGTTCATGAACTAGTGACTTCCTTAAAAATTGTTTATTAAAACAGAAATAAATACAATTGATTTGAAAAAATATGGTATATTTTAATTACTATGTATTTGTTAAATTATTCTAAAAAATTATGTTTTACAATAATAAATAGCAATTTATTTCATATATAACATCCTCCTTAACAAAACTTCATGCAGTTTATTGCCAAACAATAAACTTCTATGGCTTAAGTTGTGTTTTATTTCATTTTTACAAAGCAAGGCAAATGTTTGCTCAAACTGTAACATATAATACACAACAGAGTGGAAACAAATAACATTTGTTAGTCTGAGGCCTGAGATATCCTGAGGCCTCAACACTTTAACACCTACGTGCCAGCGCAAACAACTAGCTCACTACTTAGTCAATGCAGTTGACTGCATATGCAAATAACATTTATAAAATACAGAAATAAAAAAACATAATAATTTATAACCATTTCAATTAAAAAAAGAAAACAAATTTATGTAATATCTTTATTTCTTCACACCTCTGGGTTTTATAATTAACACCTTAGCTGAATTGAACCTCAGCATTGATGCCAATCAGCATCATTTATTTTCTGGCTCTCTTCCTTAAAAAAGCTCAACGCAACTCTAGCCTTTGGCTATTAGATGCCTCTGACAAACAAATATTTATATTGCTTGAGATTGTGCAGCAGCAACAGGTATCAGTCTAATATATTAAGTTGTCTGTGTAGGTTAGCCAAGTTATTGTTTTTCGTTATGGAGTTGAATTTTCGTGCATCTTAGTTTAGTTAAATTGGATTATTTTATTAAGTTTTGCTGTTGTTGGCGTTTAGTTTATGCATAAAATACTGCTTACTTAACCTAGGGGCTAAGGTTATGGTTAAGTGAGTTATCGGTTTTGTAGCTATGTGATTTTCAGAAATTTTTAGGAATAAAATGTTTTATACAAGAACTAAGCATTTGCTCTCTAAAAAGTTTTATTCCTGTGAAGAATAAAAAGTCGCTTGCTTGATGCAGGTTTACTTGTTGTGATGCAGAATGATATGGTAAGTGTTTACATAATTTATATGAAAAAAGGACTTAGTCAAAAAGCCTGTATTTTCTTTGTATAAAAATTATGTGAGGTCTAAACTCGTCAAAAATGGTTATCAAACACAAAATCAATTGTTTTTACTGCCTTAATCCCCAAAACTCAATAGCGCGTTAGGTCGATCGGCCTTTGACAGCTAGACTAGAAACAACAAGTTCTTATGAAGTAACACTAAATTCGACCTCAGACTTCCCTTCGACCTCATCCCGTAAAAATCTAAAGCAGGGGTAAAGTACGATCAAAGTTTTAAGTAGAGAATTTTTCTACTAGCTCGTGCATTTGACATTCCATACCAATGCTGGGTTGCATTTTCGTTGAGAAATTTTGATGTGTGGGTATTTCTTGTATTTCGATGATAACGAATATTTTCATGGGATAATCGTGGGATTTTATAGTTGGTGTGACTTTTTTAAAGTTGTACGTTCTTAAATCAATATAAAAATGATTTTGATGAATTTAATATGATATAAATAAAGTTTATATATAAATCCTATTAAAAATAATAAAAAATAAAAAAGATTGATATTAACTTTGAAAAAATAATAGTAAGCTTTTTTGCTGCCAGCGAACTCACACCACGATGAATTAGCTCAATCACTGCATCTCTGCTATACATATATAACAAAATAGGGGTATTCACGATTCAGTGCACTTGGCAGTGCAGTTTAGGACTCGTAGTTGTGCAGTTAGGTTTTCATTAACACACCACACTTTTGATCGAGAAATTTATTGAAGTATGTCTTATATGTCAGAATCAGGTGTTGCGAATGAAAAGAAAATATTTTATAAACTAAATATGAACATGCCGAAGAATTAATTAAGAGTAAAAGTTTTCGAGTGTAGTATAAATAAATTTCGAGTCTTTGTGAAGAAAACTATCTCATTCGTCACGTTTTTGTGTACTACCCAGAAAATAGATTAGTTGGGGCTACTAAATTTTTTGTTAGGTCTTTTGCATTTGTGTTGTCATAAAAATATTTAGCTTATTAGAAACTTCATTCGGTAGTGAAAAATAAAAATTGTTATTTTTAGCAGATATTCGTGTAAGCAAATAAAAAGATGGCTGCTGACACAAAAGTGCATTACTATACAGTTGACCTTGAATTTCCTAAGGATACCTGATCGAATGATTAGTTCGCTCAATCAAATGGTAGTTTACATAACAAAGTAACATCTACCACGACGAAAACTTTGTTTCTTCATAGAATTTATAGTTTTTAAGCCAACTGGAACAATTGAACGAATTCAACGGTCAAAATATCTAAATTCTTTAATTTTTTGCCACAATTCGCTACATATTGAAATTTCTTAAAGCTATTTAAAGACCAAAATTTATTTTTTGTTGCATTATCCAAGAATAATTGAGACTGTTTGACCAAATTTATAAAATACATTACACAATTCAAATAATCTAATGAATCTTTAAAAACATTGTACGAAAAAAAATCAATTGAAAATTGCTAATATTATATGAAACTACTCTGATATTCTTACCTCCCAACTAAACATGAACCATTAAAATACATCAATTGTTATCAAAAATATATTCTTATTTCTGAAGCAAATTAAATATCTTGGCTTCAATTTTATAGTCAGTTTTTAAAACAAAACGTGGTTGTTTGTGTAAATTATAATGATAGTGGAGGACTAATGTTTGCATTGATAAATAAGTTACTGTTAGTTTCATCTGAAAATATGTATTATATTGTCTTACAAACTATTGAAATATTATATTTTGATAAACATTTTTTAGCTTACAATGTTAATGCAGCTAATATTAAATTTTTCCTAATTGTAAATTTGATAAAATGTGATCACACATCTCACATTATAATTGCATGTGATAATTGACAAAATAAATATCTAATAAAAACTGTTTTTAAATATATTGTATACAAGTATTACGAAAATACTGAGATTATTTGGAGTAAGATTCAGTTGGAGGAAATCAAATTTTTTCTAGGGGATAATTTAATTTAGTTGCAATACATGCTTGCATGTCAATTGTGGCAGTCAACTTACTAAAACACCAATTGATTTTTCGGTTGCATGTTGTGATATTTGTTCCTTATTACACCGAAGTTATAAACGGAAACATTAACATAAAGTATGTTAATGTTACTACTAATCTTAAGTTGCTGCAACCTCAAAAATTCAGTTGGACTTTTTTTTGGTAGCAGTAACCAATTTGTTTCCTCAGTGCACGGGCAACGGTATTTTCTTTTTTGTTTATTTTTTCTATGAAGACCCGCAGAAGGGTGGCAGATGGAGTTTAATAAATAGGACCAGATCATTCATTTAACCCTCCTTAGGGTTATAGATTTTTTGATATGAACTATAATAGAAATTTTTGTTTCTATTTTTTTTTTTTTTATGGGGACCCCTAGAAGGGTGACAGATAGAGTGTAGGTGTTCAGAAAAAATGTTGAGGGAGAAAAATTAATAGAATCTACAGCACTAGACCCCACAGCAGAAAAATCAGCTGATTTAAACATTAACAAAGTGATATTTTGTGGATTAAAGGTAGATATGCCAAGAAAAACCGTAAAAAGGGTGGATGATTTTGTGAAAATTGCTGCACCCGAGATATCATGTAACACATTTCTAACAAATACATATGAAACTCTTGATAAACTGATAATTATCAATAGACTATAAAAATATCAACCATACCAAACCTCAGGCTACTTCAAACAATCAACTAGTAAATTAATTTTATCAATGGTATATTTCTTGGTTCACTTAAATGTTTTTTGTTTTTCTTCCATTTTCACGTGTCAATTATCAGCTGTTTAATAAGCACATGCACGAAACCTGTTTATGCACCAGAGTCGACGCTGTGCATTTTTGGAAAATAGAAACGTGTCATTGATGTGTAGCGTTGCCATCATATCTCTTTTAAAGAGGACATGTTCTCTTTTTTCTCGCGATCTTTTTTTATCCTTTTTTAAAATAAAAAGCCCTTTTTTTTTGTTGGAGTCAAAATATATCTGTCAATCAAAAATTTACTAAAAATGCACACAAAGAAATTTGCATGAAAAGTATCAGCACTGATTTGCAAGTTAATAGCTATATGGCAATGCTGACCGCCATCCTTGAACATACGTAACTTAACCCTATACTGTATCCACTATATTTTTGCAAACGTTATGTGTTCGTTATGACGATTTCGACCAAGCTATTTTTTCACCCCTTTAGAGACCTAACTTTGTTTTGAAGGTTTAGTTTTAGGTTTAAATTAAAGAATAAAGAAGGTTTTGTTCAAAAATTTTTGTACAGTATTGCGCAATTAATTTTGGAACAGTCAAAAATGAACATATTTTACATTTTAATAAAAAAAGTATATCTCTGGCCCTAACAAATATTTGGAAAAAACGTTCCTGGGAGTTTTACTTGATATATAGATCTTTAAAAAAAACTTGCCCAAACCTGCACAAAATATCTAATGATTATTTAAAAGCATGGACCACAGAATTTAAAAATTTTTCTGTTTTTTAATGAGTGAATTTAAATAAAATTCTTAACTGAATCGTGAGAAACAATTTATAATGAAGGATGATATTTCTTCAGTTCAAAATGAAGACGGAATCTTTCTAAGTGTTCATCTACGCATGATTTCCTTAATGGTTACTTGCGCACTTTTTCCTTAATGGTTTTCGCAGTTTACTTCTGAAATTAAAATTTTACTGGTCTACAGTGTTTCATAGATCAAGCACTTGGATTATTCCATATATTACCACTCTGCCTGTACGTAATTGCTGCTATGGAAGTTGATGGACCTTCATAGACTTTTTCTGTAGTAATGCTGTCATCCGCCGTAGGGTTACAGTAAGTAACACTTTCCATTGCTGTTTTGATTACACGTGAGAGTTTTTGTGTGATATACCTTACCTATGCGGTTTTTATGCTTTATTTAAAAAGTTTGCTACAAATTTTCATTTACTCAATGTATTAAATAATATAAATGAAAATAAATAGAAGTTTTCTTTTTCAAACAGGCAACCTTTATTTAAAAAAAAAAATTATGCAAAAATGTTGCACCGTTCAGTAGTAACACTACTCTAAAGTTAAAAACAATATGGTAATGGACGGAAATAACGTTCGCATTCTTCTTTATCAAAGTATGCTTAACAAAAGTACATCATTAGATTTTCGATGTAGTGAAATCTAAAAAAAGGAATTTTGGCAACCGAATTTTCAAGGTCGACCACATGGTAACTGCTGCAAGATTTACATTTTGATGTATCTGTGGCTTAAATGTGGATAAATCAAAATTGTAGTTGAACAAAACCAAATAAATCCAAACGTCGCGGAACAAAACCGGATATTTCAATTTTTCAAGTACTTCATCATCCAACATACGCCTTTGCACTAGATCAAAATTTGGCTTTTAAGAAATCTTCAATGAACCTACCCCCATAAAATAATAATACTCAAAAGTTTAAACAAAGTTCATACCAATAAAGTAGTTTCATTTTAACCTTTCCTGTAAAATTTCAAAAATTAGTTGAGAGGCTCTGTTCTAAATAAGTAAATTATTTCGAAAATAGTTTGTGGCGACATTTGCTTCTTTTTTCCTTAGCATTCAAGAAGTAATTAATATTTAAATTAAACTATTTTATAGGTTAATTGAAAGTTTAAGTTTTAAGAATTGTAATAATAATTTCACGGTAATAAAATCACGGTAAAACTTCCTTTAAGAAAACACGATTTATCTACACAGTTGAATAAAGTAAAAATATTGCGTTTCCAATGAAAATTATTTATCGACCGTTGAAGACACAAAACGCTCCTTGTCACACTACATTCCACTTATAGTTATGCATTACAATATCATCACCAACAAACTACTATCAGTGGGTAAAAACGTTTAAAGCAATCCATTTTCTAGTATAAATGTGTGGAGGAATAAAATTTAATATATATTTTTTTGTAGTGGATCAACAGAACGGTGGCAGGTATGCGGTGGGTGTGCTGTAAATAAATTTTGCGGAGTTGTTCCGGGGGAGATATAATCTATTTTTGTAAAAGTTTTGCTGAACAAAAATGATTTGTTTGAAAAACTTCAAGGACTCAAATACTCCCAAGACTCCCAAAGTTAAAAAGTCCTAAGCTTTTTTCGTGTCTTGCAATGCTTGCGCTTGCAAGCAACGAGTCTTGTTGACAAACGTGTTTGTGGGAGTATAACTTCAACTTGCACTTTGTGTTAAGCATAGCAAACACTCCAGACTGCTTTTTTTGAAAATCACTTGTTTTGCGCAATAAGTATACTCATGCAGTACTCTTTCCTATGCGTACATACATTCACATCAATGGTAAATATTTGAACATTTATGATGTTGAGATTTAGAATATATTCAGTAGTTTTTAATATGTTAAGGTAGCTCTGGAGATCTTTGTCTCACAGTTTTCCACTAATTGTCTTTTCTTTTTAATTACTTTTTGACAAAGTCGAGTGTCCTTTTTCGCATAAAGTACTTTTCATTGTTCTGCTATTATCTTGCCATTGTCCGCCCTTTGTGGCATTGTTTCATTCACATTGTTTGTCTTTTAGTGTTAAGCAATCCATATGCGATTGTAGAATAGGCGTGAACAGTACCAACGAAAGCTGAAAAAAATTCAATAGAACGAATGTATAGTAACCAAATTGTTTGCTCCTTTTTTTTTCTTTTTATGTAATGAAGGTGGCAATCGGTAAAGATTAAATCGTTTTATCTTATTTGTGACAATTTTTTTCCCTTGAATACATTTTAATCGTATTAAAACAGTGGTCATCTTAATCAATACGTCACACCCACGAAACATGTTAAAGGTCTTTGAAAATGGTTTTGTGAGTAAAATGCAGAATTTTTATAAACAGTAGCTTACTTCTGAAAGAGAAAACATAAATGTATTAATATTTCTCTGGTTTTGAGAAAAAGAATACCTAAATTATTACTTTCAATCAGACATTTATACATCCTTCCAGGCATCCAGTTGTGTGCACATTTCATTGGTCAGTTCTGACAAGGTGCTATCTACTGCATTAACCTCTACGCAACACACCTTAGCCTGCATAAGGATAATAAACACAAGGATACTTTGGATACTTAAAACACGCGTCTACCAACCACGCTGGTGGTAGAGGCCGCTCAATATTTGTTGAGCCCTGTTTTTCAAGTGGCGAACGTGTCCTTATGCAAGTAACGACTTTACTTTAGAAATCCGAAATGTAAGTGGAAACTATATATGTATAGTTATTTTTTTTCAACTGCTTTATTTTTCTTTACATATCCTATTATTGCCCCTGCAACTTTATAACTTTGTTTACCATCACTTTTGGCTCATCAGCGTCCGCGTCATTTAACCTCCGGTGCTACTGCGCTCATCCTGCGTGTGCCAAAAACATCTGCCCTCGCTTACATACAGGAACCGTACATTTAGTTCCTCTTTTTTCGAACATACATATTATTAGTGTGCGTGAAGGAGTGTTTTTTGACAAGAGTGTGTAACTCTGTGTGTGATTGATATACACCAACACCAATAGGACAAAAATGCATCTGTTTATTGTAACAACTCAAAAATTGCTCAATGTTGGTCTCAAGCGCGCGCTCATATTTTATTGTTACATTTCAGGATTGATTACAGGATTTGGTTTCCGTAGAGTTTTATTTGTTGCTTTCCTTTATAACGCTCCATTAATTAAACTGTACACCTGAAAGTGTTTTGTCTGTTTTTTCGTTTTAAGTCAGAGCATTAAACCATTTTAATATTACTGAGAAGTTTGCGTAACTTGCACCCAAAAAATATTTAGAATAAAATTACGAATAAAATCTTTGTAGAAATACAAACAGAGGCTCTTCTTAGAAAGCATGTTTTGTACATAGTACAACCGTTTGTACTGTTGGCCGAATGAAAAAAATTTTTGAATTCGTAACTTTGTACATTCTACAAAAGCTAATTTGTAAAAATCTATAATGTATAAATTTGTGAACTGAACGAACATTGTGGTAGCAGCGTTCGTATATTTGTTCGTATCTTTGTAGATGAAACGAATGCGTTTGTAAAATATACAAATATTTCTTTGTACAAATAACAAACGGACATTTGTATTATTCACAAAGTCGTTTGTAGGCTGAAAAGCACAAACAGCTTTGTAGAATATAATAATTGTTTTGTACATAGTACGAAGCTTTTTTTTGGGTGTGTGGTGAAATCCTTGACGATGCTTTTACTGCTGTTATTAACTGAAGAAACAAATTTTTCATCTGTTTCATTCATTTCATTCATTTCATTCATTTCATTCATTTCATTCATTTCATTCATTTCATTCATTTCATTCATTTCATTCATTTCATTCATTTCATTCATTTCATTCATTTCATTCATTTCATTCATTTCATTCATTTCATTCATTTCATTCATTTCATTCATTTCATTCATTTCATTCATTTCATTCATTTCATTCATTTCATTCATTTCATTCATTTCATTCATTTCATTCATTTCATTCATTTCATTCATTTCATTCATTTCATTCATTTCATTCATTTCATTCATTTCATTCATTTCATTCATTTCATTCATTTCATTCATTTCATTCATTTCATTCATTTCATTCATTTCATTCATTTCATTCATTTCATTCATTTCATTCATTTCATTCATTTCATTCATTTCATTCATTTCATTCATTTCATTCATTTCATTCATTTCATTCATTTCATTCATTTCATTCATTTCATTCATTTCATTCATTTCATTCATTTCATTCATTTCATTCATTTCATTCATTTCATTCATTTCATTCATTTCATTCATTTCATTCATTTCATTCATTTCATTCATTTCATTCATTTCATTCATTTCATTCATTTCATTCATTTCATTCATTTCATTCATTTCATTCATTTCATTCATTTCATTCATTTCATTCATTTCATTCATTTCATTCATTTCATTCATTTCATTCATTTCATTCATTTCATTCATTTCATTCATTTCATTCATTTCATTCATTTCATTCATTTCATTCATTTCATTCATTTCATTCATTTCATTCATTTCATTCATTTCATTCATTTCATTCATTTCATTCATTTCATTCATTTCATTCATTTCATTCATTTCATTCATTTCATTCATTTCATTCATTTCATTCATTTCATTCATTTCATTCATTTCATTCATTTCATTCATTTCATTCATTTCATTCATTTCATTCATTTCATTCATTTCATTCATTTCATTCATTTCATTCATTTCATTCATTTCATTCATTTCATTCATTTCATTCATTTCATTCATTTCATTCATTTCATTCATTTCATTCATTTCATTCATTTCATTCATTTCATTCATTTCATTCATTTCATTCATTTCATTCATTTCATTCATTTCATTCATTTCATTCATTTCATTCATTTCATTCATTTCATTCATTTCATTCATTTCATTCATTTCATTCATTTCATTCATTTCATTCATTTCATTCATTTCATTCATTTCATTCATTTCATTCATTTCATTCATTTCATTCATTTCATTCATTTCATTCATTTCATTCATTTCATTCATTTCATTCATTTCATTCATTTCATTCATTTCATTCATTTCATTCATTTCATTCATTTCATTCATTTCATTCATTTCATTCATTTCATTCATTTCATTCATTTCATTCATTTCATTCATTTCATTCATTTCATTCATTTCATTCATTTCATTCATTTCATTCATTTCATTCATTTCATTCATTTCATTCATTTCATTCATTTCATTCATTTCATTCATTTCATTCATTTCATTCATTTCATTCATTTCATTCATTTCATTCATTTCATTCATTTCATTCATTTCATTCATTTCATTCATTTCATTCATTTCATTCATTTCATTCATTTCATTCATTTCATTCATTTCATTCATTTCATTCATTTCATTCATTTCATTCATTTCATTCATTTCATTCATTTCATTCATTTCATTCATTTCATTCATTTCATTCATTTCATTCATTTCATTCATTTCATTCATTTCATTCATTTCATTCATTTCATTCATTTCATTCATTTCATTCATTTCATTCATTTCATTCATTTCATTCATTTCATTCATTTCATTCATTTCATTCATTTCATTCATTTCATTCATTTCATTCATTTCATTCATTTCATTCATTTCATTCATTTCATTCATTTCATTCATTTCATTCATTTCATTCATTTCATTCATTTCATTCATTTCATTCATTTCATTCATTTCATTCATTTCATTCATTTCATTCATTTCATTCATTTCATTCATTTCATTCATTTCATTCATTTCATTCATTTCATTCATTTCATTCATTTCATTCATTTCATTCATTTCATTCATTTCATTCATTTCATTCATTTCATTCATTTCATTCATTTCATTCATTTCATTCATTTCATTCATTTCATTCATTTCATTCATTTCATTCATTTCATTCATTTCATTCATTTCATTCATTTCATTCATTTCATTCATTTCATTCATTTCATTCATTTCATTCATTTCATTCATTTCATTCATTTCATTCATTTCATTCATTTCATTCATTTCATTCATTTCATTCATTTCATTCATTTCATTCATTTCATTTATTTCATTCATTTCATTCATTTCATTCATTTCATTCATTTCATTCATTTCATTCATTTCATTCATTTCATTCATTTCATTCATTTCATTCATTTCATTCATTTCATTCATTTCATTCATTTCATTCATTTCATTCATTTCATTCATTTCATTCATTTCATTCATTTCATTCATTTCATTCATTTCATTCATTTCTTTAATTTCATTTTGAAATATATTCAATTCATTGAATTATAAATTTTTTTAACCCATTTGGCTCCACTGTACTCGCTAGGATATAAAAAGTTAAAAAATTTAAATTTTTTGAACCTTTACTTTATTAATATTATTCAATACATACATACAACACATAAATAATACATACATTTTGTTTATATGGCTTTTGATCATCGAGCCATTTCCTCATAAATTCCACTCAAAGTTAAAAGCACTCTAATGCGAAACACAAATATGACATTTCACCCTTGCTTATCCCAAATTTATATGCGTAGGTACAAGAAAATGTGGTTTTTGCATTGACCTTTTTTTTGTTTTTTTTTTTCATATCAGCACCAGGTGTGTATGCAAGTCAAATATTTCGCACGCTCATGAAAATGTGTCACTCAGAGTTTGTCAAACACACGAAAAATGCAAAAATTTTCAATTTTTCTATAAAACTATCAACTGTCATCACTCATCAGTAATTTCTGCTTTTCAGGAAAAAGAAACCTTTAAAGTGCCGCAAATTATATATTTGGTTAAGGGCCGAATCATGGTTGAACCCTTTCACTTTTCTTGCATCTATTGTCGGTATGATTTATTATAAAAACTGCAATCGGCAAGTTTTGAGCTCATTAAAATTTTCCAAATTGCTTAAGCTCTTATTATTAGAGAATATTTTGTTTTTGTGTCTTGTGTTTAAAATATAGCATTGATAATTCGTCGAATTAGGCTTTATTTGTAAAGGTACATAGCTAATTTTGACGAAAAGTTGTTTATGTTGTTCCTCTCAAATGCTAGGGAATGAAAATGTTTTTTTAAGTTTTCCTTCATGAGAACAAAAATTTTAAACATGCGGTAAAGTTTGAAGAAAGAACAATCAGGCAATATAAACGTAAAAGAATAATACGTAAGCTATGACTACAGATAAGGACAGCTTGTCAAAAACCTAAGCGGGGTATTATTTCATGCTCAATGTTTCAAAAAAATCCAGTCGACGTTTTTATACAATGTTTAAACAAATTGTAAAATGTTGTTGGAATTCGCAAGACAACAACTAAAGAAATGCATTACATAAGTTCAATATATAAAGGAAAATATTAATAAACAATTGGTTCCAAGATTAGTCGCAGTCATACAAAAACTGCTACATACAGAAATTTAATTTCATATCCCGAAAAACAGTTTATGTTCGTACCAAACTACTTGGGCACAAAAACCCCGAGTATCAGACTCAATTAATATTTCAATAGCTACGGGTAGTAACGAAAGACTACGAAATTTATGAAAAAGAAGTACATTGATTTTAAGCCGAATGCAAACAAGCTTCACCGAACAGGATCCGAGTAGCTGATATGTATTGAAAGTGGTCTGAGTTATAGCCACATGGAATTTTGTGGGTTGGTAATAAACCACACAGCAAATACTTTCAATAAAATAAAAATTTATCAAATTTGATGCAAAAATTTTTAAGAATCTCTTTCATTAAGCATAAATTACTTCAGTTCAACTCAGCGATTGATTGATCTTAATTTCATTGACCAATTAATAGTGTCGCTTAAAAGTCGCTTTAAAAACGACTTGGCTATTTTTTTTTTGTTAATTAGAGCGATTTGCTGTGAGAGATTGCGACGATGTTTACAATTGAATAAACTTCTATAAAGACTTCAAAAAAAATAGATTAAAAACCTTGAAATAAAATTGAAACTTTTCTGTATGACCACACCAGCTTGGTTTCAAGTCTAGTATTTGCAAAATACTAAAAAATCGTTTTAATACAGCTTATGTTTAAAATTTAGTACAAGTTTGGATTGAAATATTACAAAAAAAAAAAAAACATATATATAACAATCACAGTGAGATTCGAACCAGGGACATTCAGTTTGTAAGCTAACTACGTTAACCACTGGGCTATTGCGCCATACGAAACAAAAACAATAAACAAGCATACACGGAGAAAATAATCTTGCTTGAATCAAGCAAATGTTTTGCTTAAGAGCAAATCAGCAAAATTTTGCTCAATCAAGGTGTGATTTAAGAAAAAGATTACTAAATTGAAATTACTACTTATGTATTTAAGAAAAAGCAAAATTTTGATTAAATTCAAGCCAAATTTTGCTAAGTTATTATAAAATGCAAAAGCAATTACTACTTAATTCAAGCAAATATTTGCTAAGTTATTATAAACTCAAATAGCCAATTTTTAACTAAATTCAAGCAAATTTGTTTCTAAACCCATTTTTTACCAGTGTTCGATTAATCGAACGCATAGTTTGTCCATTTTCAATAATTTTTTTAACTATAAATTAAATCAGGAGGTTCATTGATGTCATATATTACTTTGTATCTATCATTGGCTATTTGAAAATAGTATTCATCACCCCCCTTAATTTCAAGGGGGCAAAAATGCCTAGCCAATAAACCTTTCTTGTAAATAATATTTAATATATATGTATAGTTAAAAACAGAAAGTAAAGATGAGGTCTTTTAGCCAAAAGACAGCTAACTTTTGCAATAAAAAAATCAAGACCCTTGTTTGTCTTGGATGACATAGGTATGAGTCAAAGTTAGTGTTCGATTAATCGAACGTTTTCGCTTATCCCATATAAATACTCTATGTCAAATTTTACCAGCAAAGGACAGCGTCTCACCCATTTCCATTGTTTTAATATGAAAATAGAACTGGGATAAGCGCAGACGTTCGATTAATCGAACATTTGATTTTTTGGCATAACGAAAAAACGTATGGGTTTTTTAAATTTTTTAATGACGGATTCTAAATCAGGGGACCCTAATTACTCTAGAAATATACTTTATATCAAAAAATTCAACAATTTTTGCAGCGCGGTAGAAAATGGGTTAATGAAGACAGTTAGGCGATGATTGGTTTACAACTGAAATGGTCGAATGGATAAGCCCATGCACTTACACTCACAGGGCCAAGCTTCAAATCTCCAGATGGTGGTAATTTTTCAATTTAATTTAATTTTTAGAATTATTTCACTTCAAAAATATGTTAGATTTAAGCAAAAAGTAGTCAAAATTTGCTATTCCAATTTATAATAACTTAGAAAATATTTGCTTGAATTAAGTAGAAATTAGCTATTGCAGTTTATAATAACTTAGTAAAATATTGCTTGAATTTAATCAAAAATTTGCTTAGTTATTATAATCTGGAATAGCAAATTTTGATTAGTTTTCGCTGAAATCAAGCATACTTTTGAAGAGGCTCAGAATCAAGCGCAAGTTTTGCTTAACCATAATACAAATTTAGCAAACAGTTTTCTCCGTGTATGCACCTAATAGCCTTATATTGAGTTTCAGCATTGCAATGTTTCTTTAGTTTAAATTTTAGTAGGCCTAAAATTTATTTCAAGATTTTTAACCGTGTAATGAGCGATAAGCAAATGATTATCGAGGTATTGAAGAATCAGAACGAAAAAATAAATTCGTCGAAGGAGGTGGTTGACTTCCTGAAAAATATGCATGGTGTGCAGGCCTCATCCCAGAATTTTTGTGGTTTGTGCGATTGCCAATGATGATACCAGGGTCGTCATATTCGGATGAGGAAAGAAGTTTTTCCGTACTTTTGCTTCTTAAGACGTATCTGAGGGTAAAAATATTACAAAATCATTTAAATCATATAGCTATTTTATATGATTATTCAGATAAATATAAAAAATGCATTTAAATGCTTAACTGAACAAATTTATAACAAACTGGTCCAAAGAAATTCAGTTTTCCCATAAGGTGGCATTGCACGAAAAAGAAAAATAAAAAGCCTTAATTTTATATATATATTGTGAAAAGATTATACAACATTGAGACTTTGGGGCCCGGTTTCACCTTTTTTCTGATTAGTTTAATTATTTTCCAAAATATAATCAATTGTTGGCTGTCGATGACTAAAGTATAACTGGAGTTACGCATTTTGTTGTTACGCATACATAAGTTGATCTTATGTATGGCTGATGAAATGCATTTTCAGAGCTTATACTTAAGTATATCTTAAGTATTGATTGTGACACCGGGCCTAAGTTTTTTTATGCGTAAAAAATATAGAAAACAATAACTAGGTGGCATAAAAAAGTGGTCGTTTTCTGCCGTGGTCAAGATATTTTGGTCCCAGATTATCGGAAACAAAAATATCAAAGCGAATATTAACAAAGGTACTTGTAACTGAAACTTATAATAGAATTATTTAGTTTGGTTACAATATGCCTCCGCTAAGGCGATCTAAACACTTGTTTTTTATAAAAGACGAACTAAATTTTTACAATTGTTCCAAAATTAATAATTCTAGTATCGGTTGTAGCGACAAGTACCCTTACTTATATGCACTTTAATTTTTCTGTTTTGGATAAGCGAACTACCCACACGGAGTAAACGCCAACTGCCGGGACTGTCAACAAGTACCTCGAAACTCACCTGAAATAGTACCGTAGTAAGTCTGTATTATGTCAATAAAGTTTTCAAAAACGAGCAACCATATTCCGACACAATATACTGATGAGTGCCCGATTCGGTATTCGTTCGTACACTGTGCCTACCCAACGTGTTCCAGAATTAGCAATTCGTTCGGTGAAGAGGTCATGTTTGATTCAAGCAAAATTATTTTCTCCGTGTATGCTTGTTTATTGTTTTTGTTTCGTATGGCGCAATAGCCCAGTGGTTAACGTAGTTAGCTTACAAACTGAATGTCCCTGGTTCGAATCTCACTGTGATTGTTACATACATGTTTTTTTTTTTGTAATATTTCAATCCAAACTTGTACTAAATTTTAAACATAAGCTGTATTAAAACATTGCATTTAACGACACGGGAACTGGACATATATGGGCTACTTTATTGACACAAAATATGAAATAGTTTCTCGAGTATATGTATATAGCATGTCAACATGAAGTTCGGTGTCTTTGCGAACTTAAACCAATACATTGAAGCATAAAATTTTGTATACATTTCTAAAAATTCAATAAAAAATAAATTTACTATTAAAATTTACAATTGTTAATTTTTTTTTTCTTGTTCACAGATTAAACTTAGCAAATATTTTTATATATAACTGTTCATAAACTTATTTTCAATATTGTCCACATCGCGTTAAAATTGTCTGCTCACAATATTTATGCAAATAAATCACTCAAGCTAAATTCTACCACGATCTTGGCCAATCGATTAAGTAAGACATGTTCCATTTATAAACATTATCGCTGCGTTTCAATCTCATGTTTTTAATATCAATTTGCAATTCTTGCCTACAACATTTGTTTGAAAAAACACGCGCAAGACACATTTTATCATGCATTTAGTATGCATAAGAAATTTATCATTATGTCGGCTAGTGTCCAACATACAACGATGAGTTACCCAACAACCGAGGCTGATACGGTGCTGCAAGGTTGATTAATCCTTCGAGTGCAGAAAATTTTAATTTCATTTAAAAGTTATTAAGAAAAATAAAAAAAAAAAGTAATATACAGCTTACTATTCTTTAATTGTCATCTCTTTGCAGCACTGGCTTGTGCTGTAGCAATGTAGTCAGCCTAAATCTGCTGACAATTAATCTCGATTGCTTGTTCTTGCAAATCGTGCTTATCTTTACTCTATAATCTTTGACCATGGTGCAAAGATACACAACACACATGTGTATATGTGTATCTTTTTGTGTCGGCGTTTGTATCTGGTTCACCATCGACGGTGACACTCTACTAACACCATCACAAGCACGAACGCGCTAACTTATTGTGCATCTTAACCGATTTTTATTTAGACATCTTTGTAGCCGATAAATAATCAACTTATGCTATCGCCAATTTTTTTTAACCATTTTTTGTTTGTATAAACACACTTACTTTAGCTGGTTGGTCTGGTCACGGTGTGTAGGGATCAAAAAGCGTGAAAGTTTTAAGGTTAACTATAGAAAACGGAAGTGCATAGAGTTAACTTCTTCATTTTTATTTAATTATTATAATAAATATTATTATGTGCCGCATTGTAAAATGAATTTTTTTCTAACGGCATATTTTTTATGAGCTGTTGTCTTTATTAAAAACGGAAGTAAAAATGCTTTCTTTTAAAAAATACTAATGGTATGAAAAATCTTAAGAAGTGGTTCGTTAGTACAAACATGTAATGGAGGTACAAATAATTTCGTCCTGTTTTGATAACATCTTCCTGCTTTAAGATAACCTTAAAAATGAATTATATTATATAAAAAAGTATAATGCAAGAATTTTTTAGATAGTTATATGTACTTACCTAAATATTGATTTTATGAAATTTTTTTCCAATACAACGTCCTCTTCTTATTCCAGAATGTCCTTGAAAATGGCATATTTTTTAAAATCATACAAATCGTTAAAATTTATTGCCAAATCAGCTGATAATAGGATAAACTAAGCACATACAAAATTTAATTATGATCTGACCCAAAATGCCTACTTCGGAGTGCCCTTGAAAATTTCATATTTCTTAAAATTATTTATATCGTAGTAAGCATATTAAGAATCAATAATTATAAGATAGAAAAGTGCATATTCAAAATTTGATGACGATATAATAATATCTCCTTTTCCAAAATATCCTTAAACTTCACGGTGACCAAGAAAATTTTACGTTTTTTTAATAGTATAGTCAATTTCAATAGATTTATGATCGCTGATTCCGAATCTGGCAACACATATTTTATCTTTATTAGATCTTAGGATATGTACTGTTGAATGAATGAAATAGGTGTTCTTAAGGCATTATTATGTCATCATTAAAAATTAATGGATCTATAGTAAAATCCTCAAAGCAGTCTTGAAAGATATAGCAGATTATATTTTCTAATCTTACAATGTTTGATAGTATAATCGTACGCAATTTCCAAAAATTTAACATTAAAACTGTGCGAGTCTACCTTTAATGAAACACATACAAATGCTATTTTTTATTAATATAAAAAAAAATGAAAAGTTGCCTGTTTATTTGTTTGTCCGTATTTCAGGTTTTAACAAAGTTTAATGCAATTTGGAACATAGGTTGAATAGGTTGTAAGCTATTTTAAAATCTTCAAATCTTAAAATTGCAATAAATGCAACTGCAATTATAACAAAATTTACAGGTATTGCAAATTTTTACAGGTAAAGCAAAATTTTTTTAATGTGTCACTTGACAAATTCTTTAATTTTTATAGACTGAAAAGGATCTTCACAATTATTTTAGTTATGAAATATTAATATTCTAATATTTGTGTGTGGTTCAACTAAACATTTTTAATCAGCGTTTTCGATAATTTTCTATAAAAGCTGGACTCTCAAAATTTCACATACAATCATACTATTTGAACAATGTGAAATTATAGATTAGAGCTTATTATTCAAGGCTAATTGAAGGATTTTATACCATTATCCATTGTTTTATACTTATTACTTAAATATGCCTAAAAATGCACATCTTCTTATTCAACACTACATATCTTAAGATCGAACAAACATAAAAAATGCTGGTACCAGAATCGGAATCAGCGTTTATATATCTACTAAAATCGACTAAAATATTGACAAAGAAATTATTTTTTTTTTAATACCGTGATATTTAATGATATTTTTGAATAAGAAGAAGATGTTGTCATGTCAAGACCAAATTTTCTATGGACGATTTTTTAATTTATATTTATTCATTTTCTGCTCATTTCTATTGCAATAAAAATAGTTTTTGGAAATCGATTATTTTAAAGGACCTTCTGCAGCTATAGAGTGGAGACGGATATACATATATCGTGGTGAAAGTTTATATAAATAATCATCGCTCCAATATTTATCAATTCCATTATTTAGAAGTTTTTAAAAAAATCGTTTAAAAATGTCCTGTTTTTGGCTTAAAACCGGAGCAAGAAGATGAAGTAATATCCTTTCAAAATTGTGTGTCTTTAATGTATGATACTATATCTATCGAACCCTTTTGAGCCATTGCGATACAAGTGCACTTTTTTTCTTATATTTAATTGGTCCGCTATAATGGATATTGCTCGATGTGCGATGTGCATAAGTTGTGCTGCGTGTATATTAAGGTGACCCACATAAGAATAAAAAAAAATGTTAGCTTTGGTTAAAAATATTCGATTTGATATAAAAATAAAATCAATAAAGGTTCGTGCCGATTGATGAACTTTTAGAAAGCGCTTAAAAGCCCGATAGTGTGAGAAGCGTTTTAAAAGAGCTTTTCTTTTTATTTCATCAAAGAAGTAATAAAAACAACGTTCGAAGTATGTTTTTTTAAAATATCTCTAAAAACGCAAATGTAAAATACTGGCTATGGCATAGTATTTAGTTATTTTGTGCCAAAATCTATAAAAATCAAAATTTGTATAAAAAAGTAATAGCTGTTGAAACTTTTAATTTATTACCAAATCAAAAAATTTATGATTTTAGTTAGGAAAAATCTTGGAATACAAGGACTGCCAACAATCAGACCCTGGTTTTAGGGTAATTTGTCACCAGAAACCATTTTTAAAATTGTTCAAGTCATTTTAAGTAAGAAGTCAGCAACTCCATTTTAAACGTACCTGCCTTACTGGATGACCGAATTGGGTCAAATTTTGTATTGAGCATTACTAATAGACATAAAAAACTTTATTTGGAGGAAAAAACATGGCGTGATTTTAACGGGAATTACAGGGTACCAGGGATCCGCCCAGGAAGGAAAGTTTCAACAGCTATAACTTTTTTATTCGAAACTTCTTGCACAAAATAGCATTTTAGGATTTTTGGGGATATTTTTCTTAAAAATACCTAACTCGAAATTGAAAAAATGTTACACTTCCAGTAAAAAACTACCAAGATGTTCAACGTTATCACACAATTTTTGTATTCGTATTAAGTGTTGTTTCATAAAATATTTCAAAAAAATTTCATTGCAATTTTTTAGATTTGAATTTTTTCGATTCTTTTAGTAAGAAAAAGAAAATAATATGTTTTAAAATTAAAATATCTCAACTCTTGTACTTTCTCACATACAAGTACATACCAGAACGAAGTTCATACCAGATTTTTAAAAAAATCATTTTCAAATGTTGTTTTTATTACTTCAATAATTAAATGAAAAAACTCTCTTGTTAAACGCTTTTCCAAATATCAGGCTCTTGAAAGAGTTCTTAAAGTTCATCATTCGGCACGAAAGTTTATAGATTTTAGTTTTATATCAAATCGAGTATTTTTAGCCTATTAAATCCATAAAATTAAGACTTTTGTAATTGGGGGTAAGGTTAGTGTACATATACATATAAATTTGAATTTTTTAAATTAGCTACTGAAAACTAGAGTACAATGCAAAGACATTTCTGAATGTCTAAATAAAAGTAAGAGATAGAATTTGTACAATTTTGCTCGATCACGGATGCTGTAATTCGGACCCAGGTTAGAAGTATAAAGTTGAATTCAAGCTTGCTAACACTTTTAAAATCAAACACGTTCGAATAAACAAAGAAAGAAGAACTATCAAGAAACTATTTGTAATACTGCGATATTTCGTTAATTTCAATCACACAAATGTATCAACGCAATAAAGCAGTTTAGAGCTTCATATCTATAACGTAAAGCCAGAGCTGGGCGATAAAGATTACGATTACACCACTTACGATTGGATTATACCAGGATTACGATGACGATTGCAGTACTCTTTAAAAATAAAAAAACGGAATTACAATTCAAGTAATCCTACATCGAATGAGCTAAGATTACGATTGCAGTAATCCAAATTTCGACTTTTTCAAAATTACGATTACTGCAATCGTAATCTAAGATCGTTCGATGGAAGATTGTCGTAATCCTAATTTAATGTTTTTTTTATATTGGGATTAAAATAATCCTAATCCTTGCCACAATTAATTACACAGGTAATCCTTATCGCCAGCTCTGCGTAAAGCAGCGCTATGGTTTTCATGTCTAATGATAGCACTCATATAGAACCAGAGCTCGGCGATAAGGATTACGATTACCACACGATTACGATTGCAGTAATCTTAAAAAAATGCAATTAGAATTTCAAGTAATCGTTAATCGAACGATCTAACATTACGATTACAGCAATTAAAGAAAAAGTTGAATTTGCGATTACTGCAATAGTAATCTAAATTCATTCGATAAAGGATTCGTTAATTCAAATCTCGTGTTTTCTTTTACAAGGATTACAGCAATCCTTACTTTATAGTAATCCTTGTAGTAATGGTCTTTCCTAAATTGTAAAAATATGCATTTTGTAATATAGAAGATATTTAATGATGGCAGATATGTTGCTTTTGATGGTAAACTGCAGTTCATTGCAATACGCTTTATTGTAAATAACAGTTTTCGCCTTATTGTCAATTTTCACTAATAGTTAGTAAAAGTAATCCTTGTAATCGATTACTGTAATCCTTATCAAAGAAAGCACGAGATTAGAATTAACGTAATCCTTCATCGAATGAACTTAGATTACGATTGCAGTAATCGTAATTTCTACTTTTTCAAAGTACGATTGCTGCAATAGTAATCTAAGATCGTTCGATGAACGATTTGCCACAATCCTAATTTAAAAAATTTTGAAATTGGGATTAAAATAATCGTAATTCTTACCGCAATCAATTACACATGTAATTTTTATCGCCCAGCTCTGTATACTCAGTACATTGCCGCAAAAATTATGATAAGTATCTTCAGTAATTATGATAAGTAATTATGATGCACACAAACTCAATATCATCTTTTAACCTTTCAGCTCAATCTACCTTGACTCGATTTACAATTTCTTGATGCCTTTCCAAGATGTTGCATGTCAAAACCACAAATGAAACAACAAGCACAATCGACCGTCATGCAAACCAAAAAAAAAAAAGGATACCCAGTGATATATCTTGAATTACAAACGTTTTAAAAGTAAACGCCGAAAAGGAACATGCAACTCTTTTTCCGAACCGAATTCCTAAAAATTAAGTTCTTGCATGAGTGAGTTAGCAGTTAATAAGGTGCGAAATTTGTAAGCATTTAACAGCTCAATTTATGATTGCAATTGATCTAGAAACAAAGAAGGAAGGAAGGAAAGGTTTTAAATGAAACTCTTACCTTTTTGTTTTTTAAATAAAGTGATATTCAGGACTTTCAATGATCTGAAAAGTGTTTTTACGAGTATTTTTCTTTTAGCTTCTGCCATTTTGCGGTTGCTAACAAGCAAGGCGTCAGAGAAAAAACATCAACACCAACTGGAAACCGTCAAGGCGCTTTCGGTTAAAATCAAAGTGATATCTCGCATGCACTTGTTTTTTCTAACATTCTTTTTTTTTCCCCCAGCATCAATCACTTGTTTCTTTTCTGGTGAAGTAGGTGAACCATGCTATTTGATCAAATGCGGCTAAGTGTTCGGAATTTTTTGATACAGCTGATTATAAAATTCTCTAGGAATTTTTTATGGACTGTTAATTGAACTATGATGACTGCGCCAACGTTTCAAACTGCCTTTAATAAAAGGGGTTTTCGCTAAATATCTTTTTTGTAATAAATAAGCACTTTTTCGATCATATTTAGGTAACAATCTTGGAAAATGTTATGGCTTCGAAAACCCTTTTCTATGCTTGTGTAGGTGGAACCATTTTGTTTTGTTCATAAACACAAACAGCAAGCAAGGATCTCCTGCTGTCTAAGAGAAAAAAAATACAATCACTTTGAGCTCTTGCTGTGGCAAGCCTTGTATTATTTAAGTTGAGATTTTATCAGTAGCCAATTAATTGTGAAGTGTTTTTTTAAGAGTTCTTCGACGCTTTTTAGTAGCAAATATATATTTGTATTTGTTTCATTGAAAGAATATCCTCAAAGGATTCTTTTGATAGAGTAATAAATTTAATTTCCCCACACACAAGTCTCTTTATTAATTATAAAAATGGGTGTGTTCACAAGTGTTGATTACAAAGTAAAGCAGTTATGTGGCATAGAGTTAAAATTTATTATTTAATTATTGTTTTTATTGAAAATCAACAGGTGACCTTTTAAAAGTTAATTGGTTCTTAAGTTTGTTCGTTCTTGTGGCCCATGTTGACCGCTGTTCGCCCGCTAATATATTAACTCGGGTACTGAAATATTACAAGTGAAATATTTCTCAACATAAAAAGAAATTCTTAAAATTACGAGATAGTTCTTAAGACTCCAAAAAATGATATCTGTATTTGTTACATCTGTTAGATTGTTGTTATATCTGTTCTGGTGTTAAGGATTTAAAATATACCAAAATTTTCCCTTTTTTAGAAAATAAACAATATATAACAAATTCTAAATGTTTGATAGTTTAAATCATACTTGATCTTAAATACAAATTCTAGTTGTTTGATTCTTTGGAAAGATTCGCTTGAACAAGTAATTGTTCTAACCTTGACCTAAAAGTTCAATAAACAATTTTAAACTATCAAATAACTAAAATTTGTATTTAAAATCAAGTATGATTTAAACTATCAAACATTTAGAATTTGTATTTAAATCATATAAAATCAACATAATAAATAACAAGGTCATTTAAACCTTTAAAAAAACTTTAATCAAATGGTAGAGCACGACCAAATAGAAACAGACCTAAAATCTCAATAAACTATATTAAACTATCGAACAGCTAGAACTTGTATTTAAAATCGAGTATGATTTAAACTATCAAACATTTAGAATTTGTATATATATTATATAAAATCAACATAATAAATAACAAGTAAATGTTTTTACTCGGAAAATTAAGAAAATACTACCCCAACAACAATCAGAAAAAGCTCAAAGTGTTTATAGTGCAAGCTGAATCCGAGCATAAAGCTACTTTTTAAATGGTTTTCAGCGCTTATGTCTCCTTTTCGCTTGCTCACACAAGCAGAAAGCGCGCAATTTAAACACCAGTAAGCTCAAGAGGCTACTTTGTGAAGCGTTGATTTTTTTTAAAAATATTTTGATAAAACTGCTTTATGAATCAGCTTCAGCCATGTGTCCACTATAAACGCGGCCTTAGAACTGACATTTCAAGCTTTAAGAATACAACAAACCTTGCTGTTTCAAAAACATTGATTTCTTAATATAAATAAAAGTTGAAAGTGTTAATATTAGAAAAGTTTATGCGCAAGAACTGATTATTGTTGGGGCAGTACATTTATTTCCAGTTGCACGCAGCATAGTTGCACTCAAACAATTTTCATTTGATTGACTTCAAATTTAAAAGGCAGCTTCCTTATTAAATTCTCTATTGACACACGTTTTGAAATATTTGAACTTACTAAAAATTTAAATTTTTTATTTAGCAGATTTTTGTTTATTGCAGCAAAATTAAGTTTACTCAAGTAAATGTTGCAAACCCTGAGGACTTCTCATCTGCAATTCATCTCCATTTCGATCTCCTACAATTTTCATTGACATCTTAATTTTGATCTTAGCGTAGTAGAACTAGACAAGCTTAGTGTTAGTTGCGGTCACCGGCTCTCGCCCTAACACTACCTTGTCTAATTTTGCCATGGATCTTAGTCTACTTTTTTTCATCTTAATCTCCTTTTTGGGCTCCTATTCATTTAAATCTCGTCTCAATTCTAATCTCTAGTGACAACATCTGCGATAAGTGATTTTTACATTTTCTTGCCTTAAAACTTACAAACCATTAAGCAAAAATCCATTCATCTATATATCTATCCATTTCAATTTTTATTTCCATCTTTATCTCTATATTCATCAGTATATATTATCCCTATCGCCATTTCCATTATTTTTTATTTTCTTCAAATACTTACTTCTAAATCTCCACCTTAATCATAACATCTTCTTACTAATGTACATCTTCTTACTAATCTTTACTTCAGTGTCAAAATATGAGATGCATTTTAAACTAACTCCGATGGACATCTTACATGTTCTTGTCTTCTTGATTTACAAACCAATTGAAAAAAATAGCATAAAAGTATTTTTGAAATCTTTTTCAGAGGCAAAGGTCTTTGCTATGAAATTTCTTGACATATTCGAAAGTAGTCTATTTACATTAATGTGACAGCAAGCCTACAGTCAAACCTGAAAGCCACCCATGGTTCATCATCAATTAATCAAATTAAGCTACTTAATTCTGTTTACATTGCATCATAATCAGATATATGATTTTTTGATCGGTTTTGACATCCATTCCATTTCATAATTTTTTCCCCATTTATTGACTTTTAATGACAACAAAATGGTAAACTTTGTGCATAACTTGCATATTGAAGTCGTTTTATCATACGAGAGTAACATTGTAACAACAACAAAGACTTTATTATCCATACTTAATATCGAGTCTTAATATTTAATGTAAAACATTGCCATTTCCCTCAATGGGGCGTCCACGATCACAAAATGATAACAACAACAAAACAACGGTGTGTCAATCAAGACATAAATAAGAAAAACTGTTCTTAAATTGTAATGACTTTATTTAGCTGACGCTTAAAAAATATATCCCAAGAAATCTCTTTATCTTTTTGCAATTCTCTTGCATACACTTTATTACATACAGTTTCGAGCAGGATAATTCAATTAAAATGACTAAATATCATAAACAAAATATTAAAGAACCTTAAAACGAAAGAAGTACATGGAACTCATAAAAATATGGATATAAAAATTTGCACCACACTGAACAAATTAGGATGTTAAAATTAAAATTCAATTAATGTATACTTAAAGCCAATTTTCCAAAAGAAGTAAAAATTTTCAAGAAAAGACCAATTTAAAGTGGTATAAAATATTTCTCATTCAACTTTTAATTTTGAAAACTATTATTTTCTTGCCACAGTTTTAACATGACATTTTTGCCAATGTAGAATCTTTTCTTAATATACAGGAACAACAACAACAATGAAAAATACAATTATTTAGCCACGCATCAATTGTGGATGCTTGCGGATGCATAAATCGATCTGTAGCACCAATTAAATTTGTTAACTGAAAATATTGCAATATATTGAATGCATGAATGAATGAAGAATATCTTTATATCTACGCTTATTCAACTGAATTGACATTTTTTTTATGAACATCCATGCTACATAGTTACAGGCAGTGGTGGACTTAGGCATTCTACCGGCCTAGGCCCGATATTAATTCCGCCTCTAACATATTGCATTTTTTTCTTACAATAGAAAAAAATTATAAAAATTTAATTTTTCATTTTTTAAAACACAATTAGACGGTAATTTATACAAAATAGTCAAAATAAAGAGCACTTTTATTAAGTGCTCTTGGAAAATCATTAATTACTTTCTTATATATTAGTTTGTGTACTAGATCTGCTTCAATACTTAATAAGGTCTGTGCATTTAATCGCTCTTCATTCTTAGATGTCTGTAAATAGTTTTTAATTCATTTTTATTTAGAAAATTATCGTTTTTTTAACAGTTTTTTTCCCTTCATCTCAATCTTCATAGCGTTTTTTGAATGAGTATGAATGACAAATGTCGCCCGCAAACGAATGGACTGGGTTATGTGTCAGCGAAAGAAGGTTGTTTATAAAAACCAGAAACAAGGTTGGTAGTAAAACAGAACACTGCGGTACTCCTGCGTTGATGGCGTGCTCCTCGGACAAAATACCGTCAACAACTATATGAATCGTTCTGTCCTTGAGGAAACACAAGATCCATCGAGCAGAAATGCCTCCAACACCATATGGAATTAGTTTTGACACGAGCGCTTTATGCCACACTCGGTAAGAATCCTATAAAATATCAAGAGAAGCAACTTTATTGTCTCCGAAAAAATGAACGCATTGGTTCCATTTTTCGGTTAACAACGCCAAAAGGTCACTAGTAGGCCCTACGGAAACCATACTGACGATCACTTAACAGTTGGTTGTGCTGCTGATAGTTCGTAGCATGGCAAAGTACGTAGTGTAAATTATTTAAACATTTTATTATAACTATTTGATAACTAACAGATTTCCCGTGAAAAAGGTACATTTTTTCAATCAAAAAGGTACACCTTAAATATCTCTCATGAAATCACTGGTTGCCAGCTTGCAGGGTTCGGGGCATCGCCCATTTTTGTGTACCCTTCCAATAAGACGGAAGTATTCCTGCTCTGTAGGAGATGCTGAAAAGGTTGCGCAAAGGCCGAGCCAGCGAAGAAGCACACATTTTAAGCGCAATTAGTGGTATTCTATTATTACCAGAAGCTTTGCCAATGTTGAGATTTATAAAGAGCCTTTTAACTGCTCTCGTTCGAAATTAATTTCTTGCATTGCAGCAGATCTACCCTCAACAAAGGGCAGTGGCTGATTGCTATCCAAGAGAGTGGAATTTAGTACAAGCAATCCAGCCAATAGATTCTAGCTTTATCAGCTGAGTCAGTAAAGATTTGGTCATCTTTTAAAAGAGTCGGAATCGATGACAATGTCTTAAGGGCTGAATGTCTTCGCTTTCTTAGTGATCATAACTGTCAAACTCAGCCATTTTGGTATTTTTACCAATTTTTGCTTTCATATTGCATTCTCATTGGTTGCAGATTTTGTATAAAATGTCAACTTCGTTTTGACAGTTTCGATCACTGGCTCTCCGCCCTAACACTACCTTGTCTAATTTTGCCATGAATTTTGTCTGATTCTTTACTTAACAAATGTCCAACAATTTTTGATCTCTTTGGGGCAGAGAAGAAACTCTTCTCGAATGAAAGTTTCGTACAAAAACTTTTCGCCTTTTAAAATTGCATTACAGCGATTCCTTGTCTCGATGCAAAGTCTTTTGTTATCAGTATTCATGTGGGAACACCAATTCTGAAAGGCTTTCTCTGTAGACATGACGGCAATCCTGCAAGTCTCATTAAACCATGAGTGATCTTTTGGTTTGTTGCTTCTCATGCTATTTGGAATGAAAGACTGCATATATAAAATAATTTTTTGTACCATGACAGTGCGGCATTCACATTTCTATCAGCGAAACAGAATTTCGAATTGAAGTTGTGATAAAAATTATTTTACGCAGTCCAATTTGCTTTTCCATAAAACCATGCAGTCCTCTTCGAAAGTTGTAACAGGAATACTTTAATAAATTCATAATAATATATCTACATTTGGATATAGATACATCGCAAAGATCACGTAAAAGAAAAATATTATTTATTTTTGAGCAGAACTCAAATTTTCTTTCTCTTTTTGCAATAATATTAGAATACAACTTTTTAAATTAACGAACGTTTTTCGAACACGAATCTTAAAATTACTTTTTTTAAATATTCTTACGATATTCTTCTGCCGCCCTCTTGATTTTTCGGCCATCAAAATACTTTCGCCCTCTTTATACACTCAACAAAGCATTTTAATAATTTGGCAATTCATTATCCAAATTTTTTTTATTCAATAATACCTTATATTACGCCAGAAAGACCACAAGTGCATTACTTGCAGTACGTTATTTATTGATTTTTTTTAAATTACCGCTAATGACATGCCTTATTTAAAGTAATACTTTATATAACCCAAAAAGTATTCGATTGCATGAGATTTCTGCAATATTTTATTCATTGCCTCTAAAAAGTTTTTGCTGGTTAGTTTTCCTTAAGCAATTGTCGCTCAACCAAAAATTACAGCACTCCAAAATTCACAAAAATTGACAGCACTCGTCACACTAGTTTATTGATTTATATTGAGTTTCTTTATAAATTAGCTACGAAAATACTTTTCCGCCCTGTCAATTCTTCTGCAACCAAATTGATTCCGTCTCTATCTATTTGTTTTCCTTTAAATTTGTCAACCCTTAAAAATTTTGCGACCTAAAATATTGCCGCCCTAGGCCCCGGCCTCACGGGCCTAGGCCTAAATCCAGTACTGGTTACAAGTTGATGATCATCAGGTTAAATAAGTCATAAGATGTGGTTCAACTTACGTTCAACTTGTTATTGCGATGATATACAACAACAACAGCATCTGCAGTAAGAATAACAAATATAGCATAAACTCAAGACAACCAACCGAACAAATATACAATGCAAATAATCATACATACAAACATATATGCATGCGAACAAAAGAATACGCTTCTGACCACGGTGAAAACCCTACCCTGAGTCCTCAAAGCACCAAAGGTATTACCACGAGATCAAAATAAAGCAAAAAAAAAAACAAATAATAATAAACAAAAAATATTATTGAACGCTCAGGTTGAACATGATGTGGTTGCTTCTATGGTGTGTGCAGATCTTAATATCGGCTCTTTGCTCTTAAAAGTCCCGCAGGAAAAAATGACAATAAATTGAATGACATTCATAAATAAACAAAATCAGTGCAAACTATAAAGGAACCAAAGGGAAATGAGCAATATGTGCAAAGTAATGAAGACATAACGTTTTTTTGCGTGCGCTACACTGAAAAAAAGCTGTCTACATAGTAGTAAGAACTAAATTAATACTGTAAGCTTAGAACTATTTTAAATATTAAAACATACCTTTGTTGCTGTAACTACTCCAGATCTGCTCCTCATAAATATCACCTTTGGTGGCTTTGAACCAACTATGTAGTTAGCAACTGGCTTTGTCATCTAGTCAACAGCAGGAACAACAACAATAACAACAGCATCATTAATATGCAAAATATTATGTCCAGTAGCAGAAACAAAACAATAAGATTTCTAAAGCATTTGCGGCCTTCCATTTGATTGACCATACTTTTTTTTCTCTTCTTATGATTGCTGTTATGCTAATGATGATGATGGTAGTCCGGGACACACTAGTCGACATCAATAAAATCAAATTGAAAACCATCGTTAGTTAAAAATGAGTGCAAGCTTGAATGGTATGCATTTAAGTTAATTTTTGATTCGGGAATATTTATTCCGGATGTTTTATAGAACTGTCTGCTTTGCTCATCAAAATTTCAAGTTAGCATTTATGTTCAGAAATTAATTAAATTGATTGATATATTCTTGATTTAGGTGAATTAAATTGATATGTTCTTGTAATATTTTTCGTTTTATTGATCATTAATCTAAAATTTGCGTAATTGGATTGGTTTTTTATATGTGTATAAGAGCCGTTAGTATTGAGAAGCAATCAATTTGAAGAGATAAAAATACCAGTATAGGATACAAAATTCATTGTACGCAAATATAAATCGATACTGTTATAAGCAAATGAACACAATATTGTTTCTGCCTATCCTTTATATCGTATTAACCCTTAAATGTCACAATCGCAAATTTGCTATAACCAAAGTTAAGCGAAAAAACACATTTACTCAATATCTATATCCGAGTGGGGTATTTAACCCTGAAACTAGGTAACAATTTGCCTAGAAGACGTAGGAAACTTTCGAATTTTTTTTTTAGTTACAATGGGTCCAAATACGAATACACTATCTGTCCGTCCATTTGTCTATGCGTCTGACCGTATGTCTGTCAGTCGACACGATTACACGCGCAATTTTTAAGCTATCGTAATGAAATTTTACAATAGCAACCACGCCTTCCTCCTATACAAAGTGACTTTATGAAATCTGTAAAAACTCTTAAAACTCCATAAATACTGATAAATTTACTTGAAATTCAGCCCAAAACATTTGATTTTAAGTATTTTTAATATGCATTCTGAGTAAACAACAAAATACATTTTGTGCTTTTTATTTGTTTTTATTTTTCTCAAGAAAATTATCGATTTGTGGCACGAAGCTGTAGTAAAAAATTTAAATACCGCGAAAGTCAACAGCAATGATCCACCTTTTTTTTAATAGAATGTTATTAGAATGTCCATAGCTTACTATAACCAAAACAGTTTTCACCAAACTAAAATTAAAATTAAAACTAGTAAGGAATTATCTTCCACTTGACTGAAGTTAAAACACACCCACTGCCGTATTTTAAATTATTTGAAGTCTTGAATGTTGTATTATTTTGATAACGTCACTTTTATTGGTCACAAATTTTATCCAAATATTTCACAATTGAAACTCACAGTCTTTTGTATTTATAAATGCTTTTGTGTAGAATATCAAGTTCAAACATAATTTTTCTTTTTTGAATTTATAAAGGTTTTACTATTATGATTACGTTATTTTGTATTTTCAGTTTATTTTTTTAATTGAAATATTGAGTGAATTGTTTAGATTTAAATTAATTTGAAAAATTTTTAGCCATTGTAGTAGTTTTTGTGGAAATTAAGGCAATATTTCTTTGGCTTAAATTTTAGTACAGAAAAGTTTTAATTATGAGTTAGTATTTGTGAAAGTTTTAAGTCTTATACCTCAAGGCTAAAAAATATGCAGTAGTATTTTAGCTGGACTAAAATTTATTCCAAAATTTTTAACCGAGTAGCCTTGGTTTTCATTCGATTTTTCCGAAATTGATACTTAAAGTACAGATTAATTATTTAAGTTTATGTGCAAAATTTGAAGTCATTACATTAATTTTTGCGGAATTGAAAGAGATTTTATCGTTTTGGAGAACTCACTTTGTATGGGATATAGACGTGATTTTTATAAGGCTTTTACAAGTTTTATAAGTCCAAAATTTGAAGTAACTAGATGAATTTTTGTGAGATTTACAAAGATTTTACGGTTTTGGTAACCTCACTCTGTATGGGAGGTAGCTGTGGTTTTCATTCGATTTTACCAAATATCATATCTAAATTAAATTTATTGATAAAGCTTATGTGTAAAATTTGAAGTCACGAGATTAATTTTTGCGCAATTGTAAGAGATTTCACATTGGAAGTAGATGTGATTTTTATTTGAATTTTATACTCAAAGTGCATATTAATGGTTAAAGCTTATTTGCAAAATTTGAAGTCATTAGATTAATTTTTGTGGAATTTATAGAGATTTTACAGCTAAGTCAATTTGTATGCGAGATAGGCGTGGTGTTCATCCGATTTTTCTTATTTTCGAATTTGATCTCCATGTTTTAATAAAAAGCTTCTATATTGAATTTCGTTATGATAGCTATAAAATTACAGCTGTTATCGTGATCACAGACAGACAGACAGACGCACAGACGAACATGGCTAAATAGACTCAGGAGGTGATGCTGATTAAGAATATATATACTTTTCTATACCAGCCACGCCTACTTAAAGGCATTATAAACAGAGTGACAAAGTTAATATACCCCTATTAATTTTTTAAACGTGGGGGTATAAAAAACTTAATACTATTTAAAAAAAAATTGATTTTGTGTTGCTTAAATACCTAAAAAAAAGTTGTAATCATAGTTTTATGTAATATTTTTTAAAAAATGTACGAAAATAACTTTTAACATTAGAAATAAACACGTTTGTCACTCAAAGTAAAAAAAATTATGATTTTCAAAGTGCATTGCTTGTAAACGGATCAATATTTTTTACCAATCTTTTCATTTAGTGATGTAGAATTCTAACTTCTTTCATAGGGTACCAAACACTACTATATACCTTTAAAAATTTTTTTAATTTATGCTCACTTAGCTAAAGCTAAGTATGCTGTAGAAGCGAAAAGAAATCTTCCGTAAAATCTTCTGTTGAACAGAAAAATTTGTTCAATGCAGCAAAGTTCTCAACCATGATTGGAGAGTTAAAATATCAAAATTTTGCTGTCTTTTATATGTCCGTACATTTGAGTGGGGAGGAAATTTGACATTTAACAATAATGCTGAACTAACACATTCAACAAACACGTTATGGTAAGTATGTGTTAGTATTGAGTCTACACCAAAATTTCGCGTGTAGAATTAAATGCCTAAAAATGTTCGTTTCTACAGCATACTAAGCTTAAAACGAAAAGTGTACTTTGGTTTACAAATAAAAACTAAATTTTGGTTTTTATTCTAAAATGAAAAAATTAGCTCCATACCTATATTTTTATAAATTTTACAGTAAAGAGAGTATTATAATTAACTTGAAAACTTAAAATTCGGACAAAACTCAATAAATAAATTTTTTGAGAGTTAATCTTGGGCTCTGATAAAATTTGCTATTGTGACATTAAAAGGTTAAGGTATAACCTGTAGTTTGCTGTAAAGTGGTTTCTTTATGTCTAAAAGAAAATAGTCTGTGTTTTTCAATATATTTATCTCATACGAAATTTAAATCAAATTTCTAATAGAATATCTACCTTTTCTCCTTTTTCAGCAGAAAACATCTTTGCAGAATGATGCAATAACTATACAAAAGAATCAAAAATGTTGAACATAAATTAATTACTACGATTCTAAAGTCAATTTAAAAGGATTTTATACAAAATTAGTACAAAATTAGTAAGGAATAATCTTTGGTTGGGTGGAAGTAAAAATACCCCACAGCCATTTCTTAGTGTATTCTTAGTTTTGAATAATTTTGATGACGACATTTTTTATGGGGTTAGTTAATTAGACATTAATTTTTGTGAAATTGATAAAGGTGCTTATTGTTATTTTTATATGGTAGGTAGGCCAAGTTTGAATTTACCGAATTCCAAATTTACATTGCATACTCCAGATTAAAACCTTTCTTTCAAAATTAAAAGGTATTGTATTTATTACTGTTTTATTTATTTTACTATTTTCATTAAACCATTTTGAGTTGTTATTATTTATATTAACTATTAAAGTACTACAAAAGAGTTTGCTCCTAGTGTAATCAAACTTGCTTCTTTTAAATAAATAAATAAATATGTCAGGTAGTTGTGGTTTTTTCAAGAAAACTTTATTTTCCAGCTTACTCCTCTGCTAATTTTAAAATCATTCATTAAATAATGTTTTTCAAAGTACACTTAATAAGTAACGAGCAAAAAAAGGAATAATATTGCTGGGTGTTTTTTGCTGACAGTAAAAGTTGTATTACCGATTTTGGGGAAAGAAATGGTATTGCATAATATTTTATATTACTCAATATATATTAATTTCAACTCTGCAGGAGATTATGCTTATCAATAATATATACTTTTCTACACCTGCCATTTCTCCTTCTTGTGCAGTACGCGTTAGTGTAAAAAATGTATCTTGTTTAAATTAAAACTTACATTTTAGCCTCATTTAATACACTTCCGTTCAAGAAAAAATTTATTTTTAAATCAAAACCAAATGTAATCAAACCTAATCAATCAATAAACTTTCCACAATTAAATTTCCCACAAAATTTCAATAACGAAAAGCAAAACTATCAGCTTGATTGCATTCATAAACTCACATATCGACACATATCCTTGCATATCCTCCTTAAAATAACAAAAGATCATTGGAATTCAATTAAGCGTAGTCTTCTAGTGAAGGTGATTCAAGGAAGAACAGCTGAAGGCGTTGATGCACCACAAAATAAAAATCAAATACCATGTTTTATCGCTGCAAAAGGGGTTGAAAATCGTTTGATTTCTATTGTTCGAAATATTGGATGTTTGGCTTGGTTTAATTTTTATTTTGTTTTGTAGGCGTTCGATGTTCAGCACATGTTTTGAGAAAATTCATTCAACATATATTGTGGGAATCGAGAAAAATTAATTCAAATCAAGAAAAGTGTTATAAACATGTTTGCATAAATTATTGCATACATTTTTAAGGCAACCCCTTTTGCAACAACTGAAGAGAAATATGTAGATTTAACGATAGTGAAATTGATTTTATTTCCGCTTCCGTAAAGGATTATGCAAATGCTTGAATATGATAAAAATGCAAGAACAGTTGCAGAGATTCATGTTAAATATTGGTTTTATTTTTCATTTTGTAACAAAATTATATTTCCAGCAACTATTTTACCAAAAAACCACTTATCAGTCATTGGAAGATTTAAGTGAAATTATAGAGTGACTTTTGTCTTAAACTCTTAACATAACATTTGCTACTCCTAATGTCCATTTTTTGGTTTATTACAATTCAAATCCTCTAAGGACAAACAATAGCCGCATTCCGCTTACTCATCAAGAACAAAAAAAAAAGTGACCATTACAATGTAAATAACGAAGTGACGAAAACTTCAAAGTGTGCGTCTGAATTGTTTCGGCATTGAGCCCACACTACATCAAAAGATCACAAAAATAATAGCGAAAATATTCTTAGAAGGATCTTTAATATCACACTGTTTAGTTGCATTTTGTATATATTTTTTGACAATTTTTGAAATATTATTTGTAATGAATTCTCTTAAGCGACTCTTTCCCTTTGAACAAGTTAGGTAATGATCTTAAGCTTGGCTTGGAGAAGGGACTACGAGAGCTATTATCACTGTTTTACCTAATTTAGTTATTTATAATATACATACATATTATATACATATTATATAGTATATAAATATATATATATATATATATATATAGTATATATATAATATACATACATAATAAGAGAGCAAATACTACTTTTTGACATTATTTTATATAACACTATACATAAAATAACTAAAAGAATATAAAACATTCCGATAACTAACTTTAACTATAAAATTCCCACAATAGTTGTAGGCTTGAAGAATCATGAAAGTATTTTTTCATAGGACAGAATCCGAGAAATCGTTTTCAGAACTACAACTAGAACTTCCTTTTTAACATAACTATTCACTACTTTTTTATTTTAATAAGCCATAAATAAAATAAGACAAAAATTAACAAGGAAAAAATTACACATATAAACGAAATTTTGCGCAGCGATATCGACATCTCTAGTTCGATTTAGTATTGTTTCTAGATAAAAAAAATCATTAAAGCTTTTTATTAAAATTTTGGTTTTAAAGGGATTATTCGATTTTTTTTAGGTTTTGAAAAATATGTCCCTAGTTATGATCCTAAAACTCAAAAAGTATTTATTTATATTATCTAACTGATCTAAAAATTTTTGTAGAAATTTTCTAAATACAAAATAAACAAAATAAAAATTTTACATTTCCCCATTTTAAAATATGACTATGACGTATATTTTGGTTTCTTTTTTGGTTGTTAAAAAAATATTTTTACGAAAATATTAAAGTACAAAGTATGTATGTACAGTTTTAGTGAATATACTCAAAATTACCTTCCATACAGGTCAAGCTTGCGATATCGAATAGCTATAGAATTATAGGTTGCACAGCCTCGGAATTTAGTACTCGAACTCAATTTACACATGCAGTTTTACTTATAACATTGGTTACTAATAACAAGGGGCATGGCAAACAACCCAAATTTTAGGACTTGATTAGATTTGAGTTGCAGTTTCACTGATAACATTTTATGGCGTTTGGTAACGGAGAGGTGGCAGCAACGTGACGGGCTTCAACTACTTATATATATATTATTATTTCAATCATTGCAAAGAGTTTAACACTAGAGAGGTATTCATTTTTTACACAAGTTATTTGTAATCAACGTCGAATCGACGTAGTTCAGTTTTTAACCATTTTTCCGCAAAGGTTATAAAGCGGACCGCCTCCAATCTTTAAATTAGATAGTATTAGAGCTTTCTAAAAATAAAAACACAGAAATTTAAACTTTAATTTGTTATGTTTATTTAATTATTCAACAAGTATCATTTTATTTAAATAGAAACATTAAAATTATTCTTCATGAAATTGATTACATTTGATTATTAAATTGTTTAAATTCACAAAATAAAAAAATTCTAAAATATATTAATTTTAGCAAGAAATACAAGTTCAACTTTGTGCTCTCCAAATATATTGAAATCGCATGTCTTGCAAGCAGTCTTTGTCGTTCGTCGTTTTTCATAATGGTATCTCGAGACAACATAGTTTTAAGGAATGTGTTCTCTTTCTTACTGACCAGAACTATCAAAATCTGTCATTTTGCTATTTCGTGAATAAAGAAAAGGTAAACAAATAAAACTTTTACTAATTGAGTTGAACATTGTGTTTCTAGTGCGAACAGAGTTTGAAAATTTAGATTTCAAGTGATTAAATTATTTTTCGTTAAATTTTGATAGTTTAACTTTATTTACATTTTGCCTATTTTTGCTTTCTCATCGTATTTTTATCGGTTGCAGATTTTGTATGAGCTGTGTGAACTTCGTTTTTACAGTTTTGGTCACCGGCTTTCCGCCCAAACACTAACTTGTCTAGTTAAAATATAGAAAATATCTACAATACTTTCTATTTTTGTCTTTTAATACATTTTTGTCACTTGTCAAAACTTGTCACTTGCTCTGCGCCAAGCTAAGCAAAACGTGTATACATTGCAAGAGCACAATTACTTAAACTGTATGAAAAAAGAACAGTACGAATAGACTGAAATGAGAAAATTGAAAATATGTACGAATCGACGTAGATCACTTCTCTAGAGTTTAAGTTTACAGTGTTGCAAATCTTATTAAAACTAAGACCAAATTAAAATTGTGGTTTAGGGAATTTTAAAATTAAGCTAACAACGTACAAGAACATTGTTTGTACGTACAACCTTTATTTAAATTTATGATAATTGTGTAAATCTTTTTGATATGTGAATTCATGATAATTGTGTTTGAAGAATTTTTTAGTACGAACTCACTAAGTCGATTTGTTCAAGTAGTTTCAATAAAATCCCAATAAGTAAAGTATCCAACATGCTACAAACATACTTTGTTTTATGTTTATTTATATATTTATAGTACGATAAGAACTTGGTTCTTTTTATGTACAAGATGGAATAATATTTTTAGGATTATACAAATTAAAGACTTTCTTAAACCTAGTTTACACAATTATACTTATTATAAAGTTAATCTTAATATTAAGTAGAAATAGAAAAATCAAGATAGAGTATAAAATTGAAGTAATTAAGAGAGAAAAAAAGTACCTTAAAATTTTCGTAAATAATTTTTTTTTAACAAAAATTTTTGCCTCTTGTCCCAAAAAACTGGTTTTTGGAGTTTTAAAAAATCGTGGGGAGTTGTGAAGCTCAACTAAATACGCCGAAAATTGCATTTTTTGGTGCAAATTCTTTATTGGCATCGGAGAAAATGAAAAATAATTTTGTTTATTATGTATTAGTAGAGTTAAGACAATGGAAAAATATGAAAACTTTTTTGAAAATATTTGAAAAATGCCAAGTTGGTCAATCATCCAGATTCGCAATGAACGCAAGTTTTCGCATAGTTTTTAAAATTTTCTCAATGTTTTCTTACAGTTTTCAATTGTTCCTTTTTGTTTTTGAAAAAATCTTTTGAACAGCACTAAACATTCGAATTTTCACAAATAGTTAGGGTTTTCACAAGCTGTCGTATTGTTGTATGTCGCATTGCGTTTTCAGTAAAAAAAAACAATAACTGTGAACATACCCTAAGGGTTTATTAAGTTGTATGTCGTATTTATACAGCCGACTGAAGAAACAGACAGATGACTGGAGAAAATAAATTTCTTAAAATGCCTAAACAAAATGAAAAGAATGAAATAATAAGAGCTAAAAGTATAGACTTGATTTTGTTATGAATCAGAAAACCACGTCAAAATTTTCAAGAAATTAAAGTTCTTCTCTAAACATTTTTGCCTAGTAAAATAAAAAGAAAAACTATTATGTTAGTGATGTTACTTATGAAATGTACACAAATTCGTCACAAGAAAGAACAGCACTAGTGAAATACGACAAACATTATACATACCAAACGCGATTGTATTGTCGTTTGTATGTATGTCGATTGTATGCGGAAAGCAACAACAGCAAATTTACAACTGTTGTTAAAAAAATACGACAATACAACAATACGACAGCTTGTAAAAACCCTAAGTATGTAATACGCATGTCAAATACGATTTAAGGTTGACATCTGTCATATTTGCCGTGCTTCACATCTCCTAACTTGATGTGCCTTATTTCTGCCAATTCGCTTCTATTTTAAAATTGCCACCGCATCAGTAACACATCGAATGTTTTTGCATAAATCCTTTTGAACGTCGAAAGCCTAAACATTGCTTATTATTTTGTGTGTACTCACCTATTTGATTCGCTTGAAAATGTTTATGAAAATGCGACAAACACGAATGCTCAAAAAAACTTTTTGAACAAAATGTTGAACACACTGTCTGGATAGATAAGGGCTCCCCAAACGATTCTAGATGTCGGATGTACATGTAGTTCCATAAAGTAAAGGGACTTTTTTTGTTTCCCCCATCACACATGTCGGATGGACTAAATTATTTTTTAGCCGTCGAAGAGTTAACATCGAGTGAAAATATGGTTTTGAACATTTATTTTTATATTTTTCAATTCAAATATTCCAAGCCACCACGATTTTAAGTAAAGATAAAAAAATTCGATTCAAAATATAACATTTGTTACATTCAGCAGTGCTCCTCTTAAAAATAAATTTGCCGCGATATGTGGTCCTCTGAAAAATTTTCATAAAATGAAAAAATACACTAAGTTGGATGGCCACGCACACAAATGGAACTACATGTCGGATGGACGTAACAAAAATTTTTTCTTCCATCGGGCATGTCCATTCGAGCTGCTTTCTTGCACTTAATCGATACTATATGTGTGATGACTTGACTGGTCGGATGGACATGTAGTATCGTTTGGGGTGTCCTATACGAAAAAATTATGCTTTCGTGACGAGTGCTAGTACAAAACTGCTAACTGCTAAGCGACATCTATGACCGTGCTTAGCAACTCCCCATGCTTCAAAACTCCTCACTGTCTCCTATCAATACAATATACAAACTTCAATTCAAAGTCAATGTCTCAAAACCTTACAGTTACAAACCTAGGTAGAATTCTATTGTGATTAAAAAATATACAAAGCCAATCTGTAAAATAAGGTGCTTTTACATCTAAAGTGCTTTCCTTAACTATTACGAGAAACAATTTCAGATTTTGTGTCAATAAAGTAGCTGATATATGTCCAGTGCCTGTATCCGTAAATGTCTGACCTCTGCACCGAAAGTAGTGCTAGTTCTGGAACATCATGGGCAGGCACAATGTACGAACGAAGACCAATTCGGGCACTCGTCAGTTTATTGTGTCCGAATATAGTCGCTCGTTTTTGAACACTTTATTGACATAATACAGACATATTACGGTACTATTTCAGGTGCATTTCAAGGTACTTGTTGGGTATGTTTCGAGTACATTATAGTTAAGACTCAGGCCAGTTTTGATACATATCAGCTACATTGCATTTGGCATAATATCAATGTGCGATTAGTTTTTTTCATTAACTTCGCAGTTTTCCGTGACTACTCGTAGCTTTTATAAATAAAATTGAGTCCGATACTCTGGACTTTTGTGCCTGAGTAGTTTGGTCGGACACCAATTGTTTCTCGGGTATATATGTTATAATCGGCTTAAAAACTATACTGTCTCATGTGGCTTTAATTAAAACTACTTTCATTCAGAAAAATTACACAAAGTACATAAAAAAATCACTTAACCACGATTTACAGAAAAAGAAGAAAAAATTTCTAAATAAGACCAACAATTATAAGTAGCTTCTGGCTACACTTAAGAACTAAATGCTGTGAACTATCTACTTTCAAAGCAGTCTATATTTAATTCCTTTTAAATTATAGCCCAGTTGCACTTGTTGCGCCAAAAACTGAAGGCAGTGTAAAAAGATACGTTATAACAAGGATAATGAACAGAAGAATCTTCTTCATAAGTACAACAAAAAAGGCAATGCTGTCTATTGATCCTTTTATTGCTGTTGCTTTTATAGCGCTCTCAATGATTACTCCGCCTACTATGCCCTGGGTCACTAGATCCATGCATCCTAGCATGGGCTAGACGTGGCAAGGACAATGCAGCTAAATACAGCGTGTCATGTCGTACATCATGTTAAGCAGCTTATAAAAAGTTACCCAGAAGAAGTTGATGATGGAGAAAAAAGAAAAAGAACAAAAAATGCTGCTGCAAGCAAAAGAACGCAGAGGTCGTAAAATATGAAAACAACTAAATTGCTGCATTTTGTGCTGTGCAAGCGTGTGGAATTTTAGACTTTGTATAAAATAATATATTTTTTTTATTATATGTGCCGACATGGATATTTAACACGTTTTAGCCGCTTTATTTCCTAGAAAAACGCGCATTTGGTCAATAACAGGGTGCCACGATAGCATTCAATGCAATCTAGTGAATATGAGTTTAGGCTGGACATGCTGTGATTGGGGCGTTGAGCATTTATCAAAATGTTGACGAAAACGCTTATCAAACTAATGGCATCAGCGGCGTTTACCCGGATCCAACTCTTTCCAAATAAATAAAACACCCCATTGAAAAGAAGGTCAGACTGATTTATGGCTTAATTTTAGAAAATATTTATTATATTCAACTTTTATCTGCCGACCAAAACAAGTAGGCCTGAAACATAATTACTTCTTCAGCTTCTGCGCAAAAATTCAATTAATTACAAGCCAGTAATTTATCAAGTCGCCATTTTAATTACCCACCACTCTGGCACGCTTAGTGGCTAGCAAGTTTTTGGCGAATACTTTCCCACCGTTGTGTGCACTTTAATGCGTTCTAACCTTAGGCCAAATTGTCGAAAACAGCAGCAATGCAAAAATTTGAGCTACAAAATATGAGCTTAATGCAAGGTTGTGGCACGCTATGACATATGTTAAGACATAAATAAATCCTAAGGCAAGGCAGAAATGTCTTACAGTGATGCAATCAAGACATGTAAAACAATTAGAGTGGCAGCGGAGGACAACAACAAATAAAACATTCATCAAGTAAGAAGGGTTTTTAAAATAAAATGATTTAACATATAATTTTATTAAAGCCAATTTATTTAGGCTTAAGAAAAAATCGACCAATAAAATATCAAGGCCAATTTGGCCCACATGTATGATTAAAAGCATTGACTGACTGCTGAGGTGGTTCACGGAAGTCAAAGTGTTGACTAATTTAAGCTCTAAACATAGAGACACAGGTACACTGAGCCAAATTTATATTTTTAGTGATTTAGTTATTGTCATATATTCCGAAAGTGAAGAAAATTAGTCCTTATAAAAAAAATTTTCACACACGAAGTAACTTATATTAATGCGTAGTTTACAGGACAGTAAAACTACGTTCTCTCTTTCTCTTTAGAACGTCATAATAATCTGGTGCTAGCTAAGGAAAGTGGTGTTTGAAAAACTGTCTTAATTTTTGTTTTCACGAAGGCTTGAATTTTCCAACATTTAAATTTTGAAGCATACACAAGATCCAGACGGAATCACAGCGAAGCGTTGAGATCGATCTTTGTTTGTGTACGTGGAGCACAACTGAGTAAAAAAGTGGATCATTCAATCAGCAATCTGGAAGTGATTTCCGAGGAGCAGTGTAATGATCCTTATAGATCCAAGCTAGGTGTATTTTGTGTTCTCTTTTAACATTGCATGTCCTAGGAAGGGAAGCGCTCCCTTTAACATCCCAGAGGAGTTCAAAAGGTGCGATCAATAAATGATCCAAATGGACCAGCAAGGGAACATTTTTTTTTGGGATTTAGGTTAACTTCAAAAGCGTGGCTTCCCTAGCTCAAGTAGCTGCTCAAGACATTAATGTGGCGAAGAAATTACTTGGCCAAATCATGAGATCTTAAATGCCATTACAATTTACGAATTGTTTTTAATTCCATTTAAAAACTGTACTTTAATTGAGTCAGTCGCATTAGTCGATGGACAAAACCCAATTACCGTTGGCTGGTCGCACTTCACGACCTTGGTGTTGAAACGACGCGAATCGAATGAAAGGAACATTTAAAATATTTTATTGCACAGAAAATAATGATAGAGTTTCCTAAAAGTTCTAACGTGCTCCATTTAATGTTCTTTTTTTTATTAATTGCTCATTTATTGACCTTATAAAACAGTAAAGGGACACAAGGGCACAAGTACCCACTTTTTGATTCAATAAAACAGCAAAAGAGCGCTCCCTTGTTGCTCCTCATGGGAATGATCTCATATTTGTTTACTGGGTAGCAAATATTAAGACGAAGCATTCATAAAGAATTGACGACAGCACGCAAGCCCAATGTGCACAAAAACGTATCCGTTTTTCCGGATCCGTAAAACGTGGATCCGTTTCGAAACCGTTACTAGTCCGTCAGAACGCATTTCGTTTTCTTATGTTTTGACGGACAAGTTTCGAACCCGTTAAGAATCCGACAAAATAATGTTCACAACCTTAACATCAGTTCGTAAGCAGTCTTTAATATGTTATAAAATCTTTTATTTTATTTTCAGTTGATAAGGGATACGAAATACAAATGTGTAATTATTTTTATTTTAAATAACTTTTTTATATTATAAGACACGTGATCCTCAAGCTCTCCTTCAAATCGAATAAAACTACTAGTCAGAATATTTTTAATTAATTATAATGAGTAATCAAGTTACATGTGACTTGATATTTTCCGGAAACTTTTTACTTGCGTTTGAATTGTAATTGCACAAATTGTCATACATATGCACTTTTCTTGCATTGACAAGTTTAAGGTTACGCATGCAAGCAAAGGCCTTTAAATATGTAAATCTTATATTTTAATTTTTTCGTTGGTGCATTTAAAAGAAAATAGCCAAACGAGCTAGTATCGACAGTGACGAAACAGTTCTTCCTATAAGCACACGATTGGATTGCCAAGAAAACGAGAAATCATAAATTAAAACTTATTAAAATCATTTTTTATTTCCTTATTTATTTGTCGTATTTAACATATTTAATATATGTAAGAATGTCAGAACTGAGATAATAAAAAACTAAAAAAAAAATATTTTTAATATTTTTAATATTTAATAAAAGAGTCCGAAACGTATTCGTATATGAAGTCCGTTTCCAGTCCGTAATGAATCCGAAGAAGTGGAAAAAGGGATTCGTATTTTTGAGAGGAATTTCATACGAAAAGGATCACTGCCGGATGCGAAACGTAATCCGTTTCGGATAAAAAACACGAAGAAGTAAGTACGTCTCGAATTCAGAACGGATCCGTTTGGCACACTGGGAACTTACTTATTTTTTAACACAAAAAAGTGTTTATTTACAATTATGTTGGAGATTTTTTTTCATGAGTGAAAATTTCTGAGCCTTGGAGATATATGCACAGGACGTTCAATTGACTTGTTTAGCGGAAATCGCCATGCAAAATATGTGAGTTCGTTCTATGGAAAAAATTCGGAGCTTTAACCAGTTGTAAATAACTATTGTAATTACATTTAAATTTGTTGATTTTTCGTTACAATAGAATAAATACTCTTTCAAAGAATAGCCGGATTATAGAAAACAGACACAATTATTTGTTGCACATACCCAAAATTTCAAATTGAACCTATGTTAAATCAAAAATATCATATGCAAAAATTCTTTTACATTTTTTTTATATGTGTCTTTTTTGGGATAAAAGCGTATTTTAATGCCTAAATGTTTTATTTTTCTCCTGTGCTTAAAGCGAACATTTTTTGTGGCCAAACATTTCGTAATTCAAAATATATATTCTTGGATGTGATATAATTAATTATCTTAATGCCCGAAACTGTATATTCCTGCATAAGATAATGGCGGATAAAACGCCTCCATATTTGTTTCCAAAAATTCAATTTGGTCGCTCAACAAGAAGTTACATGCTTACTCCACTCAGCTTTAACTACCAAAGTTCTACAAGAATGTTTTTTTATTAATGCCACTCGATTATGGAATTCTCTTCCAAGCCACGTTAGAGCTATGAAGGAAGCAAAAAAATTCAGACAAGCTGTATTTGAATTCTTTTCTACTAACTAAACAGTTCTCAGTCAGTTTTCTTCAACTCTACTTCTTAAAATTTATTCTCCTCACTATTTCTTCAAACTCACTCTATCGCTAATTTATATAAGGTCAAGCTTTTTAATATGTTTATTAATTATATATAAGTTTACAAATTTTATTGTAATAAGTATATTATAATCTTTGTATTACCGAAATATACATACTGTGCATTAAATAACTAAGGTCTTATAGCACTACTACACAGTAAAAAATATGAGGATAGATTTTATACTATTTAGTATACATATAAATCCAAACCAAAAATGTTATAAGAGTTATTCCATAAAATCTAATAAATTTTTCCAGACCATTTTTCTCGTCAGACCAATCGAAACCACTATATTTTTAAGTTTCCCATTTTCGGTGAATTTTTTACTACCATTTTATTACCATATGAAATTTTTAAATTATGTTTCTTTTATTATTTTTATAATATTGAGTGGAATAAAATTCATAAATTATTTGGAATAAAAAAAGTTTATACCACACAAATATTTTGAGATAAAATTTACCCTCAAATTTTTTAATGTCATATTCATATATAGACAAAATTGTTTTAAATGTGCAGAGTTCCTTTTAGATGCATTGTAAATGAAAATATATATTCTTACCATATAACTAAAACTTTCTTAATGTCCTCATGTTTACAACTTTTTTTTTTGTGTGATCTAGTTTCTCCACCCGAAATAATTTCCGGCGTTCACAAAATTCGTGATCCATTCAATTAGTCTGACGAGTCTGTGAGTCTGCTTTAAGCTAAATCCGCAAAGTAGGTGGTTACATGACTGACTTCAAAAACGCCAACACAACCAACATCCACACCACCCTCCTTCGGAGTCTGAAACACTCTGCAGGAACCTTAATTCACTTTTATTTTCTCTACTGTTCATTGCTGCTGTACACGCGGCTTTAACATCATCTTGTTTAAAAGCACCAATGATGATTGCCGCAAGCTAAAATCCTTGATTTAATTCGGTAATCATTGTGCAGGATTCCGGTGTGGCACAAGTAGTCGTTGCACGCATGCATCAGGGCAGTCATCAAGCAACAGTGTCACTGCGCATGCCAACCTACATTTTACGCATGGAAATATACAAGAACTTGTTTTGGCATGAACTAAATTTTTTGTTTAAAAATTGCTTTATATATTTTACGCAAAACAGCAAAGCCAATTTCAACCAAGAAACTAAATAAAATCGTTGAATTTTTTTCATTAGAAAATAACATCGAAACTTCACTGTTTTCAAAATGTTTTCAATGTTTTCAAAACTATTAATATGTTAAGCCTGCATTGAGCAAGAATTTCAAATGTTTGGCAACTGTTATATGTTTTTTCCACAACTCTTAACGTAATTTTGTATCAACAGTTAAGATTGTGTGCCGCAGGATATTTGCATATGAAATTAAAGAAATTAATTATTATGACGTTTCTTCTCTTTTAAACTGTTGAAATGTTAACTTTGTTGTTGCCTTTAGTAACTTGTTTTGAACACGACTAAGGCAAGGTCAGTTTTAATGAAGGCATTTTGAAAATGAATTATTTTCGCAAAAATTTCAGTTTGCAGGATGTTTAGCAAAACTTTTTATAAGGATGTTGTATGATTTTAGAAGGAAATTGGATGTTTTTTTATAAAATAAAGAAAAACGAGTACGATATCTGGCGACATCTGGCGACCTTTTGACATGAAAAAGCACTATGAAACGATTTGACCTTTATTAAATCTAACTTTGCGATAATTCATTGCTAAATAACCCGGTTAGAAACAAATGGTTTGTCTCTTCAGTTTAGCGAAGAAAAAATTAAATGAAAAAACTTTATGAATAAATTCAATTCTGCTTTCAATCGTAATTAAGGGTTTAAGGACATAAAGGTTGTTAAAAAAATGTTGTTTAAAAAAACAATAAGTTTTTTGCGAATATGCGAGTAAGCTAAAACTTTATGAGTTGTCAAATTTTTATTATTGCCCCGCAATAACCTTGGATGATGAGCGCAGTTTATCTACGTATTTATCTTTATTAACAGAGTAACGTATATAGTTTTCTATAGGAAATTTACAGCAGCATTTGGTTGCTTATTGTAGCTGAGTGTAGGAATCAGAAAGCGATGATTTACTCCATTTTCTCGTTTGTTTTCTTTTAATACATAAAATTAATTTAAACTTTCAAAGTTATTATTGTTAGTCCATAAATACTTTGCACAAAGCCTTGTCTTGAGATTAAGATTTTGTGCTTTTTATAAGCTTTTATTTAACTTGCTTCGTTAGTATGTATGCATGTATGTATGTCCTCAAAACTTGCAAGCCATTTTTCTACAACTTGTTGTTATCCGATTAAGCTGAAATTTAGTATGCATATGTAAGTCCGGTGACAATGCAAAAAATGGTAAAATTTATTTCCCACACCCCCTTTTACCGCCCACAAATCAATAAAAATGCTATATCTCTAAAACTACTGGACCGATTCAGCTGAAATTTTGGCAGTAAATTTCTTTCGTGTAGAGGAAATTTTTTGACACTCCCTTTTTACCGCCCACAAATCAATAAAAATGCTATATCTCCAAAATTACGGGGCTGATTAAGCTAAAACTTTGGCAGTTAATTTCCTTCAAGTAGAGGATGGTTCATGAAAAAATTGTGTCACACCCCTTTTACCGCCCAAAAATAAATAAAAATCCTATATCTTCAAAACTACGGGGGTAACTATAAGATGATTATAGCTTGCTTCGTTCGTATGTATGTACCTTTGTATGTATGTATGTATGTCCTTCAAAATTTGCAAACCATTTTTTGCAATTTTGCAAACTTGTTGGTATTAAATATAAATGTATTTGAAAAATTCTTAATTTATATAAATCCTTAGAACTTACCAATTTACGTACGCTTTTATTATGATGATGAGTAACCAAGAGAGGAGGTCTTCTGCAGCTAGAATATACCTACTATATACATATATGACAAATGTCACTTAAATTTATTTTTTCCTTTTAGTTCACGTCTTTTTTAAATAAAAGCTTACTTTTAAAAAAAAATTTACTTTTTATTTATTTTTCAATAGTAACACCAAGACTGAAAAGTGAAGTTTCTCATTATAAATTATTATGATTTTAAGCTAATATTTAACATTAACTTTTTTGAAGTATTTTTTTTTAATGTTTAAAACATATAGTTTTAAATTTATTATATATTTAAAAACGTTCAAGGCAAATAAAATTCCCTTATACAAGTTTATGAAGTTGAAAATATATATTTTCCATTCCAAAAATTTTTAAATTTTGCTTAACTTTTACTATCACATTTCGATCTGTTTAATACGTCTGAAATCAACTTTTATCCTGCATAATTTAATCCTCTCTAATCATTACAAGCCAATAGATAAAAACTAATAAAAAAAAAACAATTGAAATTATATGTAATTTTTTAACAGTAGAAAATAAATGCGCTAAATTTTAAACAAGATTTTCAATGTGGTAATTGTAGGAGATGAAGCTTGTGGCAAAATCTTAACACATAAAATTTTTTTTTGCTAAGCACCATTAATCCTTAAGCTACTTGGAAATGTCCAAAACGGATACTTAACACATTCAACGCATAAGTTATCAAAGAACATTAATATTTCTTCTGACACTTTGCACATGCCAAAAATTTGAACATAAAAGTTGGACAAAACAACAAACAAAGAGAAGACATATACAATAGAGAAAATATATTAGAAGAAACTGTTTTTGTTCGACAAATAGGCAAATAATGACTTCTTACACTGCCGCATAGAAAAAGTGTCGCATTCTTTGTTGAAACATATTTTGAAGAAGAATAAAAATAAATGACATTTGAATGGCATACGAATCATCAGTTCACGCCTGGCACTAAATGTTTGTACATTATTGGTAACACTTTTTGTGAAACTTAGGTAGCATGCAACCGCCTCAACCGTTGATTTAATTCCTTTCTTGTTACCTATTCTTCGGTGTTTTATTTTTCTTTCTTTTGGCTCATGCTGGGTGTTGCAATATTGGCAAATCTTGTTATTGTCAATTTTGTTTTTGTTTCAATATTATGCATATTTTTGAAACAAGAGAGAAAGCAGTGGCTTTGTTAGATACAAAATGGATTTATTTTAAACTTAGAAACATGTGTAGCAGCTGTTATCCTTTGAAATGCACTAATGGCTAAAAGTTGTATAGAATTCGGTAGTCTTTGCACGTTACTGGACGCAGTGGTCAATTTTAATAGAAAATACATGACTTTGTCGGATGGCTTAGATGTTACGTCAGAATAATGAAATGAAATAAATATATATTTTAAGCTTACAACACAAATTTTTAATACATATAAATTACACTTACTGACTGATCAATAAAATTAGTGATCTGGAATCATAGTTAAAGAAAGGTTTTGTTTTTGTTTTGCTGATATGCTGAATAATGACAAAACCATAACGATTTTCTATTAAGTTCCAACAAATAGAACTTAATTTGTTTTATTTTTTTTCTCTTGATTTCTTATTAACGATCTTTGAAGACTTAAAATTCATTCGCTCTAGTATATTCTGTGGTTATCCTTTTCGTTTCCCTAAACGATTCAATTAATACGCCTCATTTCACACATTTTCGAGAAAACAATAAAACATTTAATCAGGTGTTCAATGGCGGCCGATCGACTTTGAAGAGTGCGCAACAAGTGTAAATTGGATCAATAGTTAAAAGCACCAAACCGACACCATATCCTTGCGCAACGTTTACACTGAATGCTCAATAAGTAGATTTCTAGGACCTTTGTATTCTTTCACAAAATTCTATTGTTCTTTTTTATAAGAATAAAAACCACAAAAACGCGAATTGTTCAAAATATAACCTTTGAGGCCTTTTTACGCTGTTGTCAAAATCCTATTAATTTTTCATAATTGATATTTTAAAATTGGTGTCCTTTTGTAGGTCGCTGTACACCTGATTGTGTGTGTGTGTGTGTGTTAATGATATGATTAAAACTGAAAATGCTTTTATTGTAAGCGTTCGTTATAGACAATTTCACAAGAATATAAATGCAATAAAACTATGACTGTCAAAGATTGTTCTTAAAATGAGTGCTTGTTTATATTTAACGTTAGTATAAGAACCATAAAAATATCCATGATTTGTAGAAGTTTGTCTCAGTCGAATTAACTCTTAAACCGATAGACTTTTCATAAATGCCTGGCACAGCGTTACAATAGTACCAGGTAATTGGTACGAAACAACTCAATAGATCGATATAAAATAGCTATACAACTCCCAATTAAATCGAAAGGTTGACATAATGACTAGTTTCAGAGAATGAAAACTCTGTATAGAGCCTTCATTTCGTAACATAATGTTGCTGGTAAATTATTTTGGATATATAAAAGAAGGCATGTGTTACTTCGATACAATTAAAATGGTTTATATGATACTTTGTAGCAATATAAGACAGATCATTAAAACAAAGTAAAAGTAGTGTTAGTTATATTTAAACATAATTTTACTGAAAAAGACGTGTGAATATAATATACGTAAATGACATCTTACTTACAGCATGAAAAAAATTACGTAAGTATAATTTAATAACATAATCTAACAGCAAATAACTGTGAAAATTGGATAAGAAGGCATGCTAGAACTCAAATCGAATTTTTCTTTTGAAAAAAGCCTATAAATTTTATATTTTTGGTGTCACGCTACTATTTTTTAACACTAAATATCTGAAAAAACGTAGAACAGGCCCGGCTTAAAGGCGTTTTCGGCGTTCAAATCACCCATGGAGTGCAAAGATATGTTAGGTTATGTTGAGGCAGCAGCCGCTGCACGTGCGTAAACCATGCCGCACGTACCTCGGCTCACTTAGCCCAATAAGGTCCATTATGATAGCGCTGAATACTTGACCTTCAGTCCGAGTGGATCACATGGAGCTTTTGGATAAGCTCAGAAAAGAAAAAGGACCCCAGATATTTGTGTCTTCTCCTAGCTTCTCCCTTCGTGGGAGAGGAACATAGAAGGTGAGAGATAGTTTCTTTGTCCTCCTCGCCCCTGTAGAATTCATTTGCAATAATTTCTAGTCTGGTGGCATGTCTGCCTATTAAATAGTGCCCTATAGTAACGGACACTAGCGTGACTTTCTCTAGTCTTCCCAGCGAGAGAAGGGCTCGCGATCGTTTAAGGTTGTATTGACCCATCTTGTATTGACTTAAGATGTGATGAACTCTTTGAGCATAAGTTGACAGTTGCCAATGGAATGCTTGGTAGTTTCTGAGCCACTGATGTCACTGAGGAACCGTTTCTATCAAGCTCGTCTGCTTTTTCGTTTCCCCTTTTGCCCAGGTACCCATAATAAGCTAATATTGAAGAGATTTGACATTTCGCTTCATGCAGCACGGCAATTTTTTGGCGACTTTGGAGTTTATGTGTACTTGTGCCATCGACTTTATGGCAGCCTTGCTATCCGAAAATTTTTCTAGCATTTAGATAACATTCTCTGAGAGCAGTGCTACAACTTCCTTACCTGCATCATTTTTGCTTGGAAGAAATTCAAGTAATCAGGCAGCCTACGATCCAGGGATATCCCTAATTCTTTTGAGTGGACCCCATACCCGATCTTGTCATTTAACTTTGACCCGTCTGTATTGAAGTAAAGACACCATGGTTTCCACTGCACACCATTATTCCAATACGTCCTGGAATAAGTGTGCCGTAGTTTCCATCAAAACTATGAAAGTAGCGGTTTGCAGTAATCAGTTCTTGTTGGAATGAAATGGAATTTGTAGAGAATGGATACGTTACCTATTCCCAGGTTTTTAGGTATATCCTAATATAGATGCCATTCTTTGGACTTTTTGGAGCTTAAACCAGCGTTTTACTCCATACAGAAGTATAGACCCAATGTCCTCTGTGTAAAGCCAATGAATGATATGGGGGAAAGCCCCGTATTGTCCCTATAGATTTTTTGCAAGCATAAAGCGCAACTGTTGCTTTCCTAGTGCGCTCAGAAAAATTAAGTTGCCAGCTCAGTTTCCTATTAAGAAGTAGTCCTAAATACTTTGCATTGTCTGAAAGGGGCAGTGCAGACTCATTAAGCCAGATTGGTGAGAGCGACGGAATCTTATGTTTCCTGGTGAAAAAGACCAGTTCTATTTTGGCCAGACTTACTCCCAGGCCACAGGTTTTGTCCATCGCTCAAGTTTGCAAGGAGTTATTTGAATAACGTCGCATAAAGAAGTGCCAAATTTTCTTCTGATGCGATTGCTAGGTCGTCGTCGTAGGCAGCCACTAAACAGCTATTCCTCTTATGCGTTATTCACTACCAAGTTCCAGAGCAGTGGAGACAGCACACCGCCTTTAGGCGTACCTTTTCCCACTAATCTAATGGCGCTATTTGCTTCTAGGTCTGATAGGATTTCTTTGCGGTTGAGTAACTTTTTTATAAAATCAATAATGATTCTATTCACACCTAAGCTGAGCAACTCAAGTCGTACAGATTGTGGCGTGACTTTACTGAAAGCTCTTTCTATGTCTAGGAAAGTGACAAAAATGTATTTGTTCTGCAGGAAGGATTTTTCCATGGTGAGTGTAAAGGATTTTTTACCAGTGAGTGTAAAGCCGTATCCACGGAGCTTCCTAATCCAGATTTGCATGTTCGAAAAAACGCAGCTATTGTTATTAAAATTAATTATTAAGTGTTCCTTTGTTTATTGCCAATATATGCAAATTTTCAAAAACTGTTAAATAACTAAGTTTCCTTTAACAGTTAGCATAATATATAATTCAAAACAATAAAAAATCCAATAATAATCAGCACCAAATAATAATCAGATGAAAATTAAATTTGGATATGTCATAACAGTTAAAATTTGAGGAAACACTTTTTTTAACTATTTAAAATTACTTAAATTAATTTATTTTTATTATTATTATTAAATAAGTTAATATTTTTTATAAGTCCTTATCTGCACATTTGAAAAAAATGAATTCAAATTAAATCATTAAAGAATTTTATATCTAGCATAAAAAATGTGAATTACACAAAAAATATTTAAAAAAATTTGTTTTTGTTAACGCATCTTTTTCTCAGTAGATGGCGCCAAAAAAATTGTTGTTTTCAGACGGGGTCAAGATATTTTGTTCCCAATTTATTGAAAAAAAAAAATTAGAGTTCATATAAATAAGGGTGGTTGTCGCTACAAACAATACTTGAATTATTAAGACTATTTTTCTGCACGCCACCCAGCGAAAAAAAGATTCTTTAAAAACAAAAATAATAATTGTTTTCTGTATTATTTACCTTATAAAAATTCTCTATGAAATTCTCTAAAAAAGTCTCTATATATTATAGTCTTCTCACAACAAATGTCTTAAGTTGAGTATTTTTATCTTTTTTCCAACGTGCAATGTCACCTTAACCTTTTCAGACCGAGGAGTATTATATGACCCCAAGCATTTTCTACTTATTGTTGCTCTAATTACAATTAGTGCAGTAATTTCTACCTTGCTGATCAGCTAGAAATAATCTTGGTCCCAAAGATTTCTCTATGGCCAAGGTTTCGTACTTCATTGGCACTATTGTCGGTTTTAAGTGCGTAAATTGATTTTTTATGAGATAAAATAATATGATCGTATGTGTGTTCAATATCTACTTGGAGGATTTCTTGAGGTTCTGGGTGCGTTATTGGAATTTTTATTGGTTAGATCAGTTCCTTGATAAATAAAAAAATCATTGATAAAACGTATCTGTATCTTGAAACACGTCTGTGAGAGATAAGATAGTTTTGCTAAGCATTTTTAAAAATTTTTAACAAACTGTACAAAGCCAAAATACTGTATTTGTTTCGAATACAGTAGTTTGCCTCAGCTCAGATCTGATATTTTTTAGATACGGTAGTTCTCATTATGGAAAAATGGTGCTTTAATTAAAAAATGTGGCCAATTTTTTATGCATAATCATAGGAGAACATCGCATTGGTAGATTGGCATACTTACCTCAATTTCTTTTTTTCAAATTCAGTAGTTTGCCTTAGCACGACAGTATAATGCTCAATTATGTATTTTGCTAATACCTCGATTAACTTAAATAAAATTGTTCCAAACGTACATGTAAGTTCTGAATTTAGATGTGCTTTATTATAAAAATATCAAGTTCAGCAAATATTTCCAGTTGTTTTTACAAAATTCACAAAATAAAATAGATTCTTACATGACCCTATTGGTCTCAAGTGAAACTTTTTGCGATCTTTTTTTATTCAATAACAATTTTGTTCATTGCGATCTGTCTTGTAAAAATCTGTTATATGTAAATATTAATTTTTTAAATTTGAATACATTAATTGATTTTAATATTTCATTAAAAATACTTTAACTTAAAATTTATATTTATTAACATGCACAACTAATATTTCGTCTTGATGAAGTTGCTAATTGTTTTATTCAAGTAAGATAATCCGTTGTTGAACCGAATTTAGAAATACAACCACGTCGACGACGAACCAAATCCGATCCGTTGTCATCTATATCTTCTTTAACAAATGCTTTAAAAAAATCCAAGAACTACAAGGAAACTCAAGAATACTCTGAAAGCGATGATGGCGCAGAAGGTATGCCAACACCGCAACAACCGAAACGGAAACGGAAACGAACTACACAAAGACAGTCACCAGATAATGTTTGAAAGGATGCTTATCTGCACGTTACGCATTTCGAATCGGCAAAAAATGCTAGTCGGCAAAAGTGGTATATTATATGTAAGAAATGTAATGTATTTTTATATGTTAAACGCAGCTTTAACTATTTCTCAGCATTCCACAAAAAATTACTTTTTATTAAATTTAATATTTTGAATTTTTCTTAAATGTAAATAAATGCATAATTTGAATAACTTTTGTTCCTATAATAATAAAGTGAGATTATTTTCATATTAAAGAGACGAGTAATTTTCCGGAATTTGTGGCACCTGTAATACCAATGTACAATATATTAGATATGGTTTTCCGACCCGGTGAGACAAAAACCTTCAACTTTTTTACAGATTCATGTTAAAGGGCCTAAGATTAGTATATATACAAATTTTCAGATCTGTAATTCAACGATACGATTTTCGTGACTGAAAGGGTTAAAAAGAGATTTTTTTCTGTAAATTAAATTTTCTGTTTTCTTGGGTGAATGATAAGACATTCTTCTTGGTCGCTGATATAAATTTTAAATTTAAATTGTCTTAAAACAAAAGTAAAAGTAATATTTTTTAAAAGTAACTACATTTGTAACAATTGCAAGGAAATATTATTTTTTTTTATTTTTTCTCGGATACATATCATAATTTTTGTCAAATTAATTTGCCAAAAATTCATTGATAAAGTAATTACAATTGAAAATTTTCCTTATAGTAGAAAAACAAAAATGCTAGATATTATATTAAATATTTTCTTATTTTGTCCCATTTTCCCAATTAGAAGTAATTTTTAAAAATAACATTGAAATAATTTTCACAATCATATTTTGCCAATTACAATAACAAAATTCTTCATTAAAATTATTTGATTGTTTGCAAAAATAATAAAACCCGACCTTTTTCTCAAAGAGTGTGATTGTAACATTAGATGGTCCTCAATTTTAAAAACAAATTGAAAGTTCATGCTGTAACACTAACTTAAAAAATAACTGACTAATTGAAAAATAAAGTAACTTTAAGGTTTAGTATTCACGGAGTAACTTTGATCTAGTTGTAAAGGTCATCAAAAAGTAGTGAGTTGGTTGTAGTAATGAGCAAAATAAAAGTCTCAGCGTTGCAGCAATTTGTTTCTCCGTGGCCAGGGTTGTGGTTTGCTTTAAGAAAACGACACAGTTTCGATAGTATCGGAAAAGTAGACTAGAATTCCTTTTTATACAAAATAAATGGAAAAAATGTTTTGGAAATATTTGTATAGCGCCTATTTCACATTGAAGTGTCATATCTATTGAATTTACCATCTCCGATTAGGCTCAACTTTTTTTAATTGACTGATTTTTATGGTCAAAATACGGTTTATTTTGAGACAACGGAGCTTAGTTAATTAAAATACAATTTCCGCAATTAGGATATCAATTTAAGAAGTCGAATTTGTAATGAAAATCCATTAACAATTTACTAATTTCTGAACACTTGAAGAGCACGCCTTTATTTTATATCGTTAGAAAGGTAATGGAACGTGAAAAAATTAAAATAATGTTTAATGGAATTTAAATTTTTTGAATACACTTTACTAAATATTTATCACTTTTTAACGTTATTGAAAACTAAAAAACTCTTTTTGGAAGAACTATGTTTTTTCAATGGAATATAAATTTATTTATTTTTAACACATTTTACTAAATATTTATCACTTTTATAAATTGACTGTAATATTTTTAATTGAAAATGTAATAAAATTATTTGATTTGTTTATTAAAAATTTCCAACTGGCTTCATATAGCCAGGTAAAAATCAATTAAACTAACCAAAAAATATTTTAATGTTGACTTGAAATTTAGTATCAACTTTTCTCATATTGTTTTCGTAATTTTTTTTTAAAAAAAAAGGTCACACTAAATTTTGAGTCGACTTTAAAATATTTTTTGGTATTGCTAAATATTTTCTATTTACACTAGAAGCTAGTTTATAAAAAACAATTTAAAATGTAGTCGTCTTACTCCTCACTAGTAAGTAGAATGAAAGTAACCAGATATAAGCTAATTTTCTATATACTGACTACTTGTTGGTTTCAAAAGGACCATATATAAACTAATCAATCTGTCTGATGATTTTGTTTCCATTTCATAAAGAAAATTACTAGCTATTTTTGAAGATAATAGTTGACTACCACTGGTGGTTTGTTTTGAAAGTGGTTTGTAATCACCTTAAAGTTGGGTGAATGTCCTGCAGGGTACTTTCAGAGAAGTTTCAAGTTAAGGTGCAGTTAAAATTGTTAATAATGAACAATTAAAATTAACCAAAATAAAGACAATTGAATGTAAGTTTTAATGCAAATCGGTTTACGAGGGCTCATTTTAAAGCTAAGAACACTTAAAATAAAAAAAATATATAGGTAGCAAATTTGAATTGTTTATTTCTTAAAATTTAAGTAGCATCTCAAGCTTAAGCTTCACTGAGAAGCTTCGTGTTTCATCATAAACTTTCATTTAGCATAGATTTTGGTTTATTTCGTATTTTTGGAAACATTTGCAATTTTTTTAATTTATTCAAAAACAGCAGACTTATGCAACTAAATCCACACGCACCTAACAAGAAATTGGCTTTTTTGGATATACATATATCCAAATTTGAGGGTGTACTCAAAAACCAAGTAAAGTATGCAGTTATATTATGTTCCAACAGGATTAAAATCTCCACTATCCACGTTTTTTTTCACTGTTACACTTTTTTATTAAAATAATTTCAAGTTTATTTTAGGAAAGAAATGTAATTCTTTAAAAAGTACGACATTTTAAATTTCGTTCAAACATACATTTTCCTTAGCTAATCTTTATAAAAAGATAAAACAATTTAAAAAAAAACAAATTCCTTCGAATTTAAAGACATAAACAAGAGAATGTCAGCGAGCTTAAAAGATCAAAGAAAACAAATCCAACTAGTGCCCTAAAAAAAGGACATGCGACACGCGAACAAAAGCCAAACAAAAAACTAATGTTTTTTTGCAACAAAGGATCGCCGCCCCTCATGCTCATGTTGATGCTGATGTCCAGCACTTAAGCGTACGTAGTGATCGATTTGAGACTGCGCTTGGAAACAACAGTCCCGAATCGCCAGTGAAAGAGCGCCAAAATGTCAGTACACACAGTCGCCGTGGCAGGACTCCGCAAAATAAGGATTGCACCTGCTGTGCGTGCGGCCACAAACCTCTGCAACTAATGCAGAAATATATACACTAACAACAACAACAGCAACAACAGTTAAATCGCCCTAAAATACGATGAGCAGTAAAACGGTCACTGACAGGATCTTGCATATCGCGGTAATACACCTGCAGAATTACAACGTAAGGATAACAAAAGCAACAGGAACAGTAATAATAACTACAAAAACAAGGGCACGCATAAAAAAACGAGCAATAACATATCAGAAAAAAAAAACAATTCACAAAACTACGCTTAAGCAAACAGATCTATTAAGTCAGTCCTAGACCGATACTCCTTCCTGACCTAAAGGTTTTATGTCCAAATTACACTTGTTGTCTATGGGCGTTAGTTGTCTTATGTAAACGCCTACACTTTAATTTAAATGCTACGAACACAATCTTGACCGAACTTCTTGTGTTCTGTGAGCAATTACTTCGGGTAACACGCAGTTTCTCAAGTCTTATCGGTGATTTAACGCCACAAATTCTATTAATATTTTTTGCAGTGTCGAAATTATTGTGAAGTGTAGAAATTGAGGGGAATTTCGAAGAACGACATTACTTGTAAAATAATGAGATCAAAGCAACTCTTGGTGACAATAACACTAATTGCGGTAAGATCAAGCATTGTAATAGCCATAATTTTTATGGATTTTCCCTTGCACAAGTGTTGAATACAATTCATCATTTTTTATGATCTCCTTCGAAATGTGGGAATTTTAATCTAGTAATCATTGCGATATAAGGAGTTTACAATTTTTTTATCAGTAGTAAAAATAAACATTAATTTAACATAAGGACATATTTTAAAAGTTGGAATAAATTCCGTAGGCATGGAGAGAACAAATCAAACTTTCTTTGTTTGAACCAAGAAAAAAGAGTATCAGTTTTCACACATGCATAGAATTTTCAATAAAGCTATTCATTCCTTAGTTTTTGGAAAATTAAAAACAGATGTCATATAAAATAATCTTTTTAGCTCCAGCCTATTTTTTCTTGATACTACCCAAATATTTTCCTTAAGTGAGTGTCTCTTTCTTGATGCAATGAAATAATTTAGATAATTTAATTAGGCAAAAAAAAAATTTAACTTTAAATTTTGTTAACTTAATATAATTTAATTATTTCTAAATTATTACTATTATATTATTTTTGATGGCCGAAAAATCTAAAGGACGACAGAACAATATAGTAGCTTATTTATAATGTAGCTTTAAGTTTCATGTTCGAAAATTGTTCGTTCATCTTAAATGGTTTCTTTTAATATTTACAAATGCAAGAAGAGAAACAAAATATAAGTTCTGCATCAAATATCAATAATATTTCGCATTCACGTGATTTTTGCAATGTATATTCAAATTCAGATATATCATTGTAATTTATTTAAGTATTTCTGTGACAACTTTCGAAGAGGACTGCATGGTTTTATGGAAATGCAAATTGGACTGCGTTAAATAATTCAAATCACAATTTCAATTTGAAATTTTGTTTCGCTGATCAAAATGTGAATGCCGCACTGTTATGGTACAATAAATTATTTTATATGGTATGCGCTTTTTCATTCCCAATAAGATGAGAAACATTACACCAAAAGATCAGTCATGGTTTAATGACACTTGCAGCATTGCAGTCATGTCTACAGAGCAAGCCTTTCAAAATTGGCGTTCCCGCAAACAAAAGACGTTACTGATAACAAAAGACCTCGCATCGAGGCAAGGAATCGCTGTAATGCACTTTTAAAAGGTGAAAAGTTTCTGCACAAAGCTCGCCTTCGAAAGCAGGTTTTTGTCTGCCCCAAAGTGAGCAAACATTGTTGGAAATTTGTTAAAAAAGTAAAAAAATCAGACATTGTCATCGATTCCAACTCTTTTATAAGATGACCAAATCTTAACTGCCTCGGCTGATAAAGCGAACCTTTTGGCTGGATTGTTTGCACAAAATTCTACTCTCTCGGATAGCAATCAGCCACTTTCCTTTGTTTAGGGTAGATCTTCTACAATGCACGACATTTCCTTTCGAACGAGACCAGTTAAAAAGCTCCTTACAAATCTCCACATAAACAAAGCTTCTGGTCCTGGTGAAATTGCGCTTTAAATGTGTTCCTCTTTGCTGTCTCGGCCTTTGCGCAACCTTTTCAACATCTCCTACAGTACAGGAGTATTTCCATCTTGTGTGAAGGGAAGGTCGCAAATGTCCAGCCAGTACCTAAAAAGAGCGATGCCTGGAACCCTGCAAGCTTCCAACCCATTGCGATATGCTCTACGCTTTTCAAAGCTATGGAGAGCGTAATGAATTTTAACACTTTAAGCAATCTGGAGCACAAACAACTGCTCAGTGATCGTCAATATTGTTTCCGTAGAGCCTTCTGGTGACCTAATGGCGTTCTTAACCGAAAAACACCAATGCGTTCACTGTTTTAGAGAAAAAAAGGTTGTTGCTCTGTATATATTAAAGGCGTTTGACCAAGTGACCGAGTGACGAAAAGCGCTCATGTCAAAACTAATTCCATATGGTGTTGACCACGTGTTTCCTTAAGAACAGAACTATTCGTGTAGAAGTTGAAGGTATTTCGTCCGAGGAGAACGCTATCAACACAGGAGTACCGCAGGGTTCGGTTCTACTGCCAACCTTGTTTATGGTTTTTATAAACAACCTTCTTTCGTTGACACATTACCCAATCCATTTGTTTGCAGACGACATTTGTCGTTCACATTCATTCAAAAAACACCCAAATTCTATAAAGATTGAGAGGAAGTGGGGGAAAAAAACTGTTCAAGAAGTCGCGCATTTTCTACATTAAAACAAATTAAAAACTATTTACGGGCAACTATGAATGAGAAGCGATTAAATGCAATAGCCTTATTAAATATTGAAGCAGATCTAGTACAAAAACTGAGTTATGAGTACGTAATAAATAATTTCGCTCGAACACACAATAAAACTCTTTATTTTTATTATTTTGTATAAATTACTATGTTATTGTGTGTAAAATATTAAAAATGTTATATCCTTAGTTTTGTTATATTGTAAGAAAAAATTAAATATGTTTGAGACAGAGCTAATGCCGGTCCTAGGGCGAAAGAACTGCCACTGCTCGTCTGCCGGACTGACATCTTACCCCCTCGTCTATCGAAGCTGATAAAAAAGTTTCGCTTATTTTTATTGATTACGAATGCAAGTAAGCTCGGAAAAAAAAAATTTTTTTTGAATTTTTTTAATTATGATTTTTTTAATAAATTTTTCTTTTCTTTTATAATTTTTTTAATACATTTTTTAACAATTTATTCATACAAAACCTTAATATTAGTTCGTAGTTGAAAAATAGTCTAAAACTTAAACTTCTTTAGATTAAAATAAATTTAACTGAAGTAGGGATTAAAAATAGTACTTTTTGGATTAAAAATTCCTTTTATCTAAAGTTTGGATCAAAATTTAGTCCAAAATTTTCGACCGTGTCTATACGGTGCGTTTTTAGCGGAATAAAGTTAAGACCATCGATTACTCTAAGGTGCTTCAATGTAGTCAATCTATTTCCAATTTTGAGGTGTTGAAAAAAGTTCACATTTCAACAAGATAATGCACTCTATATACTCTAGCATCTATACACTCTAGCATCTATACAGTCCATAATCTATAATTTATACACTCCAGCATAAAAACAATCCAATGGCTTCAAGTCAATAACATATCAAGTCTGGAATGGCAAGACTGCTTACCTGCTATTAATCTGATATTAATATGTTTGAAAATATTTATTAATATAATAAGTATTAATAATAAAAAGAAAATTTTAGCAAAATACCGTCAGTAAAACTCAGTTCAGAATTAAGACATGCAATTTTTCATGGTTGGAAAGGTATAGAAGAAAATTTAATAAAAAACCTACTTGATTCCATGGAAATCCAAATGTTTGAGAGTATTCAGCATAACAGAGGTGTAGCTCATTACTAAATATTTTTTTAATAAAATTAAGCAAAAAAAAATATTTTTAAGAGTGCTATACTACAGTGCTATAGTTATGAAACCAAATAAAAGTTACAAATAAACGACCACGTTAGTATTTTTTACGGTTCCTTTCAAAAAGCAGGATTAAGGAACCTGAAGAGGAAAAAAATGAAAAGAAGCAGAAGAGATTAAGAAGGTTTAATTTAAAATGCATTTTTATACAGGTTGCTTAATTTAATTCCTATGAGCAGTTTAAAAAAATTTTAAAAAGTAAGTTAAAGCTATGAGACTGAGTGTATATTCCAATATAGAATAGACTAATTCTTTCCGTCCTACTTTTTGTAAAGAAATTTCGAAAATATCTGTTTTGGACATAGTTAAAAGATCGATCAATTTCAAATGGTACACCACTGTTTTTTTGAAAAAATTATAGAAACCAGTCACCGAAGATGAACCATTCCTCAATCACGGCTAAGACAAATAGCTTTTTGAGGACTACAAAAATCAAAGTAATGGATCACACGCAATATGCCCCATATTTCATTCCTAATTCCCTTTTTCAGCCGGCATACAAAATTTAAATGACGAAATCAATATTTTTCTATGCCTGAAGAAGTGGTTGAGGTGTTCAAAACGCATTCTTTGGAGTTTTCTCCTTCAAAGATAAAGGAGTACTTGGAGAGAAAATTGGTGAAAAAGCCTTCAAAATTCGATTCAGCTGCATTAGAAATATGTTAAAAACAATAAGGGTAATTTTATTCTTGAATTTATCTAAAACAAATTTTTAAAGAAAAATTTGTGACAGAAAAAAGTGATGGTAAGAAAACCTTTTTTTTTTGGATTCGCCCGAAGGTATGAAATCTTCCAAAGATACGTATACCCGTCCTATACGCATGCACGATTCACATTCTAAAATCTGCCCGAATCAGCCGGGACAGACAGAATGCACCTACGTACTAAAACATACCCCCTATTGGCAATTAGGATTTTCCACTAAGCACATTAATTGGCTTTTCAGCGGAATTTAAAAATTTAATATATATAAACGCGTATTTAAGTATACTTGATTCTATATAAATAAGCAACATCGAATTAAATAATAGTAATTATCAATTTAGGTACCCGAAAAACAATCAAAAACACTAAACTCATTTTAACTGGTTTGCGGCCATTGTCCAACCCAAGGACCTACGTGGAAATGAGATAAATCTCATATCCGCCAAATCAAAATCCCAATTAGTTGGATATGCATTTGGGCCAACGCAGGCATAAACTTGTATGGAAAAGAGATATACTCTGGCACACCAATCCAGGTGATAGTGTGAGTTCAGTCTAATTTCAAATCAGGAAACCACGTGAGCACGTAAATCCAATTCGATTAAAAATTAAATTATTGAATAATTAAATAGTAAGCTTTAAAAACGATTCATATTTGATGGTGCTTACTTTATAAAACATAATATCGAGACAAAAAAGAGAAACAGAACAATCTCAATTACCAATATTACATTGTTATAAAACTGCGTTAGGTATAATAGGATGAAGTTAAATTGATTTAATTATTTAAATGTAATATAATTTTCCGTTTTAAGACGTCTACCGAATCAGAAAAATTAATCATGTTGAAGTTATCATTGAAATCACTGCACATACATCGTAAAGGTTCATGAAGAGCGTAATTAGAACTGCACTGACTCAACTTGAAAAACAGAAAATGTCTAGTTTCTCTCCTTGGGATGTTAAAATTTAGAGCTGAGATGAGATATTCCGAATTAATCTCGCCACGAAGTAATTTATACAGAAACATGACATTAAGCATCATTCTTCTGCTTCTTAGGGAAGGTAGTAAAATAATTTTAAGGCATATTTCATACGATGGAAGCATAATATTGGGGTTCCAACGACTATGACGTAAAGCAAAAAGTAAAAACTGTTTTTGAACGGATTCTATGGCGTCGATGTAGACATTATATTGTGGGTTCCATATAACTGATGCATATTCAAGAATTGGCCTTACGAGAGAGGTATATAATAGTTTAGTAGTAAAGGGATCACTGAATTCTTTAGCCCATCTTTTAATGAAACCAAGGACTCCTCTTGCCTTATTTATCACCATATTAACGTGGAGATTGAAGCGAAGTTTTGAATCCATAATAACACCAAGATCGAGAAAACTGGAAACTATTTCTAAGTTAGTGTTATTTATAGTGTAATTTATGTTACTAGCAGATCTTCGCGAGAATGTCATTTGCTTACATTTTTTTAAGTTGAGATTTAATATATTTAAGCTACACCAGTCCACAAGTCTATTTAGATCAGATTGTAAAAGATGTCGTTCTTCGGGTGATTTGTAACAAAGAAAAAGTTTCACGTCGTCAGCGTACATTAAGACGTTACAGTATATTATTACCGAAGGAAGATCGTTAATGAATAGTAAAAACAAAACCGGTCCAAGATGACTGCCCTGAGGAACGCCAGAAGTGACCGAAATACTTTTTGAAAGAGAATTCTTATATAAAACCTTTTGAGTACGTCTAGATAAATACGAATTTATCCAATTTAATAATGTGACAGGAAACCCAATAAGGTGGAGTTTTTTCAAAAGAAGATTATGATTAACAGTGTCGAAAGCTTTGCTAAAGTCCGTATAAATAACATCAGTCTGCAGTCCCAAAGTAAAACCGTTTATAACACGCGTAGTAAACTCTAAGAGGTTTGTTGTAGTAGACTTACCCTTCAGAAAACCATGTTGAAAGACAGAAATGGTGGAAGACACGGAGTGGGTTAATTGATCAGTTATGATTTCCTCAAATAACTTAGGGATTGCACTTAATTTTGCAATTCCTCGATAGTTAGAAACATCTACCTTGGAGCCAGATTTATGAAGGGGTATAATATAAGAATCCTTCCATATAATAGGAAAATAACCACTATGCAAGGAAATATTAAAAATGTTTGCTACAGGAGTACACAGGTTTGTAACACATTGCTTTAAAATACAGCTTGGAATTTTATCAGGGCCGGTCGTAAAAGAAGATTTTACTTGTCGAAGATAGCACATGACAATATTTGGGTCTATTACAGGAGTTTCAAAAGAGTTAACTGGCGGGAGAAAAGGATACACCGTGGTGGTATTAAATGGTATATCGGAGTAAGTTGATTTAAAGAAGTTTGCAATCATGTTAGAAATCACATTGTCAAATGAAGCTACAAAAAACTGAACGAATAAACTTACAAAAAAATCATTCAAAAATATAAATAAATGTCTTTAGCAAGAGCAAATAAGAACTTAAAAAGCATTATTAGCTTTAAGTAGTTGTCCAATGTTTTTCCCCGAAATCAATTTCCAGCCAGGTGTCAGTTGTAAAAAAAAACCATATGCTTTGTAAGAGTTAAATGCTATTTCAAATGAGCATCGTTTTTTTTTTATACAATTCAGTAAATACAATTTTAATCACATCCGCATTATTTACATATCCCTTTATTCATACCATCGATAAATAAATAAAAACAATTACTCAAAAATTCACCAACTGTTTTTTCAGTAACAACATTTTACACACTTAATCAATCGAATTCCAATGGGAAATTGTTTTGTTAAAGAGTGACCACAATATCGAAAAAAGTCATGACCCGTCTACATGAGTTGTTTTTGGATTATCTGAATGCCTCCAAAGAGCAATTTAAATCATTTCAACAGAGAGTATGCAAAATAAGTGGATCAGCTACGCAGCAAGATTAAGTCTTTCCATCTTAATATGTATAACAAACACCATGCTGTACCAGCGGACACCAGCTTGGACACACAGTTGTTCAGTGCACGAGGACGGTGGCTTTGAAATCGATATGCAGATGATCGCAATTGCTGTTGTCGATCGATGGTTAAGCAGAAAAAAAAAACAAATGGAAATACATACATTGAAAACAACATAAAATCGAACTAACAAGAAAAGTAAGCTAACCTTGGTCAATCGTCCCGCATTTTGTCATCTTTAAATTGCCATCAACAACAACAAAAGCTGTTGTAAAATCAGTGAGAGCCGCCGAATTGAACGGATTTCATTGTGATCGAGCGCGATACTGTCGCACTGTTAAAACATGCGCATCCGTTGTTGCTGTTGCTGTAAAAGCTACAATGATAATAAGATATTTTCTTCGATCTTATTATCATTAACAGTTGTGGACGTTCGGCTTCCTGTTGTGATGGAAAAAAAGCAGGGTCCAAGACAATGCATAAATCTTGTTAACTAATTATAAAGACTGTGGCGAAGTTTTAAGGGAAAAAAAAAGATTTTGCTTACTTTATGATATCAAATAAAAACACCCCCGTCCCAATCTTGGTGTTTAATTTAACACATCACTCCCTCCGTTTTAAACAATTGAAGCACCCATGTTACATATTTTATTTACTTGGTCATAATCAAGAATTAAGACTGCTGTAACTCTGGCAGTCAACGACCCTAATAAACCATGTAAACTTATGTTTTAAATTAAATCTATCCGAAGGTATGGACATATTTTAAAGATTTAATTTTTTTATGTAAATTTCGTTCATTTAAGTGGTTGTGGTGAGAATCAGACTAGAGTTTTAGTAGCTTTAAATTCCATGAGCAAAATTATTCTCTACTATATCTCACTGCACCATTGACTAATGTCCAAATTATTCACTGTCACATTTGTAAAACATCACACGATTCATGTTTAACAAATCAGAGCACAATTTTTTCAATAGTCCAAAAAAACGGGTATGAGACCACAACATCTTAACTGTGCTAATAATTTATGTATGCTTGTCAGGATGCTTGTGCTGTTTTTTTTCACATGATCTTGTAACCAAAGAGCGAAAGAGTATCCTTAATAAATCATAAATTTATGCGTTTTCAAAAAAATGGCGAGATTTCCGTGTTGTTCTTCAAGCGCTGAACTATAACAATGCCAATGGTCACCATCACTCTGGTTGTCTCTGTGTGTCCGTCCTATTCATTGGTATATCTTGCATATATTTTCCGCTCTTCCTTGGCATTCAGAATACTTGACTTTACTTTATTGTCTTGTGTTGTTTTCTTTTTTTTTTTTTTCTTGTGATTCACTGGAACATGAGGACTCTTGGTGCTCGTACTCTGGTAATGCAGCCATGACAAACGTATTATTAACTTCACACAAAAAGCGTTCATTTTTGCACCGTTCGGTGGTGTTGTCATCACCATGTCTCTTGCTGCACGTCTGCATTGTGACAAGCAATACTTTGATGATCAGCTAAAAAAAAAATATATATATAATAAACAAACGTCCCTCGATGGAAAGGAAGTTGTAGGGGTTTTCATTCCATATTGGGTTAAGGCATAATATTTATTGATATAAATAAAAAAAAAACCAAAAAATATAACAGCGAATATCATTGACTAAATGCATATTAAACGCTCAGTACAAAGAAAACGGAAATCATAATTCGATCGGTTTTTAAGATCAATTGAAGTCAGTGAAGGCTTTAAGATAGAAAGAGAGAGACGCTACGATGATCTTAAGCTATTAAAACAGGAAGCTTGTGAAAAGATCATGCTATGAATTGTAAAATGATAAAACTTATATTTGCCTATGGCTTTTTGGTCAGTACGATGGAATGGATGAATCCAAAAACGGTTTTGTCATTTAAAAATATAAATAAAAATAATACATGGAATTCATACCTTCATTTAAAATATTACAATGTTTCTTTTGCAAAGGCGGATTAAAGCTTTGTTGCTAAGCATACTTTTGCCTAAATAGACAAATTGACAAAGCAAAAAAGTTTAAAAAAAATTATGTTGGCCAAAATTAAAATATCCCATCTAATTTTTAAATAAATTCAAATTATAAAGGATCTAGTATTTTTATAATGGCAATTTATATGGGGGATAAGATTTTTTATCGACTTTCCAAGCTCAGAATTCATTTTAAGGTACTATTAATTACAGTGTGTAGCTATAAAAATCACATTTTTTATTAATTTTTTTTTACCTAGTATTATTATTTTTAATGATTCAAATTTTTTACATGATGAAGAATTATTCATGGGGAAATAAAATTTTTTTTTTGTCTTTATAGTTGTTGTTAATTTTCTACAAGGCGTTGAAGTTAGCGTGTTTAAAAAATTGTTGCAATTGGCTTCTCGTCTCCAGCTCTTACAAAGCGACTGAAAGTAAAAAAAATCAAAGTGCATTCTTGAGTTAAGAGTTGTAGTTACAATATATACATATACAAAAAACCCTCTTTTTTGCCAAAACTTTCAGCCATACAAAAAAAAATTTTAAAGTTTTTGGCTTTTTATAGATCTAGTGTTTAACAGAGACTAAAAGGATCACAATGAATCAAGATTCATCGAAATCGATCATGTAGAACTCCGGATATCTTAGAAGCCAATTCGAAAAACCTTGGTTCGAGAAAAATGTGATTAAAGACTTAAAGGCTCTTGAATATCACGCTACATACGAATATAATATGTTATAATTTTTTTTCTACCTGATTTATTTTTTCTAAAATTTTTTATATGTATTCTTAAAACCCAAAAGAACCATATTCTAAAAAAAAATTGATTTTTAATTTCTTACACACTGCAATAATACCTTAAATATCAAATTTTATGTGTAAAAAATCAAGTCAATACATTAATTTTTTTTTATATTATAGAGGTTTTGCTGTTTTTTAATGACGTCATTTTGTATGGAAAGTAAGTTCAGTTCCTATTTTATTTAATTATTTGTATCATGCGAAAGCTAGGGTCTTAAATTTTTAATCAAGGATGGCTGTTGTCAAAATTACACCCTAAAAAAATAAAAGTTTTATTAGGCAATGGGGCGTGGCACCTCCGACACAACTTCAACATCTTCAATGCATATCTTAAGGCTTATGTATGAAAGCTAAAGCCTAGGAAGGATGACGATAAAAAAAACATCAACAAAAAACGCGCTTACTCTGAAACTAACCATTTGATAGAATACAATATGTTGGTCTCGGTGCCCGAGTATTTCAATACAAACAAAAAATATTAGTCGAAATTTATATGTGATATATAGGTAGAACATAGGACCGAGGAATAGCTGGATATGAATAAGAATGCGTGATATAAAGGGTTTCTCAAACCTTTCTATGCTATGTTTCACTTGAATCTTTTAACTTCGGCCAGTCGAATATAATTTCGTACAAGTTAAAATTATTTTGATCAATTTTTTTTAAGTGTTGGTATTTAAACAAATTTTTTTTAACATCTCCGGAAGCTTACAGTTTCTTACTAAATCTTCTTTTTACTTTTCATACATCATAACTTTTATGCTGAAGTAAATAAAAACACTCAATACATATTTAATTTTTTTTTGCTTGGTATAAGTTTATTTTGTTTTTTAATTAAGTATCTTCCATAAATTTAAAAAATTTAATTTTAAATCATTGTCTTCCCTTCCATTAAAATCTTATTAAACTAAAAACTTACGAACTAATTACAGGCACGATGTTGCTTATTTGTACATTTTGGTTAAGAAAAAAATAATATAAACATAAAACCTTACAAAAATACGAGGTAGTTATTACTTTAATAAGCACTGGTCAAGATCGAGCAAACAGAACGATCACGATGCGTGCGGGATAAGGCGACTAGATTCTCAATTGACCACCATCCTGTCAGTCATGTAAGTCTACATATCTTCCTGCCAGAGCGAAATATAGTCGAGCAGCTCTTCGTCTTCAGTTGAGTTATTTGGGTATTCTTCATAAGACGCTGGCTCGTATTTCAGCGGAGTATTTTGAGTGTTAAACTGGTTGCTGAAGTAGGAGGCGGAGCCGCAACCGGAACCAGTTGAGCAAGGATCACTAAAATTAGATGAGCTTGTAGAGGCAGCTGGTGATATCATTTGTTGCTGCTGCTGTTGAAAACTGAGCGCATATAACTTTGTATTCGGCTGCTGCTGTTCCAAGTTCCATGAGGCACTAAACTGCTTGGAGTTTGTTGTTGCTACAACTTGTGGTGATGGTGAACCACTTGGTGATGATCCCGAACTGCAGCTATTGTATGAACTCAAGCTGGAGCTATCGCTATGGTCCACTTCATCGATAACATGTTTCAGGCGTCTTATGTACTCGACTGCCATGCGAAGAGTGTCAACTTTACTTAGTTTCTTGCTTGCACCAGGACCTGTACCGCCGCGTCTTCCATTACTAAGATCGGCAACGATCGCTTGTGGTAAGTGTTGGCGTAGATTGACGAAGCCGTTATTCACCTGCTTCACACGATTGCGCTCACGTGCATTACGACGCACTACAGACGGATTGTTCGAGTCTAGTGTAGTTCCGGCCATGTTGACGTACGCCGGCTTAGTGTAGGGCATGTATAAGCGTGCAGTGTGGCTGCTGTGTCCCACAGCAGTGGCACCTGAGGGCGGAGCAGGTGCGATAGTGCGTTGCTGCATGAGCCTCTGCTGACTTGCCATGATTTTTTGGTGATGCTGCTGATTCTGATAGGGAAGCTGTTGCGTTCCAAGAGCCATTTTTTGAGGTAGTCTTGACTTGTAGTTGAATGAGATTTTGGTTTGATAGAAATTGAACTTATGTGTTTATTTTTTTAAATGATCTTGTTGCTTCCTTCTTGGCTGTTCGAGCCCTAATGATGCCCTTCTCAGACATGCAACGCATTTTGTAGTTTTTTTTCATTGAGCAGATGAATATTGTAGAATTTGCTCACTTACCTGTATACAGGTAGAATGCATAAATTGAGCAAAGATATTTCTACGAGCAGTGCTTTATCGCCATACAAAGGATCTCAGAGTAATCTTCTTTCCTGAGCATCCTTTATGGGTAACAGACTCAGTCAACTTTAATACTGCTTCAATATCTTATGTTGCAGTAAATTTCATTTTCTCTCCTCTTACGCTCTTAACGAGTTGTTTTTCAGTTTAGCTTCCTTGTTTTACATCTCCAAAGTAAATGACTCTTTACGATAAAGTGGGAACAGTTTACCCATATTTCTTGAATGAATGTTAAGAGTTCTCTTTTTTTCAAAACGAAGAGAGCAATCTTTCTGATGATGGTTTTTAGGTTAGAATTAAAGAAAACCATACTCTACAATTTTGTTACACATACGCTCTTTAAAGTCGCGTGCCGGCTTAGTACAGGTTTTCTATATCTTTGAAACCACAACCACTTTAAAATGGTTTGAAAAATCGTGATAAATTTATTCCTTTTGGTTTTTCTTGAACTGATGCAAGTATTATGCTATAAGAATTTATATCGCATGATAGTTTTTTCATCTGTTTTTTATATGCGAATAACTTTCGATTTTGGTTGGGGAATCTTAAGAATTTCATACATCGTAATTCTGGTGCACACTTGGTAAACTATAACTTTGTAATTTTTTTTAGAACAATTACCCTTTAATTTTAATAAAGTTAATATGAAATTTTAATATTTTTTAAGCTATGGTTTTAACATCATTAAGTTTTATCGTACAACAAAATAATAATGATTTTTCCCATAGAATGACATCAAGAAGCCAATTTCGAAAACCAATGGAGATCGACAGATAACAACTTTGTATCTTTAAGCATGAAAGATCAAATTTTAAGACTTGGCAAGCATTTTAAATATTTTCATATCAATTTTTTACAATTTTAACTAATTTTAAGTTTTTTAAAAAGCATTTTAAAAAATTCAACTCAAAGGATCAGGGCAGCTTTCAATAATAGTCGATATTCACCGTAAGACAATAGAGCTTTAGCGCAGCATTCTGTACTTCAAATACTCTATTTCCCAAACCACGGGAGATGCCGTGAATGATTCTCTTGGCAAGCATTTTAAATATATTAATAATATTTTTCAAAACAAAAAAATTAAAGTGCCGAGGTTTCGCAAAAAATAAATTTTGTATAAAAGATTTTAATCACAAATAAGAATTATTTAAAAAAAATTAATTTCTTTATTAGAAATATCATGAAATTTTCAATAAGAATTATTGTTTAACTTATTTTTCTAAAAAATTGTAAGCTCCGTAATTTTTTTACAATTCAGTAACTGGGCTTCAGACACAATTTTGGACACAAGTTGGAGTTCATAAATATGTAACATAAAAAAAAATCGGAAGAAAAATATTTTTTTTGTTTTCCGCAGCACGTGGAATGCTCCTTATATTAGTTGAAGATTAAGGGGATAAGAAAAAACTAATATAGAAAAAATTTATTTTCCGATAAGTGCACCGGCTGAAACAATGTCTTATTAATTTTATATAACACAATATTTTTTGCAATGCATGATATATTGATTTAACTTGCTTACTGTATTGTGGTTTTGTTTTTACTGGACTCTACTCGACTTCAGCTAGAGATATTTTTATATGCTATAAACACTTCCAAAAACTGTTAACAGCAGATCTGAAAAACCAAGTCGGCATAAAACTAGCTGTATCTCTTTTTAGCTTATTTCATTCAATATGGATCATAATCTTGTAAATAAAAATTTGGTCAAATCTTGCATTTAGGCATTCTCCAATGTAATAACATTCATTTTTAATTTAAAGATATAATTTTCAATAATTACAAACTCTGTTGAATTTAGATTTGAATAAAACCCTAAAAACCCCTTTTCATTATTACTGCATTTTCCTCGTAAATCAAGTGTAAAAGCATATGGCAGCACGCGTTTTTGAAATAAATCTAACATTATTTTTAATTTGAAAGCGGCACATTAAGCGGTGCAAAGGATCTTTTTACATACACCTCAAACTCTATATGATAATATAATATGCTACCAAAATCATAAACAATTTTTCAAACCAAAGTTTTTTGAAGCAATTTATATCACTAGCTAATTGGATTGGAACATTTGTCTTCGTAACAGTGGCGTAGATATGGGGGAAGTTCTCGGGTCTGGCCCTGGAAACATTACCAAATATCTCAACTTATTGTGAATGTATTCTAATGTTAAGTAAAGCACGAATCCAAATGTATATGTATTTCCAAAAATTCTTTTTCTCAAGAAAGTTATCAAAATTCAGTCAACAATTACTAGAGTTATAGTGACATGTGGAACCTACCGTTTTTTGACGTTTCAGCAAAGTTTCGTTTTCACAAAACAGTCATGTTATAAGATATTCGAAATGCTTTTTAAGGTTTTTTATCTTTTACGGACCCCCACAACCGATAGCTATCTACGCTACTGCTTCGTAGGTATGTGTGCGTACTATAATAACAATTTCCTCAGAGGTGATAATTAAATAGTTTGTATGGATATCAAAACAACTGATGAATGGGCTGAAAAGGTTAAGGAGCAGATAATCATTTTTGTGGCAATTATAACTGAATTTCATTTAAGAAAAAAGACTGTTGTTTGTGTTGATATAAATAAGCAATAGAAGCAAGGATTTAATGTTCGTAGAATATTTAACCCTCTATTGCGTTGCGTAGATTTAACCTGCAACAAACCGAATATATAGCTATTTGACGGATAATATACATCAAATAAATAATTTTCGCATTACAGTGACAAAATGAAGATTATGATTTTAATTTAGATTCACGTTCAGAATTTAAACTAAATTATAGCTTTTACTTATTAAAAAAATTAGTTTTTATATTACTGTACATGAAATCAAGATTGCAAAGATAAAATTTATGTTTTTGATTCTCATAGGCGGCGGTAGAGGGCGTCTTGTCACTTTTAAACGGGTAAATAACTTTGTGAACACCCTGTTAAAGCAAGAATCAAAACTTAAATTAAATTCTATACTAATTTAATTCTATAAATGTTTAACAGTAAACCTAATTTTTTTTTATTGTTTTATTAATACTTTTATCGTCCGCCGTCCAAATTTGACCGAATGTCTGTAAATCAGTGAACGATAATGAACACTGGGATATTTCGTACCCTAAAATTCTAACCTAAATAGTAAGCCCAAAAAAGTTCGGCAAAAATCATTTTTTTTGTGAATTACACATTTTTATTGATTCCCGAAAAAATCAATTTGAGTGACTTGTGTTGTTTCTAAAATAAATCATTCAGTTAATTAAGATTATTATAAATATTTTTTATCCCCACTAAAAATAATCATCGAAAAAAATGTTTAAATATTATTTTTAGTGTTGGATTGCCATATGGAAACTATCATATCAGCCCGATTAACCGTGGCATATCTTTTTTTTACCGATTTTGAAGTGATTTGAAGTATTTGAAAATTTGTTCGCAGAAATTATTTTAAAAGCTATAGAACTTTGTTAAAGATATACATATTCAAAAAATTATCACGAAGAGCCCATTATTTTCAAATATAAAACACCTTATTTAAATTTGTTTATTTATATATTTGCATATATAAAAACACCTTATTTGAAGCAATTTTTGCAGATAAATGAAAATTATCACGAAGAGCCCATTATTTTCAAATACAAAATAGTTTATTTAATTTTGTTTATTTAGATATTTTCAAAGATAAAATCACCTTATTTGAAGCAATTTTTGCAAATATATGTTATATAAAAGAGAGTAAAAACTTATATTTTGAAAAAATAAAAATTAAAATAAAAACAATTTTTGGCCTATTTTTTGAGCGACCATTGAATATTGTACAATTTTTCTGTAACCAATATATAACATAGAATTCGTAAGGTCCCGGTAAATATTTTTTCAAGTTTTCATTTAAAATTTAATGAACTTTTAGTTCAAGATAATTTGAGAGAAGTCGATTAGAAAATTGCAGATATTTGCTTACAAAATGAAAACTTGAAAATTCAATTTTTTTTTTCTTTTTGAGATGACGACCTTGCCTTAAGAAAATGGGTTGTATTGAGGTAATCATTAGTCTTGAAAACTAAGACTTTGAAAACTAAACTATTGCAATAGTTTTGATGTCAAAAAAAAAAATAAAAATATTATATAACATATGCACTTTCTGTAAAAAATATTACGCAAAAAAACTTTTTCATACTGGTTTTTTTTGTTAATCAACTACTTTTCATATAAAAATAAGTTGCACAGAAAAAATTTATAGTATTTGAAATATCGTAATAATTTTTATGCAATAACGGGTAATTAAGCATACTCTTCGTGAAAAATATTACCAAAAAAGCTTTGTATACCTTTATCTTTCTGAAGCAACGACTATTCATACAAAATACATTGTTTTAAGAAAATCTATAGTTTTCAATATATCGCCAATACATATATATATCTTCACACATGTTTAATAAAAAAAATGTTCATTATACAGTAGATTGGATCAAAATTTAGATGGCGTCGTTCGGGGTTTCAAAAGTTAGAGGAACTCATAAAAACCTTTTTTTTTAATTCTTTTATTTTTTTTAGTATTTTTGAATCTCCCGAAGGTCCTTTTTGTTACAAGTAACATGTTTTTTGATTGTCACTTTTTATTTTTCTAAAAACACATACCCAAAACTAGAACACATACATACTCTTTTTTCATTTTTCGTTGTTTGGGAGTAAACTTGAAATGCAAATACGAAAGCATTATTTTTATTAGCAAAATGTTGTTGAAGTTTTTTAGAAAAAAATTCATAAAAAATAAAAAAAAAATTAACAACAAAGTGAAGTTTTTGATTCGCTTAAAACGTTTTGAGCAGATCAAATTGAAATGTTGAGAGTGTCAGCAAGGTTTTAAATAGCTAGCCGACCATTTCGAGCACCAATTTCACCTGAGGTTCACCTTCAACGCTTTCTCGTACCTCTTTTAATATCCCGTACCACTCAAACATACCACTAGTCCTTGATAGATCTTGGTCACTAAAGGTCTTCTGCAACATTATCTCTTGCATTATCATATAAAGTCAAATATTTTATAAATCGAAATTGATTGAATTGGCAAAAACTATGTGACTTATTAAAATTAATAACCGTAATATAAAAAATAATAAAACTAATTAATTAATTTTGGTTAATAAAAATAATCATTAGCTTAAAGCGTAATCACAATATATGTTTGATAGCCCTTTTTTAAATTGAAACCGAATTCAACGTTTCAAAAAAATAAATAAACGAAAAATAATAACTTGCGTTAAAATAAAATGTTAAAAATAAAAGAAAAGTTCTGGAAATAACCAATACTATTTTTTTCTCAGGAAAAACCCAGGAAAGAATTTAAATCAAAAATATTAAATATAACAAAAAAGGTTGTTTTTTCTAATTTACTGGGAAAAAACGGAAAATTTCTATTAAACATTATCTACACTAGGTACTCCATAAAAATTTAACAACTACAGCAAAAACAACAGCAATGAAAGGAACACCGATGTGCAGTTCAGCGCGTCCGGCTGGATTGCAGCCGTTTTTATTGTTGCACTGATTACAGTCACGAGTCAATTTACCCTGCGTATAATATTCCTTCATTTCCAAAGAACACCCGGGTACGTTCGAGTAGATGCAGCCTCTGTAGAAGAACTCACCATTTGCTAAAGATCAAGAAGAGGTAGCATTATTTTAATTATAACCTCAAATTTCTAAGGACTTACAGCTCTTATGGTGTTCACGAAAGCAGTCGATATTCGGACTTGTTGTATTAACCACATTCTTGTGATAAACATCTAAATACATTCTGGTCTGATTGGCCCACTTTGCATTGCATTCAACTTTTTTAGGGCCTCTGCAGGATTTTTTATCGTTGCAAGAGTAACATTGTAGAGAGTGTGCTTAGTGTATAAGAAATAATTAGAAGTAATTTTTTATGGATCATTCACTCTATTATTTGAAATACTTTAAATAAATAGACACAGTTTTTCAGATTTATTTTCTTAATCTTAAAATTTAGTTAGTTAGCACTTACTAAAAGTTATACACAGTACAGCCAACACAGCCAATCCAAGAATAAGTTTAATAGAATTCATTATTTTCTAAGAATTTCGATAGTAAATATTTGTATCGGTTTGAACTATTTTAATGCTTTTTTCGGAAATGCCTTGGAACAACTAATTCTTTGCTTGTGTCAATATACATAAAAACTTAAGCTTGATGAAACCTTTGAAATATTTTTTATAGATAATCTCTTCTGATAAAGTGCTGATTATGATTGATTAATTCTTTATTACTTGTTATAAGGCTAGTGAGTAACACAATTAGTTAAAATCTATATCAGTCCCTGTATAAAATGTTATCGCTTCACACAAAACAGTTGGTACTAGGGCTTTCAACCCGGGGATCCCGAATCAATTTCTAGTCCCGGAATCTCGAGATTTAATTCACAAGAAAATATAAAAATTTTTCGCAACTATAAATGCCACTGCAATGTAAAAGATGATTTGTTTTATTATTGAAATCACCCTGTCCTTTTTATGTATCTCAATACACTTTGAAGGTCTATTTTTTAGTTTGTTTTGGTTGTGATCTTAAAAGACTCTGCTTACTAGGCTGTTCAACTTTCACTGATTTTTGATAGTTGCAATAGTCTTAGGGCTAGGAATCTCATGCACTAAAAAATCGAACATATGCGCATATAACATGCTCTTAAAACTTTAAAATATGCGCTAAAAACAGGTAAAATATGCAATTAAAAATATTTTTCTAATATATTATTAATGGAACAAAAATTAAAATTGCATATAATTTAAAAAAAAATTACAACAATTTATTTTAAAATACAAATAAAATTTATTTATAAAAAAAGTATGAAATGAACATAAAAATAATATTTTCCTAAAAGATGTCGCACTTAATTTTAATAGTTGGAATTAAAAATATGCAAATACCACACGCATTCATTGTAAGATATAAAAAAATATTAGCAATAAATATGAAAAAACAGACCCTTTTTGTGAAATATGCAAAACCACGCATTTATTGCAAAATATGCACTAACGATCGAATCCCATTTTAAAGGAGATTTCATGATTCGTAAAGATAACTTAACCATTTACATTTCAAGATGCCCCGTAAAAACATGCATTTGTATGAGATTCCTAGCCCTACTTTTAACTGTACTATATTTTTTTTTTCTATGAAAGGAATATTTTATTCACATCTTAATTTTAACTAACAGCTAATTAATTTATTTGAATAACAAGTTCTTTTTCTTTTTAAATTTTTTTAAAAGATAAATTTTTTTTGTTTTATTTTTTGTTAAGTGAAATATTTTTTCATGTTTTTAAATATTTTTGGTTTTCATTCTAAAATTTGTTTCTGAAATATAAAAAATCATAACTTTTTTATGAAATAAACTTATTATATAATTGAAGTGTGTAAAATTTATCAAATATCTTTCATAAAGGACCGTTAAGTTAATGATTTTTATTAGAAAAATCATCGTACCGTAATCTTTGTTTTCTAATTTTATGTCTTTTCGATCTGGTTTAATCAGGTGATATATATTTTCCAATCATAAAATTAACAACCCAGTAAAGAAATGAGAAATCGTTACTGCCACAACTAGCTCAGTAATTAGTTATTCTGTAAGCACATGTCATTTCGCCCTCGCTTACAGATTCTAAATAAATAATCTCAAACAAAATGCGCCCTAACAACAATCGTGAATTAAGCTGCTCAACTCAAAACCTTATGTCCTCGCTTACGATTTGAAAATAAATAACCTAAGCGGTAATACCTAATAAAACAACATTAGTTATAAGTAATGCTGGATGTAAGCACCACACATTACCGCCTATGACAAGCCTATGTTAAAATAATGTCTTATTTCTGTATGTTGTAATCCATCAGGGAACCACCTCTCATTACCAAGAAATCATTATACAACTAGTTCAGTAATGATTACTTCCCCTGCTGGGAAGTGTTTCCCCTAAATATACAAAATTGGGTTTCAGAAATCGACTTAATATTCCAATAATTGTTATATTCTTCTTTGTACATTACAACTGTTTTGTAACCCTTGTCTGCAATAGTAATTATAATTTCGTCTTAGTGTTGTCTTATAAAATTTTGAGTGTTTTTTAATATATTAAATATGAATATCGATTACGTTTGGATTTCTATTTTAGAAATAAAAAAATAAAAAAATAAATTGCAATTCTGTTTTCCAAAACGCAGAAATTAAGGGAAAAGAGTTAATAATGATCCCTGCTTTAAATCCATATTTTACCAACAATTTTTTTTTATTCATTTTAAAAATTCCATTTCTATACTAAATAGAGCACTCTTTATGGGCACCACCCGCTTATCTTTCGATAAGTATTGAACCTAAAACCAAGCTGAGAATTTACGGAGCCGATTTCACCCGTAGAGAACGCATAAAAATTTAATATATAGAATGAGAGTCAAAGTTCGATGAAATGAAAACTAAATTTGACACTTATCTATGGAGATTAGGTGTGGATAGACGTTTATTTTAATTTTTATAAACATTGTTTGGTTCAGTGGCTACAAAACCTTGTAATTAGTCTTAGTTTTCTTTCTAATTCTATATTTTTAATATAATCTACAAGAAACCTCTGTCAAGAAGGTGTTTTTGAACCCCCCCGCAAGGAATCACAGGTGTGGAGGGGGGTTCAAAGAGTTTTTTTCGAAGAGCTGAAATACCAAAGTTAGTAATGCAGCCAATTATCTTCTCAACTTCATATAAAATGATAGATTAAAAAATTATTCAAAATAGGCAAAAATACTGTTCCATTTCAAAATTTTGGCATTTCGGGATCCCAAAAAATCCCAAGATCCCGAAATCACGAATTTCAAATCCAGCAATCTCGGGATTTGCCAAAATCCTTCGGGATTGAAAGCCCTAGTAGGCACATATACATATAAAAATAATTCCTGCACGAAAGCGTAATTTGCAGCGCTTTAATCTTATCTCTAACACCCACTTAAACTATGATATATATTTTAATGTTTAATACAGCTATGGCTTGTTGGGGGAAAAACAAAAGTTTTTCATTTACAAAAATTAATCGTGATATTACGATAAATAAAGCAAGAACTTTTGTACAAAATTTATTAAATTTTTAATTATTCGAGCTCCCGGATTTGATTTTTTTTTAATTACAGACGAAATGTTTTTTGATTTATTTTATATTTTTTTATGCTAATTTTATGGTTAAGTTTCTTGAGTTAAGATCAAAACTTTTTAGATTTGTCAACATTTTTAGTCAAATTATGATATAAATACAAAAATTAATCTTTTGCTTTTTTAAAAATATACTCTGACAATTATTCGAAGGTTATATTTTAGTGTTTATTTTAAGAGAAAAAATGGAATAGGAGGCATTCCACAGAATAGTCAAACCGTGGCCAAAATATTAAAACTTATTATTTTATGATTTAAGCTAAATATACATAAATTCATTTACCATGATGATCAAATCGTCTGCACTGATTCACAGATGTAGTTTTTCTTTGTCGTAAATGTTTCGTAAATTTTTTTTTTTGTTTTAGTAAAAATGGAAGGCATTGGCTGAATATAGTGAAAAAATGGTTGAGCCAAGGAAAGAAAAATATATTAAATTTGTTTTTTAGTTATTAAATGACATAGTAGCTTAACTACATAATAACTTAATTACCCAATTCAACTACAATATTGTCAGACACTTGACGTGATTTGTCTCCACGTGATTTGTAAATAAAATATTTAAAAATAAACTGTGGGCTTTATTTAAAATCTTTTTACGCCGAAAGCACGTTTATGTGTAATAAAAATTTGGCTTTCAAATACCTCTATCCGATGTTAGTTACTTTCACTAAAATTTGTAATTAAAAACAACGATTTGCAACGTTGGTTGACTGAATCCATTCGTCACGTGACAGTAGGTGTCTTGTTTTTTTTCTCTTGCATTTAATAAAATTTATAGAAAGTTTGAACGAACAATCAAGAAAAAGAATGTGATATATTTGATTAGACACAAGGACTTCACTTCTAATGAGTAAATTTAGAGTTGGCTATAAAATAACCTCAAAAGAATAAATGAATTTATCTGTACATGACCGTGGAACAAGCACGTCGGAAGCTAATTTCATCTGGGGGGGGGGCAGTACAAATGGGGGGGGGCAGTACAAATGGTGGTGCAGAAAAAAGTTCACCAAAATTTCTTCAAAGAAACATGAATGTGAATTTTAGTTTAAAATAAAAAAAATATAAAAATATATAAAAAATATTAAAATTTCATTATTTTTAAAAGTTCTTCCAATTTTAATATTAGAGATCATTCTTTAAAGGATCTTTCATATGGTAATATGAAAATATAAGAAATAATGGTTGCTTTTTTAAAGCATGACTAGGTATATCTTTACATGGTTTAAATGCAATAAGGTACAAAAAGTTATATCAATTTAAATTATTCCAAAATGTTTCTTTCTGTCCTTGCGAGAAACAAACTCTTTCACCACCTCCATCGAATTCAATTCTTCGGTTTTATCTTTGTGAATGTGTATAAGCGCCGCATGAGTGAGTCGTTTCTGTGTCAAAGTTTCTCGAAGATACGTTTTAAGTCGTCTTAGTGCACTAAAAGAACGCTCAGATGAAGCTGCTGATGCAGGCACAGTCAAAAGCAAAGCAATAAGTTTTTCAACTTCATTTAATAGTTTTTTACAATATCCGAATTTTTCGCAAATTGGGATATAATGCCACTACAATTTCAAGGTGTTTGGCCAGGCAATTGCTTTAGCAATTTCATCTGCAAAAAAGTCATCTGCATAAAGATCTAGTTTTGTTTTTAGATTTTGTTCAGAAGGAACTTTTCCGTTGAAGGCTTCGATTACAATATTTTCCAACGATTCCAGAGTGTCAAGATCTGTTTAAATGTACAATAAAATTTACAAAGTGCCAGTTTACACTAGCTTCACTCCACCGACTCACAGAATGTTAAATCAAAGTGAGTCGGTTGAGTGAAGCTGGTGTAAACTTGCAAAAATAAAAAAAAAGTAATATATCAACCTGTTTGATCGAATCTAGCCGTTATCTCATTTGAGGGAAGATCTAAAATTTCTAAATAATCTTTTCGTAGCCGATCATATAATGGCAACTGTACTGAAGGAACCGGATTTGATGTTTCTTCAAAGCGTCGAGGTAGATTTTAATCAGCTAATTCACAGTAGGGGCTTTCGCATGGTCCAAAACATTGGACCAACATGGCAGATTGTACAACATGTAGTACCATGCGTAAGCTAAAACGATAGCCGAAATTTTTGGTTTTTTTCTGCCGATTGTAAAATATTGTACAACTATGTAAAATTACTGCTCAATTGTTAGGGCATCTAAAAGTTGCTTAGCTATTAGCCGGATGTGTTCTGCTTGAGAGCTTGCAATTAATGATGTTGCTTTACAAGTTGGATCGGTTGAACGCTCAATCAAATAGTCCCATTAGTTTTCCATCTAACTTATCGTACAACATGTCGTCCAATATGGAAAGCCCCTAAGAACATGTCAAATTTTTTCTTACCAGAGTTGCAAAATTAACAAGCATTAAGCTACATATTTAAGGGTGCTTTTAAACTGAAGTGGTGGGTTTGCAGTAGAAACTCTACATTTTGTTCTATCTTTTTGCAAACACAGAGAAAGAAAATGGTTATCCGCAAGCATGCTTATGAAGAAGAGAGAAAGAAGAGGAAAATATATAATACAAAAATATGTCGTATCCTACCAATCATCTATACTACTGGTAAACTTCAAAAGTACTGGGCCGATTTTTATTTAAAAGTGTTAAGATGTCATATTTCTGCTACAGCTCATTTCAAGGGTATTTTTCTTTCGAAATGTTAGTATTAATAATAAGTATATTTAATTAAAGTATTAAGTTATTTAAGAAATCATTCCAGCTGCCACGCATTGCTTAATTTTTTTCTTTTCACGTTTTTGCGAGAGTTTCAATAAATTGAATGAAAAATTAATAATGAATAAAGAAAGAATAATTGAAAATTTTGAAATTCTTTGTGATTAGCATTCTTTGTGAACATCATTCAAATGAATAAAAAAAATATTCATTATGCTGAATAACGAAAATTAGTAATTAATCATTTTTTAAAAAATTAATGTGAATTAAAAATTTTGTTTAAAAATCAATTTTGCATTAATGCATTCTTATTTCGTTATTCACTGATTCACTTTTTTGTGGATAAAATCAAATTGATCAAATCTTTTACAGCTCTGGTAAATATAACAAATGTTTTCGTACAATAAACATTTGTTTTTGTACGAATACGAATACGAATAAAATTTTTGTAATACATATGTACCAAATAGGGAGTCCAATCCCGAAAGCTTTTTTCGATCCCGGGATTATCGGGATTAAAAATCCCAATCAATAATTAGTTCGGGATTGAAAATGTTAAGAAGTAAACAATTCAAAACGTTTTTAATACAATTTTTTGTTATTTATTACTTGAAACTGCAAAATGTAAAGTAATTCATTTATAAAGTAACAAAAACAAAACAAAACACATTAAGGATATTCACAATTGTGTGGTTTTCAGTGTAGTTAAAAAACCACGGGGTTCCACTTTAAAAAAACCACACTTTACCGAGCGATTTTTTTATTTTTTCTTGTTTTACACGAAATCTCTTAAAACCAAAAGTGTGATAATTTTAAGTAGTCCAGTGATATGTTTAACGAAGTGGTTTTTAAAATTCTATAAACAACATTATCAAATTGGATAGTTAATTTATTTTCAATGTAACCAAAAGCTATAGTGGGAGATTCCAAACCACAAATTCTATTTTAAAGGGCGCTCTAATTGTGATTTTCAACTATGGCAAAAAAAAAACATACTACTATGCCACACAATTGTGAATACCATTATTGTTAATAAACACAAAAAACATAAATAATATTAATGACTAGCACATTGTATTAATTTAACCCTTTCAGTGGATTTGCCAAATATATTGGACACGTCAGAAAGAATTTTAATATTTATTTATTTTGCAAAGCTTTTTTTCAAATCAAATCATTTGGTTCTATGAAAAAAAATTAAACAACATGATAGAAATAAATTTAGAGATATATTTGACATTAAAGTCAGTCGGATTTTCGTTTTTGTGGCAAATAAAACCAGCCTATTTTATAAGAAAAAATCAACCGGACAAAGATCAAATTAATGTTTTATTTTTATCTTTTTGTGGCTTTAATGATAAGATTATTAAGAGGGTTTAAAAAAACAAATATCTAAAGTGTTGAGAAACCTTTAAAAGAATAAAAAAAAAACTTTGTGCCGAACAGGAGCAAAACAATTTTTTCTTTGTACAAGCTTGTAAAACGAAAGTAGCGCAGGTTAAAATGAAAGGTATGTTTTTTCATCTTTAAAGGACCTAAATGATAAAAATATTACCTCAAAAAATTTATTTTGTTCTTATTTTAGCCTAGCTATTGAAAGGGTTAAAGAACAAAAAATATAAAAAAAAGGAAGAACAGTTTAAGGTGTTACTTACTATACAAATGTTGCACTTTTTTTGTTTTTTTGTGTTTAAGGCAAATTAAGGTTGGAAAAGATTTTTCAAATTAAATTTTTGGTTTTAATTATTTTTAACGTAATGCATTAAGGAGATCAACTCGTTTTATTTTTTATTGGAGAGTTTTGTTCGAATATTATTGAAAATATAACCCGCTGATGAAAAGCACCGTTCTGATTCAATGCTAGTTGGAGAAATAGTTGTACAATAGTCGTAAGCAATTTGTAAGTTTCAATCACGATTGCCTTCACCATAAAACAAATTTATTTCCTAAGTCAGAATATCTGACAATTTTTAAATACATAGCTGACTTCCCTATGTTGCAAATTGTTCTAAAACTTTGCAAAGTCCTTGCTCCAGTGATTCACACTCATCATCCTAGCATTTTTTTTCAGCCTCAATAAAAGTTTTTTTGTAATTCTATATTCACATCAACCTAAAATTAAATGTTTGCATTTACATGAATATTTATAACAGAAATTTTTTATTTAAAAATCCTTAAAAAAGGGCTTAAATCGTCCGGGATCCCTAGTAACAAACTTCGTCCAATCTACGAATTCTATTTGTGACTGAAAACTACGAATAAAATTCATAGAAAAATAAGTAGATCACTATAAAGAAGATTTTATATAATCCAAAATAATCGTAACTACTTTAGACACACAACTGCATTCTCAGAGATAAATGGGGCCGTTCAAATTGTATAGAGAATTCTAACACAAAACTAAGTTTTTTTATTAATAGTCTGGTATGAAAAAATAGATTTTTAGCCATAACTTTTGATTGGAAAGAGATATTGGGGTAATTATTTCACAGAAATTATTTTTGAGACTTGACTTTTTGTAAAAAATATAAAAACAACATTTTGGAAAAAATAAATTTCGCGAAAAAAATCAAAAACCCTTGTTGTTTTGATGACAAAAACCGTAAAATAATTTTTGCGCTTAGCTGGAAGAATTTTTGCAAATAAATGCTATGTCATATGAAAGGTAGTCGGATTTGCTGTTTTTAATTGATTTCATTTTTACAACAACAACAATTTTTTAGTCATTTTTTGAGTAAAAAGTCAATATTTTGGACCTTTTTTGGCATACTCATAAAACATATATACACTGACTTAACGGTACAGTTCAACCTATTTTTGTGAAGTGATTTTATTGAACTTTTGAACAAAAAAAATTTGAATGAAATATATTAATGGACACAGTTATTAGTAATATTTACACACAAAATTTTTTGAATGTAAGAATACGTATTGAAAAGTGCCTGTACGGGTACAACATATTATTTGAAAATGCATGCATGGTTTAGCTCAGCTTTATTTACAAATATACTTATATAAATATATATATATAATTATTTTTGAGTTCTCTTCAAAATATATTAACATTTAAAACCATCATATAAACGTCATATAAAATCAAAAAAGCCGTGAGTTACAATAAATTCAAAGTCGACTTTTTGATTAATTATTGTTGCACTTTATCAAAATACATGTTCCTACATGTACATAAATTGTACTCTTCTACAAAAAAAACGACGTTTTTAGTAAAAAATTTCTAAAATCCCTAAGTTTGAGCGCACCATACAATTACAAATTAGAAAGTTTTTTGACTCTTCCGTAAAATTTTTTATCTGTAGCTTACGGCTTTTTGATTTAATATGAAGATATTATAAAAAATTCACTGCCTAGGGGGGAAATGCCTCCCGTCCCCTCCTGTGGACGCATATGTATGTACCTACTGTCTTTATTTAGATTTATAAAATATATCAAAATATATCGGGCCGTACCGCTAGTTTTTAAAAATAGAAAAACAAATTTATTATAATTCAAAATTTAAACAGTTGATGCTTTAAATAAAAACGATTTACCTCAAAAACACATCTGGAAAAATTCAAACGCCAATCTAACAAATAGCTAAGGAGTTAACCCGGAACACATATAACAAATGCGAAATTTTTTTCTTTGCTATATTAGAACAATACAATGCAAAGTACGATGTCTATTTAATCAAATTGTTTAGCGCACCATTTCTAACGTGTGAATCATAACTCCTAAATGCAGTTGTCGTCAGTTTCCAAGTATTGAGTTTGAGTTATTTATTTTTGTCGTATGCCAGCAATCATCTGTGTCATGTGCGGCTATATCAAACGAGCCATTCAGCTATATCAAATTAAAACCTTGACTATTATATGAAGAGAATTTATTGGCTCGGAAGTGTTATCCTTTATTATGCAACTAATGCATGAAACCGGATATGGACAACAGGACAATTCAGATACTGTGCAGATGAGCAGCACAAATCAAAGTCTTAGAAAACACAGCATTAGCTTTGCAACTGTGAAGGCTATAACTTGTATCCTTTAGAAATGAGAATGTCTTTTGTAATTTTCTTGAGTTGTACAGTATATTATTTGACTTGTCAAACCATTGATACAAAACTGTGAGCACAATAGCTGAAAGTATTGTGCGATAACAGGCGATAAATATCGCACAACCGGGTGCCGCAAATTTCAATATAGTGTGACTCCATAGCGTGCAACCATAGCCAACGCAAAAAAAAACCTTAAAAGGAAACTCTCGAACAGCAGGTCAGTCAGCTAGGTCAAAGAAAAACAACGCTATTTGGAGACGTGCCGCGTTTGGTAGAAAAAGTGTGAATCTTATTTAGTATACAACATTTTGCAATACTTTACGACACATTCCTAGATTCCCAACTATGTTTCAATGATTTTCAAATAGTTGGCAATTTTTTTTCTTTAAATACTTTTGAATAGAATATTCTTAGTTTTTGTGGCGCATGCTGAGGAATGGCAAGGCGTGAACTGTTTGGTAGTAAGCATTAAAGCAGCCAATGCCTGGACCACTTGTGATGAAGTCTAAGGCTAAATTGCTAATGAACAAAGAGTTTTTTGTGCCTAGATGGAACAGAAATCCTTGAATTCTGAAAGCATTAAAAATAAAAATATTTGCTGTAATGGTGCCCAACAAGTTTGAGTTGGTCGCTCAAAAGGATTATCAGTAGTCGGTATAATTAGAAGAGTAGATATATTTATAGAGCAATATAGATTTTTGAATGCAAAAAGGTAAACAGACAAAGTTAACACTTATGTAGGGGAAGGGGACCTTTACGTCACACAATGGTAGTATTTTATGAAAGACTCCATAAGGTTATATCTTCTTACTATTCGAATTAAATAATTTTTCTCTGAGAATTTCTCAGTTACTTGCAATGTATCCTTTACCGGATTTTGTATTTGCTTTTTGGCTTCCAAATTGGTATTTTACCAGAGAAAATTATTTCTCAATTCATCCCAGCAGCGGATTTGCCAGTGGCTACCATAGAACTAATACAGAATAAATTACCAGGTAAGGAAGCATTACTTTTTTCAAAAAGTAATGCGTCTGCATATAGCAGAAGTAATTAACTCATACCTCATTACCTGTAATGTAGCATACAAGGAAAAGTAATGCAGTGATTTTGCAAATATCCGAATAACTTAATACAAGTAGTATGTTACTCCATAACTTCTAGGTAATGCTGAAGGGAGGCGATCACTTACCTCCTGTCTCATTCAATGTTAAATGTAAGGCCTTTTATGCATAGTAAGGTAATATAGTCGGAAGTAGTGGTCATTACAAGGTAATTGATGCTTCATATATTCGGAATATATTCCATCCGCTACTGGGATATTTCTAATTTTTTTCTCAACAAATGTGCTATTTGTATTCTATCAAAATGTTTTTGTTTTTTTAATTGCTAACACACTTTCTTTATCAACAATACGTGTTTAAATGCAATTTTCATTTTGTCTCAATTTTGGTTCTCAAAATCTCAACACTGTTGTGTTCTTAAATGCCCCACAATAAATAATGTCTTGTGTCTTTTTGCTCTGGGCAAGAATATTTTCATAAACATTGAAATTAACGCTTTAGTGCCCTCAGGCTTAGTTATATAAATTGCCATTTGCTTCGCTTTTATTTTATTATAACTTATGCAAATAACGATTTCTTTTTTGCACTAAAGACCATTCTGTGACCACAGCATGATCTGTATTTTCACGCAATTCGGTGTAAAATTGAACACTTCCTTGGCTCTGACCACAGCGCTGCCTGCTGGTGTTCGCTGTAATTACAAAGCGCTCAACATTATTTATTTATGAATATTTTAAGCAGAAGAATTTTACGAGCGTAGTAAGGCATTATTTGTTTACACAACATTTTTTGCTCATTATAATTAAAGTCTTATTGCCCATTTAAAGGAAAGTAGAGTAACATGGTAACAAAATTGAGAATCGCCGAAAGCAGCTTCACGTTTTACAATGAAAGGAAGCAAAATTGATTAAATGCAATGTGTTTTTTTTTAAATTTATATAATTTTTTTTTTAAATATTTTGTAGGAAAAAATTTCAGGCTTGTAACAAGTAAAGAAGTGGTCTTGCTGTTTACACTGTACAACAATTGGGTTTCTTGAGTAATATTAAAATATTTTTAATGAATGCATGCTTATTGATTACTTAATGCATACTTAAATGCTAATGGCTTAGAAAAATACAAAAATAAAGAATTTTTTTATTCTAACTGCAATCAAAATAAATTTTTTTAAAAGAACTACTATTAAGTTTCTTTATATCGGATTCCTTGTATAATTTTCAGAAGCAGATCTTGACCTTTTCCTATGCAATATTTCAGAAATTGTTTCATCACCGAGAAGTTTTTGCGTTTACATCGCAACGATGTAAAATGAAATAAGTCATAATTTGCTTTTAATAGTCAACATTTAAACTGATATAAATAAAAATTAAAAATAAAATGATATTGTTTACATACTAAGTCAGCAAATGAATTATGATTTATTCTGCATGTTCTACAAATGTAATGATCTACAAATAAAATTCATAAGTCTTAAGATTGAACCGATATGAACCAAATTTGGGAAACCTATTCTATGGAACCAAGCGATGATCACTTTATATGATATATGTACATAAATTTTGCTGCGCTCACTTTACTGTCTATATTAATCACTAAAAATTCTGTAAATCAGAGAATTTTTATTATATAATACGTAGTAATATTTTCTCACCAAGTTCACATGGTTGCTGTGAGGAGTTTTACAACAAAGGGCGTGGTAGCACTATAGCCACTCCCACTTTTCAGAAGTCATTATATTTCCAGGGTATTTTACATGCTTCCATTGTAAGACTTAGTGCTTAAAACCAAAATCAACCTGCAGTATTTTATCATTATTATATCATTATTGTATTGTGTATTACTATGTGTCCAATCACGGTGCTTTTTATCTATATTTTATATTCATTGTTTTGATATTTTTTGAAAATTTAAAAAAAATGCTGTCGGCCTTTGTAGTCTAGTGAAGAGTGCGATAGACTATTAACTCAGAGGTCCCCGGTTCGAATCCGGGTTCGGGCATGGTTCTTTTCGCTTTCTTTGTTCTACATTAAAGAATTATTGAAACAAAAAATCCATAGCTAAATTGTGTAAAATATGAAAATTTAGGACAGGACCAACTGAGGGCTGGAAATGCTTGCCGAGGTAAGGGAATAACACTTGCCTCCATTATAAGCAATTAAAATTTTCTTTTACGTTTGCTCCACCTAATCGATAATTCACGTATGGTTCAATCCAATTCTTCCTCAAATAAGTTATTCCTTTCCTTTCAGTTCAAAGATCAAACGTTGTTTGTATAAGGCGCATACCTTGGCACTTTGATATTTAAAAAAAAAAAAATTTTCCTTCAAACAAGAAAACTAAAAAAGGAACTCATTTCTGACTCAAATGTAAAAAATGAAATTGAAAAGTTAGAATTCTAAAAACAAATTTCCGCTATTAATTCGACATAAAAGAGATTTGGCAACATTAAGATTCATTAACGAGGATTTTCCAAGTCTTCTAACTTTAGTCTTTTGAAAAATTAAGCGTAATTGGCGAAATGAAAGTGTATGTTTCGTTAGTTTAATTCATAACTCAAAAATATACAGTAAATTATATTTAACATAATTATTTTAGTTTATATTAAAAATTATCTTAAAGAGTACCAATCGCACTTAAAACTTAAATTTTTGCTAGTAATACAAATAAATAATAAATCAATTAATAAAAATTCAAAAATAAATTAATGAAAAAATAAATAAATCAAAATAAAATATTTAAATCAATATATATTTTATTATAAATATTATATATTAAAATTTATTATGTTTTAAATTCATTATAATTACTTTCTTAAAATAATATTGTTATTTAATAATTAGCCTTTCGTAAGGCGCAGTTATTTTTAAACAAAATTAATTTCAATTAATTTCACTAAAAATTAAAATAACGGTAATAAAATATCTAATTAGTTTAATTTATCGTAAGTAGAATATTTTTCTGACCTTATTGAAGGGTCTCTCAAAAAAAATTAAATAAAAGGACTACTCTTATAAGATTAGTATTAATTAATTAAATAATAAGTCTTAGTAGTAATTCAACAAAATCTCATGATTTTTAAGACCTCTAATAGTGAACCGTTCTGTTCAGTTTTCTATTATTTTATAAATTTTTCCATAATTATAAAGGATTTCTCCTCTAAATAAATATTACACCTACATATAAATAAGCTGACTTTTACTTAATATGTCAAATTTAATAGGATTACCTTCTTATTTATAAAATTACCTAACTAACCTAATTATAAGTTGCAAAATAATAAAAATTCGGAGCCAAATTATTAAAAATATTTATAAGCTTTTAGAGAATTTTTTTAAGAACCCATAAATAAGCTTTTTGATATTTACTGCATGTTTATGTAAAATGAAGCAAAGACTGAACGTGATGCGAGACACGGTAAGCAATACATTTTTCCAAATTAAAAGATATTTTTGCTAGTTTCTTTCACGATGTTTAGCCTTCGTTTTGTTTTATATAAACATGCAGTTATAGTACACTTATTAAGTGGTTAGTCGCGATCAGTGTTCCGCAAACAATATTCGCGTGCAGTTGTGTCGCTAGAGCTTCGTCAAATTCTTGGTTTTTTTTATATGCCTCGCAACCGATATCCTAAGTATTTTTCATAACTTTTTATTCTAATAATGACTTGTTCTTTGTAATGCAAAGATATTTTTGTCTATGTTTTTCTTTGTTATAATTATTTTATCATTACTTTATATTATTAACATATATATGTTACTCTTACTACCAAATTTGTTTAATTTAGAAATCATGGTAAGTATACAAGAAAATCAGATTGTTGTGATTGAACGAAATTGAAAGTGATAAACTTGATGACGGTTTTTCTAATTAAGAGGATGGAGACGATTATATTGGAGAGGAGTGGTCTGACTAAGGATCTGAGCAAGAGCAAGAAGCTTCAGTTAAGATATCTGTAGCTGGATTCTGTAACTTTTTTACCGCAATTTTCACCAGATTTTCTCACTCTGACGTCATTGTGACGTCATTCTCACTTGCACTGTCTGGAAAAATTTACGTTTCTGTTTTTTTGTGCAAATGATAGGATTAAATATTTTAAATGCTAAACCATAGTAAAAACATCTTTTTTCTAAAATGTTAAATAGAAACTTTTGAACAGACACTCCTCATTTGTATTAAGTGTTGTTTCAGAAAATATTTCAACAACATTTCATTACAATTTCTCAATATTGGAGTTTTTGAATTTTTTTTATTTAAACATTTTTCGAAAAGTAAAATATCACAACTCTGGAACTTTTAATCCGATTTATATGTTTGTTAACTCATTTTAAAGAACAATTACATTAAAAATGAAATACATACATGTTTTTTTTTTTATTTGCTTCAAGAGATGTTTTCGACTCTTGTAAAATGCTCTTTACTTATTGGTCTCTTGAACAAGTTTGCAAAGTCTATCAATCGGTTCGAAAATTTATAGATTTTATTTTTATATCAAATCAACTATTTTAAGTCTCTGGCATCAACAATTTGGTCTATGGGGGAGCAAACATTTAATATACATATAAAAATTCCTTTTGATTTATCGATATCAAAAAATATCAATATTTTTTTTAATGAAAACCCCCCCTTGGGTAAGTCCTGGCTACGGGCCTGACTGAGGATTACTTTAAACATATTTGGCTAGCGTTTCTAAACGTGTTTTACAAAAAAATCGACACAGTGTTATGGCAGTTACATCAGAAAGCCGTGCAAAATACCCCAGACTGGAAAGCAAGAAAGACTTTCAAAAATAACGTATTTCGCTTTTCTTCCACTAAATTAATTTTTTTGTTTTTTTTGCACATGTTCTTAGTTTTTAGGTTGAATTTCTGTTGACAAAAAATAAAATAAAGATCAATATTACCGAAAAAAATTTAAATTTTTCTCAGAAAATAGACGAAAAATAGTTAAAATATGCATGAAACGCCCTCTGGCGGTGGTCATAGGTAAAAATAAAGATCAGAAATGAATTTCTCGACCCCACAAACCCCCCATATACACATAAAAAAGATAACATAACGATGAATAAAAAATCGAATTTTGAATCAATGATGTTATAGGGGAAAAATCATTTTTTGAAAAGTGGGAGACTCGAAAATCGAGATAGACCTATGGTTCCTTCACCAAAGTTGTTTAGAATTGTCCATAGAATCATCCCAGGGGGTGGCTTTAATCGAATTTTTCGGCTCCATACAAATTGGCCCGGCCTAATATATATATATATTTAAATGAATATTGCTTTATTTTGTTAATGAAATACAAAAGATATATTTCTCTAACCTTCCTATATTCGCGCATTGGTCGCTCAGACCGACAAATCAATAATATAAAGTTTTTTCAATAATTTAAATCACTGTGGCTTTACGGTATTTAGTTACAACTTCTGTTTTTGTTATGCATTGCAGGTGCAGGTGCTGAGTAGACGTGTATGTATTTATTTATTAGTGAATAATACTAATTCAGTATACTGCAAAACCATATCTGAGAAATATTTTCTTTGTTTTTAGCCATTTTTGTTGCTGAGAGTTGATATTAACGATTTGGTACATTTAAGTATCTATAAAGTAACTTTTGAGGAAAAATGTTTCTATTGTAACTTAACAGAATAAAGAAAAAAATTGTAAGGCATGAGAATGTCATTTAAGTGCAAGTGGATTACTAAGAATGTGTTTTTAGTTGTTTCTTTAAGAATATATTTATGTTTTTGGTATAAAAATGAAGGAAGTTTAATATATGATACGATAAAATTACTTTTTTTAAAATATGGCTTCAAATACTTCTAGAAGTCAAAATTTTCAACAAAAAATCAAAAATTTTATTTTGAACCTGAAAATCTCACAGACTTAACATGGCAGAAAAATAAAAAATCCCCACTTAAAAGCTTAATTTTCTATAAAATGGTATTTTTCTTTTTGCTCAGCGTTAAGCGGTTTGGATTCCAGAGTATTAAAACAGGATCAAAGTCGTAAAAACTCAAAGTCCAAAATCAGAAAAAATCTGAGACCAACTAAAAAAAAATTCAGTTTAATATTGAGGAAAGAACGCAGAAATACTTAAAGAGTATTAGCTGTTAAAGTTCGTGTGGCATAACAACTGTTGACCAGCCTTATTCTTTCTTTGTTCATTGTAGTAACAAAAAAGGTTAAAAACAAAGAAAATCTTTCTCCGGTATGGTTTTGCAGTATACTAAATTAGTATTATGTGGCAGAAGACAGAAAGTTTTTTCAATTGAATTAATTTTTCTGTTCGGTCGTCACGCCTCTGCAGACAATGGCAAACCTCAGAGAGTAAAAATTTCCATGTAAAGCTTCTTGAGAACATAAGCCGTTCGGAGTCGGCATTAAACACGATGGCCCAGTTCTCAGCCATTTGTGATCAAACATTTAATAACACGCACAACACAATTGATCAATAGAAGCTAGTTCAAAGTCCTTCCAAGGGCTGAAATGGCCAGTTTATTTTTTTTTTAAATTAGTATTATACACTACTATAATAAATAAGTAAATACATTTCATTGAGTTATGTTCTGAAATTAAAAATTAGTTATTTGCCTAAACAGTAACACTTATACTCCCGTCGGTCTCAAAGACCGATAACTGTAATAAAGTATAACACGTCTATTCAGCACCTTCGCTCCCGCTGCACTAAACAATGCGTAACAAAAAAAGAAGTTGCTACTAAAGCTGTGTGCGAATTGTCCTAAATGCGACTTAAACTAAATTGTGTCGATAATTTAGGAAGCATTTAGGTAGTTCGAGAATTACCTAAATTATTCAGACAGCACTGCCTTATCAACACAATTTAGTTTAAGTCGCATTTAGATCAATTCGCACACAGCCTAAATACCGTAAAGTCACAGTGACTTAAATTATTGAAAAAAACTTCATACGATTGATTTTTCGGTCTGAGCGACCAATGCGCGAGTATAGGAAGGTTATAGAAATATCAGTACTGTATTTTACAAAAAAAAAATATATTAAAATATATTAAATTTAAAATATATTAAAAAAATCTTCCGATATAAACTTCCGATAAACTCGTTTTGCAAACAATGCTCAACCCAGTCTATTAGACATCTTTGTCGTGTCAAATCCATCGTCTGTTTTACTCTTTGATCAGATATCTTTCGTATCTGATCACGATCTCATCTTTTGTTCATTAAATGTCGGTATCGCACCTCTTGTCCCTGAAACTAGTGAAATGTACTTTTCTTATCGTGACTTTAAGTCCATAGACTATGCTCTATTGTATACTGATCTAACTCTAACAAACTGGACGGATTGTTGGTATTTAAATACGGTTGATGAAAAACTGAGCTTTTTTATCAATAGGATTAATACTCTTTTTGATACGCATGTACCCGTTCGAACGCGTCGGATCATAAATACCTCTTGTCCTTGGTTCACACCATCTGTAAAACAAGCCATAAAAACCCGTTTTAAAGCTTACAACAAATGGAAGCGAAATCCCACTACTTTAAATTGGGAAGCATACAAAACAGCAAGAAACGAGGCTACCTCTGCTGTAAGATTATCTAAATCTACGTTTTTTATGTCAAAGCTTAATCCCTCACTGCCCTCAAGACAGCTGTGGAACAATTTGAAAGGTATCGGAGTATGCAAAAAACAATCTGAAAGCTGCAAGATTGACCCAAATATAATGAATGAATATTTTATTGCTAACTCCTCATGTGATAACTCAAACATACTCAATGTTGTTGATAGTAGCATTACTGTATCTGTAAATAATGATTATAATGAATTTTATTTTAATGCTGTAAATGAGCTAGATGTAGCGCACTGCCTGAAAAAAATCAAATCAAATTCCTCTGGGGTGGATGGTATTTCAATTAAATTTATTAAACTCTTGTTGCCTTTCGTTATTGGTCCGCTCACCCATATAATAAATTATTGCTTCACTTCTTCATGCTACCCTGAAGTTTGGAAAGTAGCAATTATAATTCCCATTGCAAAAAAATCATTCGCTTGCCAACCATGTGACTTTCGACCAATAAGTCTGCTATCTTGCTTGTCTAAAGTTTGTGAGTCGCTCATGGCCGAGCAGATTTCTAATCATGTGCGCACTTCTGGACTAATGTCTAATCTTCAGTCTGGTTTTAGGCCTGGTCACAGCTGTTCGACTGCAATGGTCAAAATACTTGATGATATCAGAGTTCCGTATGATATGGGTCACATTACATTACTTTGTTTGCTAGACTTTACAAAAGCTTTTGATACAGTCAATCATTCAATACTATGTAGAAAACTTTTGCAAAATTTTAGCTTTTCTGCAGCTGCTGTTCGTCTAATACATAACTATCTGGTTGGTAGATCACAAAAGGTTAAATCTGGGTCAAATTTTTCAGAACTTAAAACTATAGATAGCGGAGTGCCGCAAGGCTCAGTTCTTGGCCCATTGTTATTTTCAATGTTTTCCAATGACATCTTCACCAGGTGTCAGCATGTTAAAATGCACGCTTACGCTGATGACCTCCAGTTGTATATGTCCAGGCCAATCGGTCTGATAGAGGATCTTTGTGTCAGAGTTAATGAGGACTTAAACATGATAGCTGAATGGGCAAAGAATAATCTGCTCATGTTAAACCCTTTAAAATCACATGTTTTACCAATAATGAAAAATATGTTTTTTGTTCAAGATTTGCCTCCAATTCTTCTCAATAACGTGAAGCTCAATTTGGTTAGCAAAGTAACTAACCTCGGTTTTATAATAAATTCAACTCTGTCATGTGAGGATCATATTAACTCTTGTGTTAAAAAAGTGTATTTTGGCCTACGAAGCATGCGAATAACTGAAAATTTTGTAAACGTAGAAATTAGACGAAAATTGGTATTGCAGCTCTTGTTACCTTTAATTACTTATTCGGAAGCAGTATATTGCAAGCTTGATTCGCGGTCGGCGCATAAGCTTTTAGTTGCCTTTAACAATGCTGCTCGCTACGTTTATGGCCTAAGGAAATATGACCATGTAACTATGTTTTCGAAACAATTACTTGGAAGAGGCCTATTAAATCATCTCGAAGCAAGAAGCTGTGTGTTCCTGCATAGAATAATTATCACACAGAGCCCTAGCTACTTGTTCGAAAAACTATCTTTTTGTAGATCTAGCAGAGGCATGAACATTTTAATTCCCATATATAATTTCATCAACTCCAGTAGATTGTTTTTTGTAAGCGCAATCAGATCGTGGAATTCTTTACCCACACATATTAAAAATATAACTAATAGAAATACCTTTAAGCATTTAGTTTTCGAACATTTTTCTTAAAAACCTAATATTTCTTTCTATGTTTCTCTCCTTTAACTTCTATTCTTTTGTTTTATTCTCTTGATTAACTTTGAAGTGCTTTACATTATGTTATACAGTTTTAATTGTCATCAATTCTTAAATACTATATTGTCTTTTTAACATGTACAACATAAGTTTTGATGTTAGTTTAAGTTAGTTTTAGTTAGTTTTTAATATAAGTATAATGTTGTTATTTCCATCATCTATGTGGCATTCAAAAGATTTAATCTTATTTGTCAACAATATATATAACTCAAATACAAAAAAATATGTAACGAACAAGGATCGTATATTTCATTATTTCGTATAAGGACGCAGTGTATTTATTTGTTATTTATGCATTTCCAAAAAATAATACGGTTTAAAAAAAAATGTGAATAAATACGAAAAATTTCAAATGACTCATAACGACGAAATTTCAAAAATTCACAACAAAAGAATCGTCGCTTGTAAAAAATAGATCAGCTGCGCCTAACAGAATGTCAAACTATGTCAATGAAAAAGCTTTTGTTAACTTATCTTTAAAAAATTTCATATTTTAAAATTTTTTTAAGTGTTTATTATATCGCATTAAATTTAGCAACATCTTATGTTTATGAGAACAATGTCAACATAAACTCATGGTTTTTTCTGTTAAATGTCACAACTCTGATTGAATTTAATATTTAAGCCGAGGCGACAACCATTCGATATCATTTTAGAAACGTCATATTTTATGTTTTGTTTTTTGTGTGAGTATTGCTCAAAACAAAAGGTTTTGCGAAGCAATAGCTGCGGTTTTTTTTATGATTTATAGTATTTTCAATACAATCTTGGCAAGAAAAAATGGAAAACATGTCACCAGCATTATAGCACAAGTGCTTGCTACGGTTTCATTGTGATTGAGTTGACGCCGTTTGATGGTTATTTTGGTTTTCTTTTTTTTGTTTCTTGTTGCAGTCGAATTTGTTCGAACGCAATGGATAACATTGAGTAAAAAGTGCAAATATTGATTATATTACTATTGCTCTGTATGATTGTTGTTGTTATTGGTGTTTACGATGCGCATTCTGTTGCGTTCTCTTTATTTTTTATTTTCCGACAAATTCTAAAGTTATGATTTGACACTCAAATATTTTATGACAGAACAATTACTTTTTGGTGATTAATTGTTATGTGGCAGTGGAATTTTATGATATCAATGACATTACTGAAAATTTCAGTTCTACTTTATGATATCGTCAAAATCGAGTGATGATAAAATTTTAAAAAGATGCTTGCATGCTGTCAAACTAATTGCATGTATAATAGGTTTAGGATAAGTTCCTTCTAATCGTTGTTTGCTTTTAATATAAATTCAGTTATGAAGAACCTGTACGTAAGAACCTTTTTATCAGAAAACAATTGAGCAATGTTAGTAAAGAGTTCCATTAACTTTTAAAGGGCAAAACCTTCAATTTTGATGCATCGATTTTCTGTAACAGCTTCCCACAATGCGAACAATTAAAGCTGCTGTTAACCTTGGTCATCATTTTGCACTCATGCAAAGCCTTTCTATAGCCAGTTGTTTTGAAAACTACCGATAATAACTTAAAAATAAATATATGGCTAAGTCTGCCATTAACATATGTATACATGTGTTAAATCATTTCAACGGTTTTTGAAATACCGACCAGTCGATTAAAGCTTTGAATTAAAAATGGCTTTTCTAAAATTATTGACAGGATAATCGTGAAGTTTGAATTAACGACTTTATTAACAGACTTGCTATAGCAGGCAATGTTATAATTAACGTAAGCAACAGCAACAAAAAAAAACAGCGAAAAATATTTATAGGCTTTCACTTGTTGTTGCTTTCATGTAACAACTCCGGGAATTTTTTCGATGAAGTAATACTACTTTTTTTTATTGATAAACAATTAATTACATGCATTACCTGGCAAGTCCCACAACAGTAACCAGACAAAATAATTAAAAACAACAAAAAGAAGCAACGACAACAACTTTTGCAGCATTTAGCAGAGGACGTTAAGCTCAGCATATCAATATAATTAATATTAAATTTTGTGTCAGATAATGATAACGCCTGCCAAACCAATAATAACAATAACAAACACTACAATTACAACAATAATGCCACAAAAATTGCACTTTAATCGCTGCTGCTATTGGTACTGAAGTTGCACGCATGCGTTTCATCTTCACCGACATAAATTTTTAATTTTAATTAAAGACATCAAGTTAAATAATTTATAATTTATATGTGTTCATGTGAATAAAAAAAGTGTATGTATAAAAGTGCGTATAAATAATAAACACATTGAAAAGAAATCAAACAAACTTGGTGTTCAACCAACTAAAATTCTCTTCACTTTCCGACTTTATGTGTGTCAGCCTTAAAAGCAGAAGCAACGCATGCGTGACATTCGCGTAGCTGCTGATCTGCTCCTGTCTGGAAGAGCTACCTTAGCTAGATTTCATGCCAATTAGTAAAAATGTGTCGGCACACGTTTCTTACCGGCGATGAGCAACGACAAAGATTTGGTGCTTGTGCGTTGTAAAGGTTGTGAGTTGCTGATGTATTGAGCGCGAAGTTATGGGATTAAAGCACTTTACATCGAAGTGGTAGCGCTGGTAATACAATACGTTGGCCAAAAATGTACGACAAAATGATTAAGTAACGAATTTTAAAATGATAATTTATCAAATTTAATTCTTTCAAACATAAAAAATTTCAACTTTAAGAACATACATGATAATATTTTTGAAGAATTCAGAATTTATTTATTTGTTTTTATTTATTTATGTATTGAGTTCATAGTTCTTACAGACAAGATGTATGTACATAGTTTTTCAAACTCTCAGAGATAAGTCATTAAATAGCGATAACGTTCTAGTTATTGGCTCATTAAAAGCATAATTAGTACGATGATGTCAAATAAAAAATATTTTAAAATTGCGCAATTTCCTCGGAGGAATATTGAACTAAATTAAGTGCAACAATGATATACACTCAATTTTACAAATGATACTATCGTGAACAAATAAAAGAGACTGAACTTTTCTTCTTAATTCTAATAATTTTAAATCCATAAGCAAACAACGCACATTATACGAGGTAAAAGTGGTATAGAAGGATCACCACATTGATCTAGTAGCAGTTTTCTGAACTCTTTTTAGTCTTAAGCAGGACCGCCAATAACGATTATCGCTATCAATCAACAATTTCATAACAGTTACTCTTGATCATTATTTTTTTTTTCGATCAGAAATAAAAGTTACCTCTTGGTCATATTTTTCAATCAGAAATAACAGCTAGTTCTTGGTCATTATTTTTTCGATCAGAAATAACAGTTATTTCGTGGTCGTTATTTTTTTCGATCAGAAAGAAAAGTTATTTTCTGATTGATTTTTTTGAACAGAAGAAAAAAATTATTTTTGGACTGAAATAATTTTCATTAAAAAAAATATGTTTAAATTTTATATTGTGAAAGTGCTGAGAGTTAATCTTAATTTTAATATTAAAAAAAGTGTCAAAAAAATTATGAATGACACTTAAAGTTCGAAAATGGTGAAAAAAGTTGAAAAATTTGAACGAAATTTTTACTTTATAAGTATAATAAATATTCTTATAATATAAAATTTGATTTAATATTTTTAGTTTTCTGTTTTTTCGGTCCTGAATTACAGTTTATATTTTTTCTAGTTCAATAATAAAAAAAATTTATAAAAAGTTGTACTTTTTTGAGGAAAAAATCTTTAACAACGTATATATCGAAATGTTTCATATTAAAGTTTGTATATAAAAAACTAAAAAAGATTTTTCAACAAAATAATTAGGAATATGCAACAGTATTCCAGATTTAATTAAAAAAATTCTCATAAAAAACTCGTTCACACTGTGATTTTGCTTGTCCCATTATTTTAGAGTAGATTTCCCGACTCCGACGCCATCTTAAGGTTGTGAAGCAGCACGTGCTCGACAAGTGACCAAAAAAAACGATAAGGGTATTCAGTAAAATTTGTTTAGTCCTGCTTTTGTGTTAAATTGTTAAAGTTCGCAGTAATCAAAGTGCTTAACTGATATGTCAAAATCATAGAACAGCATAGATCTTTGCTCTTAATAACTCGTGTTACCAATACTCAGTATCCAAAAATGTATTGTAATTTTTATATAACAGTACGTTAACACTTTTAATTTGCTAGTCAGAAACTTTGAAATGTTTTAAAACTCTACCAACAAAAAAATTTTTTAGTTCTGTATTAATAAAGACCTGCTTTTAGACTTTGAAACTGCAAATCAAAAATAATTTGGTACTTGTTAGAACTCATTCCCGAAACGATTCATCACTACATTAAATAAGTTTGACAAATGGTATTTGCTCAACAAAAACACAGTGCTGAGCTCCTTAACTTGCTAACAAGCTGCTAAGTCTTTTACCATACAAAATTTTGACATTACTTAACCAATTTGTTAAGTGTAGCAAGTTAGCAGGACTCAACTAATGTAGTTAATACACTGAATGATAAAAACATAGTCACAATTTATTTATAAATAAGTATATAGGGCGTAAGGATTTCAAAAAGTCTTAATATTTTTTATGCAAACTTGGTTTATTGCTAACAGCCCTATAATATTAAAGGCAAAGTAATATTTTAATATTTTTATGTGTGTTGTAATTTTTGTTTTCAGATAAAATTTGATGCTCACAAAACAATATTTTTCATAGAAATTGCCACTATCTGAAAAGCAGGTAAAAATTTTTATCTAAATTTATTATTTCTGAGCTTCAATTTTTGTTCAAAATCACAAAATTACAACACACACATAGAAATATTAAAAATGCTGGGTAACAATTGTTACTTTGCCAGAATAGGGCTGTAAGAAATAAATATAAATTTTAAAAAACACATATCAACAACAAAGAAAATATATTTTTAAAAAAGTTTTTAAAAAAATCATATATCGTGGGGGTTTTCTCACGTTTTCCCCTTACATAAAAAGTAACTACGGTGATTGGTTTGTTTTGACAGCAGTTTGGCTTTTTCCTTATTTGTATTTCGTTTTTTTCCCAATAAGACAATCAGTTTCATTTGCTTTGTTTCGTTGCAACTGCTGCATTGTAATTTCGTTTATAGAGAATTTATTATAAAAGGAGTTGAGTTGAGAAAAGAAGAGAATAGTCATGGGTCTAATCGAAAAAAATCGATCAAAAAATAACTTTTATATCTGATCGAAAGAAATAACGGTCAAAAAAGAACTTTTTTTTCTGATCGAAAAAATAACTTCCCAAAAATAGCTGATCTTTCTGATAGAATAAATAATGACCAAAAAATAACTTTTATTTCTGATTGAAAAAATAACGACCGCGAAAAAACTTTTATTTCTGATTAAAAAAAATTACGACCACGAAGTAACTTTTATTTCTGATTGAAAAAAAATTATGACCAAGAAATATCTTTTATTTCCGATTGAAAAAAATAACGACCAAGAAATAACTTTTATTTCTGATTGAAAAAATATCGATAAAAAAGTAATTGCTTTGAAGTGATTTTTTTTTTAAAAATCATTAAAAAAAATGATGTAAAAAGGAGAAACTCTATCTCCTTAGCGTACCATTGCTATATAAAAGAATTATGCAACCACTTTTTATACATGATCTTTTGATCTAAAATTTCAAACATAATCGTTATTTTCGGTCCCTGAGGGATTCCATATAAAGGAAGCATACTCAAGTCCAGATCTAAGCATAGTATTGTTAAGCACATTGTTATTAAATGTGTGAGGATCACGAAATTCTGAACAGTTTCTCTGAATAAATGCAAGAAGTGAGTGCTCCTTTGGCAGTAGAAAGTTTAAGTGCCCCACAAAATTAAACTTACTATCAAAAACTACACCCAGGTCTCGAATGAGGTTAACGTTAACCAGTGGCAGCCCCATTAATGAATAAGTAGAACAAACATGATTAAAAGATTTAATAAAAGTCACTTGAGAACACTCACTAATGTTTAGCAGCAGGCCATTGCGAACACTCTAAGCATAAACATTGCTGAGGTTTGATTGAAGTAATGTGATGTTATCACGACTGCTAATTCCAGAGAATAAATTCAAATCATCAGCATAAAGACGCTGATTGATAAAGACGAGAATGGATATTAAGGTGAAACCACTTTACAGAATGCATTTTCTATACGAACTTAATGTTCTAAAAATATCATTAATTCAATTGTTTAATCACTGAACCATTGTATAAGGTATAATTAAATAACGTTATAAAATAAGACAATAATTATTTACGTCTCTTCAGAGTGTATATTTAAGGTCTAGTTAATTACAAAAGCCAAATAAGGATTTTTAAACTTCACACCCCCATAATATCTAAGAGTATACAAAAAATTTTATATTAATAATACTAATAAAAGGAAAAGTTATAAGTTCTTTAAAATAATATGATCAAATTATGAAAATATTTTGCCGAAACATCTTATGTGTTATATAAAAAAATTTTAAAAAGTTAATGCTGACTTTTTATTACCTGCAAAATTATTGTATTATTTTTAAAAAACTTATTATTTATGAATTTTATTTTGGGCTTTATATCAACTACGTTAATGATGTAACAGGTAGGAACAACATTTAATTTGGCATAAAGATAAAAATAGTATTCGAAAATATATGCTTTTTTAAAATTATAAGATATATCAACTATATGATATAAAATATTATATAATAAAGCAATTACATTATAAACTTATTATATCGTATGACCTGCTTATCGTATCATCCAATAAAATTAAATTTTTAATCTACTTTTACAACAAAAATTTTACCACTTCTGACAAATGAAATAAAAAACTCATAAGCAATCATCACATAAGATTAAGCAACACAATTTTTCTCTAAAATTTTATTTGGGCTCTTCGATCAACTTATTTTAAAAATTATAGGGAAATTACCTGAAGAATTTTTTAAGAAAATTTTCTACTATAATGTTGTCCAAGTATTTAAAGAAATAAATTTAATAGATTTCTTTTTTGTCAATTTTTTAGGCATATTTTGTTAAACTATCTATTGTCCACATTTCTTCATATGCCGTTTTTTACATCTCTTTGGTTTATAAGTGTTCAAAAAAAGCTACGTGCAGTACTAGAAGTGCTCTGCAAAAAAATCAGTTTTTTTTATATCCTTAAAAGTTACATAAAAACCTACTGTTTTTGTTGGAGCAGCGACGATGTATATATATAGGGATATTAATTTTTTATTTTTCTTAAAGATGAACATTTTCAATAGTGAATTGGTAATTTAATTTTTATGTATTTTTTTGTTTTTATATTGATAGAAAAAATGTTTTAAGCATATAATTATAATTTTAGTTTTTAAATTAAAAAATAATGTAAGGCAAATCTTTTTTTAATTATATTTTTACATGTGCTGTTTTAATAGTGAAATTTTGTTGACGTAGAATCACGTCTTACTGCGTGGTTTGTAATTGGGTAATTTTTTCAAGCATATTTAAAGACTTAAGTTGACACTTTTGGATATACTTACAGCCTTTAATATTCATCGTACAAAGAAAAATTATATGCCAAAAAATTTCAGCTAGAGTACGAATGAAACGAATATCTTACTTTGGATTTTGTCACTTCTTTTTTCGTTTTTATCGTTTGTTATTGGTATTGTTTATTTTCAGCAAGATAAATAGAATAGAGAATACAGATGAAGCTACAGACCCAGTATGTATTACTACTACGCAGGTTTGCGCATGCGTTGTGCTCTGAAAACTCTACTTATTTTTGAAATACCATAATAATTCTGAATTATTTTTATTATGCATTATATGTTTTCCATACTAACAATCTATTTTGTTAGCTAAATTGTATATATATTTTCGAAATATATATATTTTCACTTATTAAACATAACTTTAAATTGCATTAAAATTAAATCTACATAAAAATGAAGAAGAACTACAAATTAATCACTAAAATTATCAATCGAAAAACTTTTGCACGAAGTAAATTTTTTAAATTTTTTAATAAATTTTGTACAATGTTTTCAAAAAGTTTTAATTTAGAAGATGAAATGCCTTTTGATGAAAATTTTTTGAAAAATGTAAATGAAAAAAAAAACAGAATTTTCCCTATTACTGTATAAAAAAGAATTCTACATTTATACTTACAATGTTACTGTTTCTTTTTCAATAAGGGGAGGTTTCTATACAGAATATATGAAAATAATTGACTTAATTGAAAAAAAAAGATATATATTTGTGACTTTTTTTTTCAATCTGTAAACGTCCAAGGAGAAAACAATTCCATGTTTTTTTTTCACTTTTTTTAAATGAAAAGTTAAAAGACATTACAACCGAATATATGTTCGGTTTTTTTAGTTTTAAAGTGCAAATGTATTTGGAGCTTATTATAATTTTCAAGTTGAAAATGTTAAAAAACCCAAGGTATAAAGGATCCGTTGAACATTTAGAAAAAAATTTCAGAATAATAATAAAAATTATTCTTTCCTAAATTTTTAAAAATTTCGAAACAGCAATTTTTATCCAATTATATCTTTTTCGTTTTATATATCAAATTTTTAAAACTTTTTTAAGTTCAGTTTCACTTTTACCACTTTTAAATATTTCAACTATAAAAGCTTATCAAAAATATTGAAAATTTCAACAATAAAGTTGAAAAAACTCAAGGAACTTTTTCAACTAAGATGAAGTTGTTTTTTTTTTGACCCTAAAAGTTGAAAAGTTAATCTTAAATTTTTTAAGATTGCCTTTTTGAGCCCAAGAAGTGAAAAATTTAAATTTAAAAGTAGATTAAAAAACACGAGCGTTTTCCTCGAGCAAATGCTATTTAAATTCTGCAGCTCTCGCTTATGGGCCTAAGCTATTCTTTAAATTTCTTAAGATCGAGCTCGTGATACCGAACAACTGGGCGCGTATCGACTGTGCAGCTATGCAGTCAGGAATTGTGTTTGAAATCCAATCGCGAAAACAGATTTAACATTTAAATGAAAACAGAAAATATAACAGTGCAAATATTTTTAACACATGTCTAAGTTGTATAAACTGTAATATGTTCTTAGGGTGGCTCAAAAATATTTTTTTTTTATTTTGACAGATGTCCACGGTTTTAATACTTCCACTAGGCCTAAAGAACACCTCCTGTGAAGTGAATCTTAATCTAGAGCTATTCTATAATTAATAGAGCTATTCTATTTTAAACAAAATTATTACAAAATAAGAACATGAACTTAAATTAAGTCTTTTAAATGGTAATATTTTAAGCATTTTGTTTTTGAAAATCAATGCCCGCCATATACTTTTTAAAGATTAAAGATTTCATATACATATTGCCCGTAGCTACGCCTGAGGTTGTCCTTTTTTTGGCATACTTTTTTCATCATTTCGGCCAGTATCTCACCAATGGCAGCTATAATGTTGTCTTCTAGGGCTGCAACTGTGGCTGCCTTGTCCTTGTACACGAAAGACTTAACGTAACCAAACAAAAAATAGTCTAGTGGGGTCAAATCGAATGATCTTGGCGGCCAATGGACTGCTCCAAAACGTGAGATTAATTGCTCACCAAACTCGAACCTCAATAGGTCTACTGTATCGCGTACAGTGTGTCATGTGGCACCGTCTTGTTGAAACCACATGTCAACTAAGTCCAATTCTTCAATTTTGTAATCATCGCAAAGTGTCGATTTTCATTATTTTTGAAAAAGTACGGTCCAATGATGCCGCCGACCTACAAACTGCACCTAACAGTGCATTTTTCAGGGTGTACTAACGTACCCATTGAGCTTACTTAAAATGAGCATCGCCGCGTAGAGTAGATTTTCATCATTTCTCACGGAGCATGATTTTTTTATAATAAAATTCAATGATTTGCAAGCACTGTTCGTTCGTTAGTCTATTTATAGAAAAATGGCAAACCTGACTGAGTATTTTTGTCTATGCCACATGTTACGAATCACGCGTGAGGTATGATAATGTGCACACTGAAAAAACAAATAGCAAAAAAAATCACCTTTTATGACATATCCAAATTTCCTTTTCATCTGATTATTATTTGGTGGCTTTTGGGTCACTTCTTAGAGCTAGCTACCTGCATAAATGAATACTTTTGCTTGCAATCAATATCTCTTAGAGTGTTCCATTTTCATTCTTGTTGTTGGTCTTAAAATTTAGATAGTGATAGTTGGAATGCACAATGAAGTAAAAATTCATGTAAAAAACTTATATGTTTTTGGATTAGAAGTTTTTTATATTTTTATACAACAAGTAGTTTTTTATATTTTTATTTTTTAGTCCTTTTGGTCCATTAGATAAATTTAATATTAGGATTTTGATAAACCATTACAAAGGTGAAGTTCCGAGCTTCATTTCTTGATGCAGAAATTGACAATTGCCAGTTTTTTTTAATATCTTATATGAAACTAATTAAATAGGATTGCATTTGGTTTTAACGGATGACTACACGCAATACTGCATTATAGGTACATAGCAATATCTCTGCGTCTGTACAACCCATTAGGAGGTGTGGCAGGTATATAAATGTATAAATTCATTCACAATAAGCATCACTGTATGTTTATGTTTACCTTCGAGCTGTCTGCCTGTCCAAAACCAGGATATAGGGTAATGGTTGGATATTGGATGAACAAATAAAAAATGAGTTTATTCTTGTGTCACTTCTTTAATGATTCATCTGATTTCTGTGTAAAAAAGGTACATCTTGAACCTCGGTTGTTGGTTGCCGAGATTTGGAGATGGCATGATATGGCATTAAAAAATATCATGACAATTAGAACCAAGCCTGCGATGAACGTCTATCCAACATAACTTGAAAGCACGAGAATAGTCATCTATCAAATGATTCAAACCTGATCTATTGTTGGCATCAGCCTGCTTCAGAACGAAGGTTCAATGTGTTCTAATTAGTTAAGTAGGCTTACGAAGTTGCTTAGTTAGGAGTTGGATGAAATAAGTATTTTAAACTGGTTTGCCAATGGCTATTATTTACATAATGTAGTCATGCACAATGTATTCTTCTTCTTCACTCACAAACAGTTATTTTTCTTGCAAAAAACTCTTTAACAATAAATACCATTAATCGCTGAAAACAGTTACCAAAACATTTTGAATATCTTAATCCTTGTGAGCTGATATTTTAAAGACTATATAACACAAATATGAGCACGTCAACAAACGGCCTTAAGCGAATCTCTTTAATGTTCCGGCCCGCATAAACTAAGCTACGTCAGTATTTAACCTCATGCTCCAGAAAGTGAGATAAAAATCAAATAAGAAACTTTCAGCCACAGCTCCTTATATTTATGTCACTTTTAATTATGAAATTTTCACTCGTTGGACATCAACCTGTTGTGCATTGCGATTAAAACGATCTGCCTTAAATGATATGGTTATATATTCTTGTTTTATTGTCACTTAAAAACCAAAGCTTAACATAAAATCGTATGCCGGGTTGGCTACCTTCAGCAATGGCAAAAAGAATGTGATGTTGAGATGAGCTGCAGCGTTTGCTGAATACCTCGTGATTATCAGAGCATAGTCAACAATAATAATAAGAGAGAAAAAAGTTATCACAATATTATTAAAAGTTCAGTGTTAAGCGTATTCTTCCATTGAGCGTTGGCAGAATTTTTTGTTTTTAAGAGTGTTGGCAAAAAAAAATTAAAATTTGACATGCTTTCTAGTTGTTATTTATTTCGAGTTCTTTAATAAAAATATAAACATATACATAAATGTGTTTATATATACCTTCAAAACTTGCATTTAATGATAGCAATAGTTTTTATTTTACAAAAAGCTTCAAAAATATTGATCATATTATTGGACATTCAAGTATTTGTAGCTTGAAATTTGTGCTCGAAAAAAATTTTCAAGTAAAGTTCAAGTAATTGTAATAGAATAGAGAGTGAAATTTTGCTTGTTCTATTTCCTCTCTCTCTAGCTTGAAAAATGTGTAAAGAAACTTCAAGTTACTTGAAGCAAGTACGGAAACAGACCTAATATAACACTTCCGTACAGTTTTCTAAATTTAAAAAATAGCGGAATTCTATCGAAAGGTTCGTGTAAAGTAGACAAAGAAATTACATATACATCCATATAAAATTTATTTTATTTAAAATTAAAAAATTGAAATAAAATACACGTTTTTGTTTAATTTCAATTTCAAGTTATGTTTTTTATATATTATATATGTAAGTAAATCTATTAAGGTGCCTCGACTTCCATTAGAAAAAAGTTATATTTGTACCCTTCTAAAAATGAACCTTAGTCTATTTCATAACGATTCCAAAAATATTTTGGTTGTTCTGTTAGCAGCCAGACATTTTGCAAAAACCTCAAAAAATAATGTTTTTCGTAAATATATTGACTGGTAGAATAGTTGTAAAAAAAAATAAACTGTCAAATCTGCATCAAAAAATTTTAAAGTCTTGCAATAGCATTTAAGATAATACTGTTTTGGTGCTTTTTGTTTAAATTTTTTTAAATTTATTTTCACTAAAATTTAAATAACTTCATTATTTCTAATGCAATCCTCACTTTCAAGATATCGTTGGAAATGCTTTGAGCGATTGCATTCATGGCAAGAATTGTAAAATGACAACATTTTACAGATAAAATATTAATTATAAAATAAACTACTTCTGAAAAAATTTTGTAAAAAATTAAAAAAAAACTACTCAGTTTTTTTAATTGTGAAAGTTTTTGTATGGCAATAAAATAAAACATTAAGCCTTCTTTTTTTGCAAATTCTACTTACATGTTCTGCTATGTTACTGTTCACTGTGTTCACAGGTGTTTTTCTCCAATATCTCATTTATCTCAAATAAATAAAATTCAGAGACAGAAAAACTTTTACATAAACTTCATAAATTTTAAAACGTAAAAATTCACAAAATTACTTAAACTTTTCCTCTAAACTAAAAAATGTAAGTTAACTTTTTATAACTCATGAGTAACTTCAAACACTCCTCAAAAATTAAACCAGGTTCAGACTCATATCTTTAATTCGAAAGTTAATTGTTTACAAATTGTTGAATATAAAAGTAATTATATGACTTATTATATGAATTATATTACATGAAAAATTTCATGCCGCTCGCAATTGGTTTAGAAGTAATAGGCCTTCAAAGTTAGAAAAAATTACCTACATATCTTGCTGTTTTTCAGTAAGACTACGCTTCATAAGAAAGGTAATGGCTATTCAACAAGGTATCAAATAAAAAAATCCATGCATAACTTTTTGAGATATAACCATGTTTTGTGTAGTACTTTCGTAAAATCGTAAAAGGGAAACCACTAGTTTTTACGACAAATTGTACATATAAGATTAGCTATATCTTAAAAAGTTGCATTACCTTTCTTTTGATACCCATAATGAGAAACACTAACAAAAAACAGCAAGATTTGTAGGCCATTTTTCCAACTTTGAATTCTTATAACTTTTAAACCAACTGCGAGAAGCCTAAAAACTTTCCATATTTGGATTTAAGAGGACAAAATCCATATAGTTCAATAAAAAAATATTAACAAGGAGGGTTGTCACTATTCTTGAATTATACCTTAATTTGTTCTGAATTTCATTTCTTTTTCTGAATTTAAATTTTTCTCATTTTCAAAGATATCATTTTAAATTTCATTTCATTTTTCTGAATTTATATTGATCCTATCTAAATTACATTTGATTTTTTCTGAATTTCAATAGATCTACTCAGAACTTTGTATATGATTTCTGAATATAAATTGATATTTTCAAGATTTCAATTGATATTTTCTGAAATTTAAATGGCATTTTCTGAATTTAAATTTATCTATTCTAAATTTTAATTTTCCTTTTCTAAACTAAAATTTTAAATGTTGATCTCGTAGTGAAATGAACAGAATATTCATTTGATTAACTTTCAATTTGGTGCTTCTTAATTGTTTTTTTACTTTCCACCCTTTTGGAAACTCATACTTTTAAATCAATTATTTACGTACCTCTTTTTGAACCTTTTATTTAAATTTTAGTACATAGCTCCAACTTTTATCCAGAATGTCTTTTTCTTTTAATCTATGCATTAAACGATCAATGCCATCCATTTCGTTTTCACTTAGACGTATTACGTTTAAAACACGCTGCCGCTGATTTACAGCAACGCACAAAACTTTCACATAAATCGTCCAAGCTGATGATAATGACGATGATAATTATCCTGCTCCTAATGATGTTTAAGTTGTGGACAACACCAAGCCAACGCATTCATCGGCCTGTCCAACAGTCAGTCAACTGGTCAGGACGCGCTGCTAGGTCGATCGATCTGTCAGTAAAGCAGCAAAAACGACAACAGCAAGCAGCAAGATCGACTATCAGCGATCAACATTTAAGCGTATCGTTCATCAAAAATCAAAATCATTTTCAAAACGTTGTAATTAAATGAAAAAAATTGCAAATGAACAAGTTTCGGAATCGAATAAGGTTTCAGCGCAAACATTGTAAATACCCTTACACTGAAAATAAAAATTAATTTTAAAGCATAAAAGTACAATTAATAATTCTCAAAAATGCATGAAAATTTTTTTTCAAGTGTATTTATTACATGCCATACATCTTTGCTTTAAAGCGCAACCGACCAATTTACATGTCGTGTGTCGCACACGACCAACGCAAGTCCACTTAAGGCCGCGGCAACAGTAACAACAACAACAATAATGCACAAAACTCAAACCAATCAACGCTGCTGTCAGACCGTCGCACGTATGCTCGTTCATACAAACGACCGTACAGCCGTCCGTCCTTCTCAATGTCTGACTGGGGGCTGCTGCCTTATCAGTAGCTGCGTCCAAATGTCCTCTGGCACTCACGCGTCCCATCGTGTTGCCTTGTTCTGTGTCACAATTACTCGTACACCCCGACGAAACCTGATATGCAACTGTGAGCACGTACTCTGCAATTATCTGTGGCAGCGGTAGATTCCCACAACGAGAGTTGAGGGGGAAGAATACAGAAAACATTACATCAAAATACAGCTAAACTACTTAAATCCACAGCGATACGCTTGCACATGCGTGAAGCGATAAAATGCAAAAATTGTACGCGTACCGCACTCGACGCGCGCGACAATTTCACCTGTTGACACAGTAACTTATTTTTGTTCGGTTATCATATTTGCATCCATTTCCCCTTCCTCTACGTTGCTTCGAAACTTCACCGCATTGACCAGTAGCTTGGATTTGGTTGTGTGGTTTAATATTCAAAAGTTTCGCACCCGAAGGCAGTTTGACCACCACCACCGAATAAAATAAAAATTAATAAATTTAAGTTAAAATCTTACAACAAGAAAAAATTATATGAAGAGTTGACATAAAGCATGGAACTGGTTGATCTGCATGCCACACGTTATGTCAACCTGCAAGTTGTTTTGTTTTTGTGACTATTATCTTTTACTACATGATGGGGAAAATATTTATACACAAAAATAAGATATTGAATGCAACATAACCTCAGTTTGTCAAATTTTTGAAGGTACTTAACTGTATAGAAACAAAAGATTTAAGAAACAAACATGAAATCCTTACAACACGGAAATCCTTACAACATTATTCTACTTTGCAAAACAGGAAAGTACGTTTAAAACGTTATTTGCGAAATAAAAAGATTTCTATTAAATTAAAGTTGTTAAATTGGTTTCTGTTCTAAAGATAAAGAGTTACTTTAAATAATCTGGTAACTTTAAACAAATACCTCCAGTAATCCCTAATTCAGGACGCGCTGTGGCAATAGAATATTGTATTAAAAGTGGTCTGTCATCTTGGTCCTAACATATTTTCTCTTACCTATTCTACCTAAGAATAGTACCATGCAATCAAGTCTTGACCATCGACTTTTAGGTCAAGGATAGCCGATTGATTTCATTTATAATGACCTTCAGAACGACATTAACAGGTGGTACAGTTACGATTTATATCTGAATTGGCTACTCTTTTGCGACACTCTTACAACCTTTTTGTGCTAGCTGGGTACTCATTTCTTGTTAAAAATCTATCATTGAAACAAAGACAATAACTTCAATAAAACAAAATATTTGTTACATTCAAGTTAATTTAACTGAAATCTAAAGTAAGAGTAAAAAACTAATAACTATTTGGGATGTTTCAATTATATTTCATTTTGTAGCGTGCAACTTTAGTTTGTACTAGTGTCCGACCGAATATTCGGCTTCGGTATTCGGCATATTTGGCCCATTTTTAAATCTTCGGCTTCGGCCCAAAAAAGCTGAATATTTGCCGAATGTTTTTGCTTTTTTGTAATGCAAAAAAAATTTTAATATATTTGTTTTTTTTTACATTTTTCGATAGCTGTGCAAAATATCATTCTTAAAGGTTGAATTGAAATTCGTAATTGTTCAAAAGTTATGAGCCCCCAAGCCTACCGAAGCGTTTTCTTTTAAACTGTGTTTTCGAGCTTGCGACTTTCATATCTCAGTCAATTTTTTTCAAAATACGAGTTATTAAATTGTCAAAGGACCATAACCTCATTGATAAATTTGACATATTAATTTTTATCAACAAAAAAAGTAACGAAAATATTCAGTAAAAATGACAAAAATTATTCCATAATCACATTCATACTTTACAGGAAAATATTTTCATTTTTGATGAATTTTGCGACCTGTGGGAAAGAAGTTCAGTTCGTGTTTTAAGCCCTGGTTCACGTCACACAGTGTAACGAGCCCATATAGCGAGTTGCCAAAAATACAGGGAGTTGCTCAAGAATCATGAAATTTTGTGAAAATGAGTTTTATGGTAGAGGAATTATTCTCACAAAATTTCGTTTGAATTGAATGAATGCTGCGCTAACCTCCCATATAACCAAAATCGGTAATCTGGAATAGCTTCCCGAAAATTTATCCTAGATCAGTAAAATTTGGTGCACATAGTTATTTTGCAGCTATAAAAAGTTAATTAGAAAATGAACCAAATCAGCTGACTAACACGCCCACCTACCATATAACCGAAATAAGTAATCTGATGTTGTGAAAAAAATTATCCCAGATCATTAAAATTTGCTACACATTCTTTTTTTGTAATTATAAATAGCAAGTGCGAAAATGAATCAAATTAGCCGACTAGCACGCCCATCTTCCATATAACTGAAATCAGTAAATTTTTGAAATCTGTAAAATTTTACATCTGTAAAATCTGTAAAATATTAGGGATATGTTAAGGAAGTGTTTGATTTAAAAGTTTTATTAAAAAAAAATTTTTTTTATTGAAATCTTGTGAAAATTTGCTTATTTTCGCCAAAACATACTCTACGAAAGTGGACGTAAAGTCATTTTAATTGAGCTTGGGCAAGTAAAATTTTGGGAACATGTTGAGAAAATATTGATTATAGATATATTAAAATGTAAAAAAAAAAACAAAAATGCTGTTTTTCTTATTTTGTGTTTTGAACTTTATAAAAATTTTGCTATTTTTTCATATAAAATTGCTCATTTTAGCCAAAACATGCTCCAGAAAAGTAGGCGTAAAGTCGTTATTTTTGAGTTTTAGCTAACCAAATTTCGGGAATATGTTGAGAAAGAGTTGTTATTAGACATATTAAAATTAAAAAAGAAAAAAAAAAAAAGAATTCCGTCTTCTTCTCATTGTTTCTCAAAGTTTTCGTTTTTTAGACTTCTAAGACATATCTTTAGTTGTACAAAAATTTTTTTATGTTTGCTTTTAATTAATTTTTTTTACTAAAACATATAAAATAAATATACGTTAATTTTTTTGCATACTTTTATTACTTAAAAATAATCTTGTCTTATTAAAAATAAACAGTGCCAAACTTTAAAAACGAAAAATTTATCATATTTTCAATTGAACTTTGGAAGAGTAGCATTCTCGTAACTGAGAAGATATGGCAAAGTCCTTTTACAGTCGAAATATTAATACTCTAAACTATGATTTTGCATGTTTAGCTGTACTAATTTATGACTTTGTTTTTTTTTTCTTAAGTTATTTTTAGCCGCACTCGTTACACTGCCAGTCACCCCGTGGCTTGCTGTAGTATATTAATCAAATAATTATTGATTATAATCTGAAAATGTTACATAATCTTCTTCAAAGTACTGCAAATATACCTTACAAGTTTAGAGTACCTATATTGTTTACTTTTTCCAAAAAAGATTAATGAAAATTGGATATTTTTCGGCCTGTTTAACCAGACTGGACCTTTAATGATTGCCGTTTCTTGGACTGAAATTAATAAATAACGAAAGCAAGGCCTAAATTTAATTATTTTTTTATTTAAAAAATATTTTGTTAGTATTCGGCTTCGGCCAAAAATCCACATTCGGTCGGACACTAGTTTGTACCAACAACACATTTATAACATTATTGTAATACATTTTTCGACTAATTGCAACCTAAGTTGTTACAAAATAGGCATAAAATATCTGTTTTTTTAGTTTTATTTACGTTAAAATTACGATTTATATCTGCATTGACGACTCTGTTGCTACAACTATCAAACAACTAGAATTTGTATTTAAAATCAAGTATGATTTAAACAATCAAACATTAAGAATTTGTATTTAAATCATATAAAATCAACATAATAAATAACAAGGTCATTTTATCAAGGTCACTAATGAAATGGTAGAGCACGACCAAACAGAAACAGCTGAAAACAAATCAGCAAAAAATCTAAAAACAACTTCAGTAAACATCATGAAACAAAGATATACAGATAGCTCATGATACAAATAACTCCAGATAAAGTATTGCGCATGTCCGCCATCTTTGTTGTGACGTAGTTCGAGCTTGTCAAAGTGGCTAAATAAAAACGTAGTCACAATATATATAAAGGGGATAATTTATTTATAGCGATGAAAAAATATCGACATTTTCTTATTGAAACTTGGTTTATTGAAATGAAATAAATTACATTATAAATATATTTATAAATAAATTTAAGCAAATTTATTTTTCAGTACTATTATTGAAAAGAAATTCATATATAATAGGGGTGTTTTCTCCCATTTGTTTTCCTACACAAAAAAAAATAGCTACGTTACTTGATGTATTTGACAGCACTTTGATTGCTTCGTTTTCATTTTCTTGTTCTTCTCGTTTGTTGAAAAAAATTGTAAATTCATTTTATGGCCCGAATTAAAATCGTTGTTATTCTCATCAAAAGCATCTAAAACTTTAGTACTAATTTTAATTACATAAAATATAATTGAAAATTATAATTTACGCGTACTATAAGTGCACAATATTAGAAATTGAATTAAATGAATGCAATATTTCTTAAATGCTTGCAATTGTGCTGCTTGCTGTTTGTGTTTACTTTTTGCTTTTTCACATTTTCTTTTGTATGTATGCACCACGTGTTACAGCTGACAAGCTCGAGTGACGTAGTGCGCAGAAGATTTCATTTTTTGCGCACGGAGTAAGCTATCTGTACATCTTTGTTTCATGCAGATAGCTTACTCCGTGCGCAAAAATTGAAATCTTCTGCGCACTACGTCACTCGAGCTTGTCAGCTGTAACACGTGGTGCATTCACACAAAAGAAAATGTGAAAAAGCAAAAAGTAAACACAAGCAGCACAATTGCAAGCATTTAAGAAATATTGCATTCATTTAATTCAATTTCTAATATTGTGCACTTATAGTAAGCGTAAATTACAATTTTCAATTATATATTTTGTAATTAAAATGAGTATTACAGTTTTAGATGCTTTTGATGAGAATAACAACGATTTTAAGTTGGGCCATAAAATGAATTTACATTTTTTCAACAAACGAAACAACAAACGAGAAGAACAAAAAAATGAAAGCGAAGCAATGAAAGTGCTGTCAAATACATCAAGTTACGTAGCTATTTTTTTTGTGTAGGAAAACAAATGGAAGAAAACACCCCTATTATATATGCATTTCTTTTCAATAATAGTACTGAAAAATAAATTTGTTTAAATTTATTTATAAATATATTCATAATGTAATTTATTTCATTTGAATAAACCCATTTTCAATAATAAAATGTCGATATTTTTCAACGCTATAAATAAATTATCCCCTTTAAATATATTGTGACTACGTTTTTATTTAGCCACTTTGACAAGCTCGAACTACGTCACAACAAAGATGGCGGACATGCGCAATACTTTATCTGTAGTTCTTTGTATCATGAGTAAACATGCTTTGTTGTTGGAAGACTTCCAGCATACTGTTGGACTCCATATAATAACGTAAGCATAGAGACTAAAGTAAAGCAAAAATACAACAACAAATGTGAGCATGTGAAATGGGAGAAAAACTGAGAAATTGACACTTCAAATCTCATCGCCTCTGTGGCGCAGTGCGCTAGTGCACGCTTGCTCGAGGTATCACAAAGATTTCTGATAAAGCCTTCAGCACGGCCAAAATTGCAATAAAATCAGCTAGTGAGTTTTTCCTTTTCATATTGAAAAAACTTTGTTGTTGTTGTTGTTTCTTTGGAAAGATTCGTTAGAACAATTAATTGTTCTAACTTTGACCTTTAGCTCAATAAACGATTTTAAACTATCAAACAACTAGAATTCGTATTTAAAATCAAGTATGATTTAAACAATCAAACATTTAGAATTTGCATTTAAATCATATAAAATCAACATAATAAAAATTTATTTTAAAAACATAAATAAATATATACTTATCAATGAAATATTTATTTTCATACTAACTTTTCTATTCTTATACTTAACCGTGGAATCTTCTTTTAGGTTAAAATTTCTATTATTTTAGTTGTGTTCAATTTTTTGCAATTAAAATTTGTACTATTTTAGTTGTGATAAAGTTTTTGCAATAAAGCACAAGAAATCTAAAATCTAAATAACAAGAATATTATTATAAAATTATTATATGTATTTGCAAAAAACAAATATTGTAAATAATTTAAAAAAAAATTGTATAGTATAGCACCTCGATCGCAATATAAGATCACCTTCCAATAGGTCGAGCCATTGTTAATGAAAGTGAATAAGATAACATTTTCATTCAATCAACAATTTACAACTTATATATGAGCTGTTTATTTTAAAAGTGTTTATTTTTTGTTTGTGAGATATTCAAAGGCTTGCATTTTAATAAATTTAAAAATACTGATAAGCAATAGTACACATATTTTTTTTTTGTATTTTGTGGTGTTAGATCTTATGTAAGCTTATTGAAAGCTAGTTAGCTTATGGTTTTTATATTGCTGGCAATAAAAAATAAAGGGTTTATTATACCTTAATTGGCTTGCCGCACTTTCAAATTAATGAATTATCGTAATAGTTTGTTAAAAGTATTCTACTTCAGCAATTCTGTTTTAAACGTACCGGGAAAATACAAAATACAGTATGACAATATCCAATTTGGATAAAATTTTGCATGGATCATTAAAGGAAATAAGAAACCTTAATTGGAAGAAAAAAGTTTGGCGTGATTTCGATTTTTAAGATAATGCATATTTAAAGTATTTCTTTACTGAATGTTTAGTTTGAGCTACCGTAAGAAAGGTAATTAAACGGGCTTTAATCTAAAAATAAGTTTGGGATATTTCGATCGTAAGGGGTTCTATACCTTGTGGTAAGGTAATTGATTTTGAAGAAGGGGCTCGAAGAAAACCATTTTAAGATTTTAAATAACTTTTAACTTAAGGCTTGTAAAATTACCATTCCAACGATATAAAAATTAGGGCGGCATTTGGATTAATGAAATAGGCTAAATTTAACATCTAAACAGAAATATTTTTTGATTAACAAACGAGCTTATTAACTGAAATTTAATCTTAAACAGCCATACGAATCGGCTCATTTTTATTTTATTTCTTATATATGAGCCGTGGGAAGGGTAATTGACGACACTTTAAACTAAATATAGTTTTGAGATATTTTGGTGGTTGGGGTTTCTATCCCTTGTGGTAAGGTTTTTGATTTTAAAGTAGGGATTTGAAGAACACCATTTAAGAGTTTAAGATAAATTTTTTCTTAAATTTTCTTTTCTGGCAAAATTACCTTCTCAACAATGTAAGAATTAGGGTGGGGATTCAATGGGCTCATGAGATATTTTTGTTTAACATCTAAACAAAAATTGAAATTAAAAAATATTTTAATATATGAGTAACAGAATTACAACTTACTTGCAGTTGTATCTTACCCCAACCATTTGTCTTTTTGAAGATTTATGTGCAAGATTTAACGCAGATTTAAATTTGGTAGCTAATTGGGCCAAAGGTAATATGCTGGAATTGAACCCTCTTAAATCGTATGTGTTACCGATTTCACAAACACCTTATTTTAATCTCGATATTTCCTCCATTTTCCTAAATGGCGTTGAGCTTAAATTTGTAAGAAAGGCCACTAATCTCGGCTTCCAAATAAACTCATTGTTGTCCTGTGAAGATCATGTATTCTCCTGCGTTAGTAAAATTGATTGTTTTCAGAAATCTTCGAATGACTGCTGCATTCGTACCTGTTGAACTAGTCGTTTATAGCAAATTTCACTCGAGATCTATACTCAAAATTCAAGTTGCATTTAATAACTCTACACGCTATGTTTATGGTCTTCGGAGATATGAGCATACAGCACGCTTTAATAAACAGTTATTAGGCCGTAACTTGCTCAGCTATATTGAAGCAAGAAATTTAATTTTCTTATATAAGGTCATACGCTCTCGTTGTCCAAAATATCTATTTGAAAAGAAAATGTTTTGTAGGTCAAACAGAAGCATGTACCTTGTTTTTCCGAGGCAACACTGAACTCTAGCCGATTGTTTTTCTTTTGGTTCATACGACTATGGAAATCACTTCCAAGCAACAATAAAACAATTTAAAACAATAAGAGCCAGTTTCACGATCATTATTTAACTAGTGACCAGAGGTAAACTAACAGATTTGAGTTTCAAAATCAAAGTTAACTAATAGGTTAAGCCACCATTGGTGGTTGTTTAAACCATTAGATAACTAACAACTGATTTTTTTACACGGTTAGAAATCTTGGACTAAATTTTAGTCCCACTAAAATATTACTGCATTTTTTTAAACCTTACGGTTTAAAATTTAAACTTTACAAATACTAACTCATAATTAAATTTCTTCTATACTAGAATTTAAATAAAATAAATATTACAGCATTCATTTAAGCTTTTTGGTTTAAAGTTTAGCTTTTCTGGTTTAAATTTAATTGGATGGTACTGTGTTAGAGCCGAAAAAAAGGCATATTTTCAAGATTTTTGTTTTGAGGCATGAATAATGTTGGTGTATTTATGTCATATAGGTGGTTTTTTTTCCTAAAGTATTTTAGAACCTCCCTGCAAGGCCAAATTCTGAATGCTGCACACAAAATAACCACGTTAATCAAACAAAAAATTCAGAAAATTCTCAAACTGGATGGGCGCCGCACAAAAACGTAATTTAAAATGTTAGTAATAGCGTATTTGTATGTTATATTGTAAAGTTGCCTAAATTTGACCCAAAATTGGCATACTATGTTAAAAAATTTCAAAATTTTTTAAACAATTTTGGAATAAAATCTTTACCTTCGCCAAGATGGCTGCAAATTTCTTAAAATTAAATGATGCAGAATTGTTTGCAATTTTATGTTGTTTATTTAAAAAAAATTGTCTAAGTCGGATCATTCTAACAGTGGAAATTATAATTTTTTTAAACATACTTTTTAGGAATTATTAAATATAAAAGACCAGTTCTACATTTTTGTCTGCCACCAAAGTTTTTTGTTAAGAACATTTAATATGACCATGAAAATCAAAAAAAGAAGCCTATAGAAAATGCTACAAAAAAATTGTTTAATATACGGCTTACAATAAAACACTGGCGTGGCTGTGAAAACTAACTAGTGTAATTATTGTTGTTTTGACACCAAATCTTTTTAGTACCTTACAAAAAGGTCTCTAAAAACCCATCCGACAACTGGTAGTCATTATAAAAATCAGTTGACAATTATTGCACACTAATTTTACAAATAAAACAAGCACTTTAAGAACTACACTGAAAAAATGCCCAATAAATTATATTTGATTGGTGAGTTATTCTTTTTAGCAAAGTCCTTTTTAGATAAAATTAATTCTATGTATTGTAATTTTAAGAAACCTCCTTGCGCAATTTTTCGAAAATAAAACTGCCAGCGTACGAGCACGTGCTTAAAAAAAAATAAATTGGCAATTTCAGCCCTTGCAGGACTTTGGCATAGCTTCTATTGATCAATTGTGTTGTGCGTGTTATTAAATTTTGATCACAAATGACGAGAACTGGACCTACAGTTTTATGCCGACTCCGAACGGCTTATGTTCTCAAGAAGCCTTACATTGCAATTTTTACTCTCTGAGGCTTGCCATTGTCTGCAGAGAGGTGACGACCGAACAGAAAAATTAATTAAATTGAAAAAACTTTCTGTCTGAGCCGGAATTGAACCCGGGCTACCGCGGTTCTTTAGCTTAGGGGCAACGCACTCTACCCACTAGGCTACAGTCGCCACAAGTATATTAAATGTTAGCGGATCATATGAAAAAAATTCAAAATTAGTTTAAAATGTAATATGTTTTCAGAGTTTTTTCTTAATGTTTTTTTTTTTTTGGTAGCATTTTGAAGTCTAAAACGCGAATTTCGGTGAAAAATTGAGATTATTTCATTATTTTCAAATAGGTAAAAAACGCTTCGGCATCACCTGTTGATTTATGTATAGAAATCAAGAATGATAGAATACAAACATTGCGCCAAAGACAAGAAAATGAGTACAACAAAATTGTCGTTCTGCGCATGTATGTACGTCATAATATCAATGCTGTTTTGGAGAGCGTTCACTTTGCATACGATTTCTACACAGAAATAAAAAGTGCACACATTTTAGTTTGTATAATTAAAATAAGAGAATTAGATGAAGGTAAATTTATTAAGTACTCCTTTGCAAACGTTATTTTTACTATTATTTTATTACAGCCAGTAAGCAGCTTAGTAAAAAAAAAATTTGTCTGAGAAGCCAACTTCAGTGAGCATTATTTTTCGACTTGGATTCTGTAAAAATGTTCATTACGAGCTTAATTGTTGTAGTTTAAACATTCCCAGATATTTTATTTCCATTAATTTACCTGTGAATTGAAAGGACAAATAAATGATAGTTCCAAGTTTTTTAATTAAGGAAACAAATTTTGTTAAGTGAATATATATTTGTATTTTTGTTTTCGTTTGTATGCGTTTTCTACAATTTCTTGGTTTGATTTTTGTATTTATTGCAAACATCAGGTTTCTGATAAATATTTGTTTTTTGATAAATGTTATTGTTACCACAAATAGCAGCTGCACACTTCATTTTTTAAATTTTGAGTTAAAAACTCGCATATATACTTCGATATATACACAATTAAATAAAACACAACCGATCGCAGTACATTTCTCAAAGAAATACAATATTGTGACGTAGTCAACTGAACAGATGGTTGTCAAATTCGATTAGCAGAAGTAACGGACCTCCGCAAAGCGTAATCTCTTATTCTATCATTCTTATATAGAAATAGTGTACAACATTCAAAACGATCGGTCAAGTAAATTGAGGCATCGTGTTCACCGACCTCAAAACTTGTTTTCCAGAAAATCGATTTAAAGCAGTGGTCCCCCAAGAACAATATAAAGAAGATCACGCCTTAAGTGCGCAGAAATGGCAATCTACTGTGCAGGTCTACGTCATAAGTGAAAATACATTTAAACAAAAAATCACATAAGCAACAAACGAAACTAAGCAAATGAATCTGATTGGCTAATTGGGAAACAAACGAAATGCACACAAAGTGATACTGCTCTCAAAATAAATCGAACCAAATCGAATCTATTTTTTTGTGAAGGGGTCAACACGGAAGTTAACACCCCAATAAGATATAAAATTTTTATTAAAGATAGTAATGAAAAATATTAAAATTTTTTCTGTGCAAGCGTTGTTTTTTGATTTAAAATTATTTCTTTTAAAAAACCAAGATTTTATAAAAAAATGAGGAGATTTTAAATCGAAAACCCCTATTAAAAAATTTTTACTACGTTTTTTTCAGTCAGTTTGACTCTCTTTTCTCTTGCACTTCTGACGTCACATACACTGCTCACAAAGAGAGCGGACATGCGCAAGGCACATGATATAATTACCAGGTATTATTATTCGCTGAAAATCAGCTGGCGATAAACTGTCATTTTGGGCATATAGTGTCAAAATGTAGCGAGAAGGTGGAAACAGTGTTGCTTCTTGTATTATTTCAAATCAGAAATCTGCAAACGATAGGGGTATTTACAATGTGGTGTATTTGTGATTAGTTTTTATAAAATATCCAATATATAAAAGTTATTGTGAACGAAGCTTTGATAAAGTGTTGTATTTTTAAAATCAGCTTTTTTTTGTGTATTTTTGTTTGGAAATATAAATGGAAATCATAATTTTACTGCAGGAAATCATAGAAAAATTTAAACAAAACACTACATGATAATAATTTTTATTAAATAATCTTACAATGCAGCCAGTAGCTTTGAGTAAAAATGCTTTTGGGAAGAAACATTATGCATTTTGTTTTTGTAATTTTACAAAACTTTATACAAATATCCAATTTAAATATTTGTCTTTTCCTTGCACTTAATTTTAGCGGCGTGATAAACAACAATTTTATTAGTTCATTGCATCAAAAATTAAATAAGCATAAGAGCAACAATATGATTCAAAGATCTAATGTCTGACTTTAAAAAAGTTTAAATACTATAAAGCCTTTGTATCGTTTAGCGTAATACAATCAACCCTGTCATGAATAATTTTTCACGCGTAATTAGAAAATGAGTTTTCATTTTTAAGGCAAAGTACATGAACATTTTGGAAATTTTAAATGCAAATTCGTTCATCAACCGTTTATCAACAAATTTGAATTGAAAATTCCCGAAATGGTCTTGAAATTTATCATAAAAATTAAAACTCTCTTTTCCGATTTCACGTGAAAAATTATTTATGATAGAGCTGAATATATAGTTGTTGAAATATAAACCAAATCAATCGCTTTATAAACGAAATTACAAAAGTTTTTTATTGCCCAAAATTTTTTGTTTTAATATATAATTTTTTAATCTTTTATAAAAATTTTTAATCCGGAAATGCATACTGCATTTTATGAAGAGCTCTTTCACAGGTTCGGGAAGTTCGTTTGGTGAACACAATTCAGCGAGTTTTTTCTGTACTTCTTGCACACTAAATTTTTCAACCATTAGCTTGATTAAAGATCGCCTTCAAAACTTTTATTTTTTCCATAAATGCAGCTGATGGCTTTTTCAGCCCTCCCTGCGAGACTTCATCCACCCAAGTAAAGGGGCCGTCTTTACTTTGAAAACTTTCAAAATATAGCCTTTTTATAATGTAGCCTGCAACGTACTTTAAGGCGTCCTCTTGCAGTTCGTCAATTTCGTCACCCGTTAATAATAATACATATGTTCATATGAAGACATCTGGGTAAAAGTAAAAATCCAATTCTACTTCTTTGTGTGTTTGCAGTACTTTTATTTGACACCAATTTGACACTATATGCCCAAAGTAACGAGTAAAAGAAGCGATTAATAGTACCTGGTAATTCTATCATGGGTGGTCCCCATGATACAAAGAACTACAGATAAAGTATTGCGCATGTCCGCCATCTTTGCTGTGACGTGCAAGGTGCTCCTTGGTTAAAACGTAGTCACAATTTATTCATAGGGTATAAAGATTTTAAAATGCCTACATTTTCTTATGAAAACTTGTTTTACTGATATGAAATAAATTTTGTTATATAAAGCACATGTCCAAAATAAAGTAAATATATTTTTTAGTACTGTTTGTGAAGAAAAATTTGCATTTTTTGTAGGGGTGCTTTTTCCCTTTTTACCGATTTACACAAAAAGCGGCTACGTTGCTTGATGTGCTTGACAGAATTTTGACTGTTTGTTCGTTTTAATTTTGCTATCCTCGTCACTTTTCGACATTTTCTTTTGAATGTATTCATCAAGTGTCACATTTGACGAGCACCGATGACGAGGTGCGCAGTAAATTTTGTTTGTTGCGCCGGGAATACTTTACCTGTAGCTTAATTCCCCATGATACAAAGAACTACAGATAAAGTATTGCGCATGTCCGCCATCTTTGCTGTGACGTGCAAGGTGCTCCTTGGTTAAAACGTAGTCATAATTTATTAAAAGGGTATAAAGATTTTAAAATGCCTACATTTTTTTACGAAAACTTGTTTTACTGAAATTAAATAAATATTGTTATATAAAGCACATGTCCAAAATAAAGTAAATATATTTTTAGTTCTGTTTGTGAAGAAAAATTTGCATATTTTGTAGGGGTGCTTTTTCCCGTTTTTACCGATTTACACAAAAAACGGCTACGTTGCTTGATGTGCTTGACAGAATTTTGACTGTTTGTTCGTTTTCATTTTGCTATCTTCGTCACTTTTCTACATTTTCTTTTGAACGTATTCATCAAGTGTCACATTTGACGAGCACCGATGACGAGGTGCGCAGAAAATTTTATTTGTTGCGCCGGGAATACTTTACCTGCAGCTCTTTGTATCATGGGTGGTCCCCATTACATAGTTCGCGAACTCGAATTCGAACATTACACCGCCACGATCACACGCACGAAGTTCTCTTATTCAGTTTGCGCTGAGACTTTAAACGAAGGGGTTCACGCCGCTTGATCAGCTTATCCACTGTACAAAACTAAATCGCAATACGAATATGATTTTTTTTATTTGCAGAAAACTTTTAAGGACTGCCATAATGCTTGGTTTGCCAACGTACAGTGGTGGCACATTGCAATATATTTTTTTTAAAGGCACTATAGAAATATGGATCCTCAATATTCGTTTGCGGGAAATGAATACCGTAATGCGCTAGTTCTTCACAAAATTCACAAACTGATACAAATTAAAAACAGACTTCCCATTTTTGTGTCTTTATAATAACAAAATACTGAAAATAGTTTTTTTTAATAATAATACAATTCTTGCTTAATACCTGCACAACAATTTGTGTCAATGCAGAGATTGAAAGAAGTACTTACAAAAGCACAAAATCCAAAAATTGTAGTAGTATGTGTTTGTTCCCCACCCAGTGGGCAATTGCAGGAGTCCAAAGGCCTTCTAGCAGGCCTGCGTTAGGTTTTAAAAGGCCTTCCACACTCCTTTATTTCACACTCTAGCAAACACCGTTTTATTGCTTATATGAAATGGGAAAATTTGTCAGGCCTTCCGCTCTCCTTGCTCAAATGAGACCTGCCAGAAGCGCTTTTTCGAGAAATCACGTTAAAAGGAAAAGCAATATAAATGTCAACTTGAAATAAAAACGACTAACAAAGTAAGCTTTCGGGAGCCCGGGTTCAAGACCCAACTAGGAAAATAAAAATTTTTTTGTTTTTTTTTTAAATCTGCATTTTTTACAAACTGTTCTCTGTATATTTATTTTTTTTTATTTTTTATAAATTTTCTTCATACAAAAATATATGTATATATATGCACGTGACAGTCATACGACTTTAATGAGTAGAGAAACAAAGAAATATTAAACTTACAGTTTTCTTATTATGATTTTCAATAGTTTACTAAGCGCACTACACAAGGTGTAAAAGCTAAGAGTTGTCAAAAGTTCGGCTCTCAGATAGAAGCCACCAAAATTGATACGTTACGTGACATAAAATAGAAGTGGTTTCTATCGGCATCAATATAAACGAAAAAAATCTGCGAAGTGTGCAAGAGTTTTTTTATAAAAGTTTTTAATATAATCTGCAACAATATTGCTACATATTCATAATTGTTTCGTTGAAAAATCTTTTTAAATTATTTCTATACAAACCATGGTATGATACGAGACGTGATCTACGCTATGTGACAAGTTTTTTCCTTCAAAGAAGTGTAAATATTTTATAGTTTTATTTATTTAACTGAACTAGAAAAACATATAAAGTATAATTCAGGACCGTTACAATTGAAAACTGAAAAAAATTTGATTAAACTTTGTATTATACGAGTACTTATTACACATATAAAATTTCAACTTTTGTTAAAATTTTTCAAGTTTTGTTCCCATTTTTTAACTTTTGTTGCCATTAATCATGTTTGATGCCATTTTTTTAATTCAAATTGAGATCAAATTGAGATTTCTTCTCTATTATGGAGGCTTAAACGAATTTTAAGTAACATTTAATTTTTCAGTCGTTGTAGACCTTATGTAATGTGTTAGTTTTCGGGAGCCCGGGTTCGAGACCCAACTCAGAAAAAATTTTTTTGTTGATTTTTTGGATTCTACATTTTTTACAAACTGTTCTGTGTGCTTAAAATTTTTTTTGGAATTTTTTTTGTAAATTTTTTCATATAAAATAATATGAAAAGAATCAGAACCTTCAAAAGGTAGGCCTTACAGAAGTACTCATCAATACAGTGATCATGGAAGGCGTATTGACGCCAATAATAGCAATGCTAGCATGCCTTCTTTTGCAGAGCACTCGCTTAAATGCCCACTGGACAAATTGTAGTGAGAGAGCTACTGACATAACCACAAAATCCGAAAATTGTAGTAGTAAGTGTTTGGGGAAGCAAGAATTGTATTATTATAAAACACTATTATATGACAGCATAGAAGCGTTGAGTTTTCAAGCCAAACAAGGTCAAGTCAGCAACACTTTACAAATCACGTAATCAAGACAAACGTTAGCAACACTTCATGATTAGATCGGCAGATTCGAGACAAACAACCCTGTAGAAAAATCAACTATTTTAAAAGTAGTTGAAAAAGTAGTTCTTTGTCAACCACAACTAGTTGAAATTCTGATTTTTTTCCATAGAACAAACTAACATATTTTGTATGGTGATGTCCGCTACTTTCGTCTGCGTATGTTTTCAACTACTTGTTAAATTAGTTGAATTTCAACTATTTTTTAATTACTTTAAAATAAATGAATTGATAACTAGTTAGTATCCCACTTACTGAAGATGTATTAAAAACATAAAAATTTTAAATTTCTATACACCAAAGAGATCATTTATTTTATTGTTTTGCAAAAAAAAATACATAAAATCATAATAGTGAAAGCCTAACGTTAATAATATTTAATGAAATAGTATGGTTAAATATATATATAAACTTGCAATCTAATAAAAATTTACAATAAAAGCATGTCAAAATCAGAGTAGTCGCCGCCTTAATTTAATTCAAAGCAGTTTTTAAGCCACTTGTTTTGAAGTTATTTTTTAATTACTTCATATATAATCCAATAAAAACTATTCAAAATTGAAGTGGATGCCACCTTAATATAATTCAAAGTAGTTCATAAACTAGTTTATTTTAAGTTAGTTTTTTAATTAGTTGTTTTTAAAAACAAGTTAGTTTGTTCCTATAGGGAATGTCTCATACCCAATAAAACACCACTCCAATAATCATATATGTATATTAGGCCGTGTCGATTTGTGGGGAGGCATAAAAATCGCCCATTGCTCATTGAAAACCGTATTTTAGGGATCAAAATAAGAAACTTTGCCCGAGGAACTATACCCATAAAACGAATTCTAATGTCCCAACTTTTGACTTTTGTCCCGTAGGGTCAAATTTTGAAAAATCCCTTTTTGACCCATTTAGAGTGCCCCAATCGAGTTCAAATGTATAACTGACCCCCACTAACTTTGGAGGGCCGATCTTCTTATGTCAAAGGCATACCCCCTGGAACCCCCAAGGGGTTCCCCATACAAACAATTAAAAAAATCACCATTTTGGCACTTTGCATGAAAGGGGGTTCCAGGGGGTGTGCCACTGGCATCGATGGATCTGCCCTCCAAAGCTAGTGGGAGTCGGTCATACGTTTGGAGTCGATTGGGGCACTGTAAATGGGTCAAAGAGGGGCTTTTCAAAATTTGACCCTACGGGACAAAAGTCAAAAGTTGGGACATTAGAACTCGTTTTAGAGGTATAGTTTCTCGGGCAAAGTTTCTTATTTTGATCCCAAGAATACGATTTTCACTGAGGAATGGGCGATTTTTAAATTGACCCACCCTAATGTATATCAAATATATCGTTCTATCTTCTTATAGCCGATGACATCCTGGCTTAAAACGGTGGTTTCTAGACAAACTTAGTCAACTTCATCACACCAAATTTCCTTTAATTCAAGTTAAAAACAACATTCCGTACAAGGGCAAATCATTAAAAAAAAGGCTATGGAGCTTGGAGCGGACATAATGTTAATGTACTTTCTGTCCTTTTTCTTTTGGACATTATGTCCACCTAAAAAATCATGTACAAATCAAAGATTAAATTCAAAGATTAAAAGTAAAAATTAATTATCATAAAAAATAAACTTCAACACTACAAGAGTTTTGACCTCTACAAAATCAAATACTAAACGGCAAATCCTTAAAAATATATGAGGTCACCTCTTCTACAGTCGTCCAAAAAATTTTATCTTTTCACTAAATTTCCGATGTGCGAAAAACATTACTGGGCATCAAAATAGGACTGTATGGTGAGTAAATCATCAGTGTGTGAGAGCACTTCTATCAAACACATAAATAAGTTTCAGAATTGATCGTTGAATGTTGCGACATGTTCCATTCTTTTTTTTTAACAGGCAAGCATTGGTGCCGTGATATAATCCCAAGTAGCACAATCCCAATTTTTAATTTTGGGATTATGTCACTGCATATACAGTGACATAAATCCAATTTTTTTACTTGGGACTATGTCACTATGGAAGGGATGATATATTCCCAAATAAAAAGAAGTCAAAATTCCAAATTTTTTGGGATTATGTCACTAGTACACAGGTGACATCCCAATTTTGTGAAAAAATCCCAGTGATCATTATTATTGTACAATCAAGAGGGGCAGGCGAAAAAGTTTCAGGTAATGTCGAACATAAAAAAGAAAGTTGCACAACCAACTTCAGAGAGCAGTCGACCAAGGAATATATTTAATTCAGAAGTGGAAAAGGATAAATAAGCTTTTAATCAGTTGACGTACGCAAAAATTAAAAGGAGTCTATTTCAGATTATATATATACGAATATATATAATATATGCGATATAATTTCAGAAATCCCAAAACTCGCGTGATTTTTTATAAAAATTTCTAATTTTTTGATATATTAGGCGGAAGTGCAAATTAAAGAAAAAAACTAAACTGGTTTATTTATTACTGAAAAAAGTTGGGACTTACATATGTAATAAAAGTGTTCTATCTTGAAAAGTAATGCATGAAATTTAATGGTTAATAGCTTATTGAATAGGTAGTAGCATAAGTTTTCTTTAAATATTCTTGCTTAGTTTATAAAAGTATGCAAATAACAGAAAAATAGCAAGTTTTAGAGCCCATTTTCTTTAATTTGGACTATAACTTCTAAACCAGATGAGAGCGGCCATTGATTTGTACTGATTTGCAATTTAAAGCTCTTAATACATACATAAAATCCACTAAAAAATAGTAAAAAAAATTAGTTTTAGCTAAAAACTAAATATTTCGAAATGTCTATCCAAATTTTCTTATTTTTAGGCTCAAAAGTGGCATTATCCCAATTAGGTTTATGACACTTTACAAGCAGTGAGATTTCCCCAAGCTAAAAATTTGGCTTTATGTCACTGTATAAGGAGTGACATAATCCCAAAATTAAAAATTGGGATTGTGCCACTTGGGGTTATGTCAGGGTACCGCAAGCATTTATGTCATAAATAACAATTAAAAAACAATATTTTCCTGTTCTGAATTTCTTAGTAAATTTGTAAAATTTTGTATGGTCAATACTTTCATATCCAGCAGTGTTTACAAAAAGCAGTCTATAAACCATCCACCCGCAGCAGCACTCTCAGGAGTACAACATTTTACAAACTTCGTGCAAATTTAGCAACAAAATTGCTGTTACTCACACGCATGATTAATGTGTCTGCTTTATTTCAATAACTCGTAGTTCCACTGAAAGTGTATCAACTGAGTGCCCATCCAGCTATGCAATTTCTTACACGATTAGCGTAGCATGTCAAAGAAGATTGATTTCAAGCGAAAGCATGAGTTGGTTAGTAACCAAACGTTCCGCACTACCCTTTTCAGTTTAGTCATATGAATCAACATTTCTTGATGTAACCCAAACAAAAAATTGACTGGATGCGCTACTTTTGCCTGCATAAAATGGGTGGTGAGCTGCTGATTTGTTTATTTAATCGACGAGGACCACCAACGTTGTTGGGGCAGCACCTGAACGAATAACGACGCATGTAACATGAGCAGCTTATTTTGAGAGATCCTGTTAAATGCGTTGTAAAAGCGTGTATTTGAGTAATTATTGAAGGAGGCAACAAAAATTAATAAAATGAAAATAATACAATAATACCCAGGTTAAGAATGTGAGAAATTACGCTGAAAATGTGAGTTATTTTTTTCAGAAAAGAAGTATGTAGTTATAATAGTAGGAATATATAAAACAGCAAACATTTCAGTCAAAAACTTAACCAATTAATGTTTAAAATAAATTACTTTTTAATTAACTTTTAGTAAATGGGAAAAATATTGATTAACTTTTGAGATCTCAATGTAACAGGTTATTAACTGCGTTCCTCTAACTAGCGTTAACTTTTGCAGGAATGGAAGATGGTCAGTATATTACCGAAATTAATTTTGAAAAGTGGAAAAAACAAAACTGCAGGAAAATGGTCTTTGAAATGCCATAAAAATGGTTGACAAAAGAATAGAACGTTTTATTTTGAAATCAGTCAATTTAGAGAAAATAATTTTTTTTTCTCTTGTTCTTTGTACGATTCTGTACATATACGTAAGTTATCTCTTCTTTAATTGTCTTTTATTTCATGCCACTTGCAACTTTGTTGACTTGCGTGCGTGTTTTGCTTGCGCATCAACAATGTTGCACAGTAATTCTGGAATTATTATGATTATTATAAGTGTGAGCCATTAAAAGCATTTGTCCAACATTGACTGATCACACCGTAGCAATAAAGTAGAGGCCATAAATTATGCGGAAGCAAATTTTGTATGTTCTCAATTGAAGAAAAAACAATAAAAAAAAACTTGCATTCATATAAAATCTCATAAAATTTTATTATCACAAACCTGCATAATCAGCTAATTTAAATCCATTAGAAGTAGCAGACAACGGAATAAGATAAAAGCAACAACATTAACATCATTAATTTGGGTTGAAGCTGGCAGCAATACTCTGAATAGCTTTGTAAGTTATTATATATGGTTGGATTTTGCAAAACTTTAAATATCCTTAATTATATGATATGTATTGCTGTTCCTTTGGTTCATGCGTGGTTAGCTTAAGCATGTGCGTGTCAAAAGCATGATCAATATGAAGCATAATGAAGGTTGAGCGTAAATTTGATAATGAGATACATATTGTAACTTATTATAAAAAACACTTAATTCACACATTAGTTGTAAGATAAGGTAAGGTTAAGCATTTCGCTAAAATAAAATCAAAATTATATATAAAACTTTTTTTTGGAGTACCATTTTGTGCTAATACATATCTGTGGACTTATGACAAAACAACTTAAGTCTATCTGAAATTCATAGAAAAAAACCCTTTAAGTTGATATGAAATTCATATAGATTTAGGTTGTTTTGTCTATGAATTTCAGATAGACTTAAGTTGTTTGGTCAAAACTCCACAGATATGTTTAAGTGTTAACCAAGTAACCCTAAACTGTTATTATATCTGCATATTTTTGTAAAATCTTTTAAAGTATAATTCAAATATAAACAGAAACTTCAGCTACTAAGTGTAAGGGTTCAAAAAATCAACTTAAACTTGACTTTGCTTGATATTTGCGAAAATTAATAACTGATCTTGTGTTACAAGTAAAAGACACATATTACTTTTATAGGCATCAATTATCTTTAATTTTAGGTAAACATTAAAACCTCCCCAGCGAAGAACAGCAAAACTGCAATAATGACAAAGAGGTTGGATTTTTCTTAATTAAAATGCTAATTATGACCTTGAATTTTTTTAAAAACTGTAATTAATATAAATCTAACCAGCATGCAGACTAGCTAGATAAACATAAACAAGCGATTTTGCGCATGCGTGCCTGTATCAAAATCATAAAATGCACTGGCAGGCCAGATAAAATTTTAAAAAAATCACCCTAGCTAGTCTTCATTAACAGCAAAGGCAGAAAAAGAAACAAAACAGAACAAACCTCATCATCACACTCAACTGCATCGTATGTACTCAGCTGCTGTTTGACTACAGAAGCACGCGCCATTTTGTGCCATTTAGTGCACGAATTGCATGACATCGTCATAATTAAAGTTATTCAGTAGAATCAATAAATTTTTTCTGTAGCAATTTCATTGAATTTATAGCGCATTTTGTGCCTAGAACTAGCTGCATGTTTAAGCATTTTGCAAATTAATTACTTACACAGACACTTATTTCTGTTTTGCTCCAATCTGGAGCTTGGTTCTGTACCTCGCCTGCAGTGACACCTTTATCTGATTTTTTTTACCTGTTCTGATGTTAACCACATTCTTACAGGTATTTTTTTTTTGCATTTGTATATGTTTAAGTAAGTATTGTTGTTAAAGCTGCCTAGTAAAAACTGTATGGATTATTACCGAAAACGAGCAATAAAGGAGTAATGACTTGTTCATCCATTTGGAGTAATAAGCGAGCAACCGAAACGTGTTTTTTAGTTTTGCCAAAAAATGTATTGATTCCTTGAATTTAGAAAAAAAAAACGATGATACCTTGCTTATTCTCTAAGCGAAATGGCAGAGCAGCTCAAAAACCTTTTCGTGCTGGATTCCTGGACATAAGGATTTTCTAGGTAACTGCAAAGCAGATGAACTCGCTCGTACAGGTGCTACCAAACAACTATCTATAGATAAGAGTTATCGAGCATGAAAACCAAGAACAGATGGTCAGCAAGTAACACGTGTAATATAACGCGGCAAATCTCTCTGTTGATCATTTATTACTATGTCAAAAACTAGAGCTTAATTTTGGTTTTTCTATCACTGTGGTCCGTCTGTTATATAATTACTTAGTTGGAAGGTCTCAAAGAGTAAGGGTGGGAAATAGTCTGTCTGCTTTCAACAATTTATTCTGTGGAGTTCCTCAAGGCTCGGTACTTGGTCCGCTTTTATTTGCAATGTTTCTTACTGATCTTTTCAGCAAATGCCGGCATGTAACCATGCATGCTTATGCTGATGATCTTCAGCTGTACTTGTCCAAGCCAATTGATCTTGTTGATGATTTATGTATTGAGGTAAATGAAGACATGAGTAAAATAGTAGATTGGGCTTAAGTTAATAAGCTTAATATTAACCCTCTTAAATCATTTGTTCTGCCTATTTTTAAGTGTAGATACTCTTTCTCTGATATACTAGCCATTTTTCTGAATGGAATCGTCTTGAAATTTATAGGTAAAGTTAAAAATCTCGGTTACTATATTAACTCCTCACTTTCCTGTGAATATCATCTATCTAAGCTGTGTTGTTTGTAAAGTTTACTATAACCTACGGAACCTGAGGAGAACTGCACCCTTTGTACCTGCTGAGACAAGAAGAAAGCTAGTGATTCAGCTAATAATGCCAATAATTTCCTACTCAGAAGTTGTATACAGTTAGCTTGATTCTAGGTCAAAGCTTAAGTTACAACTTGTATTTAATAATGCTGTCAGATACATTTATGGTCTTTAAAAGTTTGATCGTATAAGTCATTTGAGCAATCCGCAAGGGAGTCATCTGGGACCCCTGCTGTTTACATTATTTATCAATGACGTAGTCGAAATATTTAAATACTGCTCTGTGTTGCTTTACGCCGATGACTTAAAAATATATGCAGCTATAAGCACGTTGCACGACTGCATGAGCTTTCAAAAAGATATCAATGCTTTCTTATCCTGGTGTGCTAGTAACGGTATGAAACTGAACCTCTCGAAATGCAAGCTCTTAACGTTTTCACGAAATCTCTCGCCAATATTATTTAATTATAAGTATCAAACTTGGACTTTTTCTCAAGATAATATGCCATCATATGAAGTGAGGTGTCAATTGCTTCTCTTACAAAAGCTTTCAATTAGGTTCAACATATCGAGTGTTTTATTTATTAAAGATATACTTAGTGGGAAAACTGATTCACCCGAACTCTTATTTCTTATCCCTTTTCATGCTCCCGCCAGACCACTTAGAGAACATTGTGCATTTTTCATCAAGGTTCATAGGACAAACTATGGTCGTAGTGATCCTGTCTCTAGATGCCTTACTCTATGTAATTCTCTTAATTTTGATCAAGACCTTGAAAGACCAGCTTTAATTAGAGTTTTGAATGAATGTTTAAAGTAATATTAGCCTTCACTGTGCCTCTGTTTAAATTCTTATTTTATAAGTTATCTTTGTCATCCCTAGCTTTAAGGAACTACTCTAATCTGTAAGGGCTCGACCCGGTAGATTTAAATAAATAAATATAATATAAAAACAATCGAGTACTTGGTTGCAATATTTTCAATTATTTGGATGCTAGAAACTGTAGTTTTTTGCATAACTTGATGTATACACATCTCCTAATTACTTAGTTGATAAGTTACACTTTTGTAGATCGACCAGAAATATGAACCTTGTAATTCATACAGACTCTTCTTTGTGAACGCTATCAGAATGTGGAATTCACTACCTTCAAGAATCAAAAGTATCCGAAATAAGCACAACTTCAAGCATGCAATATTCCAACACTTTTCTTGATACTATCTTTCTTCTATTTTCTATTTTATTAATGTTATCTTCTTCATTATTATTTTATAAAGTTTCCTAAAGGTAATTTATACATAAGTCCAAATTCAGTTCAATTATAATTTATTGTTAAAATTTTAGCATATAACTAAGTAATTTCTTGAGGTAAATGCATTTGTTTGTTGATTATAACTTAAATTAAAAACTTAAAGTTAAATTTAGTCGTTGCTTTTAATATTTTTTTTTAAATAAGTAATTTAAAATTTTTGTTTTTATTTATTTGTTGGTTATAACTTGTTGTTATTCTTTGATTTCTTACTGCATTTAAAAGACTTTTTCTTATATGTGAACATAATAATTAAATTAAATTAAATCTGGCCCAAACTCAATCTTAAGCGTTCAAAAGAACTCATTTCTCTCAGCAAAGACAACATTAGCACCATGGTAGGGATCCTTACAGAGCCTTGTTCGCGACACGCTCAAAGATTGAACATACCCCACAACAACTTCTGCAGAAGCTGTACAGATGAGGAGGAAGAATCTACAGTACATTTCCTCAGCACTTGCCTAGCATTGGCTCAAAAATGCTTCCTCGACTTAGGCAATTGGTTCTTCAATTACCTTGACGAGCTCTTAGAATCTTCGGCTTACAGAATCCTAGGCTTAGTAAACAGCTCAAACTGGTTTAAACAGAGATTGGAAAAATTAACCCTTGGTATCCCAATGGGCCTCATTGGCCTAAGTGTGTCTTGTTTGAGACAGCCAAGCTAACTTAACCTAAACTAACCTAACCTATATTATTACTCTAAATGGAGCAATAAAGGAAGAATCAATGCATTTTTTATTTGCTATTTTAAAATTATTCTTAAAGTAATTGTAAATTGTTGTTCTTAACTTGAGTTGTTTTCGCTTTGAGTTTGAATTTTTTATCAGTTTACGCTTTGTCTTCAAAATCAAAATACGTGTGTTTAGCATCGTGAGTACGTAAAAAAACTTACTGCCACAGTAAAAATTTTACAGTAATTTATTAAAAATGTGTGAAAAACCTTTTTTTTCAAACAACAGTTTAGGCGATTCGTAAAAAAAGAAATTGAAAAATTTCAAGCTTATAATCGAGAGACTATTTGTTATCCAGAGGCATCGAAACCAAACGAAATTAAGCAATTATTAAATGAGAATAGCCAAAAAGATTACGCTTTGTGCTCTTTCTGCCGTTAAAAATTTTACTCCCGCAATACTCCTTTTGTCCTTCGTCAGGAGCTCAAGTGAAGTGCTCGATCGTAAGGACATGCAATAATAAAAAGGAGTACAGAATGCATAAGGCTCGAAAGTTTGTAGACTAATACATTACTCCCAAAGGAGCGATCCAAGATTATGTTTTGGATGATCCTATTTTTTACTGAGTGGAGTGCAATGAAATTTAAAAAAGAGGCACACAAAGACTGACCAACATTTTAATAAAAATTCTTTAATATGAACTGAAATAAGGATATGTTCATATTATTTAAATTAAAGTGTCAACATTTGCAAACGGGCCAAATGGTCGGCTCATTTGGTCAATCGCACGTACGCTCGCACGTTAACAGGCACAGCAGGGTGTACTTTTTTTAGCAGCAACGTGCGTACACTGCGCATGCGTGACACTGCCGCTCGTTCATTCATGTGAAATCAAATTTGCTACAATACAAATTGTGGTAGTGAAGTGATTAACGATGGTGTGAACAGAAATGCATAGTTATGTGAGTGTGTGTATGCATGCATTTCTTTGTATTTAATTGAAGTCTGCATAAAAGTTAGCAAAAACGTTACAATAGGTCCTTACGAAATTATTTTGAATTAATTAAATGCATTCAGATAAAACTGTCAGCAGCTTCTTAAAGTTGCACCAGCACTCAAGGAAAGTGCTTAAATACAAGAATCGGAATGCTTTTTGGTAAAAAAAAACATAGTTATAACAAATAATAAAAATAGCGTTTTGAAACATTTTTAAACTCAAATATCTGATACCAATTTTTTTTGCAGCTTTCTGAGCGACAGAAATAAACATACTTCATTATTTTTCCATTTTACATTGTATTGCAGTTTTTTATAACAAACATAAACTTCGTCACCTAACCAGTTTTATGTCTTTAACTTGCATTTAAAATAATTCCTCAAAAAAACTACTCAAACAATCGCTCAGGGCGTTAAAATCGAAAGTCAAAAGCGAAAATTCCTGTCAAACTGCCATCAGCATTAAAACAAAAACCACAGTGTTAAGGATATATGTATGTTACGTTCGTTATATTACACAGACAAACCATGCAACAGGTGTTGAGCGACAAATTTGCATGCCACCAAAGTAACATCATAAAATAACCAAAATCAAGGAGAACGCTAAAAAAAATTGCTACAAGAATAACAACTCAATAAAAGAAAGAATTTCTCAAGGTTGTCCATCCACTTCATAACTTGCTGCCAACTGATGAATATTTGCGGTTCTTGTGGCAACAACTTTCAGCAGGCATCAATCTTACCTTTCCCCCTTATATACCATGCTGCATAAACATATCATTTGGTTACTTAATTACCAAGAAAAGTCAATTAAGTTACCAACACAAAAACCAAAACTAAATAATATCTAGGGCACGCGTTGCTGCAGGGACCATGGCCTCAGGGCATGTGTGCCCCAAAGTGATTTACAAGGTGGTACGTACTGCAAAAAAAAAACAGAACGAGAAGAACGTTGTAACAACTGCGCCGAATTTGGCAAGAAAAGAGAGATTCCTTACCAATTCGCACAATTTAAATCCAAAACAGGAATTTTTTAAGTTTGTTACATTAAAATGGAAACTGGATTGATTACTTATGATTATTATGTTATAGTCGCAGATGTTTTTCAATGAAGATATATAAAACAAAGTTATCAAATCTAGGTTAGGTTAATGTGGCTGGTTCAATTAAGACACACTTAGGCCAATTAGACCCATTGTGGCACCAAAGGGTTGATTTCCTATTTAAACCAATTTGAGCTGTTCACAATGTCTCGGATTTGGTGTACCGATGATTTTGGGAGTTCGTCAAGGTCATTCAGAAACCAGTTGTCTAACTGAAGAAAATTGTTTGAAGAAATGTGCTGTATATTCTTCCTCCACTTTATCTCTACAGCTTCTGCCAATGTCGTTGTGGGGGATGTTAAACCTCTAAGCGGGTCTGCCAATCAGGTACCCCTACCTTGGTACTGATGTGGTCTCTACTAAACGAAATGAGTACATTCGAACACTTAATGGTAAGTTTGGGCCAGATTTGCCACGTTACGTTACACTTGTTTCCTACTAACCATCTGCTGTTGTTTTCAGGCCCCACCAATAATGTGAGTATGGTGGGTTGTTAAACCACATGGTTATTATACCTATGCACCAAATACTTTCGAAAAAATTAAAATTAATCATATTTGTTGCAAAAAATGTTAAGGGTCCCTTTCAGCAACCATAAATTGCTTCAGTTCAACTCAGCGATTGATTGATCTTTATTTATTTGACCAAATAATAGTATCGCTTTAAAGTCGCTTAAACGGCGATTTTTTTAAACTATTAGAGCGGTTTTCTGTAGAAGACTGCGACGATGTCGACACTGTAAAATACTTTTAAAAAGACTTAAAAAAGGAATGACTAATGATCGATAAGTAAATGTATATGGAGTTATTGAAGAGGCAAAACGAAGAAGTCAATTCGTTGAAAGGGTTGTTAACTTCCAGAAAAATATGCATTGTATATTTATATCATATGCATATGCATACCAGGGTCGTCATGTTCGAATTAAAGAATTTTTTCCGTACTTTTAGTTCTTAAGACGTATCTGAGGGATTTTGTAACAATGTTACAAAATCCAATGTCAATGTACGTTTTTGACAACACCATGAATTTCTCTTATGTCAAAAAATTGTGAGCGAAAGAGCGGAACTGTTGATAGTTGTCAAATTGTGTTATTTGTTTGAGTTGCTAGATGATGTGCTATAGTTTATATATTTAATGCAATTAATTCCGCCGTGTTGTGTTGACAAAAAGTTATTGCAATTGTCTTCGCCAATTTGCCAAGTTCGTCATTGAATGTTCGTCATTTTATCAAAAACGTGCGCTGGAAGGTGCCGCCAACATGAAACTATGCCCAGCATGCAAATTGTCTTGCATTTACATCGTCTGCTTCAAGAACATATCGAATGCCATGCAAGAATTTTCAATGCCTCAACTGATAATAGCCATCAAAAGAAATGGACAAGGCATTGAGTTTCGATCGACTGCACGTTAGCTAAAGTGGAAAAGCAGCAGTCCGAAGACTAACAAGTCTAGGCATATTTTACTTTACTTTATTCTAACTTTAATCTCACTAAAAATCTTATAAACTTGCAGAAAGACACGAATTAAACAAAATTTATTTTTATTGCAATTCACTATCAGCTGTTTTTGACAAGAACGGGGAGCATAATTTTATCATTTTGAGAGAGAAGTGTCAAACTGACTAACACTTCTATTTCTTACACCATGAGCATGTTATGTTTCAAAAATAACAAATGACGACGTGTATTTTATTGTTACATGTGTACACAAATTTAAAAAATTAACTACTGTCCATGTAAACATAAGACAGCTGTGAAAATAAATTAAATTATTCAAACTTTAAAATTGGTTTCAAAAGTAAGTCACTTTTTTTAAAATTTTATTAGAATAAACCAATTAATAGCATATCTCTTACATTTAGTGTCTTAATTTGAGAAAAAAGCGCGAAAGACCTGTAAGGAAGCGGTCAGACAACGAAATTGTAAATATTTTAGACTATATTATAGACCACAGTGTTGAACGTTTTGAGGTTCTGCTTCTGCTTGCGTAAAGCTTATTCAATTTCTAGAAACCAACAGCACAAATTTTCTATTAACATTTGCTTGAAGTTTTGAGCATCGTGGGATTTGCTTAAATTTAATTGCGTTTCGAGGATGACGTGGGCATATTAACTGTCAAAGGCAAGCCCGACTTAATGGGTATTTAAGTATATACAAATTAATAAGTTTTGTTTAATTTTTCACAGCAAAAATTATAAAAATCTGTCCGCACTACGAAAAATTGTTAACAATCTTTCATGCGGAGAAAGAAGCTGATGTTGTAATCCTTGAGTCGTCAGCCATACTAGGCAGTATTTATGCTAGGCATACTATTTATTCTCCTTCTCCTAATGACTCTACTCGAAACAATACCACAGACAATTGAAGATCGATGGGAAATTGCAAAAAAGAATTTTCACCAGTAAAATTTTGGTCATGTACGATTTGGCAAAGGAGAGTTTTGAATTGATCTCTGTTAACACGTAACATGACACGGAATCCTTCTTCATCGATGGTATATAAAATGTTTGTACACCAATCCGCAGTTTTTGGAACAATTTGGTTGATTTCTCGGCAATGTGATAGTATCACTTATAAATCCTCATGCATCTCATCTTAAATCCTGTCCACAGCTTCTTCATGGTCTCTTTCAGTATCTGCGGATTAAAAATTTAAAATTTTAGTGAAGGGTGATCCAATACGAGGTCCCTTTTTCAACTGGCTTGTTTTGACAGCTGTTATTAAATGGCTTGCCCTTATGACATTTGTGTTCAGTATTAAATACGACTCAATCATGAATAGACTTATTTCTGAACAACGTTTATTAATTGTGGAAACTTACCAAAAACAGCCATCAGTTAGAGAATGTTATAAAGTTCTTCAACATCATTTTGGTCGTTATGAGCGTCCAAACCATCACCAAATTTCAAACTAATTTTACACTATTGGACATTCATCATTCAACCAGAGTGCATAGAGGCCATAATTTTAAGAATATTGCTGCAGTAGCAGAGAGTGTTCGTGAACAATCGATTTGTCGCCGATCTCGAATTTTGTCGAAATTTAAAATGTGGACCCACAGAATGGACCATTTAAGAGCTAGTTGTGGGCAACATTTAAACGAAATAATTTTAAAACATTGAGTTGTAGGAACCGAACTATCATTCCAAATAAAGATTTGCATCAATACATTGATTTTTATGTATTTTATTTAGAAAACAAAGTAAGAAGATTTTATTGGATAACCCTTTATAAGAATAAAAAAAGTCAATTGTACTTATTACCTTCGACTAATTCTATATTTTTGAAAAAATTTATAGAAGAAAAGGTGATCTCTGAACTTTACGGAGTAGAGTGCTTGCCACCAGACGATATCACCATATAGCAAGATTGGCTTTATAGCTGCTGTATATGGCCAGTGTTTAACACTGTGTTGTAAACAGAGTTGGGCATCAATCAATTGAAATTTCAATCAACTAATTAATTGATTGAAAAAGTAATTGCAATTAATTTAATTGTAATTAAAATAAATTGCAATTAATCTTTAATTGCACCTTGCAATTAATTTATTTAAACTAACCTGAGTTAGTTGCAAAATACAATTAAATCAATTGTAGTTAAATTTTTAACTTGCACAAAATAATTAAAAATGACAACTAACTGTGGGTAGAATACCGCTACGCAGCTGCACACTTAGGCGAGCGACGTTTTTTTTGCGACCAATTTAGCATTAACACGCTTTTATGTACACTGTTGTTGTTGTTGCTCGCTACTTTTTTCTTTGGAAAACTTGTACACTGTTGGTGTATCTGTTGTTGTTGCTGCTGCTCGCTACTTTTTTCTTTGGAAAACTTGTACACTGTTGGTGTATCTGTTGTTATTGCTGCTGACTTTTAACTTTATACTGGAGGAATTTATTACTTTTGAAATAAACACATAATTATTTTTATAAAAAGATTTAATTTTATTCCAACTTCAAAGTTTTTAATCTATCTTAAGACTCCCTTAATATCAAATTTTACATTGGTATTTATTATAGTTAATTGTTATATTTTCTGGATGTCTCAAGCTAACTTTCTGCTCTTCTATTAGGGCCCGTTTGATAGGAAAGAAAGTGACGCAGAATTTGTATAACACTTTCTTTCCGTTTTCATTGGTTTCAAAAATTTAGTTTCGTTCTTTTTATTGTGTGAGTTGCTAATTGGCCAGCACAAATTTGCCTGCAGTTCTTTCTTAAGAAACGAACTAGGTCAGTAAGTGAGTTTGACTCGCTTGTGCAATTCTGCCTGCGCTTCTGTCTTTAGGTCGATAACTGAACGATTGGTTAATTGTGTAAGCGTGTGTATCGCTTGCGCAATTATGTGTATGCTCACTTTTCTGTCCACAGAATTTTGTTAGGTCGGCAGAATACACTTGTGTCAACTGGCTTAGTATTTGGGTTGCTCAAGTGGATTCGGAGGAATTCGCTTGAGCAATCTTTTAAGCGCTTGGTGTATTGAATTTTGTTTAATCTATATTTATAATTTACTGTGTCACAAAGTAGTGATATAAACTAGTTTACTCAAGTGGATTCGGAGGAATTCGCTTGAGCAATCTTTAGCTAGGTTGGTCAATTGAAAAAGAATTCTGTTTAATTTTGTTTATAATTTGCTATTGCCACACAAGTTGTGACATAAAATAATGTGACATGTTTGCGACACAAGTGGGAATGCAAACATGCGTTTTCTGAGGAGTGTACTTGGAATTACTAAAAGTACGTTTTATTGTTAGGTATGGGTAGGGTTACAGGCTGTATTGTAACTCTGCTGCTCGCTACTGATTTCTTTGGAAAACTTTGCAAAGCATGATTTGTTTTAATGAAAGCAATGCTTCATGAAGGAAGATTTCAGTGAAAAGCTCTGCATGGATGTTAATACATCTTTGGATCAGTTGCACTCGTTATTCGATCGCGTTTGAATGTTTTGGTAAAAGTAAATTGCTGTGTCTGGTTCATATTATTATAAAATGTCGTTAATAGAACATAATAATAATGATAGCAATGTTTCTGCGAATTCTTTAAAAAAAAATCGACTTAACAGATCCGGAAACTCATTTATTGCCCTTTGAGTCCTCTGCCACCGGGCCTTGTTCATCATCACAACTTGTTTTGCTTGATGGAACATACTTTAAGTACGTACCAGAGGAGTCAACAGGTAATAAAATTACTGCTATATGTATGAAGTGTCCACAAAATCAAGTAATTAAGATAAAAGGATATAATAATTGCACATCAAACTTTCTAAGTCACTTAAAGCGTAAACACGGAAGTAGTGTAATAGATGAATACAAAAAATATGGCAAAAATAAGAAATCAGAACGACCGATCGTAAGTGAGAGGAATAAAAAACACAAATCTAATGAAAGCAAATGCACCCAGGAAAAATTTGATGAAATCATAGTAAAATATGTTATCCACTCAATGATTCCATTACAGGCTGTCGATGATCCGTATTTTAAACAAATTTTCTTGGACTTAGAAACATCTCAAATGGGCCTTCAATTAATGAGCAGAAGAACCCTTGGACGTCGTATCCACAATTACTATGAAAAACAAGTTTCTGAAATAAAGTCTCAATTAAAAGAATTTGATTATGTGTGCACAACATTAGACATTTGGTCAGGTAAAAAAAGGAGTTTTATTGTTGTGACAGCACACTGGATTACCAAGGACTTACGCAGAGTATCCGCGGCATTAGCCTGTCAGAGATTCCAAGGAATACATAGTTATGATAGGATAACTGAAATAGTACACGAAATTCATTCCGAATTTGAGCTCGATGAAAATAAAATAGTCGCATCAGTAACAGACAACGGAAGTAATTTTGTAAAGGCCTTTAAGGTGTTTGGCGTACAAATTACAAATATTGTTTCTGCTGATGAATCTATCGAAGTTATACCAGGCTTTTCTCTATCTATAGAAGAATCTTGTTCTGAATCCGATACAGAAAACGAACATGTGCAGTCTATATCAAAACTAGATACATTTTTAACCCAAAATACTGAAAACATTAATTTACTACCTGTCCATTTAAGATGCTCTGCACATACATTGAACCTATGCGCAACAACAGACGCAAATAAAATTTTGATTAAACAAAATTCTCCATTAACTGATATACACTCGGAAGTAATCAAAAAATGCAATATCTTATGGAAAGCAGCAGGGCGACCAAAGACCGCGGAAATTATTCAAAATGTTTTGCAGCATACCTTAAGCCGCCCAGGTGAAACGAGGTGGAATAGTTTATTCGATGCACTCAAGCAAATTTTAAGTTGTAAGGAAAAAAATCTGCTACTGCATACATAGATCATTAAATTTAAAAAATCCTTTCAAAGACAATGAGTTTCAATATTTACAAGAGTACTTAACCTGTTCTGAACCAGTTGCAGAAGCACTAGATATAATGCAAAGTGAGTCTAATGCATATTATGGGTTAACTCTGCCATGTCTCTTAGCACTAAGGAAAAAATTACGACGAATAGAAAAAAATAATAATTTTACTTACTGCAAGCCCTTAATTGAAACATATACACAAAGTACTGAAAAAAGATTTGAAAAAATATTTGACATAAAAACTCATGCAGCAATTGCTGCTTTGTCTTATCCGCGTTTTAAAAATAAGTGGCTGAACTGTTTAGGTCCAGAAGAACGTACAATAGCGATAAAAGTTTTTAAAACATGCATTTCGAAAGAAATCAAACAAAACGAAACGCCGATTACAACAAAAAGGTTAAAAATAGAAAATGCCTTCTTTGATTTCGACTCTGATACAGGCTCAGATAGTTCAATATCTGATAAAAGGCAACTTGACTGCGGTTTGCCGTTATCAAAAGCCGAACTGCTAATGTTGCATTTTTTTGCAGAGGAGAGCCAGGAGATGCAACTTCTTGAAAAATACCCGGAGATAAAGAATGTGTTTATTAAATATAACACACCTTTGCCATCATCAGCGGCAGTTGAACGCCTTTTTTCGTTTGCTACGATGACCAACTCACCGAAGAGCCACAAAATATCAGACGACATGTTCGAAAAACGAGTTGTAATGAAATGCAATTTGAATTATTTCAAAAAATGAACTTACTTAAATACCTCTTTTGTTTTTTAATAAAATTTTATTATTATTATTTTATGATATTTTTAAAATGAATTAGAATTAAATGTCATGCAAAATTATTATTTTGATGTTAATAAAATGAATTGTTTTTATTTAAAACTAGACATGTTTTCTTTTTCCAAAAATTTCCAAAATAAATACAAACATAGAGTTGCCACCTAAAATGTTTTTCATTTGCATGTTATATATGAAAAAGCATTGCCAGGGGTTCGCTTAGTTTGAATCCGTTGTCAAAATTTCTAAATTTAAACAAAAATATGCAATAGGGTTGCCACCTAAAAATTTTAAAATTTTGATATCGGATTCAAAATCAGCGACCCATTTTTAGCTGGTTATGCCTTTTTACCTGAATTCCCACGAATGGAACATGTTTTTAGGTGGCAACCCTGTCCGCCATTTTGAATTTTTAAATTCTGGCATCGGATTTGGAATCAACTACCCCCTATTACTACCAGATCATGTGTGAATAATTGCTAATCATCTGATTCGAATCACAGAGTTGTTTACGAGTAGTACTCGAATACTACTTATTTTTAAGTATTCGCCGCAGTTCTCTGATGGGGACCCCCATTTGGGTGGCAGATAGGGGATAGGTATGTTAAGAAGAAATGATGAGGGTACAAAATTAAAAGGATCAGTCAAATTAATTGTTAATTGCATTAGTTTAATTAATTATTATAATTAACAATTAATTAATTGTTAGTTGCAGAAGCCACGATTTACAATTAATTAATTGTCAATTTGCAAAAGTACGCAATTAACAATTAATTAATTGCAAATTGTAGTGTACACAATTAACAATTAATTAATTGTAATTGTTTAATTGTAAAACAATTTAATTGTGCCCAACACTGGTTGTAAACTCCATTTGCTACCCACCGCCTTTTTGCATACACACAAGGCAATATTCACCTTTTTGGTTTTCTCAAGCTGATTGGGCTTCCAGTTTGGTTTTCTATCCAGTATGAGGCCCAGGTATTTTGCTTGATCTGAGAAGCTAAGTCTTGTGTTTCCCAGTTTAGGAGGACTAATTAGAGGTACGTTGTGTTTTCTGTTATTTATTTCTAGTTTCTACAGAAGAGGCAGAGAGTTTCTCCTTGGTACAGATCTTAACGTGGATGCCGCACAGTGAACTGTCTCCATATATGGACAAAAATAGCAGGAGTACGCCTATGATAAAGCAATTTTGTATGCTTAATAAGTTTAAGCCAATTAAGAAAAATTTTAAAAATGGTTGAAACCGGTTAGACAGGGTACCTTCCTTGAACCTATATTAATTTTTTTTTATTTTGTATGGAAGGTACATACAAAAATCAACCGATCTTAACAAAAATTTGTCAGAAAGATGTCAAAGGGAGTTATATATGTGTATTTAAAATAATCGAAATCGCTTCAACCATACGGGTACCTACTTTAGACCTATATTAAATTTTTTTACTTGATTTTGTATAGGAGGTACATAGAAAAGTTGGCAGATCTTAACAAAAATTCGTCAGAAGGGTAGTCAAATAGAAATTGGTTTAACCTTACGGGTACCTCATTTGGGCCTATATTAATTTTTTACTTGGTTATGTATGTACATTTTTAATTTTCAGCATTTTTTCAAACAAAAAGAATATATTTCTAGGACGAAGTATTTCCTAGTTGTATAATATATTTATTTTTATAATCCAAAAAAATGGCACTTATATTTACAAATATGCCAATTTTTATGATTTTTCATTCGAACTCATGAAATTTTGCAACCACTTACATATTATAATTTTTTTTTATTTTCGATAGTATAATAAATGTTTTAAATAACTCTTTAATTTTTTATAACAACGAGCTTTGTTTGGCTTAGTTTCGTTCAAAAATGGATTTTTAGCAATTATTTATATAAAGCAATTCAAAAAGCTATGCTCAAAATCTGAGTTTGTTAAACGAAATTACTCAACTCTGAAGCGCTCTAGCCCAATCAAAACATATATTATTGTTTTAATTTTTGGAATATTAATCATAAAACAATTACCTGTCGATTGATACCAAATTTGAAGGAGTTTGAGATACAACATTTTTTGATTTTTGTCCACTGGACAGTTCACTGTGTGCCGTTAGAAAATTTTCGCCTATAATCCTGCCTACCAGCATTTGATTTATTGCTCAAATCTAATTCCTCGGTATGATTCATAACTTCAGTCAATAAAATATCCCATACTTCTTTGAAAATCAGAAAAAAATTATGTAAAAGAGATAATTGTTTAAACTCAAAGTTTTTTACGTTATCTTTTATGTTCATTCTTAAATATTTTGAACAGCTATCGAACATACTAAAGCGAATTTCTTAATATTCATACAACAAAATTATCTCATAAGCTACATATTTTTCTCATAACTACCCTATATTAAAAGGCCTTTGGCACACATACTAAATCTCTGCTTTACAACTTCATACTAACCTAATTCATGAAAAACAGCTACTAATTACGAAAAATTTAAACGCAACTATGTTTGTTGACTTTCTTAAAAGAAATGGTACCTGACCTGAGCCAAAACTGTCGAACGAATAAGGATAACCTTCTTCTCTCAAGAAATTTTAAAAACTTATCAACAAACACAAACTCTTTAAGATTGCAGCTAAAACTAGATACTTCATTCATTTGCATCTAACCGCTTACTAAAAATATCCTTTTATGTTTTTTGAGTATTTTTTTACTTAAAACCACACGCTATGAATTTCTCAGCTGAGATGATAAGAAGAATCCCTTTTAATTGCGGGATAAAGTTGTACCAAGTGATAAAACTGCAGAAAGTGGCGTCAACGTCAAATGAAAATGAAAACGCAAGGACATCCGTATCAGTTGTGGTTACTATACATGCTCTGATGTCTGCTATTAACCTGCCCAGTAACACTTGTTTAAAGCAGAAAGCCTGCCCTAGAGTTTTTATCAATGAATCCTGCGATTGATTGTAGGTCGACGTTGCCCATGATAAGTGTTGACATTATTAGTGCATTAGTGTGCGAGCATGCACAGTGTTTAGAGTAAAAAAGAAATGCGTGTCTACGCTGCTGTTAAGTCAACCTGTAGGCATTCGTGCGGCTCTTATCTAATGCTGTTAAGCGTGCAGTTCTTTGAGATTTTTTTAATTGAATTTTTATCACTTACAACTTCATTCAGTGAAATTGTCTTGTGATTAAAAATTTCTCAAAATTAAATGTTAAGCTTACGTTTATTCTTCTGATTAGAGGACCACCAGAGTAAAATAGTTAGAAATTAAAAGAAAATTTTAGGAAATTTTTATTTAAGATAAAGATAATAGTTTTATTGCAATTATTAAAGAAGTTATTATTTATAAACCTCTTTTTATTATGTCAACAAATTAAAAGTAATATTTCGTATTCTATTTGAATAAAAAGTGGGATTTGGGTCGGAATTCTTCCGAAAAACTATATTTATAACTTCTATGTATATGCATTAGATGAGTTATTTTGAAAAAGTTTCCTGATCCGTGGAGTCAATAGTACATTAGAAATCGGGCAGTTTATCAAAAAATATGTCTTTTCATCAAGCTTAAAAAACATCTCATCCAAAAATTTTCTTTTATCTAACATGACAAAGCGATAAATGGTCAAATTGGTAACAGTGACTGTATCCATATCGATATGAGCTTGCCTTATCTTACTGCTGTCGCAAATTTTCTCTAAGGCAGCTGCAATTAATAATTTGGTATTATTTACGATAGTACTGTCAAAAAAAAGCTAAGCCTGCTTGAGTTTCTGATAAGTACTCTGATAAATGACAGCCATATTCCCGCAAAAGTTTGTTTGCTATCACCTCGTTTATATTTCTATAATTATTGAGGATTTCTATTAGTTTGAGGTCAAGCTTTAGAGCAGCAGCTGATGTAGTGCGTTCGAAACAGTAGCGCATATACTGCAAAAATTATGCAGATCCCTTAACTCAGTGGCTACAAAATAGAACATAATTAAAATTAATTTTACATTTTCTTAAGTATTTTTTATAAATTATGTAATAAACACATTTAAGTGAACTGATAATCTCTAAGAAGGTTAATTTTCAAAAAGTAAATTGCTTTTGCCATGAAACATGTTCTAGAGATATCGCGCCGATCTTTCTTCTTTAACGGTTATCCATCCTTGTTTAGCGGAATTTCTCCCAGAAATAGAAGCACTAAGTGCGCAAGTTCTTTATAATTGGAATGACACAAAATTTAGAATATTGAGTGGCATATCTTTTTTACATAAAATTTGGAGCTAAAGTTACATACAATTTGTATGGGAAAATGATCATTTTCGCTTGCCTACATCGCGATTTTTCCACATTCTTAAAAATGACATAGCAGAAATCTTAGAATAATTATTGTAAACGTTACAGCTTATTAGTTTTATTGTGCACTAAAAATATTTAATCCATTATTTATAAGTTTTATTTTTATATTTTAAAAAATATATTTTATTGCAGCTAGTAAATTTTTTGTTAAATATTTTGGAAAATCTAGCTTTGTCTTCAAAATTGTATATTCATAAGGTTATAATGTTTTTTTTTTATAATTAAAAAAATAAACTTCTCATGAGCTTACATCATATTTATCGTGTGCACTCAGAAAAAAGTTTATCTGAATATGAGAAAAAAGGCATCATATTAAGTGAAAAATGGTATTGACTTTGCTCCAGAGAATGCTTTTCTCTAAATGTAATCCCAAAAATTCCCTAAAAATGGCAAAAAGCTTCCATGAAAATGACAAATATTTTCTCATTAATAAAGGACACCTTCTCTTTAATAGAAAAATATTTCTTTATAATACGTTCAACCGTTTTCTTTATTGTGTAAATTTTTCCCGAAAACAGAGAAATATTTATTTAATTTTAATAAATGTTTTCTTTAAGTTGCGTTTATAGGTTCTCACAAAAAAAAACACTTTCTTTGAAAGAAAGATATATTTTCTTAACATTGATACAACATATTTATTTATTGCGTACATTTCTCTTTAAAACACAGAAGTTTATCCGCAATTACGATAAAAGAATTATTTTTTGTCAAACATTTGTTTTAACTCAGTTCTACGCAAAGTAGAAGTATTAATATCAAAATGTGATTCGGTTTTAAAAATATTAGTTAAAAATGTGTTAAGCCTGGTTTTCACTATGTCAATTTCAATGACAACAATCACTGATGTCAGTAGGCATTTAGACCATATGACGTCAAATGCGTTTTCATTGAAACCCAAAAACTGACATAAAATCGAATGTCAAAGACTGACGTCGAATTTATAAGTCAATTGATTGCCATACTGTTTTCACTTTCGATGTTATTTGTGAAATGCCATCGGTTTGTTCAGTTGTGCTTTTTTTATCAACAACAGCTGATGTTTTGTATTTGAGATTGTTAGAAAATGTTTCTTTTTGGTGTAATTTATAAAATACTGTTGATTTTATTAGATTAATAACAAAAGTGCACTTAAACAAAGATTATCACAGTGGCCGCTGTTGGTTCAAAAGACACCCTCGCCACGTTCTATCGCAAGATACGTGTTCAAGATTCGCGCAAATGACAAATTCCTGGCAAAGCGACCGCAACAACACGAATGCCGAAAATGCGTCTTGCAACAAATCCCTTGGAAGCAACACCGGCCACTGCGATAATATACCTGTTTATGTGCACTTTTCCTTTTAAACCAATTAAAATAACAATATTTAAATAACTTTGCCAGCAGTGAAATGAAAAATAATTAAAACAAAATTTTTTTGTAGGCAACAACTGACACAAAATGCCAACATGTTGGCATTTCGATTTTTCTTGTTATACAACGATATTTTGATTGACAAGCAAAATTCTATCTGTTCTCACTTACAGTGCACCCTAAACAAGTGCGCGTTGCGCTGCGTACCCAAACGCCACGCAATTTTATTTTACGCTTAACCTAAACAAGTGCGCTGCGGAAAAAACTGCTGCTCTCGAACCAGCTCAGTCTGATGGTTTAAAAATCTTAAAGAAACTTTTAGAATCGTGTAAAAATCTATTAATATAGCAAATACTTCCATTTGCAATTGAGATTAATTAATTAAAAGCAGCTAATTGCTCTTTGTTCTAATACTTTGGTTTTATGCAGCCAACTTCACATCCGAACGCACTGTCAAAATTGGAAATTCGATTCATGTTGCGGTAGTCCGATGCGTGTTTCGGTAGGCTTCATACAAAATGTATGGGCATGAGCCGATTTTGACAGTTAAACCACGCACGCGCACTTGTTTAGGGTGGACTATTATTTGTGACTTTATAAGAGAATCAGAGGTCATATATGACAACAAGTGTAAATGACAATACGTTTCCATTAGATTGACAACATTTGTGATTGAAAACTGACCTAGTGAAAACCAGGCTTTAAGAGGTAGAATTATTGTTGTGGCATTGTTTTTTCGGGACTCTTTATAAATATTCCAGAAATTTATTCTGAAAAACGATTTTTTACATCACTTTGTGTAGCTATTTTAAGTAAAAAAAAACTTTAGAAGGAATAATCGTCATAATATGCAGAATATGCAACACTTGCTTTTCACAACATTAATCAATTGCTCTCACGCTTTCTATTTTTTTCGTACCTTATTCAATATAAGAAAAATATATCGATTTTTGAGAAGAAGTCTTTTCAATTTTTGAGAAAGGATTTGTTGTTATTGAAGAAAATATTGCGCATAGTGAATTATTTATCAACAATAGAGAACATTTTTCATTTTCTATAAATTGTTCTCTATAAATGAGATTTTTCAGTGAGAGAAAAATAATTATCATTATCAGAGACATGAAATATTTTCTTTTCCCACAAGGAAGGAAATATTTCTTTGAATATGTGAAAATTTATTATAATTGAAGTAAATTTTATTTGAAATAAAGAAAACTTCTATTATCGAAAAATAGAGAAATTTTTTATCACAAAAAGATAGGTGTTTTTTCTGAGTGTGGTAATCTCCTTAGATATCGAATATTAAAATGATCTGTTCTGCATGACAAGCGTCTGTTATGCAAGTTACAATAGTTACTATGAAATATACTAATGAATTTTGTCTATAAAAAAATATTTTGCATTCTTAACTGAGTCATTGAAAGGAAAAACTGTTTAACCAATTATTAGCTGTGTGTTTTTTATAGAATCTGAAATTACTGGGCCTATTGAGCTGAAAGAGAGTTTTTCGGCCCACACCCTCTTTTGCCGCCCACAAGTAAAAAAATACAATTTTTCAGACGGTTGTTTTTTGTACTGTGTCAGACTAAAATTTGGCAATATTTTCGTATGTCGGCAACTGTACTAAAAATAAGGGTGGTCGAACTATAGGTACGCCAACTTTAAGGAGTAAAATCGAGTGTTTACTAATCATATGTTTGACGTCTACCTTTGATATCGTTATTGTAGCATTTTTCATTTTATGATATAGCGCAAAATGTGTTTAAGTTGTACGTGAGCTGCCACGTCCACTTGTTCGATTTCGCTTAAAATTTTTGACATGTTTAGTAATCATATATTTGACGTCTACCGTTGATTTCTTTATTGTAGAACTTTTTATTTCTAAGACACAGAGCAAAATGTGTTTTAGTTGTATGGAAGCTACCACGCTCATTGGTCCAAAATTTCTGAAATACTTTTTTGATCTTTCCTATACCTTAAACATCGAAAACAAAGAAAAAAATCCACAAAATAATTTTCTCCGTCTAACTTGTAGGAAACGAAACACTGCGTCGTCGCATTTTAACATCGTAGATTTTAATACTTTTATAAATTTTTATAAAATAAAATTTATTACGTGGCCAGGCATATTGGACTTTTTGAAACAGGCCCGTAGCCAAGATTTACCCAAGGGGGGGGGTTTCATAAAAAAGAAATATTGATAGTTTGTGATATCGATAAATCAAAAGGAATTTTTATATGTATATTAAATGTTTGCTCCCCCATAGGGTAAATTGTTGACGCCAGAGACTAAAAATAGTCGATTTGATATAAAAATAAAGTCTATAAAGTTTTGAGCCGATTGATAGACTTTTAAAACTAGCTCACGAGACCAATAAATGAAAAGCGTTTTACAAGAGTCGAAAACGTCTCTTGACAGAAATTTAAAAAAAAACAGGTAGCTATGGATTTCGTTTTTCGATCGAATCAAAAGTACCAGAGTTGTGATATTTTACTTTCGAAAAATGTTATTTTATTTCTTGTTTCAATAAAAAAAAAAATTTAAAATCCAAATTTGAGAAATTGCAATGAAACGTTGTTGAAATATTTTCTGAAACAACATTTAATACAAATGAGTAGTGTTTGTTCAAAACTTCCTTCTTAACATTTTTGAAAAAAGCTGTTTTTTATGGTTTTAGCACTTAAAATATTAAATCCCATCATTTGCACAAAAATATAAGAAAATCGTAAATTTTTCCAATACTTTGTGAATAAAATTTTATGTTTCTGTTCAAAAGGGCCTAAATATGCATACTAAAAAATTGCTTTTGAGGATATTTGAACAAAAAAGAATAATTTCCATACAAGGTTTTAGTTTTTGTACAATCAAACGGTCTTATCAAATTTTTTTAAGGACTCAATTACAAGTTCCCTTTGAGGTAAGAAACTGATTATTCAATGAAGTATGTGAACGTATTGAGCCCGACATAGGGCACTTACGTGTTTAATGAACTAATTATTACTGTGAAAACTCCTGATGTATATTTTATTGTTGTATTCATTTTATAAAATGCTTAAAAACCTCATCAAAAATGCCTATTTCTTCAGTGACTGCACAAAAGGACATATTTTTAAATTTGAAATCTTGAAATCTTTATAACTTTGAAACCATTGAAACTTTTTTATCCATGCCTTACACAACAAAAACTAGACTTTTTTTAGTTTTCTTCAACTTCATTCAATATCGAAATAAGCTCTTCTGAACAGACACCAAAATCCCAGAATCACCAAAAATTCGAAAATGCAAAATTAAAAAAAAATCGACATAACGGGGTGCTATAGCATAGTTTTTAGATATTTTGTGAAAAAAAAAATACAAAAAACAAAACTCGGATCAAAAATTTATTGCTGTAGAAACATGATGTTTTTTCAAAAATCCTCAAAATACCTGTGTTTGGGCATTTAAGGTACTATTACAGTGTATAAAAAATAAAAATTTTTTTTTCGTTAAAGTATGGTTTTTTAAGGTCTTAAGAACACGTATACAAAAATTTAGAAAAGAATATCAAATAGAAAAAAGTTTTAACACATATTATATTCGTATGTCGAACGATATTCAAGAACCTTCAATTCTTTAATAGCGTTTTTCTCGAAACAATGTTTTTCGAATCGGCTTCTAAGATATCCGGAGTTCTACTTCATCGATTTCGATGAATCTTGATTCATTATGATCCCTTTAGACTCTGTTCAGCACTAGACCTATAAAAAGCAAAAAAACTTTAATATTTTTTGTATGGCTAAAAGTTTCGGTAAAAAGGGGATTTTTTGTATATTTTTTTTTCAACGCATGCCAATTTTTTTTTTTTTATTTGCGTAGGTTGAGTGCTCAAATACAACCCTTAAGAATGCTTTTTTACATTCAGACGCTTTGTTAATGATGGAGACGAGAAGCCAAATGTAACAATTTTTTAAATACGCTTACTTTAACGCCTTGTAGAAAATTAACAACAACTATAAATACAAAACAAAAATTTTTTTCATTTCCTCATGAATAATTCTTTATTATTTAAAAAATGTAAATCATTAAAATTAATAGTACGAGGGAAAAAAATTAATAAAAAAGTGTTTGTTATAGCAACATACTGTAATAGTAGCTTAAAACACAAAAATAAAAAAAATCTTAAGAAATTTAATAAATTTAATTTAAAATGATTTCAATAATTTTAAAAAATATTTAAGATATTTATTTTAAGAAAAATTCAATAATAATTTATAAAGTAGTTTTGAATATGTTAAAATAGCAACTCCACAACATAGCCAAAGTGAAATATAACAGTTAAACATTTCTATTTACGTTACTAAACTAGAAACGGTACTCGTAGCTAGCGTTACTAAACGCTTATTAAATTTTTCTGTTCTAGTTATAAATTTTTGGGAAAAAACAACAGAGAATGTGAATAGACATTCTTGATCACAAATGCATTTATTTGGAACTGCGACCTTATTAATAGCAATTTGAAAATCAAATCTTCTTATTGTTTTCATAAGTTGAAATGCGAGAGGCGATATTGTGGTTTTTTGAAATACGGTTGCGATGTCTTAAGCTTTAATAACAGCATCCTGTGGCTCTTCTTTCGCTACATACACTTGTGCTCCTTGTAGTGTATCAATCATGACAGTCGCACCATCGTAACCCTGTCCGAACATAAAATTGCTATCTATGCCGAAGTCCTTATATTATCTATGATCTGAAAGCATACGTCTAAACTCAGTTCAAAATTGAAGTGGTTTACAACTTTTTACGCTGTTGCGTTGTAGTTGCCTAAATGCTAATATATTAGATTTTTGTTCTTTCTAGACCCTAAAGTGGGTCTAAAACCCCCTTGTCTACGGGCCTGCTTTAAAATATAACGATGCATATCGGACGAATCACTTTCGTCGGTTGATTGGAATACATTCCCCAAAATAATTATGCTGAAATATGATGACTGACTACGAGCACAGAACAAAACCGGATTTGGGAACGCTGACTCGAGAATCGTAGATGGAAAAATTACAAACGTAGAATAGCAAATGGTGCTGCAAGTAGTACAACTGCACCAAAAATTGTTTCCTTAAGCTAAAACAATTAAAAAAATTATTGTCGAAATTAATCCATTAAAAACAAATTTAAAACATTTTTTCTTGTTATCGCAAATCATGTAAAATTTATAAATCAAGTCAACTGAGTTACCTCAGTCAAAACACGACCGAATTAAATTTTGTTATTGTCTTACAACCCTGGTTTAAAGGAGTAAATCAAATATGTTTGCCAACAGGTTCAACAAACCGTCAAATTAGCTTCTTAACTATCAAATTGGTTCATACATGGTCGCCGTTTGACGAACAGGTTCCATCATGTGTAAGCATTTTTAGAATCAAAATTTGCAAAAACAAAAATCAACTCTTGTATTGAATTAATAATCGAATTAGCATGGTGCTGGAGGCTCAATAATGCAATTTAAATATTTTCTGATAATAAAATTCAATGCAACAATAAATTCTACATAGGAAATGGTTTGCAGGGTTAATTTTTGTCTGAGTGGAATAGCCTTTAAGGGGTTTTGCTTTGAGGGTTTTTGTTTTCAGGATATTTAAATTTATATTAATTTTCATATTAAACATGCAATCTAGGTATGAAATTCAACCAAATCTGTTGAAATCCACACCAACCTCTCCTAAAAAAATACTTTATAAAAACGTCAAAATTTAATATAATGTCTTAAAAATCCGCACATCAGCCCTGAATTTTAATATGCACTCTACATATGACACATTGCACACAATAAAATCAAATCCTTGTAACAAAAATTGACTCATTAAACTCAAAAATTATTGAAATCCTGTACTCGTGGAGGAATACGGATACATATATACAGAATACAGATAATAATAGCCTTATGATATAGATAGATCCTTATTTTGCTGCCATTAATGTAATTTTATGTCAACGTTAAAGAGTAAAGTAGGGAAGCTAGGGGATAGTTGTTACATGGGTAAGTTGTTACAAGCCGATTACTCAGCATTTTAAAAATTTTTTTATGGAAATTTGTTGTAAAAGTTATTATAATCACCGGTTCTATTGCGTAAACATGTTTAGTGATCCGCGGGATAGCAATGTGTAAACTTCTAAGCAGCTTCATAGTTTTTGTTAATAAGTAGAATACATTTTTTTTTTCTTAAATATTGCATTTAAAAGTAAATTGGTAAAGTTGAAAAAGTTCATTATTTTATTAATTTCGTTTAAATATTAAGTTATTTATTTATAGTCTTATTTATAATAATTAAAAATGTTAAAAATTATCCCATGGGCAAGTTGTAACAAATATGGGGTAGGTTGTAACAAGTTAAAAATGTTGCTATAACTTTAATTATTGTTTGTTTTTGTGATTTTGTTCGTATTGATATTAGTTTTTGAAAGGTTTTCTTTCATATTGTTACTTTATTTTTGTAAAAATGGATTCACTGACCTTAAGCATGTTTTAGCTCCTAATCTCCCAAGAGTAACCAGCTGCACGCTGTTTGACTTGATTACAATTTTTTGTAACTTTATTACTTCAAAATGTTATTTGTATATCTTTCCAATATTTTTATGCTAATTTCATTACAATCACCCTGAGTAAATACTTTTTTCAATTTTCAGAATGACCTGTTAATGCAAATATAAAATGGTTTAATCATAACCACATTTAAAAATAACCACATTTTAAGTGTTTGTGTTTGCGTTGCCATATGGCAACGGCAGGGTGCTTCGGGTTAAGGTATTATTGCAGAATGTAAAAAATTAAAAACCATTTTTAATTCAATATTAGAAAAAAATATCAAATAGAAAATGTTATAACATATTTTAAATTCGTATGTCGCGTGATATTCAAGAACCTTTAAATTTTTAATCGCGTTTTACTCGAAACAAGGTTTTTCGAATCGGCTTCTAAGATATCTGATCGATTTCGATGAATCTTGATTCATTGTGATCCTTATAGACTCTGCAAAGCACTAGACCTATAAAAAGCCAAATAACTGTTGTATTTTTCTTTTGTATGGCTTAAAGTTTTGGCAAAAAAAGGGGGTTTCTTGTACATTTTTTTTTTCAACGCATGCTATTTTTTTGTTATTTTTTTTTTATTTGAGTAGGTTGAGTGCTCAACTACAACCTTTAACTCAAGAATGCACTTTGACTTTTTTACTTTCTGACGCTTTGTTAATGATGGAGACGAGAACCCAATTGCAACAATTTTTAAATACGCTAACTTTAACGCCCTGTAGAAAAATAACAACAGCTATAAAGACAAAAAAAAAAACATTTTTTATTTCCTTATAAATAGTTCTTCATCATGTAAAAAAACTGAATCATTAAAATTAATAATACTAGGTAAAAAAAAAATAATAAAAAAGGTGTTTTTATAGCTACACACTGTAATAGTACCTTAAAATTTTAAATTGAATAGCTTAGCTATCATTAAATAAGTCTTATGATTACATTATATGTTAATTTATCAGATAAAATAAATGAAAGCTTTGAAAATGTTGATTAAATGCATTTCTGAATACAAGGCTCAAGTCGTCTGTTACATCTTGCCCCAAAAACGGAGGGAATTTTAAAAATTTTTTAATTTTCCGAAGAATGTCAGGTGTAACAACTTGCCCCGTTTTTGGGGGCAAATCAACTAACTTTCTTTTAACTTTTTTTAATATCATGAATAAAAAGTGGCGCTATAGTACATTTCAGCTGTAATCTGCAAAAGTTAAAAATATTTAAAAATAAACCAATTTACGCAAATTTTGTAACAACTAGCCCATAGCTCCCCTGAGTTAAATAGTTAGGGCAAGAAATAACAATAGTGCTATACATCGCTTATCAACCTGTGTTTGAATTCAATATAATTTTTTCATAGATCTTGTCCAATATATACAAATAATTACAGACAAAAACTACGCTGGAAGTTAAACACTTCGGAAAGCAAAGAGTGAGTTAATTTTATTTTACAATGTCGGTTGTCCTTAATAAAATGCACCAATAATGAGGCTTCGAAAAAGAAAAACTCAGATTATGGGTCTGAGTAACCAACTGAGAGACGGAGCTACGAGCAAGCATTTCCATTTCCTGCTTTGAATTTATTCTCACATTTTTGTTAAGCTGGAGTTTCTCGAAGAAAACTTTTGTTGAGAAACGAGAGCTAGACTATAGCTAGAGCCACAAAAAATCGTTCAGTGGTAACATTTATCCATTAACACTGCAAGCAATATTATTTAATGCAAGGATATGCGGAATCTGTAACTGAGAATAAAAAATCCTAAAATCAAAACCGAGGTTTTCATATGACCTTTAAATAGTTTATATATTTTCCGTAGAAACAAATTATTGTATTGAGTACAGTTCTGTAACATTTCTCGAAAAATATTTAGACAAAATACTTATGATGTTTATTTTGATGTTATGTCAAAAATACTTTCGTACTACGATATTAAGTGTTACCTGTTTATAAGTCCATATTTTTTGTGTGTGAACACATTATTTATTCATTTAAAGACAAAAATGTGTGAAAATAATCAAAAATTTAGAACCAGATAAAAAAATGTATCGGACTTGCGTCAGGGGAGTTCGAAAGCCATTGTGTGATTGAAATGAAGTGTAAAACATGGTTTTTTAGCCATTCTTGGTTCACACGAGTTTTGTGAGATGGTGACGAGACTTGTTGAAACGTCAACAGCCTACGACCAAAATGTGTGCTCAGAGAAAAATCGCCACATAAAAACCTAATAACGTAGAACAAATTTAAGAAGTTTTCTCTATGGTTTTTACCCAAAAAGATTTTCTTCTTAAAATTATTGGCAATGTCTTCTTAAATAAATTTAAAAAGGAAATCTAATAGAAGTAGTAGGTTTTTTCTCAATTTTGTTTAAGAAGAAAACTCATGCAGCTACCAGCTATTTTTTAAGAAATGAATAAGAAATCTTTTTAAATAAATTTAAGATGATTTTTGATTAAAATTTAAGAAGTTTTCTTCTTAAAAATAGCTCTCTTCCTGCGTCTTTCATACCTCTTGTTCTAAATACATTTTAAGAAGAAATCTTATAGGTTTTATGTAGCACCTTCTTAAATTTTTTCAAGAAAAAAATGCCTAAAAATACATAAAAGTATCGAAAAAATTAATTTTATAAGAAATTAATAAGATCTTTTTAAATAAATTTAATAAGATTTGATGAAAATCTAAGAAGTTTTCTTTTTAAAAAATGCCTCTTTTCCTGTGTCTTTCATACCTCTTGTTCTAAATACATTTTAAGAAGAATCTTATTGAAAATATGTGGCACCATTTTTCTCTATTTGCATGCCCACGGCTCTAAAGCTGCTTCCAAAATATTTTTACATCGATAATAAGTCACATTGACTTTGACGCCAGGCTCGATAAAAACAATTGGATTAGCCATTCGAAGGCTCAAATTCTCATTCGAGAAACACTATCGTTTTGGGAGTTTATGAATTGCTCAATTGGAAAATTTTTCATATCAGTGAACACAGTGTTCGAAAACTGTCCACTTACGTGCAAACGCATCAACTCATTCGCTCGTTCTAAACGAACATTGTTGCTGTTGTGTAAGATCGTGTGATTTTTGGTACTGGAAAGGCTTGTCTTAAGTTCATTTTTCAATATGAGTGGAATGCTGTCTTGGGATATTTACAGATTATTAGTCACTTTCCTCCCAGTTTGACGTGGATTTCGTTGAATTTGAGTCTTTACCCTTCGAACCATTACAGATGATGTTGCTGTTTTTTTTTTTGGTCCACCCCATACCGTTTGGCAATGCTGCCTGTATCATTATTACAATTTATGCTGCGATACGCAAACATTTTATTCACTTTGAGATGGCTAAGCTCACGAGCAATAGCTGGTTTTGATTTTTCAGCTAAATATTACGCAATTACAAAATCCATATCGAATAGTTTTTATTCTATCAAACTGAAACACAAATGCTTTTGGCTTGTAAGCACTGTATATGATAAACTGTCATCAGAACAAATTTGACGTAGCAGTCATGAGTGGTTTGACGGATACGCCGTTGTGAAGTTGGTTACACTTCATATCGTTCATCCCTGGATGGAGACCTTTAATAGACATAAAACAGCAATCCATATAGATTCAGTAATTTCAATAAATTGATGTTGGCAACATACAAAAATGACAATTTTTATGTGTCACTTTATTTCAAAATATTTGCTTTTGTTGATATTTTTTTGCCTTATGACACCACTTTAATTCTTAAATTAAAATAATATAAAGGGTATAAAAAATTGAAACAAGAAAATTGACTTTTTGAGATTTGCCTTGTATGAACTTCACAAAAAGGCAGTGTCGATTTTCATGCCACTATTTTTAGATATAAGTTTGCACTTTTGTACCATCCACCAAGTTCATTCCTTAAGTCTTTTGTTTCTCAATACAAGCATTTGAATTTCACGCGAATGCCAAAAACAATTAAACACAACATTTAACATGTAAGTTCTTCAGCTCATTGCTATTAAATGTGCCTGCAGTTATTTCCTTCTGCTCTCGTATAGCCCTTAAAGCCATCGCTCACTGATCACTTGTAAGCAAATCATCCGCTCTTTCAACGCGTTGCAGTTTGCAAATAAAAATATTCAACTTGTATTTGTGAAAAGGCAAACTTTTAATGCTGCTTGGCTTAACTCACACGCAAAGCTATTCTTCATTTTGACAACGCAAGAAACTCCTTCAACTCAGATATTTAAGCAATCAGCAGCAGCCACGTATTTTATAGGATACTTAAATCCTTTTCAGTGGCATTGTAAATTTACGGTATTTGCATAAAAAAGTTTTTCTTGATTTTTTTTTTAATTACACTCTTTAACACATTTTTTATGACCAAATGCAAGCGATTGTCTCAGTCATCAGCGTTAAGTTTGTCACATGTTGCGCTTGTGCACTAAACTTGTTCAAGATGAGCATAAATCGTGCGACAGCAAATAAAACTTCGAACCAGTTATTTAAACCGCTGCTTCGTGTGTCTGTGTGTCTTAATACCGCTCATTGATAGCCACTAAAACTCAAGCATTAATCGCCGCACGTCTCCACTTCAGTAGATGTCTTAATTATAAATTAAGGTGCAAAAAATATTTTATATCTTTGACTCTCACTTGTCCCACAAAGTGACTTTATTTACCGCGCGTTACGAGTACAATATCAAAAAAGAGTTATAAATAAAGTGCAGCAACCTTACAGGGTACCTTTGAGAAGTAAGTATTTTGTTGTGCAGAATAAAAAGACTGGCTTAAGTCTGGTTTTGAGTGTGTCGTATTGTAGCAATACACTTTAAACGAGGTTATTAGGTAATTTGAAGTAATAAAACAGCAGGTTAGAGATTCATACGATGAACCCACCACACAGTGGCGACCGACAACTAGTTCAGCTTAAGGTCTCATAAAAAGCTCAACAAGCAGCTCTACATGATGTATTGTAAAAACTTAAATAAAGTGGTTCCCACCCATTGATTATAAAAAAAAAGTTATAATTAAAAAATTCTAAAAAAATCCAAGGACAATGCCTGGACTTATTGTGCAGTAAGCATTCAGCTATTGCTAATCAGGCAAAAGTCTGACTAGTTAATGAGCTAAATTAATCATTGTTAACATGAGGTAGGCACAAAAATAGCAACAACAATCTGTTAACTTTAAACAACAGGCAGCCAGCCGCCTGAGCTCCAAAAACAAAAGCCTTAAGATACAAACACGTTTCCGCAGCAATTGCAATTAATTACTGCGTTATGACGTTTTTAACGTTATGTACATTAATTGTACTTTAACTTTTAACCTTTTTGTGTGCACTTGACCACCTCTTTGTTACTCCTTTTAGCCACGACGATGTAGCAGCCGTAATCGCCTTTGTTGTTGCTTGTTGCCTGTCAGCACGTCGTGTGATTTAAAATTATTAAACACATTTTTAGACTCCCCACAGTTGCCAACTCCCACTGCAGTAGTCATCGTCGTTGAAGCCAATTACAGCTTAGGGGTCGTCCATAAACTACGTTACCAATTTAGGGGGGGGAGGGGTTTTGAAATGCACTACGATAAGTAACGGTAGGGGGGGAGGTGTTTAGATATTGTAACGTTACCAAAAATTAAAAAAATCGACGAAAAACCGCTAATTAATAACGCAATCATTTCAAAAATTTTTAACCTAACATGTTTATGTTTGATCGTCTAAATTGATGGTTAACTTTTGTTTCAACGATTTCTTTCACCACCTTTTCCCTCGACACAGGAACCTTTTGGTATTCCTTCACCATCTCAGCACACGTCTGAAAAATGTGGGTCTTTGCTTTTGCGACAGGTTTTGACGTTAAGGCCTGAACGTTCTTGATCAAAGGAGATACCGTATGACATGTGCTGTCCTTCTCAGAAAGAAGAAATCGATTCAAGGTCGTGTCCTACCTGTGGCTTGTATTTCATTTTTAAAACTTCTATGAATTGTCATAAGTTTGTATTATATCGCTTACAATAAATCGGAATAAAACATACTATTTAAATAAATCAATTTTCAGAAAGCATTTTCACAAAAACACAGAAATGGTGCAGCTCGGGTGCAGCCTTTAAGGGTACTCTGTCAAAGACCAGGTGAATTTCTTTGCGTTAGAAATGAGGATTCACCTGAATGGGTCGACATAGAATCCGATGAAAAATTCTATTTTGAAGAATCCTCAACAAAGCTACCAGCTTCTTCTATCCCATTGATTGAGAGCATCGCAGATGGAATAGCTTTTACAGATGATATTAATTATTGATTTTTTTTCAATTGTTCCTTTAATGTATCTAGTCATACTAGTCACTAATACTAGTGAAAATTGTCAGAGCTAGTCAAAATATATAATCATTCGAATGAATTAATTTCATATGTCACGTTACTTTAGGGGGGGGGGGGTTAGAAAAGCACTACGAAAAGTAACGCAGGGGGAGGGGGGGTAAAAAAAACCGGAAAATCAGTAACGTAGTTTATGGACGACCCCTTATATTAACACAACAAAAATAATACAACAGCAACAACAACAGCACTAACAAGAAATATATTAACGCAACAGCGGGTGTTCGTTTAAGTGCACCTTGGTTAAGCGGCAGCAACTCAAATTGTTTTTTTGTGGCAAACATTAAGCTGTGCACATATGTTATTTGTTAAAAATGTACGGCTTGAAGTAAGTGGTAAAGATGATTAAGACATTTTGTATGAAAGCAATATTGTTTTGGACTTTTTTAAATATTTTATGCTAGGTACTTTGCGACTCCTATTCAGTTATTAAATTTTCTTAATCTATAGTAATAAAACTCATTTTCTGTTTGTTTGTTTGTTTGTTTGTTTAGCCTTTATACAAATCTAAACGGCTCAACGGATTTTGCTCAAACTAGGTATACATATTAAGTGCATCCCAACTTAAAATGTTACATACTTAGTTTTTTCCACGCCCCCTCGGAAATTTTTCATCTAACGGTAATTAAGTTATTATAAAACTTTTTGGCATCGGAAATTTTTGTGTATTTAAATTTAAAATTTTTTTGTTATTTTGACATTAAAAACACTGACATATCTTCAAAATTGGAGAAATTTTCAGTACAACGACTTTTTCATAAAACATCGTTGCCTAAGAATGAGAAAAAAAAAACGACATGAAAATCAAAGTTTTGTCTTTCGATGCAAATATCTCCGATGTCCATCAATATATTTCATTCAAATTTTTTTTTTCAAAAGTTCAATAAAATCACTTCACAAAAATAGGTTGAACTGTACCGTTAAGTGAGTGTATATATGTTTTATGATTATGTCAAAAAAGTTCCATAATATTGACTTTTTACTCAAAAAATGACTCACAAATTATTATTGTTGTAAAAATGAAATCAAGTAAAATTTGCACATCTGGCTACCTTTCATATGACATAGCATTTATTTGCAAAAATTCTTCCAGCTAAGTGCAAAAATTATTTTACTGTTTTTGTAAAATTTCGAGAAGTGTATGTTAAAATGTGTATATAAATGACTCTCGAGTAACACCGGGTATATCATCTAGTAGAATAATAACATAGATTTTAAAAGCTATTATAAATGCTGATAGCTTGTCCCAAATCAGTTGGCATCAGGTTCATACATTTTTTGTGCTTCTGAAGAGCTTGAAATATTCGTACATATTTGTCAACAGATGAAATTATTAGTTTGTTCCAACTGATTTGAGAGACATTTCCAGTTTTTTTGAAATAAATATAAAATAATTCAAAGCGAGCAACGTAATAAGCTAGACGTATGTCTAAAAAAGTATTTTGTCGACACTCTGTGCGATTTTTTTTAAATCATTGCAAGAAAGATTAAAGCTAAGGATAGGCCCGTTGCCAAGGGGGAGTTGGTTTTTTGGGTTGCAACCCCCGCTCCCTTTCTATGAAGGTAAAAAAAAGCAATTAAAATATTACTAGTCTTCTATCTAGTGTCTTATTATATTTTTTTGTAACCAAAATTTAACCATAAGCAATAAAAAATTTTAAAAAATTTCTTTAATTTCAATGGGTTGTCCCCCGAGAAACAATTTCATATTTTGTGTCAATAAAGTAGCTTATATATGTCCGGTGCCCGTGTCAGTAAATGTCCGACCTCTGGACCGAAACAAGTGCTACTTCTGGAATACCTTTGGCAGGCACAATGTACGATCGAAGAACGAATCGGGCACTCGTCTGTTTATTGTGTCCGAATATAGTCGCTCGTTTTTTAACACTTTATTGACATAATACAGACATACTACGGTACTGTTTCAGGTGACTTCCGAGGTTCTTGTTGGATATGTTTTGGGCACCTTATAGTTAAGACTCAGGCCAGTTACGATACATATCAGCTTCCTAATTGACACAATATATGAATTTTTTTATCGGGCCCTGTTCACTGAAGCTCGTTTGCATTCGCCCTAGTATCAATGTGCAATTAATTTTTTTTCCATAAACTTCGCAGTTTTTCGTTACTGCTCGTAGCTTCTAAAAATATAATTGAGTCCGATACTCGGGACTTTTGTGTCTGAGTATTTTAGTACAGACATAAATTGTTTCTCGGATCTATTTATTTAGATTGCAAAAAAATAAAGCATTTAAAGATCACTCTACTTGAGTCGGCAATCTAAAAAATTTGTGCAACTTTTTTGAAACACAAAAGCAATTTTTTACATTGAAGTCAATTAATCGAAGCGAAGTTTCGGCGTCGCACAAATTATAGAATTATTTTAGTTTAAAAATTATAACCACCAAAAATCAAGTATTTTTTTATGTTTTAATACTCTTTGCACTAAAGCCGCTATATATAGATTTTTATTTATATAATTGGGGTATTCACAAGGTGTGCTATCATGTCATAATGTCATATTGTCCTAAAATTTTACAACTAAAATTTACAAGCAAAATAAATGTAAATAAGAAACTGCTATTTGATTACGACTCTTCAATAAACATAGCTTTCAGAGTTGTATTATATTAGTACTTTTTTATATGAAAGGCTACAATAAAATGTTTAAACTAGTGTAAAATCTTAGGACAATATGACATTATGACATGATAGCACACCTTGTGAATACCCTAAATATGGTCTTGTTTAAAAATTATATGAATGCCATTGTCAACGTTTTGAAAATCTTCAAATTCGATCTTTTTTTAAGTTTGACAAACGTTCAGCAAGATTAAATTCATAAAAATCAAAATATTTAAACATGAAGTGCACGGTTAAAAATCTTGGAATAAAACTGAAACTTTTCTGAAACACCAGCTTTGGTTTCAAATCTAGTATTTGCAAAATACCTAAAAATCGTTTTAATACAGCTTTGGTTTAAAATTTAGTACAAGCTTGGATTGCAATATAACAAAAAAAATAACAAACAGAGTGATATTCGAAATAGTAGCTCGTTCCTGCAGCAAAATCTGAAAGTTATCGATTTGTGAGACGTCACGCGTTATCGATCCCTAGTTACCGATTTCATGACAACTAATGTTTGTGTTCGTTGAAATCGGTAAAAATTCGGTCCGTGATGAAAAAGAACGCAAATCGAGAAGAAACGTTGCGAAATTGAGTCAAATGGCAAGCAGCTGTCTACTTGCATATATTTTATTTTATGTGCGCTAAAATTTTATAATAAAAAGGTGATGGTTTTGTTATTAAAAAATTATTGTTTGATTATTGATATGTGTTATAATGTTTGTGGAAATAATCAACTATTATTAATGTAAATAATTTAACAATAAGTGATGTGTAATATAAACTTAGCAAATATTTGCAACCTGGTTCTTTTGCATTGCTCTAACAAATATTTTGTTTCTTAAATTTCCTTCATTTATGTAAATGAGCGTTCTTTTTAAATCGCATTACCTTGAAAGTTAAAACGTTTTAAAACAAAAACAGTATTATAATCAGAGTATTACAATAAAAAAAATTTAACTTAAGCGAAAGTACCCGTTCTAGAATATTAATTGCGAGTACTTGTTATTTAATATATACACAACATTACTGTCATTTATACATATCGGTAGAATTCCCACTTGCCGCAGAGTGAGTGAGAAAAACATGAAGTTTTATCAATTCAATTTTTTTAAAGATTCTAGTGAAGTGAAATCGGAACATATGAGAACTTATCGAATAAGAACAAACGAATAGAACAGAAATCGATTCAGATTATAACACAAACAGTTAGGTGAGAATTACGTCAGAGTGACGTCAAATTGGTAACATGGATCGGTAACTGCGATCGTTACAAGTTACAAGATCGAGCTACAGGGACATCCAGTTTGTAAGCTTACAACGTTAAACACTGGGCTATTGCGCTATACGAAACAAAAGTAATAAACAAGCATATGAACCTAATAGCCAAATATTGAGTATCTGCATTGCAATATGTCTTTGGCTTAAATTTTAGTACAGAAATGTTTTAATTATAGGTTACTATTTGCGAAAGTTTAAATTTTAAACCTCAAGGTTAAAAAATATGCAGTAGTATTTTAGCTGGACTAAAATTAATTCCAAGATTGTAAACCGTGTGCCGTTTGAATTAACTTTAATTTAACAAAAAATTTTTCGATCCTATTATACTTTCGATCCCAAATGGTAGAGTTTTAATTTCGAATCGGTTTAGTTTTCATACTTTACGATATCAAAAAATAACATAAATAGTTCTTACATGATTCTAATTATTAGCTCTTTAAATCAAATAAGTTTTGAAGAAGACAACAACAACCAACTCTGTATAAAGTCATTCACACAGCAGACTAGACAGACCGTTTCGGGTCTTGAGTGCGTAATCTGTGACCAACCAACTGTTAAAGTTTTATATGATTTGACAATTGCTTAAATAAACTCATCTGAAACATATAACGTTAAAGTAATGGTTTTTTTATTTTAGGTCAATCCTGAAATTCTGCTAGGGATTTTGTCTGTGCTAGTTGCCTCTTCCTTTTCACTATTCATCTTTGGAGTTCAACGAATTTGCTGAAATGCACCAATAAATTGATAAAATTATAAGCTAATATGATAAGCTCAGATTATTATTTAATTAATATGACAATAGTTAAATTTTTTTACTGATTTGGTCTGGCCAGTATTCTTAACACAAGCACCAAGTTAAATATCCGAAAAGATTTCAATTACTCTAAAAATGGTATACAATTGCACCGCATGGCATGGCAGCCCTGAATGTTGCTGAAGGCGGGGCTAGTGAAAGCATGACAGCTGAATTTTATTGCACGTGTTTTTGTTGCTGAATGTGCGTTACTTAGTGTTTATTTGTAAAATAAAATACAAATCAGAAGTAAAATTGTAACGTTTTATTATATTTTCGAGCACAAACTCTGTCAGAATATAGGTAAGCAAATATAATAGTGCGATTCATGTCACTTCGTAAGTTTTCGTAAGCCGTGTAACGTAATGCCCATAATTTTTCTGACATGAACGCGCTTATAAGTATTTTACGTAAACACCATGTTAACGGCAATAATACACAATAAAAAGAAGATTATCAAAATCAATGCGGTTGAGGAGCAGCTTTGTTTCCACCTCACTCCATCGATGAATGTTGCACCATTTGCGCTTTGTTAAAAATGTTTATACAAACAATAAAATATGCTTAAGCTTTGTTTCAATAAAATACTCACCTTTAAATCATTTGTTTTGTCAATTTTTTTTTTATTTGCTAGAAACACGCTCGAAAATTTAGAAACACAAAACAGCTGACATTTGCAGTTTGACAGCTTACAGGTTACGCAGGCTTATTTACGACATACGAGACAAATTCAGTGCGTAAAATGTTACGAACTTCGTACCTCGATGTTCATATAAAAAAAGTGACGTTTCGTAAGTTTTTACGAAATACGAGCTTACGAAGCAGCTACCAAGTGACATGAATCGCATTAATGTTTAATTTGATTCATATTAAGATTTAATTTGCAGCTTTAGTTTGTGATACATATCATAGTTTCTACTGGTACATTTATACACATGTACCAATAGGTGTGTTGATAAGGTTACTATAATTTCAGGACTAAAAAGGAAAAAGATCGTTGAGTCAAAAGCAGATATAGAGCATGGTTGAGAGTATGTCGGATTTTTCTGCGGGATAATCTGATGATTACGAACGTAGAGAAAATGAATCAGATTCATCATTTCAACATAGTGACAATTAGATTGAATAAGAATGTTAAAGTTTGTTTCAACCTAGCCAAAATTATTTTGAATTCCTTCAACATCTAATGCAACCCAGCAAGGTGTAGAAGAGTCTTAAAGTTCATCTAGCGAATCTGAACCTGAATGTTCTCGTAATAATGTATCTGTCAATCAGGTTCTTGATTGGATAGTTCGAAGTGATTCATTCAATTCTGCCTTAACCATTCCAACAGAAAAGCCCTGTGAAATATTAACAAATATATCAAAAAAATCCATTAAATTTTCACGCATTCCTTAATTTACAAATAGTCACTTGTACTAATTAGCCTTTGGAGTTATTGATCAAGTGTAAAGGTAAACAACAAAATTTGATAAAACTAAGGTTATGGACAGAGTGAATGCCAATTCAGACAGCCAGGCAGATAGGTGCAGGCATATTATGTTAACAAGCGAGATAAAAGTTAGCTAGGCTTTATTTCTCTCTCGTTTCTTCATAGGCTTCTGTCTGCACCTGTCTATAAGCGCGAAATCCATAAAGTTTTAGGACGTATGCTCATCTTGTCGCACAATAAACTTCCTGGGCTAAAGATCTATTAAAGTATTAAAAAATCCGCCAACTAAACCTCCAAACGGCACAAAATCGATGAACATTATGTCGATGAATATTATGTCGATGAATCATACTTGATTTCATGTTTGAAGCACAGTTTTATTAAATGACGCCAAGATAGTCCATATCGAAGTATAGTATAGTATGAAACTTAGTTACAAGTTCAAGGGTCGTTCTTCTCTGAAGCAATAAATGCACTTTAAGCCAATAAAACGTGGCATCAAACTATGGCTGCGATGTGATGCCGTTTCTGGATGTGTACGTTAGTAAAATTTTAGAAGAAGTGAAAATATATTGGAAACTATCAATTTTGCTGCGGTCGGTACCTTCATAGCTAATAGCAAAAATGTGCCAGGAATGTCAGGAAATATAATACGGGCAGAATCAAGATTCAGGTGTACCGATACGGGACTTTTATTGACAAAAAATGGGCGGAGTTGATCGCGCTGATCAATTCATAAGTCTTTACAATCATGAGAAAAAGAAGGAAATAATACTACCGAATTACCACTACCGAGAAAAGGTTCTTTTTCGAAGAAAATAAACCTTTTTGGGAAAGCGTTACATCTTCGCGTAGAGGGTGCAATAATAAGACGCTTTACACGTTGTTCGCTAATGAAAATTAAAAAACAGAACAAAAACCATTTGCAAAGCATAAAACGTGCCATTGTGTAAAGCTTGTGTAAGGCTATACCATAAAAATAAATTGTTTTTGTTCAAAATATATCTATAACACTAAAACATTTTAATGAGTTTTTAGCTCATCTTACCTGTTGAGACATATATGAACCAAATAAAAACCTAACTCGTACACGCATGTGCTCACTCCACGCACCCCCAAAACAATTTCCTTATTTATTTAACTGGAAACGGTATAATTAATTAAAAATAGCTATTCGCTAATTGGATTAATTTGGATTAAGGGGACGAAAGGGGCTAAAGAACTTATAAACTTATCGGTTTTGAAATTGTAAGCAATATTCTTTAGAAGTTGTATTTATTTTTAAAAAATGCAAAACACTGCAAATTTATTTTATATTAAAACTTTTTACGTATTGTTTCCTAATTTTTTTTTTTACTTTTCATAGATACTTTTTGTACTTACTTGGATAATTAAGCAACTCAGTTTGTTGTTTATAATTCGACATACCTTCACAAAATATGTCCATTATTAAATTAGTTACAAATTAAATATCACACTTAATCCAAAAATGGTTTATTTCAAGCTTAGAAAATAATAAAAAAACAGTTTTTTGAATTGTGTATAAATTTAGCGAATAAGCCAATTTGTTTGCAATTTTTAATACGTCTTCTATGCGAATTAGCTATATTTTAGAGATAAACAAAAACAAAAATTTACTTGACATGATTAACTTAAAATTAACCATTAAAGTTGGTATTGACCGCAAAATGGTCACTTTTCGCTGAACCTTCGCTAAGAACTTAGTGGAAAATATTTCGCAAAAGTACTATTATCTTAGCGTTGACACAATAATCCAGTTATAATCTTAACTTTAAGCAGAATATGACAAGGACATGCATTAATGAAATTAAATTTGAAAGTTCTTTATATTATCCTACTTGAAATCTATTTTATGACAAAATGCAGGCTAAATGTAGATTTAAATAGTATAAGCGAATGGGCCTTATGTTCTGCCTATTAGCAAAAACAAATTTATCTTTGATGATATTTCAGACTTGTTTATAGGAGACAAAAAACTTAAATTAGTTAACAATGTAAAAAGCCTTGGGTATCACATTAACTCACCACATGCATATAATAATAGATACTATGGGTCGCGGTGAACATGGGCCCAGTACAAACTAATTCGTCACATAAATAGCATAGTACGTACCATGTACTTCATCCTGCGCAACCTTTAAATGACAGCAGAGCTTACTCCTGTTGAAACCAGGCGCAAGCTCGTATTGCAACTTATCATACCTATCATTACATATTCTGAGTTCATTTATAGTAGGCAAGATTCACTATCTGAACACAAACTGCAAGTTTAATTTAATCATGCTAAGAACCGGTACAAAAAGTTTTGCAATATTAAAAACTCTTCTTATAAAGAAATGGAGAATTTGATTTAATTCATTTTTTAGCAATGCTTAAATACATATTTAAATTACATTAACACAAAAAATATTATTAATTTATTGGCTGCTTTCCATATGCTCGTACTTTCCTTACAAGACACCCCATTAAATTTTGTACAACCGTTTTTGTCAGTTCTGAGGACGCCTTACGACACATGGTGTTCATTTCAGGAATAGTTTTCGTTGATTTTCAAATTTTTTGTAGCTGTCCCTTCATTAAAGCCCAAAAGCTATCGATTGGTTCTGGCACGTTTGGTGGATTCAGATCCTTTGTCACATAATAGATATTGTGATCATTGTACCACTTCTGAGTGAATTTGGCGTAATGTGCTGGGGCTAAATCTGGCCAAAACAATGTTGAACCAACATGGTTCCGTAAAATAGGCAAAAGTCGTTTTTGAAAGCATTCTTTTACATAAATATCTGTGTTTATTGTACCCACTGTAAAGAATGGAGTTGATTGTTTTCCACATTCGCCAATAGCTTGCCAAATTAATATTTTTTTCCATATTTCTCTATTTGAATTATTTATTCAGAATCCTCAATATCTTCTGCAGGTGCGATAGAGTAAAATTGGAGACCAGCGAAAGTCTTTAAATCCATTTTCACTTACATTTCATCGCCCATAACACACAGACATTTTTGTTTGCAAGTTTTTTCCTGTACAGTTTTCGTGCCAGAAAAATGCTTTTTGCTGTTTGGTTTTCGCTTCGTTTTGGTACTTTTTTTTCTTATACGTATTAATACCATTGCGTTGCTTAATGTGAATTACCAGAACATGAGTGGTCCTAGCTTTTTTGTCTACATCTCTGGTTAACATAGATCGAATGGCTTTTGGTCGGCAGACCCTTTCGGGCGCCCACTTCACGGCTTATCTTGTACGGAAAGATATTCCTTAAATCTCAAAACGACTCTTCGTGCTGTATGGTAAGTTGCTCCAGATAGTTTTGCTAGCTTATTTTAAGTAACTGTGGGATTTTGAGTCCAAATATCCAAAACTTTTTTGCGAAGCTCCTCGTTCGAGTTCATTTTCTCACAACTTACTTAACTGATAGTTACAACTGATAGCATTTTATAAATGACAGAGATTATTTAATACAAAACTTGAAAATCAAAGCTCATTTTATTGCTAGAAAAATGAAAAAAAAGGCTGAAAATTTGCAAAACTTTCTGTACCGGTTCTTATTAGGTATGTCTATAACCTTCTCAGATTTGACCACATTACAAAATTTAAGAAAAATATTCTTGGTTGTGACATCATTAGTTACTTCAATGCTTGTAATTGCATCTTTTTACATAAACTTATTCTTTCCAAAACTCCTCGGTATCATTTTGAGAAACTACGATTTTGCCAGTTGACCAGAAGCAATATTATTTTAATACCTAACTGGAAGTATCTGAAATCTACTAAGATTTTTTTTCGCTATTACCGTTAGATTATGGAATAGTTTACCCAAGGTAATTAAATGTTTGGATAGCAATGGTGGCTTTAGGCAAGCAGTTTTGAATCACTTTTCTTAAAACGAATATACGCAATTAGATAAGAAACCAGATCTCTAGAAAAACTTTGGGTATTATGGTATAGGAGGATAATGTGGTTTATGCTAATATCTCCGGTTCCGATAAACTTATTTTGACGCCTTTTTTCTTAAATTCGTTTAATCTTATAAAAAGAGAATAACTAGAGATCAAGAATATCAATGAAATCAAACTCGTTTTCGATCAGCTGAACGAAACATGTGAATACTTTTGGTCTACTTTTTGTTTTTTTTTTGTTCCAAAGGCAGTGAAGTCTTTTAAGAACAACAACAACAAAACATTATTGTGTACTTTTTGCATTTAAGGTAAGTTTTAACGTTCGATTAATTTGCGATACATTTTGTTAATTCCAAACACTTTTTAATTTAAGATTTTTTATACCTGATCTATCAAATTGGCTTTTGTGGTATACATCTTGGAGGCCAATCTGATGTTATGATCATGTAAGTTAATAAAATCTTTATGATTTTATTTTTTTAAAAAAGTTGCACCGATAAACGGTGCTCTTTATTTGACTGCTACTAAAGGAGTGATTACAATGTTTTCTTACAATTAAAATTAAACTTATTAATTAGCTTATTTTAGCGACTATTGTAGTTGCTTCCATGCACTAGCGAGTGCAGGTGTTTTGGTCAGAATTTTGTTTGTTGGGCAGTTGATATTTTATTTCCTGGTTAATCAGCATTTGTTTTAATTGGAGTGGTCGATGGCCTATTGCTCAATTGTTTGATTCTGCAGTTTCGATGTCTTTTAAATGCTGTTTCGCAATTTAATAAGCGTTTATTAAATTTGAGCGGTCGATGTGCTATTGCTCAGTTATTGTTAACTTATTCGTTGTTAACTTGTATGTGGTGGCAGAATTTAACATTTTTCTTTTTAATACTTTTTAACTTGCGCATAAGCGACACTTTTTATGTTATATTTTAGCGATACCTAAAAATGTAATGTGTTTTTAAGCAACCCTGTTCATTCTGTTTTCTCTTGACTTTTTCTTATTCATTGAATTATAAACTTTTTCTTTTGTTAAACTTGAAATATTAAATTCTTATAAATTAATAAATTAAAAACCTCTCAACACAGTCCATATATATATAATATGAAAGTTTTTTCTCAGTGATTTTTCCAAATCTATTCACTCAAAAAACAGTATAGCACATTGCACCTATGTTGTGTGTTTCCCAAATTTATAGGAAAGAAGTTATTGGGTTTTTTCAAATTTTCTCTAATAACTTTTTATGGACTATCACAAGATTCTTATTCTATACTATTTTGTTTTTAATACTTAAAGCATTGAAAGTAATATCATTTGAATTTAACCGACTTCTTGATTTTTCACAATTCGCAGAATAAAAATTTTTTTCTTCTTTTTTATGTTTTTTCTTTTCTTCCTCACTTTTCAACTTATTAATACCTCAAAAATTTTTGGTAACCTATTGAAGCTTTTCTTCAAATTCAACAAACTGTATTTTTATGATTAATTATGATTACATACATAAGTATACTTATATTTTAATTGTAATATTAATATCTTAAAATATAATCATACTTATTGCTTAAGCTACTGCCTTTGCTCAGCAAAAGAATTAATTATTAATGTTTAGTTACATAAATAAAAATAAAATAAAAATAATATTTTTGACTGTAAACAAAAACTCAATTGAAAAAGCATTATATATATATAATTCAAGACCTCGTTTCTTAGTTTCAGAGTTCGTTTCTTAAGTCTTTCGATTTGGAGATCATCTAATTCTTTATTTCTCTCTGCTCTAACGCAAGATGCATCAAACAAAGCAACAAAAGAAGAATTTTAAATACATTTTTGCTTACTTCCCATTGAATTCTACAACTTTTGACCATAACTTTAAAACGAATCCATTTAAAATTAATTACAACTTATTTAAAAGCTGAAACTCATAACAAAGATAGGTCCAACTGGATAAAAGTCTAAGTTGCATAAAACTGAACGTTTTCAAATTAAAAACCATAACACTATATTATTTAAACTTGTCTCTAAATTAGCAACAAACACCTTAAATAAACAAATAAATTTGGCAGACAGATGATCGTCAGATAATGGCTATGCTATCCAAGTTTTAGTGCCAACATCAGCTTAGGTAGCAACAGCTAATTTGCTACCTTAAAAGTAGATTTATTTATTTATTTAAATTCTCAACAGCAGCAGCAGCTAAATTAGTGTTGCTTTAAATTGCCACAAGGAAGAAAAACTAAATCAATTTTTTTATACGATGAGCTAATAATGATATGTTAAGCCAACCGCAGCCTAGAACGTGCTGATTTAACCTTTCTGCATACAATCGGACATCGTTCATTCATGGATTTGTACCTTTCTATGTTGCCACTTCTTAAAATCTGGGCAAATTTCTATAATTTTCAATGGTCTCAGCAAAAGTTTTTGGAAATCAAACATGCAAATTTTGTGTTATTTTGTTTCGTTTGCCACATCCACATTTAGATTCACATCCTACCTGAAAATGAGCAGCACGTCGGTTATGTTGGTTAATGGCGCTCGTTATAGGGTTTATTTATTTTTGTGGTGCACAGTTTTACCACAAGAAAACACAAGGCAAAAAAAACATATGAATTTATAATATTACAAAAAAAGTTGCTGCAACCTGTTGTTGCTTTGGTGTGAATAGCAGCAAGTGTTGCTTTGGCCACTTTTGGCGTTAACTTTGGCATCTTCTTGATTATAGCCTGGTTACCGCTCGAGCACTCGTTCTGTATATTTGTTTTAGTTGTTCCTTAAAATTAAAATGAAAAAGAAAAAAGCCAGCAACATCTTGTTGTTTAAACAAACAGTGCTCTAAACTTTCGCCTTTGTTTGTTTTTCGAAAGTCTGCGACACGCCCACTTTTGGTGTAAATATCACGCTTGTTATAAATCACCATATCAGCAATTTTTCTGTAGTGTTGTTTATTTAACGCTTAACGATGCCAAAGATAAGGCAGCAGCAGAAGGTGATGCAGTGGGAAGTGCTCCAGTTTCTGGCACTTACGAGATTACATCGCTGATGAGTAGAGAGTTAGTTGATTTATTTCTACATGGGCTGGTCGGTAATTAAGCACTCAACAAGGTTATGTTTTATAAGTGCTGGCTAATTGGATTTGGTTTTTGTTTTTATCTTTGTATATAAGGAATTTTTTATCGCAACAATCCAATCATATATGTAATATGCTCACCATGATATGAGAAATCGAGGCATAACTAGTTTTTTTCTTTTTAATCTATCAAAATATCTTATTATGTAACGAACTATACTTACCATAGTTTCAAAATTCAAATTAAGATGGAATGCATTATTCAAAAAGAATTGAATACTATGTTTTCTTAAAAACGTTTATAAAATGTTTTTTCAATTACCCATTCATTTTGATAGCAATAATAATAAAGTTGGGCCTGAAACTATGCAATAAAAATTTATTCGGTCCATCTTCTTCTAAACGAAAATGCTATTTAACACAATCCCCAAAAGTATGTTGCAATTTTATTCGCTTGCGTTTGACGCATTTTATTGCCAGAGTTGCCATGTATTGAAGTTGAAAATCGTATGTATATGAAGCGCTTCATGTAATTTCGGCCACGATTAACACTTTGTGTCTGCTTTTTTGGGAAATTTAAAGGATTCATAGCTTATCATATAAAAGACACTAACCCAAAACTTTGATTTTTTAATGCATATTGAAAAGAGTTAACGTGCAGAAAAAAAATACGTTTCTATTGTTTTTCGATTATTTTAAAACTGAAACAAAGACATATACTAAAACAAAATACACTCAGTTTTTACAAATCAGATTAAAGTCTCGAGCTATTCAGATTTTTGTTATTTGACATAAATTTGACCTTCATTTAAAAAACTTTTATAGTTTTTTAACAATTCATTTTTATTGTCTTTTAAAAAATACCTCCAACATGAAAATTGAATTAGCCTTTTTAATCTACTATTTTTCAAAAGCTAAGCAATTTCGCTTATTCTTCCATTTGGACCAAAATTGAAAAAAAAACTTGAAAAAAATCTTAAAATTTGTTTGCTCAAATTAATGTTTTTATGTCAAAAGTAGACTAAATTTTGAAAGTGTAAGCAAAAACGTAAAAACTTTAAAAAAATCTTAAAATTTGTTGTTTTGGTCTCCACAAATTAGGAAAATACAGCAAAAAGTGGGTCTAAAAGTGACTAAATTTCAATAGCACCCATTATAAATTTATACTTAAATAAGTCTACGTGTCTCGGTATTTTAGTTTTTATTTTTGACGTCCCTACAGTGTAATTTTAGTATTTCTAAGTAGGAATTGTATGATATTTTTTTACAGTTTGTTTGAGGAAGTTTTTTTAAGGTCAAATTTTAGTTTTTTCAAGTTAAAGTTATTAAGTTAATTTAAGTTTTTAAGTATTTTGTAATATTTTTTACAGTTAATTCAAAAAAGTTTATATTTTTAAGTTGTTTTATATATTATATTTTGTACAGCTAGTTAAAAAAATTTTTATTTTAGTATTATTAAATTCACATTTCAGTATTTCTAAGGACGTATCATGTATTTAAAACATTGTGTTATTTTTTACTGCTAGTTTAAGAAAGGTTTTTATTTTAAAATTTTTTTAAACCATATTCAAGTTTTTCTCAGGAAGCATCATTAAATTGTTTGATATATTCATATAATTACTAAAAAAAAATTGAATACTATAATAACTTTAGTATGTCTTATTAAGAATTTTGTGATATTTTGTACAGCTTGTTTAAGGAAGTTTTGTTCTTTTAATTTTTATGGTCTCATTTGGGTTTTTCACGTCATATATAGTACAGCTAGTTAAAAAAGATTTTTATTTTTATATTATTAAAATCACATTTCCGCATTTCTAAGGAATAGTCGGTTTAATAGCTTCTCTAAATTAAGTGTGTGCTTTTTTGACATTATTTCTATAGAATTTGTAGTAAAAAAGCTTACACTAAATTTCAGCATTAAAATTATTATTGGTTAGGCCCATTGTGTTATTTTGCACAGATAGTTTAAGAAAGGTATTATTTTAAAAATTTTTAAAATCACTGAATCATTGAATTTTTTGTTGGAAAATTTTGGAATTTATCAGTTGAGGCAATCCCGGGATCCCGAAAGGCCTTGCAATCCCGGGACTGTCGGGACTTAGAAAAGTCCGGGATCGCGGGGTCCCGGAAATGGATGCCTTATATCATGCAAAATTTATTTTACGTTTTTCAAAAATAGATTTTTGTTACTAATTTTGAAAAAAAGAAATGTTAAGATTTTTTTAATTCTGCATTCAAGTGATAAAAATATTCAACTATTCCAGAGTTGTAAAAAACTGCATTATGCAATTAAAAACTGGTCCTAAATTTCAAAGAAATGATTTAAGTCATTTAATCGTTTTTCGATTTCAATACTTCAAGTTTTAGAATCATGATTTTGAAATCAATTGGTAAAAATTTTTATTGAAATATTTTAATTCATTTACTTTGTTTTTTCTACAATCTTCTACAACTCTGAAGAATTCTATACTTAAGCCAAGCAAGACATCAATCGATTTTCACTCATGCATACAACTCTAAACTTCTGAATGAAGTTCTTAATTCAAGTTTTTCTCTATGTTATTTTGGATGCTTCTTGAAAAAAGTGAATCAACACCTAGGAATAAAATTTTCACCAGTCAATTTGTGGCAAAAATGTATATCTCACTTGTAAATTACTGCCATGCACAGCCGTCTGATTTAACACCACTCGTATTATTGTCATACATTTTCTTATTGGCAACAATTCACACATTCGTATTATTAAACACTAGCGTACCAACTACAATCATTGGGACCCGTAAGGAAATTCTACCTTGTAACCTATAGCATTCATTTTTTTTTAAGTGAATGTTCTTTTTGGAATTTTATTTTATCTTTTGGGAAATTCTTTATTTAAAGCAATTAAAAACATATTTATAAAAGCTCTCTGTGTTTCGTGATTATCAAAATAAAAAAGTCTTTCAAAAACCGCAATTATTGGCATATTACCACAATTATAAACACCCATAAAAACGTAATAATTGGCACCCAATATCTAACAAAATTAAATAATAGCTGGCTGCAAAAATATAAGTACTTTTTTAAATCATAAAAACATATCCTAACAATAGTTGGCTACATACCTAGCTAGCAGATAAGAAGTAATACAGATTGTATTTAAAATGAAAATTATTCATGCATATAAAAACTGAACCATTTTAAGGTACATAAAGATTAATAATAAATCACAAAAAACTAACACAAAAATTTCATCTAAGGTTACGTGCAATAAAAACGAGATTGATTAATTCAAAATAATTAATTTGATAAAATATAGCTCAACAACTTTAAAATATTAATTTGAGGCCTTAGCTTGGATATGTTTTACAAAAAAATTTTGGTAAATAAACACAATTATTTTTTTAAGACATTTGGTGGGACCTTAACCCTTTTATACCCAAATTAAAATAAGTGTGGTTACACATTTTTTGAGGTCAGATATGTGTTAGTCTTTACTCAAATATATACTGACAATAATTTAAAGTCCTTGGTGCCCGGGCTCCACCCAATCTACAATTGCTTCCTTTCTGTTTCTCTAAAATAGTTTGTAAACCTTGCCAAATTTAAGAAAATTTTTGACTCAGAATTTTGACATTTCTAATTGCTGACAGAGATTTTTGTAAAATACTTTCATTGCACGAGCTCTTTCTTTTGGCATTTTTATATGAAAATATAAAGTATTCAATTATTGTCACTAGATAAAAGTATAATGACTGGCAGTGCCAGTTATTGTTGTAGCATCAAATTCAGTTATTGGCACACCCTGCCAATAATGGAATTTTATTTTTTTATTTAAATGAGTTGTTGGCACCCAAGTTTAATTACAATATTGCGGTAAAAATTTAAATATTAACACTAAAATAAACTATTTAATGTCTAATTAATCATTAAAATCAAACGCGTCTATATATGTTAAAAAATCCATAAATAAATCAGAAATAGTACTCACCAAATTGCTATTGATATCAACATTGTAAAACAAAATTTAATTGGCTATTTTACGAACAACTGAGCAACTTAATATTTTTATACAATAAAGAAAAAAGAGAGGAAATAAACCACAGAATTTAAATAGTAGAGTTCATAACCAACGGGAATTGAACTATATTTCATAAATGCTATTTAAGGCAAGGGTGTTAATAGTTGACGCCGAATTTTTGGGTGCCAATAATTGTAGTCGATACGCTATGCACATTATTTCCACCAGTTTTTGGTACCAGTTAAGCTTTTTGGTTTCAATTTTAGAACTTTTGGTTAAAATTTAAGTGCAATTCTGTATTACTTTTTGCTTTTAATACAATTTATACTAAATTCTAGTACATTGGGGGTACTAAATTTGGATGAAGACTCATAAAAAGTTAGCCTGGCAATGCTGCGACTCAACATAAGGTGACTCGGTTCATATGTTTGTTTCTCGCGATTGTTTTGTATAGGTCAATAGCCCGGTGGTAAGAGTAGTGAGCTTACAAGCTGAATGTCGTGCGTTCGAATCTCGAGGCGTTGTAATTTATTCATTTTTATATTTTAATCCAAGGCTGTACTAAATATGAAACCAAGCTGTATTAAAACCATATTTTAGTATTTTGTAACTACCAGATTTAAAACCAAAGCTGGTGTAAACTTAAATGTAGTACAGAAAAGTTTCTATTTTAGTATAAGATTTCTAACCGTATACCGAAAGTATTTTCGCCTATCTTCTATTCCTGGTTTAGGAGAATCTTCAAACTAAATTTCATCAAAACCGCTCCTTTAACCAGAATATTAAAATGCTATTTCTATAGCCAGAAATATATCTTAATATATAAAAATATTGGTGCGTATTTACGTCCGAGCATCACAAACCACTGAAGCTTTTCCACTTAAACTCACACCGTATGTTAGTGTGCTGCTCCGGATTGTTTTTGTTTATGTTAGATCCCCCTAGGTGGCACTGGGTTCGAAAATTTTTATTTATGGACATATTTAGCCCAAATTTACACCATAGATTGTTTAAATAAAAAATAAGTTTTTGACAAATTTGGACCCGGTAGGTGGCGCTGGGGTGGAGATAATAAAAAAATATATTATTTATATGCATATATATACACATATGGGCATTTCCAAACTGGCGTTACGGACGATTTGTACGAAGTATTAAAAAAAAGAATGAAAATGTTATTTTTTAAAAGGATTTTTATATTTGCGTTGTAATTAACTAGCACTATATTAAGTAAAAATAATGACAATAATTGAGCCTATAATATAAGCAAAAATAAGTGCTGGCGTTACGTTAAAAAAAACGGAAGTGATTTTTGACTTGGATTACAAAATTTGCAAAACTCTCTAAATTGGGTAAGACTTTTTGTTTACAACTTTTTTGAGAAAAGCTTAAATAACATAAGTTTATTTTCCAAGTGATCAAATTGAAAAATATTCTCTGGTTTTTTTATTAGGCTTTTTTATCTGGCGTTACGTTACTGGCGTTACTTTACTAAAATTTCCATTGTAGTTTAATAGGGTACTTAAGTAATTAGGAAGTTAAGTAATTATGAAATTTAGTAATTAAAAAACAAATTTATTCTATCGTCCTTTCCCTGCCTCAACCATTTTTTCATTATCTTTATCCAATGCCTTAAATTTTTACTAAAACAAGAACGTTTACGAAACAGTTACTAAACATTTACGAAAATGAAAAACTAAATTTGTGAAACAGTGCAGACAATTTGATCAGACTTCTTCGTGAACACTTCTTCGGCTTAGTGCGCTTGGCCGACGGTTTCCGCTTATCAGGCGTTGGTTTAGCTGGTGGAGCCATACCTTTACCTGGCTTCTTCTGCTGTGACACATATACTAGCTTGGCTGCTTTTTCTGGGGCTGACATGGCTTTAAATGCATAAAAATACAAGAAAAAATAATTTCAATATGATATGTTGACAAAAACGATGATACCTATTTGACAGTTTGTAAGTCAAACGCACACATGAAATGTAAAAAACAAGGTGTCCCGCAACCGGTAGCAAGAGGTGTTCCACAACTGGAAATGGTAGCCATTTTGAAATTGTTTAGCAAAGTTGTATGGTGAACATATTTTGCCAGAAATTTATGTTTCATCACGAAATACAATAAAAATACTGACTAAATTATTTGAAACACTTCTTTTTTAATAAATTTACTTTAATTTATCGCATTCTTAAAAATTCATAAGTTATGTATTATTGTGTTGATTTGTTTCCTTTTTTTGTTTTTAATGCTCACAGCAAGCAAACAAATTCGTGTATTAACATCGGTGCTAGCAAAATAAATAAGTACTGTCAAACTTCAAGTTTGACAATACTTAAATCCACGATATTTGCTTTCTGTCAAAAAATATCTGGATGGGAGTCCCACAACCGGAGACACTCCCCAATATCCATATATATAAAAAACAATATAGTGACTATAACAATTGGATGCAATAGTTCACAAAACAATTGTGCATTACTGCCCGAAATTTGCTATTGTCAATAACCACGTGGTAATAATTCTCCACACCTTTTAAAACAAGCGAATCACATTTTATCACAAGAACTCTCATTCAAGAAATGTACAAATAAATACTATGTTATTTTCAACACAAGTCCATCTTAAAAGACGTAACCGATGAAATCACAAAATCTGATATAACCGCTTTAAACTGGAAAAATATTCTGGAATTAATTTAAAATTGTTGTTTGGACTTCTGTGTAAAAGGAAAAATCGAAGAATTCATTTTTTCAAAATAGGTTTTCAACCCTTTCGTAAAAACAAAATAGTGACTAAGCCAATAAAAATTAGGGTACTGCATTTTTATTCCATCCTTTCACTGATGACCATTATAGCCCTGATTAAAAAGAAGAACACCTCGTGAAGAATAAAAATAGGTAAGCTCATGGATCTTTTTGGATTCATATTTTGCTTTAAGAAAAAGCAGTTCTTCAATTACTCAAAGTGATTTTTGAATCAATTTAAAAGTATAATATTAATACGTATTGATATATATACGGTAAAAAAATGTCTACCTGACTCACCATTATACGACCGCGTCAAAACGATAGCACTGATGCAAATTTTAAGTTTTTAGAAAATTACGTTTATTAATAAAACTTTATAAAGTAACAAAAAATCATATGCTAAAAAAAATATTAAATTAACAATTTTATCGACAAAAAATAAAGAATAGTATTTATTTGAACAGAAAGCACAAATTTATGGTGCAACAAAACGATAGCACTTTTCTGCCCAAAACTTTTAACGACCAAATTTCAATTGCTAATGATTAGGGACCGGAATCTCATGCACTAAAAACATCCAATATATGCCCATATATATGCACCTAAAATTAAGAAAATATGCACTAAAAATATGCATTAAAAAATAAAAAAATTTGTCAATATTTATGACAAACATTTACATAAATATGCTTGTACTTACCAAAAAACACATAAAGCTCAAAAAAATCTTTGTAAATATTAGCTTAGTTTGTTTTCATTCCTCGTTTCAAGCTCAAGTTTCAACTTAATACGGAAAACAAAATCAATACGAACTATAAAATCAAAACATGAATCTACACTCATTCAAGTTCAAATTGAACTGTGCGATGTCGCTTGGTATGTTTTTCTCAGTTAAACCAGCAACGAAAAATAACAGTTATTGATTTAACAAAAAATAGTTAATATATTTAAAAATAGAAGAAAGTTTAACAAAATTATAATTATGCATTTTGCGATATTGAATCAAAACTCTTCTATTCTACATTAGCCAATCATATCTGAAAATTGGTTTATCGATCCAAATTAAGCAGACACAAAATGTTTTAACCAATTTTTTTTCAAAGCTGAATTAAATTGACCGCTCTTGAGAATAATCGCTCATACTTATCTCGTTCTTTAAAAGTGAAAGAGTAGATTTTTTATTCTATAGGCCTAATATATTAAATTTATTTCTCTACAGATATTGCCTAGTTAGCAGAGGCAACAAAATGTTATGAAGATGCTAAAAATCTTCATATTTACAACTTTGGTGTCCCAGATACCTTTCATTTGCACCCATTTTTTAGGTAGTTATTTTAGATTGATAAAAAGTTACGGAGAAAAAACCGGTGATTTTTGGCGAAAAAGTGATTTTTTTAAATCAAAACCGCTGGATGACAATTCCACCGATTTCGATATCCTTTTGGATTTAAGATCTACTTGAATCCAGCTCCCAGAATATGAGTGTCGAAAAAAATATTTCTTTTTTATCCACCTTACTGTTCATGTTGTGTAGAAAAATATTGAACGTGAAGAAAATTAAATAAAAAAATAAAAGCATTTTATAAAATATTCAAAGAAAACTTGAATTTTAAAGAAAATATGCAAAAAACATGCATTTATAGTAAAATATGCACTTAAAAAGAAATATGCAAAAATATGCACTAACGATTGAATGCCGTTTTAAAGGAAATTTTCTGAATCGCAAAGATATTCTATTTATTTTCTTAACATGGTGACCACTGCAAACATGCAAGACTAAAAATAGAATATTTAATAATGAGTCGACCCTCCATTTTTCTAAATCACTTTAGTCATACGGTTTGGCAATGTTTTAAATATTTTTTATGTCTTTTTGTAGCATCATCTCCCAGTAGGCCAATATACTTTCTTTGAGCTCCTGTATTGTTGCATACTGGCGATTCTCGGCATACACTTCTCTAGCAAAATTACCCCAACAATTTTCAGTTATATTAAGGAGAATGAGCTGGCCATGGTAAAATATCGATGTTTTTGTCGCGGAAAAACTCTTTCACTACTTTCGCTGTATGAACAGCCGCGTTATTCTGCTGGAAAATCAGACCACCGCTTGTATATTTATGACATCCAAAGGCTACTTCATTTCCAATGAAATTTAAGTAGTCCGCGCTTTTCATTTTCGGGGGTACAGATTTTATTTCCGTCTTTCCTTGGTAGCCAATTCCAGCCCATATCATCACACTACCGTTGCGTAGGTAAAAAGCACGCGTCACCAACGTTTTTTCCATTTAAGATGGGACTTTGCAAAATCCAGTCGAGATGATTTCTGTGGTTTGGTGAGGGGTGGCTTACGTTGCAATTTCTTACGTTTAATGTGCTCACTGTTTTTCAATATTCTCTGCACATTTAGTATATTAGTTTTGACCCCAGCTTTTTCAGCAATTTTTCGAGCAGTCAGGTTCGAATTGGATGCAACGCGCAAAATAGCTCGCTTATTTCTGTCAGAAACTGCTCTCGGCCGCCCACCAAACGATTTTGACCATAATTCTCGGTATTTTTTAACAAATTATAAACAACCTTTTTGCTTTTGCTTAAGTTTCTCGCGATCTCACATAATTTCATACCATTTTTGTGCAAATTGAGAGCCACGTCGATTTCAGCTGTTGTAAGCAATTTTCCAAGTCCCATTGTAGCCGAGTAAAGTAAAAAACTTTTTCAGAATATTTAAAACGCGCAAAACTAACAAAAAATTCCACAAGTGTTTTCTTTGAAACACAAATTGTACTAAAATCAATTTAATCAAAAAGATCTATCGTTTTGGCGCACTTCATTCCGTTGTTCTTGCAGCTAACGTTTTTCCATGTTGATGAAATATCGAAACAACTCCTGATTTCTAAGAACATGCACTCATTCTTACAGTACCTTGAAAAAAAGTGCTTATTTTTATAGTTTGAACAGAAAGTTAAAAAAAGTGCTATCGCTTTGTCGCGGTCTGTACTAATAATTGATAATCTTGTGATATCTTAAATACAATAAGTAATATCTTTTATTATACAAACCAAAAATTCTGCCTGAAAATATAAAAACGAGCAATTTAAAGAGGATTCAGATTTTTCCAATGTGCTCCATAGTACTACACTACATATTTAAAAAGAAACCTAAAAGTAACAACCTTTTTAGTACCAAGTTTTTTTCAAAATTGACGATCGTACATAATGATGAGTTGCTAATGCAAACAGTTCAATATAGTCCCCTATTTATTTATGTCCATTTTACCTCCGTGGGCACTACACGGCCTACGCCTATGATAATTTTAAATAAAAATTTCAGACAACGCAAAATTGCTATGTCATCTTTCTTATCAGATTTATTTATTTACTAGCTGCATAGCTACTGACGAAATGAACGTATGAATGAATTAAGGGTTCAGTCTGGTTAGACCGGCCGAAAAATATGAAATTTTCATGAATTTTTTTGTAAAAAGTAAAAAATATATGTAGTAGAGCACCCACAATACATATGAAAAATGCAAAAAAGTTTTATTTCGCTCCACCAGCATTTTCTAAGAGAATGGGGCTTAAAATAAGATCCGCATCAAAAGATTGGTATCGTTAGTGGCAAATAGCGCTTTTTATTGAAAGCATCAAAAATGGGCTAAAAATTGCTTGAAAGATTTTTGATTTTCTTTTCTTTCGGCAGACAGTTATACAGGTTAGTACAGTTACACATGTACATTTTTTTTATGTAGGTGTGTTATTTATTGGTGTTTTTGAAGATCAAACTCAATTTTTTAATCAATTTGTATGTGCTATTTTTATTTAACCCTAACCGTCCTGATAATATTTACATACGTTGACTCCTGATAAGGGTACCCTTGTGTAATTTGTGTGGGAACACTGAAGATCATAGATAAGACATGTCCGTGCATGGTACTGTTTAAGTCTAGCGTGATGTGAAGACAATGATCGTCTGTGTATATGTTTTTGTGAATGTTAAAATGTGTGTGAGCTTGTCTTTTTATCGAGTTGTCAGTTCGTGTTTAGGTTTCGGCTCGAAAAGTTGTTTAACTTTGGTTTGATTTTATAAAATTTCTTCGATGTCGCGCAAACGAAATGCATCTTTTATCGAAATGAAAGTTTCTTTAGGGAAATCTTATAGCGCAGTGCCATCATATATTGCTACACAAAATGCTACCGGGCCATCAAATCCCACTCAAGCCTCCATAATCAGAAAAAATGTACCATCATTTCATTGTACCATCAAGTTCTTTGGACAATATACCATGACGAAATGGTTATCTAAATATCTCCACGTAAGTTATGTTGGCCAATACATAAAGAGTTAGAGGAATCAGACTATCCGGTACCCTATGTCAAAATAAAGCTTACATCCAAGATAGCTACGACCACACGCCACAAACGATATAGGTAAACTTTTATCTGTCGTTACCAGAAAGACGAAAAGAGTTTTCTTTTTGTCAATTATGAATTACTCACGAATAATTCCGAAGAGCAAATGAAAAAGAGGACATAAATGCCTTATACAACAAACACAAAGGCTGAGTAGACGTAATGGACCAGATGTTGTCTAAATATTGCACCAAACGTAAACAAAATAGATGGCCATAAGCCATTTTTTACAACAATTTCGACGTGCGTTGGGTGCATTTTGTGCCTATTCTAGCATTCATCAAAATTCGAAAAAAGACGAAACTCTCGCTTTGGCATCACTTGGCTTTGAGTTGGCGACGTAAAACATGAAAGTCATATAAAAGGCCCACTCATAATCGAACAACCCGATACACCAACGTAGTCCTGGCTGCTTTTGAGATTATAATCAACAAAAACATTTCTGAGTCCGTTTGCCCGGACGCTGTAATTCCATCCGGTTAAACTGAGAGAAAACTAATCGGTTGCCATCGAAGGGTCGTTTGCGTGCCTATGGATTCCAAATCATGCAATTAGTGTGTGTACATTTTGAAAAGAATCCATTTGAATTAGTTTTGGAGTCTAAAGATATCATACTAACAGACGGACTGCTTGCTTTTTACACTCACAGAACTGGCGATGCTATCAAAACTTCGCTTCTTCTAGCCGTAATATTACGGTTCTCAAAACATTTAATATGCGAGGCTCTGACAACTTCCATAAGGGCTGTTAGATTCCTGTTTAAGAGATGCTCTGCCAGTTTTGACAACCTCACAGAAAGTGGTAAGAACTTTTAATGAAGAACTTTTAGTGAGAGGAATTCAGTTTTGACAGCGGAATTGTGGAGGGGTCATAACAGCGCCTTTTGCGATGGTGAGAGGAATTCGGTTTTTGACAGCCGAATTGTGGAGGGGTCATAACAGCGCCTTTTGCGATGGTGAGAGGAATTCAGTTTTGACAGTGGAATTGTGGAGGGGTCATAACAGCGCCTTTTGCGATGGTGAGAGGAATTCGGTCTTGACAGCCGAATTGTGGAGGGGTCATAACAGCGTCTTTTGCGATGGTGAGAGGAATTCGGTTTTGACAGCCGAATTGTGGAGGGGTCATAACAGCACCTTTTGGAATGGTGAGAGGAATTCGGTTTTGATAGCCATAAATCCTTTTGTTGAGGTTGTCAGAATTTTTCTATTTAAGCTACTTACCTCTGCGCTTTTAAGGTTATCACCAATTTCTTAATGCCGTTTGCTTAATAAAAGTGTTATTTTAAAATATTTTTTAAATTTTTATTTCAAATCATTTGAAAAAATATTACTATTTGATCAAATAAATATAAAATTTTAATTGTTCATAGAACTTTACAAACTATTTTTTAACTTTTTTTTTTATGGAACTTTAAAAATCCGACAAACCATTAGCATGCATCTGAAACATGCTTACAAATAGTTTTAGACAATGGAATTATAAAATAGTCCATGCCTTTTTCAATATAATAGGCATAATATTTATTCTCAAAGTAAAGCGTTTATCAAAGTAAATACCGATTAACTTTAAAAACGATTTTTTTAATATTCGCCAACAAGCACGCTGCAAAGCCAAAACTAAAATGGAGAAATTTGTCTTTTGTGGTTTTAGTATCTTCAGTAAAAGCGTGAAAACCGTATTGAGGCTACAATAGCCATATTGGAGTTTCTCTACACGCAAGATATAAAAGTTGGTTGCAGTAGCCACAATACTGAATGTATCACAACTGTAACCACAGATCTTATTTTCAAAAAACCGCTCAACATAATTTATGTTTTTTTATATGATTATTGCAGATTCAATTAGGGCTATGAGAGCTCTCATAAAGTGCTTGCAATAAACTTTCAGCTAAGGTGACTTCATTTCATATATAATAACTCTAGTATGGCTACTACAGCCTCATCTTTTTTATGGCAGCCGTGTACGAAATTCAATAATTCCCTGAGTGTACATACACAGATTATACTACAAAGTTTGTATTAAAACAACTTCAATTCCTTAGTCAATAATAAAATAAAAAAACAGACTTTAAAGAAACCAAAAATTACTTCTATATCACATTCTTCACACAAAATGTGTGAAGAAACTTACGAGTACCCGGGTACCCTCATCAGGAGGGTAAGGAAGATTCGACTTTGGGTCGATTCTACAACCAACTTAAAAATTTTAGAATGCTTAAAGTGCGAAAAAATAATAGAAAACGACTCTTTATAAGATGTCATGGAACCTCAAGCTTGTCACTTTTTTGACTTGAAAGATATGTGTCTTCAAAGTCGTTTCGGGTACCCAGGTTTCCGTGTCAGGTGGGTTAGGGTTAAAAAACTCTCAAAAATCATAGAAAAATCTGCGAGGTTGTAGCATTACATCATCATGAAAGAGGTATAAGAAATTTATTTATTTTTAATATTTTTGTTTTGGGTTTCACTCATGAACTTAAGTCTTAAAAGCAAACAAATTATTTTCATTTTTGTTTGTTCAAAGGAAATATTTTAAATGTCAACAAAGTACTTGTTTTACTCACCTTAGTCATTGGTAATGATCCATTTATATGTTTTGAAAGTGTTTAGGATTTGTTTTAATTCAATTTAACTCAAACGCCTCTTTAATAAAAAAGTTTAAATGTTTTTAATTTTTCAAAATGGATTTAAGCTAGGTCTTGTTTGGCCTCAATTCGAGCTTTTTCTGCCACTTGACTAAGAAACTTTATATTAAATTAAATGCGCAGAGTGAAAATATTGACGGATATTTTTCAATTATTTAGCTATAATATAAAAAGGGAACCTTTTTTGACCCCAAAGATGTCAAATCCATCCCTAGTGAGCTTGCCTAATAATCCACTTCGGTTTTTTTATTTATATTTCTTTTTTTAAATGGAAACAAATAAGAAATATAACAGTTTTGGTATTTTAAAGGTATTTGCTAATCAAACCTAACTTACGTCTAAAGAATTGACCTGGAATGGATGTAATATTCTTTGACAAATAAGAAGTTTGTATACCACAGGAATATAGATAGATTCCTATAAAGGAATTATATTGTAATAATAATTATTAAACGAAAGGAAATAAAAGTACTTACACATACATTTAAAGAACTCAAATACAATAAAAAATTTGTTTTTGAAAAGTTTCTTTTCATTTTAAATTATATGGAAAAAGTTAGGTTATTAGTCATGAAGCCCATACAATTTTTTCATTATTCTGTCATCAGCTTCTAAGAAGACTCTTTTGGTTTTGTCAGGATGTTCTTTAGGGCGTATCGAATTACAATTTTTTTCGAATTTCACATTCTAAGAAGTCTCAAAAGTTGCATTGGGTTGTCAAGATTTCCCAAAAAAAAAAATAAAAATTACTCTGAAAGATGGTAATTGTACATACATAAAACTTATCTAAGCAAAAACAAATTTTTAAAAATTCATTCATGTCTACGTTAAAATGAATATTTTGAAAAATATGTTATTATTATGTTAGAAAAATAATTATTTATTTATAAGAACTTACCTTTAACTGTGGAGGTGGTGGAAAATAGTATCCTCTTTTAACATGTTTTTTTTTAAACACTCTCTTCCGTTGCACTCTAGAATTTTAATATTTTTTGTATGTTATATGTCATATCATTGGGCCATTATCACAGCCAAAGTAGAAGTCGACTCTTAATTTAGTGCAAGCTTTTTGACAACATATTATACAAAAAACCGTCAAAAATGCTTATACTAAATATAAGAGACGAAATATATAGAGACGACTTTTATTTTGACTATGATGATGGGCCATTGTTGTTATTATTCAGTATTGTTTTGGCGATGGTAGATATAGCATAAGCGGAGAAATGCAGATGATGGTGTAAAAATTACCACTTGCCAAAGTTTATGTAGTTTTTTCATTGACAATATTTACCACCACGTCAACGTTAAAGCCCGACCAAAATAGACGAAACGAGACGATTGCAACTAGGCGAATGTCTGCAATCGTTTCGTGTGTTTTCACATTTAACCCAAAATGAAACGATTTGCTCAAATCGTCTGAAACAGTTCAATTGCTAACAGAGTGTTTTTTAGTTATCAATTAATATGCAATTATAATTTAGTTGATCACTAAACAAACATTTGTGAGCTATGAGTGAAAAAATGTCGCACCAACGAGTATAAATTATACCAAGAGATTGCTTCATCCAGCGTTCCAACTTCTTTCCAGACTATCAGCCATTCACCGACAGAAAAACCAAAACAATGACAACCAACGAGTTTTTGTACTCGTTATTGACGCATTGCTGTGAGTAAGAAGAAGTAAACATGAAAATGAATACAAGTAACGAAAGGAGAAGAAAATAATATTATAAGTATGTATGTGAATGAAAATGTAACTTCTATTTGCCACAACTTTTACAGCTTATTTTTTTGTGTTAATTTTTGGGATCTTCTTGTGTTTGACGAATTGATGTTGTTTCTAGCTGGACATTGTTGTTGCGATTTTATTCTAGCTAGATTTTGGTTGCATCTGCAAATAATAATTTTTTTCATTAGCCGAATAAAAAGACGGAATTCTGATTCGGCTAAAGAAATAATTATTCTTTAATAAGGGCAAATATGTTTTTTTTTCATGAAGAGAAGAAAGTTGCTTGTTACCCATTTGCTTTAATGTTGTTGAAATTGTTTTTATGTAGGTATTTTATTAAAAGATACCAAAGTTGCAAGCAGTCATGATTTTATTTTAAGAAATTTATTTAAGAAAATGATTTTATTTTTTATTAAAATGTCAATTTTACGACAAAACCATTGATCGTAGATGCATGTATATATATATATATATAGTATAGAATAGTATAGATATATATTAATATTATATTTATTATTATATACACATATACTTATAATTTTATTAGTATTCTTATTAGGTTATCTTAAACCACCAACAAAAATATACCTATCTGCCCAATCAGAAAACCCTGCAAGCATAATCAAAAGTATATTTTGATTCAATTGGAAAATATTTAAGAATTCCATTTCGTTATATTAAGATATTTATTTCAGATAGATTTTATGTTGAAATGTATATAACTAATCCGAGTAAAACAATTTCATTTAGAACATTTAATTTTTTTATATATTTTTATATTCTTTGTTTATCACGTAATTAAAATGCAATGATAAAATTTTTAACATTTATTAGAATAATTTTGTACAAATGTAATATTGTGACGAAATTTGTTGTGAGCATTTTTATCATGCATTTCTTAATTGGTTGGTTTTAAGCATTTTAAACATTTTAAAAATAAACAGTTTTAAACATAATATATATATACAGTTTTAAACATTCATAATATATATGAATTATTTCATATATATTACTTTTGAGTAAAATTTCATGTGAGTATAATTTATATAATTGTATAATAGCATATATTGAAACGATGTTATTTTTTTTTATTAAATATTTACAAGTTATTAGTTTATTTTATGAAGTTTAAGGTATTTATTTAATACAATATGTGACTATTGTTTTCTGTACATGCTTTTATTGGTTAAATTTTGATGACCTGTTTTTGGTTTTTAAAGCATTATTAAAGCACAAGAGGTTTTCATATATTTATGTTTTTGTTCAATGTAAAAAGTGAACATTTCTGTATTTTATTACTATGTTTAGAGGTCAGTTATATGTAAATGCAGACGTATTAACCTCGTATATGATTATTGCCATTTTTTTAAAAGTTTGAAGAATACGATACTTTTGCATCATCGGGAGAATTAAATGGCAAGTTTCATAGTTCCGTATGGTTGATCAATGGATTTAATTGTTGCGATAAATGCCAATTTTCACAGTTCTGTAAGGTTGATCAATGAATTTAATTTAATAAAGATAATTTAATAATAATTAATTTAATAATGATAAAACTACATATCAGATAAGGACGATTCATGCATTAAAATGAGCATCAGGTCCTCGTCCTTAAGAAGGGATACTCCTTTGTCCAAATGCCGTTTGCTCTATCTCTTGTAGTTTAGGAGTTGTAGAACACTTTTTGGAGTGGTAGCTGGCCAAAAACATGTGCTTTTTCCGTCATAACTCCCAAACTGTACATCCTACAAGGACGATTTATACACCAAATTGTTTCTAATACATATATACACAAGACTGCATATTCAGAAAAAAGTTTTCTGGAATTTGATTTTTTTTCAAGAATCTTAGTTAAAATTTTTTACATGAATCATAGTTTTTCTCGTGGTTTTTTGCGATTTTTTTGATTTTTTAGCCATAACTTCTAAGCCATACATCATAAAAGGACGATTTATGCATCAAAATGTTCCTTAAGCTACTGCCCACAAGACTGTATCCTTAAAATAATTTTAAAAATTAGATTTCATGTTAATTTCATGTGTCCTTTTTTGTCAATTTTTATTTTTTTTATTTATTTTCTAAAATAAAAACTACATATCAGATAAGGACGATTCATGCATTAAAATGAGCACCAGGTCCTCGTCCTTAAGAAGGGAAACTTCTTTGTCCAAATGCCGTTTGCTCTATCTCTTGTAGTTTAGGAGTTGTAGAACACTTTTTGGAATGGAAGCTGGCCAAAAACATGTGCTTTTTCCGTCATAACTCCCAAACCATACATCCTACAAGGACGATTTATACACCAAATTGTTTCTAATACATATATACATATATACATTTCTAATACATATAGAAAAAAATCAAATTCCAGAAAACTTTTTTCTGAATATGCAGTCTTGTGTATATATGTATTAGAAACAATTTGGTGTATAAATCGTCCTTGTAGGATGTAGATTTTGGGAGTTATGACGGAAAAAGCACATGTTTTTGGCCAGCTTCCACTCCAAAAAGTGTTCTACAACTCCTTAACTACAAGAGATAGAGCAAACGGCATTTAGACAAAGGAGTATCCCTTCTTAAGGACGAGGACCTGGTGCTCATTTTAATGCATGAATCGTCCTTATCTGATATGTAGTTTTTATTTTAGAAAATAAATAAAAAAAATAAAAATTGACAAAAAAGGGCACATGAAATTAACATGAAATCTAATTTTTAAAATTATTTTAAGGATACAGTCTTGTGGGCAGTAGCTTAAGGAACATTTTGATGCATAAATCGTCCTTTTATGATGTATGGTTCAGAAGTTATGGCTAAAAAATAAAAAAAAATCGCAAAAAACCACGTCAAAAACTATGATTCATGTAAAAAATTTTAACTAAGATTCTTGAAAAAAAATCAAATTCCAGAAAACTTTTTTCTGAATATGCAGTCTTGTGTACATATGTATTAGAAACAATTTGGTGTATAAATCGTCCTTGTAGGATGTACAGTTTGGGAGTTATGACGGAAAAAGCACATGTTTTTGGCCAGCTTCCACTCCAAAAAGTGTTCTACAACTCCTTAACTACAAGAGATAGAGCAAACGGCATTTGGACAAAGGAGTATCCCTTCTTAAGGACGAGGACCTGGTGCTCATTTTAATGCATGAATCGTCCTTATCTGATATGTAGTTTTTATTTTAGAAAATAAATAAAAAAAATAAATATTGACAAAAAAAGGGCACATGAAATTAACATGAAATCTAATTTTAAAATTATTTTAAGGATACAGTCTTGTGGGCAGTAGCTTAAGGAACATTTTGATGCATAAATCGTCCTTTTATGATGTATGGTTTAGAAGTTATGGCTAAAAAATCAAAAAAAATCGCAAAAAACCACGTCAAAAACTATGATTCATGTAAAAAATGTTAACTAAGATTCTTGAAAAAAAAAATCAAATTCCAGAAAACTTTTTTCTGAATATGCAGTCTTGTGTATATATGTATTAGAAACAATTTGGTGTATAAATCGTCCTTGTAGGATGTATGGTTTGGGAGTTATGACGGAAAAAGCACATGTTTTTGGCCAGCTTCCACTCCAAAAAGTGTTCTACAACTCCTAAACTACAAGAGATAGAGCAAACGGCATTTGGACAAAGGAGTATCCCTTCTTAAGGACGAGGACCTGGTGCTCATTTTAATGCATGAATCGTCCTTATCTGATATGTAGTTTTTATTTTAGAAAATAAATAAAAAAAATAAATATTGACAAAAAAGGGCACATGAAATTAACATGAAATCTAATTTTAAAATTATTTTAAGGATACAGTCTTGTGGGCAGTAGCTTAAGGAACATTTTGATGCATAAATCGTATTTTTATGATGTATGGTTTAGAAGTTATGGCTAAAAAATCAAAAAAATCGCAAAAAACCACGTCAAAAACTGTGATTCATGTAAAAAATTTTAACTAAGATTCTTGAAAAAAAAATCAAATTCCAGAAAACTTTTTTCTGAATATGCAGTCTTGTGTATATATGTATTAGAAACAATTTGGTGTATAAATCGTCCTTGTAGGATGTATGGTTTGGGAGTTATGACGGAAAAAGCACATGTTTTTGGCCAGCTTCCACTTCAAAAAGTGTTCTACAACTCCTAAACTACAAGAGATAAAGCAAACGGCATTTGGACAAAGGAGTATTCCTTCTTAAGGACGAGGACCTGGTGCTCATTTTAATGCATGAATCGTCTTATCTGATATGTAGTTTTTATTTTAGAAAATAAATAAAAAAAATAAAAATTGACAAAAAAGGACACATGAAATTAACATGAAATCTAATTTCTAAAATTACTTTAAGGATTCAGTCTTGTGAGCAGTAGCTTAAGGAACATTTTGATGCATAAATCGTCCTTTCATGATGTATGGTTTAGAAGTTATGGCTAAAAAATCAAAAAAATCGCACAAAACCACGTCAAAAACTATGATTCATGTAAAAAATTTTAACTAAGATTCTTGAAAAAAATCAAATTCCAGAAAACTTTTTTCTGAATATGCAGTCTTGTGTACATATGTATAAGAAACAATTTGGTGTATAAATCGTCCTTGTAGGATGTATGGTTTGGGAGTTATGACGGAAAAAGCACATGTTTTTGGCCAGCTTCCACTTCAAAAAGTGTTCTACAACTCCTTAACTACAAGAGATAGAGCAAACGGCATTTGGACAAAGGAGTATCCCTTCTTAAGGACGAGGACCTGGTGCTCATTTTAATGCATGAATCGTCCTTATCTGATATGTAGTTTTTATTTTAGAAAATAAATAAAAAAAATAAAAATTGACAAAAAAGGGCACATTAAATTAACATGAAATCTTATTTTTAAAATTATTTTAAGGATACAGTCTTGTGGGCAGTAGCTTAAGGAACATTTTGATTCATAAATCGTCCTTTTATGATGTATGGTTTAGAAGTTATGGCTAAAACATAAAAAAAATCGCAAAAAACCACGTCAAAAACTATGATTCATGTAAAAAATTTTAACTAAGATTCTTGAAAAAAAATCAAATTCCAGAAAACTTTTTTCTGAATATGCAGTCTTGTGTATATATGTATTAGAAACAATTTGGTGTATAAATCGTCCTTGTAGGATGTACAGTTTGGGAGTTATGACGGAAAAAGCACATGTTTTTGGCAAGCTTCTACTCCTAAAAGTGTTCTACAACTCCTTAACTACAAGAGATAGTGCAAACGGCATTTGGACAAAGGAGTATCCCTTCTTAAGGACGAGGACCTGGTGCTCATTTTAATGCACGACTCGTCCTTATCTGATATGTAGTTTTTATTTTAGAAAATAAATAAAAAAAATAAAAATTGACAAAAAAGGGCATTATTAACATGAAATCTAATTTTTAAAATTATTTTAAGAATACAGTTTTGTGGGCAGTAGCTTAAGGAACATTTTGATGCATAAATCGACCTTTTATGATGTATGGTTTAGAAGTTATGGCTAAAAAATCAAAAAAATCGCAAAAAACCACGTCAAAAACTATGATTCATGTAAAAAATTTTAACTAAGATTCTTGAAAAAAAAATCAAATTCCAGAAAACTTTTTTCTGAATTTGCATTCTTGTGTATATATGTATTAGAAACAATTTGGTGTATAAATCGTCCTTGTAGGATGTATGGTTTGGGAGTTATGACGGAAAAAGCACATGTTTTTGGCCAGCTTCCACTCCAAAAAGTGTTCTACAACTCCTAAACTACAAGAGATAGAGCAAACGGCATTTGGACAAAGGAGTATCATTTCTTAAGGACGAGGACCTGGTGCTCATTTTAATGCATGAATCGTCCTTATCTGATATGTAGTTTTTATTTTAGAAAATAAATAAAAAAATAAAAATTGACAAAAAAGGGCACATGAAATTAACATGAAATCTAATTTTTAAAATTATTTTAAGGATACAGTCTCTTGGGCAGTAGCTTAAGGAACATTTTGATGCATAAATCGTCCTTTTATGATGTATGGTTTAGAAGTTATGGCTAAAAAATCAAAAAAATCGCAAAAAACCACGTCAAAAACTATGATTCATGTAAAAAATTTTTACTAAGATTCTTGAAAAAAAATCAAATTCCAGAAAACTTTTTCTGAATATGCAGTCTTAAGTATATATGTATTAGAAACAACTTGGTGTATAAATCGTCCTTGTAGGATGTATGGTTTGGGAGTTATGACGGAAAAAGCACATGTTTTTGGCCAGCTTTCACTCCAAAAAGTGTTCTACAACTCCTAAAAAATAAATAAAAGGCACATGAAATTAACATGAAATCTAATTTTTAAAATTATTTTAAGAATACAGTCTTGTGGGCAGTAGCTTAAAGAACATTTTGATGCATAAATCGTCCTTTTATGATGTATGGTTTAGAAGTTATGGCTAAAAAATCAAAAAAATCGCAAAAAACCACGTCAAAAACTATGATTCATGTAAAAAATTTTAACTAAGATTCTTGAAAAAAAATCAAATTCCAGAAAACTTTTTTCTGAATATGCAGTCTTGTGTATATATGTATTAGAAACAATTTGGTGTATAAATCGTCCTTGTAGGATGTACATTTTGGGAGTTATGACGGAAAAAGCACATGTTTTTGGCCAGCTTCCACTCCAAAAAGTGTTCTACAACTCCTAAACTACAGGAGATAGAGCAAACGGCATTTGGACAAAAGAGTATCTTTTCTTAAGGACGAGGACCTGGTGCTCATTTTAATGCATGAATCGTCCTTATCTGATATGTAGTTTTTATTTTAGAAAATAAATAAAAAAAATAAAAATTGACAAAAAAGGGCACATGAAATTAACATGAAATCTAATTTTTAAAATTATTTTAAGGATACAGTCTTGTGGGCAGTAGCTTAAGGAACATTTTGATGCATAAATCGTCCTTTTATGATGTATGGTTTAGAAGTTATGGCTAAAAAATCAAAAAAATCGCAAAAAACCACGTCAAAAACTATGATTCATGTAAAAAATTTTAACTAAGATTCTTGAAAAAAAATCAAATTCCAGAAAACTTTTTTCTGAATATGCAGTCTTGTGTATATATGTATTAGAAACAATTTGGTGTATAAATCGTCCTTGTAGGATGTATGGTTTGGGAGTTATGACGGAAAAAGCACATGTTTTTGGCCAGCTTCCACTTCAAAAAGTGTTCTACAACTCCTAAACTACAAGAAATAGAGCAAACGGCATTTGGATAAAGGAGTATCCCTTCTTAAGGACGTGGACCTGGTGCTCATTTTAATGCATGAATCGTCCTTATCTGATATGTAGTTTTTATTTTAGAAAATAAATAAAAAAAAATAAAAATTGACAAAAAAGGGCACATGAAATTAACATGAAATCTAATTTTTAAAATTATTTTAAGGATACAGTCTTGTGGACAGTAGCTTAAGGAACATTTTGATGCATACATCCTCCTTTTATGATGTATGGTTTAGAAGTTATGGCTAAAAAATCAAAAAAATCGCAAAAAACCACGTCAAAAACTATGATTCATGTAAAAAATTTTAACTAAGATTCTTGAAAAAAAAAATCAAATTCCAGAAAACTTTTTTCTGAATATGCAGTCTTGTGTATATATGTATTAGAAACAATTTGGTGTATAAATCGTCAGTGTAGGATGTATGGTTTGGGAGTTATGACGGAAAAAGCACATGTTTTTGGCCAGCTCCACTCCAAAAAGTGTTCTACAACTCTTAAACTACAAGAGATAGAGCAAACGGCATTTGGACAAAGGAGTATCCCTTCTTAAGGACGAGGACCTGGTGCTCATTTTAATGCATGAATCGTCCTTATCTGATATGTAGTTTTTATTTTAGAAAATAAATAAAAAAAATAAAAATTGACAAAAAAGGGCACATGAAATTAACATGAAATCTAATTTAAAAATTATTTTAAGGATACAGTCTTGTGGGCAGTAGCTTAAGGAACATTTTGATGCATAAATCGTCCTTTTATGATGTATGGTTTAGAAGTTATGGCTAAAAAATCAAAAAAATCGTAAAAAACCACGTCAAAAACTATGATTCATGTAAAAAATTTTAACTAAGATTCTTGAAAAAAAATCAAATTCCAGAAAACTTTTTTCTGGATATGTAGTCTTGTGTATATATGTATTAGAAACAATTTGGTGTATAAATCGTCCTTGTAGGATGTACAGTTTGGGAGTTATGACGGAAAAAGCACATGTTTTTGGCCAGCTTCCACTCCAAAAAGTGTTTTACAACTCCTAAACTACAAGAGATAGAGCAAACGGCATTTGGACAAAGGAGTATCCCTTCTTAAGAACGAGGACCTGGTGCTCATTTTAATGCATGAATCGTCCTTATCTGATATGTAGTTTTTATTTTAGAAAATAAATAAAAAAAAAAAAATTGACAAAAAAGGGCACATGAAATTAACATGAAATCTAATTTTTAAAATTATTTTAAGGATACAGTCTTGTGGGCAGTAGCTTAAGGAACATTTTGATGCATAAATCGTCCTTTTACGATGTATGGTTTAGAAGTTATGGCTAAAAAATCAAAAAAATCGCAAAAAACCACGTCAAAAACTATGATTCATGTAAAAAATTTTAACTAAGATTCTTGAAAAAAAAATCAAATTCCAGAAAACTTTTTTCTGAATTTGCAGTCTTGTGTATATATGTATTAGAAACAATTTGGTGTATAAATCGTCCTTGTAGGATGTATGGTTTGGGAGTTATGACGGAAAAAGCACATGTTTTTGGCCAGCTCCACTCCAAAAAGTGTTCTACAACTCCTTAACTACAAGAGATAGAGCAAACGGCATTTGGACAAAGGAGTATCCCTTCTTAAGGACGAGGACCTGGTGCTCATTTTAATGCATGAATCGTCCTTATCTGATATGTAGTTTTTATTTTAGAAAATAAATAAAAAAAATAAAAATTGACAAAAAAGGGCACATGAAATTAACATGAAATCTAATTTTTAAAATTATTTTAAGGATACAGTCTTGTGGGCAGTAGCTTAAGGAACATTTTGGTGCATAAATCGTCCTTTTATGATGTATGTTTTAGAAGTTATGGCTAAAAAATTAAAAAAAACGCACAAAACCACGTCAAAAACTATGATTCATGTAAAAAATTTTAACTAAGATTCTTGAAAAAAAATCAAATTCCAGAAAACTTTTTTCTGAATATGCAGTCTTGTGTATATATGTATTAGAAACAATTTTGTGTATAAATCGTCCTTGTAGGATGTATGCTTTGGGAGTTATGACGGAAAAAGCACATGTTTTTGGCCAGCTCCACTCCAAAAAGTGTTCTACAACTCTTAAACTACAAGAGATAGAGCAAACGGCATTTGGACAAAGGAGTATCCCTTCTTAAGGACGAGGACCTGGTGCTCATTTTAATGCATGAATCGTCCTTATCTGATATGTTGTTTTTATTTTAGAAAATAAATAAAAAAAATAAAAATTGACAAAAAAGGGCACATGAAATTAACATGAAATCTAATTTTAAAATTATTTTAAGAAAACTTTTTTCTGAATATGCAGTCTTGTGTATATATGTATTAGAAACAATTTGGTGTATAAATCGTCCTTGTAGGATGTATGGTTTGGGAGTTATCACGGAAAAAGCACATGTTTTTGGCCAGCTCCACTCCAAAAAGTGTTCTACAACTCTTAAACTACAAGAGATAGAGCAAACGGCATTTGGACAAAGGAGTATCCCTTCTTAAGGACGAGGACCTGGTGCTCATTTTAATGCATGAATCGTCCTTATCTGATATGTAGTTTTTATTTTAGAAAATAAATAAAAAAAAATAAAAATTGACAAAAAAGGGCACATGAAATTAACATGAAATCTAATTTTAAAATTATTTTAAGAAAACTTTTTTCTGAATATGTAGTCTTGTGTATATATGTATTAGAAACAATTTGGTGTATAAATCGTCCTTGTAGGATGTACAGTTTGGGAGTTATGACGGAAAAAGCACATGTTTTTGGCTAGCTTCCACTCCAAAAAGTGTTCTACAACTCCTTAACTACAAGAGATAGAGCAACCGGCATTTGGACAAAGGAGTATCCCTTCTTAAGGACGAGGACCTGGTGCTCATTTTAATGCATGAATCGTCGTTATATGATATGTAGTTTTTATTTTAGAAAATAAATAAAAAAAATAAAAATTGACAAAAAAGGGCACATGAAATTAACATGAAATCTAATTTTTAAAATTATTTTAAGGATACAGACTTGTGAACAGTAGCTTAAGGAACATTTTGATGCATAAATCGTCCTTTTATGATGTATGGTTTAGAAGTTATGGCTAAAAAATCAAAAAAATCGCAAAAAACCACGTCAAAAACTATGATTCATGTAAAAAATTTTAACTAAGATTCTTGAAAAAAAATCAAATTCCAGAAAACTTTTTCTGAATATGCAGTCTTGTGTATATATGTATTAGAAACAATTTGGTATATAAATCGTCCTTGTAGGATGTATGGTTTGGGAGTTATGACGGAAAAAGCACATGTTTTTGGCCAGCTTCCACTCCAAAAAGTGTTCTACAACTCCTTAACTACAAGAGATAGAGCAAACGGCATTTGGACAAAGGAGTATCCCTTCTTAAGGAAGAAAATTTTTTTCTGAATATGCAGTCTTGTGTTTATATGTATTAGAAACAATTTGGTGTATTAATCGTCCTTGTAGGATGTATGGTTTGGGAGTTATGACGGAAAAAGCACATGTTTTTGGCCAGCTTCCACTCCAAAAAGTGTTCTACAACTCCTAAACTACAAGAGATAGAGCAAACGGCATTTGGACAAAGGAGTATCCCTTCTTAAGGACGAGGACCTGGTGCTCATTTTAATGCATGAATCGTCCTTATCTGATATGTAGTTTTTATTTTAGAAAATAAATAAAAAAAATAAAAATTGACAAAAAAGGCCACATGAAATTAACATGAAATCTAATTTTAAAATTATTTTAAGGATACAGTCTTGTGGGCAGTAGCTTAAGGAACATTTTGATACATAAATCGTCCTTTTATGATGTATGGTTTAGAAGTTATGGCTAAAAAAACAAAAAAAATCGCAAAAAACCACGTCAAAAACTATGATTCATGTAAAAAATTTTAACTAAGATTCTTGAAAAAAAATCAAATTCCAGAAAACTTTTTTCTGAATATGCAGTCTTGTGTATATATGTATTAGAAACAATTTGGTGTATAAATCGTCCTTGTAGGATGTATGGTTTGGGAGTTATGACGGAAAAAGCACATGTTTTTGGCCAGCTTCCACTTCAAAAAGTGTTCTACAACTCCTAAACTACAAGAAATAGAGCAAACGGCATTTGGATAAAGGAGTATCCCTTCTTAAGGACGTGGACCTGGTGCTCATTTTAATGCATGAATCGTCCTTATCTGATATGTAGTTTTTATTTTAGAAAATAAATAAAAAAAATAAAAATTGACAAAAAAGGGCACATGAAATTAACATGAAATCTAATTTTTAAAATTATTTTAAGGATACAGTCTTGTGGGCAGTAGCTTAAGGAACATTTTGATGCATAAATCGTCCTTTTATGATGTATGGTTTAGAAGTTATGGCTAAAAAATCAAAAAAATCGCACAAAACCACGTCAAAAACTATGATTCATGTAAAAAATTTTAACTAAGATTCTTGAAAAAAAATCAAATTCCAGAAAACTTTTTTCTGAATATGCAGTCTTGTGTACATATGTATTAGAAACAATTTGGTGTATAAATCGTCCTTGTAGGATGTACAGTTTGGGAGTTATGACGGAAAAAGCACATGTTTTTGGCCAGCTTCCACTCCAAAAAGTGTTCTACAACTCCTTAACTACAAGAGATAGAGCAAACGGCATTTAGACAAAGGAGTATTCCTTCTTAAGAACGAGGACCTGGTGCTCATTTTAATGCATGAATCGTCCTTATCTGATATGTAGTTTTTATTTTAGAAAATAAATAAAAAAAATAAAAATTGACAAAAAAGGGTACATGAAATTAACATGAAATCTAATTTTTAAAATTATTTGAAGGATACAGTCTTGTGAACAGTAGCTTAAGGAACATTTTGATGCATAAATCGTCCTTTTATGATGTATGGTTTAGAAGTTATGGCTAAAAAAACTCAAAAAAAATTGCAAAAAATCACGTCAAAAACTATGATTCATGTAAAAAATTTTAACTAAAATTCTTGAAAAAAAATCAAATTCCAGAAAACTTTTTTCTGAATATGTAGTCTTGTGAATATATGTATTAGAAACAATTTGGTGTATAAATCGTCCTTGTAGGATGTACAGTTTGGGAGTTATGACGGAAAAAGCACATGTTTTTGGCCAGCTTCCACTCCAAAAAGTGTTCTACAACTCCTTAACTACAAGAGATAGAGCAAACGGCATTTGGACAAAGGAGTATCCCTTCTTAAGGAAGAAAATTTTTTTCTGAATATGCAGTCTTGTGTTTATATGTATTAGAAACAATTTGGTGTATTAATCGTCCTTGTAGGATGTATGGTTTGGGAGTTATGACGGAAAAAGCACATGTTTTTGGCCAGCTTCCACTCCAAAAAGTGTTCTACAACTCCTAAACTACAAGAGATAGAGCAAACGGCATTTGGACAAAGGAGTATTATTTCTTAAGGACGAGGACCTGGTGCTCATTTTAATGCATGAATCGTCCTTATCTGATATGTAGTTTTTATTTTAGAAAATAAATAAAAAAAATAAAAATTGACAAAAAAGGGCACATGAAATTAACATGAAATCTAATTTTAAAATTATTTTAAGGATACAGTCTTGTGGGCAGTAGCTTAAGGAACATTTTGATGCATAAATCGTCCTTTTATGATGTATGGTTTAGAAGTTATGGCTAAAAAATCAAAAAAATCGCAAAAAACCACGTCAAAAACTATGATTCATGTAAAAAATTTTAACTAAGATTCTTGAAAAAAACTCAAATTCCAGAAAACTTTTTTCTGAATATGCAGTCTTGTGTATATATGTATTAGAAACAATTTGGTGTATAAATCGTCCTTGTAGGATGTATGGTTTGGGAGTTATGACGGAAAAAGCACATGTTTTTGGCCAGCTTCCACTTCAAAAAGTGTTCTACAACTCCTAAACTACAAGAAATAGAGCAAACGGCATTTGGATAAAGGAGTATCCCTTCTTAAGGACGAGGACCTGGTGCTCATTTTAATGCATGAATCGTCCTTATCTGATATGTAGTTTTTATTTTAGAAAATAAATAAAAAAAATAAAAATTGACAAAAAAGGACACATGAAATTAACATGAAATCTAATTTTTAAAATTATTTTAAGGATACAGTCTTGTGGGCAGTAGCTTAAGGAACATTTTGATGCATAAATCGTCCTTTTATGATGTATGGTTTAGAGGTTATGGCTAAAAAATCAAAAAAATCGCACAAAACCACGTCAAAAACTATGATTCATGTAAAAAATTTTAACTAAGATTCTTGAAAAAAAATCAAATTCCAGAAAACTTTTTTCTGAATATGCAGTCTTGTGTATATATGTATTAGAAACAATTTGGTGTATAAATCTTCCTTGTAGGATGTATGGTTTGGGAGTAATGACGGAAAAAGCACATGTTTTTGGCCAGCTTCCACTTCAAAAAGTGTTCTACAACTCCTAAACTACAAGAAATAGAGCAAACGGCATTTGGATAAAGGAGTATCCCTTCTTAAGGAAGAAAATTTTTTTCTGAATATGCAGTCTTGTGTTTATATGTATTAGAAACAATTTGGTGTATTAATCGTCCTTGTAGGATGTATGGTTTGGGAGTTATGACGGAAAAAGCACATGTTTTTGGCCAGCTTCCACTCCAAAAAGTGTTCTACAACTCCTAAACTACAAGAGATAGAGCAAACGGCATTTGGACAAAGGAGTATTATTTCTTAAGGACGAGGACCTGGTGCTCATTTTAATGCATGAATCGTCCTTATCTGATATGTAGTTTTTATTTTAGAAAATAAATAAAAAAAATAAAAATTGACAAAAAAGGGCACATGAAATTAACATGAAATCTAATTTTAAAATTATTTTAAGGATACAGTCTTGTGGGCAGTAGCTTAAGGAACATTTTGATGCATAAATCGTCCTTTTATGATGTATGGTTTAGAAGTTATGGCTAAAAAATCAAAAAAATCGCAAAAAACCACGTCAAAAACTATGATTCATGTAAAAAATTTTAACTAAGATTCTTGAAAAAAACTCAAATTCCAGAAAACTTTTTTCTGAATATGCAGTCTTGTGTATATATGTATTAGAAACAATTTGGTGTATAAATCGTCCTTGTAGGATGTATGGTTTGGGAGTTATGACGGAAAAAGCACATGTTTTTGGCCAGCTTCCACTTCAAAAAGTGTTCTACAACTCCTAAACTACAAGAAATAGAGCAAACGGCATTTGGATAAAGGAGTATCCCTTCTTAAGGACGAGGACCTGGTGCTCATTTTAATGCATGAATCGTCCTTATCTGATATGTAGTTTTTATTTTAGAAAATAAATAAAAAAAATAAAAATTGACAAAAAAGGACACATGAAATTAACATGAAATCTAATTTTTAAAATTATTTTAAGGATACAGTCTTGTGGGCAGTAGCTTAAGGAACATTTTGATGCATAAATCGTCCTTTCATGATGTATGGTTTAGAAGTTATGGCTAAAAAATCAAAAAAATCGCACAAAACCACGTCAAAAACTATGATTCATGTAAAAAATTTTAACTAAGATTCTTGAAAAAAAATCAAAATCCAGAAAATTTTTTTCTGAATATGCAGTCTTGTGTTTATATGTATTAGAAACAATTTGGTGCATTAATCGTCCTTGTAGGATGTATGGTTTGGGAGTTATGACGGAAAAAGCACATGTTTTTGGCCAGCTTCCACTCCAAAAAGTGTTCTACAACTCCTAAACTACAAGAGATAGAGCAAACGGCATTTGGACAAAGGAGTATCCCTTCTTAAGGAAGAAAATTTTTTTCTGAATATGCAGTCTTGTGTTTATATGTATTAGAAACAATTTGGTGTATTAATCGTCCTTGTAGGATGTATGGTTTGGGAGTTATGACGGAAAAAGCACATGTTTTTGGCCAGCTTCCACTTCAAAAAGTGTTCTACAACTCCTAAACTACAAGAAATAGAGCAAACTGCATTTGGATAAAGGAGTATCCCTTCTTAAGGACGTGGACCTGGTGCTCATTTTAATGCATGAATCGTCCTTATCTGATATGTAGTTTTTATTTTAGAAAATAAATAAAAAAAATAAAAATTGACAAAAAAGGGCACATGAAATTAACATGAAATCTAATTTTTAAAATTATTTTAAGGATACAGTCTTGTGGGCAGTAGCTTAAGGAACATTTTGATGCATAAATCGTCCTTTTATGATGTATGGTTTAGAAGTTATGGCTAAAAAATCAAAAAAATCGCACAAAACCACGTCAAAAACTATGATTCATGTAAAAAATTTTAACTAAGATTCTTGAAAAAAAATCAAATTCCAGAAAACTTTTTTCTGAATATGCAGTCTTGTGTATATATGTATTAGAAACAATTTGGTGTATAAATCGTCCTTGTAGGATGTACAGTTTGGGAGTTATGACGGAAAAAGCACATGTTTTTGGCCAGCTTCCACTCCAAAAAGTGTTCTACAACTCCTTAACTACAAGAGATAGAGCAAACGGCATTTGGACAAAGGAGTATCCTTTCTTAAGAACGAGGACCTGGTGCTCATTTTAATGCATGAATCGTCCTTATCTGATATGTAGTTTTTATTTTAGAAAATAAATAAAAAAAATAAATATTGACAAAAAAAGGGCACATGAAATTAACATGAAATCTAATTTTAAAATTATTTTAAGGATACAGTCTTGTGGGCAGTAGCTTAAGGAACATTTTGATGCATAAATCGTCCTTTTATGATGTATGGTTTAGAAGTTATGGCTAAAAAATAAAAAAAAAATCGCAAAAAACCACGTCAAAAACTATGATTCATGTAAAAAATTTTAACTAAGATTCTTGAAAAAAAAATCAAATTCCAGAAAACTTTTTTCTGAATATGCAGTCTTGTGTATATATGTATTAGAAACAATTTGGTGTATAAATCGTCCTTGTAGGATGTATGGTTTGGGAGTTATGACGGAAAAAGCACATGTTTTTGGCCAGCTCCACTCCAAAAAGTGTTCTACAACTCTTAAACTACAAGAGATAGAGCAAACGGCATTTGGAAAAAGGAGTATCCCTTCTTAAGGACGAGGACCTGGTGCTCATTTTAATGCATGAATCGTCCTTATCTGATATGTAGTTTTTATTTTAGAAAATAAATAAAAAAAATAAAAATTGACAAAAAAGGGCACATGAAATTAACATGAAATCTAATTTTTAAAATTATTTGAAGGATACAGTCTTGTGAACAGTAGCTTAAGGAACATTTTGATGCATAAATCGTCCTTTTATGATGTATGGTTTAGAAGTTATGGCTAAAAAATAAAAAAAAATCGCAAAAAATCACGTCAAAAACTATGATTCATGTAAAAAATTTTAACTAAGATTCTTGAAAAAAAATCAAATTCCAGAAAACTTTTTTCTGAATATGTAGTCTTGTGAATATATGTATTAGAAACAATTTGGTGTATAAATCGTCCTTGTAGGATGTACAGTTTGGGAGTTATGACGGAAAAAGCACATGTTTTTGGCCAGCTTCCACTCCAAAAAGTGTTCTACAACTCCTTAACTACAAGAGATAGAGCAAACGGCATTTGGACAAAGGAGTGTCCCTTCTTAAGGACGAGGACCTGGTGCTCATTTTAATGCATGAATCGTCCTTATCTGATATGTAGTTTTTATTTTAGAAAATAAATAAAAAAAATAAAAATTGACAAAAAAGGGCACATGAAATTAACATGAAATCTAATTTTTAAAATTATTTTAAGGATACAGTCTTGTGGGCAGTAGCTTAAGGAACATTTTGATGCATAAATCGTCCTTTTATGATGTATGGTTTAGAAGTTATGGCTAAAAAATCAAAAAAATCGCAAAAAACCACGTCAAAAACTATGATTCATGTAAAAAATTTTAACTAAGATTCTTGAAAAAAAATCAAATTCCAGAAAACTTTTTCTGAATATGCAGTCTTGTGTATATATGTATTAGAAACAATTTGGTGTATAAATCGTCCTTGTAGGATGTATGGTTTGGGAGTTATGACGGAAAAAGCACATGTTTTTGGCCAGCTTCCACTCCAAAAAGTGTTCTACAACTCCTAAACTACAAGAGATAGAGCAAACGGCATTTGGACAAAGGAGTATCCCTTCTTAAGGACGAGGACCTGGTGCTCATTTTAATGCATGAATCGTCCTTATCTGATATGTAGTTTTTATTTTAGAAAATAAATAAAAAAAATAAAAATTGACAAAAAAGGCCACATGAAATTAACATGAAATCTAATTTTTAAAATTATTTTAAGGATACAGTCTTGTGGGCAGTAGCTTAAGGAACATTTTGATGCATAAATCGTCCTTTTATGATGTATGGTTTAGAAGTTATGGCTAAAAAATCAAAAAAATCGCAAAAAACCACGTCAAAAACTATGATTCATGTAAAAAATTTTAACTAAGATTCTTGAAAAAAAATCAAATTCCAGAAAACTTTTCTCTGAATATGCAGTCTTGTGTACATATGTATTAGAAACAATTTGGTGTATAAATCGTCCTTGTAGGATGTACAGTTTGGGAGTTATGACGGAAAAAGCACATGTTTTTGGCCAGCTTCCACTCCAAAAAGTGTTCTACAACTCCTTAACTACAAGAGATAGAGCAAACGGCATTTGGACAAAGGAGTATCCCTTCTTAAGAACGAGGACCTGGTGCTCATTTTAATGCATGAATCGTCCTTATCTGATATGTAGTTTTTATTTTAGAAAATAAATAAAAAAAATAAATATTGACAAAAAAAGGGCACATGAAATTAACATGAAATCTAATTTTAAAATTATTTTAAGGATACAGTCTTGTGGGCAGTAGCTTAAGGAATATTTTGATGCATAAATCGTCTTTTTATGATGTATGGTTTAGAAGTTATGGCTAAAAAATCAAAAAAAATCGCAAAAAACCACGTCAAAAACTATGATTCATGTAAAAAATTTTAACTAAGATTCTTGAAAAAAAAAATCAAATTCCAGAAATATGAATATGCAGTCTTGTGTATATATGTATTAGAAACAATTTGGTGTATAAATCGTCCTTGTAGGAAGTATGGTTTGGGAGTTATGACGGAAAAAGCACATGTTTTTGGCCAGCTCCACTCCAAAAAGTGTTCTACAACTATTAAACTACAAGAGATAGAGCAAACGGCATTTGGACAAAGGAGTATCCCTTCTTAAGGACGAGGACCTGGTGCTCATTTTAATGCATGAATCGTCCTTATCTGATATGTAGTTTTTATTTTAGAAAATAAATAAAAAAAATAAAAATTGACAAAAAAGGGCACATGAAATTAACATGAAATCTAATTTTAAAATTATTTTAAGGATACAGTCTTGTGGGCAGTAGCTTAAGGAACATTTTGATGCATAAATCGTCCTTTTATGATGTATGGTTTAGAAGTTATGGCTAAAAAAACTCAAAAAAAATCGCAAAAAATCACGTCAAAAACTATGATTCATGTAAAAAATTTTAACTAAGATTCTTGAAAAAAAATCAAATTCCAGAAAACTTTTTTCTGAATATGTAGTCTTGTGAATATATGTATTAGAAACAATTTGGTGTATAAATCGTCCTTGTAGGATGTACAGTTTGGGAGTTATGACGGAAAAAGCACATGTTTTTGGCCAGCTTCCACTCCAAAAAGTGTTCTACAACTTCTTAACTACAAGAGATAGAGCAAACGGCATTTGGACAAAGGAGTATCCCTTCTTAAGGACGAGGACCTGGTGCTCATTTTAATGCATGAATCGTCCTTATCTGATATGTAGTTTTTATTTTAGAAAATAAATAAAAAAAATAAAAATTGACAAAAAAGGGCACATGAAATTAACATGAAATCTAATTTTTAAAATTATTTTAAGGATACAGTCTTGTGGGCAGTAGCTTAAGGAACATTTTGATGCATAAATCGTCCTTTCATGATGTATGGTTTAGAAGTTATGGCTAAAAAATCGCACAAAACCACGTCAAAAACTATGATTCATGTAAAAAATTTTAACTAAGATTCTTGAAAAAAAATCAAATTCCAGAAAACTTTTTTCTGAATATGCAGTCTTGTGTACATATGTATTAGAAACAATTTGGTGTATAAATCGTCCTTGTAGGATGTACAGTTTGGGAGTTATGACGGAAAAAGCACATGTTTTTGGCCAGCTTCCACTCCAAAAAGTGTTCTACAACTCCTAAACTACAAGAGATAGAGCAAACGGCATTTGGAAAAAGGAGTATCCCTTCTTAAGGACGAGGACCTGGTGCTCATTTTAATGCATGAATCGTCCTTATCTGATATGTAGTTTTTATTTTAGAAAATAAATAAAAAAAATAAAAATTGACAAAAAAGGGCACATGAAATTAACATGAAATCTAATTTTTAAAATTATTTTAAGGATACAGTCTTGTGGGCAGTAGCTTAAGGAACATTTTGATGCATAAATCGTCCTTTTATGATGTATGGTTTAGAAGTTATGGCTAAAAAATCAAAAAAATCGCAAAAAACCACGTCAAAAACTATGATTCATGTAAAAAATTTTAACTAAGATTCTTGAAAAAAAAAATCAAATTCCAGAAAACTTTTTTCTGAATATGCAGTCTTGTGTATATATGTATTAGAAACAATTTGGTGTATAAATCGTCCTTGTAGGATGTACAGTTTGGGAGTTATGACGGAAAAAGCACATGTTTTTGGCCAGCTCCACTCCAAAAAGTGTTCTACAACTCTTAAACTACAAGAGATAGAGCAAACGGCATTTGGACAAAGGAGTATCTTTTCTTAAGGACGAGGACCTGGTGCTCATTTTAATGCATGAATCGTCCTTATCTGATATGTAGTTTTTATTTTAGAAAATAAATAAAAAAAATAAAAATTGACAAAAAAGGGCACATGAAATTAACATGAAATCTAATTTTAAAATTATTTTAAGGATACAATCTTGTGGGCAGTAGCTTAAGGAATATTTTGATGCATAAATCGTCCTTTTATGATGTATGGTTTAGAAGTTATGGCTAAAAAATCAAAAAAAATCGCAAAAAACCACGTCAAAAACTATGATTCATGTAAAAAATTTTAACTAAGATTCTTGAAAAAAAAAATCAAATTCCAGAAATATGAATATGCAGTCTTGTGTATATATGTATTAGAAACAATTTGGTGTATAAATCGTCCTTGTAGGATGTATGGTTTGGGAGTTATGACGGAAAAAGCACATGTTTTTGGCCAGCTCCACTCCAAAAAGTGTCCTACAACTCTTAAACTACAAGAGATAGAGCAAACGGCATTTGGACAAAGGAGTATCCCTTCTTAAGGACGAGGACCTGGTGCTCATTTTAATGCATGAATCGTCCTTATCTGATATGTAGTTTTTATTTTAGAAAATAAATAAAAAAAATAAAAATTGACAAAAAAGGGCACATGAAATTAACATGAAATCTAATTTTAAAATTATTTTAAGGATACAGTCTTGTGGGCAGTAGCTTAAGGAACATTTTGATGCATAAATCGTCCTTTTATGATGTATGGTTAATTATTTTAAGGATACAGTCTTGTGGGCAGTAGCTTAAGGAACATTTTGATGCATAAATCGTCCTTTCATGATGTATGGTTTAGAAGTTATGGCTAAAAAATCGCACAAAACCACGTCAAAAACTATGATTCATGTAAAAAATTTTAACTAAGATTCTTGAAAAAAAATCAAATTCCAGAAAACTTTTTTCTGAATATGCAGTCTTGTGTACATATGTATTAGAAACAATTTGGTGTATAAATCGTCCTTGTAGGATGTACAGTTTGGGAGTTATGACGGAAAAAGCACATGTTTTTGGCCAGCTTCCACTCCAAAAAGTGTTCTACAACTCCTAAACTACAAGAGATAGAGCAAACGGCATTTGGAAAAAGGAGTATCCCTTCTTAAGGACGAGGACCTGGTGCTCATTTTAATGCATGAATCGTCCTTATCTGATATGTAGTTTTTATTTTAGAAAATAAATAAAAAAAATAAAAATTGACAAAAAAGGGCACATGAAATTAACATGAAATCTAATTTTTAAAATTATTTTAAGGATACAGTCTTGTGGGCAGTAGCTTAAGGAACATTTTGATGCATAAATCGTCCTTTTATGATGTATGGTTTAGAAGTTATGGCTAAAAAATCAAAAAAATCGCAAAAAACCACGTCAAAAACTATGATTCATGTAAAAAATTTTAACTAAGATTCTTGAAAAAAAAATCAAATTCCAGAAAACTTTTTTCTGAATATGCAGTCTTGTGTATATATGTATTAGAAACAATTTGGTGTATAAATCGTCCTTGTAGGATGTACAGTTTGGGAGTTATGACGGAAAAAGCACATGTTTTTGGCCAGCTCCACTCCAAAAAGTGTCCTACAACTCTTAAACTACAAGAGATAGAGCAAACGGCATTTGGACAAAGGAGTATCCCTTCTTAAGGACGAGGACCTGGTGCTCATTTTAATGCATGAATCGTCCTTATCTGATATGTAGTTTTTATTTTAGAAAATAAATAAAAAAAATAAAAATTGACAAAAAAGGGCACATGAAATTAACATGAAATCTAATTTTAAAATTATTTTAAGGATACAGTCTTGTGGGCAGTAGCTTAAGGAACATTTTGATGCATAAATCGTCCTTTTATGATGTATGGTTTAGAAGTTATGGCTAAAAAATCAAAAAAATCGCAAAAAACCACGTCAAAAACTATGATTCATGTAAAAAATTTTAACTAAGATTCTTGAAAAAAAAAATCAAATTCCAGAAATATGAATATGCAGTCTTGTGTATATATGTATTAGAAACAATTTGGTGTATAAATCGTCCTTGTAGGATGTACAGTTTGGGAGTTATGACGGAAAAAGCACATGTTTTTGGCCAGCTCCACTCCAAAAAGTGTTCTACAACTCTTAAACTACAAGAGATAGAGCAAACGGCATTTGGACAAAGGAGTATCTTTTCTTAAGGACGAGGACCTGGTGCTCATTTTAATGCATGAATCGTCCTTATCTGATATGTAGTTTTTATTTTAGAAAATAAATAAAAAAAATAAAAATTGACAAAAAAGGGCACATGAAATTAACATGAAATCTAATTTTAAAATTATTTTAAGGATACAATCTTGTGGGCAGTAGCTTAAGGAATATTTTGATGCATAAATCGTCCTTTTATGATGTATGGTTTAGAAGTTATGGCTAAAAAATCAAAAAAAATCGCAAAAAACCACGTCAAAAACTATGATTCATGTAAAAAATTTTAACTAAGATTCTTGAAAAAAAAAATCAAATTCCAGAAATATGAATATGCAGTCTTGTGTATATATGTATTAGAAACAATTTGGTGTATAAATCGTCCTTGTAGGATGTATGGTTTGGGAGTTATGACGGAAAAAGCACATGTTTTTGGCCAGCTCCACTCCAAAAAGTGTCCTACAACTCTTAAACTACAAGAGATAGAGCAAACGGCATTTGGACAAAGGAGTATCCCTTCTTAAGGACGAGGACCTGGTGCTCATTTTAATGCATGAATCGTCCTTATCTGATATGTAGTTTTTATTTTAGAAAATAAATAAAAAAAATAAAAATTGACAAAAAAGGGCACATGAAATTAACATGAAATCTAATTTTAAAATTATTTTAAGGATACAGTCTTGTGGGCAGTAGCTTAAGGAACATTTTGATGCATAAATCGTCCTTTTATGATGTATGGTTTAGAAGTTATGGCTAAAAAATCAAAAAAATCGCAAAAAACCACGTCAAAAACTATGATTCATGTAAAAAATTTTAACTAAGATTCTTGAAAAAAAAATCAAATTCCAGAAAACTTTTTTCTGAATATGCAGTCTTGTGTATATATGTATTAGAAACAATTTGGTGTATAAATCGTCCTTGTAGGATGTATGGTTTGGGAGTTATGACGGAAAAAGCACATGTTTTTGGCCAGCTCCACTCCAAAAAGTGTCCTACAACTCTTAAACTACAAGAGATAGAGCAAACGGCATTTGGACAAAGGAGTATCCCTTCTTAAGGACGAGGACCTGGTGCTCATTTTAATGCATGAATCGTCCTTATCTGATATGTAGTTTTTATTTTAGAAAATAAATAAAAAAAATAAAAATTGACAAAAAAGGGCACATGAAATTAACATGAAATCTAATTTTAAAATTATTTTAAGGATACAGTCTTGTGGGCAGTAGCTTAAGGAACATTTTGATGCATAAATCGTCCTTTTATGATGTATGGTTTAGAAGTTATGGCTAAAAAATCAAAAAAATCGCAAAAAACCACGTCAAAAACTATGATTCATGTAAAAAATTTTAACTAAGATTCTTGAAAAAAAAAAATCAAATTCCAGAAAACTTTTTTCTGAATATGCAGTCTTGTGTATATATGTATTAGAAACAATTTGGTGTATAAATCGTCCTTGTAGGATGTATGGTTTGGGAGTTATGACGGAAAAAACACATGTTTTTGGCCAGCTCCACTCCAAAAAGTGTTCTACAACTCTTAAACTACAAGAGATAGAGCAAACGGCATTTGGACAAAGGAGTATCCCTTCTTAAGGACGAGGACCTGGTGCTAATTTTAATGCATGAATCGTCCTTATCTGATATGTAGTTTTTATTTTAGAAAATAAATAAAAAAAATAAAAATTGACAAAAAAGGGCACATGAAATTAACATGAAATCTAATTTTAAAATTATTTAAAGGATACAGTCTTGTGGGCAGTAGCTTAAGGAACATTTTGATGCATAAATCGTCCTTTTATGATGTATGGTTTAGAAGTTATGGCTAAAAAATCAAAAAAATCGCAAAAAACCACGTCAAAAACTATGATTCATGTAAAAAATTTTAACTAAGATTCTTGAAAAAAAAAAATCAAATTCCAGAAAACTTTTTTCTGAATATGCAGTCTTGTGTATATATGTATTAGAAACAATTTGGTGTATAAATCGTCCTTGTAGGATGTATGGTTTGGGAGTTATGACGGAAAAAGCACATGTTTTTGGCCAGCTCCACTCCAAAAAGTGTTCTACAACTCTTAAACTACAAGAGATAGAGCAAACGGCATTTGGACAAAGGAGTATCCCTTCTTAAGGACGAGGACCTGGTGCTAATTTTAATGCATGAATCGTCCTTATCTGATATGTAGTTTTTATTTTAGAAAATAAATAAAAAAAATAAAAATTGACAAAAAAGGGCACATGAAATTAACATGAAATCTAATTTTAAAATTATTTTAAGGATACAGTCTTGTGGGCAGTAGCTTAAGGAACATTTTGATGCATAAATCGTCCTTTTATGATGTATGGTTTAGAAGTTATGGCTAAAAAATCGCACAAAACCACGTCAAAAACTATGATTCATGTAAAAAATTTTAACTAAGATTCTTGAAAAAAAATCAAATTCCAGAAAACTTTTTTCTGAATATGCAGTCTTGTGTACATATGTATTAGAAACAATTTGGTGTATAAATCGTCCTTGTAGGATGTACAGTTTGGGAGTTATGACGGAAAAAGCACATGTTTTTGGCCAGCTTCCACTCCAAAAAGTGTTCTACAACTCCTTAACTACAAGAGATAGAGCAAACGGCATTTGGACAAAGGAGTATCCCTTCTTAAGGACGAGGACCTGGTGCTCATTTTAATGCATGAATCGTCCTTATCTGATATGTAGTTTTTATTTTAGAAAATAAATAAAAAAAATAAATATTGACAAAAAAAGGGCACATGAAATTAACATGAAATCTAATTTTAAAATTATTTTAAGGATACAGTCTTGTGGGCAGTAGCTTAAGGAACATTTTGATGCATAAATCGTCCTTTTATGATGTATGGTTTAGAAGTTATGGCTAAAAAATCAAAAAAAATCGCAAAAAACCACGTCAAAAACTATGATTCATGTAAAAAATGTTAACTAAGATTCTTGAAAAAAAAAATCAAATTCCAGAAAACTTTTTTCTGAATATGCAGTCTTGTGTATATATGTATTAGAAACAATTTGGTGTATAAATCGTCCTTGTAGGATGTATGGTTTGGGAGTTATGACGGAAAAAGCACATGTTTTTGGCCAGCTTCCACTCCAAAAAGTGTTCTACAACTCCTAAACTACAAGAGATAGAGCAAACGGCATTTGGACAAAGGAGTATCCCTTCTTAAGGACGAGGACCTGGTGCTCATTTTAATGCATGAATCGTCCTTATCTGATATGTAGTTTTTATTTTAGAAAATAAATAAAAAAAATAAAAATTGACAAAAAAGGGCACATGAAATTAACATGAAATCTAATTTTAAAATTATTTTAAGGATACAGTCTTGTGGGCAGTAGCTTAAGGAACATTTTGATGCATAAATCGTCCTTTTATGATGTATGGTTTAGAAGTTATGGCTAAAAAATAAAAAAAAATCGCAAAAAACCACGTCAAAAACTATGATTCATGTAAAAAATTTTAACTAAGATTCTTGAAAAAAAAATCAAATTCCAGAAAACTTTTTTCTGAATATGTAGTCTTGTGTATATATGTATTAGAAACAATTTGGTGTATAAATCGTCCTTGTAGGATGTACAGTTTGGGAGTTATGACGGAAAAAGCACATGTTTTTGGCCAGCTCCACTCCAAAAAGTGTTCTACAACTCTTAAACTACAAGAGATAGAGCAAACGGCATTTGGACAAAGGAGTATCCCTTCTTAAGGACGAGGACCTGGTGCTCATTTTAATGCATGAATCGTCCTTATCTGATATGTAGTTTTTATTTTAGAAAATAAATAAAAAAAAAAAAAATTGACAAAAAAGGGCACATGAAATTAACATGAAAACTAATTTTTAAATTATTTTAAGAAAACTTTTTTCTGAATATGCAGTCTTGTGTATATATGTATTAGAAACAATTTGGTGTATAAATCGTCCTTGTAGGATGTATGGTTTGGGAGTTATGACGGAAAAAGCACATGTTTTTGGCCAGCTTCCACTCCAAAAAGTGTTCTACAACTCCTAAACTACAAGAGATAGAGCAAACGGCATTTGGACAAAGGAGTATCCCTTCTTAAGGACGAGGACCTGGTGCTCATTTTAATGCATGAATCGTCCTTATCTGATATGTAGTTTTTATTTTAGAAAATAAATAAAAAAAATAAAAATTGACAAAAAAGGGCACATGAAATTAACATGAAATCTAATTTGAAAATTATTTTAAGGATACAGTCTTGTGGGCAGTAGCTTAAGGAACATTTTGATGCATAAATCGTCCTTTTATGATGTATGGTTTAGAAGTTATGGCTAAAAAATAAAAAAAAATCGCAAAAAACCACGTCAAAAACTATGATTCATGTAAAAAATTTTAACTAAGATTCTTGAAAAAAAAATCAAATTCCAGAAAACTTTTTTCTGAATATGTAGTCTTGTGTATATATGTATTAGAAACAATTTGGTGTATAAATCGTCCTTGTAGGATGTACAGTTTGGGAGTTATGACGGAAAAAGCACATGTTTTTGGCCAGCTCCACTCCAAAAAGTGTTCTACAACTCTTAAACTACAAGAGATAGAGCAAACGGCATTTGGACAAAGGAGTATCCCTTCTTAAGGACGAGGACCTGGTGCTCATTTTAATGCATGAATCGTCCTTATCTGATATGTAGTTTTTATTTTAGAAAATAAAAAAAAAAAAAAAAAATTGACAAAAAAGGGCACATGAAATTAACATGAAAACTAATTTTTAAATTATTTTAAGAAAACTTTTTTCTGAATATGCAGTCTTGTGTATATATGTATTAGAAACAATTTGGTGTATAAATCGTCCTTGTAGGATGTATGGTTTGGGAGTTATGACGGAAAAAGCACATGTTTTTGGCCAGCTCCACTCCAAAAAGTGTTCTACAAGTCTTAAACTACAAGAGATAGAGCAAACGGCATTTGGACAAAGGAGTATCCCTTCTTAAGGACGAGGACCTGGTGCTCATTTTAATGCATGAATCGTCCTTATCTGATATGAAGTTTTTATTTTAGAAAATAAATAAAAAAATTAAAATTGACAAAAAAGGGCACATGAAATTAACATGAAATCTAATTTTAAAATTATTTTAAGAAAACTTTTTTCTGAATATGTAGTCTTGTGTATATATGTATTAGAAACAATTTGGTGTATAAATCGTCCTTGTAGGATGTACAGTTTGGGAGTTATGACGGAAAAAGCACATGTTTTTGGCCAGCTTCCACTCCAAAAAGTGTTCTACAACTCCTTAACTACAAGAGATAGAGCAAACGGCATTTGGACAAAGGAGTATCCCTTCTTAAGGACGAGGACCTGGTGCTCATTTTAATGCATGAATCGTCCTTATCTGATATGTAGTTTTTATTTTAGAAAATAAATAAAAAAAAAAAAAATTGACAAAAAAGGGCACATAAAATTAACATGAAATCTAATTTTAAAATTATTTTAAGGATACAGTCTTGTGGGCAGTAGCTTAAGGAACATTTTGATGCATAAATCGTCCTTTTATGATGTATGGTTTAGAAGTTATGGCTAAAAAATCGCACAAAACCACGTCAAAAACTATGATTCATGTAAAAAATTTTAACTAAGATTCTTGAAAAAAAATCAAATTCCAGAAAACTTTTTTCTGAATATGCAGTCTTGTTTACATATGTATTAGAAACAATTTGGTGTATAAATCGTCCTTGTAGGATGTACAGTTTGGGAGTTATGACGGAAAAAGCACATGTTTTTGGCCAGCTTCCACTCCAAAAAGTGTTCTACAACTCCTTAACTACAAGAGATAGAGCAAACGGCATTTGGACAAAGGAGTATCCCTTCTTAAGGACGAGAACCTGGTGCTCATTTTAATGCATGAATCGTCCTTATCTGATATGTAGTTTTTATTTTAGAAAATAAATAAAAAAAATAAATATTGACAAAAAAAGGGCACATGAAATTAACATGAAATCTAATTTTAAAATTATTTTAAGGATACAGTCTTGTGGGCAGTAGCTTAAGGAACATTTTGATGCATAAATCGTCCTTTTATGATGTATGGTTTAGAAGTTATGGCTAAAAAATCAAAAAAAATCGCAAAAAACCACGTCAAAAACTATGATTCATGTAAAAAATGTTAACTAAGATTCTTGAAAAAAAAAATCAAATTCCAGAAAACTTTTTTCTGAATATGCAGTCTTGTGTATATATGTATTAGAAACAATTTGGTGTATAAATCGTCCTTGTAGGATGTATGGTTTGGGAGTTATGACGGAAAAAGCACATGTTTTTGGCCAGCTTCCACTCCAAAAAGTGTTCTACAACTCCTAAACTACAAGAGATAGAGCAAACGGCATTTGGACAAAGGAGTATCCCTTCTTAAGGACGAGGATCTGGTGCTCATTTTAATGCATGAATCGTCCTTATCTGATATGTAGTTTTTATTTTAGAAAATAAATAAAAAAAATAAAAATTGACAAAAAAGGGCACATGAAATTAACATGAAATCTAATTTTAAAATTATTTTAAGGATACAGTCTTGTGGGCAGTAGCTTAAGGAACATTTTGATGCATAAATCGTCCTTTTATGATGTATGGTTTAGAAGTTATGGCTAAAAAATAAAAAAAAATCGCAAAAAACCACGTCAAAAACTATGATTCATGTAAAAAATTTTAACTAAGATTCTTGAAAAAAAAATCAAATTCCAGAAAACTTTTTTCTGAATATGTAGTCTTGTGTATATATGTATTAGAAACAATTTGGTGTATAAATCGTCCTTGTAGGATGTACAGTTTGGGAGTTATGACGGAAAAAGCACATGTTTTTGGCCAGCTCCACTCCAAAAAGTGTTCTACAAGTCTTAAACTACAAGAGATAGAGCAAACGGCATTTGGACAAAGGAGTATCCCTTCTTAAGGACGAGGACCTGGTGCTCATTTTAATGCATGAATCGTCCTTATCTGATATGTAGTTTTTATTTTAGAAAATAAATAAAAAAAAAAAAAATTGACAAAAAAGGGCACATGAAATTAACATGAAATCTAATTTTAAAATTATTTTAAGAAAACTTTTTTCTGAATATGCAGTCTTGTGTATATATGTATTAGAAACAATTTGGTGTATAAATCGTCCTTGTAGGATGTATGGTTTGGGAGTTATGACGGAAAAAGCACATGTTTTTGGCCAGCTCCACTCCAAAAAGTGTTCTACAAGTCTTAAACTACAAGAGATAGAGCAAACGGCATTTGGACAAAGGAGTATCCCTTCTTAAGGACGAGGACCTGGTGCTCATTTTAATGCATGAATCGTCCTTATCTGATATGTAGTTTTTATTTTAGAAAATAAATAAAAAAATTAAAATTGACAAAAAAGGGCACATGAAATTAACATGAAATCTAATTTTAAAATTATTTTAAGAAAACTTTTTTCTGAATATGTAGTCTTGTGTATATATGTATTAGAAACAATTTGGTGTATAAATCGTCCTTGTAGGATGTACAGTTTGGGAGTTATGACGGAAAAAGCACATGTTTTTGGCCAGCTTCCACTCCAAAAAGTGTTCTACAACTCCTTAACTACAAGAGATAGAGCAAACGGCATTTGGACAAAGGAGTATCCCTTCTTAAGGACGAGGACCTGGTGCTCATTTTAATGCATGATGCGTCCTTATCTGATATGTAGTTTTTATTTTAGAAAATAAATAAAAAAAATAAAAATTGACAAAAAAGGGCACATGAAATTAACATGAAATCTAATTTTTAAAATTATTTTAAGGATACAGTCTTGTGGGCAGTAGCTTAAGGAACATTTTGATGCATAAATCGTCCTTTTATGATGGATGGTTTAGAAGTTATGGCTAAAAAATCAAAAAAATCGCAAAAAACCACGTCAAAAACTATGATTCATGTAAAAAATTTTAACTAAGATTCTTGAAAAAAAATCAAATTCCAGAAAACTTTTTTCTGAATATGTAGTCTTGTGTATATATGTATTAGAAACAATTTGGTGTATAAATCGTCCTTGTAGGATGTACAGTTTGGGAGTTATGACGGAAAAAGCACATGTTTTTGGCCAGCTCCACTCCAAAAAGTGTTCTACAACTCTTAAACTACAAGAGATAGAGCAAACGGCATTTGGACAAAGGAGTATCCCTTCTTAAGGACGAGGACCTGGTGCTCATTTTAATGCATGAATCGTCCTTATCTGATATGTAGTTTTTATTTTAGAAAATAAATAAAAAAAAAAAATTGACAAAAAAGGGCACATGAAATTAACATGAAATCTAATTTTAAAATTATTTTAAGAAAACTTTTTTCTGAATATGCAGTCTTGTGTATATATGTATTAGAAACAATTTGGTGTATAAATCGTCCTTGTAGGATGTATGGTTTGGGAGTTATGACGGAAAAAGCACATGTTTTTGGCCAACTCCACTCCAAAAAGTGTTCTACAAGTCTTAAACTACAAGAGATAGAGCAAACGGCATTTGGACAAAGGAGTATCCCTTCTTAAGGACGAGGACCTGGTGCTCATTTTAATGCATGAATCGTCCTTATCTGATATGTAGTTTTTATTTTAGAAAATAAATAAAAAAATAAAAATTGACAAAAAAGGGCACATGAAATTAACATGAAATCTAATTTTAAAATTATTTTAAGAAAACTTTTTTCTGAATATGTAGTCTTGTGTATATATGTATTAGAAACAATTTGGTGTATAAATCGTCCTTGTAGGATGTACAGTTTGGGAGTTATGACGGAAAAAGCACATGTTTTTGGCCAGCTCCACTCCAAAAAGTGTTCTACAACTCCTTAACTACAAGAGATAGAGCAAACGGCATTTGGACAAAGGAGTATCCCTTCTTAAGGACGAGGACCTGGTGCTCATTTTAATGCATGAATCGTCCTTATCTGATATGTAGTTTTTATTTTAGAAAATAAATAAAAAAAATAAAAATTGACAAAAAAGGGCACATGAAATTAACATGAAATCTAATTTTTAAAATTATTTTAAGGATACAGTCTTGTGGGCAGTAGCTTAAGGAACATTTTGATGCATAAATCGTCCTTTTATGATGTATGGTTTAGAAGTTATGGCTAAAAAATCAAAAAAATCGCAAAAAACCACGTCAAAAACTATGATTCATGTAAAAAATTTTAACTAAGATTCTTGAAAAAAAATCAAATTCCAGAAAACTTTTTTCTGAATATGTAGTCTTGTGTATATATGTATTAGAAACAATTTGGTGTTTAAATCGTCCTTGTAGGATGTACAGTTTGGGAGTTATGACGGAAAAAGCACATGTTTTTGGCCAGCTTCCACTCCAAAAAGTGTTCTACAACTCCTTAACTACAAGAGATAGAGCAAACGGCATTTGGACAAAGGAGTATCCCTTCTTAAGGACGAGGACCTGGTGCTCATTTTAATGCATGAATCGTCCTTATCTGATATGTAGTTTTTATTTTAGAAAATAAATAAAAAAATAAAAATTGACAAAAAAGGGCACATGAAATTAACATGAAATCTAATTTTTAAAATTATTTTAAGGATACAGTCTTGTGGGCAGTAGCTTAAGGAACATTTTGATGCATAAATCGTTCTTTTATGATGTATGGTTTAGAAGTTATGGCTAAAAAATCAAAAAAATCGCAAAAAACCACGTCAAAAACTATGATTCATGTAAAAAATTTTAACTAAGATTCTTGAAAAAAAATCAAATTCCAGAAAACTTTTTTCTGAATATGTAGTCTTGTGTATATATGTATTAGAAACAATTTGGTGTATAAATCGTCCTTGTAGGATGTACAGTTTGGGAGTTATGACGGAGCTTCCACTCCAAAAAGTGTTCTACAACTCCTTAACTACAAGAGATAGAGCAAACGGCATTTGGACAAAGGAGTATCCCTTCTTAAGGACGAGGACCTGGTGCTCATTTTAATGCATGAATCGTCCTTATCTGATATGTAGTTTTTATTTTAGAAAATAAATAAAAAAAATAAAAATTGACAAAAAAGGGCACATGAAATTAACATGAAATCTAATTTTTAAAATTATTTTAAGGATACAGTCTTGTGGGCAGTAGCTTAAGGAACATTTTGATGCATAAATCGTCCTTTTATGATGTATGGTTTAGAAGTTATGGCTAAAAAATCTAAAAAATCGCAAAAAACCACGTCAAAAACTATGATTCATGTAAAAAATTTTAACTAAGATTCTTGAAAAAAAATCAAATTCCAGAAAACTTTTTTCTGAATATGCAGTCTTGTGTATATATGTATTAGAAACAATTTGGTGTATAAATCGTCCTTGTAGGATGTATGGTTTGGGAGTTATGACGGAAAAAGCACATGTTTTTGGCCAGCTTCCACTCCAAAAAGTGTTCTACAACTCCTTAACTACAAGAGATAGAGCAAACGGCATTTGGACAAAGGAGTATCCCTTCTTAAGGACGAGGACCTGGTGCTCATTTTAATGCATGAATCGTCCTTATCTGATATGTAGTTTTTATTTTAGAAAATAAATAAAAAAAATAAAAATTGACAAAAAAGGGTACATGAAATTAACATTAAATCTAATTTTTAAAATTATTTGAAGGATACAGTCTTGTGAACAGTAGCTTAAGGAACATTTTGATGCATAAATCGTCCTTTTATGATGTATGCTTTAGAAGTTATGGCTAAAAAAACTCAAAAAAAATCGCAAAAAATCACGTCAAAAACTATGATTCATGTAAAAAATTTTAACTAAGATTCTTGAAAAAAAATCAAATTCCAGAAAACTTTTTTCTGAATATGTAGTCTTGTGAATATATGTATTAGAAACAATTTGGTGTATAAAGCGTCCTTGTAGGATGTACAGTTTGGGAGTTATGACGGAAAAAGCACATGTTTTTGGCCAGCTTCCACTCCAAAAAGTGTTCTACAACTCCTTAACTACAAGAGATAGAGCAAACGGCATTTGGACAAAGGAGTATCCCTTCTTAAGGACGAGGACTTGGTGCTCATTTTATTGCATGAATCGTCCTTATCTGATATGTAGTTTTTATTTTAGAAAATAAATAAAAAAAATAAAAATTGACAAAAAAGGGCACATGAAATTAACATGAAATCTAATTTTTAAAATTATTTTAAGGATACAGTCTTGTGGGCAGTAGCTTAAGGAACATTTTGATGCATAAATCGTCCTTTTATGATGTATGGTTTAGAAGTTATGGCTAAAAAATCAAAAAAATCGCAAAAAACCACGTCAAAAACTATGATTCATGTAAAAAATTTTAACTAAGATTCTTGAAAAAAAATCAAATTCCAGAAAACTTTTTTCTGAATATGCAGTCTTGTGTATATATGTATTAGAAACAATTTGGTGTATAAATCGTCCTTGTAGGATGTACAGTTTGGGAGTTATGACGGAAAAAGCACATGTTTTTGGCCAGCTTCCACTCCAAAAAGTGTTCTACAACTCCTTAACTACAAGAGATAGAGCAAACGGCATTTGGACAAAGGAGTAGCCCTTCTTAAGGACGAGGACCTGGTGCTCATTTTAATGCATGAATCGTCCTTATCTGATATGTAGTTTTTATTTTAGAAAATAAATAAAAAAAATAAAAATTGACAAAAAAGGGTACATGAAATTAACATGAAATCTAATTTTTAAAATTATTTGAAGGATACAGTCTTGTGAACAGTTGCTTAAGGAACATTTTGATGCATAAATCGTCCTTTTATGATGTATGCTTTAGAAGTTATGGCTAAAAAAACTCAAAAAAAATCGCAAAAAATCACGTCAAAAACTATGATTCATGTAAAAAATTTTAACTAAGATTCTTGAAAAAAAATCAAATTCCAGAAAACTTTTTTCTGAATATGTAGTCTTGTGAATATATGTATTAGAAACAATTTGGTTTATAAATCGTCCTTGTAGGATGTATGGTTTGGGAGTTATGACGGAAAAAGCACATGTTTTTGGCCAGCTCCACTCCAAAAAGTGTTCTACAAGTCTTAAACTACAAGAGATAGAGCAAACGGCATTTGGACAAAGGAGTATCCCTTCTTAAGGACGAGGACCTGGTGCTCATTTTAATGCATGAATCGTCCTTATCTGATATGTAGTTTTTATTTTAGAAAATAAATAAAAAAATTAAAATTGACAAAAAAGGGCACATGAAATTAACGTGAAATCTAATTTTAAAATTATTTTAAGAAAACTTTTTTCTGAATATGTAGTCTTGTGTATATATGTATTAGAAACAATTTGGTGTATAAATCGTCCTTGTAGGATGTACAGTTTGGGAGTTATGACGGAGCTTCCACTCCAAAAAGTGTTCTACAACTCCTTAACTACAAGAGATAGAGCAAACGGCATTTGGACAAAGGAGTATCCCTTCTTAAGGACGAGGACCTGGTGCTCATTTTAATGCATGAATCGTCCTTATCTGATATGTAGTTTTTATTTTAGAAAATAAATAAAAAAAATAAAAATTGACAAAAAAGGGCACATGAAATTAACATGAAATCTAATTTTTAAAATTATTTTAAGGATACAGTCTTGTGGGCAGTAGCTTAAGGAACATTTTGATGCATAAATCGTCCTTTTATGATGTATGGTTTAGAAGTTATGGCTAAAAAATCTAAAAAATCGCAAAAAACCACGTCAAAAACTATGATTCATGTAAAAAATTTTAACTAAGATTCTTGAAAAAAAATCAAATTCCAGAAAACTTTTTTCTGAATATGCAGTCTTGTGTATATATGTATTAGAAACAATTTGGTGTATAAATCGTCCTTGTAGGATGTATGGTTTGGGAGTTATGACGGAAAAAGCACATGTTTTTGGCCAGCTTCCACTCCAAAAAGTGTTCTACAACTCCTTAACTACAAGAGATAGAGCAAACGGCATTTGGACAAAGGAGTATCCCTTCTTAAGGACGAGGACCTGGTGCTCATTTTAATGCATGAATCGTCCTTATCTGATATGTAGTTTTTATTTTAGAAAATAAATAAAAAAAATAAAAATTGACAAAAAAGGGTACATGAAATTAACATTAAATCTAATTTTTAAAATTATTTGAAGGATACAGTCTTGTGAACAGTAGCTTAAGGAACATTTTGATGCATAAATCGTCCTTTTATGATGTATGCTTTAGAAGTTATGGCTAAAAAAACTCAAAAAAAATCGCAAAAAATCACGTCAAAAACTATGATTCATGTAAAAAATTTTAACTAAGATTCTTGAAAAAAAATCAAATTCCAGAAAACTTTTTTCTGAATATGTAGTCTTGTGAATATATGTATTAGAAACAATTTGGTGTATAAATCGTCCTTGTAGGATGTACAGTTTGGGAGTTATGACGGAAAAAGCACATGTTTTTGGCCAGCTTCCACTCCAAAAAGTGTTCTACAACTCCTTAACTACAAGAGATAGAGCAAACGGCATTTGGACAAAGGAGTATCCCTTCTTAAGGACGAGGACTTGGTGCTCATTTTATTGCATGAATCGTCCTTATCTGATATGTAGTTTTTATTTTAGAAAATAAATAAAAAAAATAAAAATTGACAAAAAAGGGCACATGAAATTAACATGAAATCTAATTTTTAAAATTATTTTAAGGATACAGTCTTGTGGGCAGTAGCTTAAGGAACATTTTGATGCATAAATCGTCCTTTTATGATGTATGGTTTAGAAGTTATGGCTAAAAAATCAAAAAAATCGCAAAAAACCACGTCAAAAACTATGATTCATGTAAAAAATTTTAACTAAGATTCTTGAAAAAAAATCAAATTCCAGAAAACTTTTTTCTGAATATGCAGTCTTGTGTATATATGTATTAGAAACAATTTGGTGTATAAATCGTCCTTGTAGGATGTACAGTTTGGGAGTTATGACGGAAAAAGCACATGTTTTTGGCCAGCTTCCACTCCAAAAAGTGTTCTACAACTCCTTAACTACAAGAGATAGAGCAAACGGCATTTGGACAAAAGAGTAGCCCTTCTTAAGGACGAGGACCTGGTGCTCATTTTAATGCATGAATCGTCCTTATCTGATATGTAGTTTTTATTTTAGAAAATAAATAAAAAAAATAAAAATTGACAAAAAAGGGTACATGAAATTAACATGAAATCTAATTTTTAAAATTATTTGAAGGATACAGTCTTGTGAACAGTTGCTTAAGGAACATTTTGATGCATAAATCGTCCTTTTATGATGTATGCTTTAGAAGTTATGGCTAAAAAAACTCAAAAAAAATCGCAAAAAATCACGTCAAAAACTATGATTCATGTAAAAAATTTTAACTAAGATTCTTGAAAAAAAATCAAATTCCAGAAAACTTTTTTCTGAATATGTAGTCTTGTGAATATATGTATTAGAAACAATTTGGTGTATAAATCGTCCTTGTAGGATGTACAGTTTGGGAGTTATGACGGAAAAAGCACATGTTTTTGGCCAGCTTCCACTCCAAAAAGTGTTCTACAACTCCTTAACTACAAGAGATAGAGCAAACGGCATTTGGACAAAGGAGTATCCCTTCTTAAGGACGAAGACCTGGTGCTCATTTTAATGCATGAATCGTCCTTATCTGATATGTAGTTTTTATTTTAGAAAATAAATAAAAAAAATAAAAATTGACAAAAAGGGCACATGAAATTAACATGAAATCTAATTTTTAAAATTATTTTAAGGATACAGTCTTGTGGGCAGTAGCTTAAGGAACATTTTGATGCATAAATCGTCCTTTTATGATGCATGGTTTAGAAGTTATGGCTAAAAAATCAAAAAAATCGCAAAAAACCACGTCAAAAACTATGATTCATGTAAAAAATTTTAACTAAGATTCTTGAAAAAAAAAATCGAATTCCAGAAAACTTTTTTCTGGATATGTAGTCTTGTGAATATATGTATTAGAAACAATTTGGTGTATAAATCGTCCTTGTAGGATGTACAGTTTGGGAGTTATGACGGAAAAAGCACATGTTTTTGGCCAGCTTCCACTCCAAAAAGTGTTCTACAACTCCTTAACTACAAGAGATAGAGCAAACGGCATTTCGACAAAGGAGTATCCCTTCTTAAGGACGAGGACCTGGTGCTCATTTTAATGCATGAATCGTCCTTATCTGATATGTAGTTTTTATTTTAGAAAATAAATAAAAAAAATAAAAATTGACAAAAAAGGGCACATGAAATTAACATGAAATCTAATTTTTAAAATTATTTTAAGGATACAGTCTTGTGGGCAGTAGCTTAAGGAACATTTTGATGCATAAATCGTCCTTTTATGATGTATGGTTTAGAAGTTATGGCTAAAAAATCAAAAAAATCGCAAAAAACCACGTCAAAAACTATGATTCATGTAAAAAATTTTAACTAAGATTCTTGAAAAAAAAAATCAAATTGCAGAAAACTTTTTTCTGAATATGCAGTCTTGTGTATATATGTATTAGAAACAATTTGGTGTATAAATCGTCCTTGTAGGATGTATGGTTTGGGAGTTATGACGGAAAAAGCACATGTTTTTGGCCAGCTCCACTCCAAAAAGTGTTCTACAACTCTTAAATTACAAGAGATAGAGCAAACGGCATTTGGACAAAGGAGTATCCCTTCTTAAGGACGAGGACCTGGTGCTCATTTTAATGCATGAATCGTCCTTATCTGATATGTAGTTTTTATTTTAGAAAATAAATAAAAAAATAAAAATTGACAAAAAAGGGCACATGAAATTAACATGAAATCTAATTTTAAAATTATTTTAAGGATACAGTCTTGTGGGCAGTAGCTTAAGGAACATTTTGATGCATAAATCGTCCTTTTATGATGTATGGTTTAGAAGTTATGGCTAAAAAATCAAAAAAATCGCAAAAAACCACGTCAAAAACTATGATTCATGTAAAAAATTTTAACTAAGATTCTTGAAAAAAAAATCAAATTCCAGAAAACTTTTTTCTGAATATGTAGTCTTGTGTATATATGTATTAGAAACAATTTGGTGTATAAATCGTCCTTGTAGGATGTACAGTTTGGGAGTTATGACGGAAAAAGCACATGTTTTTGGCCAGCTTCCACTCCAAAAAGTGTTCTACAACTCCTTAACTACAAGAGATAGAGCAAACGGCATTTGGACAAAGGAGTATCCCTTCTTAAGGACGAGGACCTGGTGCTCATTTTAATGCATGAATCGTCCTTATCTGATATGTAGTTTTTATTTTAGAAAATAAATAAAAAAAATAAAAATTGACAAAAAAGGGCACATGAAATTAACATGAAATCTAATTTTTAAAATTATTTTAAGGATACAGTCTTGTGGGCAGTAGCTTAAGGAACATTTTGATGCATAAATCGTCCTTTCATGATGTATGGTTTAGAAGTTATGGCTAAAAACCAAAAAATCGCAAAAAACCACGTCAAAAACTATGATTCATGTAAAAAATTTTAACTAAGATTCTTGAAAAAAAATCAAATTCCAGAAAACTTTTTTCTGAATATGTAGTCTTGTGTATATATGTATTAGAAACAATTTGGTGTATAAATCGTCCTTGTAGGATGTACAGTTTGGGAGTTATGACGGAAAAAGCACATGTTTTTGGCCAGCTTCCACTCCAAAAAGTGTTCTACAACTCCTTAACTACAAGAGATAGAGCAAACGGCATTTGGACAAAGGAGTATCCCTTCTTAAGGACGAGGACCTGGTGCTCATTTTAATGCATGAATCGTCCTTATCTGATATGTAGTTTTTATTTTAGAAAATAAATAAAAAAATTAAAATTGACAAAAAAGGGCACATGAAATTAACATGAAATCTAATTTTAAAATTATTTTAAGAAAACTTTTTTCTGAATATGTAGTCTTGTGTATATATGTATTAGAAACAATTTGGTGTATAAATCGTCCTTGTAGGATGTACAGTTTGGGAGTTATGACGGAAAAAGCACATGTTTTTGGCCAGCTTCCACTCCAAAAAGTGTTCTACAACTCCTTAACTACAAGAGATAGAGCAAACGGCATTTGGACAAAGGAGTATCCCTTCTTAAGGACGAGGACCTGGTGCTCATTTTAATGCATGAATCGTCCTTATCTGATATGTAGTTTTTATTTTAGAAAATAAATAAAAAAAATAAAAATTGACAAAAAAGTGCACATGAAATTAACATGAAATCTAATTTTTAAAATTATTTTAAGGATACAATTTGTGGGCAGTAGCTTAAGAAACATTTTGATGCATAAATCGTCCTTTTATGATGTATGGTTTAGAAGTTATGGCTAAAAAATCAAAAAAATCGCAAATAACCACGTCAAAAACTATGATTCATGTAAAAAATTTTAACTAAGATTCTTGAAAAAAAATCAAATTCCAGAAAACTTTTTCTGAATATGCAGTCTTGTGTATATATGTATTAGAAACAATTTGGTGTATAAATCGTCCTTGTAGGATGTACAGTTTGGGAGTTATGACGGAAAAAGCACATGTTTTTGGCCAGCTTCCACTCCAAAAAGTGTTCTACAACTCCTTAACTACAAGAGATAGAGCAAACGGCATTTGGACAAAGAAGTATCCCTTCTTAAGGACGAGGACCTGGTGCTCATTTTAATGCATGAATCGTCCTTATCTGATATGTAGTTTTTATTTTAGAAAATAAATAAAAAAAATAAAAATTGACAAAAAAGGGCACATGAAATTAACATGAAATCTAATTTTTAAAATTATTTTAAGGATACAGTCTTGTGGGCAGTAGCTTAAGGAACATTTTGATGCATTAATCGTCCTTTTATGATGTATGGTTTAGAAGTTATGGCTAAAAAATCAAAAAAATCGCAAAAAACCACGTCAAAAACTATGATTCATGTAAAAAATTTTAACTAAGATTATTGAAAAAAAATCAAATTCCAGAAAACTTTTTTCTGAATATTTAGTCTTGTGTATATATGTATTAGAAACAATTTGGTGTATAAATCGTCCTTGTAGGATGTACAGTTTGGGAGTTATGACGGAAAAAGCACATGTTTTTGGCCAGCTTCCACTCCAAAAAGTGTTCTACAACTCCTTAACTACAAGAGATAGAGCAAACGGCATTTGGACAAAGGAGTATCCCTTCTTAAGGACGAGGACCTGGTGCTCATTTTAATGCATGAATCGTCCTTATCTGATATGTAGTTTTTATTTTAGAAAATAAATAAAAAAAATAAAAATTGACAAAAAAGGCCACATGAAATTAACATGAAATCTAATTTTCAAAATTATTTTAAGGATACAGTCTTGTGGGCAGTAGCTTAAGGAACATTTTGATGCATAAATCGTCCTTTTATGATGTATGGTTTAGAAGTTATGGCTAAAAAATCAAAAAAATCGCAAAAAACCACGTCAAAAACTATGATTCATGTAAAAAATTTTAACTAAGATTCTTGAAAAAAAAAATCAAATTCCAGAAAACTTTTTTCTGAATATGCAGTCTTGTGTATATATGTATTAGAAACAATGTGGTGTATAAATCGTCCTTGTAGGATGTATGCTTTGGGAGTTATGACGGAAAAAGCACATGTTTTTGGCCAGCTCCACTCCAAAAAGTGTTCTACAACTCTTAAACTACAAGAGATAGAGCAAACGGCATTTGGACAAAGGAGTATCCCTTCTTAAGGACGAGGACCTGGTGCTCATTTTAATGCATGAATCGTCCTTATCTGATATGTAGTTTTTATTTTAGAAAATAAATAAAAAAAATAAAAATTGACAAAAAAGGGCACATGAAATTAACATGAAATCTAATTTTAAAATTATTTTAAGGATACAGTCTTGTGGGCAGTAGCTTAAGGAACATTTTGATGCATAAATCGTCCTTTTATGATGTATGGTTTAGAAGTTATGGCTAAAAAATCTAAAAAATCGCAAAAAACCACGTCAAAAACTATGATTCATGTAAAAAATTTTAACTAAGATTCTTGAAAAAAAAAATCAAATTCCAGAAAACTTTTTTCTGAATATGCAGTCTTGTGTATATATGTATTAGAAACAATTTGGTGTATAAATCGTCCTTGTAGGATGTATGGTTTGGGAGTTATGACGGAAAAAGCACATGTTTTTGGCCAGCTCCACTCCAAAAAGTGTTCTACAACTCTTAAATTACAAGAGATAGAGCAAACGGCATTTGGACAAAGGAGTATCCCTTCTTAAGGACGAGGACCTGGTGCTCATTTTAATGCATGAATCGTCCTTATCTGATATGTAGTTTTTATTTTAGAAAATAAATAAAAAAAATAAAAATTGACAAAAAAGGGCACATGAAATTAACATGAAATCTAATTTTAAAATTATTTTAAGGATACAGTCTTGTGGGCAGTAGCTTAAGGAACATTTTGATGCTTAAATCGTCCTTTTATGATGTATGGTTTAGAAGTTATGGCTAAAAAATCAAAAAAATCGCAAAAAACTACGTCAAAAACTATGATTCATGTAAAAAATTTTAACTAAGATTCTTGAAAAAAAATCAAATTCCAGAAAACTTTTTTCTGAATATGTAGTCTTGTGTATATATGTATTAGAAACAATTTGGTGTATAAATCGTCCTTGTAGGATGTACAGTTTGGGAGTTATGACGGAAAAAGCACATGTTTTTGGCCAGCTTCCACTCCAAAAAGTGTTCTACAACTCCTTAAATACAAGAGATAGAGCAAACGGCATTTGGACAAAGGAGTATCCCTTCTTAAGGACGAGGACTTGGTGCTCATTTTAATGCATGAATCGTCCTTATCTGATATGTAGTTTTTATTTTAGAAAATAAATAAAAAAAATAAAAATTGACAAAAAAGGGCACATGAAATTAACATGAAATCTAATTTTTAAAATTATTTTAAGGATACAGTCTTGTGGGCAGTAGCTTAAGAACCTTTTGATGCATAAATCGTCCTTTTATGATGTATGGTTTAGAAGTTATGGCTAAAAAATCAAAAAAATCGCAAAAAACCACGTCAAAAACTATGATTCATGTAAAAAATTTTAACTAAGATTCTTGAAAAAAAATCAAATTCCAGAAAACTTTTTTCTGAATATGTAGTCTTGTGTATATATGTATTAGAAACAATTTGGTGTATAAATCGTCCTTGTAGGATGTACAGTTTGGGAGTTATGACGGAAAAAGCACATGTTTTTGGCCAGCTTCCACTCCAAAAAGTGTTCTACAACTCCTAAACTACAAGAGATAGAGCAAACGGCATTTGGACAAAGGAGTATCCCTTCTTAAGGACGAGGACCTGGTGCTCATTTTAATGCATGAATCGTCCTTATCTGATATGTAGTTTTTATTTTAGAAAATAAATAAAAAAAATAAAAATTGACAAAAAAGGCCACATGAAATTAACATGAAATCTAATTTTAAAATTATTTTAAGGATACAGTCTTGTGGGCAGTAGCTTAAGGAACATTTTGATGCATAAATCGTCCTTTTATGATGTATGGTTTAGAAGTTATGGCTAAAAAATCAAAAAAATCGCAAAAAACCACGTCAAAAACTATGATTCATGTAAAAAATTTTAACTAAGATTCTTGAAAAAAAAAATCAAATTCCAGAAAACTTTTTTCTGAATATGCAGTCTTGTGTATATATGTATTAGAAACAATGTGGTGTATAAATCGTCCTTGTAGGATGTATGCTTTGGGAGTTATGACGGAAAAAGCACATGTTTTTGGCCAGCTCCACTCCAAAAAGTGTTCTACAACTCTTAAACTGCAAGAGATAGAGCAAACGGCATTTGGACAAAGGAGTATCCCTTCTTAAGGACGAGGACCTGGTGCTCATTTTAATGCATGAATCGTCCTTATCTGATATGTAGTTTTTATTTTAGAAAATAAATAAAAAAAATAAAAATTGACAAAAAAGGGCACATGAAATTAACATGAAATCTAATTTTAAAATTATTTTAAGGATACAGTCTTGTGGGCAGTAGCTTAAGGAACATTTTGATGCATAAATCGTCCTTTTATGATGTATGGTTTAGAAGTTATGGCTAAAAAATCTAAAAAATCGCAAAAAACCACGTCAAAAACTATGATTCATGTAAAAAATTTTAACTAAGATTCTTGAAAAAAAAAATCAAATTCCAGAAAACTTTTTTCTGAATATGCAGTCTTGTGTATATATGTATTAGAAACAATTTGGTGTATAAATCGTCCTTGTAGGATGTATGGTTTGGGAGTTATGACGGAAAAAGCACATGTTTTTGGCCAGCTCCACTCCAAAAAGTGTTCTACAACTCTTAAATTACAAGAGATAGAGCAAACGGCATTTGGACAAAGGAGTATCCCTTCTTAAGGACGAGGACCTGGTGCTCATTTTAATGCATGAATCGTCCTTATCTGATATGTAGTTTTTATTTTAGAAAATAAATAAAAAAAATAAAAATTGACAAAAAAGGGCACATGAAATTAACATGAAATCTAATTTTAAAATTATTTTAAGGATACAGTCTTGTGGGCAGTAGCTTAAGGAACATTTTGATGCTTAAATCGTCCTTTTATGATGTATGGTTTAGAAGTTATGGCTAAAAAATCAAAAAAATCGCAAAAAACTACGTCAAAAACTATGATTCATGTAAAAAATTTTAACTAAGATTCTTGAAAAAAAATCAAATTCCAGAAAACTTTTTTCTGAATATGTAGTCTTGTGTATATATGTATTAGAAACAATTTGGTGTATAAATCGTCCTTGTAGGATGTACAGTTTGGGAGTTATGACGGAAAAAGCACATGTTTTTGGCCAGCTTCCACTCCAAAAAGTGTTCTACAACTCCTTAAATACAAGAGATAGAGCAAACGGCATTTGGACAAAGGAGTATCCCTTCTTAAGGACGAGGACTTGGTGCTCATTTTAATGCATGAATCGTCCTTATCTGATATGTAGTTTTTATTTTAGAAAATAAATAAAAAAAATAAAAATTGACAAAAAAGGGCACATGAAATTAACATGAAATCTAATTTTTAAAATTATTTTAAGGATACAGTCTTGTGGGCAGTAGCTTAAGAACCTTTTGATGCATAAATCGTCCTTTTATGATGTATGGTTTAGAAGTTATGGCTAAAAAATCAAAAAAATCGCAAAAAACCACGTCAAAAACTATGATTCATGTAAAAAATTTTAACTAAGATTCTTGAAAAAAAATCAAATTCCAGAAAACTTTTTTCTGAATATGTAGTCTTGTGTATATATGTATTAGAAACAATTTGGTGTATAAATCGTCCTTGTAGGATGTACAGTTTGGGAGTTATGACGGAAAAAGCACATGTTTTTGGCCAGCTTCCACTCCAAAAAGTGTTCTACAACTCCTAAACTACAAGAGATAGAGCAAACGGCATTTGGACAAAGGAGTATCCCTTCTTAAGGACGAGGACCTGGTGCTCATTTTAATGCATGAATCGTCCTTATCTGATATGTAGTTTTTATTTTAGAAAATAAATAAAAAAAATAAAAATTGACAAAAAAGGCCACATGAAATTAACATGAAATCTAATTTTAAAATTATTTTAAGGATACAGTCTTGTGGGCAGTAGCTTAAGGAACATTTTGATGCATAAATCGTCCTTTTATGATGTATGGTTTAGAAGTTATGGCTAAAAAATCAAAAAAATCGCAAAAAACCACGTCAAAAACTATGATTCATGTAAAAAATTTTAACTAAGATTCTTGAAAAAAAAAATCAAATTCCAGAAAACTTTTTTCTGAATATGCAGTCTTGTGTATATATGTATTAGAAACAATGTGGTGTATAAATCGTCCTTGTAGGATGTATGCTTTGGGAGTTATGACGGAAAAAGCACATGTTTTTGGCCAGCTCCACTCCAAAAAGTGTTCTACAACTCTTAAACTACAAGAGATAGAGCAAACGGCATTTGGACAAAGGAGTATCCCTTCTTAAGGACGAGGACCTGGTGCTCATTTTAATGCATGAATCGTCCTTATCTGATATGTAGTTTTTATTTTAGAAAATAAATAAAAAAAATAAAAATTGACAAAAAAGGGCACATGAAATTAACATGAAATCTAATTTTAAAATTATTTTAAGGATACAGTCTTGTGGGCAGTAGCTTAAGGAACATTTTGATGCTTAAATCGTCCTTTTATGATGTATGGTTTAGAAGTTATGGCTAAAAAATCAAAAAAATCGCAAAAAACTACGTCAAAAACTATGATTCATGTAAAAAATTTTAACTAAGATTCTTGAAAAAAAATCAAATTCCAGAAAACTTTTTTCTGAATATGTAGTCTTGTGTATATATGTATTAGAAACAATTTGGTGTATAAATCGTCCTTGTAGGATGTACAGTTTGGGAGTTATGACGGAAAAAGCACATGTTTTTGGCCAGCTTCCACTCCAAAAAGTGTTCTACAACTCCTTAAATACAAGAGATAGAGCAAACGGCATTTGGACAAAGGAGTATCCCTTCTTAAGGACGAGGACTTGGTGCTCATTTTAATGCATGAATCGTCCTTATCTGATATGTAGTTTTTATTTTAGAAAATAAATAAAAAAAATAAAAATTGACAAAAAAGGGCACATGAAATTAACATGAAATCTAATTTTTAAAATTATTTTAAGGATACAGTCTTGTGGGCAGTAGCTTAAGAACCTTTTGATGCATAAATCGTCCTTTTATGATGTATGGTTTAGAAGTTATGGCTAAAAAATCAAAAAAATCGCAAAAAACCACGTCAAAAACTATGATTCATGTAAAAAATTTTAACTAAGATTCTTGAAAAAAAATCAAATTCCAGAAAACTTTTTTCTGAATATGTAGTCTTGTGTATATATGTATTAGAAACAATTTGGTGTATAAATCGTCCTTGTAGGATGTACAGTTTGGGAGTTATGACGGAAAAAGCACATGTTTTTGGCCAGCTTCCACTCCAAAAAGTGTTCTACAACTCCTAAACTACAAGAGATAGAGCAAACGGCATTTGGACAAAGGAGTATCCCTTCTTAAGGACGAGGACCTGGTGCTCATTTTAATGCATGAATCGTCCTTATCTGATATGTAGTTTTTATTTTAGAAAATAAATAAAAAAAATAAAAATTGACAAAAAAGGCCACATGAAATTAACATGAAATCTAATTTTAAAATTATTTTAAGGATACAGTCTTGTGGGCAGTAGCTTAAGGAACATTTTGATGCATAAATCGTCCTTTTATGATGTATGGTTTAGAAGTTATGGCTAAAAAATCAAAAAAATCGCAAAAAACCACGTCAAAAACTATGATTCATGTAAAAAATTTTAACTAAGATTCTTGAAAAAAAAAATCAAATTCCAGAAAACTTTTTTCTGAATATGCAGTCTTGTGTATATATGTATTAGAAACAATGTGGTGTATAAATCGTCCTTGTAGGATGTATGCTTTGGGAGTTATGACGGAAAAAGCACATGTTTTTGGCCAGCTCCACTCCAAAAAGTGTTCTACAACTCTTAAACTACAAGAGATAGAGCAAACGGCATTTGGACAAAGGAGTATCCCTTCTTAAGGACGAGGACCTGGTGCTCATTTTAATGCATGAATCGTCCTTATCTGATATGTAGTTTTTATTTTAGAAAATAAATAAAAAAAATAAAAATTGACAAAAAAGGGCACATGAAATTAACATGAAATCTAATTTTAAAATTATTTTAAGGATACAGTCTTGTGGGCAGTAGCTTAAGGAACATTTTGATGCATAAATCGTCCTTTTATGATGTATGGTTTAGAAGTTATGGCTAAAAAATCAAAAAAATCGCAAAAAACCACGTCAAAAACTATGATTCATGTAAAAAATTTTAACTAAGATTCTTGAAAAAAAATCAAATTCCAGAAAACTTTTTTCTGAATATGTAGTCTTGTGTATATATGTATTAGAAACAATTTGGTGTATAAATCGTCCTTGTAGGATGTACAGTTTGGGAGTTATGACGGAAAAAGCACATGTTTTTGGCCAGCTTCCACTCCAAAAAGTGTTCTACAACTCCTAAACTACAAGAGATAGAGCAAACGGCATTTGGACAAAGGAGTATCCCTTCTTAAGGACGAGGACCTGGTGCTCATTTTAATGCATGAATCGTCCTTATCTGATATGTAGTTTTTATTTTAGAAAATAAATAAAAAAAATAAATATTGACAAAAAAGGGCACATGAAATTAACATGAAATCTAATTTTAAAATTATTTTAAGGATACAGTCTTGTGGGCAGTAGCTTAAGGAACATTTTGATGCATAAATCGTCCTTTTATGATGTATGGTTTAGAAGTTATGGCTAAAAAATCTAAAAAATCGCAAAAAACCACGTCAAAAACTATGATTCATGTAAAAAATTTTAACTAAGATTCTTGAAAAAAAAAATCAAATTCCAGAAAACTTTTTTCTGAATATGCAGTCTTGTGTATATATGTATTAGAAACAATTTGGTGTATAAATCGTCCTTGTAGGATGTATGGTTTGGGAGTTATGACGGAAAAAGCACATGTTTTTGGCCAGCTCCACTCCAAAAAGTGTTCTACAACTCTTAAATTACAAGAGATAGAGCAAACGGCATTTGGACAAAGGAGTATCCCTTCTTAAGGACGAGGACCTGGTGCTCATTTTAATGCATGAATCGTCCTTATCTGATATGTAGTTTTTATTTTAGAAAATAAATAAAAAAAATAAAAATTGACAAAAAAGGGCACATGAAATTAACATGAAATCTAATTTTAAAATTATTTTAAGGATACAGTCTTGTGGGCAGTAGCTTAAGGAACATTTTGATGCTTAAATCGTCCTTTTATGATGTATGGTTTAGAAGTTATGGCTAAAAAATCAAAAAAATCGCAAAAAACTACGTCAAAAACTATGATTCATGTAAAAAATTTTAACTAAGATTCTTGAAAAAAAATCAAATTCCAGAAAACTTTTTTCTGAATATGTAGTCTTGTGTATATATGTATTAGAAACAATTTGGTGTATAAATCGTCCTTGTAGGATGTACAGTTTGGGAGTTATGACGGAAAAAGCACATGTTTTTGGCCAGCTTCCACTCCAAAAAGTGTTCTACAACTCCTTAAATACAAGAGATAGAGCAAACGGCATTTGGACAAAGGAGTATCCCTTCTTAAGGACGAGGACTTGGTGCTCATTTTAATGCATGAATCGTCCTTATCTGATATGTAGTTTTTATTTTAGAAAATAAATAAAAAAAATAAAAATTGACAAAAAAGGGCACATGAAATTAACATGAAATCTAATTTTTAAAATTATTTTAAGGATACAGTCTTGTGGGCAGTAGCTTAAGAACCTTTTGATGCATAAATCGTCCTTTTATGATGTATGGTTTAGAAGTTATGGCTAAAAAATCAAAAAAATCGCAAAAAACCACGTCAAAAACTATGATTCATGTAAAAAATTTTAACTAAGATTCTTGAAAAAAAATCAAATTCCAGAAAACTTTTTTCTGAATATGTAGTCTTGTGTATATATGTATTAGAAACAATTTGGTGTATAAATCGTCCTTGTAGGATGTACAGTTTGGGAGTTATGACGGAAAAAGCACATGTTTTTGGCCAGCTTCCACTCCAAAAAGTGTTCTACAACTCCTAAACTACAAGAGATAGAGCAAACGGCATTTGGACAAAGGAGTATCCCTTCTTAAGGACGAGGACCTGGTGCTCATTTTAATGCATGAATCGTCCTTATCTGATATGTAGTTTTTATTTTAGAAAATAAATAAAAAAAATAAAAATTGACAAAAAAGGCCACATGAAATTAACATGAAATCTAATTTTAAAATTATTTTAAGGATACAGTCTTGTGGGCAGTAGCTTAAGGAACATTTTGATGCATAAATCGTCCTTTTATGATGTATGGTTTAGAAGTTATGGCTAAAAAATCAAAAAAATCGCAAAAAACCACGTCAAAAACTATGATTCATGTAAAAAATTTTAACTAAGATTCTTGAAAAAAAAAATCAAATTCCAGAAAACTTTTTTCTGAATATGCAGTCTTGTGTATATATGTATTAGAAACAATGTGGTGTATAAATCGTCCTTGTAGGATGTATGCTTTGGGAGTTATGACGGAAAAAGCACATGTTTTTGGCCAGCTCCACTCCAAAAAGTGTTCTACAACTCTTAAACTACAAGAGATAGAGCAAACGGCATTTGGACAAAGGAGTATCCCTTCTTAAGGACGAGGACCTGGTGCTCATTTTAATGCATGAATCGTCCTTATCTGATATGTAGTTTTTATTTTAGAAAATAAATAAAAAAAATAAAAATTGACAAAAAAGGGCACATGAAATTAACATGAAATCTAATTTTAAAATTATTTTAAGGATACAGTCTTGTGGGCAGTAGCTTAAGGAACATTTTGATGCATAAATCGTCCTTTTATGATGTATGGTTTAGAAGTTATGGCTAAAAAATCAAAAAAATCGCAAAAAACCACGTCAAAAACTATGATTCATGTAAAAAATTTTAACTAAGATTCTTGAAAAAAAAAATCAAATTCCAGAAAACTTTTTTCTGAATATGTAGTCTTGTGTATATATGTATTAGAAACAATTTGGTGTATAAATCGTCCTTGTAGGATGTACAGTTTGGGAGTTATGACGGAAAAAGCACATGTTTTTGGCCAGCTTCCACTCCAAAAAGTGTTCTACAACTCCTTAAATACAAGAGATAGAGCAAACGGCATTTGGACAAAGGAGTATCCCTTCTTAAGGACGAGGACTTGGTGCTCATTTTAATGCATGAATCGTCCTTATCTGATATGTAGTTTTTATTTTAGAAAATAAATAAAAAAAATAAAAATTGACAAAAAAGGGCACATGAAATTAACATGAAATCTAATTTTTAAAATTATTTTAAGGATACAGTCTTGTGGGCAGTAGCTTAAGAACCTTTTGATGCATAAATCGTCCTTTTATGATGTATGGTTTAGAAGTTATGGCTAAAAAATCAAAAAAATCGCAAAAAACCACGTCAAAAACTATGATTCATGTAAAAAATTTTAACTAAGATTCTTGAAAAAAAATCAAATTCCAGAAAACTTTTTTCTGAATATGTAGTCTTGTGTATATATGTATTAGAAACAATTTGGTGTATAAATCGTCCTTGTAGGATGTACAGTTTGGGAGTTATGACGGAAAAAGCACATGTTTTTGGCCAGCTTCCACTCCAAAAAGTGTTCTACAACTCCTAAACTACAAGAGATAGAGCAAACGGCATTTGGACAAAGGAGTATCCCTTCTTAAGGACGAGGACCTGGTGCTCATTTTAATGCATGAATCGTCCTTATCTGATATGTAGTTTTTATTTTAGAAAATAAATAAAAAAAATAAAAATTGACAAAAAAGGCCACATGAAATTAACATGAAATCTAATTTTTAAAATTATTTTAAGGATACAGTCTTGTGGGCAGTAGCTTAAGGAACATTTTGATGCATAAATCGTCCTTTTATGATGTATGGTTTAGAAGTTATGGCTAAAAAATCAGAAAAATCGCAAAAAAACCACGTCAAAAACTATGATTCATGTAAAAAATTTTAACTAAGATTCTTGAAAAAAAATCAAATTCCAGAAAACTTTTTCTGAATATGCAGTCTTGTGTATATATGTATTAGAAACAATTTGGTGTATAAATCGTCCTTGTAGGATGTATGGTTTGGGAGTTATGACGGAAAAAGCACATGTTTTTGGCCAGCTTCCACTCCAAAAAGTGTTCTACAACTCCTAAACTACAAGAGATAGAGCAAACGGCATTTGGACAAAGGAGTATCCCTTCTTAAGGACGAGGACCTGGTGCTCATTTTAATGCATGAATCGTCCTTATCTGATATGTAGTTTTTATTTTAGAAAATAAATAAAAAAAATAAAAATTGACAAAAAAAGGGCACATGAAATTAACATGAAATCTAATTTTAAAATTATTTTAAGGATACAGTCTTGTGGGCAGTAGCTTAAGGAACATTTTGATGCATAAATCGTCCTTTTATGATGTATGGTTTAGAAGTTATGGCTAAAAAATCAAAAAAATCGCAAAAAACCACGTCAAAAACTATGATTCATGTAAAAAATTTTAACTAAGATTCTTGAAAAAAAAAATCAATTTCCAGAAAACTTTTTTCTGAATATGCAGTCTTGTGTATATATGTATTAGAAACAATTTGGTGTATAAATCGTCCTTGTAGGAAGTATGGTTTGGGAGTTATGACGGAAAAAGCACATGTTTTTGGCCAGCTCCACTCCAAAAAGTGTTCTACAACTCTTAAATTACAAGAGATAGAGCAAACGGCATTTGGACAAAGGAGTATCCCTTCTTAAGGACGAGGACCTGGTGCTCATTTTAATGCATGAATCGTCCTTATCTGATATGTAGTTTTTATTTTAGAAAATAAATAAAAAAAATAAAAATTGACAAAAAAGGGCACATGAAATTAACATGAAATCTAATTTTAAAATTATTTTAAGGATACAGTCTTGTGGGCAGTAGCTTAAGGAACATTTTGATGCTTAAATCGTCCTTTTATGATGTATGGTTTAGAAGTTATGGCTAAAAAATCAAAAAAATCGCAAAAAACTACGTCAAAAACTATGATTCATGTAAAAAATTTTAACTAAGATTCTTGAAAAAAAATCAAATTCCAGAAAACTTTTTTCTGAATATGTAGTCTTGTGTATATATGTATTAGAAACAATTTGGTGTATAAATCGTCCTTGTAGGATGTACAGTTTGGGAGTTATGACGGAAAAAGCACATGTTTTTGGCCAGCTTCCACTCCAAAAAGTGTTCTACAACTCCTTAAATACAAGAGATAGAGCAAACGGCATTTGGACAAAGGAGTATCCCTTCTTAAGGACGAGGACTTGGTGCTCATTTTAATGCATGAATCGTCCTTATCTGATATGTAGTTTTTATTTTAGAAAATAAATAAAAAAAATAAAAATTGACAAAAAAGGGCACATGAAATTAACATGAAATCTAATTTTTAAAATTATTTTAAGGATACAGTCTTGTGGGCAGTAGCTTAAGAACCTTTTGATGCATAAATCGTCCTTTTATGATGTATGGTTTAGAAGTTATGGCTAAAAAATCAAAAAAATCGCAAAAAACCACGTCAAAAACTATGATTCATGTAAAAAATTTTAACTAAGATTCTTGAAAAAAAATCAAATTCCAGAAAACTTTTTTCTGAATATGTAGTCTTGTGTATATATGTATTAGAAACAATTTGGTGTATAAATCGTCCTTGTAGGATGTACAGTTTGGGAGTTATGACGGAAAAAGCACATGTTTTTGGCCAGCTTCCACTCCAAAAAGTGTTCTACAACTCCTAAACTACAAGAGATAGAGCAAACGGCATTTGGACAAAGGAGTATCCCTTCTTAAGGACGAGGACCTGGTGCTCATTTTAATGCATGAATCGTCCTTATCTGATATGTAGTTTTTATTTTAGAAAATAAATAAAAAAAATAAAAATTGACAAAAAAGGCCACATGAAATTAACATGAAATCTAATTTTAAAATTATTTTAAGGATACAGTCTTGTGGGCAGTAGCTTAAGGAACATTTTGATGCATAAATCGTCCTTTTATGATGTATGGTTTAGAAGTTATGGCTAAAAAATCAAAAAAATCGCAAAAAACCACGTCAAAAACTATGATTCATGTAAAAAATTTTAACTAAGATTCTTGAAAAAAAAAATCAAATTCCAGAAAACTTTTTTCTGAATATGCAGTCTTGTGTATATATGTATTAGAAACAATGTGGTGTATAAATCGTCCTTGTAGGATGTATGCTTTGGGAGTTATGACGGAAAAAGCACATGTTTTTGGCCAGCTCCACTCCAAAAAGTGTTCTACAACTCTTAAACTACAAGAGATAGAGCAAACGGCATTTGGACAAAGGAGTATCCCTTCTTAAGGACGAGGACCTGGTGCTCATTTTAATGCATGAATCGTCCTTATCTGATATGTAGTTTTTATTTTAGAAAATAAATAAAAAAAATAAAAATTGACAAAAAAGGGCACATGAAATTAACATGAAATCTAATTTTAAAATTATTTTAAGGATACAGTCTTGTGGGCAGTAGCTTAAGGAACATTTTGATGCATAAATCGTCCTTTTATGATGTATGGTTTAGAAGTTATGGCTAAAAAATCAAAAAAATCGCAAAAAACCACGTCAAAAACTATGATTCATGTAAAAAATTTTAACTAAGATTCTTGAAAAAAAAAATCAAATTCCAGAAAACTTTTTTCTGAATATGTAGTCTTGTGTATATATGTATTAGAAACAATTTGGTGTATAAATCGTCCTTGTAGGATGTACAGTTTGGGAGTTATGACGGAAAAAGCACATGTTTTTGGCCAGCTTCCACTCCAAAAAGTGTTCTACAACTCCTTAAATACAAGAGATAGAGCAAACGGCATTTGGACAAAGGAGTATCCCTTCTTAAGGACGAGGACTTGGTGCTCATTTTAATGCATGAATCGTCCTTATCTGATATGTAGTTTTTATTTTAGAAAATAAATAAAAAAAATAAAAATTGACAAAAAAGGGCACATGAAATTAACATGAAATCTAATTTTTAAAATTATTTTAAGGATACAGTCTTGTGGGCAGTAGCTTAAGAACCTTTTGATGCATAAATCGTCCTTTTATGATGTATGGTTTAGAAGTTATGGCTAAAAAATCAAAAAAATCGCAAAAAACCACGTCAAAAACTATGATTCATGTAAAAAATTTTAACTAAGATTCTTGAAAAAAAATCAAATTCCAGAAAACTTTTTTCTGAATATGTAGTCTTGTGTATATATGTATTAGAAACAATTTGGTGTATAAATCGTCCTTGTAGGATGTACAGTTTGGGAGTTATGACGGAAAAAGCACATGTTTTTGGCCAGCTTCCACTCCAAAAAGTGTTCTACAACTCCTAAACTACAAGAGATAGAGCAAACGGCATTTGGACAAAGGAGTATCCCTTCTTAAGGACGAGGACCTGGTGCTCATTTTAATGCATGAATCGTCCTTATCTGATATGTAGTTTTTATTTTAGAAAATAAATAAAAAAAATAAAAATTGACAAAAAAGGCCACATGAAATTAACATGAAATCTAATTTTTAAAATTATTTTAAGGATACAGTCTTGTGGGCAGTAGCTTAAGGAACATTTTGATGCATAAATCGTCCTTTTATGATGTATGGTTTAGAAGTTATGGCTAAAAAATCAGAAAAATCGCAAAAAAACCACGTCAAAAACTATGATTCATGTAAAAAATTTTAACTAAGATTCTTGAAAAAAAATCAAATTCCAGAAAACTTTTTCTGAATATGCAGTCTTGTGTATATATGTATTAGAAACAATTTGGTGTATAAATCGTCCTTGTAGGATGTATGGTTTGGGAGTTATGACGGAAAAAGCACATGTTTTTGGCCAGCTTCCACTCCAAAAAGTGTTCTACAACTCCTAAACTACAAGAGATAGAGCAAACGGCATTTGGACAAAGGAGTATCCCTTCTTAAGGACGAGGACCTGGTGCTCATTTTAATGCATGAATCGTCCTTATCTGATATGTAGTTTTTATTTTAGAAAATAAATAAAAAAAATAAAAATTGACAAAAAAGGCCACATGAAATTAACATGAAATCTAATTTTTAAAATTATTTTAAGGATACAGTCTTGTGGGCAGTAGCTTAAGGAACATTTTGATGCATAAATCGTCCTTTTATGATGTATGGTTTAGAAGTTATGGCTAAAAAATCAAAAAAATCGCAAAAAACCACGTCAAAAACTATGATTCATGTAAAAAATTTTAACTAAGATTCTTGAAAAAAAATCAAATTCCAGAAAACTTTTTTCTGAATATGTAGTCTTGTGTATATATGTATTAGAAACAATTTGGTGTATAAATCGTCCTTGTAGGATGTACAGTTTGGGAGTTATGACGGAAAAAGCACATGTTTTTGGCCAGCTTCCACTCCAAAAAGTGTTCTACAACTCCTTAACTACAAGAGATAGAGCAAACGGCATTTGGACAAAGGAGTATCCCTTCTTAAGGACGAGGACCTGGTGCTCATTTTAATGCATGAATCGTCCTTATCTGATATGTAGTTTTTATTTTAGAAAATAAATAAAAAAAAAAAAAATTGACAAAAAAGGCCACATGAAATTAACATGAAATCTAATTTTAAAATTATTTTAAGGATACAGTCTTGTGGGCAGTAGCTTAAGGAACATTTTGATGCATAAATCGTCCTTTTATGATGTATGGTTTAGAAGTTATGGCTAAAAAATCAAAAAAATCGCAAAAAACCACGTCAAAAACTATGATTCATGTAAAAAATTTTAACTAAGATTCTTGAAAAAAAATCAAATTCCAGAAAACTTTTTTCTGAATATGCAGTCCTGTGAACATATGTATTAGAAACAATTTGGTGTATAAATCGTCCTTGTAGGATGTATGGTTTGGGAGTTATGACGGAAAAAGCACATGTTTTTGGCCAGCTTCGACTCCAAAAAGTGTTCTACAACTCCTTAACTACAAGAGATAGAGCAAACGGCATTTGGACAAAGGAGTATCCCTTCTTAAGGACGAGGACCTGGTGCTCATTTTAATGCATGAATCGTCCTTATCTGATATGTAGTTTTTATTTTAGAAAATAAATAAAAAAAATAAAAATTGACAAAAAGGGCACATGAAATTAACATGAAATCTAATTTTTAAAATTATTTTAAGGATACAGTCTTGTGGGCAGTAGCTTAAGGAACATTTTGATGCATAAATCGTCCTTTTATGATGTATGGTTTAGAAGTTATGGCTAAAAAATCAAAAAAATCGCAAAAAACCACGTCAAAAACTATGATTCATGTAAAAAATTTTAACTAAGATTCTTGAAAAAAAATCAAATTCCAGAAAACTTTTTTCTGAATATGCAGTCTTGTGTATATATGTATTAGAAACAATTTGGTGTATAAATCGTCCTTGTAGGATGTATGGTTTGGGAGTTATGACGGAAAAAGCACATGTTTTTGGCCAGCTCCACTCCAAAAAGTGTTCTACAACTCTTAAATTACAAGAGATAGAGCAAACGGCATTTGGACAAAGGAGTATCCCTTCTTAAGGACGAGGACCTGGTGCTCATTTTAATGCATGAATCGTCCTTATCTGATATGTAGTTTTTATTTTAGAAAATAAATAAAAAAAATAAAAATTGACAAAAAAGGGCACATGAAATTAACATGAAATCTAATTTTTAAAATTATTTTAAGGATACAGTCTTGTGGGCAGTAGCTTAAGGAACATTTTGATGCATAAATCGTCCTTTTATGATGTATGGTTTAGAAGTTATGGCTAAAAAATCAAAAAAATCGCAAAAAACCACGTCAAAAACTATGATTCATGTAAAAAATTTTAACTAAGATTATTGAAAAAAAATCAAATTCCAGAAAACTTTTTTCTGAATATGTAGTCTTGTGTATATATGTATTAGAAACAATTTGGTGTATAAATCGTCCTTGTAGGATGTACAGTTTGGGAGTTATGACGGAAAAAGCACATGTTTTTGGCCAGCTTCCACTCCAAAAAGTGTTCTACAACTCCTAAACTACAAGAGATAGAGCAAACGGCATTTGGACAAAGGAGTATTCCTTCTTAAGGACGAGGACCTGGTGCTCATTTTAATGCATGAATCGTCCTTATCTGATATGTAGTTTTTATTTTAGAAAATAAATAAAAAAAATAAAAATTGACAAAAAAGGCCACATGAAATTAACATGAAATCTAACTTTTAAAATTATTTTAAGGATACAGTCTTGTGGGCAGTAGCTTAAGGAACATTTTGATGCATAAATCGTCCTTTTATGATGTATGGTTTAGAAGTTATGGCTAAAAAATCAGAAAAATCGCAAAAAACCACGTCAAAAACTATGATTCATGTAAAAAATTTTAACTAAGATTCTTGAAAAAAAATCAAATTCCAGAAAACTTTTTCTGAATATGCAGTCTTGTGTATATATATATTAGAAACAATTTGGTGTATAAATCGTCCTTGTAGGATGTATGGTTTGGGAGTTATGACGGAAAAAGCACATGTTTTTGGCCAGCTTCCACTCCAAAAAGTGTTCTACAACTCCTAAACTACAAGAGATAGAGCAAACGGCATTTGGACAAAGGAGTATCCCTTCTTAAGGACGAGGACCTGGTGCTCATTTTAATGCATGAATCGTCCTTATCTGATATGTAGTTTTTATTTTAGAAAATAAATAAAAAAAATAAAAATTGACAAAAAAGGCCACATGAAATTAACATGAAATCTAATTTTTAAAATTATTTTAAGGATACAGTCTTGTGGGCAGTAGCTTAAGGAACATTTTGATGCATAAATCGTCCTTTTATGATGTATGGTTTAGAAGTTATGGCTAAAAACCAAAAAATCGCAAAAAAACCACGTCAAAAACTATGATTCATGTAAAAAATTTTAACTAAGATTCTTGAAAAAAAATCAAATTCCAGAAATATGTTTTTTCTGAATATGTAGTCTTGTGTATATATGTATTAGAAACAATTTGGTGTATAAATCGTCCTTGTAAGATGTACAGTTTGGGAGTTATGACGGAAAAAGCACATGTTTTTGGCCAGCTTCCACTCCAAAAAGTGTTCGACAACTCCTTAACTACAAGAGATAGAGCAAACGGCATTTGGACAAAGGAGTATCCCTTCTTAAGGACGAGGACCTGGTGCTCATTTTAATGCATGAATCGTCCTTATCTGATATGTAGTTTTTATTTTAGAAAATAAATAAAAAAAATAAAAATTGACAAAAAAGGGCACATGAAATTAACATGAAATCTAATTTTTAAAATTATTTTAAGGATACAGTCTTGTGGGCAGTAGCTTAAGGAACATTTTGATGCATAAATCGTCCTTTTTTGATGTATGGTTTAGAAGTTATGGCTAAAAAATCAGAAAAATCGCAAAAAACCACGTCAAAAACTATGATTCATGTAAAAAATTTTAACTAAGATTCTTGAAAAAAAATCAAATTCCAGAAAACTTTTTCTGAATATGCAGTCTTGTGTTTATATGTATTAGAAACAATTTGGTGTATAAATCGTCCTTGTAGGATGTATGGTTTGGGAGTTATGACGGAAAAAGTACATGTTTTTGGCCAGCTTCCACTCCAAAAAGTGTTCTACAACTCCTAAACTACAAGAGATAGAGCAAACGGCATTTGGACAAAGGAGTATCCCTTCTTAAGGACGAGGACCTGGTGCTCATTTTAATGCATGAATCGTCCTTATCTGATATGTAGTTTTTATTTTAGAAAATAAATAAAAAAAATAAAAATTGACAAAAAAGGGCACATGAAATTAACATGAAATCTAATTTTAAAATTATTTTAAGGATACAGTCTTGTGGGCAGTAGCTTAAGGAACATTTTGATGCTTAAATCGTCCTTTTATGATGTATGGTTTAGAAGTTATGGCTAAAAAATCAAAAAAATCGCAAAAAACTACGTCAAAAACTGTGATTCATGTAAAAAATTTTAACTAAGATTCTTGAAAAAAAATCAAATTCCAGAAAACTTTTTTCTGAATATGTAGTCTTGTGTATATATGTATTAGAAACAATTTGGTGTATAAATCGTCCTTGTAGGATGTACAGTTTGGGAGTTATGACGGAAAAAGCACATGTTTTTGGCCAGCTTCCACTCCAAAAAGTGTTCTACAACTCCTTAAATACAAGAGATAGAGCAAACGGCATTTGGACAAAGGAGTATCCCTTCTTAAGGACGAGGACCTGGTGCTCATTTTAATGCATGAATCGTCCTTATCTGATATGTAGTTTTTATTTTAGAAAATAAATAAAAAAAATAAAAATTGACAAAAAAGGCCACATGAAATTAACATGAAATCTAATTTTTAAAATTATTTTAAGGATACAGTCTTGTGGGCAGTAGCTTAAGAACCTTTTGATGCATAAATCGTCCTTTTATGATGTATGGTTTAGAAGTTATGGCTAAAAAATCAAAAAAATCGCAAAAAAACACGTCAAAAACTATGATTCATGTAAAAAATTTTAACTAAGATTCTTGAAAAAAAATCAAATTCCAGAAAACTTTTTTCTGAATATGTAGTCTTGTGTATATATGTATTAGAAACAATTTGGTGTATAAATCGTCCTTGTAGGATGTACAGTTTGGGAGTTATGACGGAAAAAGCACATGTTTTTGGCCAGCTTCCACTCCAAAAAGTGTTCTACAACTCCTTAACTACAAGAGATAGAGCAAACGGCATTTGGACAAAGGAGTATCCCTTCTTAAGGACGAGGACCTGGTGCTCATTTTAATGCATGAATCGTCCTTATCTGATATGTAGTTTTTATTTTAGAAAATAAATAAAAAAAATAAAAATTGACAAAAAAGGGCACATGAAATTAACATGAAATCTAATTTTTAAAATTATTTTAAGGATACAGTCTTGTGGGCAGTAGCTTAAGGAACATTTTGATGCATAAATCGTCCTTTTATGATGTATGGTTTAGAAGTTATGGCTAAAAAATCAGAAAAATCGCAAAAAACCACGTCAAAAACTATGATTCATGTAAAAAATTTTAACTAAGATTCTTGAAAAAAAATCAAATTCCAGAAAACTTTTTCTGAATATGCAGTCTTGTGTATATATATATTAGAAACAATTTGGTGTATAAATCGTCCTTGTAGGATGTATGGTTTGGGAGTTATGACGGAAAAAGCACATGTTTTTGGCCAGCTTCCACTCCAAAAAGTGTTCTACAACTCCTAAACTACAAGAGATAGAGCAAACGGCATTTGGACAAAGGAGTATCCCTTCTTAAGGACGAGGACCTGGTGCTCATTTTAATGCATGAATCGTCCTTATCTGATATGTAGTTTTTATTTTAGAAAATAAATAAAAAAAATAAAAATTGACAAAAAAGGCCACATGAAATTAACATGAAATCTAATTTTTAAAATTATTTTAAGGATACAGTCTTGTGGGCAGTAGCTTAAGGAACATTTTGATGCATAAATCGTCCTTTTATGATGTATGGTTTAGAAGTTATGGCTAAAAACCAAAAAATCGCAAAAAACCACGTCAAAAACTATGATTCATGTAAAAAATTTTAACTAAGATTCTTGAAAAAAAATCAAATTCCAGAAAACTTTTTTCTGAATATGTAGTCTTGTGTATATATGTATTAGAAACAATTTGGTGTATAAATCGTCCTTGTAAGATGTACAGTTTGGGAGTTATGACGGAAAAAGCACATGTTTTTGGCCAGCTTCCACTCCAAAAAGTGTTCGACAACTCCTTAACTACAAGAGATAGAGCAAACGGCATTTGGACAAAGGAGTATCCCTTCTTAAGGACGAGGACCTGGTGCTCATTTTAATGCATGAATCGTCCTTATCTGATATGTAGTTTTTATTTTAGAAAATAAATAAAAAAAATAAAAATTGACAAAAAAGGCCACATGAAATTAACATGAAATCTAATTTTTAAAATTATTTTAAGGATACAGTCTTGTGGGCAGTAGCTTAAGGAACATTTTGATGCATAAATCGTCCTTTTATGATGTATGGTTTAGAAGTTATGGCTAAAAAATCAGAAAAATCGCAAAAAAACAACGTCAAAAACTATGATTCATGTAAAAAATTTTAACTAAGATTCTTGAAAAAAAATCAAATTCCAGAAAACTTTTTTCTGAATATGCAGTCTTGTGTATATATGTATTAGAAACAATTTGGTGTATAAATCGTCCTTGTAGGATGTATGGTTTGGGAGTTATGACGGAAAAAGTACATGTTTTTGGCCAGCTTCCACTCCAAAAAGTGTTCTACAACTCCTAAACTACAAGAGATAGAGCAAACGGCATTTGGACAAAGGAGTATCCCTTCTTAAGGACGAGGACCTGGTGCTCATTTTAATGCATGAATCGTCCTTATCTGATATGTAGTTTTTATTTTAGAAAATAAATAAAAAAATAAAAATTGACAAAAAAGGGCACATGAAATTAACATGAAATCTAATTTTAAAATTATTTTAAGGATACAGTCTTGTGGGCAGTAGCTTAAGGAACATTTTGATGCATAAATCGTCCTTTTATGATGTATGGTTTAGAAGTTATGGCTAAAAAATCAAAAAAATCGCAAAAAACCACGTCAAAAACTATGATTCATGTAAAAAATTTTAACTAAGATTCTTGAAAAAAAATCAAATTCCAGAAAACTTTTTTCTGAATATGTAGTCTTGTGTATATATGTATTAGAAACAATTTGGTGTATAAATCGTCCTTGTAGGATGTACAGTTTGGGAGTTATGACGGAAAAAGCACATGTTTTTGGCCAGCTTCCACTCCAAAAAGTGTTCTACAACTCCTAAACTACAAGAGATAGAGCAAACGGCATTTGGACAAAGGAGTATCCCTTCTTAAGGACGAGGACCTGGTGCTCATTTTAATGCATGAATCGTCCTTATCTGATATGTAGTTTTTATTTTAGAAAATAAATAAAAAAAATAAAAATTGACAAAAAAGGCCACATGAAATTAACATGAAATCTAATTTTTAAAATTATTTTACGGATACAGTCTTGTGGACAGTAGCTTAAGGAACATTTTGATGCATAAATCGTCCTTTTATGATGTATGGTTTAGAAGTTATGGCTAAAAAATCAAAAAAATCGCAAAAAACCACGTCAAAAACTATGATTCATGTAAAAAATTTTAACTAAGATTCTTGAAAAAAAATCAAATTCCAGAAAACTTTTTTCTGAATATGTAGTCTTGTGTATATATGTATTAGAAACAATTTGGTGTATAAATCGTCCTTGTAGGATGTACAGTTTGGGAGTTATGACGGAAAAAGCACATGTTTTTGGCCAGCTTCCACTCCAAAAAGTGTTCTACAACTCCTAAACTACAAGAGATAGAGCAAACGGCATTTGGACAAAGGAGTATCCCTTCTTAAGGACGAGGACCTGGTGCTCATTTTAATGCATGAATCGTCCTTATCTGATATGTAGTTTTTATTTTAGAAAATAAATAAAAAAAATAAAAATTGACAAAAAAGGGCACATGAAATTAACATGAAATCTAATTTTTAAAATTATTTTAAGGATACAGTCTTGTGGGCAGTAGCTTAAGGAACATTTTGATGCATTAATCGTCCTTTTTTGATGTATGGTTTAGAAGTTATGGCTAAAAAATCAAAAAAAATCGCAAAAAACCACGTCAAAAACTATGATTCATGTAAAAAATTTTAACTAAGATTCTTGAAAAAAAATCAAATTCCAGAAAACTTTTTCTGAATATGCAGTCTTGTGTATATATGTATTAGAAACAATTTGGTGTATAAATCGTCCTTGTAGGATGTATGGTTTGGGAGTTATGACGGAAAAAGTACATGTTTTTGGCCAGCTTCCACTCCAAAAAGTGTTCTACAACTCCTAAACTACAAGAGATAGAGCAAACGGCATTTGGACAAAGGAGTATCCCTTCTTAAGGACGAGGACCTGGTGCTCATTTTAATGCATGAATCGTCCTTATCTGATATGTAGTTTTTATTTTAGAAAATAAATAAAAAAAATAAAAATTGACAAAAAAGGGCACATGAAATTAACATGAAATCTAATTTTTAAAATTATTTTAAGGATACAGTCTTGTGAACAGTAGCTTAAGGAACATTTTGATGCATAAATCGTCCTTTTATGATGTATGGTTTAGAAGTTATGGCTAAAAAATCAAAAAAATCGCAAAAAACCACGTCAAAAACTATGATTCATGTAAAAAATTTTAACTAAGATTCTTGAAAAAAAAATCAAATTCCAGAAAACTTTTTTCTGAATATGCAGTCTTGTGTATATATGTATTAGAAACAATGTGGTGTATAAATCGTCCTTGTAGGATGTATGCTTTGGGAGTTATGACGGAAAAAGCACATGTTTTTGGCCAGCTCCACTCCAAAAAGTGTTCTACAACTCTTAAACTACAAGAGATAGAGCAAACGGCATTTGGACAAAGGAGTATCCCTTCTTAAGGACGAGGAACTGGTGCTCATTTTAATGCATGAATCGTCCTTATCTGATATGTAGTTTTTATTTTAGAAAATAAATAAAAAAAATAAAAATTGACAAAAAAGGGCACATGAAATTAACATGAAATCTAATTTTAAAATTATTTTAAGGATACAGTCTTGTGGGCAGTAGCTTAAGGAACATTTTGATGCATAAATCGTCCTTTTATGATGTATGGTTTAGAAGTTATGGCTAAAAAATCAAAAAAATCGCAAAAAACCACGTCAAAAACTATGATTCATGTAAAAAATTTTAACTAAGATTCTTGAAAAAAAATCAAATTCCAGAAAACTTTTTTCTGAATATGTAGTCTTGTGTATATATGTATTAGAAACAATTTGGTGTATAAATCGTCCTTGTAGGATGTACAGTTTGGGAGTTATGACGGAAAAAGCACATGTTTTTGGCCAGCTTCCACTCCAAAAAGTGTTCTACAACTCCTAAACTACAAGAGATAGAGCAAACGGCATTTGGACAAAGGAGTATCCCTTCTTAAGGACGAGGACCTGGTGCTCATTTTAATGCATGAATCGTCCTTATCTGATATGTAGTTTTTATTTTAGAAAATAAATAAAAAAAATAAAAATTGACAAAAAAGGCCACATGAAATTAACATGAAATCTAATTTTTAAAATTATTTTAAGGATACAGTCTTGTGGACAGTAGCTTAAGGAACATTTTGATGCATAAATCGTCCTTTTATGATGTATGGTTTAGAAGTTATGGCTAAAAAATCAAAAAAATCCCAAAAAACCACGTCAAAAACTATGATTCATGTAAAAAATTTTAACTAAGATTCTTGAAAAAAAAAAATCAAATTCCAGAAAACTTTTTTCTGAATATGTAGTCTTGTGTATATATGTATTAGAAACAATTTGGTGTATAAATCGTCCTTGTAGGATGTATGGTTTGGGAGTTATGACGGAAAAAGCACATGTTTTTGGCCAGCTTCCACTCCAAAAAGTGTTCTACAACTCCTAAACTACAAGAGATAGAGCAAACGGCATTTGGACAAAGGAGTATCCCTTCTTAAGGACGAGGACCTGGTGCTCATTTTAATGCATGAATCGTCCTTATCTGATATGTAGTTTTTATTTTAGAAAATAAATAAAAAAAATAAAAATTGACAAAAAAGGCCACATGAAATTAACATGAAATCTAATTTTAAAATTATTTTTAGGATACAGTCTTGTGGGCAGTAGCTTAAGGAACATTTTGATGCATAAATCGTCCTTTTATGATGTATGGTTTAGAAGTTATGGCTAAAAAATAAAAAAAAATCGCAAAAAACCACGTCAAAAACTATGATTCATGTAAAAAATTTTAACTAAGATTCTTGAAAAAAAATCAAATTCCAGAAAACTTTTTTCTGAATATGCAGTCTTGTGTATATATGTATTAGAAACAATTTGGTGTATAAATCGTCCTTGTAGGATGTATGGTTTGGGAGTTATGACGGAAAAAGCACATGTTTTTGGCCAGCTTCCACTCCATAAAGTGTTCTACAACTCCTTAACTACAAGAGATAGAGCAAACGGCATTTGGACAAAGGAGTATCCTTTCTTAAGGACGAGGACCTGGTGCTCATTTTAATGCATGAATCGTCCTTATCTGATATGTAGTTTTTATTTTAGAAAATAAATAAAAAAAATAAATATTGACAAAAAAGGGCACATGAAATTAACATGAAATCTAATTTTAAAATTATTTTAAGGATACAGTCTTGTGGGCAGTAGCTTAAGGAACATTTTGATGCATAAATCGTCCTTTTATGATGTATGGTTTAGAAGTTATGGCTAAAAAATCAAAAAAAAATCGCAAAAAACCACGTCAAAAACTATGATTCATGTAAAAAATTTTAACTAAGATTCTTGAAAAAAAATCAAATTCCAGAAAACTTTTTTCTGAATATGCAGTCTTGTGTATATATGTATTAGAAACAATTTGGTGTATAAATCGTCCTTGTAGGATGTACAGTTTGGGAGTTATGACGGAAAAAGCACATGTTTTTGGCCAGCTTCCACTCCAAAAAGTGTTCTACAACTCCTTAACTACAAGAGATAGAGCAAACGGCATTTGGACAAAGGAGTATCCCTTCTTAAGGACGAGGACCTGGTGCTCATTTTAATGCATGAATCGTCCTTATCTGATATGTAGTTTTTATTTTAGAAAATAAATAAAAAAAATAAAAATTGACAAAAAAGGGCACATGAAATTAACATGAAATCTAATTTTTAAAATTATTTTAAGGATACAGTCTTGTGGGCAGTAGCTTAAGGAACATTTTGATGCATAAATCGTCCTTTTATGATGTATGGTTTAGAAGTTATGGCTAAAAAATCAAAAAAATCGCAAAAAACCACGTCAAAAACTATGATTCATGTAAAAAATTGTAACTAAGATTCTTGAAAAAAAAAATCAAATTCCAGAAAACTTTTTTCTGAATATGCAGTCTTGTGTATATATGTATTAGAAACAATTTGGTGTATAAATCGTCCTTGTAGGATGTATGGTTTGGGAGTTATGACGGAAAAAGCACATGTTTTTGGCCAGCTTCCACTCCAAAAAGTGTTCTACAACTCCTAAACTACAAGAGATAGAGCAAACGGCATTTGGACAAAGGAGTATCCCTTCTTAAGGACGAGGACCTGGTGCTCATTTTAATGCATGAATCGTCCTTATCTGATATGTAGTTTTTATTTTAGAAAATAAATAAAAAAAATAAAAATTGACAAAAAAGGGCACATGAAATTAACATGAAATCTAATTTTTAAAATTATTTTAAGGATACAGTCTTGTGGGCAGTAGCTTAAGGAACATTTTGGTGCATAAATCGTTCTTTTATGATGTATAGTTTAGAAGTTATGGCTAAAAAATAAAAAAAACGCACAAAACCACGTCAAAAACTATGATTCATGTAAAAAATTTTAACTAAGATTCTTGAAAAAAATCAAATTCCAGAAAACTTTTTTCTGAATATGCAGTCTTGTGTATATATGTATTAGAAACAATTTGGTGTATAAATCGTCCTTGTAGGAAGTACAGTTTGGGAGTTATGTCGGAAAAAGCACATGTTTTTGGCCAGCTTCCACTCCAAAAAGTGTTCTACAACTCCTAAACTACAAGAGATAGAGCAAAATGCATTTGGACAAAGGAGTATCCCTTCTTAAGGACGAGGACCTGGTGCTCATTTTAATGCATGAATCGTCCTTATCTGATATGTAGTTTTTATTTTAGAAAATATATAAAAAAAATAAAAACTGACAAAAAAGGGCACATGAAATTAACATGAAATCTAATTTTAAAATTATTTAAAGGATACAGTCTTGTGGGCAGTAGCTTAAGGAACATTTTGATGCATAAATCGTCCTTTTATGATGTATGGTTTAGAAGTTATGGCTAAAAAATCAAAAAAATCGCAAAAAACCACGTCAAAAACTATGATTCATCTAAAAAATTTTAACTAAGATTCTTGAAAAAAAAAAATCAAATTCCAGAAAACTTTTTTCTGAATATGCAGTCTTGTGTATATATGTATTAGAAACAATTTGGTGTATAAATCGTCCTTGTAGGATGTATGGTTTGGGAGTTATGACGGAAAAAGCACATGTTTTTGGCCAGCTTCCACTCCAAAAAGTGTTCTACAACTCTTAAACTACAAGAGATAGAGCAAACGGCATTTGGACAAAGGAGTATCCCTTCTTAAGGACGAGGACCTGGTGCTCATTTTAATGCATGAATCGTCCTTATCTGATATGTAGTTTTTATTTTAGAAAATAAATAAAAAGAATAAAAATTGACAAAAAAGGGCACATGAAATTAACATGAAATCTAATTTTTAAAATTATTTTTAGGATACACTCTTGTGGGCAGTAGCTAAAGGAACATTTTGATGCATAAATCGTCCTTTTATGATGTATGGTTTAGAAGTTATGGCTAAAAAATCAAAAAAATCGCAAAAAACCACGTCAAAAACTATGATTCATGTAAAAAATTTTTACTAAGATTCTTGAAAAAAGAATCAAATTCCAGAAAACTTTTTTTTGAATTTGCATTCTTGTGTATATATGTATTAGAAACAATTTGGTGTATAAATCGTCCTTGTAGGATGTATGGTTTGTGAGTTATGACGGAAAAAGCACATGTTTTTGGCCAGCTTCCACTCCAAAAAGTGTTCTACAACTCCTAAACTACAGGAGATAGAGCAAACGGCATTTGGACAAATGCTCATTTTAATGCATGAATCGTCCTTATCTGATATGTAGTTTTTATTTTAGAAAATAAATAAAAAAAATATAAATTGACAAAAAAGGACACATGAAATTAACATGAAATCTAATTTTTAAAATTATTTTAAGGATACAGTCTTGTGGGCAGTAGCTTAAGGAATATTTTTATGCATAAATCGTCCTTTTATGATGTATGGTTTAGAAGTTATGGCTAAAAAATCAAAAAAATCGCAAAAAACCACGTCAAAAACTATGATTCATGTAAAAAATTTTAACTAAGATTCTTGAAAAAAAAAATCAAATTCCAGAAAACTTTTTTCTGAATATGCAGTCTTGTGTATATATGTATTAGAAACAATTTGGTGTATAAATCGTCCTTGTAGGATGTATGGTTTGGGAGTTATGACGGAAAAAGCACATGTTTTTGGCCAGCTTCCACTCCAAAAAGTGTTCTACAACTCCTAAACTACAAGAGATAGAGCAAACGGCATTTGGACAAATGCTCATTTTAATGCATGAATCGTCCTTATCTGATATGTAGTTTTTATTTTAGAAAATAAATAAAAAAAATATAAATTGACAAAAAAGGACACATGAAATTAACATGAAATCTAATTTTTAAAATTATTTTAAGGATACAGTCTTGTGGGCAGTAGCTTAAGGAACATTTTGGTGCATAAATCGTCCTTTTATGATGTATGTTTTAGAAGTTATGGCTAAAAAATTAAAAAAAACGCACAAAACCACGTCAAAAACTATGATTCATGTAAAAAATTTTAACTAAGATTCTTGAAAAAAAATCAAATTCCAGAAAACTTTTTGCTGAATATGCAGTCTTGTGTATATAGAAACAATTTGGTGTATAAATCGTCCTTGTAGGAAGTACAGTTTGGGAGTTATGTCGGAAAAAGCACATGTTTTTGGCCAGCTACCACTCCAAAAAGTGTTCTACAACTCCTAAACTACAAGAGATAGAGCAAACGGCATTTGGACAAAGGAGTATCCCTTCTTAAGGACGAGGACCTGGTGCTCATTTTAATGCATGAATCGTCCTTATCTGATATGTAGTTTTTATTTTAGAAAATAAATAAAAAAAATAAAAATTGACAAAAAAGGGTACATGAAATTAACATGAAATCTAATTTTTAAAATTATTTTTAGGATTTGGTCTTGTGGACAGTAGCTTAAGGAACATTTTGATGCATAAATCGTCCTTTTATGATGTATGGTTTAGAAGTTATGGCTAAAAAATCAAAAAAATCGCAAAAAACCACGTCAAAAACTATGATTCATGTAAAAAATTTTTACTAAGATTCTTGAAAAAAGAATCAAATTCCAGAAAACTTTTTTTTGAATTTGCATTCTTGTGTATATATGTATTAGAAACAATTTGGTGTATAAATCGTCCTTGTAGGATGTATGGTTTGGGAGTTATGACGGAAAAAGCACATGTTTTTGGCCAGCTTCCACTCCAAAAAGTGTTCTACAACTCCTAAACTACAGGAGATAGAGCAAACGGCATTTGGACAAATGCTCATTTTAATGCATGAATCGTCCTTATCTGATATGTAGTTTTTATTTTAGAAAATAAATAAAAAGAATAAAAATTGACAAAAAAGGGCACATGAAATTAACATGAAATCTAATTTTAAAAATTATTTTTAGGATACAGTCTTGTGGGCAGTAGCTAAAGGAACATTTTGATGTATAAATCGTCCTTTTATGATGTATTGTTTAGAAGTTATGGCTAAAAAATCAAAAAAATCGCAAAAAACCACGTCAAAAACTATGATTCATGTAAAAAATTTTAACTAAGATTCTTGAAAAAAAATCAAATTCCAGAAAACTTTTTTCTGAATATGCAGTCTTGTGTATATATGTATTAGAAACAATTTGGTGTATAAATCGTCCTTGTAGGATGTACAGTTTGGGAGTTATGACGGAAAAAGCACATGTTTTTGGCCAGCTTCCACTCCAAAAAGTGTTCTACAACTCCTAAACTACAAGAGATAGAGCAAACGGCATTTGGACAAAGAAGTATCCCTTCTTAAGGACGAGGACCTGGTGCTCATTTTAATGCATGAATCGTCCTTATCTGATATGTAGTTTTTAGTTTAGAAAATAAATAAAAAAAATAAAAATTGACAAAAAAGGGCACATGAAATTAACATGAAATCTAATTTTTAAAATTATTTTAAGGATACAGTCTTGTGAACAGTAGCTTAAGGAACATTTTGATGCATAAATCGTCCTTTTATGATGTATGGTTTAGAAGTTATGAATTATGAATTTTTAAAAGTATTTTTAGGATTTAGTCTTGTGGGCAGTAGCTTAAGGAACATTTTGATGCATAAATCGTCCTTTTATGATGTATGGTTTAGAAGTTATGGCTAAAAAATCAAAAAAATCGCAAAAAACCACGTCAAAAACTATGATTCATGTAAAAAATTTTAACTAAGATTCTTGAAAAAAAATCAAATTCCAGAAAACTTTTTCTGAATATGCAGTCTTGTGTATATATGTATTAGAAACAATTTGGTGTATAAATCGTCCTTGTAGGATGTATGGTTTGGGAGTTATGACGGAAAAAGCACATGTTTTTGGCCAGCTTCCACTCCAAAAAGTGTTCTACAACTCCTAAACTACAAGAGATAGAGCAAACGGCATTTGGATAAAGGAGTATCCTTTCTTAAGGACGAGGACCTGGTGCTCATTTTAATGCATGAATCGTCCTTATCTGATATGTAGTTTCTATTTTAGAAAATAAATAAAAAAAATAAAAATTGACAAAAAAGGGCACATGAAATTAACATGAAATCTAATTTTTAAAATTATTTTTAGGATACAGTCTTGTGAACAGTAGCTTAAGGAACATTCTGATGCATAAATCGTCTTTTTATGATGTATGGTTTAGAAGTTATGGCTAAAAAATAAAAAAAAATCGCAAAAAACCACGTCAAAAACTATGATTCATGTAAAAAATTTTAACTAAGATTCTCGAAAAAAAATCAAATTCCAGAAAACTTTTTCTGAATATGCAGTCTTGTGTATATATGTATTAGAAACAATTTGGTGTATAAATCGTCCTTGTAGGATGTATGGTTTGGGAGTTATGACGGAAAAAGCACATGTTTTTGGCCAGCTTCCACTCCAAAAAGTGTTCTACAACTCCTAAACTACAAGAGATAGAGCAAACGGCATTTGGAAAAAGGAGTATCCCTTCTTAAGGACGAGGACCTGGTGCTCATTTTAATGCATGAATCGTCCTTATCTGATATGTAGTTTTTATTTTAGAAAATAAATAAAAAAAAATAAATATTGACAAAAAAAGGGCACATGAAATTAACATGAAATCTAATTTTAAAATTATTTTAAGGATACAGTCTTGTGGGCAGTAGCTTAAAGAACATTTTGATGCATAAATCGTCCTTTTATGATGTATGGTTTAGAAGTTATGGCTAAAAAATCAAAAAAATCGCAAAAAACCACGTCAAAAACTATGATTCATGTAAAAAATTTTAACTAAGATTCTTGAAAAAAAATCAAATTCCAGAAAACTTTTTTCTGAATATGCAGTCTTGTGTATATATGTATTAGAAACAATTTGGTGTATAAATCGTCCTTGTAGGATGTACAGTTTGGGAGTTATGACGGAAAAAGCACATGTTTTTGGCCAGCTTCCACTCCAAAAAGTGTTCTACAACTCCTTAACTACAAGAGATAGAGCAAACGGCATTTGGACAAAGGAGTATCCCTTCTTAAGGACGAGGACCTGATGCTCATTTTAATGCATGAATCGTCCTTATCTGATATGTAGTTTTTATTTTAGAAAATAAATAAAAAAAATAAAAATTGACAAAAAAGGGCACATGAAGTTAACATGAAATCTAATTTTTAAAATTATTTTAAGGATACAGTCTTGTGGGCAGTAGCTTAAGGAACATTTTGATGCATAAATCGTCCTTTTATGGTGTATGGTTTAGAAGTTATGGCTAAAAAATCAAAAAAATCGCAAAAAACCACGTCAAAAACCATGATTCATGTAAAAAATTTTTACTAAGATTCTTGAAAAAAAATCAAATTCCAGAAAACTTTTTTCTGAATATGCAGTCTTGTGTATATATGTATTAGAAACAATTTGGTGTATAAATCGTCCTTGTAGGATGTATGGTTTGGGAGTTATGACGGAAAAAGCACATGTTTTTGGCCAGCTTCCACTCCAAAAAGTGTTCTACAACTCCTTAACTACAAGAGATAGAGCAAACGGCATTTGGACAAAGGAGGTTCCCTTCTTAAGGACGAGGGCCTGGTGCTCATTTTAATGCATGAATCGTCCTTATCTGATATGTAGTTTTTATTTTAGAAAATAAATAAAAAAAATTATTATTGACAAAAAAAGGGCACATGAAATTAACATGAAATCTAATTTTAAAATTATTTTAAGGATACAGTCTTGTGGGCAGTAGCTTAAGGAACATTTTGATGCATAAATCGTCCTTTTATGATGTATGGTTTAGAAGTTATGGCTAAAAAATCAAAAAAATCGCAAAAAACCACGTCAAAAACCATGATTCATGTAAAAAATTTTTACTAAGATTCTTGAAAAAAAATCAAATTCCAGAAAACTTTTTTCTGAATATGCAGTCTTGTGTATATATGTATTAGAAACAATTTGGTGTATAAATCGTCCTTGTAGGATGTACAGTTTGGGAGTTATGACGGAAAAAGCACATGTTTTTGGCCAGCTTCCACTCCAAAAAGTGTTCTACAACTCCTTAACTACAAGAGATAGAGCAAACGGCATTTGGACAAAGGAGTATCCCTTCTTAAGGACGAGGACCTGGTGCTCATTTTAATGCATGAATCGTCCTTATCTGATATGTAGTTTTTATTTTAGAAAATAAATAAAAAAAATAAAAATTGACAAAAAAGGGCACATGAAATTAACATGAAATCTAATTTTTAAAATTATTTTAAGGATACAGTCTTGTGGGCAGTAGCTTAAGGAACATTTTGATGCATAAATCGTCCTTTCATGATGTATGGTTTAGAAGTTATGGCTAAAAAATCAAAAAAATCGCACAAAACCACGTCAAAAACTATGATTCATGTAAAAAATTTTAACTAAGATTCTTGAAAAAAATCAAATTCCAGAAAACTATTTTCTGAATATGCAGTCTTGTGTACATATGAATTAGAAACAATTTGGTGTATAAATCGTCCTTGTAGGATGTATGGTTTGGGAGTTATGACGGAAAAAGCACATGTTTTTGGCCAGCTTCCACTCCAAAAAGTGTTCTACAACTCCTAAACTACAAGAGATAGAGCAAACGGCATTTGGACAAAGGAGTATCCCTTCTTAAGGACGAGGACCTGGTGCTCATTTTAATGCATGAATCGTCCTTATCTGATATGTAGTTTTAATTTTAGAAAATAAATAAAAAAAATAAAAATTGACAAAAAAGGGCACATGAAATTAACATTAAATCTAATTTTTAAAATTATTTTAAGGATACAGTCTTGTGAGCAGTAGCTTAAGGAACATTTTGATGCATAAATCGTCCTTTTATGATGTATTGTTTAGAAGTTATGGCTAAAAAATCAAAAAAATCGCAAAAAACCACGTCAAAAACCATGATTCATGTAAAAAATTTTTACTAAGATTCTTGAAAAAAAATCAAATTCCAGAAAACTTTTTTCTGAATATGCAGTCTTGTGTATATATGTATTAGAAACAATTTGGTGTATAAATCGTCCTTGTAGGATGTACAGTTTGGGAGTTATGACGGAAAAAGCACATGTTTTTGGCCAGCTTCCACTCCAAAAAGTGTTCTACAACTCCTTAACTACAAGAGATAGAGCAAACGGCATTTGGACAAAGGAGTATCCCTCCTTAAGGACGAGGACCTGGTGCTCATTTTAATGCATGAATCATTTTTATCTGATATGTAGTTTTTATTTTAGAAAATAAATAAAAAAAATAAAAATTGACAAAAAAGGGCACATGAAATTAACATTAAATCTAATTTTTAAAATTATTTTAAGGATACAGTCTTGTGGGCAGTAGCTTAAGGAACATTTTGATGCATAAATTGTCCTTTTATGATGTATGGTTTAGAAGTTATGGCTAAAAAATCAAAAAAATCGCAAAAAACCACGTCAAAAACTATGATTCATGTAAAAAATTTTTACTAAGATTCTTGAAAAAAAATCAAATTCCAGAAAACTTTTTTCTGTGTATAAATCGTCCTTGTAGGATGTATAGTTTGGGAGTTTTGACGGAAAAAGCACATGTTTTTGGCCAGCTTCCACTCCAAAAAGTGTTCTACAACTCCTTAACTACAAGAGATAGAGCAAACGGCATTTGGACAAAGGAGTATCCCTTCTTAAGGACGAGGACCTGGTGCTCATTTTAATGCATGAATCGTCCTTATCTGATATGTAGTTTTTATTTTAGAAAATAAATAAAAAAAATAAAAATTGACAAAAAAGGGCACATGAAATTAACATTAAATCTAATTTTTAAAATTATTTTAAGGATACAGTCTTTTGGGCAGTAGCTTAAGGAACATTTTGATGCATAAATCGTCCTTTTATGATGTATGGTTTAGAAGTTATGGCTAAAAAATCAAAAAAATCGCAAAAAACCACGTCAAAAACTATGATTCATGTAAAAAATTTTTACTAAGATTCTTGAAAAAAAATCAAATTCCAGAAAACTTTTTTCTGAATATGCAGTCTTGTGTATATATGTATTAGAAACAATTTGGTGTATAAATCGTCCTTGTAGGATGTATAGTTTGGGAGTTTTGACGGAAAAAGCACATGTTTTTGGCCAGCTTCCACTCCAAAAAGTGTTCTACAACTCCTTAACTACAAGAGATAGAGCAAACGGCATTTGGACAAAGGAGTATCCCTTCTTAAGGACGAGGACCTGGTGCTCATTTTAATGCATGAATCGTCCTTATCTGATATGTAGTTTTTATTTTAGAAAATAAATAAAAAAAATAAAAATTGACAAAAAAGGGCACATGAAATTAACATTAAATCTAATTTTTAATATTATTTTAAGGATACAGTCTTGTGGGCAGTAGCTTAAGGAACATTTTGATGCATAAATCGTCCTTTCATGATGTATGGTTTAGAAGTTATGGCTAAAAAATCAAAAAATCGCAAAAAACCACGTCAAAAACTATGATTCATGTAAAAAATTTTTACTAAGATTCTTGAAAAAAAATCAAATTCCAGAAAACTTTTTTCTGAATATGCAGTCTTGTGTATATATGTATTAGAAACAATTTGGTGTATAAATCGTCCTTGTAGGATGTATAGTTTGGGAGTTTTGACGGAAAAAGCACATGTTTTTGGCCAGCTTCCACTCCAAAAAGTGTTCTACAACTCCTTAACTACAAGAGATAGAGCAAACGGCATTTGGACAAAGGAGTATCCCTTCTTAAGGACGAGGACCTGGTGCTCATTTTAATGCATGAATCGTCCTTATCTGATATGTAGTTTTTATTTTAGAAAATAAATAAAAAAAATAAAAATTGACAAAAAAGGGCACATGAAATTAACATGAAATCTAATTTTTAAAATTATTTTATGGATACAGTCTTGTGGGCAGTAGCTTAAGGAACATTTTGATGCATAAATCGTCCTTTCATGATGTATGGTTTAGAAGTTATGGCTAAAAAATCAAAAAAATCGCACAAAACCACGTCAAAAACTATGATTCATGTAAAAAATTTTAACTAAGATTCTTGAAAAAAATCAAATTCCAGAAAACTATTTTCTGAATATGCAGTCTTGTGTACATATGAATTAGAAACAATTTGGTGTATAAATCGTCCTTGTAGGATGTATGGTTTGGGAGTTATGACGGAAAAAGCACATGTTTTTGGCCAGCTTCCACTCCAAAAAGTGTTCTACAACTCCTTAACTACAAGAGATAGAGCAAACGGCATTTGGACAAAGGAGTATCCCTTCTTAAGGACGAGGACCTGGTGCTCATTTTAATGTATGAATCGTCCTTATCTGATATGTAGTTTTTATTTTAGAAAATAAATAAAAAAAATAAAAATTGGCAAAAAAGGGCACATGAAATTAACATGAAATCTAATTTTTAAAATTATTTTATGGATACAGTCTTGTGGGCAGTAGCTTAAGGAACATTTTGATGCATAAATCGTCCTTTCATGATGTATGGTTTAGAAGTTATGGCTAAAAAATCAAAAAAATCGCACAAAACCACGTCAAAAACTATGATTCATGTAAAAAATTTTAACTAAGATTCTTGAAAAAAATCAAATTCCAGAAAACTATTTTCTGAATATGCAGTCTTGTGTACATATGAATTAGAAACAATTTGGTGTATAAATCGTCCTTGTAGGATGTATGGTTTGGGAGTTATGACGGAAAAAGCACATGTTTTTGGCCAGCTTCCACTCCAAAAAGTGTTCTACAACTCCTTAACTACAAGAGATAGAGCAAACGGCATTTGGACAAAGGAGTATCCCTTCTTAAGGACGAGGACCTGGTGCTCATTTTAATGCATGAATCGTCCTTATCTGATATGTAGTTTTTATTTTAGAAAATAAATAAAAAAAATAAAAATTGACAAAAAAGGACACATGAAATTAACATGAAATCTAATTTTTAAAATTATTTTAAGGATACAGTCTTGTGGGCAGTAGCTTAAGGAACATTTTGATGCATAAATCGTCCTTTTATGATGTATGGTTTAGAAGTTATGGCTAAAAAATCAAAAAAATCGCACAAAACCACGTCAAAAACTATGATTCATGTAAAAAATTTTTACTAAGATTCTTGAAAAAAAATCAAATTCCAGAAAACTTTTTTCTGAATATGCAGTCTTGTGTATATATGTATTAGAAACAATTTGGTGTATAAATCGTCCTTGTAGGATGTACAGTTTGGGAGTTATGACGGAAAAAGCACATGTTTTTGGCCAGCTTCCACTCCAAAAAGTGTTCTACAACTCCTTAACTACAAGAGATAGAGCAAACGGCATTTGGACAAAGGAGTATCCCTTCTTAAGGACGAGGACCTGGTGCTCATTTTAATGCATGAATCGTCCTTATCTGATATGTAGTTTTTATTTTAGAAAATAAATAAAAAAAATAAAAATTGACAAAAAAGGGCACATGAAATTAACATGAAATCTAATTTTTAAAATTATTTTAAGGATACAGTCTTGTGGGCAGTAGCTTAAAGAACATTTTGATGCATAAATCGTCCTTTTATGATGTATGGTTTAGAAGTTATGGCTAAAAAATCAAAAAAATCGCACAAAACCACGTCAAAAACTATGATTCATGTAAAAAATTTTAACTAAGATTCTTGAAAAAAAATCAAATTCCAGAAAACTTTTTTCTGAATATGCAGTCTTGTGTATATATGTATTAGAAACAATTTCGTGTATAAATCGTCCTTGTAGGATGTATGGTTTGGGAGTTATGACGGAAAAAGCACATGTTTTTGGCCAGCTTCCACTCCAAAAAGTGTTCTACAACTCCTTAACTACAAGAGATAGAGCAAACGGCATTTGGACAAAGGAGTATCCTTTCTTAAGGACGAGGACCTGGTGCTCATTTTAATGCATGAATCGTCCTTATCTGATATGTAGTTTTTATTTTAGAAAATAAATAAAAAAAATAAAAATTGACAAAAAAGGGCACATGAAATTAACATGAAATCTAATTTTTAAAATTATTTTAAGGATACAGTCTTGTGGGCAGTAGCTTAAGGAACATTTTGATGCATAAATCGTCCTTTCATGATGTATGGTTTAGAAGTTATGGCTAAAAAATCAAAAAAATCGCACAAAACCACGTCAAAAACAATGATTCATGTAAAAAATTTTAACTAAGATTCTTGAAAAAAATCAAATTCCAGAAAACTATTTTCTGAATATGCAGTCTTGTGTACATATGAATTAGAAACAATTTGGTGTATAAATCATCCTTGTAGGATGTATGGTTTGGGAGTTATGACGGAAAAAGCACATGTTTTTGGCCAGCTTCCACTCCAAAAAGTGTTCTACAACTCCTTAACTACAAGAGATAGAGCAAACGGCATTTGGACAAAGGAGTATCCCTTCTTAAGGACGAGGACCTGGTGCTCATTTTAATGCATGAATCGTCCTTATCTGATATGTAGTTTTTATTTTAGAAAATAAATAAAAAAAATAAATATGGACAAAAAAAGGGCACATGAAATTAACATTAAATCTAATTTTTAAAATTATTTTAAGGATACAGTCTTGTAGGCAGTAGCTTAAAGAACATTTTGATGCATAAATCGTCCTTTTATGATGTATGGTTTAGAAGTTATGGCTAAAAAATCAAAAAAATCGCAAAAAACCACGTCAAAAACTATGATTCATGTAAAAAATTTTAACTAAGATTCTTGAAAAAAAATCAAATTCCAGAAAACTTTTTTCTGAATATGCAGTCTTGTGTATATATGTATTAGAAACAATTTGCTGTATAAATCGTCCTTGTAGGATGTATGGTTTGGGAGTTATGACGGAAAAAGCACATGTTTTTGGCCAGCTTCCACTCCAAAAAGTGTTCTACAACTCCTTAACTACAAGAGATAGAGCAAACGGCATTTGGACAAAGGAGTATCCCTTCTTAAGGACGAGGACCTGGTGCTCATTTTAATGCATGAATCGTCCTTATCTGATATGTAGTTTTTATTTTAGAAAATAAATAAAAAAAATAAATATTGACAAAAAAAGGGCACATGAAATTAACATGAAATCTAATTTTAAAATTATTTTAAGGATACAGTCTTGTGGGCAGTAGCTCAAAGAACATTTTGATGCATAAATCGTCCTTTTATGATGTATGGTTTAGAAGTTATGGCTAAAAAATCAAAAAAATCGCACAAAACCACGTCAAAAACTATGATTCATGTAAAAAATTTTTACTAAGATTCTTGAAAAAAAATCAAATTCCAGAAAACTTTTTTCTGAATATGCAGTCTTGTGTATATATGTATTAGAAACAATTTGGTGTATAAATCGTCCTTGTAGGATGTACAGTTTGGGAGTTATGACGGAAAAAGCACATGTTTTTGGCCAGCTTCCACTCCAAAAAGTGTTCTACAACTCCTTAACTACAAGAGATAGAGCAAACGGCATTTGGACAAAGGAGTATCCCTTCTTAAGGACGAGGACCTGGTGCTCATTTTAATGCATGAATCGTCCTTATCTGATATGTAGTTTTTATTTTAGAAAATAAATAAAAAAAATAAAAATTGACAAAAAAGGGCACATGAAATTAACATGAAATCTAATTTTTAAAATTATTTTAAGGATACAGTCTTGTGGGCAGTAGCTTAAAGAACATTTTGATGCATAAATCGTCCTTTTATGATGTATGGTTTAGAAGTTATGGCTAAAAAATCAAAAAAATCGCAAAAAACCACGTCAAAAACTATGATTCATGTAAAAAATTTTAACTAAGATTCTTGAAAAAAAATCAAATTCCAGAAAACTTTTTTCTGAATATGCAGTCTTGTGTATATATGTATTAGAAACAATTTGCTGTATAAATCGTCCTTGTAGGATGTATGGTTTGGGAGTTATGACGGAAAAAGCACATGTTTTTGGCCAGCTTCCACTCCAAAAAGTGTTCTACAACTCCTTAACTACAAGAGATAGAGCAAACGGCATTTGGACAAAGGAGTATCCCTTCTTAAGGACGAGGACCTGGTGCTCATTTTAATGCATGAATCGTCCTTATCTGATATGTAGTTTTTATTTTAGAAAATAAATAAAAAAAATAAAAATTGACAAAAAAGGGCACATGAAATTAACATGAAATCTAATTTTTAAAATTATTTTAAGGATACAGTCTTGTGGGCAGTAGCTTAAGGAACATTTTGATGCATAAATCGTCCTTTCATGATGTATGATTTAGAAGTTATGGCTAAAAAATCAAAAAAATCGCACAAAACCACGTCAAAAACAATGATTCATGTAAAAAATTTTAACTAAGATTCTTGAAAAAAATCAAATTCCAGAAAACTATTTTCTGAATATGCAGTCTTGTGTACATATGAATTAGAAACAATTTGGTGTATAAATCGTCCTTGTAGGATGTATGGTTTGGGAGTTATGACGGAAAAAGCACATGTTTTTGGCCAGCTTCCACTCCAAAAAGTGTTCTACAACTCCTTAACTACAAGAGATAGAGCAAACGGCATTTGGACAAAGGAGTATCCCTTCTTAAGGACGAGGACCTGGTGCTCATTTTAATGCATGAATCGTCCTTATCTGATATGTAGTTTTTATTTTAGAAAATAAATAAAAAAAATAAATATGGACAAAAAAAGGGCACATGAAATTAACATTAAATCTAATTTTTAAAATTATTTTAAGGATACAGTCTTGTAGGCAGTAGCTTAAAGAACATTTTGATGCATAAATCGTCCTTTTATGATGTATGGTTTAGAAGTTATGGCTAAAAAATCAAAAAAATCGCAAAAAACCACGTCAAAAACTATGATTCATGTAAAAAATTTTAACTAAGATTCTTGAAAAAAAATCAAATTCCAGAAAACTTTTTTCTGAATATGCAGTCTTGTGTATATATGTATTAGAAACAATTTGCTGTATAAATCGTCCTTGTAGGATGTATGGTTTGGGAGTTATGACGGAAAAAGCACATGTTTTTGGCCAGCTTCCACTCCAAAAAGTGTTCTACAACTCCTTAACTACAAGAGATAGAGCAAACGGCATTTGGACAAAGGAGTATCCCTTCTTAAGGACGAGGACCTGGTGCTCATTTTAATGCATGAATCGTCCTTATCTGATATGTAGTTTTTATTTTAGAAAATAAATAAAAAAAATAAAAATTGACAAATAAGGACACATGAAATTAACATGAAATCTAATTTTTAAAATTATTTTAAGGATACAGTCTTGTGGGCAGTAGCTTAAGGAACATTTTGATGCATAAATCGTCCTTTCATGATGTATGGTTTAGAAGTTATGGCTAAAAAATCAAAAAAATCGCACAAAACCACGTCAAAAACTATGATTCATGTAAAAAATTTTAACTAAGATTCTTGAAAAAAATTAAATTCCAGAAAACTATTTTCTGAATATGCAGTCTTGTGAACATATGTATTAGAAACAATTTGGTGTATAAATCGTCCTTGTAGGATGTACAGTTTGGGAGTTATGACGGAAAAAGCACATGTTTTTGGCCAGCTTCCACTCCAAAAAGTGTTCTACAACTCCTTAACTACAAGAGATAGAGCAAACGGCATTTGGACAAAGGAGTATCCCTTCTTAAGGACGAGGACCTGGTGCTCATTTTAATGCATGAATCGTCCTTATCTGATATGTAGTTTTTATTTTAGAAAATAAATAAAAAAAATAAAAATTGACAAAAAAGGGCACATGAAATTAACATGAAATCTAATTTTTAAAATTATTTTAAGGATACAGTCTTGTGGGCAGTAGCTTAAGGAACATTTTGATGCATAAATCGTCCTTTCATGATGTATGGTTTAGAAGTTATGGCTAAAAAATCAAAAAAATCGCACAAAACCACGTCAAAAACAATGATTCATGTAAAAAATTTTAACTAAGATTCTTGAAAAAAATCAAATTCCAGAAAACTATTTTCTGAATATGCAGTCTTGTGTACATATGAATTAGAAACAATTTGGTGTATAAATCGTCCTTGTAGGATGTATGGTTTGGGAGTTATGACGGAAAAAGCACATGTTTTTGGCCAGCTTCCACTCCAAAAAGTGTTCTACAACTCCTTAACTACAAGAGATAGAGCAAACGGCATTTGGACAAAGGAGTATCCCTTCTTAAGGACGAGGACCTGGTGCTCATTTTAATGCATGAATCGTCCTTATCTGATATGTAGTTTTTATTTTAGAAAATAAATAAAAAAAATAAATATGGACAAAAAAAGGGCACATGAAATTAACATTAAATCTAATTTTTAAAATTATTTTAAGGATACAGTCTTGTAGGCAGTAGCTTAAAGAACATTTTGATGCATAAATCGTCCTTTTATGATGTATGGTTTAGAAGTTATGGCTAAAAAATCAAAAAAATCGCAAAAAACCACGTCAAAAACTATGATTCATGTAAAAAATTTTAACTAAGATTCTTGAAAAAAAATCAAATTCCAGAAAACTTTTTTCTGAATATGCAGTCTTGTGTATATATGTATTAGAAACAATTTGCTGTATAAATCGTCCTTGTAGGATGTATGGTTTGGGAGTTATGACGGAAAAAGCACATGTTTTTGGCCAGCTTCCACTCCAAAAAGTGTTCTACAACTCCTTAACTACAAGAGATAGAGCAAACGGCATTTGGACAAAGGAGTATCCCTTCTTAAGGACGAGGACCTGGTGCTCATTTTAATGCATGAATCGTCCTTATCTGATATGTAGTTTTAATTTTAGAAAATAAATAAAAAAAATAAAAATTGACAAAAAAGGGCACATGAAATTAACATGAAATCTAATTTTTAAAATTATTTTAAGGATACAGTCTTGTGGGCAGTAGCTTAAGGAACATTTTGATGCATAAATCGTCCTTTCATGATGTATGGTTTAGAAGTTATGGCTAAAAAATCAAAAAAATCGCACAAAACCACGTCAAAAACTATGATTCATGTAAAAAATTTTAACTAAGATTCTTGAAAAAAATTAAATTCCAGAAAACTATTTTCTGAATATGCAGTCTTGTGAACATATGTATTAGAAACAATTTGGTGTATAAATCGTCCTTGTAGGATGTACAGTTTGGGAGTTATGACGGAAAAAGCACATGTTTTTGGCCAGCTTCCACTCCAAAAAGTGTTCTACAACTCCTTAACTACAAGAGATAGAGCAAACGGCATTTGGACTAAGGAGTATCCCTTCTTAAGGACGAGGACCTGGTGCTCATTTTAATGCATGAATCGTCCTTATCTGATATGTAGTTTTTATTTTAGAAAATAAATAAAAAAAATAAAAATTGACAAAAAAGGGCACATGAAATTAACATGAAATCTAATTTTTAAAATTATTTTAAGGATACAGTCTTGTGGGCAGTAGCTTAAGGAACATTTTGATGCATAAATCGTCCTTTCATGATGTATGGTTTAGAAGTTATGGCTAAAAAATCAAAAAAATCGCACAAAACCACGTCAAAAACAATGATTCATGTAAAAAATTTTAACTAAGATTCTTGAAAAAAATCAAATTCCAGAAAACTATTTTCTGAATATGCAGTCTTGTGTACATATGAATTAGAAACAATTTGGTGTATAAATCGTCCTTGTAGGATGTATGGTTTGGGAGTTATGACGGAAAAAGCACATGTTTTTGGCCAGCTTCCACTCCAAAAAGTGTTCTACAACTCCTTAACTACAAGAGATAGAGCAAACGGCATTTGGACAAAGGAGTATCCCTTCTTAAGGACGAGGACCTGGTGCTCATTTTAATGCATGAATCGTCCTTATCTGATATGTAGTTTTTATTTTAGAAAATAAATAAAAAAAATAAATATGGACAAAAAAAGGGCACATGAAATTAACATTAAATCTAATTTTTAAAATTATTTTAAGGATACAGTCTTGTAGGCAGTAGCTTAAAGAACATTTTGATGCATAAATCGTCCCTTTATGATGTATGGTTTAGAAGTTATGGCTAAAAAATCAAAAAAATCGCAAAAAACCACGTCAAAAACTATGATTCATGTAAAAAATTTTAACTAAGATTCTTGAAAAAAAATCAAATTCCAGAAAACTTTTTTCTGAACATGCAGTCTTGTGTATATATGTATTAGAAACAATTTGCTGTATAAATCGTCCTTGTAGGATGTATGGTTTGGGAGTTATGACGGAAAAAGCACATGTTTTTGGCCAGCTTCCACTCCAAAAAGTGTTCTACAACTCCTTAACTACAAGAGATAGAGCAAACGGCATTTGGACAAAGGAGTATCCCTTCTTAAGGACGAGGACCTGGTGCTCATTTTAATGCATGAATCGTCCTTATCTGATATGTAGTTTTTATTTTAGAAAATAAATAAAAAAAATAAAAATTGACAAATAAGGACACATGAAATTAACATGAAATCTAATTTTTAAAATTATTTTAAGGATACAGTCTTGTGGGCAGTAGCTTAAGGAACATTTTGATGCATAAATCGTCCTTTCATGATGTATGGTTTAGAAGTTATGGCTAAAAAATCAAAAAAATCGCACAAAACCACGTCAAAAACTATGATTCATGTAAAAAATTTTAACTAAGATTCTTGAAAAAAATTAAATTCCAGAAAACTATTTTCTGAATATGCAGTCTTGTGAACATATGTATTAGAAACAATTTGGTGTATAAATCGTCCTTGTAGGATGTACAGTTTGGGAGTTATGACGGAAAAAGCACATGTTTTTGGCCAGCTTCCACTCCAAAAAGTGTTCTACAACTCCTTAACTACAAGAGATAGAGCAAACGGCATTTGGACAAAGGAGTATCCCTTCTTAAGGACGAGGACCTGGTGCTCATTTTAATGCATGAATCGTCCTTATCTGATATGTAGTTTTTATTTTAGAAAATAAATAAAAAAAATAAAAATTGACAAAAAAGGGCACATGAAATTAACATGAAATCTAATTTTTAAAATTATTTTAAGGATACAGTCTTGTGGGCAGTAGCTTAAGGAACATTTTGATGCATAAATCGTCCTTTCATGATGTATGGTTTAGAAGTTATGGCTAAAAAATCAAAAAAATCGCACAAAACCACGTCAAAAACAATGATTCATGTAAAAAATTTTAACTAAGATTCTTGAAAAAAATCAAATTCCAGAAAACTATTTTCTGAATATGCAGTCTTGTGTACATATGAATTAGAAACAATTTGGTGTATAAATCGTCCTTGTAGGATGTATGGTTTGGGAGTTATGACGGAAAAAGCACATGTTTTTGGCCAGCTTCCACTCCAAAAAGTGTTCTACAACTCCTTAACTACAAGAGATAGAGCAAACGGCATTTGGACAAAGGAGTATCCCTTCTTAAGGACGAGGACCTGGTGCTCATTTTAATGCATGAATCGTCCTTATCTGATATGTAGTTTTTATTTTAGAAAATAAATAAAAAAAATAAATATGGACAAAAAAAGGGCACATGAAATTAACATTAAATCTAATTTTTAAAATTATTTTAAGGATACAGTCTTGTAGGCAGTAGCTTAAAGAACATTTTGATGCATAAATCGTCCTTTTATGATGTATGGTTTAGAAGTTATGGCTAAAAAATCAAAAAAATCGCAAAAAACCACGTCAAAAACTATGATTCATGTAAAAATTTTAACTAAGATTCTTGAAAAAAAATCAAATTCCAGAAAACTTTTTTCTGAATATGCAGTCTTGTGTATATATGTATTAGAAACAATTTGCTGTATAAATCGTCCTTGTAGGATGTATGGTTTGGGAGTTATGACGGAAAAAGCACATGTTTTTGGCCAGCTTCCACTCCAAAAAGTGTTCTACAACTCCTTAACTACAAGAGATAGAGCAAACGGCATTTGGACAAAGGAGTATCCCTTCTTAAGGACGAGGACCTGGTGCTCATTTTAATGCATGAATCGTCCTTATCTGATATGTAGTTTTTATTTTAGAAAATAAATAAAAAAAATAAAAATTGACAAATAAGGACACATGAAATTAACATGAAATCTAATTTTTAAAATTATTTTAAGGATACAGTCTTGTGGGCAGTAGCTTAAGGAACATTTTGATGCATAAATCGTCCTTTCATGATGTATGGTTTAGAAGTTATGGCTAAAAAATCAAAAAAATCGCACAAAACCACGTCAAAAACTATGATTCATGTAAAAAATTTTAACAAGATTCTTGAAAAAAATTAAATTCCAGAAAACTATTTTCTGAATATGCAGTCTTGTGAACATATGTATTAGAAACAATTTGGTGTATAAATCGTCCTTGTAGGATGTACAGTTTGGGAGTTATGACGGAAAAAGCACATGTTTTTGGCCAGCTTCCACTCCAAAAAGTGTTCTACAACTCCTTAACTACAAGAGATAGAGCAAACGGCATTTGGACAAAGGAGTATCCTTTCTTAAGGACGAGGACCTGGTGCTAATTTTAATGCATGAATCGTCCTTATCTGATATGTAGTTTTTATTTTAGAAAATAAATAAAAAAAATAAAAATTGACAAAAAAGGGCACATGAAATTAACATGAAATCTAATTTTTAAAATTATTTTAAGGATACAGTCTTGTGGGCAGTAGCTTAAGGAACATTTTGATGCATAAATCGTCCTTTCATGATGTATGGTTTAGAAGTTATGGCTAAAAAATCAAAAAAATCGCACAAAACCACGTCAAAAACTATGATTCATGTAAAAAATTTTAACTAAGATTCTTGAAAAAAATCAAATTCCAGAAAACTATTTTCTGAATATGCAGTCTTGTGTACATATGAATTAGAAACAATTTGGTGTATAAATCATCCTTGTAGGATGTATGGTTTGGGAGTTATGACGGAAAAAGCACATGTTTTTGGCCAGCTTCCACTCCAAAAAGTGTTCTACAACTCCTTAACTACAAGAGATAGAGCAAACGGCATTTGGACAAAGGAGTATCCCTTCTTAAGGACGTGAACCTGGTGCTCATTTTAATGCATGAATCGTCCTTATCTGATATGTAGTTTTTATTTTAGAAAATAAATAAAAAAAATAAATATTGACAAAAAAAGGGCACATGAAATTAACATGAAATCTAATTTTAAAATTATTTTAAGGATACAGTCTTGTGGGCAGTAGCTTAAAGAACATTTTGATGCATAAATCGTCCTTTTATGATGTATGGTTTAGAAGTTATGGCTAAAAAATCAAAAAAATCGCAAAAAACCACGTCAAAAACTATGATTCATGTAAAAAATTTTAACTAAGATTCTTGAAAAAAAATCAAATTCCAGAAAACTTTTTTCTGAATATGCAGTCTTGTGTATATATGTATTAGAAACAATTTCGTGTATAAATCGTCCTTGTAGGATGTATGGTTTGGGAGTTATGACGGAAAAAGCACATGTTTTTGGCCAGCTTCCACTCCAAAAAGTGTTCTACAACTCCTTAACTACAAGAGATAGAGCAAACGGCATTTGGACAAAGGAGTATCCCTTCTTAAGGACGAGGACCTGGTGCTCATTTTAATGCATGAATCGTCCTTATCTGATATGTAGTTTTTATTTTAGAAAATAAATAAAAAAAATAAAAATTGACAAAAAAGGGCACATGAAATTAACATGAAATCTAATTTTTAAAATTATTTTAAGGATACAGTCTTGTGGGCAGTAGCTTAAGGAACATTTTGATGCATAAATCGTCCTTTCATGATGTATGGTTTAGAAGTTATGGCTAAAAAATCAAAAAAATCGCACAAAACCACGTCAAAAACAATGATTCATGTAAAAAATTTTAACTAAGATTCTTGAAAAAAATCAAATTCCAGAAAACTATTTTCTGAATATGCAGTCTTGTGTACATATGAATTAGAAACAATTTGGTGTATAAATCATCCTTGTAGGATGTATGGTTTGGGAGTTATGACGGAAAAAGCACATGTTTTTGGCCAGCTTCCACTCCAAAAAGTGTTCTACAACTCCTTAACTACAAGAGATAGAGCAAACGGCATTTGGACAAAGGAGTATCCCTTCTTAAGGACGAGGACCTGGTGCTCATTTTAATGCATGAATCGTCCTTATCTGATATGTAGTTTTTATTTTAGAAAATAAATAAAAAAATAAATATGGACAAAAAAAGGGCACATGAAATTAACATTAAATCTAATTTTTAAAATTATTTTAAGGATACAGTCTTGTAGGCAGTAGCTTAAAGAACATTTTGATGCATAAATCGTCCTTTTATGATGTATGGTTTAGAAGTTATGGCTAAAAAATCAAAAAAATCGCACAAAACCACGTCAAAAACAATGATTCATGTAAAAAATTTTAACTAAGATTCTTGAAAAAAAATCAAATTCCAGAAAACTTTTTTCTGAATATGCAGTCTTGTGTATATATGTATTAGAAACAATTTGCTGTATAAATCGTCCTTGTAGGATGTATGGTTTGGGAGTTATGACGGAAAAAGCACATGTTTTTGGCCAGCTTCCACTCCAAAAAGTGTTCTACAACTCCTTAACTACAAGAGATAGAGCAAACGGCATTTGGACAAAGGAGTATCCCTTCTTAAGGACGAGGACCTGGTGCTCATTTTAATGCATGAATCGTCCTTATCTGATATGTAGTTTTTATTTTAGAAAATAAATAAAAAAAATAAATATTGACAAAAAAAGGGCACATGAAATTAACATGAAATCTAATTTTAAAATTATTTTAAGGATACAGTCTTGTGGGCAGTAGCTTAAAGAACATTTTGATGCATAAATCGTCCTTTTATGATGTATGGTTTAGAAGTTATGGCTAAAAAATCAAAAAAATCGCAAAAAACCACGTCAAAAACTATGATTCATGTAAAAAATTTTAACTAAGATTCTTGAAAAAAAATCAAATTCCAGAAAACTTTTTTCTGAATATGCAGTCTTGTGTATATATGTATTAGAAACAATTTCGTGTATAAATCGTCCTTGTAGGATGTATGGTTTGGGAGTTATGACGGAAAAAGCACATGTTTTTGGCCAGCTTCCACTCCAAAAAGTGTTCTACAACTCCTTAACTACAAGAGATAGAGCAAACGGCATTTGGACAAAGGAGTATCCCTTCTTAAGGACGAGGACCTGGTGCTCATTTTAATGCATGAATCGTCCTTATCTGATATGTAGTTTTTATTTTAGAAAATAAATAAAAAAAATAAAAATTGACAAAAAAGGGCACATGAAATTAACATGAAATCTAATTTTTAAAATTATTTTAAGGATACAGTCTTGTGGGCAGTAGCTTAAGGAACATTTTGATGCATAAATCGTCCTTTCATGATGTATGGTTTAGAAGTTATGGCTAAAAAATCAAAAAAATCGCACAAAACCACGTCAAAAACAATGATTCATGTAAAAAATTTTAACTAAGATTCTTGAAAAAAATCAAATTCCAGAAAACTATTTTCTGAATATGCAGTCTTGTGTACATATGAATTAGAAACAATTTGGTGTATAAATCATCCTTGTAGGATGTATGGTTTGGGAGTTATGACGGAAAAAGCACATGTTTTTGGCCAGCTTCCACTCCAAAAAGTGTTCTACAACTCCTTAACTACAAGAGATAGAGCAAACGGCATTTGGACAAAGGAGTATCCCTTCTTAAGGACGAGGACCTGGTGCTCATTTTAATGCATGAATCGTCCTTATCTGATATGTAGTTTTTATTTTAGAAAATAAATAAAAAAAATAAAAATTGACAAAAAAGGGCACATGAAATTAACATGAAATCTAATTTTTAAAATTATTTTAAGGATACAGTCTTGTGGGCAGTAGCTTAAGGAACATTTTGATGCATAAATCGTCCTTTTATGATGTATGGTTTAGAAGTTATGGCTAAAAAATCAAAAAAATCGCACAAAACCACGTCAAAAACAATGATTCATGTAAAAAATTTTAACTAAGATTCTTGAAAAAAATCAAATTCCAGAAAACTATTTTCTGAATATGCAGTCTTGTGTACATATGAATTAGAAACAATTTGGTGTATAAATCGTCCTTGTAGGATGTATGGTTTGGGAGTTATGACGGAAAAAGCACATGTTTTTGGCCAGCTTCCACTCCAAAAAGTGTTCTACAACTCCTTAACTACAAGAGATAGAGCAAACGGCATTTGGACAAAGGAGTATCCCTTCTTAAGGACGAGGACCTGGTGCTCATTTTAATGCATGAATCGTCCTTATCTGATATGTAGTTTTTATTTTAGAAAATAAATAAAAAAATAAATATGGACAAAAAAAGGGCACATGAAATTAACATTAAATCTAATTTTTAAAATTATTTTAAGGATACAGTCTTGTAGGCAGTAGCTTAAAGAACATTTTGATGCATAAATCGTCCTTTTATGATGTATGGTTTAGAAGTTATGGCTAAAAAATCAAAAAAATCGCACAAAACCACGTCAAAAACAATGATTCATGTAAAAAATTTTAACTAAGATTCTTGAAAAAAAATCAAATTCCAGAAAACTTTTTTCTGAATATGCAGTCTTGTGTATATATGTATTAGAAACAATTTGCTGTATAAATCGTCCTTGTAGGATGTATGGTTTGGGAGTTATGACGGAAAAAGCACATGTTTTTGGCCAGCTTCCACTCCAAAAAGTGTTCTACAACTCCTTAACTACAAGAGATAGAGCAAACGGCATTTGGACAAAGGAGTATCCCTTCTTAAGGACGAGGACCTGGTGCTCATTTTAATGCATGAATCGTCCTTATCTGATATGTAGTTTTTATTTTAGAAAATAAATAAAAAAAATAAAAATTGACAAATAAGGACACATGAAATTAACATGAAATCTAATTTTTAAAATTATTTTAAGGATACAGTCTTGTGGGCAGTAGCTTAAGGAACATTTTGATGCATAAATCGTCCTTTCATGATGTATGGTTTAGAAGTTATGGCTAAAAAATCAAAAAAATCGCACAAAACCACGTCAAAAACTATGATTCATGTAAAAAATTTTAACTAAGATTCTTGAAAAAAATTAAATTCCAGAAAACTATTTTCTGAATATGCAGTCTTGTGAACATATGTATTAGAAACAATTTGGTGTATAAATCGTCCTTGTAGGATGTACAGTTTGGGAGTTATGACGGAAAAAGCACATGTTTTTGGCCAGCTTCCACTCCAAAAAGTGTTCTACAACTCCTTAACTACAAGAGATAGAGCAAACGGCATTTGGACAAAGGAGTATCCCTTCTTAAGGACGAGGACCTGGTGCTCATTTTAATGCATGAATCGTCCTTATCTGATATGTAGTTTTTATTTTAGAAAATAAATAAAAAAAATAAAAATTGACAAAAAAGGGCACATGAAATTAACATGAAATCTAATTTTAAAATTATTTTAAGGATACAGTCTTGTGGGCAGTAGCTTAAGGAACATTTTGATGCATAAATCGTCCTTTCATGATGTATGGTTTAGAAGTTATGGCTAAAAAATCAAAAAAATCGCACAAAACCACGTCAAAAACAATGATTCATGTAAAAAATTTTAACTAAGATTCTTGAAAAAAATCAAATTCCAGAAAACTATTTTCTGAATATGCAGTCTTGTGTACATATGAATTAGAAACAATTTGGTGTATAAATCGTCCTTGTAGGATGTATGGTTTGGGAGTTATGACGGAAAAAGCACATGTTTTTGGCCAGCTTCCACTCCAAAAAGTGTTCTACAACTCCTTAACTACAAGAGATAGAGCAAACGGCATTTGGACAAAGGAGTATCCCTTCTTAAGGACGAGGACCTGGTGCTCATTTTAATGCATGAATCGTCCTTATCTGATATGTAGTTTTTATTTTAGAAAATAAATAAAAAAAATAAATATGGACAAAAAAAGGGCACATGAAATTAACATTAAATCTAATTTTTAAAATTATTTTAAGGATACAGTCTTGTAGGCAGTAGCTTAAAGAACATTTTGATGCATAAATCGTCCTTTTATGATGTATGGTTTAGAAGTTATGGCTAAAAAATCAAAAAAATCGCAAAAAACCACGTCAAAAACTATGATTCATGTAAAAAATTTTAACTAAGATTCTTGAAAAAAAATCAAATTCCAGAAAACTTTTTTCTGAATATGCAGTCTTGTGTATATATGTATTAGAAACAATTTGCTGTATAAATCGTCCTTGTAGGATGTATGGTTTGGGAGTTATGACGGAAAAAGCACATGTTTTTGGCCAGCTTCCACTCCAAAAAGTGTTCTACAACTCCTTAACTACAAGAGATAGAGCAAACGGCATTTGGACAAAGGAGTATCCCTTCTTAAGGACGAGGACCTGGTGCTCATTTTAATGCATGAATCGTCCTTATCTGATATGTAGTTTTTATTTTAGAAAATAAATAAAAAAAATAAAAATTGACAAATAAGGACACATGAAATTAACATGAAATCTAATTTTTAAAATTATTTTAAGGATACAGTCTTGTGGGCAGTAGCTTAAGGAACATTTTGATGCATAAATCGTCCTTTCATGATGTATGGTTTAGAAGTTATGGCTAAAAAATCAAAAAAATCGCACAAAACCACGTCAAAAACTATGATTCATGTAAAAAATTTTAACTAAGATTCTTGAAAAAAATCAAATTCCAGAAAACTATTTTCTGAATATGCAGTCTTGTGTACATATGAATTAGAAACAATTTGGTGTATAAATCGTCCTTGTAGGATGTATGGTTTGGGAGTTATGACGGAAAAAGCACATGTTTTTGGCCAGCTTCCACTCCAAAAAGTGTTCTACAACTCCTTAACTACAAGAGATAGAGCAAACGGCATTTGGACAAAGGAGTATCCCTTCTTAAGGACGAGGACCTGGTGCTAATTTTAATGCATGAATCGTCCTTATCTGATATGTAGTTTTTATTTTAGAAAATAAATAAAAAAAATAAAAATTGACAAAAAAGGGCACATGAAATTAACATGAAATCTAATTTTTAAAATTATTTTAAGGATACAGTCTTGTGGGCAGTAGCTTAAGGAACATGTTGATGCATAAATCGTCCTTTCATGATGTATGGTTTAGAAGTTATGGCTAAAAAATCAAAAAATCGCACAAAACCACGTCAAAAACTATGATTCATGTAAAAAATTTTAACTAAGATTCTTGAAAAAAATCAAATTCCAGAAAACTATTTTCTGAATATGCAGTCTTGTGTACATATGAATTAGAAACAATTTGGTGTATAAATCATCCTTGTAGGATGTATGGTTTGGGAGTTATGACGGAAAAAGCACATGTTTTTGGCCAGCTTCCACTCCAAAAAGTGTTCTACAACTCCTTAACTACAAGAGATAGAGCAAACGGCATTTGGACAAAGGAGTATCCCTTCTTAAGGACGAGAACCTAGTGCTCATTTTAATGCATGAATCGTCCTTATCTGATATGTAGTTTTTATTTTAGAAAAAAAATAAAAAAAATAAATATTGACAAAAAAAGGGCACATGAAATTAACATGAAATCTAATTTTAAAATTATTTTAAGGATACAGTCTTGTGGGCAGTAGCTTAAAGAACATTTTGATGCATAAATCGTCCTTTTATGATGTATGGTTTAGAAGTTATGGCTAAAAAATCAAAAAAATCGCAAAAAACCACGTCAAAAACTATGATTCATGTAAAAAATTTTAACTAAGATTCTTGAAAAAAAATCAAATTCCAGAAAACTTTTTTCTGAATATGCAGTCTTGTGTATATATGTATTAGAAACAATTTCGTGTATAAATCGTCCTTGTAGGATGTATGGTTTGGGAGTTATGACGGAAAAAGCACATGTTTTTGGCCAGCTTCCACTCCAAAAAGTGTTCTACAACTCCTTAACTACAAGAGATAGAGCAAACGGCATTTGGACAAAGGAGTATCCCTTCTTAAGGACGAGGACCTGGTGCTCATTTTAATGCATGAATCGTCCTTATCTGATATGTAGTTTTTATTTTAGAAAATAAATAAAAAAAATAAAAATTGACAAAAAAGGGCACATGAAATTAACATGAAATCTAATTTTTAAAATTATTTTAAGGATACAGTCTTGTGGGCAGTAGCTTAAGGAACATTTTGATGCATAAATCGTCCTTTCATGATGTATGGTTTAGAAGTTATGGCTAAAAAATCAAAAAAATCGCACAAAACCACGTCAAAAACAATGATTCATGTAAAAAATTTTAACTAAGATTCTTGAAAAAAATCAAATTCCAGAAAACTATTTTCTGAATATGCAGTCTTGTGTACATATAAATTAGAAACAATTTGGTGTATAAATCGTCCTTGTAGGATGTATGGTTTGAAATTAACATGAAATCTAATTTTTAAAATTATTTTAAGGATACAGTCTTGTGGGCAGTAGCTTAAAGAACATTTTGATGCATAAATCGTCCTTTTATGATGTATGGTTTAGAAGTTATGGCTAAAAAATCAAAAAAATCGCAAAAAACCACGTCAAAAACTATGATTCATGTAAAAAATTTTAACTAAGATTCTTGAAAAAAAATCAAATTCCAGAAAACTTTTTTCTGAATATGCAGTCTTGTGAACATATGTATTAGAAACAATTTGGTGTATAAATCGTCCTTGTAGGATGTACAGTTTGGGAGTTATGACGGAAAAAGCACATGTTTTTGGCCAGCTTCCACTCCAAAAAGTGTTCTACAACTCCTTAACTACAAGAGATAGAGCAAACGGCATTTGGACAAAGGAGTATCCCTTCTTAAGGACGAGGACCTGGTGCTCATTTTAATGCATGAATCGTCCTTATCTGATATGTAGTTTTTATTTTAGAAAATAAATAAAAAAAATAAAAATTGACAAAAAAGGGCACATGAAATTAACATGAAATCTAATTTTTAAAATTATTTTAAGGATACAGTCTTGTGGGCAGTAGCTTAAGGAACATTTTGATGCATAAATCGTCCTTTCATGATGTATGGTTTAGAAGTTATGGCTAAAAAATCAAAAAAATCGCACAAAACCACGTCAAAAACTATGATTCATGTAAAAAATTTTAACTAAGATTCTTGAAAAAAATCAAATTCCAGAAAACTATTTTCTGAATATGCAGTCTTGTGTACATATGAATTAGAAACAATTTGGTGTATAAATCGTCCTTGTAGGATGTATGGTTTGGGAGTTATGACGGAAAAAGCACATGTTTTTGGCCAGCTTCCACTCCAAAAAGTGTTCTACAACTCCTTAACTACAAGAGATAGAGCAAACGGCATTTGGACAAAGGAGTATCCCTTCTTAAGAACGAGGACCTGGTGCTCATTTTAATGCATGAATCGTCCTTATCTGATATGTAGTTTTTATTTTAGAAAATAAATAAAAAAAATAAATATTGACAAAAAAAGGGCACATGAAATTAACATGAAATCTAATTTTAAAATTATTTTAAGGATACAGTCTTGTGGGCAGTAGCTTAAAGAACATTTTGATGCATAAATCGTCCTTTTATGATGTATGGTTTAGAAGTTATGGCTAAAAAATCAAAAAAATCGCAAAAAACCACGTCAAAAACTATGATTCATGTAAAAAATTTTAACTAAGATTCTTGAAAAAAAATCAAATTCCAGAAAACTTTTTTCTGAATATGCAGTCTTGTGTATATATGTATTAGAAACAATTTCGTGTATAAATCGTCCTTGTAGGATGTATGGTTTGGGAGTTATGACGGAAAAAGCACATGTTTTTGGCCAGCTTCCACTCCAAAAAGTGTTCTACAACTCCTTAACTACAAGAGATAGAGCAAACGGCATTTGGACAAAGGAGTATCCCTTCTTAAGGACGAGGACCTGGTGCTCATTTTAATGCATGAATCGTCCTTATCTGATATGTAGTTTTTATTTTAGAAAATAAATAAAAAAAATAAAAATTGACAAAAAAGGGCACATGAAATTAACATGAAATCTAATTTTTAAAATTATTTTAAGGATACAGTCTTGTGGGCAGTAGCTTAAGGAACATTTTGATGCATAAATCGTCCTTTCATGATGTATGGTTTAGAAGTTATGGCTAAAAAATCAAAAAAATCGCAAAAAACCACGTCAAAAACTATGATTCATGTAAAAAATTTTAACTAAGATTCTTGAAAAAAAATCAAATTCCAGAAAACTTTTTTCTGAATATGCAGTCTTGTGTATATATGTATTAGAAACAATTTCGTGTATAAATCGTCCTTGTAGGATGTATGGTTTGGGAGTTATGACGGAAAAAGCACATGTTTTTGGCCAGCTTCCACTCCAAAAAGTGTTCTACAACTCCTTAACTACAAGAGATAGAGCAAACGGCATTTGGACAAAGGAGTATCCCTTCTTAAGGACGAGGACCTGGTGCTCATTTTAATGCATGAATCGTCCTTATCTGATATGTAGTTTTTAATTTAGAAAATAAATAAAAAAAATAAAAATTGACAAAAAAGGGCACATGAAATTAACATGAAATCTAATTTTTAAAATTATTTTAAGGATACAGTCTTGTGAGCAGTAGCTTAAGGAACATTTTGATGCATAAATCGTCCTTTCATGATGTATGGTTTAGAAGTTATGGCTAAAAAATCAAAAAAATCGCACAAAACCACGTCAAAAACAATGATTCATGTAAAAAATTTTAACTAAGATTCTTGAAAAAAATCAAATTCCAGAAAACTATTTTCTGAATATGCAGTCTTGTGTACATATAAATTAGAAACAATTTGGTGTATAAATCGTCCTTGTAGGATGTATGGTTTGAAATTAACATGAAATCTAATTTTTAAAATTATTTTAAGGATACAGTCTTGTGGGCAGTAGCTTAAAGAACATTTTGATGCATAAATCGTCCTTTTATGATGTATGGTTTAGAAGTTATGGCTAAAAAATCAAAAAAATCGCAAAAAACCACGTCAAAAACTATGATTCATGTAAAAAATTTTAACTAAGATTCTTGAAAAAAAATCAAATTCCAGAAAACTTTTTTCTGAATATGCAGTCTTGTGTATATATGTATTAGAAACAATTTGGTGTATAAATCGTCCTTGTAGGATGTATGGTTTGGGAGTTATGACGGAAAAAGCACATGTTTTTGGCCAGCTTCCACTCCAAAAAGTGTTCTACAACTCCTTAACTACAAGAGATAGAGCAAACGGCATTTGGACAAAGGAGTATCCCTTCTTAAGGACGAGGACCTGGTGCTCATTTTAATGCATGAATCGTCCTTATCTGATATGTAGTTTTTATTTTAGAAAATAAATAAAAAAAATAAAAATTGACAAATAAGGACACATGAAATTAACATGAAATCTAATTTTTAAAATTATTTTAAGGATACAGTCTTGTGGGCAGTAGCTTAAGGAACATTTTGATGCATAAATCGTCCTTTCATGATGTATGGTTTAGAAGTTATGGCTAAAAAATCAAAAAAATCGCACAAAACCACGTCAAAAACTATGATTCATGTAAAAAATTTTAACTAAGATTCTTGAAAAAAATCAAATTCCAGAAAACTATTTTCTGAATATGCAGTCTTGTGAACATATGTATTAGAAACAATTTGGTGTATAAATCGTCCTTGTAGGATGTACAGTTTGGGAGTTATGACGGAAAAAGCACATGTTTTTGGCCAGCTTCCACTCCAAAAAGTGTTCTACAACTCCTTAACTACAAGAGATAGAGCAAACGGCATTTGGACAAAGGAGTATCCCTTCTTAAGGACGAGGATCTGGTGCTCATTTTAATGCATGAATCGTCCTTATCTGATATGTAGTTTTTATTTTAGAAAATAAATAAAAAAAATAAAAATTGACAAAAAAGGGCACATGAAATTAACATGAAATCTAATTTTTAAAATTATTTTAAGGATACAGTCTTGTGGGCAGTAGCTTAAGGAACATTTTGATGCATAAATCGTCCTTTCATGATGTATGGTTTAGAAGTTATGGCTAAAAAATCAAAAAAATCGCACAAAACCACGTCAAAAACTATGATTCATGTAAAAAATTTTAACAAGATTCTTGAAAAAAATCAAATTCCAGAAAACTATTTTCTGAATATGCAGTCTTGTGTACATATGAATTAGAAACAATTTGGTGTATAAATCATCCTTGTAGGATGTATGGTTTGGGAGTTATGACGGAAAAAGCACATGTTTTTGGCCAGCTTCCACTCCAAAAAGTGTTCTACAACTCCTTAACTACAAGAGATAGAGCAAACGGCATTTGGACAAAGGAGTATCCCTTCTTAAGGACGAGGACCTGGTGCTCATTTTAATGCATGAATCGTCCTTATCTGATATGTAGTTTTTATTTTAGAAAATAAATAAAAAAAATAAATCTGGACAAAAAAAGGGCACATGAAATTAACATGAAATCTAATTTTTAAAATTATTTTAAGGATACAGTCTTGTGGGCAGTAGCTTAAGGAACATTTTGATGCATAAATCGTCCTTTCATGATGTATGGTTTAGAAGTTATGGCTAAAAAATCAAAAAAATCGCACAAAACCACGTCAAAAACTATGATTCATGTAAAAAATTTTAACTAAGATTCTTGAAAAAAATTAAATTCCAGAAAACTATTTTCTGAATATGCAGTCTTGTGAACATATGTATTAGAAACAATTTGGTGTATAAATCGTCCTTGTAGGATGTACAGTTTGGGAGTTATGACGGAAAAAGCACATGTTTTTGGCCAGCTTCCACTCCAAAAAGTGTTCTACAACTCCTTAACTACAAGAGATAGAGCAAACGGCATTTGGACAAAGGAGTATCCCTTCTTAAGGACGAGGACCTGGTGCTCATTTTAATGCATGAATCGTCCTTATCTGATATGTAGTTTTTATTTTAGAAAATAAATAAAAAAAATAAAAATTGACAAAAAAGGGCACATGAAATTAACATTAAATCTAATTTTTAAAATTATTTTAAGGATACAGTCTTGTGGGCAGTAGCTTAAGGAACATTTTGATGCATAAATTGTCCTTTTATGATGTATGGTTTAGAAGTTATGGCTAAAAAATCAAAAAAATCGCAAAAAACCACGTCAAAAACTATGATTCATGTAAAAAATTTTAACTAAGATTCTTGAAAAAAAATCAAATTCCAGAAAACTTTTTCTGAATATGCAGTCTTCTGTATATATGTATTAGAAACAATTTGGTGTGTAAATCGTCCTTGTAGGATGTATGGTTTGGGAGTTATGACGGAAAAAGCACATGTTTTTGGCCAGCTTCCACTCCAAAAAGTGTTCTACAACTCCTAAACTGCAAGAGATAGAGCAAACGGCATTTGGACAAAGGAGTATCCCTTCTTAAGGACGAGGACCTGGTGCTCATTTTAATGCATGAATCGACCTTATCTGATATGTAGTTTTTATTTTAGAAAATAAATAAAAAAAATAAAAATTGACAAAAAAGGGCACATGAAATTAACATGAAATCTAATTTTTAAAATTATTTTAAGGATACAGTCTTGTGGGCAGTAGCTTAAGGAACATTTTGATGCATAAATCGTCCTTTTATGATGAATGGTTTAGAAGTTATGGCTAAAAAATCAAAAAAATCGCAAAAAACCACGTCAAAAACTATGATTCATGTAAAAAATTTTAACTAAGATTCTTGAAAAAAAATCAAATTCCAGAAAACTTTTTTCTGAATATGCAGTCTTGTGTATATATGTATTAGAAACAATTTCGTGTATAAATCGTCCTTGTAGGATGTATGGTTTGGGAGTTATGACGGAAAAAGCACATGTTTTTGGCCAGCTTCCACTCCAAAAAGTGTTCTACAACTCCTTAACTACAAGAGATAGAGCAAACGGCATTTGGACAAAGGAGTATCCCTTCTTAAGGACGAGGACCTGGTGCTCATTTTAATGCATGAATCGTCCTTATCTGATATGTAGTTTTTATTTTAGAAAATAAATAAAAAAAATAAAAATTGACAAAAAAGGGCACATGAAATTAACATTAAATCTAATTTTTAAAATTATTTTAAGGATACAGTCTTGTGGGCAGTAGCTTAAGGAACATTTTTATGCATAAATCGTCCTTTTATGATGTATGGCTTAGAAGTTATGGCTAAAAAATCAAAAAAATCGCAAAAAACCACGTCAAAAACTATGATTCATGTAAAAAATTTTAACTAAATTATTTTAAGGATACAGTCTTGTGGGCAGTAGCTTAAGGAACATTTTGATGCATAAATCGTCCTTTCATGATGTATGGTTTAGAAGTTATGGCTAAAAAATCAAAAAAATCGCACAAAACCACGTCAAAAACTATGATTCATGTAAAAAATTTTAACTAAGATTCTTGAAAAAAATCAAATTCCAGAAAACTATTTTCTGAATATGCAGTCTTGTGAACATATGTATTAGAAACAATTTGGTGTATAAATCGTCCTTGTAGGATGTACAGTTTGGGAGTTATGACGGAAAAAGCACATGTTTTTGGCCAGCTTCCACTCCAAAAAGTGTTCTACAACTCCTTAACTACAAGAGATAGAGCAAACGGCATTTGGACAAAGGAGTATCCCTTCTTAAGGACGAGGATCTGGTGCTCATTTTAATGCATGAATCGTCCTTATCTGATATGTAGTTTTTATTTTAGAAAATAAATAAAAAAAATAAAAATTGACAAAAAAGGGCACATGAAATTAACATGAAATCTAATTTTTAAAATTATTTTAAGGATACAGTCTTGTGGGCAGTAGCTTAAGGAACATTTTGATGCATAAATCGTCCTTTCATGATGTATGGTTTAGAAGTTATGGCTAAAAAATCAAAAAAATCGCACAAAACCACGTCAAAAACTATGATTCATGTAAAAAATTTTAACTAAGATTCTTGAAAAAAATCAAATTCCAGAAAACTATTTTCTGAATATGTAGTCTTGTGTACATATGAATTAGAAACAATTTGGTGTATAAATCATCCTTGTAGGATGTATGGTTTGGGAGTTATGACGGAAAAAGCACATGTTTTTGGCCAGCTTCCACTCCAAAAAGTGTTCTACAACTCCTTAACTACAAGAGATAGAGCAAACGGCATTTGGACAAAGGAGTATCCCTTCTTAAGGACGAGGACCTGGTGCTCATTTTAATGCATGAATCGTCCTTATCTGATATGTAGTTTTTATTTTAGAAAATAAATAAAAAAAATAAATCTGGACAAAAAAAGGGCACATGAAATTAACATGAAATCTAATTTTTAAAATTATTTTAAGGATACAGTCTTGTGGGCAGTAGCTTAAGGAACATTTTGATGCATAAATCGTCCTTTCATGATGTATGGTTTAGAAGTTATGGCTAAAAAATCAAAAAAATCGCACAAAACCACGTCAAAAACTATGATTCATGTAAAAAATTTTAACTAAGATTCTTGAAAAAAATTAAATTCCAGAAAACTATTTTCTGAATATGCAGTCTTGTGAACATATGTATTAGAAACAATTTGGTGTATAAATCGTCCTTGTAGGATGTACAGTTTGGGAGTTATGACGGAAAAAGCACATGTTTTTGGTCAGCTTCCACTCCAAAAAGTGTTCTACAACTCCTTAACTACAAGAGATAGAGCAAACGGCATTTGGACAAAGGAGTATCCCTTCTTAAGGACGAGGACCTGGTGCTCATTTTAATGCATGAATCGTCCTTATCTGATATGTAGTTTTTATTTTAGAAAATAAATAAAAAAAATAAAAATTGACAAAAAAGGGCACATGAAATTAACATTAAATCTAATTTTTAAAATTATTTTAAGGATACAGTCTTGTGGGCAGTAGCTTAAGGAACATTTTGATGCATAAATTGTCCTTTTATGATGTATGGTTTAGAAGTTATGGCTAAAAAATCAAAAAAATCGCAAAAAACCACGTCAAAAACTATGATTCATGTAAAAAATTTTAACTAAGATTCTTGAAAAAAAATCAAATTCCAGAAAACTTTTTCTGAATATGCAGTCTTGTGTATATATGTATTAGAAACAATTTGGTGTGTAAATCGTCCTTGTAGGATGTATGGTTTGGGAGTTATGACGGAAAAAGCACATGTTTTTGGCCAGCTTCCACTCCAAAAAGTGTTCTACAACTCCTAAACTGCAAGAGATAGAGCAAACGGCATTTGGACAAAAGAGTATCCCTTCTTAAGGACGAGGACCTGGTGCTCATTTTAATGCATGAATCGACCTTATCTGATATGTAGTTTTTATTTTAGAAAATAAATAAAAAAAATAAAAATTGACAAAAAAGGGCACATGAAATTAACATGAAATCTAATTTTTAAAATTATTTTAAGCATACAGTCTTGTGGGCAGTAGCTTAAGGAACATTTTGATGCATAAATCGTCCTTTTATGATGAATGGTTTAGAAGTTATGGCTAAAAAATCAAAAAAATCGCAAAAAACCACGTCAAAAACTATGATTCATGTAAAAAATTTTAACTAAGATTCTTGAAAAAAAATCAAATTCCAGAAAACTTTTTTCTGAATATGCAGTCTTGTGTATATATGTATTAGAAACAATTTCGTGTATAAATCGTCCTTGTAGGATGTATGGTTTGGGAGTTATGACGGAAAAAGCACATGTTTTTGGCCAGCTTCCACTCCAAAAAGTGTTCTACAACTCCTTAACTACAAGAGATAGAGCAAACGGCATTTGGACAAAGGAGTATCCCTTCTTAAGGACGAGGACCTGGTGCTCATTTTAATGCATGAATCGTCCTTATCTGATATGTAGTTTTTATTTTAGAAAATAAATAAAAAAAATAAAAATTGACAAAAAAGGGCACATGAAATTAACATTAAATCTAATTTTTAAAATTATTTTAAGGATACAGTCTTGTGGGCAGTAGCTTAAGGAACATTTTTATGCATAAATCGTCCTTTTATGATGTATGGCTTAGAAGTTATGGCTAAAAAATCAAAAAAATCGCAAAAAACCACGTCAAAAACTATGATTCATGTAAAAAATTTTAACTAAGATTCTTGAAAAAAAATCAAATTCCAGAAAACTTTTTTCTGAATATGCAGTCTTGTGTATATATGTATTAGAAACAATTTGGTGTATAAATCGTCCTTGTAAGATGTATGGTTTGGGAGTTATGACGGAAAAAGCACATGTTTTTGGCCAGCTTCCACTCCAAAAAGTGTTCTACAACTCCTAAACTACAAGAGATAGAGCAAACGGCATTTGGACAAAGGAGTATCCCTTCTTAAGGACGAGGACCTGGTGCTCATTTTAATGCATGAATCGACCTTATCTGATATGTAGTTTTTATTTTAGAAAATAAATAAAAACAATAAAAATTGACAAAAAAGGGCACATGAAATTAACATAAAATCTAATTTTTAAAATTATTTTAAGGATACAGTCTTGTGGGCAGTAGCTTAAGGAACATTTTGATGCATAAATCGTCCTTTTATGATGTATGGTTTAGAAGTTATGGCTAAAAAATCAAAAAAATCGCAAAAAACCACGTCAAAAACTATGATTCATGTAAAAAATTTTTACTAAGATTCTTGAAAAAAAATCAAATTCCAGAAAACTTTTTTCTGAATATGCAGTCTTGTGTATATATGTATTAGAAACAATTTGGTGTATAAATCGTCCTTGTAGGATGTATGGTTTGGGAGTTATGACGGAAAAAGCACATGTTTTTGGCCAGCTTCCACTCCAAAAAGTGTTCTACAACTCCTTAACTACAAGAGATAGAGCAAACGGCATTTGGACAAAGGAGTATCCCTTCTTAAGGACGAGGACCTGGTGCTCATTTTAATGCATGAATCGTCCTTATCTGATATATAGTTTTTATTTTAGAAAATAAATAAAAAAAATAAAAATTGACAAAAAAGGGCACATGAAATTTACATGAAATCTAATTTTTAAAATTATTTTAAGGATACAGTCTTGTGGGCAGTAGCTTAAGGAACATTTTTATGCATAAATCGTCCTTTTATGATGTATGGTTTAGAAGTTATGGCTAAAAAATCAAAAAAATCGCAAAAAACCACGTCAAAAACTATGATTCATGTAAAAAATTTTTACTAAGATTCTTGAAAAAAAATCAAATTCCAGAAAACTTTTTTCTGAATATGCAGTCTTGTGTATATATGTATTAGAAACAATTTGGTGTATAAATCGTCCTTGTAGGATGTATGGTTTGGGAGTTATGACGGAAAAAGCACATGTTTTTGGCCAGCTTCCACTCCAAAAAGTGGTCTACAACTCCTAAACTACAAGAGATAGAGCAAACGGCATTTGGACAAAGGAGTATCCCTTCTTAAGGACGAGGACCTGGTGCTCATTTTAATGCATGAATCGACCTTATCTGATATGTAGTTTTTATTTTAGAAAATAAATAAAAAAAATAAAAATTGACAAAAAAGGGCACATGAAATTAACATGAAATCTAATTTTTAAAATTATTTTAAGGATACAGTCTTGTGGGCAGTAGCTTAAGGAACATTTTGATGCATAAATCGTCTTTTTATAATGTATGGTTTAGAAGTTATGGCTAAAAAATCAAAAAAATCGCAAAAAACCACTTCAAAAACTATGATTCATGTAAAAAATTTTAACTAAGATTCTTGAAAAAAAATCAAATTCCAGAAAACTTTTTTCTGAATATGCAGTCTTGTGTATATATGTATTAGAAACAATTTGGTGTATAAATCGTCCTTGTAGGATGTATGGTTTGGGAGTTATGACGGAAAAAGCACATGTTTTTGGCCAGCTTCCACTCCAAAAAGTGTTCTACAACTCCTAAACTACAAGAGATAGAGCAAACGGCATTTGGACAAAGGAGTAACCCTTCTTAAGGACGAGGACCTGGTGCTCATTTTAATGCATGAATCGACCTTATCTGATATGTAGTTTTTATTTTAGAAAATAAATAAAAAAATAAAAATTGACAAAAAAGGGCACATGAAATTAACATGAAATCTAATTTTTAAAATTATTTTAAGGATACAGTCTTGTGGGCAGTAGCTTAAGGAACATTTTGATGCATAAATCGTCCTTTTTTGATGTATGGTTTAGAAGTTATGGCTAAAAAATCAAAAAAATCGCAAAAAACCACGTCAAAAACTATGATTCATGTAAAAAATTTTAACTAAGATTCTTGAAAAAAAATCAAATTCCAGAAAACTTTTTCTGAATATGCAGTCTTGTGTATATATGTATTAGAAACAATTTGGTGTATAAATCGTCCTTGTAGGATGTATGGTTTGGGAGTTATGACGGAAAAAGCACATGTTTTTGGCCAGCTTCCACTCCAAAAAGTGTTCTACAACTCCTAAACTACAAGAGATAGAGCAAACGGCATTTGGACAAAGGAGTATCCCTTCTTAAGGACGAGGACCTGGTGCTCATTTTAATGCATGAATCGTCCTTATCTGATATGTAGTTTTTATTTTAGAAAATAAATAAAAAAAATAAAAATTGACAAAAAAGGGCACATGAAATTAACATGAAATCTAATTTTTAAAATTATTTTAAGGATACAGTCTTGTGGGCAGTAGGTTAAGGAACATTTTGATGCATAAATCGTCCTTTTATGATGTATGGTTTAGAAGTTATGGCTAAAAAATCAAAAAAATCGCAAAAAACCACGTCAAAAACTATGATTCATGTAAAAAATTTTTACTAAGATTCTTGAAAAAAAATCAAATTCTAGAAAACTTTTTTCTGAATATGCAGTCTTGTGTATATGTGTATTAGAAACAATTTCGTGTATAAATCGTCCTTGTAGGATGTATGGTTTGGGAGTTATGACGGAAAAAGCACATGTTTTTGGCCAGCTTCCACTCCAAAAAGTGTTCTACAACTCCTTAACTACAAGAGATAGAGCAAACGGCATTTGGACAAAGGAGTATCCCTTCTTAAGGACGAGGATCTGGTGCTCATTTTAATGCATGAATCGTCCTTATCTGATATGTAGTTTTTATTTTAGAAAATAAATAAAAAAAATAAAAATTGACAAAAAAGGGCACATGAAATTAACATGAAATCTAATTTTTAAAATTATTTTAAGGATACAGTCTTGTGGGCAGTAGCTTAAGGAACATTTTGATGCATAAATCGTCCTTTCATGATGTATGGTTTAGAAGTTATGGCTAAAAAATCAAAAAATCGCACAAAACCACGTCAAAAACTATGATTCATGTAAAAAATTTTAACTAAGATTCTTGAAAAAAATCAAATTCCAGAAAACTATTTTCTGAATATGTAGTCTTGTGTACATATGAATTAGAAACAATTTGGTGTATAAATCATCCTTGTAGGATGTATGGTTTGGGAGTTATGACGGAAAAAGCACATGTTTTTGGCCAGCTTCCACTCCAAAAAGTGTTCTACAACTCCTTAACTACAAGAGATAGAGCAAACGGCATTTGGACAAAGGAGTATCCCTTCTTAAGGACGAGGACCTGGTGCTCATTTTAATGCATGAATCGTCCTTATCTGATATGTAGTTTTTATTTTAGAAAATAAATAAAAAAAATAAATCTGGACAAAAAAAGGGCACATGAAATTAACATGAAATCTAATTTTTAAAATTATTTTAAGGATACAGTCTTGTGGGCAGTAGCTTAAGGAACATTTTGATGCATAAATCGTCCTTTCATGATGTATGGTTTAGAAGTTATGGCTAAAAAATCAAAAAAATCGCACAAAACCACGTCAAAAACTATGATTCATGTAAAAAATTTTAACTAAGATTCTTGAAAAAAATTAAATTCCAGAAAACTATTTTCTGAATATGCAGTCTTGTGAACATATGTATTAGAAACAATTTGGTGTATAAATCGTCCTTGTAGGATGTACAGTTTGGGAGTTATGACGGAAAAAGCACATGTTTTTGGTCAGCTTCCACTCCAAAAAGTGTTCTACAACTCCTTAACTACAAGAGATAGAGCAAACGGCATTTGGACAAAGGAGTATTCCTTCTTAAGGACGAGGACCTGGTGCTCATTTTAATGCATGAATCGTCCTTATCTGATATGTAGTTTTTATTTTAGAAAATAAATAAAAAAAATAAAAATTGACAAAAAAGGGCACATGAAATTAACATTAAATCTAATTTTTAAAATTATTTTAAGGATACAGTCTTGTGGGCAGTAGCTTAAGGAACATTTTGATGCATAAATTGTCCTTTTATGATGTATGGTTTAGAAGTTATGGCTAAAAAATCAAAAAAATCGCAAAAAACCACGTCAAAAACTATGATTCATGTAAAAAATTTTAACTAAGATTCTTGAAAAAAAATCAAATTCCAGAAAACTTTTTCTGAATATGCAGTCTTGTGTATATATGTATTAGAAACAATTTGGTGTGTAAATCGTCCTTGTAGGATGTATGGTTTGGGAGTTATGACGGAAAAAGCACATGTTTTTGGCCAGCTTCCACTCCAAAAAGTGTTCTACAACTCCTAAACTGCAAGAGATAGAGCAAACGGCATTTGGACAAAAGAGTATCCCTTCTTAAGGACGAGGACCTGGTGCTCATTTTAATGCATGAATCGACCTTATCTGATATGTAGTTTTTATTTTAGAAAATAAATAAAAAAAATAAAAATTGACAAAAAAGGGCACATGAAATTAACATGAAATCTAATTTTTAAAATTATTTTAAGCATACAGTCTTGTGGGCAGTAGCTTAAGGAACATTTTGATGCATAAATCGTCCTTTTATGATGAATGGTTTAGAAGTTATGGCTAAAAAATCAAAAAAATCGCAAAAAACCACGTCAAAAACTATGATTCATGTAAAAAATTTTAACTAAGATTCTTGAAAAAAAATCAAATTCCAGAAAACTTTTTTCTGAATATGCAGTCTTGTGTATATATGTATTAGAAACAATTTCGTGTATAAATCGTCCTTGTAGGATGTATGGTTTGGGAGTTATGACGGAAAAAGCACATGTTTTTGGCCAGCTTCCACTCCAAAAAGTGTTCTACAACTCCTTAACTACAAGAGATAGAGCAAACGGCATTTGGACAAAGGAGTATCCCTTCTTAAGGACGAGGACCTGGTGCTCATTTTAATGCATGAATCGTCCTTATCTGATATGTAGTTTTTATTTTAGAAAATAAATAAAAAAAATAAAAATTGACAAAAAAGGGCACATGAAATTAACATTAAATCTAATTTTTAAAATTATTTTAAGGATACAGTCTTGTGGGCAGTAGCTTAAGGAACATTTTTATGCATAAATCGTCCTTTTATGATGTATGGCTTAGAAGTTATGGCTAAAAAATCAAAAAAATCGCAAAAAACCACGTCAAAAACTATGATTCATGTAAAAAATTTTAACTAAGATTCTTGAAAAAAAATCAAATTCCAGAAAACTTTTTTCTGAATATGCAGTCTTGTGTATATATGTATTAGAAACAATTTGGTGTATAAATCGTCCTTGTAAGATGTATGGTTTGGGAGTTATGACGGAAAAAGCACATGTTTTTGGCCAGCTTCCACTCCAAAAAGTGTTCTACAACTCCTAAACTACAAGAGATAGAGCAAACGGCATTTGGACAAAGGAGTATCCCTTCTTAAGGACGAGGACCTGGTGCTCATTTTAATGCATGAATCGACCTTATCTGATATGTAGTTTTTATTTTAGAAAATAAATAAAAAAAATAAAAATTGACAAAAAAGGGCACATGAAATTAACATAAAATCTAATTTTTAAAATTATTTTAAGGATACAGTCTTGTGGGCAGTAGCTTAAGGAACATTTTGATGCATAAATCGTCCTTTTATGATGTATGGTTTAGAAGTTATGGCTAAAAAATCAAAAAAATCGCAAAAAACCACGTCAAAAACTATGATTCATGTAAAAAATTTTTACTAAGATTCTTGAAAAAAAATCAAATTCCAGAAAACTTTTTTCTGAATATGCAGTCTTGTGTATATATGTATTAGAAACAATTTGGTGTATAAATCGTCCTTGTAGGATGTATGGTTTGGGAGTTATGACGGAAAAAGCACATGTTTTTGGCCAGCTTCCACTCCAAAAAGTGGTCTACAACTCCTAAACTACAAGAGATAGAGCAAACGGCATTTGGACAAAGGAGTATCCCTTCTTAAGGACGAGGACCTGGTGCTCATTTTAATGCATGAATCGACCTTATCTGATATGTAGTTTTTATTTTAGAAAATAAATAAAAAAAATAAAAATTGACAAAAAAGGGCACATGAAATTAACATGAAATCTAATTTTTAAAATTATTTTAAGGATACAGTCTTGTGGGCAGTAGCTTAAGGAACATTTTGATGCATAAATCGTCTTTTTATAATGTATGGTTTAGAAGTTATGGCTAAAAAATCAAAAAAATCGCAAAAAACCACTTCAAAAACTATGATTCATGTAAAAAATTTTAACTAAGATTCTTGAAAAAAAATCAAATTCCAGAAAACTTTTTTTCTGAATATGCAGTCTTGTGTATATATGTATTAGAAACAATTTGGTGTATAAATCGTCCTTGTAGGATGTATGGTTTGGGAGTTATGACGGAAAAAGCACATGTTTTTGGCCAGCTTCCACTCCAAAAAGTGTTCTACAACTCCTAAACTACAAGAGATAGAGCAAACGGCATTAAGACAAAGGAGTATCCCTTCTTAAGGACGAGGACCTGGTGCTCATTTTAATGCATGAATCGACCTTATCTGATATGTAGTTTTTATTTTAGAAAATAAATAAAAAAATAAAAATTGACAAAAAAGGGCACATGAAATTAACATGAAATCTAATTTTTAAAATTATTTTAAGGATACAGTCTTGTGGGCAGTAGCTTAAGGAACATTTTGATGCATAAATCGTCCTTTTATGATGTATGGTTTAGAAGTTATGGCTAAAAAATCAAAAAAATCGCAAAAAACCACGTCAAAAACTATGATTCATGTAAAAAATTTTAACTAAGATTCTTGAAAAAAAATCAAATTCCAGAAAACTTTTTCTGAATATGCAGTCTTGTGTATATATGTATTAGAAACAATTTGGTGTATAAATCGTCCTTGTAGGATGTATGGTTTGGGAGTTATGACGGAAAAAGCACATGTTTTTGGCCAGCTTCCACTCCAAAAAGTGTTCTACAACTCCTAAACTACAAGAGATAGAGCAAACGGCATTTGGACAAAGGAGTATCCCTTCTTAAGGACGAGGACCTGGTGCTCATTTTAATGCATGAATCGTCCTTATCTGATATGTAGTTTTTATTTTAGAAAATAAATAAAAAAAATAAAAATTGACAAAAAAGGGCACATGAAATTAACATGAAATCTAATTTTTAAAATTATTTTAAGGATACAGTCTTGTGGGCAGTAGGTTAAGGAACATTTTGATGCATAAATCGTCCTTTTATGATGTATGGTTTAGAAGTTATGGCTAAAAAATCAAAAAAATCGCAAAAAACCACGTCAAAAACTATGATTCATGTAAAAAATTTTTACTAAGATTCTTGAAAAAAAATCAAATTCTAGAAAACTTTTTTCTGAATATGCAGTCTTGTGTATATGTGTATTAGAAACAATTTCGTGTATAAATCGTCCTTGTAGGATGTATGGTTTGGGAGTTATGACGGAAAAAGCACATGTTTTTGGCCAGCTTCCACTCCAAAAAGTGTTCTACAACTCCTTAACTACAAGAGATAGAGCAAACGGCATTAAGACAAAGGAGTATCCCTTCTTAAGGACGAGGACCTGGTGCTCATTTTAATGCATGAATCGTCCTTATCTGATATGTAGTTTATATTTTAGAAAATAAATAAAAAAAATAAAAATTGACAAAAAAGGGCACATGAAATTAACATGAAATCTAATTTTTAAAATTATTTTAAGGATACAGTCTTGTGGGCAGTAGCTTAAGGAACATTTTGATGCATAAATCGTCCTTTTATGATGTATGGTTTAGAAGTTATGGCTAAAAAATCAAAAAAATCGCAAAAAACCACGTCAAAAACTATGATTCATCTAAACAATTTTAACTAAGATTCTTGAAAAAAAAATCAAATTCCAGAAAACTTTTTTCTGAATATGCAGTCTTGTGTATATATGTATTAGAAACAATTTGTTGTATAAATCGTCCTTGTAGGATGTACAGTTTGGGAGTTATGACGGAAAAAGCACATGTTTTTGGCCAGCTTCCACTCCAAAAAGTGTTCTACAACTCCTTAACTACAAGAGATAGAGCAAACGGCATTTGGACAAAGGAGTAACCGTTCTTAAGGACGAGGACCTGGTGCTCATTTTAATGCATGAATCGACCTTATCTGATATGTAGTTTTTATTTTAGAAAATAAATAAAAAAAATAAAAATTGACAAAAAAGGGCACATGAAATTAACATGAAATCTAATTTTTAAAATTATTTTAAGGATACAGTCTTGTGGGCAGTAGCTTAAGGAACATTTTGATGCATAAATCGTCCTTTTATGATGTATGGTTTAGAAGTTATGGCTAAAAAATCAAAAAAATCGCAAAAAACCACGTCAAAAACTATGATTCATGTAAAAAATTTTTACTAAGATTCTTGAAAAAAAATCAAATTCCAGAAAACTTTTTTCTGAATATGCAGTCTTGTGTATATGTGTATTAGAAACAATTTCGTGTATAAATCGTCCTTGTAGGATGTATGGTTTGGGAGTTATGACGGAAAAAGCACATGTTTTTGGCCAGCTTCCACTCCAAAAAGTGTTCTACAACTCCTTAACTACAAGAGATAGAGCAAACGGCATTAAGACAAAGGAGTATCCCTTCTTAAGGACGAGGACCTGGTGCTCATTTTAATGCATGAATCGTCCTTATCTGATATGTAGTTTATATTTTAGAAAATAAATAAAAAAAATAAAAATTGACAAAAAAGGGCACATGAAATTAACATGAAATCTAATTTTTAAAATTATTTTAAGGATACAGTCTTGTGGGCAGTAGCTTAAGGAACATTTTGATGCATAAATCGTCCTTTTATGATGTATGGTTTAGAAGTTATGGCTAAAAAATCAAAAAAATCGCAAAAAACCACGTCAAAAACTATGACTCATGTAAAAAATTTTAACTAAGATTCTTGAAAAAAAAATCAAATTCCAGAAAACTTTTTTCTGAATATGCAGTCTTGTGTATATATGTATTAGAAACAATTTGTTGTATAAATCGTCCTTGTAGGATGTACAGTTTGGGAGTTATGACGGAAAAAGCACATGTTTTTGGCCAGCTTCCACTCCAAAAAGTGTTCTACAACTCCTTAACTACAAGAGATAGAGCAAACGGCATTTGGACAAAGGAGTAACCGTTCTTAAGGACGAGGACCTGGTGCTCATTTTAATGCATGAATCGACCTTATCTGATATGTAGTTATTATTTTAGAAAATAAATAAAAAAAATAAAAATTGACAAAAAAGGGCACATGAAATTAACATGAAATCTAATTTTTAAAATTATTTTAAGGATACAGTCTTGTGGGCAGTAGCTTAAGGAACATTTTGATGCATAAATCGTCCTTTTATGATGTATGGTTTAGAAGTTATGGCTAAAAAATCAAAAAAATCGCAAAAAACCACGTCAAAAACTATGATTCATGTAAAAAATTTTAACTAAGATTCTTGAAAAAAAAATCAAATTCCAGAAAACTTTTTTCTGAATATGCAGTCTTGTGTATATATGTATTAGAAACAATTTGTTGTATAAATCGTCCTTGTAGGATGTACAGTTTGGGAGTTATGACGGAAAAAGCACATGTTTTTGGCCAGCTTCCACTCCAAAAAGTGTTCTACAACTCCTTAACTACAAGAGATAGAGCAAACGGCATTTGGACAAAGGAGTAACCGTTCTTAAGGACGAGGACCTGGTGCTCATTTTAATGCATGAATCGACCTTATCTGATATGTAGTTTTTATTTTAGAAAATAAATAAAAAAAATAAAAATTGACAAAAAAGGGCACATGAAATTAACATGAAATCTAATTTTTAAAATTATTTTAAGGATACAGTCTTGTGGGCAGTAGCTTAAGGAACATTTTGATGCATAAATCGTCCTTTCATGATGTATGGTTTAGAAGTTATGGCTAAAAAATCAAAAAAATCGCAAAAAACCACGTCAAAAACTATGATTCATGTAAAAAATTTTAACTAAGATTCTTGAAAAAAAATCAAATTCCAGAAAACTTTTTCTGAATATGCAGTCTTGTGTATATATGTATTAGAAACAATTTGGTGTATAAATCGTCCTTGTAGGATGTATGGTTTGGGAGTTATGACGGAAAAAGCACATGTTTTTGGCCAGCTTCCACTTCAAAAAGTGTTCTACAACTCCTAAACTACAAGAGATAGAGCAAACGGCATTTGGACAAAGGAGTATCCCTTCTTAAGGACGAGGACCTGGTGCTCATTTTAATGCATGAATTGTCCTTATCTGATATGTAGTTTTTATTTTAGAAAATAAATAAAAAAAATAAAAATTGACAAAAAAGGGCACATGAAATTAACATGAAATCTAATTTTTAAAATTATTTTAAGGATACAGTCTTGTGGGCAGTAGCTTAAGGAACATTTTGATGCATAAATCGTCCTTTTATGATGTATGGTTTAGAAGTTATGGCTAAAAAATCAAAAAAATCGCAAAAAACCACGTCAAAAACTATGATTCATGTAAAAAATTTTAACTAAGATTCTTGAAAAAAAAATCAAATTCCAGAAAACTTTTTTCTGAATATGCAGTCTTGTGTATATATGTATTAGAAACAATTTGGTGTATAAATCGTCCTTGTAGGATGTATGGTTTGGGAGTTATGACGGAAAAAGCACATGTTTTTGGCCAGCTTCCACTCCAAAAAGTGTTCTACAACTCCTTAACTACAAGAGATAGAGCAAACGGCATTTGGACAAAGGAGTATCCCTTCTTAAGGACGAGGACCTGGTGCTCATTTTAATGCATGAATCGTCCTTATCTGATATGTAGTTTTTATTTTAGAAAATAAATAAAAAAAATAAAAATTGACAAAAAAGGGCACATGAAATTAGCATGAAATCTAATTTTTAAAATTATTTTAAGGATACAGTCTTGTGGGCAGTAGCTTAAGGAACATTTTGATGCATAAATCGTCCTTTTATGATGTATGGTTTAGAAGTTATGGCTAAAAAATCAAAAAAATCGCAAAAAAACCACGTCAAAAACTATGATTCATGTAAAAAATTTTTACTAAGATTCTTGAAAAAAAATCAAATTCCAGAAAACTTTTTTCTGAATATGCAGTCTTGTGTATATATGTATTAGAAACAATTTGGTGTATAAATCGTCCTTGTAGGATGTACAGTTTGGGAGTTATGACGGAAAAAGCACATGTTTTTGGCCAGCTTCCACTCCAAAAAGTGTTCTACAACTCCTTAACTACAAGAGATAGAGCAAACGGCATTAAGACAAAGGAGTATTCCTTCTTAAGGACGAGGACCTGGTGCTCATTTTAATGCATGAATCGTCCTTATCTGATATATAGTTTTTATTTTAGAAAATAAATAAAAAAAAATAAAAATTGACAAAAAATGGCACATGAAATTTACATGAAATCTAATTTTTAAAATTATTTTAAGGATACAGTCTTGTGGGCAGTAGCTTAAGGAACATTTTGATGCATAAATCGTCCTTTTATGATGTATGGTTTAGAAGTTATGGCTAAAAAATCAAAAAAATCGCAAAAAACCACGTCAAAAACTATGATTCATGTAAAAAATTTTAACTAAGATTCTTGAAAAAAAATCAAATTCCAGAAAACTTTTTTCTGAATATGCAGTCTTGTGTATATATGTATTAGAAACAATTTGGTGTATAAATCGTCCTTGTAGGATGTATGGTTTGGGAGTTATGACGGAAAAAGCACATGTTTTTGGCCAGCTTCCACTCCAAAAAGTGTTCTACAACTCCTAAACTACAAGAGATAGAGCAAACGGCATTTGGACAAAGGAGTATCCCTTCTTAAGGACGAGGACCTGGTGCTCATTTTAATGCATGAATCGACCTTATCTGATATGTAGTTTTTATTTTAGAAAATAAATAAAAAAAATAAAAATTGACAAAAAAGGGCACATGAAATTAACATGAAATCTAATTTTTAAAATTATTTTAAGGATACAGTCTTGTGGGCAGTAGCTTAAGGAACATTTTGATGCATAAATCGTCCTTTTATAATGTATGGTTTAGAAGTTATGGCTAAAAAATCAAAAAAATCGCAAAAAACCACGTCAAAAACTATGATTCATGTAAAAAATTTTAACTAAGATTCTTGAAAAAAAATCAAATTCCAGAAAACTTTTTTCTGAATATGCAGTCTTGTGTATATATGTATTAGAAACAATTTGGTGTATAAATCGTCCTTGTAGGATGTATGGTTTGGGAGTTATGACGGAAAAAGCACATGTTTTTGGCCAGCTTCCACTCCAAAAAGTGTTCTACAACTCCTAAACTACAAGAGATAGAGCAAATGGCATTTGGACAAAGGAGTATCCCTTCTTAAGGACGAGGACCTGGTGCTCATTTTAATGCATGAATCGACCTTATCTGATATGTAGTTTTTATTTTAGAAAATAAATAAAAAAAATAAAAATTGACAAAAAAGGGCACATGAAATTAACATGAAATCTAATTTTTAAAATTATTTTAAGGATACAGTCTTGTGGGCATTAGCTTAAGGAACATTTTGATGCATAAATCGTCCTTTTATAATGTATGGTTTAGAAGTTATGGCTAAAAAATCAAAAAAATCGCAAAAAACCACGTCAAAAACTATGATTCATGTAAAAAATTTTAACTAAGATTCTTGAAAAAAAATCAAATTCCAGAAAACTTTTTTCTGAATATGCAGTCTTGTGTATATATGTATTAGAAACAATTTGTTGTATAAATCGTCCTTGTAGGATGTATGGTTTGGGAGTTATGACGGAAAAAGCACATGTTTTTGGCCAGCTTCCACTTCAAAAAGTGTTCTACAACTCCTAAACTACAAGAGATAGAGCAAACGGCATTTGGACAAAGGAGTATCCTTTCTTAAGGACGAGGACCTGGTGCTCATTTTAATGCATGAATCGTCCTTATCTGATATGTAGTTTTTATTTTAGAAAATAAATAAAAAAAATAAAAATTGACAAAAAAGGGCACATGAAATTAACATGAAATCTAATTTTTAAAATTATTTTAAGGATACAGTCTTGTGGGCAGTAGCTTAAGGAACATTTTGATGCATAAATCGTCCTTTTATGATGTATGGTTTAGAAGTTATGGCTAAAAAATCAAAAAAATCGCAAAAAACCACGTCAAAAACTATGATTCATGTAAAAAATTTTTACTAAGATTCTTGAAAAAAATCAAATTCCAGAAAACTTTTTTCTGAATATGCAGTCTTGTGTATATATGTATTAGAAACAATTTGGTGTATAAATCGTCCTTGTAGGATGTATGGTTTGGGAGTTATGACGGAAAAAGCACATGTTTTTGGCCAGCTTCCACTCCAAAAAGTGTTCTACAACTCCTTAACTACAAGAGATAGAGCAAACGGCATTTGGACAAAGGAGTATCCCTTCTTAAGGACGAGGACCTGGTGCTCATTTTAATGCATGAATCGTCCTTATCTGATATATAGTTTTTATTTTAGAAAATAAATAAAAAAAATAAAAATTGACAAAAAAGGGCACATGAAATTTACATGAAATCTAATTTTTAAAATTATTTCAAGGATACAGTCTTGTGGGCAGTAGCTTAAGGAACATTTTGATGCATAAATCGTCCTTTTATGATGTATGGTTTAGAAGTTATGGCTAAAAAATCAAAAAAATCGCAAAAAACCACGTCAAAAACTATGATTCATGTAAAAAATTTTAACTAAGATTCTTGAAAAAAAAATCAAATTCCAGAAAACTTTTTTCTGAATATGCAGTCTTGTGTATATATGTATTAGAAACAATTTGGTGTATAAATCGTTTTTGTAGGATGTATGGTTTGGGAGTTATGACGGAAAAAGCACATGTTTTTGGCCAGCTTCCACTCCAAAAAGTGTTCTACAACTCCTAAACTACAAGAGATAGAGCAAACGGCATTTGGACAAAGGAGTATCCCTTCTTAAGGACGAGGACCTGGTGCTTATTTTAATGCATGAATCGTCCTTATCTGATATGTAGTTTTTATTTTAGAAAATAAATAAAAAAAATAAAAATTGACAAAAAAGGGCACATGAAATCTAATTTTTAAAATTATTTTAAGGATACAGTCTTGTGGGCAGTAGGTTAAGGAACATTTTGATGCATAAATCGTCCTTTTATGATGTATGGTTTAGAAGTTATGGCTAAAAAATCAAAAAAATCGCAAAAAACCACGTCAAAAACTATGATTCATGTAAAAAATTTTTACTAAGATTCTTGAAAAAAAATCAAATTCCAGAAAACTTTTTTCTGAATATGCAGTCTTGTGTATATGTGTATTAGAAACAATTTCGTGTATAAATCGTCCTTGTAGGATGTATGGTTTGGGAGTTATGACGGAAAAAGCACATGTTTTTGGCCAGCTTCCACTCCAAAAAGTGTTCTACAACTCCTAAACTACAAGAGATAGAGCAAACGGCATTTGGACAAAGGAGTATGCCTTCTTAAGGACGAGGTCCTGGTGCTCATTTTAATGCATGAATCGACCTTATCTGATATGTAGTTTTTATTTTAGAAAATAAATAAAAAAAATAAAAATTGACAAAAAAGGGCACATGAAATTAACATGAAATCTAATTTTTAAAATTATTTTAAGGATACAGTCTTGTGGGCAGTAGCTTAAGGAACATTTTGATGCATAAATCGTCCTTTCATGATGTATGGTTTAGAAGTTATGGCTAAAAAATCAAAAAAATCGAAAAAAAACCACGTCAAAAACTATGATTCATGTAAAAAATTTTAACTAAGATTCTTGAAAAAAAATCAAATTCCAGAAAACTTTTTCTGAATATGCAGTCTTGTGTATATATGTATTAGAAACAATTTGGTGTATAAATCGTCCTTGTAGGATGTATGGTTTGGGAGTTATGACGGAAAAAGCACATGTTTTTGGCCAGCTTCCACTCCAAAAAGTGTTCTACAACTCCTTAACTACAAGAGATAGAGCAAACGGCATTTGGACAAAGGGGTATCCCTTCTTAAGGACGAGGACCTGGTGCTCATTTTAATGTATGAATCGTCCTTATCTGATATGTAGTTTTTATTTTAGAAAATAAATAAAAAAAAATAAATATTGACAAAAAAAGGGCACATGAAATTAACATGAAATCTAATTTTAAAATTATTTTAAGGATACAGTCTTGTGGGCAGTAGCTTAAAGAACATTTTGATGCATTAATCGTCCTTTTATGATGTATGATTTAGAAGTTATGGCTAAAAAATCAAAAAAATCGCAAAAAACCACGTCAAAAACTATGATTCATGTAAAAAATTTTAACTAAGATTCTTGAAAAAAAATCAAATTCCAGAAAACTTTTTTCTGAATATGCAGTCTTGTGTATATATGTATTAGAAACAATTTGGTGTATAAATCGTCCTTGTAGGATGTACAGTTTGGGAGTTATGTCGGAAAAAGCACATGTTTTTGGCCAGCTTCCACTCCAAAAAGTGTTCTACAACTCCTTAACTACAAGAGATAGAGCAAACGGCATTTGGACAAAGGAGTATCTCTTCTTAAGGAAGAGGACCTGGTGCTCATTTTAATGCATGAATCGTCCTTATCTGATATGTAGTTTTTATTTTAGAAAATAAATAAAAAAAATAAAAATTGACAAAAAAGGGCACATGAAATTAACATGAAATCTAATTTTTAAAATTATTTTAAGGATACAGTCTTGTGGGCAGTAGCTTAAGGAACATTTTGATGCATAAATCGTCCTTTTATGATGTATGGTTTAGAAGTTATGGCTAAAAAATAAAAAAAATCGCAAAAAACCACGTCAAAAACTATGATTCATGTAAAAAATTTTAACTAAGATTCTTGAAAAAAAATCAAATTCCAGAAAACTTTTTTCTGAATATGCAGTCTTGTGTATATATGTATTAGAAACAATTTGGTGTATAAATCGTCCTTGTAGGATGTATGGTTTGGGAGTTATGACGGAAAAAGCACATGTTTTTGGCCAGCTTCCACTCCAAAAAGTGTTCTACAACTCCTTAACTACAAGAGATAGAGCAAACGGCATTTGGACAAAGGAGTATCCCTTCTTAAGAACGAGGACCTGGTGCTCATTTTAATGCATGAATCGTCCTTATCTGATATGTAGTTTTTATTTTAGAAAATAAATAAAAAAAATAAAAATTGACAAAAAAGGGCACATGAAATTAACATGAAATCTAATTTTTAAAATTATTTTAAGGATACAGTCTTGTGGGCAGTAGCTTAAGGAACATTTTGATGCATAAATCGTCCTTTTATGATGTATGGTTTAGAAGTTATGGCTAAAAAAGAAAAAAAATCGCAAAAAACCACGTCAAAAACTATGATTCATGTAAAAAATTTTAACTAAGATTCTTGAAAAAAAATCAAATTCCAGAAAACTTTTTTCTGAATATGCAGTCTTGTGTATATATGTATTAGAAACAATTTGGTGTATAAATCGTCCTTGTAGGATGTATGGTTTGGGAGTTATGACGGAAAAAGCACATGTTTTTGGCCAGCTTCCACTCCAAAAAGTGTTCTACAACTCCTTAACTACAAGAGATAGAGCAAACGGCATTTGGACAAAGGAGTATCCCTTCTTAAGGACGAGGACCTGGTGCTCATTTTAATGCATGAATCGTCCTTATCTGATATGTAGTTTTTATATTAGAAAATAAATAAAAAAAATAAAAATTGACAAAAAAGGGCACATGAAGTTAACATGAAATCTAATTTTTAAAATTATTTTAATGATACAGTCTTGCGGGCAGTAGCTTAAGGAACATTTTGATGCATAAATCGTCCTTTTATGATGTATGGTTTAGAAGTTATGGCTAAAAAATCCAAAAAAATCGCAAAAAACCACGTCAAAAACTATGATTCATGTAAAAAATTTTAACTAAGATTCTTGAAAAAAATCAAATTCCAGAAAACTTTTTTCTCAAAATAAAATTCCAGAAAACTTTTTTCTGAATATGCAGTCTTGTGTACATATGTATTAGAAACAATTTGGTGTATAAATCTTCCTTGTAGGATGTATGGTTTGGGAGTTATGACGGAAAAAGCACATGTTTTTGGCCAGCTTCCACTCCAAAAAGTGTTCTACAACTCCTTAACTACAAGAGATAGAGCAAACGGCATTTGGACAAAGGAGTATCCCTTCTTAAGGACGAGGACCTGGTGCTCATTTTAATGCATGAATCGTCCTTATCTGATATGTAGTTTTTATTTTAGAAAATAAATAAAAAAAATATAAATTGACAAAAAAGGGCACATGAAATAAACATGAAATCTAATTTTTAAAATTATTTTAAGGATACAGTCTTGTGGGCAGTAGCTTAAGGAACATTTTGATGCATAAATCGTCCTTTCATGATGTATGGTTTAGAAGTTATGGCTAAAAAATCAAAAAAATCGCAAAAAACCACGTCAAAAACTATGATTCATGTAAAAAATTTTTACTAAGATTCTTGAAAAAAAATCAAATTCCAGAAAACTTTTTTCTGAATATGCAGTCTTGTGTATATATGTATTAGAAACAATTTGGTGTATAAATCGTCCTTGTAGGCTGTACAGTTTGGGAGTTATGTCGGAAAAAGCACATGTTTTTGGCCAGCTACCACTCCAAAAAGTGTTCTACAACTCCTAAACTACAAGAGATAGAGCAAACGGCATTTGGACAAAGGAGTATCTCTTCTTAAGGACGAGGACCTGGTGCTCATTTTAATGCATGAATCGTCCTTATCTGATATGTAGTTTTTATTTTAGAAAATAAATAAAAAAATTAAAAATTGACAAAAAAGGGCACATGAAATTAACATGAAATCTAATTTTTAAAATTATTTTAAGGATACAGTCTTGTGAACAGTAGCTTAAGGAACATTTTGATACATAAATCGTCCTTTTATGATGTATGGTTTAGAAGTTATGGCTAAAAAATCAAAAAAATCGCAAAAAACCACGTCAAAAACTATGATTCATGTAAAAAATTTTAACTAAGATTCTTGAAAAAAATCAAATTCCAGAAAACTTTTTCTGAATATGCAGTCTTGTGTATATATGTATTAGAAACAATTTGGTGTATAAATCGTCCTTGTAGGATGTATGGTTTGGGAGTTATGACGGAAAAAGCACATGTTTTTGGCCAGCTTACACTCCAAAAAGTGTTCTACAACTCCTAAACTACAAGAGATAGAGCAAACGGAATTTGGACAAAGGAGTATCCCTTCTTAAGGACGAGGACCTGGTGCTCATTTTAATGCATGAATCGTCCTTATCTGATATGTAGTTTTTATTTTAGAAAATAAATAAAAAAAATAAAAATTGACAAAAAAGGGCACATGAAATTAACATGAAATCTAATTTTTAAAATTATTTTAAGGATACAGTCTTGTGGGCAGTAGCTTAAGGAACATTTTGATGCATGAATCGTCCTTATCTGATATGTAGTTTTTATTTTAGAAAATAAATAAAAAAAATAAAAATTGACAAAAAAGGGCACATGAAATTAACATGAAATCTAATTTTTAAAATTATTTGAAGGATACAGTTTTGTGAACAGTAGCTTAAGGAACATTTTGATGCATAAATCGTCCTTTTATGATGTATGGTTTAGAAGTTATGGCTAAAAAATCAAAAAAATCGCAAAAAACCACGTCAAAAACTATGATTCATGTAAAAAATTTTAACTAAGATTCTTGAAAAAAAATCAAATTCCAGAAAACTTTTTTCTGAATATGCAGTCTTGTGTATATATGTATTAGAAACAATTTGCTGTATAAATCGTCCTTGTAGGATGTATGGTTTGGGAGTTATGACGGAAAAAGCACATGTTTTTGGCCAGCTTCCACTCCAAAAAGTGTTCTACAACTCCTTAACTACAAGAGATAGAGCAAACGGCATTTGGACAAAGGAGTATCCCTTCTTAAGGACGAGGACCTGGTGCTCATTTTAATGCATGAATCGTCCTTATCTGATATGTAGTTTTTATTTTAGAAAATAAATAAAAAAAATAAAAATTGACAAATAAGGACACATGAAATTAACATGAAATCTAATTTTTAAAATTATTTTAAGGATACAGTCTTGTGGGCAGTAGCTTAAGGAACATTTTGATGCATAAATCGTCCTTTCATGATGTATGGTTTAGAAGTTATGGCTAAAAAATCAAAAAAATCGCACAAAACCACGTCAAAAACTATGATTCATGTAAAAAATTTTAACTAAGATTCTTGAAAAAAATTAAATTCCAGAAAACTATTTTCTGAATATGCAGTCTTGTGAACATATGTATTAGAAACAATTTGGTGTATAAATCGTCCTTGTAGGATGTACAGTTTGGGAGTTATGACGGAAAAAGCACATGTTTTTGGCCAGCTTCCACTCCAAAAAGTGTTCTACAACTCCTTAACTACAAGAGATAGAGCAAACGGCATTTGGACAAAGGAGTATCCCTTCTTAAGGACGAGGACCTGGTGCTCATTTTAATGCATGAATCGTCCTTATCTGATATGTAGTTTTTATTTTAGAAAATAAATAAAAAAAATAAAAATTGACAAAAAAGGGCACATGAAATTAACATGAAATCTAATTTTTAAAATTATTTTAAGGATACAGTCTTGTGGGCAGTAGCTTAAGGAACATTTTGATGCATAAATCGTCCTTTCATGATGTATGGTTTAGAAGTTATGGCTAAAAAATCAAAAAAATCGCACAAAACCACGTCAAAAACAATGATTCATGTAAAAAATTTTAACTAAGATTCTTGAAAAAAATCAAATTCCAGAAAACTATTTTCTGAATATGCAGTCTTGTGTACATATGAATTAGAAACAATTTGGTGTATAAATCGTCCTTGTAGGATGTATGGTTTGGGAGTTATGACGGAAAAAGCACATGTTTTTGGCCAGCTTCCACTCCAAAAAGTGTTCTACAACTCCTTAACTACAAGAGATAGAGCAAACGGCATTTGGACAAAGGAGTATCCCTTCTTAAGGACGAGGACCTGGTGCTAATTTTAATGCATGAATCGTCCTTATCTGATATGTAGTTTTTATTTTAGAAAATAAATAAAAAAAATAAAAATTGACAAAAAAGGGCACATGAAATTAACATGAAATCTAATTTTTAAAATTATTTTAAGGATACAGTCTTGTGGGCAGTAGCTTAAGGAACATGTTGATGCATAAATCGTCCTTTCATGATGTATGGTTTAGAAGTTATGGCTAAAAAATCAAAAAAATCGCACAAAACCACGTCAAAAACTATGATTCATGTAAAAAATTTTAACTAAGATTCTTGAAAAAAATCAAATTCCAGAAAACTATTTTCTGAATATGCAGTCTTGTGTACATATGAATTAGAAACAATTTGGTGTATAAATCATCCTTGTAGGATGTATGGTTTGGGAGTTATGACGGAAAAAGCACATGTTTTTGGCCAGCTTCCACTCCAAAAAGTGTTCTACAACTCCTTAACTACAAGAGATAGAGCAAACGGCATTTGGACAAAGGAGTATCCCTTCTTAAGGACGAGAACCTGGTGCTCATTTTAATGCATGAATCGTCCTTATCTGATATGTAGTTTTTATTTTAGAAAATAAATAAAAAAAATAAATATTGACAAAAAAAGGGCACATGAAATTAACATGAAATCTAATTTTAAAATTATTTTAAGGATACAGTCTTGTGGGCAGTAGCTTAAAGAACATTTTGATGCATAAATCGTCCTTTTATGATGTATGGTTTAGAAGTTATGGCTAAAAAATCAAAAAAATCGCAAAAAACCACGTCAAAAACTATGATTCATGTAAAAAATTTTAACTAAGATTCTTGAAAAAAAATCAAATTCCAGAAAACTTTTTTCTGAATATGCAGTCTTGTGTATATATGTATTAGAAACAATTTCGTGTATAAATCGTCCTTGTAGGATGTATGGTTTGGGAGTTATGACGGAAAAAGCACATGTTTTTGGCCAGCTTCCACTCCAAAAAGTGTTCTACAACTCCTTAACTACAAGAGATAGAGCAAACGGCATTTGGACAAAGGAGTATCCCTTCTTAAGGACGAGGACCTGGTGCTCATTTTAATGCATGAATCGTCCTTATCTGATATGTAGTTTTTATTTTAGAAAATAAATAAAAAAAATAAAAATTGACAAAAAAGGGCACATGAAATTAACATGAAATCTAATTTTTAAAATTATTTTAAGGATACAGTCTTGTGGGCAGTAGCTTAAGGAACATTTTGATGCATAAATCGTCCTTTCATGATGTATGGTTTAGAAGTTATGGCTAAAAAATCAAAAAAATCGCACAAAACCACGTCAAAAACAATGATTCATGTAAAAAATTTTAACTAAGATTCTTGAAAAAAATCAAATTCCAGAAAACTATTTTCTGAATATGCAGTCTTGTGTACATATGAATTAGAAACAATTTGGTGTATAAATCATCCTTGTAGGATGTATGGTTTGGGAGTTATGACGGAAAAAGCACATGTTTTTGGCCAGCTTCCACTCCAAAAAGTGTTCTACAACTCCTTAACTACAAGAGATAGAGCAAACGGCATTTGGACAAAGGAGTATCCCTTCTTAAGGACGAGGACCTGGTGCTCATTTTAATGCATGAATCGTCCTTATCTGATATGTAGTTTTTATTTTAGAAAATAAATAAAAAAAATAAAAATTGACAAAAAAGGGCACATGAAATTAACATGAAATCTAATTTTTAAAATTATTTTAAGGATACAGTCTTGTGGGCAGTAGCTTAAGGAACATTTTGATGCATAAATCGTCCTTTCATGATGTATGGTTTAGAAGTTATGGCTAAAAAATCAAAAAAATCGCACAAAACCACGTCAAAAACAATGATTCATGTAAAAAATTTTAACTAAGATTCTTGAAAAAAATCAAATTCCAGAAAACTATTTTCTGAATATGCAGTCTTGTGTACATATAAATTAGAAACAATTTGGTGTATAAATCGTCCTTGTAGGATGTATGGTTTGAAATTAACATGAAATCTAATTTTTAAAATTATTTTAAGGATACAGTCTTGTGGGCAGTAGCTTAAAGAACATTTTGATGCATAAATCGTCCTTTTATGATGTATGGTTTAGAAGTTATGGCTAAAAAATCAAAAAAATCGCAAAAAACCACGTCAAAAACTATGATTCATGTAAAAAATTTTAACTAAGATTCTTGAAAAAAAATCAAATTCCAGAAAACTTTTTTCTGAATATGCAGTCTTGTGAACATATGTATTAGAAACAATTTGGTGTATAAATTGTCCTTGTAGGATGTACAGTTTGGGAGTTATGACGGAAAAAGCACATGTTTTTGGCCAGCTTCCACTCCAAAAAGTGTTCTACAACTCCTTAACTACAAGAGATAGAGCAAACGGCATTTGGACAAAGGAGTATCCCTTCTTAAGGACGAGGACCTGGTGCTCATTTTAATGCATGAATCGTCCTTATCTGATATGTAGTTTTTATTTTAGAAAATAAATAAAAAAAATAAAAATTGACAAAAAAGGGCACATGAAATTAACATGAAATCTAATTTTTAAAATTATTTTAAGGATACAGTCTTGTGGGCAGTAGCTTAAGGAACATTTTGATGCATAAATCGTCCTTTCATGATGTATGGTTTAGAAGTTATGGCTAAAAAATCAAAAAAATCGCACAAAACCACGTCAAAAACTATGATTCATGTAAAAAATTTTAACTAAGATTCTTGAAAAAAATCAAATTCCAGAAAACTATTTTCTGAATATGCAGTCTTGTGTACATATGAATTAGAAACAATTTGGTGTATAAATCGTCCTTGTAGGATGTATGGTTTGGGAGTTATGACGGAAAAAGCACATGTTTTTGGCCAGCTTCCACTCCAAAAAGTGTTCTACAACTCCTTAACTACAAGAGATAGAGCAAACGGCATTTGGACAAAGGAGTATCCCTTCTTAAGAACGAGGACCTGGTGCTCATTTTAATGCATGAATCGTCCTTATCTGATATGTAGTTTTTATTTTAGAAAATAAATAAAAAAAATAAATATTGACAAAAAAAGGGCACATGAAATTAACATGAAATCTAATTTTAAAATTATTTTAAGGATACAGTCTTGTGGGCAGTAGCTTAAAGAACATTTTGATGCATAAATCGTCCTTTTATGATGTATGGTTTAGAAGTTATGGCTAAAAAATCAAAAAAATCGCAAAAAACCACGTCAAAAACTATGATTCATGTAAAAAATTTTAACTAAGATTCTTGAAAAAAAATCAAATTCCAGAAAACTTTTTTCTGAATATGCAGTCTTGTGTATATATGTATTAGAAACAATTTCGTGTATAAATCGTCCTTGTAGGATGTATGGTTTGGGAGTTATGACGGAAAAAGCACATGTTTTTGGCCAGCTTCCACTCCAAAAAGTGTTCTACAACTCCTTAACTACAAGAGATAGAGCAAACGGCATTTGGACAAAGGAGTATCCCTTCTTAAGGACGAGGACCTGGTGCTCATTTTAATGCATGAATCGTCCTTATCTGATATGTAGTTTTTATTTTAGAAAATAAATAAAAAAAATAAAAATTGACAAAAAAGGGCACATGAAATTAACATGAAATCTAATTTTTAAAATTATTTTAAGGATACAGTCTTGTGGGCAGTAGCTTAAGGAACATTTTGATGCATAAATCGTCCTTTCATGATGTATGGTTTAGAAGTTATGGCTAAAAAATCAAAAAAATCGCACAAAACCACGTCAAAAACAATGATTCATGTAAAAAATTTTAACTAAGATTCTTGAAAAAAATCAAATTCCAGAAAACTATTTTCTGAATATGCAGTCTTGTGTACATATGAATTAGAAACAATTTGGTGTATAAATCATCCTTGTAGGATGTATGGTTTGGGAGTTATGACGGAAAAAGCACATGTTTTTGGCCAGCTTCCACTCCAAAAAGTGTTCTACAACTCCTTAACTACAAGAGATAGAGCAAACGGCATTTGGACAAAGGAGTATCCCTTCTTAAGGACGAGAACCTGGTGCTCATTTTAATGCATGAATCGTCCTTATCTGATATGTAGTTTTTATTTTAGAAAATAAATAAAAAAAATAAATATTGACAAAAAAAGGGCACATGAAATTAACATGAAATCTAATTTTAAAATTATTTTAAGGATACAGTCTTGTGGGCAGTAGCTTAAAGAACATTTTGATGCATAAATCGTCCTTTTATGATGTATGGTTTAGAAGTTATGGCTAAAAAATCAAAAAAATCGCAAAAAACCACGTCAAAAACTATGATTCATGTAAAAAATTTTAACTAAGATTCTTGAAAAAAAATCAAATTCCAGAAAACTTTTTTCTGAATATGCAGTCTTGTGTATATATGTATTAGAAACAATTTCGTGTATAAATCGTCCTTGTAGGATGTATGGTTTGGGAGTTATGACGGAAAAAGCACATGTTTTTGGCCAGCTTCCACTCCAAAAAGTGTTCTACAACTCCTTAACTACAAGAGATAGAGCAAACGGCATTTGGACAAAGGAGTATCCCTTCTTAAGGACGAGGACCTGGTGCTCATTTTAATGCATGAATCGTCCTTATCTGATATGTAGTTTTTAATTTAGAAAATAAATAAAAAAAATAAAAATTGACAAAAAAGGGCACATGAAATTAACATGAAATCTAATTTTTAAAATTATTTTAAGGATACAGTCTTGTGAGCAGTAGCTTAAGGAACATTTTGATGCATAAATCGTCCTTTCATGATGTATGGTTTAGAAGTTATGGCTAAAAAATCAAAAAAATCGCACAAAACCACGTCAAAAACAATGATTCATGTAAAAAATTTTAACTAAGATTCTTGAAAAAAATCAAATTCCAGAAAACTATTTTCTGAATATGCAGTCTTGTGTACATATAAATTAGAAACAATTTGGTGTATAAATCGTCCTTGTAGGATGTATGGTTTGAAATTAACATGAAATCTAATTTTTAAAATTATTTTAAGGATACAGTCTTGTGGGCAGTAGCTTAAAGAACATTTTGATGCATAAATCGTCCTTTTATGATGTATGGTTTAGAAGTTATGGCTAAAAAATCAAAAAAATCGCAAAAAACCACGTCAAAAACTATGATTCATGTAAAAAATTTTAACTAAGATTCTTGAAAAAAAATCAAATTCCAGAAAACTTTTTTCTGAATATGCAGTCTTGTGTATATATGTATTAGAAACAATTTGGTGTATAAATCGTCCTTGTAGGATGTATGGTTTGGGAGTTATGACGGAAAAAGCACATGTTTTTGGCCAGCTTCCACTCCAAAAAGTGTTCTACAACTCCTTAACTACAAGAGATAGAGCAAACGGCATTTGGACAAAGGAGTATCCCTTCTTAAGGACGAGGACCTGGTGCTCATTTTAATGCATGAATCGTCCTTATCTGATATATAGTTTTTATTTTAGAAAATAAATAAAAAAAATAAAAATTGACAAAAAAGGGCACATGAAATTTACATGAAATCTAATTTTTAAAATTATTTCAAGGATACAGTCTTGTGGGCAGTAGCTTAAGGAACATTTTGATGCATAAATCGTCCTTTTATGATGTATGGTTTAGAAGTTATGGCTAAAAAATCAAAAAAATCGCAAAAAACCACGTCAAAAACTATGATTCATGTAAAAAATTTTAACTAAGATTCTTGAAAAAAAAATCAAATTCCAGAAAACTTTTTTCTGAATATGCAGTCTTGTGTATATATGTATTAGAAACAATTTGGTGTATAAATCGTTTTTGTAGGATGTATGGTTTGGGAGTTATGACGGAAAAAGCACATGTTTTTGGCCAGCTTCCACTCCAAAAAGTGTTCTACAACTCCTAAACTACAAGAGATAGAGCAAACGGCATTTGGACAAAGGAGTATCCCTTCTTAAGGACGAGGACCTGGTGCTTATTTTAATGCATGAATCGTCCTTATCTGATATGTAGTTTTTATTTTAGAAAATAAATAAAAAAAATAAAAATTGACAAAAAAGGGCACATGAAATCTAATTTTTAAAATTATTTTAAGGATACAGTCTTGTGGGCAGTAGGTTAAGGAACATTTTGATGCATAAATCGTCCTTTTATGATGTATGGTTTAGAAGTTATGGCTAAAAAATCAAAAAAATCGCAAAAAACCACGTCAAAAACTATGATTCATGTAAAAAATTTTTACTAAGATTCTTGAAAAAAAATCAAATTCCAGAAAACTTTTTTCTGAATATGCAGTCTTGTGTATATGTGTATTAGAAACAATTTCGTGTATAAATCGTCCTTGTAGGATGTATGGTTTGGGAGTTATGACGGAAAAAGCACATGTTTTTGGCCAGCTTCCACTCCAAAAAGTGTTCTACAACTCCTAAACTACAAGAGATAGAGCAAACGGCATTTGGACAAAGGAGTATGCCTTCTTAAGGACGAGGTCCTGGTGCTCATTTTAATGCATGAATCGACCTTATCTGATATGTAGTTTTTATTTTAGAAAATAAATAAAAAAAATAAAAATTGACAAAAAAGGGCACATGAAATTAACATGAAATCTAATTTTTAAAATTATTTTAAGGATACAGTCTTGTGGGCAGTAGCTTAAGGAACATTTTGATGCATAAATCGTCCTTTCATGATGTATGGTTTAGAAGTTATGGCTAAAAAATCAAAAAAATCGCAAAAAACCACGTCAAAAACTATGATTCATGTAAAAAATTTTAACTAAGATTCTTGAAAAAAAATCAAATTCCAGAAAACTTTTTCTGAATATGCAGTCTTGTGTATATATGTATTAGAAACAATTTGGTGTATAAATCGTCCTTGTAGGATGTATGGTTTGGGAGTTATGACGGAAAAAGCACATGTTTTTGGCCAGCTTCCACTCCAAAAAGTGTTCTACAACTCCTTAACTACAAGAGATAGAGCAAACGGCATTTGGACAAAGGGGTATCCCTTCTTAAGGACGAGGACCTGGTGCTCATTTTAATGTATGAATCGTCCTTATCTGATATGTAGTTTTTATTTTAGAAAATAAATAAAAAAAAATAAATATTGACAAAAAAAGGGCACATGAAATTAACATGAAATCTAATTTTAAAATTATTTTAAGGATACAGTCTTGTGGGCAGTAGCTTAAAGAACATTTTGATGCATTAATCGTCCTTTTATGATGTATGATTTAGAAGTTATGGCTAAAAAATCAAAAAAATCGCAAAAAACCACGTCAAAAACTATGATTCATGTAAAAAATTTTAACTAAGATTCTTGAAAAAAAATCAAATTCCAGAAAACTTTTTTCTGAATATGCAGTCTTGTGTATATATGTATTAGAAACAATTTGGTGTATAAATCGTCCTTGTAGGATGTACAGTTTGGGAGTTATGTCGGAAAAAGCACATGTTTTTGGCCAGCTTCCACTCCAAAAAGTGTTCTACAACTCCTTAACTACAAGAGATAGAGCAAACGGCATTTGGACAAAGGAGTATCTCTTCTTAAGGAAGAGGACCTGGTGCTCATTTTAATGCATGAATCGTCCTTATCTGATATGTAGTTTTTATTTTAGAAAATAAATAAAAAAAATAAAAATTGACAAAAAAGGGCACATGAAATTAACATGAAATCTAATTTTTAAAATTATTTTAAGGATACAGTCTTGTGGGCAGTAGCTTAAGGAACATTTTGATGCATAAATCGTCCTTTTATGATGTATGGTTTAGAAGTTATGGCTAAAAAATAAAAAAAATCGCAAAAAACCACGTCAAAAACTATGATTCATGTAAAAAATTTTAACTAAGATTCTTGAAAAAAAATCAAATTCCAGAAAACTTTTTTCTGAATATGCAGTCTTGTGTATATATGTATTAGAAACAATTTGGTGTATAAATCGTCCTTGTAGGATGTATGGTTTGGGAGTTATGACGGAAAAAGCACATGTTTTTGGCCAGCTTCCACTCCAAAAAGTGTTCTACAACTCCTTAACTACAAGAGATAGAGCAAACGGCATTTGGACAAAGGAGTATCGCTTCTTAAGAACGAGGACCTGGTGCTCATTTTAATGCATGAATCGTCCTTATCTGATATGTAGTTTTTATTTTAGAAAATAAATAAAAAAAATAAAAATTGACAAAAAAGGGCACATGAAATTAACATGAAATCTAATTTTTAAAATTATTTTAAGGATACAGTCTTGTGGGCAGTAGCTTAAGGAACATTTTGATGCATAAATCGTCCTTTTATGATGTATGGTTTAGAAGTTATGGCTAAAAAAGAAAAAAAATCGCAAAAAACCACGTCAAAAACTATGATTCATGTAAAAAATTTTAACTAAGATTCTTGAAAAAAAATCAAATTCCAGAAAACTTTTTTCTGAATATGCAGTCTTGTGTATATATGTATTAGAAACAATTTGGTGTATAAATCGTCCTTGTAGGATGTATGGTTTGGGAGTTATGACGGAAAAAGCACATGTTTTTGGCCAGCTTCCACTCCAAAAAGTGTTCTACAACTCCTTAACTACAAGAGATAGAGCAAACGGCATTTGGACAAAGGAGTATCCCTTCTTAAGGACGAGGACCTGGTGCTCATTTTAATGCATGAATCGTCCTTATCTGATATGTAGTTTTTATATTAGAAAATAAATAAAAAAAATAAAAATTGACAAAAAAGGGCACATGAAGTTAACATGAAATCTAATTTTTAAAATTATTTTAATGATACAGTCTTGCGGGCAGTAGCTTAAGGAACATTTTGATGCATAAATCGTCCTTTTATGATGTATGGTTTAGAAGTTATGGCTAAAAAATCCAAAAAAATCGCAAAAAACCACGTCAAAAACTATGATTCATGTAAAAAATTTTAACTAAGATTCTTGAAAAAAATCAAATTCCAGAAAACTTTTTTCTCAAAATAAAATTCCAGAAAACTTTTTTCTGAATATGCAGTCTTGTGTACATATGTATTAGAAACAATTTGGTGTATAAATCTTCCTTGTAGGATGTATGGTTTGGGAGTTATGACGGAAAAAGCACATGTTTTTGGCCAGCTTCCACTCCAAAAAGTGTTCTACAACTCCTTAACTACAAGAGATAGAGCAAACGGCATTTGGACAAAGGAGTATCCCTTCTTAAGGACGAGGACCTGGTGCTCATTTTAATGCATGAATCGTCCTTATCTGATATGTAGTTTTTATTTTAGAAAATAAATAAAAAAAATATAAATTGACAAAAAAGGGCATATGAAATAAACATGAAATCTAATTTTTAAAATTATTTTAAGGATACAGTCTTGTGGGCAGTAGCTTAAGGAACATTTTGATGCATAAATCGTCCTTTCATGATGTATGGTTTAGAAGTTATGGCTAAAAAATCAAAAAAATCGCAAAAAACCACGTCAAAAACTATGATTCATGTAAAAAATTTTTACTAAGATTCTTGAAAAAAAATCAAATTCCAGAAAACTTTTTTCTGAATATGCAGTCTTGTGTATATATGTATTAGAAACAATTTGGTGTATAAATCGTCCTTGTAGGCTGTACAGTTTGGGAGTTATGTCGGAAAAAGCACATGTTTTTGGCCAGCTACCACTCCAAAAAGTGTTCTACAACTCCTAAACTACAAGAGATAGAGCAAACGGCATTTGGACAAAGGAGTATCTCTTCTTAAGGACGAGGACCTGGTGCTCATTTTAATGCATGAATCGTCCTTATCTGATATGTAGTTTTTATTTTAGAAAATAAATAAAAAAATTAAAAATTGACAAAAAAGGGCACATGAAATTAACATGAAATCTAATTTTTAAAATTATTTTAAGGATACAGTCTTGTGAACAGTAGCTTAAGGAACATTTTGATACATAAATCGTCCTTTTATGATGTATGGTTTAGAAGTTATGGCTAAAAAATCAAAAAAATCGCAAAAAACCACGTCAAAAACTATGATTCATGTAAAAAATTTTAACTAAGATTCTTGAAAAAAATCAAATTCCAGAAAACTTTTTCTGAATATGCAGTCTTGTGTATATATGTATTAGAAACAATTTGGTGTATAAATCGTCCTTGTAGGATGTATGGTTTGGGAGTTATGACGGAAAAAGCACATGTTTTTGGCCAGCTTACACTCCAAAAAGTGTTCTACAACTCCTAAACTACAAGAGATAGAGCAAACGGAATTTGGACAAAGGAGTATCCCTTCTTAAGGACGAGGACCTGGTGCTCATTTTAATGCATGAATCGTCCTTATCTGATATGTAGTTTTTATTTTAGAAAATAAATAAAAAAAATAAAAATTGACAAAAAAGGGCACATGAAATTAACATGAAATCTAATTTTTAAAATTATTTTAAGGATACAGTCTTGTGGGCAGTAGCTTAAGGAACATTTTGATGCATGAATCGTCCTTATCTGATATGTAGTTTTTATTTTAGAAAATAAATAAAAAAAATAAAAATTGACAAAAAAGGGCACATGAAATTAACATGAAATCTAATTTTTAAAATTATTTTAAGGATACAGTCTTGTGGGCAGTAGCTTAAGGAACATTTTGATGCATAAATCGTCCTTTCATGATGTATGGTTTAGAAGTTATGGCTAAAAAATCAAAAAAATCGCACAAAACCACGTCAAAAACAATGATTCATGTAAAAAATTTTAACTAAGATTCTTGAAAAAAATCAAATTCCAGAAAACTATTTTCTGAATATGCAGTCTTGTGTACATATGAATTAGAAACAATTTGGTGTATAAATCGTCCTTGTAGGATGTATGGTTTGGGAGTTATGACGGAAAAAGCACATGTTTTTGGCCAGCTTCCACTCCAAAAAGTGTTCTACAACTCCTTAACTACAAGAGATAGAGCAAACGGCATTTGGACAAAGGAGTATCCCTTCTTAAGGACGAGGACCTGGTGCTAATTTTAATGCATGAATCGTCCTTATCTGATATGTAGTTTTTATTTTAGAAAATAAATAAAAAAAATAAAAATTGACAAAAAAGGGCACATGAAATTAACATGAAATCTAATTTTTAAAATTATTTTAAGGATACAGTCTTGTGGGCAGTAGCTTAAGGAACATGTTGATGCATAAATCGTCCTTTCATGATGTATGGTTTAGAAGTTATGGCTAAAAAATCAAAAAAATCGCACAAAACCACGTCAAAAACTATGATTCATGTAAAAAATTTTAACTAAGATTCTTGAAAAAAATCAAATTCCAGAAAACTATTTTCTGAATATGCAGTCTTGTGTACATATGAATTAGAAACAATTTGGTGTATAAATCATCCTTGTAGGATGTATGGTTTGGGAGTTATGACGGAAAAAGCACATGTTTTTGGCCAGCTTCCACTCCAAAAAGTGTTCTACAACTCCTTAACTACAAGAGATAGAGCAAACGGCATTTGGACAAAGGAGTATCCCTTCTTAAGGACGAGAACCTGGTGCTCATTTTAATGCATGAATCGTCCTTATCTGATATGTAGTTTTTATTTTAGAAAATAAATAAAAAAAATAAATATTGACAAAAAAAGGGCACATGAAATTAACATGAAATCTAATTTTAAAATTATTTTAAGGATACAGTCTTGTGGGCAGTAGCTTAAAGAACATTTTGATGCATAAATCGTCCTTTTATGATGTATGGTTTAGAAGTTATGGCTAAAAAATCAAAAAAATCGCAAAAAACCACGTCAAAAACTATGATTCATGTAAAAAATTTTAACTAAGATTCTTGAAAAAAAATCAAATTCCAGAAAACTTTTTTCTGAATATGCAGTCTTGTGTATATATGTATTAGAAACAATTTCGTGTATAAATCGTCCTTGTAGGATGTATGGTTTGGGAGTTATGACGGAAAAAGCACATGTTTTTGGCCAGCTTCCACTCCAAAAAGTGTTCTACAACTCCTTAACTACAAGAGATAGAGCAAACGGCATTTGGACAAAGGAGTATCCCTTCTTAAGGACGAGGACCTGGTGCTCATTTTAATGCATGAATCGTCCTTATCTGATATGTAGTTTTTATTTTAGAAAATAAATAAAAAAAATAAAAATTGACAAAAAAGGGCACATGAAATTAACATGAAATCTAATTTTTAAAATTATTTTAAGGATACAGTCTTGTGGGCAGTAGCTTAAGGAACATTTTGATGCATAAATCGTCCTTTCATGATGTATGGTTTAGAAGTTATGGCTAAAAAATCAAAAAAATCGCACAAAACCACGTCAAAAACAATGATTCATGTAAAAAATTTTAACTAAGATTCTTGAAAAAAATCAAATTCCAGAAAACTATTTTCTGAATATGCAGTCTTGTGTACATATGAATTAGAAACAATTTGGTGTATAAATCATCCTTGTAGGATGTATGGTTTGGGAGTTATGACGGAAAAAGCACATGTTTTTGGCCAGCTTCCACTCCAAAAAGTGTTCTACAACTCCTTAACTACAAGAGATAGAGCAAACGGCATTTGGACAAAGGAGTATCCCTTCTTAAGGACGAGGACCTGGTGCTCATTTTAATGCATGAATCGTCCTTATCTGATATGTAGTTTTTATTTTAGAAAATAAATAAAAAAAATAAAAATTGACAAAAAAGGGCACATGAAATTAACATGAAATCTAATTTTTAAAATTATTTTAAGGATACAGTCTTGTGGGCAGTAGCTTAAGGAACATTTTGATGCATAAATCGTCCTTTCATGATGTATGGTTTAGAAGTTATGGCTAAAAAATCAAAAAAATCGCACAAAACCACGTCAAAAACAATGATTCATGTAAAAAATTTTAACTAAGATTCTTGAAAAAAATCAAATTCCAGAAAACTATTTTCTGAATATGCAGTCTTGTGTACATATAAATTAGAAACAATTTGGTGTATAAATCGTCCTTGTAGGATGTATGGTTTGAAATTAACATGAAATCTAATTTTTAAAATTATTTTAAGGATACAGTCTTGTGGGCAGTAGCTTAAAGAACATTTTGATGCATAAATCGTCCTTTTATGATGTATGGTTTAGAAGTTATGGCTAAAAAATCAAAAAAATCGCAAAAAACCACGTCAAAAACTATGATTCATGTAAAAAATTTTAACTAAGATTCTTGAAAAAAAATCAAATTCCAGAAAACTTTTTTCTGAATATGCAGTCTTGTGAACATATGTATTAGAAACAATTTGGTGTATAAATCGTCCTTGTAGGATGTACAGTTTGGGAGTTATGACGGAAAAAGCACATGTTTTTGGCCAGCTTCCACTCCAAAAAGTGTTCTACAACTCCTTAACTACAAGAGATAGAGCAAACGGCATTTGGACAAAGGAGTATCCCTTCTTAAGGACGAGGACCTGGTGCTCATTTTAATGCATGAATCGTCCTTATCTGATATGTAGTTTTTATTTTAGAAAATAAATAAAAAAAATAAAAATTGACAAAAAAGGGCACATGAAATTAACATGAAATCTAATTTTTAAAATTATTTTAAGGATACAGTCTTGTGGGCAGTAGCTTAAGGAACATTTTGATGCATAAATCGTCCTTTCATGATGTATGGTTTAGAAGTTATGGCTAAAAAATCAAAAAAATCGCACAAAACCACGTCAAAAACTATGATTCATGTAAAAAATTTTAACTAAGATTCTTGAAAAAAATCAAATTCCAGAAAACTATTTTCTGAATATGCAGTCTTGTGTACATATGAATTAGAAACAATTTGGTGTATAAATCGTCCTTGTAGGATGTATGGTTTGGGAGTTATGACGGAAAAAGCACATGTTTTTGGCCAGCTTCCACTCCAAAAAGTGTTCTACAACTCCTTAACTACAAGAGATAGAGCAAACGGCATTTGGACAAAGGAGTATCCCTTCTTAAGAACGAGGACCTGGTGCTCATTTTAATGCATGAATCGTCCTTATCTGATATGTAGTTTTTATTTTAGAAAATAAATAAAAAAAATAAATATTGACAAAAAAAGGGCACATGAAATTAACATGAAATCTAATTTTAAAATTATTTTAAGGATACAGTCTTGTGGGCAGTAGCTTAAAGAACATTTTGATGCATAAATCGTCCTTTTATGATGTATGGTTTAGAAGTTACGGCTAAAAAATCAAAAAAATCGCAAAAAACCACGTCAAAAACTATGATTCATGTAAAAAATTTTAACTAAGATTCTTGAAAAAAAATCAAATTCCAGAAAACTTTTTTCTGAATATGCAGTCTTGTGTATATATGTATTAGAAACAATTTCGTGTATAAATCGTCCTTGTAGGATGTATGGTTTGGGAGTTATGACGGAAAAAGCACATGTTTTTGGCCAGCTTCCACTCCAAAAAGTGTTCTACAACTCCTTAACTACAAGAGATAGAGCAAACGGCATTTGGACAAAGGAGTATCCCTTCTTAAGGACGAGGACCTGGTGCTCATTTTAATGCATGAATCGTCCTTATCTGATATGTAGTTTTTATTTTAGAAAATAAATAAAAAAAATAAAAATTGACAAAAAAGGGCACATGAAATTAACATGAAATCTAATTTTTAAAATTATTTTAAGGATACAGTCTTGTGGGCAGTAGCTTAAGGAACATTTTGATGCATAAATCGTCCTTTCATGATGTATGGTTTAGAAGTTATGGCTAAAAAATCAAAAAAATCGCACAAAACCACGTCAAAAACAATGATTCATGTAAAAAATTTTAACTAAGATTCTTGAAAAAAATCAAATTCCAGAAAACTATTTTCTGAATATGCAGTCTTGTGTACATATGAATTAGAAACAATTTGGTGTATAAATCATCCTTGTAGGATGTATGGTTTGGGAGTTATGACGGAAAAAGCACATGTTTTTGGCCAGCTTCCACTCCAAAAAGTGTTCTACAACTCCTTAACTACAAGAGATAGAGCAAACGGCATTTGGACAAAGGAGTATCCCTTCTTAAGGACGAGAACCTGGTGCTCATTTTAATGCATGAATCGTCCTTATCTGATATGTAGTTTTTATTTTAGAAAATAAATAAAAAAAATAAATATTGACAAAAAAAGGGCACATGAAATTAACATGAAATCTAATTTTAAAATTATTTTAAGGATACAGTCTTGTGGGCAGTAGCTTAAAGAACATTTTGATGCATAAATCGTCCTTTTATGATGTATGGTTTAGAAGTTATGGCTAAAAAATCAAAAAAATCGCAAAAAACCACGTCAAAAACTATGATTCATGTAAAAAATTTTAACTAAGATTCTTGAAAAAAAATCAAATTCCAGAAAACTTTTTTCTGAATATGCAGTCTTGTGTATATATGTATTAGAAACAATTTCGTGTATAAATCGTCCTTGTAGGATGTATGGTTTGGGAGTTATGACGGAAAAAGCACATGTTTTTGGCCAGCTTCCACTCCAAAAAGTGTTCTACAACTCCTTAACTACAAGAGATAGAGCAAACGGCATTTGGACAAAGGAGTATCCCTTCTTAAGGACGAGGACCTGGTGCTCATTTTAATGCATGAATCGTCCTTATCTGATATGTAGTTTTTAATTTAGAAAATAAATAAAAAAAATAAAAATTGACAAAAAAGGGCACATGAAATTAACATGAAATCTAATTTTTAAAATTATTTTAAGGATACAGTCTTGTGAGCAGTAGCTTAAGGAACATTTTGATGCATAAATCGTCCTTTCATGATGTATGGTTTAGAAGTTATGGCTAAAAAATCAAAAAAATCGCACAAAACCACGTCAAAAACAATGATTCATGTAAAAAATTTTAACTAAGATTCTTGAAAAAAATCAAATTCCAGAAAACTATTTTCTGAATATGCAGTCTTGTGTACATATAAATTAGAAACAATTTGGTGTATAAATCGTCCTTGTAGGATGTATGGTTTGAAATTAACATGAAATCTAATTTTTAAAATTATTTTAAGGATACAGTCTTGTGGGCAGTAGCTTAAAGAACATTTTGATGCATAAATCGTCCTTTTATGATGTATGGTTTAGAAGTTATGGCTAAAAAATCAAAAAAATCGCAAAAAACCACGTCAAAAACTATGATTCATGTAAAAAATTTTAACTAAGATTCTTGAAAAAAAATCAAATTCCAGAAAACTTTTTTCTGAATATGCAGTCTTGTGTATATATGTATTAGAAACAATTTGGTGTATAAATCGTCCTTGTAGGATGTATGGTTTGGGAGTTATGACGGAAAAAGCACATGTTTTTGGCCAGCTTCCACTCCAAAAAGTGTTCTACAACTCCTTAACTACAAGAGATAGAGCAAACGGCATTTGGACAAAGGAGTATCCCTTCTTAAGGACGAGGACCTGGTGCTCATTTTAATGCATGAATCGTCCTTATCTGATATGTAGTTTTTATTTTAGAAAATAAATAAAAAAAATAAAAATTGACAAATAAGGACACATGAAATTAACATGAAATCTAATTTTTAAAATTATTTTAAGGATACAGTCTTGTGGGCAGTAGCTTAAGGAACATTTTGATGCATAAATCGTCCTTTCATGATGTATGGTTTAGAAGTTATGGCTAAAAAATCAAAAAAATCGCACAAAACCACGTCAAAAACTATGATTCATGTAAAAAATTTTAACTAAGATTCTTGAAAAAAATCAAATTCCAGAAAACTATTTTCTGAATATGCAGTCTTGTGAACATATGTATTAGAAACAATTTGGTGTATAAATCGTCCTTGTAGGATGTACAGTTTGGGAGTTATGACGGAAAAAGCACATGTTTTTGGCCAGCTTCCACTCCAAAAAGTGTTCTACAACTCCTTAACTACAAGAGATAGAGCAAACGGCATTTGGACAAAGGAGTATCCCTTCTTAAGGACGAGGATCTGGTGCTCATTTTAATGCATGAATCGTCCTTATCTGATATGTAGTTTTTATTTTAGAAAATAAATAAAAAAAATAAAAATTGACAAAAAAGGGCACATGAAATTAACATGAAATCTAATTTTTAAAATTATTTTAAGGATACAGTCTTGTGGGCAGTAGCTTAAGGAACATTTTGATGCATAAATCGTCCTTTCATGATGTATGGTTTAGAAGTTATGGCTAAAAAATCAAAAAAATCGCACAAAACCACGTCAAAAACTATGATTCATGTAAAAAATTTTAACAAGATTCTTGAAAAAAATCAAATTCCAGAAAACTATTTTCTGAATATGCAGTCTTGTGTACATATGAATTAGAAACAATTTGGTGTATAAATCATCCTTGTAGGATGTATGGTTTGGGAGTTATGACGGAAAAAGCACATGTTTTTGGCCAGCTTCCACTCCAAAAAGTGTTCTACAACTCCTTAACTACAAGAGATAGAGCAAACGGCATTTGGACAAAGGAGTATCCCTTCTTAAGGACGAGGACCTGGTGCTCATTTTAATGCATGAATCGTCCTTATCTGATATGTAGTTTTTATTTTAGAAAATAAATAAAAAAAATAAATCTGGACAAAAAAAGGGCACATGAAATTAACATGAAATCTAATTTTTAAAATTATTTTAAGGATACAGTCTTGTGGGCAGTAGCTTAAGGAACATTTTGATGCATAAATCGTCCTTTCATGATGTATGGTTTAGAAGTTATGGCTAAAAAATCAAAAAAATCGCACAAAACCACGTCAAAAACTATGATTCATGTAAAAAATTTTAACTAAGATTCTTGAAAAAAATTAAATTCCAGAAAATTATTTTCTGAATATGCAGTCTTGTGAACATATGTATTAGAAACAATTTGGTGTATAAATCGTCCTTGTAGGATGTACAGTTTGGGAGTTATGACGGAAAAAGCACATGTTTTTGGCCAGCTTCCACTCCAAAAAGTGTTCTACAACTCCTTAACTACAAGAGATAGAGCAAACGGCATTTGGACAAAGGAGTATCCCTTCTTAAGGACGAGGACCTGGTGCTCATTTTAATGCATGAATCGTCCTTATCTGATATGTAGTTTTTATTTTAGAAAATAAATAAAAAAAATAAAAATTGACAAAAAAGGGCACATGAAATTAACATTAAATCTAATTTTTAAAATTATTTTAAGGATACAGTCTTGTGGGCAGTAGCTTAAGGAACATTTTGATGCATAAATTGTCCTTTTATGATGTATGGTTTAGAAGTTATGGCTAAAAAATCAAAAAAATCGCAAAAAACCACGTCAAAAACTATGATTCATGTAAAAAATTTTAACTAAGATTCTTGAAAAAAAATCAAATTCCAGAAAACTTTTTCTGAATATGCAGTCTTGTGTATATATGTATTAGAAACAATTTGGTGTGTAAATCGTCCTTGTAGGATGTATGGTTTGGGAGTTATGACGGAAAAAGCACATGTTTTTGGCCAGCTTCCACTCCAAAAAGTGTTCTACAACTCCTAAACTGCAAGAGATAGAGCAAACGGCATTTGGACAAAGGAGTATCCCTTCTTAAGGACGAGGACCTGGTGCTCATTTTAATGCATGAATCGTCCTTATCTGATATGTAGTTTTTATTTTAGAAAATAAATAAAAAAAATAAAAATTGACAAAAAAGGGCACATGAAATTAACATGAAATCTAATTTTTAAAATTATTTTAAGGATACAGTCTTGTGGGCAGTAGCTTAAGGAACATTTTGATGCATAAATCGTCCTTTCATGATGTATGGTTTAGAAGTTATGGCTAAAAAATCAAAAAAATCGCACAAAACCACGTCAAAAACAATGATTCATGTAAAAAATTTTAACTAAGATTCTTGAAAAAAATCAAATTCCAGAAAACTATTTTCTGAATATGCAGTCTTGTGTACATATGAATTAGAAACAATTTGGTGTATAAATCATCCTTGTAGGATGTATGGTTTGGGAGTTATGACGGAAAAAGCACATGTTTTTGGCCAGCTTCCACTCCAAAAAGTGTTCTACAACTCCTTAACTACAAGAGATAGAGCAAACGGCATTTGGACAAAGGAGTATCCCTTCTTAAGGACGAGAACCTGGTGCTCATTTTAATGCATGAATCGTCCTTATCTGATATGTAGTTTTTATTTTAGAAAATAAATAAAAAAAATAAATATTGACAAAAAAAGGGCACATGAAATTAACATGAAATCTAATTTTAAAATTATTTTAAGGATACAGTCTTGTGGGCAGTAGCTTAAAGAACATTTTGATGCATAAATCGTCCTTTTATGATGTATGGTTTAGAAGTTATGGCTAAAAAATCAAAAAAATCGCAAAAAACCACGTCAAAAACTATGATTCATGTAAAAAATTTTAACTAAGATTCTTGAAAAAAAATCAAATTCCAGAAAACTTTTTTCTGAATATGCAGTCTTGTGTATATATGTATTAGAAACAATTTCGTGTATAAATCGTCCTTGTAGGATGTATGGTTTGGGAGTTATGACGGAAAAAGCACATGTTTTTGGCCAGCTTCCACTCCAAAAAGTGTTCTACAACTCCTTAACTACAAGAGATAGAGCAAACGGCATTTGGACAAAGGAGTATCCCTTCTTAAGGACGAGGACCTGGTGCTCATTTTAATGCATGAATCGTCCTTATCTGATATGTAGTTTTTAATTTAGAAAATAAATAAAAAAAATAAAAATTGACAAAAAAGGGCACATGAAATTAACATGAAATCTAATTTTTAAAATTATTTTAAGGATACAGTCTTGTGAGCAGTAGCTTAAGGAACATTTTGATGCATAAATCGTCCTTTCATGATGTATGGTTTAGAAGTTATGGCTAAAAAATCAAAAAAATCGCACAAAACCACGTCAAAAACAATGATTCATGTAAAAAATTTTAACTAAGATTCTTGAAAAAAATCAAATTCCAGAAAACTATTTTCTGAATATGCAGTCTTGTGTACATATAAATTAGAAACAATTTGGTGTATAAATCGTCCTTGTAGGATGTATGGTTTGAAATTAACATGAAATCTAATTTTTAAAATTATTTTAAGGATACAGTCTTGTGGGCAGTAGCTTAAAGAACATTTTGATGCATAAATCGTCCTTTTATGATGTATGGTTTAGAAGTTATGGCTAAAAAATCAAAAAAATCGCAAAAAACCACGTCAAAAACTATGATTCATGTAAAAAATTTTAACTAAGATTCTTGAAAAAAAATCAAATTCCAGAAAACTTTTTTCTGAATATGCAGTCTTGTGTATATATGTATTAGAAACAATTTGGTGTATAAATCGTCCTTGTAGGATGTATGGTTTGGGAGTTATGACGGAAAAAGCACATGTTTTTGGCCAGCTTCCACTCCAAAAAGTGTTCTACAACTCCTTAACTACAAGAGATAGAGCAAACGGCATTTGGACAAAGGAGTATCCCTTCTTAAGGACGAGGACCTGGTGCTCATTTTAATGCATGAATCGTCCTTATCTGATATGTAGTTTTTATTTTAGAAAATAAATAAAAAAAATAAAAATTGACAAATAAGGACACATGAAATTAACATGAAATCTAATTTTTAAAATTATTTTAATGATACAGTCTTGTGGGCAGTAGCTTAAGGAACATTTTGATGCATAAATCGTCCTTTCATGATGTATGGTTTAGAAGTTATGGCTAAAAAATCAAAAAAATCGCACAAAACCACGTCAAAAACTATGATTCATGTAAAAAATTTTAACTAAGATTCTTGAAAAAAATCAAATTCCAGAAAACTATTTTCTGAATATGCAGTCTTGTGAACATATGTATTAGAAACAATTTGGTGTATAAATCGTCCTTGTAGGATGTACAGTTTGGGAGTTATGACGGAAAAAGCACATGTTTTTGGCCAGCTTCCACTCCAAAAAGTGTTCTACAACTCCTTAACTACAAGAGATAGAGCAAACGGCATTTGGACAAAGGAGTATCCCTTCTTAAGGACGAGGATCTGGTGCTCATTTTAATGCATGAATCGTCCTTATCTGATATGTAGTTTTTATTTTAGAAAATAAATAAAAAAAATAAAAATTGACAAAAAAGGGCACATGAAATTAACATGAAATCTAATTTTTAAAATTATTTTAAGGATACAGTCTTGTGGGCAGTAGCTTAAGGAACATTTTGATGCATAAATCGTCCTTTCATGATGTATGGTTTAGAAGTTATGGCTAAAAAATCAAAAAAATCGCACAAAACCACGTCAAAAACTATGATTCATGTAAAAAATTTTAACTAAGATTCTTGAAAAAAATTAAATTCCAGAAAACTATTTTCTGAATATGCAGTCTTGTGAACATATGTATTAGAAACAATTTGGTGTATAAATCGTCCTTGTAGGATGTACAGTTTGGGAGTTATGACGGAAAAAGCACATGTTTTTGGCCAGCTTCCACTCCAAAAAGTGTTCTACAACTCCTTAACTACAAGAGATAGAGCAAACGGCATTTGGACAAAGGAGTATCCCTTCTTAAGGACGAGGACCTGGTGCTCATTTTAATGCATGAATCGTCCTTATCTGATATGTAGTTTTTATTTTAGAAAATAAATAAAAAAAATAAAAATTGACAAAAAAGGGCACATGAAATTAACATTAAATCTAATTTTTAAAATTATTTTAAGGATACAGTCTTGTGGGCAGTAGCTTAAGGAACATTTTGATGCATAAATTGTCCTTTTATGATGTATGGTTTAGAAGTTATGGCTAAAAAATCAAAAAAATCGCAAAAAACCACGTCAAAAACTATGATTCATGTAAAAAATTTTAACTAAGATTCTTGAAAAAAAATCAAATTCCAGAAAACTTTTTCTGAATATGCAGTCTTGTGTATATATGTATTAGAAACAATTTGGTGTGTAAATCGTCCTTGTAGGATGTATGGTTTGGGAGTTATGACGGAAAAAGCACATGTTTTTGGCCAGCTTCCACTCCAAAAAGTGTTCTACAACTCCTAAACTGCAAGAGATAGAGCAAACGGCATTTGGACAAAGGAGTATCCCTTCTTAAGGACGAGGACCTGGTGCTCATTTTAATGCATGAATCGTCCTTATCTGATATGTAGTTTTTATTTTAGAAAATAAATAAAAAAAATAAAAATTGACAAAAAAGGGCACATGAAATTAACATTAAATCTAATTTTTAAAATTATTTTAAGGATACAGTCTTGTGGGCAGTAGCTTAAGGAACATTTTGATGCATAAATCGTCCTTTCATGATGTATGGTTTAGAAGTTATGGCTAAAAAATCAAAAAAATCGCACAAAACCACGTCAAAAACAATGATTCATGTAAAAAATTTTAACTAAGATTCTTGAAAAAAATCAAATTCCAGAAAACTATTTTCTGAATATGCAGTCTTGTGTACATATGAATTAGAAACAATTTGGTGTATAAATCATCCTTGTAGGATGTATGGTTTGGGAGTTATGACGGAAAAAGCACATGTTTTTGGCCAGCTTCCACTCCAAAAAGTGTTCTACAACTCCTTAACTACAAGAGATAGAGCAAACGGCATTTGGACAAAGGAGTATCCCTTCTTAAGGACGAGAACCTGGTGCTCATTTTAATGCATGAATCGTCCTTATCTGATATGTAGTTTTTATTTTAGAAAATAAATAAAAAAAATAAATATTGACAAAAAAAGGGCACATGAAATTAACATGAAATCTAATTTTAAAATTATTTTAAGGATACAGTCTTGTGGGCAGTAGCTTAAAGAACATTTTGATGCATAAATCGTCCTTTTATGATGTATGGTTTAGAAGTTATGGCTAAAAAATCAAAAAAATCGCAAAAAACCACGTCAAAAACTATGATTCATGTAAAAAATTTTAACTAAGATTCTTGAAAAAAAATCAAATTCCAGAAAACTTTTTTCTGAATATGCAGTCTTGTGTATATATGTATTAGAAACAATTTCGTGTATAAATCGTCCTTGTAGGATGTATGGTTTGGGAGTTATGACGGAAAAAGCACATGTTTTTGGCCAGCTTCCACTCCAAAAAGTGTTCTACAACTCCTTAACTACAAGAGATAGAGCAAACGGCATTTGGACAAAGGAGTATCCCTTCTTAAGGACGAGGACCTGGTGCTCATTTTAATGCATGAATCGTCCTTATCTGATATGTAGTTTTTAATTTAGAAAATAAATAAAAAAAATAAAAATTGACAAAAAAGGGCACATGAAATTAACATGAAATCTAATTTTTAAAATTATTTTAAGGATACAGTCTTGTGAGCAGTAGCTTAAGGAACATTTTGATGCATAAATCGTCCTTTCATGATGTATGGTTTAGAAGTTATGGCTAAAAAATCAAAAAAATCGCACAAAACCACGTCAAAAACAATGATTCATGTAAAAAATTTTAACTAAGATTCTTGAAAAAAATCAAATTCCAGAAAACTATTTTCTGAATATGCAGTCTTGTGTACATATAAATTAGAAACAATTTGGTGTATAAATCGTCCTTGTAGGATGTATGGTTTGAAATTAACATGAAATCTAATTTTTAAAATTATTTTAAGGATACAGTCTTGTGGGCAGTAGCTTAAAGAACATTTTGATGCATAAATCGTCCTTTTATGATGTATGGTTTAGAAGTTATGGCTAAAAAATCAAAAAAATCGCAAAAAACCACGTCAAAAACTATGATTCATGTAAAAAATTTTAACTAAGATTCTTGAAAAAAAATCAAATTCCAGAAAACTTTTTTCTGAATATGCAGTCTTGTGTATATATGTATTAGAAACAATTTGGTGTATAAATCGTCCTTGTAGGATGTATGGTTTGGGAGTTATGACGGAAAAAGCACATGTTTTTGGCCAGCTTCCACTCCAAAAAGTGTTCTACAACTCCTTAACTACAAGAGATAGAGCAAACGGCATTTGGACAAAGGAGTATCCCTTCTTAAGGACGAGGACCTGGTGCTCATTTTAATGCATGAATCGTCCTTATCTGATATGTAGTTTTTATTTTAGAAAATAAATAAAAAAAATAAAAATTGACAAATAAGGACACATGAAATTAACATGAAATCTAATTTTTAAAATTATTTTAAGGATACAGTCTTGTGGGCAGTAGCTTAAGGAACATTTTGATGCATAAATCGTCCTTTCATGATGTATGGTTTAGAAGTTATGGCTAAAAAATCAAAAAAATCGCACAAAACCACGTCAAAAACTATGATTCATGTAAAAAATTTTAACTAAGATTCTTGAAAAAAATCAAATTCCAGAAAACTATTTTCTGAATATGCAGTCTTGTGAACATATGTATTAGAAACAATTTGGTGTATAAATCGTCCTTGTAGGATGTACAGTTTGGGAGTTATGACGGAAAAAGCACATGTTTTTGGCCAGCTTCCACTCCAAAAAGTGTTCTACAACTCCTTAACTACAAGAGATAGAGCAAACGGCATTTGGACAAAGGAGTATCCCTTCTTAAGGACGAGGATCTGGTGCTCATTTTAATGCATGAATCGTCCTTATCTGATATGTAGTTTTTATTTTAGAAAATAAATAAAAAAAATAAAAATTGACAAAAAAGGGCACATGAAATTAACATGAAATCTAATTTTTAAAATTATTTTAAGGATACAGTCTTGTGGGCAGTAGCTTAAGGAACATTTTGATGCATAAATCGTCCTTTCATGATGTATGGTTTAGAAGTTATGGCTAAAAAATCAAAAAAATCGCACAAAACCACGTCAAAAACTATGATTCATGTAAAAAATTTTAACTAAGATTCTTGAAAAAAATCAAATTCCAGAAAACTATTTTCTGAATATGCAGTCTTGTGTACATATGAATTAGAAACAATTTGGTGTATAAATCATCCTTGTAGGATGTATGGTTTGGGAGTTATGACGGAAAAAGCACATGTTTTTGGCCAGCTTCCACTCCAAAAAGTGTTCTACAACTCCTTAACTACAAGAGATAGAGCAAACGGCATTTGGACAAAGGAGTATCCCTTCTTAAGGACGAGGACCTGGTGCTCATTTTAATGCATGAATCGTCCTTATCTGATATGTAGTTTTTATTTTAGAAAATAAATAAAAAAAATAAATCTGGACAAAAAAAGGGCACATGAAATTAACATGAAATCTAATTTTTAAAATTATTTTAAGGATACAGTCTTGTGGGCAGTAGCTTAAGGAACATTTTGATGCATAAATCGTCCTTTCATGATGTATGGTTTAGAAGTTATGGCTAAAAAATCAAAAAAATCGCACAAAACCACGTCAAAAACTATGATTCATGTAAAAAATTTTAACTAAGATTCTTGAAAAAAATTAAATTCCAGAAAACTATTTTCTGAATATGCAGTCTTGTGAACATATGTATTCGAAACAATTTGGTGTATAAATCGTCCTTGTAGGATGTACAGTTTGGGAGTTATGACGGAAAAAGCACATGTTTTTGGCCAGCTTCCACTCCAAAAAGTGTTCTACAACTCCTTAACTACAAGAGATAGAGCAAACGGCATTTGGACAAAGGAGTATCCCTTCTTAAGGACGAGGACCTGGTGCTCATTTTAATGCATGAATCGTCCTTATCTGATATGTAGTTTTTATTTTAGAAAATAAATAAAAAAAATAAAAATTGACAAAAAAGGGCACATGAAATTAACATGAAATCTAATTTTTAAAATTATTTTAAGGATACAGTCTTGTGGGCAGTAGCTTAAGGAACATTTTGATGCATAAATCGTCCTTTTATGATGAATGGTTTAGAAGTTATGGCTAAAAAATCAAAAAAATCGCAAAAAACCACGTCAAAAACTATGATTCATGTAAAAAATTTTAACTAAGATTCTTGAAAAAAAATCAAATTCCAGAAAACTTTTTTCTGAATATGCAGTCTTGTGTATATATGTATTAGAAACAATTTCGTGTATAAATCGTCCTTGTAGGATGTATGGTTTGGGAGTTATGACGGAAAAAGCACATGTTTTTGGCCAGCTTCCACTCCAAAAAGTGTTCTACAACTCCTTAACTACAAGAGATAGAGCAAACGGCATTTGGACAAAGGAGTATCCCTTCTTAAGGACGAGGACCTGGTGCTCATTTTAATGCATGAATCGTCCTTATCTGATATGTAGTTTTTATTTTAGAAAATAAATAAAAAAAAATAAAAATTGACAAAAAAGAGCACATGAAATTAACATTAAATCTAATTTTTAAAATTATTTTAAGGATACAGTCTTGTGGACAGTAGCTTAAGGAACATTTTTATGCATAAATCGTCCTTTTATGATGTATGGCTTAGAAGTTATGGCTAAAAAATCAAAAAAATCGCAAAAAACCACGTCAAAAACTATGATTCATGTAAAAAATTTTAACTAAATTATTTTAAGGATACAGTCTTGTGGGCAGTAGCTTAAGGAACATTTTGATGCATAAATCGTCCTTTCATGATGTATGGTTTAGAAGTTATGGCTAAAAAATCAAAAAAATCGCACAAAACCACGTCAAAAACTATGATTCATGTAAAAAATTTTAACTAAGATTCTTGAAAAAAATCAAATTCCAGAAAACTATTTTCTGAATATGCAGTCTTGTGAACATATGTATTAGAAACAATTTGGTGTATAAATCGTCCTTGTAGGATGTACAGTTTGGGAGTTATGACGGAAAAAGCACATGTTTTTGGCCAGCTTCCACTCCAAAAAGTGTTCTACAACTCCTTAACTACAAGAGATAGAGCAAACGGCATTTGGACAAAGGAGTATCCCTTCTTAAGGACGAGGATCTGGTGCTCATTTTAATGCATGAATCGTCCTTATCTGATATGTAGTTTTTATTTAAGAAAATAAATAAAAAAAATAAAAATTGACAAAAAAGGGCACATGAAATTAACATGAAATCTAATTTTTAAAATTATTTTAAGGATACAGTCTTGTGGGCAGTAGCTTAAGGAACATTTTGATGCATAAATCGTCCTTTCATGATGTATGGTTTAGAAGTTATGGCTAAAAAATCAAAAAATCGCACAAAACCACGTCAAAAACTATGATTCATGTAAAAAATTTTAACTAAGATTCTTGAAAAAAATCAAATTCCAGAAAACTATTTTCTGAATATGTAGTCTTGTGTACATATGAATTAGAAACAATTTGGTGTATAAATCATCCTTGTAGGATGTATGGTTTGGGAGTTATGACGGAAAAAGCACATGTTTTTGGCCAGCTTCCACTCCAAAAAGTGTTCTACAACTCCTTAACTACAAGAGATAGAGCAAACGGCATTTGGACAAAGGAGTATCCCTTCTTAAGGACGAGGACCTGGTGCTCATTTTAATGCATGAATCGTCCTTATCTGATATGTAGTTTTTATTTTAGAAAATAAATAAAAAAAATAAATCTGGACAAAAAAAGGGCACATGAAATTAACATGAAATCTAATTTTTAAAATTATTTTAAGGATACAGTCTTGTGGGCAGTAGCTTAAGGAACATTTTGATGCATAAATCGTCCTTTCATGATGTATGGTTTAGAAGTTATGGCTAAAAAATCAAAAAAATCGCACAAAACCACGTCAAAAACTATGATTCATGTAAAAAATTTTAACTAAGATTCTTGAAAAAAATTAAATTCCAGAAAACTATTTTCTGAATATGCAGTCTTGTGAACATATGTATTAGAAACAATTTGGTGTATAAATCGTCCTTGTAGGATGTACAGTTTGGGAGTTATGACGGAAAAAGCACATGTTTTTGGCCAGCTTCCACTCCAAAAAGTGTTCTACAACTCCTTAACTACAAGAGATAGAGCAAACGGCATTTGGACAAAGGAGTATCCCTTCTTAAGGACGAGGACCTGGTGCTCATTTTAATGCATGAATCGTCCTTATCTGATATGTAGTTTTTATTTTAGAAAATAAATAAAAAAAATAAAAATTGACAAAAAAGGGCACATGAAATTAACATTAAATCTAATTTTTAAAATTATTTTAAGGATACAGTCTTGTGGGCAGTAGCTTAAGGAACATTTTGATGCATAAATTGTCCTTTTATGATGTATGGTTTAGAAGTTATGGCTAAAAAATCAAAAAAATCGCAAAAAACCACGTCAAAAACTATGATTCATGTAAAAAATTTTAACTAAGATTCTTGAAAAAAATCAAATTCCAGAAAACTATTTTCTGAATATGTAGTCTTGTGTACATATGAATTAGAAACAATTTGGTGTATAAATCATCCTTGTAGGATGTATGGTTTGGGAGTTATGACGGAAAAAGCACATGTTTTTGGCCAGCTTCCACTCCAAAAAGTGTTCTACAACTCCTTAACTACAAGAGATAGAGCAAACGGCATTTGGACAAAGGAGTATCCCTTCTTAAGGACGAGGACCTGGTGCTCATTTTAATGCATGAATCGTCCTTATCTGATATGTAGTTTTTATTTTAGAAAATAAATAAAAAAAATAAATCTGGACAAAAAAAGGGCACATGAAATTAACATGAAATCTAATTTTTAAAATTATTTTAAGGATACAGTCTTGTGGGCAGTAGCTTAAGGAACATTTTGATGCATAAATCGTCCTTTTATGATGTATGGTTTAGAAGTTATGGCTAAAAAATCAAAAAAATCGCAAAAAACCACGTCAAAAACTATGATTCATGTAAAAAATTTTAACTAAGATTCTTGAAAAAAAATCAAATTCCAGAAAACTTTTTTCTGAATATGCAGTCTTGTGTATATATGTATTAGAAACAATTTGGTGTATAAATCGTCCTTGTAGGATGTACAGTTTGGGAGTTATGACGGAAAAAGCACATGTTTTTGGCCAGCTTCCACTCCAAAAAGTGTTCTACAACTCCTTAACTACAAGAGATAGAGCAAACGGCATTTGGACAAAGGAGTATCCCTTCTTAAGGACGAGGACCTGGTGCTCATTTTAATGCATGAATCGTCCTTATCTGATATGTAGTTTTTAATTTAGAAAATAAATAAAAAAAATAAAAATTGACAAAAAAGGGCACATGAAATTAACATGAAATCTAATTTTTAAAATTATTTTAAGGATACAGTCTTGTGAGCAGTAGCTTAAGGAACATTTTGATGCATAAATCGTCCTTTCATGATGTATGGTTTAGAAGTTATGGCTAAAAAATCAAAAAAATCGCACAAAACCACGTCAAAAACAATGATTCATGTAAAAAATTTTAACTAAGATTCTTGAAAAAAATCAAATTCCAGAAAACTATTTTCTGAATATGCAGTCTTGTGTACATATAAATTAGAAACAATTTGGTGTATAAATCGTCCTTGTAGGATGTATGGTTTGAAATTAACATGAAATCTAATTTTTAAAATTATTTTAAGGATACAGTCTTGTGGGCAGTAGCTTAAAGAACATTTTGATGCATAAATCGTCCTTTTATGATGTATGGTTTAGAAGTTATGGCTAAAAAATCAAAAAAATCGCAAAAAACCACGTCAAAAACTATGATTCATGTAAAAAATTTTAACTAAGATTCTTGAAAAAAAATCAAATTCCAGAAAACTTTTTTCTGAATATGCAGTCTTGTGTATATATGTATTAGAAACAATTTGGTGTATAAATCGTCCTTGTAGGATGTATGGTTTGGGAGTTATGACGGAAAAAGCACATGTTTTTGGCCAGCTTCCACTCCAAAAAGTGTTCTACAACTCCTTAACTACAAGAGATAGAGCAAACGGCATTTGGACAAAGGAGTATCCCTTCTTAAGGACGAGGACCTGGTGCTCATTTTAATGCATGAATCGTCCTTATCTGATATGTAGTTTTTATTTTAGAAAATAAATAAAAAAAATAAAAATTGACAAATAAGGACACATGAAATTAACATGAAATCTAATTTTTAAAATTATTTTAATGATACAGTCTTGTGGGCAGTAGCTTAAGGAACATTTTGATGCATAAATCGTCCTTTCATGATGTATGGTTTAGAAGTTATGGCTAAAAAATCAAAAAAATCGCACAAAACCACGTCAAAAACTATGATTCATGTAAAAAATTTTAACTAAGATTCTTGAAAAAAAATCAAATTCCAGAAAACTTTTTCTGAATATGCAGTCTTGTGTATATATGTATTAGAAACAATTTGGTGTGTAAATCGTCCTTGTAGGATGTATGGTTTGGGAGTTATGACGGAAAAAGCACATGTTTTTGGCCAGCTTCCACTCCAAAAAGTGTTCTACAACTCCTAAACTGCAAGAGATAGAGCAAACGGCATTTGGACAAAAGAGTATCCCTTCTTAAGGACGAGGACCTGGTGCTCATTTTAATGCATGAATCGACCTTATCTGATATGTAGTTTTTATTTTAGAAAATAAATAAAAAAAATAAAAATTGACAAAAAAGGGCACATGAAATTAACATGAAATCTAATTTTTAAAATTATTTTAAGCATACAGTCTTGTGGGCAGTAGCTTAAGGAACATTTTGATGCATAAATCGTCCTTTTATGATGAATGGTTTAGAAGTTATGGCTAAAAAATCAAAAAAATCGCAAAAAACCACGTCAAAAACTATGATTCATGTAAAAAATTTTAACTAAGATTCTTGAAAAAAAATCAAATTCCAGAAAACTTTTTTCTGAATATGCAGTCTTGTGTATATATGTATTAGAAACAATTTCGTGTATAAATCGTCCTTGTAGGATGTATGGTTTGGGAGTTATGACGGAAAAAGCACATGTTTTTGGCCAGCTTCCACTCCAAAAAGTGTTCTACAACTCCTTAACTACAAGAGATAGAGCAAACGGCATTTGGACAAAGGAGTATCCCTTCTTAAGGACGAGGACCTGGTGCTCATTTTAATGCATGAATCGTCCTTATCTGATATGTAGTTTTTATTTTAGAAAATAAATAAAAAAAATAAAAATTGACAAAAAAGGGCACATGAAATTAACATTAAATCTAATTTTTAAAATTATTTTAAGGATACAGTCTTGTGGGCAGTAGCTTAAGGAACATTTTTATGCATAAATCGTCCTTTTATGATGTATGGCTTAGAAGTTATGGCTAAAAAATCAAAAAAATCGCAAAAAACCACGTCAAAAACTATGATTCATGTAAAAAATTTTAACTAAGATTCTTGAAAAAAATCAAATTCCAGAAAACTTTTTTCTGAATATGCAGTCTTGTGTATATATGTATTAGAAACAATTTGGTGTATAAATCGTCCTTGTAAGATGTATGGTTTGGGAGTTATGACGGAAAAAGCACATGTTTTTGGCCAGCTTCCACTCCAAAAAGTGTTCTACAACTCCTAAACTACAAGAGATAGAGCAAACGGCATTTGGACAAAGGAGTATCCCTTCTTAAGGACGAGGACCTGGTGCTCATTTTAATGCATGAATCGACCTTATCTGATATGTTGTTTTTATTTTAGAAAATAAATAAAAAAAATAAAAATTGACAAAAAAGGGCACATGAAATTAACATAAAATCTAATTTTTAAAATTATTTTAAGGATACAGTCTTGTGGTCAGTAGCTTAAGGAACATTTTGATGCATAAATCGTCCTTTTATGATGTATGGTTTAGAAGTTATGGCTAAAAAATCAAAAAAATCGCAAAAAACCACGTCAAAAACTATGATTCATGTAAAAAATTTTTACTAAGATTCTTGAAAAAAAATCAAATTCCAGAAAACTTTTTTCTGAATATGCAGTCTTGTGTATATATGTATTAGAAACAATTTGGTGTATAAATCGTCCTTGTAGGATGTATGGTTTGGGAGTTATGACGGAAAAAGCACATGTTTTTGGCCAGCTTCCACTCCAAAAAGTGTTCTACAACTCCTTAACTACAAGAGATAGAGCAAACGGCATTTGGACAAAGGAGTATCCCTTCTTAAGGACGAGGACCTGGTGCTCATTTTAATGCATGAATCGTCCTTATCTGATATATAGTTTTTATTTTAGAAAATAAATAAAAAAAATAAAAATTGACAAAAAAGGGCACATGAAATTTACATGAAATCTAATTTTTAAAATTATTTTAAGGATACAGTCTTGTGGGCAGTAGCTTAAGGAACATTTTGATGCATAAATCGTCCTTTTATGATGTATGGTTTAGAAGTTATGGCTAAAAAATCAAAAAAATCGCAAAAAACCACGTCAAAAACTATGATTCATGTAAAAAATTTTTACTAAGATTCTTGAAAAAAAATCAAATTCCAGAAAACTTTTTTCTGAATATGCAGTCTTGTGTATATATGTATTAGAAACAATTTGGTGTATAAATCGTCCTTGTAGGATGTACAGTTTGGGAGTTATGACGGAAAAAGCACATGTTTTTGGCCAGCTTCCACTCCAAAAAGTGTTCTACAACTCCTTAACTACAAGAGATAGAGCAAACGGCATTTGGACAAAGGAGTATCCCTTCTTAAGGACGAGGACCTGGTGCTCATTTTAATGCATGAATCGTCCTTATCTGATATGTAGTTTTTATTTTAGAAAATAAATAAAAAAAATAAAAATTGACAAAAAAGGGCACATGAAATTAACATTAAATCTAATTTTTAAAATTATTTTAAGGATACAGTCTTGTGGGCAGTAGCTTAAGGAACATTTTTATGCATAAATCGTCCTTTTATGATGTATGGTTTAGAAGTTATGGCTAAAAAATCAAAAAAATCGCAAAAAACCACGTCAAAAACTATGATTCATGTAAAAAATTTTAACTAAGATTCTTGAAAAAAAATCAAATTCCAGAAAACTTTTTTCTGAATATGCAGTCTTGTGTATATATGTATTAGAAACAATTTGGTGTATAAATCGTCCTTGTAGGATGTATGGTTTGGGAGTTATGACGGAAAAAGCACATGTTTTTGGCCAGCTTCCACTCCAAAAAGTGTTCTACAACTCCTAAACTACAAGAGATAGAGCAAACGGCATTTGGACAAAGGAGTATCCCTTCTTAAGGACGAGGACCTGGTGCTCATTTTAATGCATGAATCGACCTTATCTGATATGTAGTTTTTATTTTAGAAAATAAATAAAAAAAATAAAAATTGACAAAAAAGGGCACATGAAATTAACATAAAATCTAATTTTTAAAATTATTTTAAGGATACAGTCTTGTGGGCAGTAGCTTAAGGAACATTTTGATGCATAAATCGTCCTTTTATGATGTATGGTTTAGAAGTTATGGCTAAAAAATCAAAAAAATCGCAAAAAACCACGTCAAAAACTATGATTCATGTAAAAAATTTTTACTAAGATTCTTGAAAAAAAATCAAATTCCAGAAAACTTTTTTCTGAATATGCAGTCTTGTGTATATATGTATTAGAAACAATTTGGTGTATAAATCGTCCTTGTAGGATGTATGGTTTGGGAGTTATGACGGAAAAAGCACATGTTTTTGGCCAGCTTCCACTCCAAAAAGTGTTCTACAACTCCTTAACTACAAGAGATAGAGCAAACGGCATTTGGACAAAGGAGTATCCCTTCTTAAGGACGAGGACCTGGTGCTCATTTTAATGCATGAATCGTCCTTATCTGATATGTAGTTTTTATTTTAGAAAATAAATAAAAAAAATAAAAATTGACAAAAAAGGGCACATGAAATTAGCATGAAATCTAATTTTTAAAATTATTTTAAGGATACAGTCTTGTGGGCAGTAGCTTAAGGAACATTTTGATGCATAAATCGTCCTTTTATGATGTATGGTTTAGAAGTTATGGCTAAAAAATCAAAAAAATCGCAAAAAACCACGTCAAAAACTATGATTCATGTAAAAAATTTTTACTAAGATTCTTGAAAAAAAATCAAATTCCAGAAAACTTTTTTCTGAATATGCAGTCTTGTGTATATATGTATTAGAAACAATTTGGTGTATAAATCGTCCTTGTAGGATGTACAGTTTGGGAGTTATGACGGAAAAAGCACATGTTTTTGGCCAGCTTCCACTCCAAAAAGTGTTCTACAACTCCTTAACTACAAGAGATAGAGCAAACGGCATTAAGACAAAGGAGTATCCCTTCTTAAGGACGAGGACCTGGTGCTCATTTTAATGCATGAATCGTCCTTATCTGATATATAGTTTTTATTTTAGAAAATAAATAAAAAAAAATAAAAATTGACAAAAAATGGCACATGAAATTTACATGAAATCTAATTTTTAAAATTATTTTAAGGATACAGTCTTGTGGGCAGTAGCTTAAGGAACATTTTGATGCATAAATCGTCCTTTTATGATGTATGGTTTAGAAGTTATGGCTAAAAAATCAAAAAAATCGCAAAAAACCACGTCAAAAACTATGATTCATGTAAAAAATTTTAACTAAGATTCTTGAAAAAAAATCAAATTCCAGAAAACTTTTTTCTGAATATGCAGTCTTGTGTATATATGTATTAGAAACAATTTGGTGTATAAATCGTCCTTGTAGGATGTATGGTTTGGGAGTTATGACGGAAAAAGCACATGTTTTTGGCCAGCTTCCACTCCAAAAAGTGTTCTACAACTCCTAAACTACAAGAGATAGAGCAAACGGCATTTGGACAAAGGAGTATCCCTTCTTAAGGACGAGGACCTGGTGCTCATTTTAATGCATGAATCGACCTTATCTGATATGTAGTTTTTATTTTAGAAAATAAATAAAAAAAATAAAAATTGACAAAAAAGGGCACATGAAATTAACATGAAATCTAATTTTTAAAATTATTTTAAGGATACAGTCTTGTGGGCAGTAGCTTAAGGAACATTTTGATGCATAAATCGTCCTTTTATAATGTATGGTTTAGAAGTTATGGCTAAAAAATCAAAAAAATCGCAAAAAACCACGTCAAAAACTATGATTCATGTAAAAAATTTTAACTAAGATTCTTGAAAAAAAATCAAATTCCAGAAAACTTTTTTCTGAATATGCAGTCTTGTGTATATATGTATTAGAAACAATTTGGTGTATAAATCGTCCTTGTAGGATGTATGGTTTGGGAGTTATGACGGAAAAAGCACATGTTTTTGGCCAGCTTCCACTCCAAAAAGTGTTCTACAACTCCTAAACTACAAGAGATAGAGCAAATGGCATTTGGACAAAGGAGTATCCCTTCTTAAGGACGAGGACCTGGTGCTCATTTTAATGCATGAATCGACCTTATCTGATATGTAGTTTTTATTTTAGAAAATAAATAAAAAAAATAAAAATTGACAAAAAAGGGCACATGAAATTAACATGAAATCTAATTTTTAAAATTATTTTAAGGATACAGTCTTGTGGGCATTAGCTTAAGGAACATTTTGATGCATAAATCGTCCTTTTATAATGTATGGTTTAGAAGTTATGGCTAAAAAATCAAAAAAATCGCAAAAAACCACGTCAAAAACTATGATTCATGTAAAAAATTTTAACTAAGATTCTTGAAAAAAAATCAAATTCCAGAAAACTTTTTTCTGAATATGCAGTCTTGTGTATATATGTATTAGAAACAATTTGTTGTATAAATCGTCCTTGTAGGATGTATGGTTTGGGAGTTATGACGGAAAAAGCACATGTTTTTGGCCAGCTTCCACTTCAAAAAGTGTTCTACAACTCCTAAACTACAAGAGATAGAGCAAACGGCATTTGGACAAAGGAGTATCCTTTCTTAAGGACGAGGACCTGGTGCTCATTTTAATGCATGAATCGTCCTTATCTGATATGTAGTTTTTATTTTAGAAAATAAATAAAAAAAATAAAAATTGACAAAAAAGGGCACATGAAATTAACATGAAATCTAATTTTTAAAATTATTTTAAGGATACAGTCTTGTGGGCAGTAGCTTAAGGAACATTTTGATGCATAAATCGTCCTTTTATGATGTATGGTTTAGAAGTTATGGCTAAAAAATCAAAAAAATCGCAAAAAACCACGTCAAAAACTATGATTCATGTAAAAAATTTTTACTAAGATTCTTGAAAAAAAATCAAATTCCAGAAAACTTTTTTCTGAATATGCAGTCTTGTGTATATATGTATTAGAAACAATTTGGTGTATAAATCGTCCTTGTAGGATGTATGGTTTGGGAGTTATGACGGAAAAAGCACATGTTTTTGGCCAGCTTCCACTCCAAAAAGTGTTCTACAACTCCTTAACTACAAGAGATAGAGCAAACGGCATTTGGACAAAGGAGTATCCCTTCTTAAGGACGAGGACCTGGTGCTCATTTTAATGCATGAATCGTCCTTATCTGATATATAGTTTTTATTTTAGAAAATAAATAAAAAAAATAAAAATTGACAAAAAAGGGCACATGAAATTTACATGAAATCTAATTTTTAAAATTATTTTAAGGATACAGTCTTGTGGGCAGTAGCTTAAGGAACATTTTGATGCATAAATCGTCCTTTTATGATGTATGGTTTAGAAGTTATGGCTAAAAAATCAAAAAAATCGCAAAAAACCACGTCAAAAACTATGATTCATGTAAAAAATTTTAACTAAGATTCTTGAAAAAAAATCAAATTCCAGAAAACTTTTTCTGAATATGCAGTCTTGTGTATATATGTATTAGAAACAATTTGGTGTATAAATCGTCCTTGTAGGATGTATGGTTTGGGAGTTATGACGGAAAAAGCACATGTTTTTGGCCAGCTTCCACTCCAAAAAGTGTTCTACAACTCCTTAACTACAAGAGATAGAGCAAACGGCATTTGGACAAAGGAGTATCCCTTCTTAAGGACGAGGACCTGGTGCTCATTTTAATGCATGAATCGTCCTTATCTGATATGTAGTTTTTATTTTAGAAAATAAATAAAAAAAATAAAAATTGACAAAAAAGGGCACATGAAATTAGCATGAAATCTAATTTTTAAAATTATTTTAAGGATACAGTCTTGTGGGCAGTAGCTTAAGGAACATTTTGATGCATAAATCGTCCTTTTATGATGTATGGTTTAGAAGTTATGGCTAAAAAATCAAAAAAATCGCAAAAAACCACGTCAAAAACTATGATTCATGTAAAAAATTTTTACTAAGATTCTTGAAAAAAAATCAAATTCCAGAAAACTTTTTTCTGAATATGCAGTCTTGTGTATATATGTATTAGAAACAATTTGGTGTATAAATCGTCCTTGTAGGATGTACAGTTTGGGAGTTATGACGGAAAAAGCACATGTTTTTGGCCAGCTTCCACTCCAAAAAGTGTTCTACAACTCCTTAACTACAAGAGATAGAGCAAACGGCATTTGGACAAAGGAGTATCCCTTCTTAAGGACGAGGACCTGGTGCTCATTTTAATGCATGAATCGTCCTTATCTGATATATAGTTTTTATTTTAGAAAATAAATAAAAAAAAATAAAAATTGACAAAAAATGGCACATGAAATTTACATGAAATCTAATTTTTAAAATTATTTTAAGGATACAGTCTTGTGGGCAGTAGCTTAAGGAACATTTTGATACATAAATCGTCCTTTTATGATGTATGGTTTAGAAGTTATGGCTAAAAAATCAAAAAAATCGCAAAAAACCACGTCAAAAACTATGATTCATGTAAAAAATTTTAACTAAGATTCTTGAAAAAAAATCAAATTCCAGAAAACTTTTTTCTGAATATGCAGTCTTGTGTATATATGTATTAGAAACAATTTGGTGTATAAATCGTCCTTGTAGGATGTATGGTTTGGGAGTTATGACGGAAAAAGCACATGTTTTTGGCCAGCTTCCACTCCAAAAAGTGTTCTACAACTCCTAAACTACAAGAGATAGAGCAAACGGCATTTGGACAAAGGAGTATCCCTTCTTAAGGACGAGGACCTGGTGCTCATTTTAATGCATGAATCGACCTTATCTGATATGTAGTTTTTATTTTAGAAAATAAATAAAAAAAATAAAAATTGACAAAAAAGGGCACATGAAATTAACATGAAATCTAATTTTTAAAATTATTTTAAGGATACAGTCTTGTGGGCAGTAGCTTAAGGAACATTTTGATGCATAAATCGTCCTTTTATAATGTATGGTTTAGAAGTTATGGCTAAAAAATCAAAAAAATCGCAAAAAACCACGTCAAAAACTATGATTCATGTAAAAAATTTTAACTAAGATTCTTGAAAAAAAATCAAATTCCAGAAAACTTTTTTCTGAATATGCAGTCTTGTGTATATATGTATTAGAAACAATTTGGTGTATAAATCGTCCTTGTAGGATGTATGGTTTGGGAGTTATGACGGAAAAAGCACATGTTTTTGGCCAGCTTCCACTCCAAAAAGTGTTCTACAACTCCTAAACTACAAGAGATAGAGCAAATGGCATTTGGACAAAGGAGTATCCCTTCTTAAGGACGAGGACCTGGTGCTCATTTTAATGCATGAATCGACCTTATCTGATATGTAGTTTTTATTTTAGAAAATAAATAAAAAAAATAAAAATTGACAAAAAAGGGCACATGAAATTAACATGAAATCTAATTTTTAAAATTATTTTAAGGATACAGTCTTGTGGGCATTAGCTTAAGGAACATTTTGATGCATAAATCGTCCTTTTATAATGTATGGTTTAGAAGTTATGGCTAAAAAATCAAAAAAATCGCAAAAAACCACGTCAAAAACTATGATTCATGTAAAAAATTTTAACTAAGATTCTTGAAAAAAAATCAAATTCCAGAAAACTTTTTTCTGAATATGCAGTCTTGTGTATATATGTATTAGAAACAATTTGTTGTATAAATCGTCCTTGTAGGATGTATGGTTTGGGAGTTATGACGGAAAAAGCACATGTTTTTGGCCAGCTTCCACTTCAAAAAGTGTTCTACAACTCCTAAACTACAAGAGATAGAGCAAACGGCATTTGGACAAAGGAGTATCCTTTCTTAAGGACGAGGACCTGGTGCTCATTTTAATGCATGAATCGTCCTTATCTGATATGTAGTTTTTATTTTAGAAAATAAATAAAAAAAATAAAAATTGACAAAAAAGGGCACATGAAATTAACATGAAATCTAATTTTTAAAATTATTTTAAGGATACAGTCTTGTGGGCAGTAGCTTAAGGAACATTTTGATGCATAAATCGTCCTTTTATGATGTATGGTTTAGAAGTTATGGCTAAAAAATCAAAAAAATCGCAAAAAACCACGTCAAAAACTATGATTCATGTAAAAAATTTTTACTAAGATTCTTGAAAAAAAATCAAATTCCAGAAAACTTTTTTCTGAATATGCAGTCTTGTGTATATATGTATTAGAAACAATTTGGTGTATAAATCGTCCTTGTAGGATGTATGGTTTGGGAGTTATGACGGAAAAAGCACATGTTTTTGGCCAGCTTCCACTCCAAAAAGTGTTCTACAACTCCTTAACTACAAGAGATAGAGCAAACGGCATTTGGACAAAGGAGTATCCCTTCTTAAGGACGAGGACCTGGTGCTCATTTTAATGCATGAATCGTCCTTTTCTGATATATAGTTTTTATTTTAGAAAATAAATAAAAAAAATAAAAATTGACAAAAAAGGGCACATGAAATTTACATGAAATCTAATTTTTAAAATTATTTTAAGGATACAGTCTTGTGGGCAGTAGCTTAAGGAACATTTTGATGCATAAATCGTCCTTTTATGATGTATGGTTTAGAAGTTATGGCTAAAAAATCAAAAAAATCGCAAAAAACCACGTCAAAAACTATGATTCATGTAAAAAATTTTAACTAAGATTCTTGAAAAAAAATCAAATTCCAGAAAACTTTTTCTGAATATGCAGTCTTGTGTATATATGTATTAGAAACAATTTGGTGTATAAATCGTCCTTGTAGGATGTATGGTTTGGGAGTTATGACGGAAAAAGCACATGTTTTTGGCCAGCTTCCACTCCAAAAAGTGTTCTACAACTCCTAAACTACAAGAGATAGAGCAAACGGCATTTGGACAAAGGAGTATCCCTTCTTAAGGACGAGGACCTGGTGCTTATTTTAATGCATGAATCGTCCTTATCTGATATGTAGTTTTTATTTTAGAAAATAAATAAAAAAAATAAAAATTGACAAAAAAGGGCACATGAAATCTAATTTTTAAAATTATTTTAAGGATACAGTCTTGTGGGCAGTAGGTTAAGGAACATTTTGATGCATAAATCGTCCTTTTATGATGTATGGTTTAGAAGTTATGGCTAAAAAATCAAAAAAATCGCAAAAAACCACGTCAAAAACTATGATTCATGTAAAAAATTTTTACTAAGATTCTTGAAAAAAAATCAAATTCCAGAAAACTTTTTTCTGAATATGCAGTCTTGTGTATATGTGTATTAGAAACAATTTCGTGTATAAATCGTCCTTGTAGGATGTATGGTTTGGGAGTTATGACGGAAAAAGCACATGTTTTTGGCCAGCTTCCACTCCAAAAAGTGTTCTACAACTCCTAAACTACAAGAGATAGAGCAAACGGCATTTGGACAAAGGAGTATGCCTTCTTAAGGACGAGGTCCTGGTGCTCATTTTAATGCATGAATCGACCTTATCTGATATGTAGTTTTTATTTTAGAAAATAAATAAAAAAAATAAAAATTGACAAAAAAGGGCACATGAAATTAACATGAAATCTAATTTTTAAAATTATTTTAAGGATACAGTCTTGTGGGCAGTAGCTTAAGGAACATTTTGATGCATAAATCGTCCTTTCATGATGTATGGTTTAGAAGTTATGGCTAAAAAATCAAAAAAATCGCAAAAAACCACGTCAAAAACTATGATTCATGTAAAAAATTTTAACTAAGATTCTTGAAAAAAAATCAAATTCCAGAAAACTTTTTCTGAATATGCAGTCTTGTGTATATATGTATTAGAAACAATTTGGTGTATAAATCGTCCTTGTAGGATGTATGGTTTGGGAGTTATGACGGAAAAAGCACATGTTTTTGGCCAGCTTCCACTCCAAAAAGTGTTCTACAACTCCTTAACTACAAGAGATAGAGCAAACGGCATTTGGACAAAGGGGTATCCCTTCTTAAGGACGAGGACCTGGTGCTCATTTTAATGCATGAATCGTCCTTATCTGATATGTAGTTTTTATTTTAGAAAATAAATAAAAAAAAATAAATATTGACAAAAAAAGGGCACATGAAATTAACATGAAATCTAATTTTAAAATTATTTTAAGGATACAGTCTTGTGGGCAGTAGCTTAAAGAACATTTTGATGCATTAATCGTCCTTTTATGATGTATGGTTTAGAAGTTATGGCTAAAAAATCAAAAAAATCGCAAAAAACCACGTCAAAAACTATGATTCATGTAAAAAATTTTAACTAAGATTCTTGAAAAAAAATCAAATTCCAGAAAACTTTTTTCTGAATATGCAGTCTTGTGTATATATGTATTAGAAACAATTTGGTGTATAAATCGTCCTTGTAGGATGTACAGTTTGGGAGTTATGTCGGAAAAAGCACATGTTTTTGGCCAGCTTCCACTCCAAAAAGTGTTCTACAACTCCTTAACTACAAGAGATAGAGCAAACGGCATTTGGACAAAGGAGTATCTCTTCTTAAGGAAGAGGACCTGGTGCTCATTTTAATGCATGAATCGTCCTTATCTGATATGTAGTTTTTATTTTAGAAAATAAATAAAAAAAATAAAAATTGACAAAAAAGGGCACATGAAATTAACATGAAATCTAATTTTTAAAATTATTTTAATGATACAGTCTTGCGGGCAGTAGCTTAAGGAACATTTTGATGCATAAATCGTCCTTTTATGATGTATGGTTTAGAAGTTATGGCTAAAAAAGAAAAAAAATCGCAAAAAACCACGTCAAAAACTATGATTCATGTAAAAAATTTTAACTAAGATTCTTGAAAAAAAATCAAATTCCAGAAAACTTTTTTCTGAATATGCAGTCTTGTGTATATATGTATTAGAAACAATTTGGTGTATAAATCGTCCTTGTAGGATGTATGGTTTGGGAGTTATGACGGAAAAAGCACATGTTTTTGGCCAGCTTCCACTCCAAAAAGTGTTCTACAACTCCTTAACTACAAGAGATAGAGCAAACGGCATTTGGACAAAGGAGTATCCCTTCTTAAGGACGAGGACCTGGTGCTCATTTTAATGCATGAATCGTCCTTATCTGATATGTAGTTTTTATATTAGAAAATAAATAAAAAAAATAAAAATTGACAAAAAAGGGCACATGAAGTTAACATGAAATCTAATTTTTAAAATTATTTTAATGATACAGTCTTGCGGGCAGTAGCTTAAGGAACATTTTGATGCATAAATCGTCCTTTTATGATGTATGGTTTAGAAGTTATGGCTAAAAAATCCAAAAAAATCGCAAAAAACCACGTCAAAAACTATGATTCATGTAAAAAATTTTAACTAAGATTCTTGAAAAAAATCAAATTCCAGAAAACTTTTTTCTCAAAATAAAATTCCAGAAAACTTTTTTCTGAATATGCAGTCTTGTGTACATATGTATTAGAAACAATTTGGTGTATAAATCTTCCTTGTAGGATGTATGGTTTGGGAGTTATGACGGAAAAAGCACATGTTTTTGGCCAGCTTCCACTCCAAAAAGTGTTCTACAACTCCTTAACTACAAGAGATAGAGCAAACGGCATTTGGACAAAGGAGTATCCCTTCTTAAGGACGAGGACCTGGTGCTCATTTTAATGCATGAATCGTCCTTATCTGATATGTAGTTTTTATTTTAGAAAATAAATAAAAAAAATATAAATTGACAAAAAAGGGCACATGAAATAAACATGAAATCTAATTTTTAAAATTATTTTAAGGATACAGTCTTGTGGGCAGTAGCTTAAGGAACATTTTGATGCATAAATCGTCCTTTCATGATGTATGGTTTAGAAGTTATGGCTAAAAAATCAAAAAAATCGCAAAAAACCACGTCAAAAACTATGATTCATGTAAAAAATTTTTACTAAGATTCTTGAAAAAAAATCAAATTCCAGAAAACTTTTTTCTGAATATGCAGTCTTGTGTATATATGTATTAGAAACAATTTGGTGTATAAATCGTCCTTGTAGGCTGTACAGTTTGGGAGTTATGTCGGAAAAAGCACATGTTTTTGGCCAGCTACCACTCCAAAAAGTGTTCTACAACTCCTAAACTACAAGAGATAGAGCAAACGGCATTTGGACAAAGGAGTATCTCTTCTTAAGGACGAGGACCTGGTGCTCATTTTAATGCATGAATCGTCCTTATCTGATATGTAGTTTTTATTTTAGAAAATAAATAAAAAAATTAAAAATTGACAAAAAAGGGCACATGAAATTAACATGAAATCTAATTTTTAAAATTATTTTAAGGATACAGTCTTGTGAACAGTAGCTTAAGGAACATTTTGATACATAAATCGTCCTTTTATGATGTATGGTTTAGAAGTTATGGCTAAAAAATCAAAAAAATCGCAAAAAACCACGTCAAAAACTATGATTCATGTAAAAAATTTTAACTAAGATTCTTGAAAAAAATCAAATTCCAGAAAACTTTTTCTGAATATGCAGTCTTGTGTATATATGTATTAGAAACAATTTGGTGTATAAATCGTCCTTGTAGGATGTATGGTTTGGGAGTTATGACGGAAAAAGCACATGTTTTTGGCCAGCTTACACTCCAAAAAGTGTTCTACAACTCCTAAACTACAAGAGATAGAGCAAACGGAATTTGGACAAAGGAGTATCCCTTCTTAAGGACGAGGACCTGGTGCTCATTTTAATGCATGAATCGTCCTTATCTGATATGTAGTTTTTATTTTAGAAAATAAATAAAAAAAATAAAAATTGACAAAAAAGGGCACATGAAATTAACATGAAATCTAATTTTTAAAATTATTTTAAGGATACAGTCTTGTGGGCAGTAGCTTAAGGAACATTTTGATGCATGAATCGTCCTTATCTGATATGTAGTTTTTATTTTAGAAAATAAATAAAAAAAATAAAAATTGACAAAAAAGGGCACATGAAATTAACATGAAATCTAATTTTTAAAATTATTTGAAGGATACAGTTTTGTGAACAGTAGCTTAAGGAACATTTTGATGCATAAATCGTCATTTTATGATGTATGGTTTAGAAGTTATGGCTAAAAAATCAAAAAAATCGCAAAAAACCACGTCAAAAACTATGATTCATGTAAAAAATTTTAACTAAGATTCTTGAAAAAAAAAATCAAATTCCAGAAAACTTTTTCTGAATTTGCATTCTTGTGTATATATGTATTAGAAACAATTTGGTGTATAAATCGTCCTTGTAGGATGTATGGTTTGGGAGTTATGACGGAAAAAGCACATGTTTTTGGCCATCTTCCACTTCAAAAAGTGTTCTACAACTCCTAAACTACAAGAGATAGAGCAAACGGCATTTGGACAAAGGAGTATTCCTTCTTAAGGACGAGGACCTGGTGCTCATTTTAATGCATGAATCGTCCTTATCTGATATGTAGTTTTTATTTTAGAAAATAAATAAAAAAAAATAAAAATTGACAAAAAAGGGCACATGAAATTAACATGAAATCTAATTTTTAAAATTATTTTAAGGATACAGTCTTGTGGGCAGTAGCTTAAGGAACATTTTGATGCATAAATCGTCCTTTTATGATGTATGGTTTAGAAGTTATGGCTAAAAAATCAAAAAAATCGCAAAAAACCACGTCAAAAACTATGATTCATGTAAAAAATTTTAACTAAGATTCTTGAAAAAAAAAAATCAAATTCCAGAAAACTTTTTTCTGAATATGCAGTCTTGTGTATATATGTATTAGAAACAATTTGGTGTATATATCGTCCTTGTAGGATGTACATTTTGGGAGTTATGACGGAAAAAGCACATGTTTTTGGCCAGCTTCCACTCCAAAAAGTGTTCTACAACTCCTAAATTACAGGAGATAGAGCAAACGGCATTTGGACAAAGGAGTATCCTTTCTTAAGGACGAGGACCTGGTGCTCATTTTAATGCATGAATCGTCCTTATCTGATATGTAGTTTTTATTTTAGAAAATAAATAAAAAAAATAAAAATTGACAAAAAAGGGCACATGAAATTAACATGAAATTTAATTTTTAAAATTATTTTAAGGATACAGTCTTGTGATCAGTAGCTTAAGGAACATTTTGATGCATAAATCGTCCTTTTATGATGTATGGTTTAGAAGTTATGGCTAAAAAATCAAAAAAATCGCAAAAAACCACGTCAAAAACTATGATTCATGTAAAAAATTTTAACTAAGATTCTTGAAAAAAAATCAAATTCCAGAAAACTTTTTTCTGAATATGCAGTCTTGTGTATATATGTATTAGAAACAATTTGGTGTATAAATCGTCCTTGTAGGATGTATGGTTTGGGAGTTATGACGGAAAAAGCACATGTTTTTGGCCAGCTTCCACTCCAAAAAGTGTTCTACAACTCCTAAACTACAAGAGATAGAGCAAACGGCATTTGGACAAAGGAGTATCCCTTCTTAAGGACGAGGACCTGGTGCTCATTTTAATGCATGAATCATTCTTATCTGATATGTAGTTTTTATTTTAGAAAATAAATAAAAAAAATAAATATTGACAAAAAAGGGCACATGAAATTAACATGAAATCTAATTTTAAAATTATTTTAAGGATACAGTCTTGTGGGCAGTAGCTTAAGGAACATTTTGATGCATAAATCGTCCTTTTATGATGTATGGTTTAGAAGTTATGGCTAAAAAATAAAAAAAAATCGCAAAAAACCACGTCAAAAACTATGATTCAAGTAAAAAATTTTAACTAAGATTCTTGAAAAAAAAATCAAATTCCAGAAAACTTTTTTCTGAATATGCAGTCTTGTGTATATATGTATTAGAAACAATTTGGTGTATAAATCGTCCTTGTAGGATGTACAGTTTGGGAGTTATGACGGAAAAAGCACATGTTTTTGGCCAGCTTCCACTCCAAAAAGTGTTCTACAACTCTTTAACTACAAGAGATAGAGCAAACGGCATTTGGACAAAGGAGTATCCCTTCTTAAGGACGAGGACCTGGTGCTCATTTTAATGCATGAATCGTCCTTATCTGATATGTAGTTTTTATTTTAGAAAATAAATAAAAAAAAATAAAAATTGACAAAAAAGGGCACATGAAATTAACATGAAATCTAATTTTTAAAATTATTTTAAGGATACAGTCTTGTGGGCAGTAGCTTAAGGAACATTTTGATGCATAAATCGTCCTTTTATGATGTATGGTTTAGAAGTTATGGCTAAAAAATAAAAAAAAATCGCAAAAAACCACGTCAAAAACTATGATTCATGTAAAAAATTTAACTAAGATTCTTGAAAAAAAATCAAATTCCAGAAAACTTTTTTCTGAATATGCAGTCTTGTGTATATATGTATTAGAAACAATTTGGTGTATAAATCGTCCTTGTAGGATGTACAGTTTGGGAGTTATGACGGAAAAAGCACATGTTTTTGGCCAGCTTCCACTCCAAAAAGTGTTCTACAACTCCTTAACTACAAGAGATAGAGCAAACGGCATTTGGACAAAGGAGTATCCCTTCTAAAGGACGAGGACCTGGTGCTCATTTTAATGCATAAATCGTCCTTATATGATATGTAGTTTTTATTTTAGAAAATAAATAAAAAAAATAAAAATTGACAAAAAAGGGCACATGAAATTAACATGAAATCTAATTTTTAAAATTATTTTAAGGATACAGTCTTGTGGGCAGTAGCTTAAGGAACATTTTGATGCATAAATCGTCCTTTCATGATGTATGGTTTAGAAGTTATGGCTAAAAAATCAAAAAAATCGCACAAAACCACGTCAAAAACTATGATTCATGTAAAAAATTTTAACTAAGATTCTTGAAAAAAATCAAATTCCAGAAAACTTTTTTCTGAATATGCAGTCTTGTGTACATATGTATTAGAAACAATTTGGTGTATAAATCGTCCTTGTAGGATGTATGGTTTGGGAGTTTTGACGGAAAAAGCACATGTTTTTGGCCAGCTTACACTCCAAAAAGTGTTCTACAACTCCTAAACTACAAGAGATAGAGCAAAAGGCATTTGGACAAAGGAGTATCCCTTCTTAAGGACGAGGACCAGGTGCTCATTTTAATGCATGAATCGTCCTTATCTGATATGTAGTTTTTATTTTAGAAAATAAATAAAAAAAATAAAAATTGACAAAAAAGGGCACATGAAATTAACATGAAATCTAATTTTTAAAATTATTTTAAGGATACAGTCTTGTGGGCAGTAGCTTAAGGAACATTTTGATGCATAAATCGTCCTTTTATGATGTATGGTTTAGAAGTTATGGCTAAAAAATCAAAAAAATCGCACAAAACCACGTCAAAAACTATGATTCATGTAAAAAATTTTAAATAAGATTCTTGAAAAAAAATCAAATTCCAGAAAACTTTTTTCTGAATATGCAGTCTTGTGTATATATGTATTAGAAACAATTTGGTGTATAAATCGTCCTTGTAGGATGTACAGTTTGGGAGTTATGACGGAAAAAGCACATGTTTTTGGCCAGCTTCCACTTCAAAAAGTGTTCTACAATTCCTAAACTACAAGAGATAGACCAAACGGCATTTGGACAAAGGAGTATCCCTTCTTAAGGACGAGGACCTGATGCTCATTTTAATGCATGAATCGTCCTTATCTGATATGTAGTTTTATCATTATTAAATTAATTATTATTAAATTATCATTATTAAATTAAATTCATTGATCAACCTTACAGAACTGTGAAAATTGGCATTTATCGCAACAATTAAATCCATTGATCAACCATACGGAACTATGAAACTTGCCATTTAATTCTCCCGATGATGCAAAAGTATCGTATTCTTCAAACTTTTAAAAAAATGGCAATAATCATATACGAGGTTAATACGTCTGCATTTACATATAACTGACCTCTAAACATAGTAATAAAATACAGAAATGTTCACTTTTTACATTGAACAAAAACATAAAAATATGAAAACCTCTTGTGCTTTAATAATGCTTTAAAAACCAAAAACAGGTCATCAAAATTTACTCAATAAAAGCATGTACAGAAAACAATAGTCACATATTGTATTAAATAAATACCTTAAACTTCATAAAATAAACTAATAACTTGTAAATATTTAATAAAAAAAAATAACATCGTTTCAATATATGCTATTATACAATTATATAAATTATACTCACATGAAATTTTACTCAAAAGTAATTTATATGAAATAATTCATATATTTTATGAATGTTTAAAACTGTATATATATATTATGTTTAAAACTGTTTATTTTTAAAATGTTTAAAATGCTTAAAACCAACCAATTAAGAAATGCATGATAAAAATGCTCACAACAAATTTCGTCACAATATTACATTTGTACAAAATTATTCTAATAAATGTTAAAAATTTTATCATTGCATTTTAATTACGTGATAAACAAAGAATATAAAAATATATAAAAAAATAAAATGTTCTAAATGAAATTGTTTTACTCGGATTAGTTATATACATTTCAACATAAAATCTATCTGAAATAAATATCTTAATATAACGAAATGGAATTCTTAAATATTTTCCAATTGAATCAAAATATACTTTTGATTATGCTTGCAGGGTTTTCTGATTGGGCAGATAGGTATATTTTTGTTGGTGGTTTAAGATAACCTAATAAGAATACTAATAAAATTATAAGTATATGTGTATATAATAATAAATATAATATTAATATATATCTATACTATTCTATACTATATATATATATACATGCATCTACGATCAATGGTTTTGTCGTAAAATTGGCATTTTAATAAAAAATAAAATCATTTTCTTAAATAAATTTCTTAAAATAAAATCATGACTGCTTGCAACTTTGGTATCTTTTAATAAAATACCTACATAAAAACAATTTCAACAACATTAAAGCAAATGGGTAACAAGCAATTTTCTTCTCTTCATGAAAAAAAACATATTTGCAACTCCTTATTAAAGAATAATTATTTCTTTAGCCGAATCAGAATTCCGTCTTTTTATTCGGCTAATGAAAAAAATTATTATTTGCAGATGCAACCAAAATCTAGCTAGAATAAAATCGCAACAACAATGTCCAGCTAGAAACAACATCAATTCGTCAAACACAAGAAGATCCCAAAAATTAACACAAAAAAATAAGCTGTAAAAGTTGTGGCAAATAGAAGTTACATTTTCATTCACATACATACTTATAATATTGTTTTCTTCTGCTTTCGTTACTTGTCGTATTCATTTTCATGTTTACTTCTTCTTACTCACAGCAATGCGTCAATAACGAGTACAAAAACTCGTTGGTTGTCATTGTTTTGGTTTTTCTGTCGGTGGATGGCTGATAGTCTGGAAAGAAGTTGGAACGCTGGATGAAGCAATCTCTTGGTATAATTTATACTCGTTGGTCGCACACTTTGAACAGCTGTTGTTGATGAGTTGAAACGCTAAAACTTCGGTTCTCACGGAACAAAACGTTTTGTCAAACCATTTCGCTCAGTTTCGATGAGTTGAGTGTCTATTTTGAACAGCAACATTGAATTGCATATATGCGGGATTGTTTTATGTTACATGATATGTAATTAATATTTGCAGATCATGTCCATTAAAAAAAATCGGTGATTTAGTATTAGCTCAAGTTCTAGAAGACGACGAAGTCGGCGATGAAATTGTTGATCCGACTTTCTGCATTTAAGAATATATATATTAGAGCGGGTCGATTTATTTTTCAACAATTTCCCTATGATTTCCGTATTCTATGGGTTATTCCATGAAAATTTGCCAAAGGAACCATACCTCTATCGTTAAAATCGAGTCCCCTACTTTTTGTTGGTAGATTTTTTCCCAAATTGACGTTCGTATGAAATATTACCTACACGTTCACATCCATAACTCAAAAACTATCGATCGGGTTTAATCGCCAGTAGACGCGTTGGAAAGGTGAGCTCATTTTGATCAAAAAAAAAATCTCCAACATTGGTCCAACGGTTCAAAAGTTACGGGCATTTTTGTCCAAATTTTGGACCATTTTTCCATTTTTTTCGTGATTTTGTCCAAGAATATTACTTTCATGGCCATTTTTTTGGCTCAATCCATTATTTAATTTAATTTACAATTCTAAACGAAGAGTTTAAGCCCAAATTTATTGAATTCGGTTGATTAATTCATGCGATATTGCTAAAACAAAATAACACATAAAACCAACTTTTTGATTTTTTTCCCTTTTTATTTTTTTTTTCTATAAAAATTCAAATTAAGAGATAATAAAGTATCTATCAACCTATTATCAAAAAAAAATATTCAATTTGAGTGTAGTAAAAGACAAAATCTTGGACAAAATCATGAAAAAAATGGAAAAATGCTCCAAAATTTGGACAAAAATGCCCGTAACTTTTGAACCGTTGGACATATGTTGGAGATTTTTTTTGTAAATTGATCAAAATGAGCTCACCTTTCCTACGCGAAATCATAGGGAAATTGGTGAATTTTTTCACTCCCTACAAATCGACCCGCCCTAATATATATATATATATATATATATAGAAGATGCTGCATGCAGTAAATCCGAAGGAGCTGATGAAGAGATTGTTGAAGAAATAGAAAGCAAGGGTAAAAAAGAAAATTTATTTGTTATTTATAAAAACCTCCAAAAATGTTGATCCGTATTTTCTACAATAACATTTTTTTTATACAATCTTTTTTATTTCTTTAAATATATACATTTGGCTGTGAAAAAACTTCTTTTATATTTTGGATTAATCGTTATTTTATAATTTTTTTTTAAATTTTGCGATGTAATGTTTATTTTGTATTCAAAAAAGGCTTGTTAAAGTCTTGTGGAACTTTGAAAAAAAAATTATATAGTTCTACTTCTTTTTTTTTTAATATAGTAGCTTGTTGTCAAAGAAAAAATTAGTACCAAAAAAACTTTTTTTATTAAAAATTTTTAGTTAAATTAAAATGGGTAAAATTTACCACCATCTCACAGACTATGTCCAAATAATTCACCTCCATAGTTAAAGGTTAAAAATAGTCTATTTTCCAAAAAAAAATAATCGGCTTTATTGTTTACTCAATGGTGTTACTGTTATAATCAAAATTTAACGTTTCTCATTTATATTTGCAAACAAAGTATATTTTTACAAAAAAATAAAATGCAGTTATACACAATTTCTAAAGATTGTCATTTTTATGAAAAATTATCAAATGACACTTAGCAATGATGTATTATTGTCATATTTATATATTTTTTTTTTTATACAAAAATTTAACAAAAAAAAACCAATACAAATTTTTAATTCCGATACACAATTAATTTAATAAACAATTTACTTTGCATGTACCATAAGCGTAAGAACAAGAACACATTTAAGTTTTTATAATAAGTACTGTTTTTAATATAGTAACACCACAGTCCCATAAAAAAACTGAATAAAAGAGTGAACAATTTTTTGTTCTCGAAATCCAAAGAGCACATAAGATATCTTTAAATGTTATTTTTAATTTTATATTAATAATATGCCTGTAAGCAAACACTATTTTTTTTTTGTAAGTAGAAAAATTAATATGTAGCAATTCAATTTGTTCGAGGCATTTGTCAGAGATCGATATTAATATTGACATTATGCATGATAATAAAATACTGATATTTTGAATGATAATAACATTTTTGTATATTCTTAACATTTTGTAATGGCCTAGCGTAGCCACGGGTTATTATTGTCCAATAAATGAGTAAGTGAGTACCTCATATTCTTTCCGTAAGATACGCCACAAGCAACACCCCAAATTATTCTTTTGTTTTAATATTTTTTGATGAGTTTTTTTTCAATACGAAGTGTCTAAAATAAATTCAAAAAGGCCTATTGTAATATTTAAATTTATTTATTATAAAATTCCATGACATAACAAGTAAAAATAATAATTGTAATTGTAAATAATAATTGCAACATGTAATAATTGTGATTTATAAAAAATATTTTTACAAACGTACTCGTAATAATTAACGTATATATCTACATAAATTATACAAATAAGTTTGAGATAATTCAGACTTGGGACTAAAATGTTAGTATAAAGCAGAAACTAAAGCAAAGCAAAACTAAGTCCGCCGTAATGAATCTTTGTGAAATTGGAAACATGAAAAAATTGTGTGTGGCTTTGGTCGAAACGAGTATTAATAAGACTTGGTGCGTTCTTAATATAAAAGTTACTACATTTTTACATAAAATAAAAATCTAGTGATGTTGATGCCACCAACCCGAGCTGCGGGTGGTCATATAATTTTTGAGACCATCGCTTTGGGTCGAAAATGAATGTGGACCACCGCTCGACTCAAAGCTCAGACCATTGTGTTGATTGAAAACATAAGCCTTGGGTATCTGGTTGGTCTGCAGGGGAGGCAGATAAGAGCGGGTGGTTTGCGGTGTTAGGGTTGTCAAATGCTTGGTGGAGATTGAAGTCAGGAACTTATTGGGATATAATATAGGCTTCAGTTTGGGTGAGGCAACGGAATTCAATGGCCCATACACATTATTACGTAGATCACAGACAGTGTTTTCCAGCAAAACGTTCAATGGTGCCGAGTAGATTCGGAAATTGACGTCGTTGTAGTCAAGATCGGAAAGCAAAAATACTGGCATACGGTCGGAGAGCACCCACACATTCTTGTTCTCGTCGATTTTCACGTCGACAGGAAAGACGAGGCCCACATCATCACGATCGACAATGCCATGAAACTGGGGCGAATAGGGCATCGATGAGTGCCAGCAGCCGATGGCATTCTGATCAATCAAAGAGAAGAGCTCCACACCATCATCGCTCATGACACGTGCCGTAGTATGGGAGTTAGGTCCACGCTCATCCAAAGCGATAAAGTCATGGTAGCTGTCCTCAACTCGGCTCTCATCGCGTAAAGTGCGTGTGGACACAGCAAACTGACGATGACTGGCCAGTGGACTGAAGTACATAGTGCGATAGCCATCGGAACGCATAGGCGACAGAGCCATGCCGAAGATACCCTCCTCGCCCCACTGGAAGTTCAAACCGGCGATGTTGTAGTCACCACGTAGAGGATCTGGGAAGAAGTAGGAGTGAGCGGAGAAGCGCCACGACTTGTTCTGCTCCCAAGAATAGACAATCACACCATAACCAAGTTCATCGGCAAAGTAGGCGAAGGTGTCGTCGCAAGACTTGCCGATGTCGATGGCAGTGTTGGCAATGAATGTATTGGCATTGGTGTCCTCCGGTCGAAGCTCGTAGCGACGTATGCGTGTGTTCGTTGACAGATCGAAGACATTCACGGCATAGGGGCAGGGATTGGTGGTGGTGTTGCCAATGCCTACAGTACCAGTATCCAGCACCCAAAGACGGCCACATTCGTCGGCTTTAATACGATAAGCAGTAGTTATGCTGTTGGCGCAATCGCCAGCAGTGTTGCTGCGCCAGTCGGGATAAGGTATCAGTTCGGGTGAACCAGTCACGCTGTGCTCCATGTTGATGTATGTAAGAGTGGCTGGAATGCCTGCAATGATAAAGAAACAAAAAATTAATTGCATTAATTAATGGAATTTCTAAATTGGTTTCAACAGCAGGCTTTTTGAAGTTCGTTCGTGAGTGTCTATATGGTCAGTGTTGCCAACAATTTTAAATTTTGAAAATAAAGAATTTAAAACAACATTGTAAAATATTTTATGCAGTATTTTTCTTTCTTAAAAAGTATTCTTTTAAAGTATTTAAAAAAAAATAGGCTTAAAAATTAATTGTAGGCAAATATTTTTGTTCAGTTTCTGCCTTAGTCATAAGTACTTGTTTACATTTTTTTTTTTTTTTAAATAATATTTTAAAAAATATTTTAAGAATTTTTGTATCAAAATTTTTCTTTGTTTAGTTATCAGATAATAAAATATAGCAGTTCAATTGAGTCACATCTTCCATAATAAATTTTTATAAAAAGTTTATTATTAGACATACTAATTAAAATAGCTTAGTTAAAAATGTTATTTTTATGGTTGAAATTAGTAAGTACATGCTGTTTTAAACGTTCTTCATTAAAAATTTCACATAATAATAAAAAAAAATTGTTTTCTTTAAGGAAGATTAACATTTCGTTCTTAACATGGAAGTTGTATGATTTTCTATCTAATTTGGTCCAATATATTACAAGCTCTATTATAGCCTAAACGATTATTTTCTGTAGCCTTTTAATACTTAATATATGTTTTTTATTAAGTCTGCTTTCGTACTCGATGCAAGTAACACGAAGTTGCTTGAAAGCGTTATGTTGAAAAGTTTTGAAGCTCGAGAGAGAAGAATTGCATGAAAACTGTGACTCTCTATTCTATTAAAATTACTTGAAGTTAGTACGGAAACAGACGTATTGTAAATAAATTAAAAAAACAGTAACAGTTTTATTGAACTGTAAATTGATAATATTATTGGTTTTTTGATTTAGTGCAAAAACGAATATATTTGTACATGTTTCTACCTTGAAGCAAGTTATATACCATTGGCCATATTATAAACATGAATTCTCAAAATTCAATCCTGAAACATTGAGATATTGCTCTTGCGCTTTGTTAATGGTAATCGTAAAGGCAAGTCGAATTTTAAGCTTTAGCCGATTTAGGTTGAAGACCCAATCGGTAGGCACCATTAAAATACGAAGAAAGCACATGCTTTATATAATTTTACTGCTTATGAATGTTTTGTCGATCACATTCAGCTTTTTGACGATAAGTTCATTGCAGAGTTCGGTTAACCAACCTACTTTTAGAGTCAATAAGTGAGGTGGCACTCCAAATAGTTCTAATGAATGAAAGAAAAATCAAAATAGATAGAATCAAAAAAAACATATACTCGAAAATTCCTTCACACAAATTTAAGCGCTAAGCAGTTTATAAGCGATTTAAGGGGTTTTTCATTTGAACACTTTTTAGAATTTTTTTTTAGAATTTTTTCAAGCTACATATTATTTAGTATATGTTGAATTTTGTTTTTTTTTTAATTTGATCTTTCATCTGCCCTTGTAAACCTTTCACAGTTTGGACTTCATTTTCGGACTCCAAAACGGTGCCAACGATTTCTCAGATTCTAAACAAGACAAATGAAAACAAATTTGTGTTCATAAGAGAAAGAGAACATTAAAAACTATTACATAGATTACCGATTATTAGCCAGTCAAACCACACACTTTTTATTGGCACCATTTTAAACAAAAAAATTAAAAAATTACTCTTTTTTCACTTTTCAAACGCCGCTCTAGAAATACGAGTTTTTAATTATTTGGGATGATTGTAGGCAATAACATAGTTTTTTCTGTCATAAATATATATTCGCTATTGTTAAAGATATCGATCTGAAATTTTAAATATGCATTCCACACACACACGGTTAAAAATTTTGGACTACTTTTTAATCCAAACTTTGGTTAAAAGGAATTTTTAATCAAAAATGTAACATTTCTTAATCCAAACATTAGTTTAATTTAGCTGGGTCTCAAACCAACGTTCCTGAAAATAACTTACTTGCATTCGTTATGATGCAAAATAAGCAAAACTATGTTACAACTGAGTCGGACGAGTGGATAAGGTATTGGACCAGCACATCAGAGGACGTGTGTTCAAATCTTTAATTTAGCTGGGTCTCGAACCCATGTTTCTGCTCTCTTGCTTACTTACTGCAAGTGCAAGCTTACTTGCATTCGTTATGATGCAAAATAAGCGTAACTTTCTTAACAAGTGAGATGCACGAGTGGATAAAGTGATGGAACAGCACAACACAGGACGCGTTTTTAAATCATGTGCTGAACAGAAAATTTTTTTATTTCAAGTCGATAATTATATCTTTTTTTAAACTTTTTGCGGATTGAAAACTAATCTTTTTTTGGATTGAAAAATTTTAAACTTTTCCTTGGATTAAAAAGAAATCTTTTTTGGTGTGGTCCTATAACCCAAAAAAGTTTAAAATTTAGTCCAAGATTTTTAACCATGCATATAGTAATCTTCTTATGAAAAAAATGAATTCGAAAATAAAAAAGTTTTTAAATAAAAAAGACCCTTTAAGAGTTTTTTTTAAGAAATTCTAAGAAAATAAATTTTAAGTACAGCTCCCTCTGGTGTTCAAGATGTAATATAAACAAAGAGCACCATAATATTCACGGTACATAAAAACACCTGCGTACGTATTTTCATGCTTCATGTAAAAGATAGATTAAAATTGATATATTCAGAACAATTACCTTACTTAAAAACGTTTACATCCTAACTTTCATAGAAGTTTTTTTTGGGTTTTTTCAAGGATTTGCACTACATTGGCTTCTATATTAATGCTTAAAAAACAAAAAGGACAATACAACCCTGCGAGCTATGTGCATTGCAGAGACCGTAACGGTTATGATTTTTTTCAAAAAGTCAACAAATAATCTTCTTTTTTTTTGACTGATTTTATTTCAATCAAAAAGTAAGGTTAAAATTTGACTTAAAGTTTTTCAATCAAAAATATAAATAAGTTAAAATTTGACTTTCAGTTTTTCGATCAAAAATAAAAGTTAAAATTTTACTTTTATATTTTTGTCAAAAATAAGAGTTAAAATATGACTTATTTTTTCGATCAAAAATTATTTCTACATTATTTTAACATAAGTTAAAATTTGATTTTAATTTTTTTGATCAAGATAAAAGTTAAGGTTTTACTTTTGATTTTCGATAAAAAAATTACAGTTTAAGTTTGACTTTTATTTTTTCGATCCAAAATAAAAGTTAAAATTTGACTTTGATTTGTTTTAACAAAAATTAAAGTTAAAATTTGTCTTTTATTTTACCGATCAAAAATAGATATTAAATATTTGACAGATCTTTTTCTTATTAACTATAATAAAAGTTAACATTTGCAAAAAATTTATAGAGTACATTTTGTATTCTTTTACACATATATTCGTAACATCTCTGCACAGAGATAAAAACATTGCTATCGATCTTCATATCGTTGCATTGCTTTGCTTAGCTGCTTGTCATTGCACATTCTGTTTTCATTTATTTCGCAAACGACTGAAACAGCGACTGCAAACAGATTATATAGGAAATAAAATATGACATTTACTTTTGATCGAAAAAATAAAAGTCTAATTTTAACTTTTATGTTTGAACGAAATAAAATTGGTCAAAAAATCGATTTTTTATTGAGTTTTTAAAAAAAATTAAAATCATTAAAGATTATTGTTAACTAGCTAACAAGCATCACATTGCTATATTTAAATAGCGAATAGACTTACTCTTTCCATTTGACTTTTTGAATAGAAATTTCGAAAATAACTGTTATTTTCAGTCCCTTGTTAATTGAGAGTGCTATCTATCAGCTGTTTTTGTTTACTTTTTCTTTATAATTTGCGTTGAAGTTATTGCAATAAACGCTGGCAACATGGAAGCAAACCACGATATTCAGAAAAATTAAGTGGAAAATAAAACTAGTTATAAAAATATTTGTTAATTTATGTGGCAGAAATATGACATACAACGATGTGATACAAAGTAATGTGATGATTGATTAATTCATCATAGTCGCAGCAACAGCTAGCTAGAGTCCAAATTATGATCAAAATCAAATAAATCTAAATCATGCCGCAGTCATAATTGACGAGAAAAAAATCACCTACAGCAGAGAACCGCTTTTGTAAGCTCATAATATTATGTTCGCTGCCATTATGTTCGCAGTTGATGAAATAACTGCATTAATTAAAACACTGAAATCGCATGAAGCCAAAAACAAGTGTAAAACAGCTCCTAACTAAAAGCATGTGATAGATATTGTTTGGTCCCGAGCAAGTTTTTATGCCTATGGTCAGTCGGCAAACGCAAAAGATGAAGAAGTGTTTAATGTTGTCATAGCTTTGATGTGCGATGTCTGAGTTGGTTGTAAATTAACAACATATTGAACTATGTATTAATGACCATAATGAGTACATAAAGAAAAAATTCCGACTCAAAGTTGCTTTTGCAGATAACACGTTATACGAATTTAGTTGATGTTTATATAATTAAAAAACTGATTAAAAACTAATGGACATGAAAATTATATCCTTTTTGAATCATGTTGAACTTGATAATTTTGCAATATTTTTACTCTTATTTGTAAACAAACTATAATTTGTGAATTGCTTCGAATCGGTTTGTAGTTTTTTGCAATTCAGAGTTAAGTGAGCCGTTAAAATTGGTTATTTTTATACAATTTCTACATGATTCTCGATAATAGATGTTCATGAAGTTGCATTCCACTTAATGTCTGATTTGACCAAAGTATTTTGAGTTACTCAATAATCTTAAATCATTAAACTAATCTATGACTTATATTGCGAAATACATACATGCTCAAATCGTGGATTAAGTTACAAGAATTTTTTAAATTTTTGATTACAGAGTTTATGTATTTAAGGCAAAACAATTTTTGAATTTCCTTATTAAATTTATTGCAAATGGAAATATGTTACAGCTATATTAAAAGCTTTAAAATAAAATAGTTGATGAAATAAAAAAACAAGGCCTGCAGTGACATATGTGTAAAACTTGAATCAAAACTAGATCAATTAAGTAACAAACCTAAATTATTCCAAAAAATTTTTAAATTTCGCTCTTTAATTAGATAAGTAAAATGCAATATTAAGAAACTTGTGTGACTAAATAAATATTCAATATTAAAATTAAAAATCAACTTTTCTAGTTGTTTTGCATTTATTAAATAATTGAAGGTTTTAATCAAAAGAAATACAAAAAACAAATACTTTATTTAAATTTAACCCGTTTCCGGCGGCTCCTAAGCTACCGGGCCAAAATCGATGAAACTTCGTCTAGAGTCTAAATATGGCCCTAACCTTTGTCTGGCAAAGGTTACCTCCACAGGTAAGGGCTGGGCAGCCTGATGCATTTTTGCACCACTAGCTGGAACCGATATACATATTTCATAAATAAATAAAAGAGATATGCATTGAATAGTTCTGTTGGAAAGGATCTTTTTATTTTTCAAATCTAAAAAATTGCATTGGTGATAGAGTGAATTTTATTTCGTGTGGAAGTTTTTGAAACACTTTGGGTGCAATGCTACGTTGCATTTCGAGCATTTTAAGAAAGCATGCATCGAACACGTTTGGCGTCACTTCGAATGATTTCATGGCAGTATTTGTCATAACGAATTTCGTTCAATGCCACTTTGTCATTCAATAAAATCCTTGGAGCCATTGGTGTGGATGATCCTTGAGCTTTACGCAGCAAGCATTCAGCGACGAAACGCGAAAATTCAGTTGTGATACTTCCTTGTTCTTCTTCGTCTTGTGAGAATCGCAAGTTGCTTCGAATTTGCGTAGAACACAACTGAGTTTCCACGCATTCAGCATTGCCGCGTCGAGTGCATTTGTAAACAGCGGCCAGTACTACTTTTTTCCACGAATACGGATTCAGTAGTTACTCATGGCGTTAACAAAGAGAGCGACGCCGTCCATCCGCTGATTGTATGCCTTGAGGCATTGCGGCATTTCAAGAAATATCATGCATTTCTTTACTCTGCTCCAACGTTTGACGTTTTGCATTGACTGAATCGGTTCGTGGTTCCACGCAACCGTAACGACGGAGTTGTCATTCCAGCAAGCCATTGAAACTTCATGTTTTTTGTCAAATGCGTAATCCCATTTACCGCGCGGCTTGTTCTTTATTTTATCAACGCCAGATAGAGCAGCATCGTTGGTTCGATTGGCGTAGACGGTCCCAGTGGTGAAATAGTTCAGAAAAGATAAACGACACATCAATGTATGGGAAGTAAAAAAATTATCAAACGCAACGCAATGCTGCATTGGATTTTCCAAATTTGCCAACAGCTTTAGCAAGACGGTTTCGCCCAAACCATAGGATTCGTATTCCAGTTCCGGTGTTGCGTTGGCACCACTATATGGAATAAACGCGCACAAATAGCCTTCGTTCGAGCACAAATCCCAATATTTGAATCCAAATTGAATTGGCTTTCCCTTGATGAACTATTTAATGTTCATAATGTAATGTATATAATGTTTAATGATGAACTCGTTAATAGCTATTATAATTGTCTTATTATTATAATTAATAGTAATTTATTATTATAAGTTATAAAAATTTGGAAATCATCCTAACGATAAAGCAAATTTTTATTGTTGTTCGAATAAGTGAATTCCACTTAGGTTTTAGCTAGTGGTACAAAATTGCATCACATACTTTCACAGCCGTACCTGCCCAGTTTAAAACAGCAAAACGGCTCTAAATTTTTTTTAACATGAAATTTAAAGTATATTTTAGTTACTATTGAAAAGAAATTTCGATATTGCGATTTGAAATATTTTTCCGAAATTTTCAAAAATTAAAAAAAAACCAAAAACTGGTACGCGCGTGGGCGTAAAATCCAAGTAAACGACCGGATCGACTCAAACCAAAAATATTGTTATTTTCAAAGGTCCAAACTAACATAATCCTTACAGTACGAGGAATTATCACTTTCGAGCTCACCTGGAGAAAATTCGAAAGTTACTTATGCAAAAATGCACCACTAGTTGGAAATGTGTTAAGTACAAAAGAAATATTACAGCGTTTTTTTTTTTGTATTGAAATTAAAGTACAATTCTATATTTTTTTTTGGTTTTTAATACCATTTGGACTAATAGTACATTTGGATACTAAATTTGGATTTGGACATGTAAAAAGTTAGCTTGGAAATGCTAAGTTTACATATTATGCAATTTGGTTCATATGTTTGTTTTTTGCTTTTGCTTTATATATGGATATTTCTACAGAAAAGTCTACCGTGTAAAAAAAATTAAAACTTATTAAAAATTTTCTTTTTTATGAGAATTTTTATCTAAGAGAAACATTTTAGTTTTATTAATTTAAGAAATTTCTTTATAAATTCATTAAGAATGATGATCAAATCGTCTGCACTGTTTCACAAATGTTGTTTCCTTTTTAATAAAGTTAAGTAAATGTTTCGTAAACTTTTTTGTTTTAGTAAAATTGGAAGGCATTGGCTAAAGATAATAAAAAAATGGTTGAGGCAAGAAAAGGACCATATATTAAATTTGTTTGCATATTACTAAATTACATAATTACTTTACTACCTAATTATTCAATTACCCAATTTAAATTTTAGGAAATTTTGTCGCGTGGGTTATGTCACGTGAGTTACGGTAAATATTTTTTGGAAACTCAATATATTTTTAAATAGGCAATTTACATAGGTAAAGTGGGTTTATTATGAAACTTCACTGTTTTCCTATTATTTAAAAATTAAAATCAAAAACAAATTATATGGGAAAATTCGCTGAGTTCTTACAATCTATACTAGCTTGAAAAACACACTTCTTTTTTTTTTGCATATTTACCACTGCCATTCTGAATTAGTTATAGGAACGACAATTTTGGTAGATCATACCATTACTATTTCTTGTAAGACATATGTACATCTGAAATTTTTTACATTAATAACATAAACTTTCGAGAAAACGAAGCTTTAAGTTGTACGCATGTCACATGAGTTTCGATGGAAATGCCCATATAGCAATAGCCCAGTGGCTACAGTAGTGCACTTAATAACTAAATGTCGTTGGTTTGAGTCTCACGGTATTTGTTATTTTGTTTTTTTTTAACATTTTTATTGAACCTGTACTAAATTTAAAACTAAAGCTGTATTAAAATCATATTTTAGCATTTTATAAGTACTTACTAGAATTGAAACTAAAGCTGGTGTGGACTGATATGTAGTATAGAAAAGTTTAAATTTTAGTACAAAATTTGTGCACAAATATATCAAAATACCTAGTTTTGCTACGTAGCTTGCTGTTTCAAAAATATGGAGTAGGATAAACATGCCATCAATAAAATTTTCAAGCACTAAACACCACATTACACTGCATCTTGCGGCGCTCTTATCGTCAAAAAAACACTATGTAGAAGACTTAGAAAAATGCAGTTAACTCATTTTCAAAAAAATGTTTACTTATCACTTTAAGAATTGCGCAAGTAGTAACAAAATAGAACTATTAAGGGGTCTTTTTCATTGAAGACTTTTTTTCGAACTAATTTTTTCTTTTTCATAAAAAAGTTTCTATATGTGTAGAATACGTGCTTTAAATTTCTGATTGTTTTTTTTTTTTTATAATAGCGAACATACATATAGCGACATAATATACGTATTAAATGTGATTTTCTCAATACATAAATTTTTTAAAACGGTGCCAAAGATTATGGAAAAACTGTAAGTCTGATTCAGCTTAAACTTTTTGAATTATTTTTATTACACTGTGACTCAACGAACACATTTTGGCAAAATAACAGGATTCTGCGATACAGGCTCGATATTATGACGAGAGGTGAGTAAAACCCTAGCTGGGTTTCGCGAGTTTGGTGAAATTTTTCTTCTTATGGACCCCTATCTATTATTTGATTTTGAGAAAAAATAGAAGCATTCATTTTTGTTCATTAGCTTCTTCAGATTTGGAGATATCGCTTTACTGTCTTTGGCAAAGTTGTAGCTAATAGTCCAATAAGCAAAGTAAAAAAGCAACACAAGTTCATAAAATAATTTTTTTAGCATTTTTTTAAAAGAATAGCGGAATTTGTGTCCTTTTTTTTGCTTTTTTGGTCATAACTTGAGAGAATCCAAATTTTTCCTATATTATCTTTAACATAATTGTAGCCACAAAAGATTTGAACAACTCTTGCCAACATATTTATGTTATCTGAACGTATCTAGACTACTTAAAAAGCTCAATAAGATACTTTTTTAAGTGAAAAATAACGGTTTTTAGGTCTGTTTTCGCAGTTCTACTAAAGCAAGCAAATTTTCAATTAAATTTTTTCTGCTTATTTGTAGCCGGAAGGATTGTGAACAACCTTGAGAACAATTTTTTTTTATTAGAAAGTGTCTATATTCCTTACAAAGGTAAAAAAAGATAATTTTTTTTTTAAAATATACATAAGTGATAATATATGTGTTTTGAAACCGTTGCAAAGCATACCTCGAAGAACCAATAAATATATTCTATATTTCCATAGAAATAAAACACACACTTTTGCAAGAGTTTACAAAAACTTAAAAACTCAAAACTTAATTTTTTTGATAATTCACCTTAACCAGCAAGGTCTTACAAGTCTTCACTGCTCGCAAAACCATCATCAATGCAATGTTGTTGTGCATTTTTGTTTTGCAAAATAAAGCGGTTAATTGTCATCTATTCTTTGAATTCTTACATGCTTTTAATTGTGAGCTTTTTAGATTAAGTTAGTTGAACAACAACAACAATATCCCTGTGTAGAGTAGTCGATCACACATCAGAGTAGACAGAACTGCTTTGGAGGCTGCTGAGCCTCGCTCTTCAGTATTTTTGAGTTATTGAGCTGTGCCCAACCCTCTGCTTAGGTCTTATATGATTTAAGACTTGTTCAAACAAATTCTTAAGAATTTTAATGTTCCCATCGGCCATTTGATCATATGACATTAAAGCAGTCGTTATTTTTAGATCAAGCCTTTAACTCTACCAGGGTTTCAGTCTGTTCTAGTTGCTTATTATTTTTTCGATATTCATTGGAGTTCAACGAGTCTGCCGAACTGAAAGGTGTCTATTGACACAACCAAATGTTCAATTATTTATGATTTTGACCAAAATCGATCGATTATTTTTAGATTATTTAATTAATTTGACATTAATTTAAGACTCCTTACTTGGTTTGGCTCTACCACTGAAAGTTAATTAGATAATTCATAGTGAATTGTCTATTCTTTGAATTTTTACATGATTTTTAGATCAAGTAAGTTTGAAGAATTGGACGCACTAATGTGCTGTATAATGTTTTTTCTGAATTCGATTTGTTATTTGCCCTGGATATAATGTGGTCGTAGAGAAGGTTAAATCGCAACCTACTATCCAGGATGACTCCAAGATATTAAATATGGTTGACCCTGCTAAGTTAAACCACATTAAGCACATAGCTTTTGTAAGTTATTATGATTCTACGGGAAAAGTTTATAAAGTAACATTTCTTTACGTTAAGGGAAAGCTTTATTAGACTACACCATTGCTGTAGAGATAACATTGCTTGTTCTATTAGAATACTGAATTGCCTTCTGAATTCATGACAGAGTACAATTTTAATTCATCTGTATATAATATATGTTGGATATCATCTTAGATAGATAGAATACCAAGAAATTTTACAAATTAAGACTTTTCACACAGATAAAAATGAAGCAATTTTATTAAAGTACCCGAAATTCAACATTTTTCTAGTTTTGTTGTTAAGTTTTTGTGATCGACGCGATCAAAGCCTTCACTTAAATCGGTATAGACTGCCTTTATTTAATGTCCTTTTTCCATTTCAGTTTGAAAATCTGAGGCCATAACTGTGAGTTCTTGTTCATTTAAAAAAGGGCCCAATTAGGTCTGTAAGCTTGAAACGTATAATTTTTTTGAAAAGTTTGGGAAAAGCCATCAATATGGCAAGACTCTTATAATTTTCGACTGCTCTCTTTTCGCCTTTCTTATAAACTGATATTAGATGAAAAACATTTCATAAAGATGGAAAAACTGATGTTTGAAAGGACTTGTTAAAAATTATGTATCAGGGCGAAACTAGCTGGTCTAGGCAATGCACAAACAAGGTTTTTGCTAAAAGGTCTAGACCGGGAAACATTTAGGATCAAATTTCAAAATGGAATTGTTATATCATCCTGTGTTAGGTTGATTGAACCAACCAGAGGTGATATATGGGGAAACGCAGATGGATTTTGGTTATGGGTTCAAGGTGAACAGAAGACCTCTTTGAATTAATCTGCACAAAGATTATAGATCTCCTAAGGAATGGAATAAGTAACATTTCAATTAAACATGGATGTCGGGGAGCCGGTCGTTTTTCAAAGACGAAGAATTTTTTAGGGTCTGTAATAATTCATTCTCCCAATAAGTTGGTGTAAAGGCTATTAGCTCTTTCAAACTTGATAGATAACTCTCTAGACAGTTCTGCATATCTTGTATTTAGCTCATCATTAACAATGACGGCACTTTCAAAGATTCTGCACATTTTGTTTCTCTAATTTCTCAATTGTCCGTTCTGATTTCTTTTTTTTTTTCTTTGTTTTTGTAACATGAATTTTGAGTATAGAAAAGACACTGCATCATTCAATTCCAAGGTCGAAAGGTGGTTCCAATTTTACTAATTTAACTCATTTCTTATGTTGTAGTGGGCATTAAGGAAATCATATATAATAGAGTTATTAATAGATTGAGAAAAAGTTATGTGGGTAGCGCTTAACTCTATCGTAAAGGCAGTATGGTGGAGGGATAATAATTCAACTGATGTTAGGAGTCAGTAAGAATTTAATCTAACCACCGCCCATTCTAGCTTGCATTTATTTTTATAGTTATTTTAAAAACAAGTTGTTTCTTTAAGATTACAATTGTCATTCTGTCGACGTATAACAATAATCTACAACAGCAGATATTAGTAACAAAAAGCGCCCAACTCAAATAAGTTTATACTTTTAACTATGTTTTCCGAATGTTAATTAAATCCAGTATGCACAATTGTTTTACCAGTTTTCACAAATTGTTGATTTGTCTTAGCATATTGCTGAATTCTACATATTTTATTAAAGCACTACTTTATCATGGTATATTGAAACTTTTTTAAATTCTCAGTAAAAGATTAGTTAAATGTCTATTTGGCATTAAGGAAATTATAGGTGCTGTTAAATTGCTTGAAAACAAACTTGATCACTTTTGCGTGGTTCAGTTGTCAGTTGTTTGAAATAACGGGAATTTTATTTGCCAAATTATCAGCTCAGACAGGAATGTAGAGTGCGATAAGCTACTTATTATCGCTTATTTATTGCTTCATTTAACGGCAGTCCAAATATTTTCTCGAATCGTATTTAATATTCAAATTTTGTGCAATTAAATTTTCAGCAGTTTATAGCTTCAAAATGTTGCCTAATAGTAACTTATTTTAATGCACATGTTTGTCTGTCCGCTTATGCTAACTACCATTTTGGTTTTTATGTGTGTGAGTTTTTTTGAAGTTATTTGTTGTTTTAAGTATGTGCAATTTGTGCACTTCATGCTTTGTTGAGTGGAAATCTGGTTGACAGAATGTGTCAAATCCGGAGTAGCAACTTAATCAGAACATGTTGATTTAGCAGACTGATGGCAATAAATGTATCCAAAACAACGTCAACAACCACCTAGTGTAATTTTTTTAATGTGTCTAAGATGTCAAAATTTATTACGGACATAATAATTCACGTGAATTTGTAGTGCTGTTTTTTTTTTAATAAAATCGTGAAGCAATTGATTTTTTTTATTTTCTTACAAACGTCAACATAAACAATAAAAAAGTTTCATGGCAAAATAAAATGCTTTGTGCTGTCAGCTATGGTGCGCTGGCGCATGTTACGGTCGTGTGCCTACAATTTTGGTAACACTTTTTATGGTCTTGCTGCATTTTCATTTATTTCAATTATTCATTCCCCCTCCCCCCCCAAATTTTATTAGTGTTGCACGTAAGAGAGTTGCTTGTTGTTGCTGTTGTTGCTGAAATTTGTTTACCAACAGTTGCATGTCTAAGATCTTGCTTCTTGAATTTTATTGTTTCTTTGTTGTCTGTAGATTGTTGTTGTTGCTTGCACTTGCTCTTATTTCAAGTGTTTTATTTAATTAATTGACTTGTTATTTAAGTTTATGGCCTACCAAGTATACCATGTTGCGCACACTACTTTGGTTATGTTTTACTTTATTTTTGGTTTTAGTCTGTGCCTCCTACGGCATTGCGATCGTGTGTGTGTTTATGATTTGTTTCACATAATTTATCTCAAGTGTCTAATAGATGCAATTAACTCGTTACCAATAACAGCTTTTGACAGTAGCGTGAACAAACAATTTTTTCCGACATTTTATTAGGCTCTTTGATGGTTTTATTACAGTTTTTATGGATATCTAAATCAATCAACTTGATTTATTTAGAAATCATTATTATTGTGTGAACGTGCTACAAAATTAGTTACGTATGCGTTAAAATTTTAATTAATTCCACTTGTGGGCTGTTACTGATATTTCATTTATGAAATTGGAAGGATTGGAGGAGTCAGAAAGTGTTTAGTATAAATCTTTATTTTATTAAGGAACTGATATACAAATTTGACCTTCATTTTGATATTCACAATGTCACCTGCTATTGGTAATAACTAATGTGACATATAATAACTTTTTCAGAGCAAAAACAAGTACAAAAGAAGTACATAGAACAAATATAGAAGTACAAAAAAGTAGAATCCACAAAAAAAATGGAAATATGAAAAGAATGCTATATATAAATAAATTTCTCAAGATTTTATCTGTAAACGATTAAAAATTAGATTAAATCTACAATTATTGCTTGCTTATTAATCTTATATATTAAAAATCAAATGTTGTCGTACACATAAATAAGGACAATGAAACGTATATCATTCGAAAGGTACTGCAACATAGATGTGCCGAATCATGCTAGATTTTACATTGATGACTTCTGACCCGAAATATTAACGTCGAAAATTTATATTAATTTTAGAAAGGAATCTCTGGGCTAAGAAAAGGTAGAATGGTGAATGAGGTATTGGATGAAAGGTCTGGACGAAGAGGCTTGCACAACATGATTGTATTTTAGATTAGTGACCCTCGACCTGAAATATGAGTGTAAAAAGTGTGCATTTTTTAATAAAAGCTACACTATAAGATATGGAAGAACATGAAGTAAGTGGTAATTTTTAAACATTGATAAGATGTGCACAAATGCTTAAGACATTTTTCGCCATCTCTTAAGGATACCCTTCAATAAGCACTTCTTTAGTGTAACATGTGTGAATATATATTGTTATGGTGAAATTTCTTACAAATAGTAAATTTTGTAAAATTCCTTATTTTGACATAAAAATTTTTGCGATATCTCGAAAACTATAGATGTTCTTAGTACAACGAAAAATAACGGTATACGAAAGCTTTTTGAATAATATTTTTTACAGATGGTATGTTAAAATAAATTCCTGCTATTTTGACATTAAAACTATTGCAATAATTTGAAAACTTAAAAGATTTTGTTAGTACAACGCATTGTCTTAAGGCAAGGCCTCAAAATGAGTAACAAATCTGTTTAAATTTCAAGTTCTTATTTGGCATGAAAATATCTCCGCTATTTTAAAATCGATTTCCCTCAAATTTTCACTGACTAAAAGTTCAATTAAATCACTATAAAAAAAGGAAATTTATTTACCGTTACCTCACAAATTCTTTGTTATATATTGTTTTCAAAATGAATCTAAAATGTTCAATGTTCGCTCCAAAAATAAGTCAAAAGTTGTTTTATGTTTTTTTTTTAGTTGTAGTTTCTCACACTCTTTCATATGACATATCATTTATCCACAAAAAGTACTTAGTTTTGACATAAAACTCAATACATAATGTTTCTATCATTAAAAATCATGGGCATTGGCCTGGATGTTTTTGACGAAAATAAATTTTTTTCTAAATGTTGTTTTTTTATTTGTATAAAGTAATAAAGCTAAATAAATATATATTTTCATACCACGAAGAAGTACGAAAGATGTATATACTATATGACAGATTATCTTAACAAGGTGGGAGGGGGGGGGGGGCTTAGCGGAAGATTTTGTAACCAGTTTTATATTGATTGTTTGTAGGCATGTTTCTTCTTTTTGCTGCTCAGTTAGCAAAGACTTGAAATAGTCTTTAAATTAATTGAATCAATATAGTTGATCTTGTTTTTCAACAGTTTGTCTAAGATTTCTACCAATAAATCATTCATTTTCTTGTTTGCTTTTTTTTACCATTATTTATTTCAACATTTTTACCGCACACAGTAGGTTGTTAGCAAACAAACAAACTAAATAGTCTGTAAAGAGACATAAAAAACGACAAAAATAAATAACAGCACGTAAGTTTAGCTATAATCGAGTTAGCTAAAACGTTATTAAGCGAACAAGTGCAGCACAAAATAGCTGTCAAAATATTTACAGAGCAAAACAGTGGCGCCTGTCGCCAGGATTCACATTTTATTAAAGGCAACAAGGAGTTGATGAAAAAACCAGGGTAGTGTTGCCATGAGTCTGAAAAATACTTTAAACTGATAATATGAGACGTCATATTCGAAAGTAGTATAAGTCCATTTTTAATGCAGAGATATTTAAGGGTTTGCGTTTCAATTACTTAGCCCTTTCAATGGCTAGGCTAAACTAAAAACAAAATATTTTTTCAGGCTATAATCCTATTAATTAAGTCGTATATAGATGAAAAAACATAACTTTTATTTTTACCTGCACTACTTACGTTTTGCAAGCTGGTATAAAGAAAAAATTGTTTTACTCCTGTTCAACACAAGAATTTTTATTTTAATTCCTCGAAGGTTTTTCAACACTTAAGTTTTTTGTTTTTAAACCCTCGAAATATTTTTATTAATTAAGCCATGAAAAAATAAAAAACATAAATTTGATTTTTGTCCGGTTGAACTTTTTTTTAAAAAATAGACCAAAAAAATGTGTTTCCTTTTCTTCGGCACAAAATTAAAAATCAACTGAGCTTAATGCAAAATATCTCTCTAAATTTATTATTTTCATGTTGGCACATTTTTTTTTCATAGAACAAAACGATTTGATTTAAAAAAAATCGGTTCAAAATAAAAACAAAAACTACTTTCTGACGTGTCTAATATATTGGGCAAATCTATTGAATGGGTTAACCTGGTTTTCGCAGACGCTTATCGTAGTCTACGTTCAAGCTTGGAAAACTGTAATATTGTGCTAAACTGAATTTTCATGAAAACAATTTTGCATATATAATTAGAAATAATCGTTCGTTTGCTGTTAACTTTAAAAAGTTACAAATGCATGTTGATACATGATTTTTTTCCGAAAAAGTACCGTAAAAAACTCTAAGAAAAAAGGTGTTTAGCATCATCAAAGGAGTGCATACTTCTGAATGTTTTCATTTCAGACTTTCTTAGCCTATTTAGTATTTAACCCTGGATGTGCTTCGTTGTTTACATACGCTGATTAAACACATTATCCTTGTTAGTCGAATCGACTAACGAAGCACTTCCAGGGTTAAAAAAAACCCAAAAATACCTCCGAAAATACTAAAATTATCACACCGTGGTCTTTAAATGATTATAAGAATTTTTTGTCATCACAAACTTTTTTGTAAAGTTTACCGTTTTTGAGAAAAAAAGTAAACGTGCCATGCCAATGTATTACTCAAGAGTCTAGACACCATTTCAAATCCGCCATGTTTAAGAAATTTTTGCATATGTTAAATTATTGCAATTTGTTATAAATTATTGCTTTTGTTGTTGTATAATGTATTGAAATATTGCCAAAGCAATTATAACAAAAAGTCACAAACAACAATGCTAGTGGCGACACCGACAGCAAAAACTCTTAAAAACACAAAAAAAAGGCTTGCAAATGCAGGAATCAGAAAAGCAATAAGAAACAAGTATAAATAAAGCACCAAATTGAATTTGGCGAAAAAAAACACTGAAATGTATGTAAGCTTATTTTCTTTATATTATTTAGAACTAAATGTAGAATACGAAAATTTATGATTATAGGAATCCAAATTTCGTTTAGAACAATTTGATCCTCAAAAGTGAACTTATACTACTTTTATATTTGACATATCTTAAATTTAGCAAACGTGTACTTTTTATTATAATCTTAAGAGTTAATCTCCTATGAATAAAAAGTTCTTGCATTTAATTTCAGATGAATAATTGTGAGGATTAAAGTCATCACTCGTTTTCATCCCACACTTTTTATTTTTATGGACAAAGACATTTATATTTTAAGACAGTTAATACAGAACAAGAATATCTTTAAATTCAGATTAAATTAAAAAACTACACAGCTGAGAGTTAACGTGTAGACAACAATTAGGTTAGGCTATTTCGATCTTACCAGCACTAGGCCAAGTTAAATACACACGCCATAAGATATAGAGAAACTTCTTAGTTGGAAGAGAAGCCCTTCTGTATGTCTGCCGGAAACATGCCTCGGAAGGACAGGAGACATGCTCGCCTTCATACAAGCTTATATCTTTTTTCTATAGGCATGTCCTGCATGTCAGCCAAAAGAACTGCCGTAGCAGCAATACAGCATGCATCTTATGGTATGTTTGCAGAAGAGATACATTTCTGCCAAATGAACTAACGACGCAGCAATACTGCATGCATCTAACGGCATTCATACCATGAGATGCATGCTGCATTGCTGCTATGGAAGTTTATTTGACAGACATGCCGTCCTAGGGCATACCTATAGAAAAAATATATAAGCAGGTATGGAGGCGAGCATGTCTGCTGAATTTCCAAGTAACGTGGCCGGCAATTGAAAAATTACCATTATCCGCAGACTTGAAACTTGGCCGCGTGAGTGTTAGTGCATATGTTTATCCATTCGGTCATTGCAGCTGTTAACTAATCATCGCTTAATTTGCTTCATTAAGAATAAACGTATGAGCAAAGAGTAAGAAAATTAACGTGTTCACTTTGTTATTATAAGCAATAAATGCAAAAAAACAGAACAAACTAAAAAAAAACCAAAACAAAACTAAAAGCCATTAAGAAAAAAAAATATGTCTCTGATGGGATGGCACCCACTACTTCAGATTCCAAAATACCTGAGTAAAAACTAATGCCCTAACCAACTGAGTCATTCGCACTGTTGTAATTTTAATGAAATATGTAATATACATAACATTGTCGCTTTCAAAAGTGCTTCGACGAAAACACAAAGTGTCGGCGAATTACAATAATCATGAAAATATTGAAGTTGTTGTCCCTTAAAATTAATCGGAATTTTGCATTAGCAAACATGATACTTTAATATGATACTGTTGTTATTATACTTATTATGAATGTATTTATGTTGCGCTATAAAAGAATTTAGAACTTACTATTCTGATGCTTTTTGTTAATTAATAATAATAATTTAAAGAAATAGACTTCTTAACATAGCATTAAAATTATAACCTGCATTAATCGGCAGGCCTGCTTTGTTTTTCTCAGCCAAACCTACCATACACACGCTATGCAGTAGAACCAAGCTGGCTATAGATTCCGACAGTCAAAGAAAAATCAGTCTTGCTGCGGCCGCCACTAAGGAATGTGATCATCTTTCTTAACTCCTAATTTTGACTCAAATTTCATTTCGCTAAGGCGCTTGCCTAGTCGTCAAGATTTTCCTAAGTTTTTTCTATATCTCGTGTCGCGGTAGCGCTATGTCGCTTGGCATGTTAAATAGTTGTTTTAGGTCTTGTTGTATCACGCCACTTGATACGCCACTTCGCCTTGTGCGTGTTATAATTACTGACAATATAGTAGCGTAAACTAGCTTTTTTTCTCACGAGCGGCGATCGGAAGTTGTCAAATTAACTGTTCATGCAATGAATCAAAGACAAGTGAAAAAATAAGCAACGGTTTAAACAAAGCTAGTCAACCGCAGCAAACTAAAAACATTCCAATAAACTTCGCGAACAAATTTAATGAATCAACGAAAAGTTAAAAAATAAGCTACGACTTTAACATAGCTAGCCAGCAGCAGTAAACTACAACTTCTGTTGTTATTTTTGACAACACCTGATCACTAAAAAATTGTCACTACTACCTTGTCAAATAATTATACCATAGCCTTGTGTTGCTTGATTAGCGTTATGTTTTTATTCAAAATCTTTCGACGCGTTCCCCGTAACACAATTTACCACCCGTTGATTAATGGGCTTCGATCTGCAGGTTATTTTTTTTTTATATCTCGGATGCGCCGCGCTCAGAATTTCTGCAGTCTTTTACTGCACTCAAATTTTACTTAGTCTATTTTTCAACGCCCAACATAGTTTTTTCCCTTAAGATTTTTTTTTTTTTGCCTTGTGCTGCGAGATGTCTCTAGCTAATTTTTTTTTTATATCTGATAGTTATAGTTTTTTAAGACAAATTATCTTTGCTAAATATTTTCATTATTGTTAAACAAATCTCGTAGTGATATTTTCTAAAATTCAACATAAAAAGAAAATGAATTAAGTAAATAGAAAGTAAGTGACCATTTTGTTGGGATAAGAGAAAGTAGAATAAAATGAAACATTGTATATTTAAAAAAAACATATGCTTGAATTTTACTGCATAGCAAATAGATTTATTTTATGAGATACGAACCCTGGACACCGACGAGTGATACCTCGGCCGAAAAGGTACGTCACATAATTTGTATGGAAGATCTTAAGTCACAAATTTTGGTCATCCAATATCTAACCTTCAAGTGGTGACAGGCTTTATTGTCCAATCTTGCCTGTACTTTTCTCAGTGATTTTGGTTAAAGTTTTAAGACAACAGCCACTATAAGTGGTTAGTTTCAGAGTTGAATGGGACTTGTTATACAGCATCGTTTATTAGAAAATTAATCTAATGCTATCAAACACGATTAAGAAGATTGCAATTAGGAAATGACATATATTTTTGCATTTAACTATTTAAAAAGTTTCATCTTGGTACCAAACAATAATTTATCAACAGTAGATTAACAACAAGAATTGATATATTTTTGTTGGTTAAGTTGACTTTCAATAGTTTTAAAAGAGATTTTTTTATATATTCCTAATTTTTCCGTTTTGATCACTGTTTTCTTTGACACACAGTGTTATGTAAATTAACTTATGTTTTTGCTGTCAGTTTTGTTTCGTTTTTAAAAAAAAAATCAATTTAGAAATGTTTGAAAAGCATACTTTCGAAGGAAATATCCTTTAAATTTTCTTCATTTAAATGGGCAATCCGTGAAAGTCGTTGAATTTCTTAATCTCAAAACAAGTCGAAATGTTCATTATACTGCTTTGATATAATTGCTTTTATTCAATAAAATTGTGTGAAATGCAACTTTTATATATTTTTAATATATTTTTTGACCACGAACTATTTTTTATTTAAAAGTTTGTTATTTAAAATATTTTTATCATAACAAAATTTTATTCCAGTTACCAAAGTTTAGTAGACCAGGACTAATGTGCTAAGCTGCTCTAAGGTTTTAATCTTTAAATACAGTTTTATTAAAAAATATAAAAAAAAGCAAACACGAGAGTAAATTTACAGTCGCCAAAGAATAAACTATGCGGCGAAAAAACAGTGAAAAATATCTGGTAAAATAATTTATAACCACCTTATCGAACGAAAACTTATCAGTTTTTTTTTCTTAATCTACTGTTGATAAAATATTGCTTGGTACCAGAAATTATTTATTCATAATGGAATTTATAAATAAAATATACATACAATTTTTAATCAGTGTTTGTAAATGAATCTATTTTGTGTGATCTAAAACAGCCAATGCATACTCATATACAAAACATAGATTTGATTATAGGATTACTCATTCTTTTTTTTATTTTAATTTTTGTATGGAATGAAATACTGTGCGCTGCCTCGTTCATATATCATGGGTTATAAAATCCTTAACGTGAAATCGTCATCTGGCAACTCTAAGCTAGTCAGTAGGATGAATAATAAAAGTGACGACAGCTTCACAACAACAACAACTTTGCTGATTTGACAGTAAAATTGCGTGACTTGCATTTATTCGCCACAGCTGAAAGTCGCGTGAAGATCATCTCTAGTCCATGAAGCATTGCGCAAGTATTTTAAACGACTTGATATTTATTTACGTGTAAAACATTCTATGATTGCCACTTTAAAAGCTTCTGTGAAAATGTGACTGTTGGCAAACTAACTTGACAAGTGTACGAATTGAATCCAACGATGGTGGTTGGTCGAATGGATCGGTTTTTATTAGCTTGCAATTTCTTTCGTATGAGTTGAAGAAAACTCGCACCATTTCCGAATTTGCCTAAGTGTTTGCTTTAAATGCATTCCGCTTTTCAACTTTAACGATGACTTAGCTCTGACAAATTTGGCTAAATGCCTTTTCAATTAAAATGTTCTAACGTTGTAACGTTCATAAGTCGTTTAGCAACTGTTTCAAGCAAATCAAAATATCTAAGATACCCAACCTGTGGCAATATTGTTAAGGCGGATTATTTTTACATTGTTGTTGTGCATGGTTTTATTGTTTTACAGTTGTTGTGTTTAAATTTTAAAATTCACCTGTTGGCGTTATTACTATTTTTATTTATTTTTTCATTGTCGCTGTCAATTGAATAGATAATCTGTTAAGGAAAAGAAAAGCAAACAACTTGTCGGTGGCTAGCCAACATTAAAGAGGTAATGCATATAAATATCATCGTTTCTGTTCCTCTATTAGTCTGAAACCACATTGTATCCTTTTATCACAAAAACCTCGAACTTTCAAATCATACTCTTAAATGGGTAGTACGCAAAAGCGTTTTCTTTGTTAACAAGTATTTATCTGAATTTAATCACATCATATATCATTCAAAGCATCTCAAAGTTGCTCAGAGGAGGGGAAAACAACACGAACGTAAGCCACTTCATAAATTAAGGAAGTCTCGGATAAAGTCAAAGTACCAGGTTGTAGCAGTTGTTGATTATTTATGGCTTAGAAATCAGTTTTTTTCATTTGCCAGCAACAAGTTTTATCAACTTGGTATTGATTTATTGGGTACAACTGACTGACTGACTGAGCCTATGATTCGATGTCCACATGATCACGATCTGGATACAATGCACAAAATGGTAATGTGACTATATAAATGTGTGTATGTGAACAAGTATTCGAGTAGCGATTTTATTTCCGAACTAGTAATAATTTGCCATTTTTGTCAGTGTTACAACAATAACCCAAAAGACTTAATCGTACATCGAGTGATGCAACTATTGTAAGCTTAAAAACACAGTGTAACACGAAAAAAATAACTATATACGGACACCACTACGTGATAAAAGACCAAAAAAAAAGACCCCTGTCTCCTAGTTTTGCTAAAAGTCCTCCAGGTTTTTTTTATGGGCCCCCAAAAATGTTCATTTTCTCAAGCTCATATCTTGCAAACCGTTCGGAATTTTGATTTACTCTCTGAGGCAAAGTTGTAGCTCTTATCATAAAGAACAAAAATTGTGAACACATAAAATCAAAAAACTTCATCTTCAAGGTCAAAATCGCAAAAAACTTAAAAAAATGAGCGAAAAATGGCCCAAAAATTTTTTTAAGGAGGCCGATCCAACTTCTTGAAATATAGGCCTTTATAGCTTGAGTATATAATCGATTATATCTCACCCATTTCTTATCCGATCTGGTAGAGATGGGTATCGTTGAGAAGACCTTTGAAAACACTATAAATCTGTATATAAATATGTTAATTTTTATTAACTCATTGGGGCAAATTAAAAAAAAAGATTTTTTAACCTCACTTTTTTAATAAAAATCCGATTTTCTCAAAAAACAGCCCTAGTAAAAAAAATAATTGAAGTGTAAGAAAATGAGCGATTTCTTAAAAAAAAAGTTGATGGTAAGCTTTGGTGGTAAAAATGGGAATGAACAACATCGCTAATGAGTGGAGATTATTTATTGATGGTTCTGTTTCAAGCTTGAAAGCAGTGTTGTTGCATGTGTCAAACCTTCCATTCCGCTAGCAATGGATATTAACATGAAAGAAAGCTATGAAACATTGAAAGATATAATGGAAAAAATCAAATACTACGAAAATAAATGGAACATTTGCTGTGATTTGAAGGTCATCAACATTTTGCAAGGGATCATCGATAAGGGCGGCTTTCCAAAATACTTTTCTTTTCTTTGTAATTGGGATTCACGCTCACCTCTGAATCAATACCAATATAATTCGTGGAGACCAAGAGGAAGTGTGTAGGAACAAATGAAACAACATAAACTGAGGAATGCACCCTTAATAGACAATACTCAAGACATCTTGCTGCCACTGCTCCACATAAAATTGGGAATTGTTAAAAAATTCATCGAAGTGCCGTTGTAAATTGTCCAAACGCATTCGACTATTTGAAAAGCGTTTTCCCAAAGCGTAGCGATGACAAAATTTTTGTTCACCTCATTGTACTATTTTCACTTTGTTTATGTTTTCTTTTCTGTCTTTATTTTTTGTCTTTATTTAACAGGCGTACTTAATGGCCCTGACACTAAAAACTATTCAAGAGCAACTTTGAATCATCGCTTCATGATTATAATCATTCAATGGCATGGATTTACCTTCATCGTGTATGCACCAGAGTCTTGGGAGGGGATCGAGACGAGGAACCGGAAGCAAGAGAATGGGTGAAAGAAATGCTGTATTATTTTGAGAAAATCGGCACATCGATGACATTAAAGCTGCATTTTCTTCATTTTTATTTTGACGATTTTATCAAACAACTCCCTACCAAATCCAATGAGCAAGGAGAACGGTTTCACTAAACCACAATGCCCATGGAAAAACGGTACAAAGGCAAAAAACTCGACGCATTGCTTGCAGAGGTAATATCAATTTTATTGATGCGTTGTTTTGCATTCCTTTTTTGATTTCTTTTCTAATTCATTTCAGGTATGTTGGTGGAGTCACAAGATCACCCTGTATGATGTTAATGAAGTATCTGAAGAAGAAAAAGCTGATGATGGAGGGCAGTCTGGAAGTAACGTGCCTATGGACACCATAAGTTCTGAATCAGAGTCAGATTCGGACGATTCGGATGACGATTTGGATCCACAAATTAAGAGAGTGCGATTTGCAAGTTCAGGGCCATCAACATTATAAACATAATACGAATATTTTTTTTATAATTTTTGTAATAGATAGCATAGTATTGTAGTGCCATCCCTGCTGAGACTACTAGTCCCTACAACACTGAATCATTATTACTAAATATCTATGCTACTACTCTTTGTTACAACCCTAATTCTAAATGTCAACCCATACCACCTAAGAACTAAGATTAATAAATCAGTAATAGTATAACAATGAAACCTGCAACATGCCTTTTCACTTACAGGAGAAGGCTTTATAGTATTTCAATGTTGAAGTAAAGAAAAAACAAATTAAATTAAAAAAGTTTCGGGAAATTTTTCACTTTTGCGGCTACCTAAGTGCTACCTAAACGGTGTTAAGAATCATTTAGGAAGTTTATTTGTTCTAAAAAGTTACTTATTGAGATCTTAGGTTCATTTTTGTAGTTGATTATTTCCTTTCATTTTGAACGGTTTGCTACCTATGGACCAGAACAGGGGGAAAAAAGGTAAAAAATTGAATTTTTTAAAGTTTTTTGCGATTTTGACCATGAAGATGAGGTTTTTTATATTATATGTTTACAATTTTTGTTCTTTATAACAAGAGCTACAACTTTGCCTCAGAAAGTAAATCAAAACTCCGAACGGTTTGTAAGATATGAGCTTGAGAAAATGATCATTTATTTGCAAAAATGACACCGAGGCCCCACATCTTTGGGGGCCCATAAAAAAACCTGGAGGACTTTGGGCAAAACTGGGAGACAGGGGTCTTTTTTTTGGTCTTTTATCTCGTAGTGATGTCCGTATATGGTTATTTTGCCATGAATTAAAAAATTACACACTGTGTAACTTAGTAATCAACTTTTAAGATGTAAACAAAAATAAGTTAACACGAAAAATTAATAATGGCACATTTTAATTACTATGTATAATTTTATAATTAAAAAAAAAATTTATATACATAGTGCTCGTTTTCTTCAATAACATTACAACTCAAAAAAAAATAGTTTTGAAATAGTTGAATCTACACTCAATCAATGGTACCGCAAAAATAATTTCAGGTATACTCGTTTCTTACGTAAATAAAAAAAAAATTATTAAGGTGATGTAATCACAAAGTGAAATCTAACGCGGAGAATATGAAAGACATCATCACCAAAATAACATATAGTAAAAAGCATGGTAGAACGAACGTTCCTGCATAGTTTACTCGATTTTTATGTTTTTTGAGTTGTAACTTTATTGAAGAAAACGAGCAATATATAAAAACTATAGTTTCTTAGAATTATATTTGAGCTTTATTTTTTTATTTCCCACGGAAATAAAAAACTGAATCTCGGAGAAAAAAACTTGTCGTGATTTTTGGCGGAGTTACAGAGTGCACAAAATTGACAAAAATCAGTAAAACCGTCTAAAATCGATTTTTACGAAAAAGTCAACCGTGACCAAAAAATTAAAACTTATTAAGAACGTATTATTTTATGATATTATCTAAGAGAAATATTTTTATCTTATTGATTTAAGCAATTTATACATAAATTCATTAAAAATTCTTTTAAAATCGCCTGCACTGTTTCTCAAGTGTAGTTTTTATTCGAAAATGTTAAGTAAATATTTCGTAAACTTTTTGTTTTAGTAAAAATGGATGACATTGGCTGAAGATAATGCAAGAATGGTTGAGGAAAGGAAAGGACAATATATTAAATAAGTTTTTTAGTTACTAATTTTCACAATTACTTAACTACCTAATTGCTTAATTCCCATTTAAATTGCAATGGAAAAATGTTTGACGTTCGACGCGTAAAGTCCGAACAAATCAAATTGTTATAAATATAAAAAATACGATATTTGAGATGATTTTGGCCTTTTTGCAAAACTTATTTAATTTGCATTTTTTTTTACTTAAGACCTTCGAGGTGCTATCGACCATTTCGACCAATATTCTAAGTTCGAGTGTAAGTCTGACAAGAAAATCCGTTTTTAGTGAGGTCCGAATGTACGAAAAAAATAACAAATCTTAGGTAACCTCGAGTAAGATGCAAGATGTTATAATTTTTATAAATTATGCTATTTAACCAGATATATCTTAAATGAAAAACTGTTAATATAACTTGCGAAATTTATGAAAAACCTATATCTTAAACACTTCTTAACTGAATGTTAAGATTGAACTACTCTTGGGAACGTAATTAAAGGGACTTTAATCTATAAATAATTTTTTGTTCTTCGCACTCCACCATAAAAGTTAATTATCGTACCTCAAGGGATGGAACCACCAATAAAATTATAGCTGCGAACCAAACTGATGCTGAGTTTTTGCGAAAGATGCTGTCTAGGGCTAACTTCACTTCTGCTACTGAAGTCAATTTAGATCTCATAGTTTTTTGTGAAAGTAAAGCAACACTTTAAAAACAATTTATGAAAATAAAATAAAAATGCACTTTGCACCAGTGATGAGATTTCGCCCATTTTGTCGGATTTTTAAACCATAAAAATTTTTTAATGTGTAATAATTTTGAAAGAGTTCACTTAGAGGGGTGAACTCAAACAAATGTGGACAATTAAAAGTCCAAAGTGAATCCATATTTTTATTTATACGAACACTTTTGTCTACAAAAAAATCATTTAGTATATGGTGGAATGGGGGAAAGTTTTTTCTTCACTCCAAGGGTATGTGTATTACTCCGAAAAGTTTTAGTGGGAAGTGAAGGATTAAGCTTAGCATTGAAATAGCGGGTCTTAGACTGCCTGGTTAAGTGGACTGTTTCATTTCTGGCCAACTTATAATTTTCCCAATTTGAAGAAGACGGTATTCTTCTCCAGAATTTGTGTAATTTATTTATTTCCTTTATTGGATTCAAAATATGCTCAATAAACCAAGTACAAGATGAGTTTTTTATGGCTGTTGTGCGCAGAGGATCATATTTTTCAGATAGGAATTTAACAGAGGTTGTGAGAGAAACAACTTTATCATCTACTGAGCTACGATACCAGAAATCATTAAACGATATCAAAGACAATTCATGAAATAGAGACGGATAGTTAATATTTTTATAATCATAACATAAAAAAGAAGTAGGAGAGGCATTACGAGACAAGTTGATATCTAAGGAGCAAAAAATAAAGTCGTAATCTGAGATAAAAAATAATTGGTCAAACAGTAAAACGAGAGAAGAGTAAGACACAATGAAGTAATCTAAAAGGCTAGGAGTAGCATTATTACAAAAACGGTCGGTTCAGTTGCATTTAAAACAGATAGACCTGCCAAAGATATTTTGTCAATCATCATTTGTCATAGTTTAAATTAAATTTTGACATATCAGTAAACAAGAGATCAACTGAAAGACATTTATGAGAATTATATACACAGAACAACAAAACTTGTTTACTAGTATCTGAAATACTAACGTTTTGCCATATTAAGACTTCGAGCGTTTAAGTTAACAATATGAAGTCCTCCATGCTGCTTACACAAAATATTAATTAATGATTTAAAATTTTCATTACTTCGTAAGGATGAGTACAACCATGGTCAAACATTGAAAGTAGGCAGAGAAAAGAAAAATTCAGGCAGAAAAAAAAATAGATAAATTAAAAGAAAAGAGAATAGTAAGATATAGAGAGAAATTAATAACATGGAAAAAATAACCTTAAGTTAACCAAATTTAAACTGCCTTCTTAAAATGCCTGCGATAGTCTCCAAAAGCTTTTAGCACACAATTACGATCGGAAGGTGTGTAAAATTTAACAATGACCGCAAGGCTAGTATTGTTATCTTTTGGCTTAGCTCGGAATATATCTTTTATTGGAGGCGCCATGAAATCAATAGAGCTGCAGATGAGATTAAAAATTCCTTTAAGATTTTTATCACTACGTTTTCTTCTTTTACATTAGTAAAAGATAATGCTATGACTTTAGTGCAGAACGACGCAGTTCTGCTACCTTGACCAGCAGTACCCATTTCAATATTTGTAAAAAAATTAAACTGTCAGAAATTAAAGTCTCTTCTCATTTTTTCAATCGGATTAAAATTAATGCAGTTTTTCGTGCAAATTTTTGATATTTCTTTTATTTGATTTCCGTATAAAAACTTGGAAAATTTATATTACATCATTACTTTTATTTTTTTGAAGCGAAGCTTTCTACGCCTCGTTTTGTGATTTTCTTGAGTGAAATCCCAAAAAGACACTTTTTTCCATACACCTTTTTTTAGACTTATTATTGTTTCTTTACTTTCGTCTATGACAGCAAGAGGATATAAAATTAAAAATATTCCTATGACAGTAATCAGAATCGAACCCGCACCCATTTGATTGACAGTTCGATACGCTACCATCTGATCCAAACAGCTTCGCTTCGTTAAGTATTAACTGAAGCTATGTTGCAGTATATGACAAGAATTTATTAAAAGGATTGTGCATTATCTATCTTACGTGAGAATACCTGAACATAATCTATTCATAAACAGATCATAATCTATTAAAATTTTTGTGTATTGACTATCCAAACAAGAAAAGTAGCGAGGTTTCATTGAACTGTGGGTCAATTCTCGATTTGCGTTAAAGTGAAGTGAAAAAAAGCTTTTCATATGCGATTCTTGTTCGCCTAATGGAAAGTTGTTGCTGAATAGGATTTGAGAGTTGCTGAATGGCTATTAAACAAAGCTTTTATGAAAAATAAATTTAAACAACGTTTTAGATGGTAGAAAAAATTTACAAAAATGACTTGGTTGAACATGATGATGACTTTATTATGATTTCAACATTTTTTTATTGATTTATGTAGAGAAAACCCAAGGATTTTTATGAGGAGACTTCGCGATGAAGAAAACTCATTCATCAGAATTGCGGAGGAACACTTCGACTTATATCGCTTTCCCAAAGCCATAAACTTGATTGAGAAAGTAAAACTATACATTAAAAGTAAACAATAAAAAAGAAAAATATAATTAATTTTGCATAAATAAATATAACCAAGACAAGTTTTTCGGTAGCATAAAATAGCCGAAATTGATATAGCAAGTCGATAACGTGCGCTTGCAACCGGCGTTAACTTAGTTTTCATTTCAACAAAAAATTAACAGCTGTTGCCCTTTTAACACGTTGACGGACAGTAGAAACAAGTGAAATTCGAAAATTGACACTATATGTTTTTGTAATTTTTAGAATATTAGAAGTATAGTTTTACTCTTTCTGCTTAAATACACTTAATTTTGATTAATTCAGCACCTTTAATTAGGTTGCGGCTACAACCGTCATGGCGCCAGCGGACTCTAGACACTATGTAATGGGACGATGGCGGCTATAACAGCAAAAATTTAAAAACGTAAATGACAGGTTTAATGACTGAAATAAGCAATTTTTTGTGAGCAACAAAGTATTTTTGGGAGTTTTACACGAAATGTTAGTTCATGATCAAACAAAAATAAATAAATGACAAATAAATTTATTATAATTTTATAATTATTATACATTATTTTCGGTATGCCATGTTTCAAAGCATGGTGCAGGACACAGTGCAGGTTTTGAACCACGTGCATACTCAATGTGTTAACCTTGCATACTAAATTTTTTTTCGAAAACATGACACTAGGCTTCTACTTGTACGCTGGTAAATGCACATTTGTGCTGCTACAGCCGCAGTGTCTAAAAACGACCGTTTCGTATTGGACGGCTATTGCCGTCATGTCACATAGTGAACTTGAACTTGACGGCTATAGACGCAACTGTCCGTCAACGTGTTAACACACAACGGGAATCGTGTTTTCCGTGTAAAGCGATAACGCAGAACGGGAATTGACCACCTGGTTGAAAATTATCACAAGTGGCAATTGTATTAGGTGTAGATTTTAATTGTGAAATACTCACAGGAAATTTAAGGTATTTTAGGATTTTTTAAAAAGTTAAAATATTAAAAAACGATATTTAAACTTTTAAGGTATATTGTAAATCGCATTCACCATAAAAAAAAATAATTTTTTTGATTTCAAAAATTGTTGGCAATGTTCAAAATGGCGTTCAATGAGACGCTCTCAAAGAAAAAGGGCATGAGCGGTGATGTAGATTTTGACTTTTCTATTTATTTGAAAAAAAACCAAGAATATTATTAATCACTATGAGTGCAGCTATGACTGGAAATAGAAAGAAAAATATTCAAAATTGACAAAATGACGCGCTTTTGAAAAAAATGTAAGTTCTTAAAACAACTTATTTAATTCCGGTTATTTAGTGTAAAATATACGATATTTTGAAATAAAACTTTGATTTTAGTTTAAGCGATAGCCACTGATGTTGTGAATAGCATTTTTAAATTTCAGATGATTCGGCTGAATAGGTTTCGTTTTTCTACAACAACATGCCGAAAAAAGTAGTTTCGAGATATTTTTTTTTCTAAAAAAAAAGATCAATGAACCAAGGCAAGTGCCTTAAACAAACGAGGTTTAGTCTTTGACCATGCCCGAGCCCGGATTCGAACCAGGGACCTCTGGGTTGATAGTCTAGGCGCACTCTACACTAGATTACAAAGGCCGACAAATGAGTATAAAGAGAATGAATGTAGACGAAACACTGTGGCTCCATACCTACTAAAACGGCTGAAAAAGTGAAATCTGGGTCCATAAGCAATAACAGCTTATGTCTTATTTCAAAGTTTCGAGAAATCTTGCTTCAAAGTTTTCGATCGCCATTTAAGTTATATGAATGAGTCTTTTGGTTTTGCGTCATAACTTTGGTTAAGGTCATGCTAGAAGCTCCAGATTTTGTGTGTGTTTAGTATTTTATGCGGGAAATACAGCAACATCAATAACTCAATTCTGTGTTAAGTCGGCTTAAGCGGTTACTGCTTATCGACACAGAAATAACGTCAGAAAGACCATACTTGTAAAATGTAAGCAAAAATCAATTTCATAAAAATTCAATGCTGTTTTAATGAATATAATTTACTAATGACAAGCGATCAAAATATTTGTTCAACACGATTAGGGATAACTTTTAATGCAATATTTGCTAGAAATGTCGATGACATTTACTATTAATGACATTAATATTGGTTTGCTATTTTAGATATTAAAAAGCAATAATTTCATTAATAAATTTCCATAAGAATAATTGAAAACATTTTTAAAAATTAATTTAAAATTAATGTAAAAAAATAAAATTTACTTGAGGGAATATTATTTTTTTAATTTTTTTTAATTTAAAAATGTTTTTGTTAAAAAACAATTAAATTATCAAACTTATGAAACCACGAAAAAGCTTTGCTTTTATCGTGTGTCCAACGACACATCTATTTTTTTTTTTGCAGTTGCTTACAATTTTTTTTAGAAGTTTTTATTTTATAATTAATATTTTAGCTGTAATATGTATAAATTTAAGCAATTCTGACCAGGAAACAATGCAAGCACTCAAAACCTTTCCAACGACATTTTGAAAGTAAAGTAATGTAAAATGAAGTAATATTCGCATTAGAAATAATTGAATTTTAATGAAAATAATTTTTAAAAAATCTAATAAATGCACGAAAAACAGAATTATCTTAAATTCGATTGCAAAAATGAAGAGTTGTTTGATGCAAATTGGAAGAGCTTTTTGCGGCATTTTATTTATGTCGGTTTATTTTTTTCCCAATATTACAGCAGCCAATATATTTACGAAAAACATAATTTTGGGAATCATTATAAAATAGAGCAAAGTTAATTTTTAGAGGTGTACAAATGGAACTTTTTTCTCCCCATACAAGTCAAGGCACCTCAATGTTTACATATTATTTGTATTTTATATTATTATGGTATAAGTTCTTTTTTGATCTCAGTGAATTTTTCAGAAATAAATAAAATTTTTATTACACTACATGTTTATAAAATAATCATACATATTAAGAAACAAACATTATTTATTCTGCTTATTTTGACATTGAAATTGGAGGTATTTTTCGCGGGATCTTAGAATCGTTTGCAAGGGATAAAGTGAGCAAAAAAGGGATTTTTGAACATGCATTTGGGATTTTTAGCAAAATGAATATCACATCGCTGCTCTGCACAGCTGATGTTGACGAGATGCTACGCTAACATTTCGATTCTATCTCTGTCTTGTCAAACTGTTTCGTTTAGTTTCGATAAGTTACGTTTGCTCATTTTGGGTAACAACATTGAAATGCATTTAACCCATGGTATAATTATTTGACAAGGTAGTAGCGTAGACTGGCTTTTTTCTCACGAGCGGCGATGGGTAGTTGTCAAAATTAGCTGTTCATGCAATTAATCAAAAAAATGTGAAAAAATAAGTAACGACTTAAACATAGCTAGTCAATAGCATCAAACTAAAAACATTCCAATAAACTTCGCGCATAAATTTAATAAATCAAACAAAATTTAAAAATAAGCACATTGCTAGTCAACAGCAGCAAAATACAACTCCTTTAGCTGTTTTTGACAACTAACAATCGCCAAAAAACTGTCACGGCTACCTTGTCAAATAATTATACCATGATTTAACCGAACACTCGTTCTGTTTTCACTCGTTTCGTCTATTTTGGTTGGGTATATGAGCCGTAATTTTGCTATTTTATTTGCAGTCTGCAAAAATCAACAAAATTTTCTTTCTCCTCGCTATGTTATATCTTTCTTCTCTCTCCCCCTAAAAGTAACATGTTCTTGAAATTTCACTTTCAATATCGAATCGTCGCCTAAGAAGTTTCACTTCAAAAAGTAAAAAAAGTTACTTTTGAAAGTGGATTATGTCAATATTTTGCTAAAAAAATCATTAATTTTCTTCAATAATCAAAAAAATTTAAAAAGCTCAATAAAACTAAACATATTTGTTGTCACACAAGTTGATTTACGTTTGCCAGTATCTTTAAACTAGTACAAACGTAAACCCATAAATATCTCGATATATGAAAAAACAGACTTATTTCAATTTAATTTATAACGTTTCGATTAAAGGTAACATTCAATATTAGAAGCTGAACTTTTGATTAAATAATATTCACTCTTAGTCATAACAAAGGTATTTTAAACATTACACAAATTCTCGAAGCTAGCCTTATTATACAAAATTTTCAAACAATTTCTTTTAAATTTCCACAAGATAGCTTCAACTCCAAGTGAAAACATATGCTTTTAATTTTAATATAAAAATTCCAATAGTTGCAACATTTCTAGCCTTAAGACAGCCAGACATCAACAGTCTAGCAAATGTGCAATTAATATTTTGCAATTGAAATGTATTGCCTACGATTTTACACAAATGTAAAATTTCAAAACCGTTGACCAAAAAGTGCTAAAAAGAGCAAAATTGTATTAACTACTTGTACCGGCTTATGGTTTGTGTGGTTTAAAGTGTTGCTGTGAAGAATTTCATAGCTTCCTACTATGCGACAGGTAAAAAACAAACGGCCAACACATACATTTGCTAGACGACATTTAAATACGCATAGCGTATGCGTGCCAAATTGTGATATTTTTTGGTCTAAAGCAAAAGCTGCCATCCATATTTTTACTATTTTAAAATTTTCCTGTTTTCAGATTAGAGCATTATCCAAAATCCACTCTAGCTGTATAGATTGTAGCTTTAATGTTAGCGAACTTAGTTCAAACATTAAAAATTAGCTTATAATGTTGTCTTACAACATCAAACCCAGACTAAGTTCATATAAAAATTAAGTTTTATGAAGTTATATTTTCGTCAGCGCCACACTGAAATCCATTCGATATTTTGGTCTGAACTAAATTCTTAGAGGCTGTATTTGAATAATACATGCTGGAATAAGCTGTAAAGTGAATAACTGTAATTAAACACTAGTCACGTGATTTAATTTTTATGGAACAAAATTGCTACTTACAGCATTGAAATTTTAAGCACATATATTTTGCTTGACATTTTTGGGAGGGGGCGGGGTGGGGGGATGGGGTTGGGAATTGCAACAGTATACCTGTTATTTTCTAAACATTCAATTAAAATATAAAATGAAATGTTGCAGTCACGATAATTTGTAGCCTCTGGAGTAAACGTAGACTAAGGCTTTGTCACGTAATAAATGCACACGTATTGAATGCGTTTAATAGATTCAGTTTTAGCTTGATGAGTGCACACTTTGTTGCAGGTAAATAATATATACCACATTATGCGGCTAGAGCTGTCGATAACATAAAAAAGCTCGTTTTTAATAATATTAATTTGAATTTGTGGACGTAGGCAGCTTGAGAAGTCAGTGAGTAATTTTTTGAATTTGCCGCGTAGTAACTTTAAATGCAACATAGGTCCTTTTAACTATGTACTATCTGTTAATAGACTACTGTCAAATCTTAAGCAAGCTACGTCATTTAGTTTGTGTTTGACATACATTGAAAGCAGATAACCACAACCACGTTAATTAATCAAAACTGTCACCGAAACCAAGAAAAGGCTTAATAAATACTATATCGACTCTGCACAATTAATTGCAATGGTTATGAAGTGGTTTACTGTATTCTGTGGTGGTCGTGACGCAAAAGAGAAGCTGAATGTTCGGGTCGCCCAAATGAGGTCGTCAAGCCAGAAATCGTCGATAAAATATATGGAATAATATTGGACAATCGGAGAATAAAGGTGTGTGAGGTAGTTGAGGCTGTTTCAACTCAACTGAGGCATCTCAATTGAGCGAGTACATCATATTTTACTTGAATATTTGTACATGAAAAAGCTGCCCGCGCAATGAATGCCGCGATTGCTCACGCTTGACCATTAACACAGCCGCGTGACCACTTCATAGGAGTGTTTGGCGATGTTCAAACGCAATGAGAGCAAGTTTTTGAGCCTTAGGCGAAACACGTATGCATCACAATACACCAGGGACCAAGAAACAGTCAAAGCAGTGAATTTCTCCGAGTGAACGTGCTCCAAAGACGGTCAATCTGGGTAAGTCGGCCAACAAGATCATGGCAAACTTGACAGTTTCTTTGGGATGCGTACGGAGTCAATCACATAGATTACTTTGAAAATGGTAAAATGGTCATAGACGAATATCATTCACAGATTTTGAAAGTATTTGACATTGATTTGAAGATAAAACGAATACATTTGGCGAATAAAAAGATCCCTTTCACCATGACAATGTACAGGCGAACACGTCTGTAGTCGCTATAGCAAAAAACCCATAAATTCTATTTTTTGTTTTAATAATTCTTAAATGTAGTAAAGAACAAAGAAAGCGAAAAAAACTATGCCCAAATCCGGATTCGAACCGGGGACCTCTGAGTTAATAGTCTAGCGAACTCTTCACTAGACTACAAAGGCAGACAACTTTTTGTTACTTAAGCTGGTAATATAATATTCTTGTAAGCTTTAGCATAAGGATTTATTTACCGGATTAATAAAATAAAAAAAAGGTCACCTTAAGCCCTCACAAATATATTCTACGTAAACATACGTAAATATCAGAAGATATGATATGAATCAACCATTCGCCAAAGTTGTTTTTAATAGGGATGTGACGAAGCTCCGCATACGCAAAAATTTGTCATGCGCATCCGCTTCTAGGATACGCATCATTAAAAATTTTGTATTATCAACAAAAACAGAAGAAGTTATGAAATCAAGAAGCGATGAAGTATGAACGTTACTCTTTATGCAATACAACTCACCCTTAACTAATTTCAAATACAAATGGACATCAAAAATTTGAAGCTACAAAAATTAAAATTATCCATAAATTAGAAGAAGTATTTTAAAAATATAAAAGCTTCTGAAATCAAAAGATTGTAATCTAATTTCCGAGGAAATTGCTTATGCAACATATATTTAAGACTTCAGCTATTTCAACGACGAGTTGAAAATTAAACTAATGACCTTACTCGTATTGTTTAAAACGTACACCTTTTTTATCACCACACTTGTATTTTTTTTTGCCTGGCAATAAATTTCGTAAGAAAATTTCACTGAGAGAAAAAGAGATTGAGATTTAATACTAAAACATTATAATCTCATTATACTATATCTTCGTAATAGGGCACACCTCTGATTTCGTCTTGCCAGACGACATAGTCCATTTACTGTCTATCAAATCATTACCTATCCGAGGGTTAAGGGGATAACAGTCATTACTTTCGCGCACACAATGCGTTGAAACAACAATATTATACCCTCTATCAAGCGTTAGTCAACGCTCCGACGAATATATTGAAAACATCCATACAAATTTGAAAAACATGCACTTTAAATCAAAATATGCTTGATAGCAACAAAAATGAAAATATACATGCAACATGCAAGTTCATAACCAGAGCTGTAAAATCGGCTTTCATATTCAGAATTTGAAGTAGAACTGAATAACGACATAAAAATGCATTTATTTATGCAAAATTTATTTATAGATAAAATTTTTAATTCACATTGATTTTATCACCACACTTGTATTTTTTTTTGCCAGGCAATAAATTTCGTAAGAAAATTTCACTGAGAGAAAAAGCGATTGTTTCATATGGAAATGAGTTTACCAGACAAAAATACACCAATTAATGTAATTGCGTGCGTTTTACAAAATAAGGTCATTTACATAAAAATTTTTATAATTTTCTATACATTATAAATAAGTAAATTTAAGCAGTAAATTTGTAAAAAGTTTTTACTTGAGAAATAGTGTCATTAGGGCTCAGATAGTTATGCACAGAGCTGTAAACGAATGCATTCAATTTGATTTTATTCACAAAAAAGTGAATCAGTGAATAACAAAATAAGAATGCATTCAATGAATGCAAATTGATTTATAAATAAAATTTTTAATTCACATTCATTTTTAAAAAAATTATTTATTATTCATTTCAAATATTTCTTCTCGTTATTCACAGTAATTAATCAATTCATTTTAGACCTAAGCCATACATAAAAAATTAATAAAAAATGAATAATGAATAACTAATGAATAATGAAAAACGAATAATGAATAAAAAAAGAATTATTGAAAATTCTAAACTTCTTTGTGAATTGCATTCTTTGTGAGTAGCATTCAAATGAATAAGAAAATTGATTCATTATTCTATATAACGAAAATGAATAATTGAAATGAATAATTAATCATTTTTAAAAAAAAAATTAATGGTAATTAAAAATTTTATTAAAAATAAATTTTGCATTTTGTTGTCAAGATCTCCCAAAAAAATTTTAAGGAAAATAGAAGATGTCTTCCTCTTCTGCAAGAACAAAGTTGTTTTTTAATAAGAACAGTAAAAAATAACGATCTCAAAATGCTCAGATTTTTATAAGAAAACCTACATATCTCTTAAAGCAAAAGTGAATATGAACTTTAACTACCAATGTTTTGCCAAACAAGGTGCTCTTCTCAATTTTTACCCACAGTGTTTTGTGAAAAGGATATTTGAATCTAAAAGTACACTCAAGATAGAGCATAACTTTTTAATGTTATCTGTTTGTCTAAATATTGGTGGTATCGATTTTAGTGTTAACGTTTTCCTTAAATTTGGCGAATTAATAATTTGCATGTTTTTCGCATACACCAAAATAATGATTTTGCTTGAATCAAGCAAATGTTTTGCTAAACAGCAAATCAGCAAAACTTTGCACAATCGCAGTGTGATTTTAGAAAAAGATTGTTAAATTCGAATAGCTCCTCATGTATTGGGGGAAAAGCAAAAATTTGATTAAATTCAAGCAAAATTTTGCTAAGTTATTATAAACTCAAGTAGCAAATTTTTACTAAACTCATGCAAATATTTGCTAAGTTATTAAAAGCTCAAATAGGTAATTTTTACTAAATTCATGCAAATATTTGCTAAGTTAATACAAACACAAAAAGCAAATTTTTACTAAACTTCAGCAAATTGCTTCTAAATACACGAGCAAACGTTTATTCTTAATAAAGAAAACTAGGCAACGATTGGTTAACAACTGTAATGATCGAATTGATAAGCGCATGCATTCACGTGGCCGAGGTACAAATCCCCAGATGGTGGTAATTTTTCAATTTAATTTTATGTTAATAATTACTTCACAGAATATTTTCAGATTTCAGCAAAAACTATTCAAAATTTGCTATTCCAATTTATAATAACTTAGCAAATATTTTCTTGAATTAAGATTAAATTTTCTTTTGCAGTTTATAATAACTTAGCAAAATTTTGCTAGAATTTAATCAATAATTTGCTTAGTTATTATAAACTGCTTGAATTTAATCAAAAATTTGCTTAGTTATTATAAGCTGGAATAGCAAATTTTGATTAGTTTTTGCTGAAATCTAGCATATTTTGAAGTGGCTGAGAATCAAGCGCAAGTTTTGCTTAACCACAATTAAAATTTAGCAAGCAGTTTCTCCGTGTATGCATTTTCTTATTTTTGAGAAATGTATACTTGAATACAATTTTTCAACTTTTTCAAAAAAGTGAGTATAAGGTTTTGTGTATCGGGAATTAGAAATGGTACGGAAGATAATATTCTCAATTTGGATTCTTCAAATATTTCTGAAAAACCCTGTTTTTTCCTATTTTTAATAGAACACCATTTTTTTCCTATTTCGATTTGATAAAAAAATGTTACTTTCTAACATGAAATTTATTATTTTGTTAAAACTAGAAAACCAGAATATAAAATTTCTGAGTTTGCCATTCGATGGGTCTCAATTGATGCAGCAATTCTTGTTAGGAAGTGTTTTTAAGAAATTATTTCCACAAAGGAGATATGAACAAAATTGTTAAATTTCATGATATGAAGAATTTCTTTTTAATATCAAAAAGGCTTAGTCTTTTCCTGTTGTTGAAAAAAAGATCTTTTTAGACAGGGTTTCGTTTAGATTTATTTGAAGAATCCAAATTGAGAAAATTATTTTTGGTACCACTTCTCATGCCCGAGATATAAAAACTTAATTTAATTTTTTTTTTTTTAAAAAGTTAAATTATTGCATTTAAGCATAAATTTCTCAAAAGCAAAAAATGCATATGCAAGAAATATGCAAATTATTAATTCGCTAAATTTAAGAAGAACGTTTACACCAACATAAATACCACAAAAATTTAGACAATCAGATAACAATCAAAGGTTCTGGCCTATATCGAGTGTACATTTAGAATCAAATATCCTTCACACAGGAAACTTTTGGTGAAAATCGAAAGTGGTATTGTGTTTGGTAATATATTGTTAGTTAAAGTCATTACTTACTTTTGCTTCAAACCATGGTTAGTTTTTCTTACAAAAATCAAAGCATTTTAAGATCTTTATTTTATAGTGTTTTTCTCAAAACAACTTTGTCCTTGCGGGAGAGGAAGAAGTCCTTTATTTTTCTTGGGTGACCTAAACACCCCCATGCAACTTTTGAGACCTCTTAGAATACGATCTAAATTTTCCGATTCGTCCTAGAGTGTATTTCCCAAAAAAAAATTTTTTTTTGCTGCTTACTTTTATAAAAAGCCAAAAAATTTTCAAGTAGGGAGCGATCCAAATTAGTCTCTTAAGAATAGGTTGTCCCGTGTTTGCAAGCAAAAACTAGCAAAAAAATAGCTAAGAAGTTCAGGAAAAGAATATGTGTCCATACTAAAAACTAAGTTCCTAAAAAGACAATAGGCCCTTCTAGCGATATGCAATATTGCAAAAAAATTTAAATCTGTGCTACCTGTAATTTACAGAGCACAAGTTCATGAAAATCAAATAAAATTTTGCAGAGGTTTTGTTTTATTTCTTATAACATTTAATATCTTATCTCTGTTTTGTTACATAAAAACAGCAAAGAAATCTTACGTACTATCTTATCTGATACAACGATTTATTACATATTCAAGGATGTGTGGAATTAAAAAAACTTATATTAATATACGAAACAAATGTTTGTTACATGCAATTAACTTAACGTTACATATTAATGTCAAATTTGAGAGAGAAAAGTGCACTTAAAATCACTCAAAATCTTAAAAATGCTTTACTGCAAAATAAAGTACAATCAGATACGATACTACGTGTGGTAAGGGACGATATGTATGCTATATATGTTTGAGCAATATTTATCTTGTTATCTGATGAACACAGGATATGAACAAAACATCACGCTCTTATCACTCAGAAATTAATTTCGTCTGGGCAGACGACATAGTCCGTGTTTGAAGAATTTGACTTGGAAGTTATCACTACCAACACTTACTAAACCTTTCGATTTTATACTTTGCATATAAAAGGAAAACAAACTCGAAAAGTCAAGAGAGCGTTTGCCAATAAACCAACTAGAAACCAAGTTATTCAAAAAAGAAAAACCATTTCATCAGGCCAGACGACAGAGTCCATCCGAGGATTAAATTCTACCACTGGCTCATATATATGTAGCTCTGTTCACAAGCTCTTGTCATACTTTCAAGCCCTGATGAAAATTCTATGGAACTCCCACGTAGCTCTATAGTATTTGACCAACAATTTTCTGAAAAATTTGACCATGTAAACAGAACTTATAATGCAATAGCACACCACAAGGTCGTCCGCAGGTTTTGTTTTAGGGCGGCAAAAGGCATAAAGGAGTCTAGAATGCACAAAATAAAATTTAACCTACATAATTTTCGCCAAAATTTTCTCTCTAATCGGAATACCAACAAATATGATGGCACGCCAAAGCTTGAGAGTGGTGATGTATTATCTCGGTCACTGCGCGCTCACCTTATGGAAATGGAAGAACGCTTAACTAAGAACAACAAAACTGAGTTTCAGCAACTGGAAGAACGTCTCACTAAGAACACCAAAACTGAGATTCAGCAGTTAAAAGATCGTCTATTTCATCATTCTGATAACTCGTTTACCCGTCTCTCCGCAGAAATTGTTAGTATCGAAAAAAAGCTTTTGACTGTTATTGATACTGAAGTCAGTGCATTAAAGGGCATAATAAGCGAATTTGATGCTAAAATTCTTGCGCTCAACACCAAACTTTGTGCTTTAGCCTCTCGATGTGATGAGCTAGAAAAATTAAAAACAGAGCAGCTCACCAGCAACAACACCACAAACACAGTCTCAACATTTTTGTCTGACGTTGTCTTGTTTGGAGTGCCATATGAAAAAGAAGAAAATCTAAAAAGTATCTTCAATCGGTTATGCCTTTTTATTGAATTTCAGCCTCCACATATTAAAGATATCTTTCGTGTTAGACCAAGCCCACGAAATCCTAATGCGCTAATTGTGATAAAATATTTCTGCCCCTATGATCGCAACCGCGTTCTAAAAGCTTTTGCAGCGTATCGAAAACGAACCAGTTTAGCTGTTAATTTAAGAGATGCTGGGTTTAATTTTGACAGCAACGTCTTTATTCATGAAAGTTTGGATGCTGATACACGGAAAATTCTACAAGCTGCGATTACTCTTAAGCGTCAAAAGAGAATCTATAATGCTTTCGCTTATCGGGGTTCAGTGTTTATCAGGATGGAAAAAGATGCCGATGGTATTCGTGTATGTAGTATTGATGAACTGCATAATATATCGAATGTTGTTACTCCTCAGAACTAGTTTATTGTATTCTATATTTGTTATTATTTTAAATCTTAAGTTTCACTTCTATCTATTTTTTACCTTTCTTCTTTCTTCATCTTATTTGCCTAAATATTTCTCCCCTTTTATGACTTTTTATGCCAGAACCTAGCAGGTTATTGTTTGGCATTAATGAAAACCAGAAAACTTTAATTCAGGTGTTGTGTAGACAACATGTCGGTCTTAATGTTGTTCATTTTAATGCCCGAAGCCTAAACATGGCTAAGTTGGATTTTATAAAATATGTTTTTGAAGAGTCATCAGTTGATATCGTTTGTATTTCTGAAACGTGGCTATCTAGTAATATAAGCGATGCAATCTGTAGTGTAAATAGTTATAATGTTTTTAGAAATGACAGATCTGATAAAAAAGGTGGTGGAGTTGCTGTTTACTACAAATCATACCTAAATGCCAAAGTTCTGAGTAAATCAAGCGGCCCTGGAATTGAATATCTTACCATATGTATTTCTGATAATAGTACTAAAATTGTAGTTTCTTGTGTGTATAACCCCAATAAATGTCATTCTGTAGATCCATTGTTCTCTGACTTGTCTAACTATATTCTTAATAATGACTTGATTTTAGTATGTGGTGATTTTAATATAAATCTACTAAACAATGATTCAGTAAAGCATTCAATGTGTGACAAGATATCTTCAGTAGGTCTATCTGTTGTCAACAATACTGTGCCCACTCGTTTCTCTAATAATACAACCCCCAGTCTACTAGATTATTTTATTGTGTCAGACCCTTCTCTTGTTTCTCTGTTTGACCAAATATTTTTCATTTCTGATCACGACTTAATCTTTTGCTCGTTAAATGCTAATTTTTCTCGTGATGTAATTTCTACCTCGTTTTCGTATCGTGATTTTAAAAATATTAATTACTCGTCCTTGTTTTATGACTTGTCTATGATTTCACTCAATGACTGCTGGCATCTCACCACAGTTGATGATAAACTTAATTCCCTTTTAAGCCCTGTCAAGTACTTGTTTGAAAAGCATGTTCCATTACGAACAAATAGGTTAAAAAATGCATCATGTCCCTGGTTCTCTCAGGGTGTCCTAAATGCCATAAAGAAAAGAAACTATTTACACAAGCTCTGGAAAATTAATCCATCTTCTACTACTTGGGAAGCGTACAGAATGGCCAGGAATAATGCCGTCCTTTTAACAAAACAATCTAAGTCTCGATACTTCGCTGCCAAATTAAATGTTTCCCTTCCAACTAAAAACCTGTGGAACAATATTAAGAGACTTGGAGTAAGTAAAAAGACAGCCTCAGAGTGCCAAACTGATCCGGACTTGTTGAACAATTTTTTCATTGAAAACACTGTTCACTCGACCAATAATAATATTTCCCTTACAAATAACTATGTTAACCAACCTTTTGAATTTATCCCTGTAAGTGAACTTGATATTGGAAAGTGTATTATGCAGATAAAATCAAATGCAATTGGCGAAGATGGTATTCCAATTAAGTTTATTAAATTAATTCTACCACACATAATCTGTCCATTAACGCATATTATTAATCACTGCCTTATATCTTCTTCATTTCCGGCAACTTGGAAATCTGCAATTGTTTTACCTGTTGCTAAAAAGTCTAACCCTTCTGGGCCTAGCGATTTTAGGCCAATAAGCATATTGCCCTCCCTATCTAAAGTCTGCGAAAAAATAATGAGCCAACAAATAAATAATTTCTTAAAACAAAATAGCCTTCTGTCTTCATTTCAATCTGGTTTTCGAGCAGGTCATGGGTGTGCTTCAGCGGTAGTTAAAGTTATGGATGACCTACGGCCTGCATTTGATACTAGTTATGTGTCATTACTCTGCTTATTAGATTTTTCGAAAGCATTTGACAAGGTTAGTCACCAATACTTATGCCAGAAACTCAGGACTTTGTTCGGGTTTAGTGAAAGTGCAGTGAATTTAATAGCAAGTTACTTGTCAAATAGATTGCAAAGAACTCAAGTTGGACTTGCGTTCTCTAACCATAAATCTGTGTTAAGTGGTGTTCCACAAGGTTCAATACTTGGCCCTCTTTTATTTTCTATTTTTATAAATGACGTATTTGATGTTTGCAAACATTCTTCTGTGCATGCGTATGCGGATGATATTCAAATCTATCTATCAAGTAGTACTGACCTTCTAGATAACCTCTGCCACAGACTTAATGAGGATTTAAGAAGCATTCATCAATGGGCTATTAGTAATGGACTACAATTAAATTCTGCCAAGTCATATGTACTACCTATTTGTAAAAACAAACATTACCTAGATAAAATTCCTGACCTCTACATTGGTACAAATAAGCTTAGTGTCGTATCGAAAATCGTAAATCTTGGTTTTTGTATGAATTCGTCCCTATCATGTATTGATCATATAAATAGTGTTGTCCGTAAAGTTTATTATATCCTTCGAAATTTAAGAATGTCTGCAAATCTTTGTACTATTGATCTTAAGCGAATGCTAGTGAAGCAACTAGTTTTACCAGTTATTACTTATTCGGAAGTAGTTTACAGTAGACTCGACTCGTCTTCGCAACTAAAACTAAATATTGCTTATAACTATGCCACGCGTTTTGTATTTGGCTTAAAAAAATTTGACCGCCTCTCAACTTTCAGAAATGCAATACTTGGGTGCAACTTGATTGACTATCTTAATGCTAGAAACTGCATCTTTCTTCATAAAATTATACATAAAAAAACACCACATTATCTCTATGAAAAACTGCAATTCAGCCTTTCTAGAAGATGTAACGTTCTTATAGTTCCTAGGCATAGCTCTCTTAATACCTCCAATCTGTTCTTCATTAATGCCGTAAGACTATGGAATGCTCTACCACGTAGCATAAGAGAAATAACTCGGGCGGAAGAATTTAGGCAATCTATTATGGCTCACTTTTCTACTACTTAAAATCTGTTTCTTTCCTTGTTTTCTTCTTCAATATTTCCTTTTGTATGTTTAAGTTCTAATATTTTAAGATTTCTTAACTAATTAATATGATAAATTTGTTTTTTTTTTTTCAAACAATTATTTAATTTTGTTTAATTCTAATGTTTATTAACTTGTTGTTATATCCAAATATATACATATATAAATAATGTTGTTAATTTATACTTATATGTTGTACTGTAAAAGAACTTAGTTCTTATTTGTACTAATGCTATATGAAAATAAAATAAATAAAAAATATAATATAATATATAAATATAATATAATAATTCTATTTACTAGGATTTTTGGTACTGATTTTGTTTTCATGATATGCAGTTTGACACACGCTTGTACACATAAGAAAATGATATACATTCCAAAAATGGGGTAAAAATCTTTCTCGTATATGGCCGAAATATTTTTAAATTTATTTTTTTTTTTTTTCATGTAATTTAAGACATTTTTTCTCAACAAATATTCTTAGTAATATAGTTATTTAGAATAGAAGAATACAAAAATTTCCCAACATTTCTTTTTTAAAAATGAATAAAACTAGCAAGATTTTCAGACCATTTTTCCAGTTTTGGTGGTTTATAAATTATAAACCAATTGCGAGCGGCCTGAAATTTATCAGATTTGGATTGAGGAGGTAAAAATTTATATAATCCGCAAAAATTAAGAATCAGAGTTCTCGCTTTTCTTGAAATATTCCCCGCATGGACATCAACTGACTTATTTCTTTTTTCAACATGCATCAGTCCTCGCAGCATGCAAGTTACTAAAATCGAGTTTGATTTTAATTTTTTTTTTTTCTAATTCAAAACGTATGAATAAATATATAAAGAGGTACATGTATAGATGGGTTTTGGGCTCCATTCATTTTCTGAACATATTCCAGAACCCCCCTGCAAGGCTTGATTCTAGATTCTAAATCCTGGATGTAATCACGTGACGCGAAAAAATCCAGAAAATTCTCAAAATTAGTGGATGCCTGTTAAAAAACGTGAATTTGAAGAAATATGTATGATAAATGTTTCAAATCAAGTTTCCTATATAAGTTTTAGTCATTGATGACTTTTGACCATAATATATTCTAATGTAAGAACGTTTAAAAAATTTGCCGTCAGATTTTTTTAAAAACTAGTGCTTGATTTAAAATTAGCCTACGTTATTCAGAATTTCCAATTTTTTTTCTCTTTTGAATTAGAAGCTTTGCTCTTGTCTAGAACGCTGCCATTTTCTCAAATTTAAATGCTGCAAGATTGTTAGCAATTTTATTAAGTTTACGAAAAATTAAAAAATCATCCGAATTGGATCATTTTTATAACAGAAAAACGATTTTTTTTAAGCCGACTTTTGGGAAATCATTAAGATTTTTAAATTTATTTTACATTTTTTCTTCTCGTGTTTAATTACTTTAACACACAAATTTGCTTACCGTCCAAGTTCATATGCGATATTGGCTTAAATACCCCTTACCATCTGTTGCTCCGAAGAATGATCTTCGACTAATAGGGATATCATTCCTTATCATTCCTAAATTTCTCGTACGAATAACTTCGATATTTCTTCTATTACAATCGTGGTATTTACTAATGGCTTCGTACTTTTTAGTATAAGTTGAGTTTCAAAAAATTTACAACCGAAATTTTTCAGCCTGGTTTATTGAACAATTACAACATAAGAAAATGTATGATTGCAAGGTGGCCGTAGCATCCTGAAAGAGTACGTGGACCGTAAACTAAAAAACCGTTGTTCAAACCCTAGCTCAGACATAATGTTTGGTTTTTCGTTATTAGTATATATAACATATGTATTCGTACAATATACATTTTTTTTTGTACGAATACGAATAAATATTTGTACTATGTACCAAACTACGTCCAATCTATGAATCCTATTCGTGACTGAAAACTACGAATAATATTTGTAGAATCGATGCAGTTTTTAATAATATTTACACACAAAATTTTTTCAGTGTATTTTTCAATACACTTGTGAAACAAGGATAAATGAAATCGTATCGTAACTTATTACTGCGACGGGTACAACATAATATTAATTCAGCTTTATTTATATATATACCTTAAAAAAGTATTTTTGAGTTCTCTTCGAAATATGTTAACATATATAATGAAAATATCATAAAAAAATCAAAAAATTCGTAAGTTACAATAAACTCAAAGTCGACTTTTTTATTGATTATTGATGCACCTTATCAAAATACATTTTCCAGCTAAATTTTACACTCCTACATTTAGGTTTGAACGCAACTTACAATTACAATTTATAGAGTTTTTTGACTCTCCCGTAAAATTTTTTAAGTAGCTTACGGTTTTTTGATTTAATATGAAGATATTTAAAAAATTAAATTGTCACTGCCTAAGGGGGCGAGCGCGAAAGCCCACGGCACACCATATTCTATTACTTGTTAATTGGTTTTCGAAATATTATTAATTAATATTATTAATATCATATTATTGAAAAATTTACGGCACACAAATGCTAAAATATAAAAAAATTTAAATTTTGTTTGCATATTTAACACTTTTTTTGAAAATACAGTCAAATATAAATGTAACGAACCATCGAAATAGTGAACAACTCGAAATAGTGAACGTTTTAGTGACTGATATGTCAAAGAATCAGAAGCAAAAATGTAAAAAAAAAGTTTCAAAATTTAAGCCAAAACATAAATTTTAAAAAAAAATCAGTCCCTATAATGCTAACAGTCTGGATAGAATGAGCAGGGCTTGAAAAAATTAGTTCACTATAACCAGACTCGCCTGTATCTGCATATATTGCAATTTTTAATTGCATGTTTGTGAGCATATTTCAGAGTTTTTTCGTGCATAACTATTCGAGCTCTAATTATCATAAATTTAACTTTGAAAATATTACCTAGGTATTATTAATAGGTTTCCAATTTGCAAATATCTTATTGTTTCTGAGGTTCCACTGTATTAACATAATTTTTTAATTTATTTTAATAATTTAAGTTCTGCTTTAAGTTTGTCTAGTCGAGCTAAATAACTATCAAAGTCTTTGAAATTTTATATGTATACTAAGTTTTTATGTTATTCCAGCAATTGAAATGTTTGCTTTACCTTTTTTTTATCAATGAGTTTTTTATTTAATTCCTTAAAAAAGTTTTTACTTAAAAAATAACTATTGACAATCACAAAAAATATATTTCTAATTTAATTGACAACATCCGCATTCGTTGATCTGAATTTCAACTATCCGAGGAAGGCTTTTTACAGATCCGAATCCGCATCCACAAAATAACTTCCGTCACATCCCAAGTTTATAATAAGCTTAAAAAAGATTACAGCGTGCAACTGTATAAAAATTTACATTAAAACTTTATTTAATTTTTTTTTTCTTCGATTTCAATTCAACAACCTTCAACTGAAAACTACAAACATATCTTAAAAGGGTTATTCATTCAAAGGGATAGTCATGTAAGAAATACATTAATTTCAACAATGCTCTTTTGGTATTCAATAAAACCAAATTAATCCCAAGGAAATAACTCATTATATAATGTATGGATTATTATTACATTCAATGCAGTAATTTAAACAAGAAATTATTCCAAAATAGAATTGCAGAAAACGCGTGCGAAACCTATTTTTTTTTTTGTGGAAACAAATGCTATTGGCAAGTATCAACAGTAACATTACGACGTTGCCAATAAAAAACGTAAAAACCAATATGTTTACGTGGTTTTTCCAAACAAATTAGCTAATGCTTAAACAACAATTTGAACAATTTGTATAAAATCGAGAAACCACCGTCGAATGCAACAGTGACACACAAGTAAACTACATAAAAAATACAAATTTACAATTTTGACTATATAACATGTGGTAGAAGGCGATTTTTTTTTTTTTTTGTTTTGGTAAAATAATTTGTGTGTTACTCGTGTAAGTTTTGCTGGTAAATTAAATATCCAAAAGAAAAAAAAAACGCATTCAATTAAAAATTGAACAATGTTCATTAAGATTGTGCTAAGATTGTGAGAATAACAATTCAAGTAGCTGTCACGTTGAGCCGTCAAACTTGTCAGTTTGCTTTCATGTTAATGAGCTTAGAATACGAACGCTTTCCGAAAAGAATTTTGCCGTAGGACGTAAGTTACATTAGCAACTTCCAGACATGAATTTGTATGACAGTGATTTTATGTTGAGTTCTTTTGATTCAAAGTATAAAGATTATAACAAAAGATTAAACATATACAATGCTTTTCAGCATAATTAAATAGCCTTAAATATACCCATAAATGAAAGCCAACGCCGTAGATAAGTGGGTCTCAGAGGGTTCGAACCCCCCTCTTAGCAATCCAGAATATTTCTATATATTGAATAAAAACACATATTCCAAATTATGTAATTTTGCTAAAACATGAAGATAAATTGAAAATTGTATGTGAGTTGTAGACTGGCCATGCATTTATATATAAAATTTAAATATTTCGAAAGTGAAAAATATGATAAGTTAAGAACGTGAAACAATTTTAATGCATATCCAAAAAAATTTTGTGATTACTACTTTAAATAACTTGGTCGTTATGGCATTTTTTACTAGAAGTGTAACACTTTGTAAATTTCGAGTTTGGGTATTCTTACCAAAAAAATCGCTAAAAATCCAAAAATGCAAAATTTTAAAAAACGACATCACGTGTGACTATGACATTGTCTTAAGCTATTTTGTGCAAAAAATTACAAAAACCAGAATTCGGATACAAAAGTTATAGCTAGCTGTTGAAACTTGACTTTTTTCAAAATTGCTTGAAAGCCTGTTTTTGGCATTTTAAATATAAAGTGTTGTTTTAGAAACAGAAAGCTTTTCAACGAAATTTCATTGTAATTTCTTCAAATTTGAATTTTTAAGATTTTGTTTTTATTACAACAAAAAAATAATAATTTTTTTCGAAAAATTGCTCCATTCATAGAAGCAATTAAAAAAAAACGAAATGCATTATGCAAATTATGTGCAAAAAATCGAGAAATATGTAAAAAGTCAAAACATTTTCGGTTTTTTTTTCAATTTTAAACAAAACGATCAACTCGGTCACTCGGCATACTCCTATTGAACTCATATTAACACATACTTGTTTTTATCCCAAACGACACGTTTTTAACTTGTCATTTGAATTTCAAAAAATTCTTGAAAAAGCCGTCTAATGAGTAGTTTGGTAAACGCTATTAACTTAAAGTAAAAGTGCATTTCATTGGCACATTTGTCAGTTGCATGATTGCTTAAGCTGTGTGTACCTCAAATTCTCTCGGTGACACTTCGTCTCAAGCAAACCAATAAATGTGCACAGTTACGAGTCCAGAGTTTTTGGTTGCAGTCCATTTAATACATAAAATATTTTCAATTACGTCAAATCTGACAATACAGTTGCAAAACATTTATAAAGATCTAATAGAATGCTGCGAACATATAAATCTTGTGTCCAAACTTTGGGAAATTTTCGGAAGAATGATAAAGAAGCATTTAAAGATATATTTAATAAAACTGAGATCGGCTATTATTAACTTTGAATGGAAATAAGTAAGCCTCGTTTATCAAGATGCAATAGCAGAAATAACAGAGGATTTAAATGGCAGAAATAGCAGAGGATTTTTATCTAACTAAGCTTTTCATTCCTTTCGTATATCAGTTTGTTAATGAAATGAAATCTCAATTTTCAAAGCACTTTCAAGTAATTGCAAATTTTGAAAATAAGTCCATCAAAAATAAATAAGTTAAATATTAAATCTTTTCTAACTGGTATAAGGGTATTGTATCCAAATAAAATAGATATAGAAAAGTTAGGCACCGAACTTGAGTTAGGTTAGGTTAAGTTAAGATGGCGGCAGGTCTTTAAACCAGCCCACTAAGACCAAACTTTTGGTCCGCTGTGATACCACAGAATGGAAGAAGGTAGTAATGAAGTGAAACTTTTATGTAGGATGTTCAAAATGTGGCAGAAGCAGTAGAAACATGTGATATTAAATCTGAAGCAAGTGTCAGTCAAATCAAGTTACTAAGCGTTCCTCTCCACAAACTTTTCCTATCACCACCAACTAAAACTTTTCGTCGTAAATTGGGGTAACTGTTATCAACAAATTGGCTTTATGCTCTACAGAATTGGCATCGTTCCAACAACTATGTATAAATATGTTTTTCTTTTTTAAATTTCTATTTTCGTTGCTATACTTAGATAAATACTTATCGTCCTACTCAAATCCCAGCTATTGAATCCATTTTGTATGTTTAGAATTCAAATAATTAAAACTTCATTAACTCTTTTCACTTCGAATGTTGAAATCTGTTAAGAAATTTCGAAAGATCTTAGGCCTTCAGAAATACCTATGGAAATAAAAAAAAAAACTAGAATTTTTTTGCTTCAGTAAACTTCCTCCTTATGAAATACCATTCTACGGCGTTTTTGAAAGCTCTAAATAAGTTTCATTAATTATTTTGTTTAAGAGCTAGATTCGTTTAAAAGTTTTAAGCTCGAAACATTGGCTGAAATTTAATTTGTTATAACTTGGGAAATCTTCAAAATCAGTATAAAAATTAAACAGTTCAACAGCCACTCGAAGCCAGGCGCGTTCCCAGAAAAAATTTCGTAGGGGCTTAGTTTTTTTTTATTATATATATTTCAATGATTTATTATATATATTTATTTTATTATATATTATATAAATAAGTCTATATTTCAATTTTTTTATAAAAAGTCATCTTTATATCATAATTCCTAGTTTTCTTTTATTTCGGGCTAGTGTATTTAAAATTTCTTCCGAGGTCATTTCCACATCCCTGTGAACATTAAGAAGAGAAAGCCCATTGAGCCTCTCTTCTCTAGTTTTACTTCTCATGTATGTTCTGAGTCTTCGAAGCGACTCAAGCGTTCGCTTGAAGCAACTAAAACCGGCAACGTTGCACCAATCTTCAGGAATTGGCTTATTGATGGATATATCATTGCATCGCAAAAATTATGGGATTCGGTTAACGTTACAGTTCGATTTGTCTGATTCAAGCAGTGGATACAAATATGGGGTACATAATATTGGTCAAAATGTATACACTTAAAAAACTATCAAGTTTAAAAATTTAATAAAGGCGTTGTAATATCAATGCATTTTTTTTCATAAATAATTTAAAAAAATTGTTTAACCACAATTTGTAATAAAAAAATTTGCTTAAACAAATTTCGTCAAAGTAGGAACAAATTGTTTTAAATATATCGCCCACTTCATATTGAAGTGTAATAAAAATTGCACTGACCATTTCCGATTTGGGTCAAATTTTGTTCTTAGATTGGTTAATTGCTTAGAAAAGCAAATCCGGAGTTAAAGATTTAAATTTTTCGCATACCCACAGCCATGCGATTACCAAAGTAGGCATGCTCATCCTGAGTAACATACCTGGACTAGTGGGGTACATACGAACCCCAGTGATTAAAATCTTTGTAAAAATTTAAATATTGATTATTTTGTCTCAAAAAAATTCGGAGATCATCTAAGATATCACTTTAAATTTAAGAATAGTCTAAGTTAAAAAATAAAAATCAGCTTTTAAATAAAAATCCGGAAAACTATAAAAAAATTTCAAACAAAACAAAACGAGAAAGAACGTGGGGTATGTACGTACCCCACAAGGCCAGGTGAAGGTTAAATGCGATTTTAGTAAATATGGTATCATTGAAAAGGTTGTTTCATCTTGTTTTAAAAAATAATTTTTATATAATATAAAATTTTAAAATATAAATCTTTTGAATAAAATTGCAATAAGTTGGGCCATTCTTAATTTCAAAGTATAATACCATACCTATAATGCGCTATAATTTGTTTTCGACGATATAAAATGAAAGTTGTTGTAAAATGGCAATTTTTTAACAACTATAGCAAAATTTGTGGTGTGGTGAAAAAACCGCTTTCACCTGGATATTATACCGTGGTCGTGACCATAAACACACAACGGCTGCCATGTTGTGCTGAGAGTTGCTCTCGGTTTTCTTTAAAATTTGTTCATTTCGGAGGAGAGGGGGGTTAACCCCAAAATCCCCCTGCATACGCGCCTGCCAAAAGCATTTCTACAACAGAATTATTATGGTATTTTAAAAGAGTACGTCATGCTGAACATTGTTGGGAACAAATTGGGACGCACGTCAGAGTTTTTTTTTTAATGGAGAATACTACTGAAATAGTGTTCTTCAGAAAAAACTATTTTCTTTGATCACTAGGAAATGAGATGAAAAATAGCTTTGTCAATTATAAAAGTGTTCAATTCTGATCACTTAAAAGTAAGAGTTGCAATAGTTCTTATTTGAATTTGAAGCTAATGAATAACCAATACACATTAAAAAATTTTCGACTATTTTCTAATAAAATTTAGATATAATCGTACAAGTTTCCATGTTCAATTCCATTTTTCATACAAAAATAATTTTTTTCCAAATCTTTAAAGTCGATTATTTCAAATCTTTTTATATGTCATATAATATTCTTGCAATAAGCCTTTTAATCAATAGAAATTGCGCAAAGTTAATTAAAAAAAATCGTAGCTATTCTAATAACGATATTTCAGCGTAATCTTTTAATTTTGAAGGAACTTGTAATTAATGTCTGTATTCCAATTTACTAAAATTTTATAAAAACAAAAAGTAACAGTCTAATGAAATGATTACAATATTTCTTTTTAAGGACACTTAGAAAAAAATACTTTTCAACACTACATCTACAGTACATATACTCTGCACTTGCCCAGCGCTGGCTCAAAAACGTTTAATTCACTTAAATTACTGGTTTTTCAAGGACCTGGAAGAACTCTTCGAATTATCGGTGTACCGAATCCTAAGCTTTGTGAACAGTTCAAGCTGATTTAAATAGAGAATGGAAATAGTGTGTCTCAATTGAGGCAGCCACTTTAACCTAACCTTACCTAACCTAACACTTTTATGAGTGATGAGAAAAGCAGACTTACAATTCTTGAAAATTACATTCTTAAAAGTTTTTGCAGAATTTTACTACAACTCTTGTAGGCAACAGTTTTGCGGCTGTTTCTGTAGTAAATCTACACACCCTTATTTAATTAAATATATTGTTTGCTATTGACTTATAGTGAAATTCAACAAAACGTGTTTATGTTTATGAGTTAAATATGTAGCAATATTAATGAAAAAATATTGATATTGTAGTACAATTAAACATCAATTGCTATCATCTGTGTAGTACCATAACAAAATTACTACTCTCATGTTAGCAAAATTCAACAACTAGAATTTGTTTTTACTACAATTGATGTAATCAATTAATTTTCTATTGATATTCTAGTAAAGGCAGCATTTTTAGTTTTGACATTCTTAGTTTAAAACAAAATGTAATATATCTTAAAATTTTACACTCTTGACGACACGTGCAGAAATAAATTTGACTTATATTTACTGCTTATCCTTCATTAAATTAACACTATAAACACCAAAATGGGACATACACACTTGCATAAAAAAATTCCTGCCGATGAGTACCCGAAAGAAAAAAACAAATGAAACACATATATTTTTTATAGATTTTTATTAATTTATTAGTATATAGCCCACATTTACCCATTTTGTTATTTTGTACAACATAAGATACTACAACATAATAAAACTTTTACTAAAAATCGAGTTATTACTAAACTTTTTTCAATAAAAAACCATATAACCCTTATATAATGATCCGCTCACGTTGACAAGCAAAGTCGACTAAATATCTGTTGAAAATATTGTACATACATACATGTTGAATATTAAACATCTGTTTCATTAGTTCAATTTTGGTAGTAATTTAAAGCACTGTAGTTGATGTTGCAGCAAAATTAAAAATGTATTGCTTTATTTTGCTAAGAATAGTGTTTAATGATAAATACTCAAAGATCAATATAAGATTTATAGTAAAATTACACATCAGTTTGAATTTCAACAAAAAATTACTATAATAATTATAGTAAATTTTTATATATTTTTTAGAGTGTAGCTTACAATCCAATTTGATTACATAACAGTGTGTAATCTTTCTTAATTGTTTGCATGGCTAAAGTTTCAGTAATGTTATTGTATTTATTTAGTCTTTAATGAGAAAATTCTTAATTTTTGAGCAACTCTTCTTAACTTTTAAGTTCTTCAGAACTGTATTTCTGAAGCGTTAAGTCAGCTTGAATATTTTTTAGGAGTTTAAAAAAAACTCCGTGAATAGGTGACAACTTTTGAGTCATAATTTGTTAAAGCTCTTATAAAATTTGATGACAAAAATGTTTACTCTTCAGTAGTATGTGCTCACAACAACAACAACTGCAACTACAAAATCAGCAACAACAACAAAACTGGTAGCAATAAATTTTCACGCTTAAGCGATTAATTGGCCTGATTAAGCTGTTAATTTGTGGCATTTGCAGAGAGGCAGCTGTAAGTTAGCAGCTTGTTGTTCCACTTGACTTTAGCTACTGAAATCAACCATGAATCCGATCCAAATAATTTTTTGAAAAATGTATAGTAAATAAATTGGTGTTTTCTTATTTGCATTTGCTTCAATGAGCTTCAATTGCTGCTTTACAATTTTTGTTTGATTTTAAGTGATACTCAGGCAAAAAAAGCAACCCACAATTTCAAGTATTTGTGCAATGAAGCGTAGTCAAGCTTATAATTTAGGGTCAAGGAATTTACCGCTAAGGTTTTCTAAAAATATTTGAAAAGTGGTATATACTAGCTAAATCATAACCTTCAAGTTTCTACAAGCCTCTTGAAATTCGTTAAAAAGTAATTTCAGTATTGCGTTAAGCGGTTCTTAAATTAAATCATGCCAATTTGAGGCATTCACTTCCTTATTTAGGGCTAACAAAGATAATTTTTGTGTTGCTATAAAACAATAAACCAAACAAATAAAAACCAAATCACCACATAAAAAACCATAACAAATCACAAACACCCAAACAATAAAATTTCCATACAAAGTGATAACTATGCTATTAGGCCAACCACCTAAAAAGCTATCCAAATGCAAATGCTTCACATGAATGACTTAAATCGTAACCAAAGCATTTTATATCTGATCAACTTCGATCTATGCTCTTGAACTTGACAGCAGCTTGAGTTCAGATTAAAACTTGTTCGTTTGTTCATTCATTCGCTAGCCGACAAGCTGACCGTCAGTCTAGCTGGTTGCTTGTTTGCCTGGCTAATCTGATTCATGCTAACACAACTTAGTCGCTTGATCTAGGTTTTATTTACAGTCTTGACTTGCTGCTTATTGGCTACAAAATGTTTGAATTTAGATTATCTCGAACATGTTTAAAGCATGTCGTTGACTCGTTTGCATCTTTAGTGTTGATTTATTCAATGCTCAGCAGATTATATCAAATTTATTGCTAGTAGTTTTTTTTTTAAAGTTATGCAAATTATTGTCTGAACGTTATTGTGTTTTTTAAATTTTAAATATCTTCTTTAAACTTTTAATGGTTTAATGGTAATGGTCAACGCGTTGAGTAAGCGATCAGAGCTTCCGCTACTTTGTGTGCCTTCTGAACGCTATGTTAAATTTTCTGTCAACACAGTGGTTTCAGAATTGTTACCGTATCTGTAACTTGATAAATGCAGTTTCCAAGCGTGTAGTCAACTTTAACCGTCTTGGGGACCACTCATTTCTTCAATAATTATAATTAATTAATTAAATTTTTATTTTATTTGCTTTGTTTCACTTACTTTTGCGTTATTTTCCCCTTTATTTCTAAGTTATCAAATTCTTCGAACTGTCAAACTTTCTAGCTCAACACGTTGAGTAAGAATATCGGAAAAATAATTCCCGGCCAAAGCAATCAACACGTTGAGCTAATTAAAAACTGATCAGTTGCATTCAGCAATCACATACTCAACGGTTGTGCCACAGTTGAGTAAATCTTGTGTTTTTTTAACTCAGCCATTGTGTCACATCTAAGTCATTCTCGGCTTTTCGCCAAAACCAATGCATGTATGTGGGGTTTATTTAATTTTCATAGCCTACGTTGATTTTTTAAATAAAACAAACACTTAAGTTTTTGCTTACAGTAAATAATTTGTTATAACAGTTTTCATATTAAGGTTTATAAATTTTTATTTGAATTTAGATACAGTTGTTATATTTTAATGTGCACTCTATTAAAATCAATTTTCGACTGATGGCCCAGTTAGCCTCGCATGGCACAGCAGCGCATGCAACGCAGATAAGCAGCTAGCATACAGCCAAATAAATGGTGATTATGCAACGCCTAGTCACATAGTCAAAATATAACAATAAAAACAAGAATACAACGATTTTATTTTAATAAATTAACCGCACTTGGTCAAACAATTTTACAACTCCACATCTGTTTTGCCAAAACGTCAAATACATAGAAGAATACACAGATATTAAAATGAAATAGATCTTCCATGTTTATCTATGTAGTCAGAGATGCATTTCTGTTTTTATCTGAGCATTGCCATGCGTTGCCATGTTGTGCATGATCAGATACACACAAATCCTATTAAAAAGATTTCGATGTGACGCTTGTTAAGCTATGCACTGCTATGCCATGCGAGGCTAACTGGACCATGACTCTTTGAGACCACAAATCAATTGTTTTTTGTTCGTTTTTGGGTCAGGGTTGCCGTGTGGCGTAAAAACACCGAACACTTTACGTTCGAAATTTCACTTGAAACTTGAAATACATATTCTTAAGGATGTAAACTAAAAATTTATGCAAAAAAAACCAAAAATATTTTGGAAAGTTTGCACTGTAAATATCCCTTAAAATACTCCAGCTTTCTTAAACAGTTTTTTTTTTCTTAAAGTTTATGCGGTAACAGGTCTTATAAAAATTAATTTTGCAGGTTAAAATGCCCAAAATAGGCCTAAAATATCATTCTTGTAACATGACCTCGATCAAAATTATAATAATTCAAAGAGTTTTTATTTCTAAAGTGCTAGATGACAATGTCAAAATATGACGCATACTGTGTGCATTTTCTGCCTTTTCTAAATAATTTAATTTGCTTATAATTGTAATATATATTGTAAATAATTGGTTTTTTACACTACTTATATTCAAGTTTCAAAAATGCACCTGTGGTTTTAAGTACAACGCTCAAGTGAAAAATTAATTTTATTTGTATAAAACACACAAAACGTAACAAATAAATTTCATAACGTCATACAGAGTGGCTTCTAGAGATTTTACTTTGAAGCCAAATAGTGTAAAGAAACCATAGTTTTAGCTTCAAGTTTTATTATTAAAATTTTTTTCAATTGAAAAAAGGGCACTTTAGCAGAATTACAAATATGGTAAATTTTTTTATGTAGGAGTAACGGGCGAAAAAATTATTTTGCTATGTATCGACTATATTCCGATAATATATATACCATACTATTGGAAAACATAAATACCAAAGCAGTCTGTTTCGTCTAGCTTCACTGCAAACCAGAGAGCTGCAATGAGTATCCGACAGAAATCGGATACTCAAATCATACCCGAATGTCGTGCTGTTCTCAACTCTATCCATACTTAATAATATGTGGAAAGTACTCATAGGCATTCGGCTCATTAGCATTTCTTCGGGTATAAGTGCATTCTCATATTCCAGAGCGGCGTGATCCGATCCACTTCGAGCCGTTTCTAATGAGTGCGTTGAGTCAGTATATTACAAAGGCGCTCGATCCGAATGTATTTTGAGTGTACTCTGAGTACTGCTCCTTCTCTGCCAACGTCTCTCAGCGCTATTTAGTTTTATTTTGCTTATGCACTTTTCGTAAGTACATGTCTGCAGGCCATGTGAGCTCTCATTTTTTGTTTGTTTTTTCTCGAAAACGCGTTCTTGGTATTTTATTGTTGCACTCTATGGAGAAAAAACAATAACAACGCTTGTGATTTTGGTTTGTTAGACATAAAAAAAAATAAAACAAAATCAAAAGGCCGGCGCACAGTGGTTGAAAGTTGGAAATCAATGCCAAAACTGATAACCTCTTTATGTGAATTTTTTTTCTTTGCGTTGTTTAAGAATATTCTAACTAGCATGATTCTAAAATATTTATCATAAATATATATAGGTCTTCTGTTAGACGCCTTATAATACGATTGATGTAAAAATTTTGAAAAAATTTCGTAAAATATTGATATTTTTCAAGACTTATTACAAACAATTGAGAAAATGTATTGCACTCTGATTTTATTTTAAGTACAAAAAGCATTATTGAAAAAGTTTTTTGCATACTTGAAAAAAAATTTTTATTTTTGCAATAAATTTCTTAGGCAAAGTTGATATGACAAAAAAACATTTATTTTTAGCAGAGTAAAACATAATGATCTTCGGATGTCGACGATATTTTAAATAAGTAAATAAATTGGACTTTTAGTTGAGCGATTAAAAAAAAACTGACAGAATTTTTTGCGTCCTTGAACAACATTTGGTAAAAACTAAATGCGTTTCGAAGAAAATATAGATTTGTTTAGTCTCAAGGTTTATTACTATAGTCATTTTCTTTCGTATGCTTTTAGGCACTTCTTTATTAACCGATCACTTCTTACGTGTGGCATATTAATATATAGGTATTTTTTTTTTAAATCGTTACATTTTTAATGGAAATAGTGAAAGCATTTACTTACTAAATACGATAAATGGTTTAAAATGTTATAATTCTTCTTTTGCAATACTAGAATATATTTACAGAGTGTAACGATTGCAATTTTTGTCATTATATAGTTTCACTCTTTGTCATATTATTTAAATATTTAATACTTTACTTTAAAAAAATTTTAAAATATAATTTGTATTTCAACGAAAATTATTTGAGATATTTCAAAATTATAATATAAAATTTTCATTAGGACAGAAAATATTGAAAAGAAAATAATATTATTTTTTAATTGAAAAGCGTACCAAGTAAACGTACAACTCTTTTTCAAACTAACGCGAGTAAATTTGTACTGACGCTTTATTTGCTGTCTTACCAAGTCCCTCGCTACAAGAGTACTTGAGTATTCTATAGTGTGTTTCTCAGTTTATTAATTTGCTATGTTAATGCATAGTATACTTTTTTAATTAATTACAATTAAATTGAATTTGTCAAACAGTAATGTGATATGTAAAAAGTTAAATTAATTCACATTATCTTATAGCTTACTATGAAACATTTTAATGAATTTCGCAATAAAATGCTTTCAAAACTATTCAAATATTCAGATTCCCTTGTCAAGAAATGCTCTTCAAACATCTTCAATAAGCTGAAAGTGAAATATATATTCTTTGATTCCAAACAACAGAATTAGAATACGTTCACGGAGAAAAGTAATTTGCTTGAATCAAGCAAATGTTTTGCTTAAAAGCAAATCAGCAAAACTTTGCTCAATCACAATGTGATTTTAAAAAAAGATTGCTAATTTAGCTTGTTTAGTGCAATTTGCAATCACTCCTCGTGTATTTAGGAAAAAGCAAAATTTTGATTAAATTCAAGCAAAATTTTGCTAAGTTATTATAAACTGAAAAGCAAATTTTTTCTTAATTCAAGCAAATATTTGCTTAGTTATTATAAATTGGAATAGCAAATTTTTACTTAATTCAAGCAAATATTTACTTAATTATTATAAATTGGAATAGCACATATTGATTAGTTATTGCTGAAATTAAGCATAATTTTGAAGTGGCTGAGAATCAACCGCAAGTTTTGCTTAACCACTATACTAATTTAGCAAACAGTTTTCTCCGTATATGCAAGCCATGTTTTTATGCTACACGATCTGTGCTCACTTTATCACATTGCCAAAAAGTATGCTATTATCTTTTTTAACTGTTGATAGTATCACATTTACAACCAGCGCCAATTTCTGGCAAAACGCATGAGGTTCACACCTTTCTTTTGGAATAAAAAAGGAACCATAAGCTTTTTTTATGATTTTTTTCCGTTTTTATAAAAATCAAATAAATAATATCTTTGAATATGTACTATAAACCACTAATTAAAACAGTTTAGATGCTGCGCTTCATTGAAGTTGAAATTGGGGAAAACACGTGAAGTGGAAAATTCCTTGTGGGAGGTGGGCGTGGCAAAAAATTTTTTTTATATTAGACATATATTAAAGATTTCTGACAGAATGGTTCTTGTATTGGTTCAAGACAAAAAAAAATATGGCGTTTGAAATATTTGTGTTGTATGGGAGGTAGGCTTGATTGAGGGCGGATTTAAAAATATGTTTGTATGTATTCTTTTAAAGCAAATTCCAAATAATACACGAAATTTAATTGATCTACGATGAGTCCATCTCTTTATTGACTTTTGTATGGGGCTCAACCACTGTGCGGCGCACGTGTGTTTGCTTCTTGTACGTAAACACGTGCAATAGAAGTTTAATCTAAAATATGCGCATGTGATTTAGCAACTTCAGGTTACAGAAAAATAAAAACAAATACTTTACAAATTTAATAATAATTGCTGATTGCAGAAAATTAATTACACTTACGATACTATCGAAACTGCGTATTATTTTTAAGCCTCAACAACTTTAACTCATGCGCAGCTTTCTCTGTGTCAGATAAAAATAAAAAGCAACACAAGAATAACACATATGTTGGTATCTTAATGCTCAGGAAAAAATAGCACAAAACAAATACAAAAAACTCGCTCACTATTTACTGCTGCGCTCTACTGCGCTCTCTTTCATATCTGTGGCAGATGAGCCGAGTGATTCGGCTACTTGTGTCGATTGTGAGTATTTCTGCAAGTAGGATAAGTATCAGCAAGACGACAACAACCATAAGTATTTATGAACCGAAAAAACCCGATCTTTCCCGATCCGACTCATGACTTAGGATACTCATATTTATTTGAGCCGCCGCATTCTAGCTTCGTAGAAGAGAATATGAGTCAAGTTGCGTGCGCTAAGGGTGAGTAGGTTTTTGTACTTATTTTTTTCGGATATACTCAGAGTCGCAAAAAAGCTATCCGTTGCAGATCTCTGCTGCAAACGTTCCGTTCATTTCGCCCGTGTCGCGCACCTGATCGAAATGGTGAAAAAATTTATATGGGAGCAACAAGGAACAAAGTGTAACGAGAAAGACCAAACATTTTGTCTCCTAGAAGTGCAAGACAACATTTTTTCATTATTTCGATTTGATTCGTTTATTTGATCCTCTTCTTCAATAGTTCTTTAATTTTGATTTTTTCATTGCCAACTTCGATAATTTCTTTAAAAATACAAACCTACCTCGAAACTTACTACCAAAAAATGTAACGTTAAAAACCACACAAAACTGGTTATATATTCAAAATAGCAAAAGTTAGAAGAAAAGTTTGTTGACTTAATATGCAAGTCTTGAGGCTTACTTTCATGTTTACATCCAAACATTTTTAGTCTCATGAAATATTTTCGATATACGTTCAATATTTGCAGAAATATGCGTTTGAGTGTAAGTCAAAGAGAAAAAACTGTACCATACTCAGATTTTTTTGTTTCATATTTGATCATATTTGATATGGATATGTTATGTTTTAAATGATGCAATATTTGAAACTATTCAATAGAAAACACCTTTTCGTGTTTTGGAAGATGCGAATCGTTCGATGATTTTATAATATTGAATTAAATTTGTAATGTCATATTGAATCGATATCGAAGTGGTGATCGTAGAATACTCGTAAAGTGCGTGACATGTAAGCTAAAGAACCGCGGTTCAAACTCCAGCTCAGACAGAATGTTTGTTCAATTGAATTAATATTTCTGTTCGGCCGCCACTTCTCTACAGAAAATGGCAAACCTCAGAGAGTAAAAATTGCTATGTAAAGTTTCTTGAGCACATAAGGCGTTTGTCCAGTGCTCGATCCAGTCTTCGATCATTTGTGTTCAAACATTAATGTCGGCATATTTCAGAACTACTATAGATAAAAAATTGAGAAAAAAGGGACATATAAAACCAATTGAATATTATTTTGTAGACAGTGGCTTAACAAAACTTTAAGTGCATAAATCGTCTTTTTATGGTGTACGGTTTGGGAGTTGTGTAAAATTATTGAAAAAAATATTTTTCAAAGAATGCAGTCGTGTGGATATTGCAATTACAAATATTTTGGTGTATAAATCGTCCTTGTAGGATGTATTGTTTGGGAGTTATGACGATAAAACCAGATGTTTTCTGTGAAGAAATCGGTAAAAGTAATGGGAGGTGGGCGTATCCGTGGGCGGATGATGATAATTTGTACACACGTCTTTGTTTGCAGTACCAAAAGTAAATGTGCGAGGTTTGGGCACTCTATGTGCCTTATTTGATTTAATACCACAAAAATTGGGTTCTTGAACCATAATGCAACGGTATTATTTAAATGTTTTCTTTTTATTTGTACAGAGTATGAAAATTAAAAAATAGTACACATTATTTAATAAGTCTTTGAATTTTGAAAAGTCTATATACATACAGTTATTTAACTCAAGCATAGCCTCTAGACATTGGTAAGTTAAAAGCATAAATGGTTCTACACATTAATATCATATGCTTGAATCAAAGAAATAGGCTATCAGTTTACACTTAAGCGTAAAGTTCTCAATTCAAGCATTAATATACTAACATTAAGCAAATTGAAATCACACGATAACTATTAAGAAAAAAAGTGTTTAGTTCAAGAAACATTTGCTGAAAACTCTTTGCAATATTTTTTCTAGATTCAAGTCTGACATGGAAACAATTTTCTGAAAACTAGAATGATTTGCTTGATTTAATAAAAATTTGCTTGATTCAAGTGAACAACTCACTGAAAATTAGAAAAATTTGTTTGATTTGGGAAATTTTTTTTCCTTATATATTAATTTTGTAATTAGAAAATTATATGTTATTTTCTTTAGATTTATATTTTAGCTTAGTGCCAAATAAGTTCGTGAAGCAACAGGTTGCAGCAACAACAAGTTTTTTGCAGAACCAAACACCAACCAGATGAATGCTTCGTTGATCGCTACACATTGGCGTCGGAAGCGGGGGAGAGCAAAGGGGGCAGTTGCCCCCCACTTTTTTTAGCTAAATAAACAATTTAAAAGGAAAACTTCAAAAGTTATTCAAAATATCAGTTTTTTTTACAACGATAATATTTTTGTATTATATATTTTCCTCTTCTTTCTCTCTTCTTCATAAGCATGCTTGAGGATAACCATTTTTTTTCTCTGTGCTTGCAAAAAGATAGAACAAAATGTAGAGTTTCTACTGCAAACCCACCACTTCAGATTAAAAGCACCCTTAAGTATGTAGCTTAATGCTTGTTAATTTTGCAACTCTGGTAAGAAAAAATTTGACATGTTCTTAGGGGCTTTCCATATTGGACGACATGTTGTACGATAAGTTAGATGGAAAACTAATGGGACTATTTGATTGAGCGTTCGAACGATCCAACTTGTAAAGCAACATCATTCATTGCAAGTTCTCAAGCAGAACACATCCGGCTAATAGCTAAGCAACTTTTAGATGCCCTAACAATTGAGCAGTAATTTTACATAATTGTACAATATTGTACAATCGGCAGAAAAAAAACCAAAAATTTCGACTATCGTTTTAGCTTACGCATGGTACTACATGTTGTACAATCTGCCATGTAGGTCCAATGTTTTGGACCATGCGAAAGCCCCTACTGTGAATTAGCTGATGAAAATTCACCTCGACGCTTTAAACAAACATCAAATCCGGTTCCTTCAGTACAGTTGCCATTATATGATCGGCTACGAAAAGATTATTTCGAAATTTTTGATCTTCCCTTAAATGAGATAACGGCTAGATTCGATCAAACAGGTTGATATTTTACTTTTTTTTTATTTTTGCAAGTTTACACCAGCTTCACTCAACCGACTCACTTTGATTTAACATTCGGTGAGTCGGTTGAGTGAAGCTAGTGTAAACTGGAACTTTGTAAATCTTATTGTACATTTAAACAGATCTTGACACTCTGGAATCGTTGGAAAATATTGTAATCGAAGCCTTCAACGGAAAAGTGCCTTCTGAACAAAATCTAAAAACAAAACTAGATCTTTATGCAGATGACTTTTTTGCAGATGAAATTGCTGAAGCAATTGCCTGGCCAAACACCTTGAAATTGTAGTGGTATTGTATCCCAATTTGCGAAAAATTCGGATACTGTAAAAAAACTATTAAATTAAGTTGAAAAACTTATTGCTTTGCTTTTGACTGTGCCTCAGCAGCTTCATCTGAGCGTTCTTTTAGTGCACTAAGACGACTTAAAACGTATCTTCGAGCAACTATGACACAAAAACGACTCACTCATGCGGCACTTATACACATTCACAAAGATAAAACCGAAGAATTGAATTCGATGGAGGTGGTGAAAGTGTTTGTTTCTCGCAAGGACAGAAAGAAACATCTTGGAATAATTTAAATTGATATAACTTTTTGTATCTTATTGCATTTAAACCATGTAAAGATATACCTAGTCTTGCTTTATATAAGCAACCATTATTTCTTATATTTTCATATTACCATATGAAAGATCCTTTAAAGAATGATCTCTAATATTAAAATTGGAAGAACTTTTAAAAATAATGAAATTTTAATATTTTTTATATATTTTTATATTTTTTTTATTTTAAACTAAAATAAAAAATTTGTTTATTCACATTCATGTTTCTTTGAAGAAATTTTGGTGAACTTTTTTTTGCACCACCATTTGTACTGCCCCCCCCCATTTGTACTGCCCCCCCAGATGAAATTAGCTTCCGACGCGCTTGTCGCTACATCAACTCTTTAGTAGTCTTCTGTAGTTTCTGCAATCCATCTACTTTTATAAGCTTTTACACACAACTTCTGCTAAATCAGAAAAAGTCACTGCATGTTTTTTACTTTTGATGTAATATAATTAACAAACAGTATACAAAAATGCTTCCCTGAGGAACACCTGCATCTCGGTTCTGTAAACTTTTTCACCGTAGTTGTGACGTCATTCTCACTTGCACTGTTTCTGTAAAAAAAAATGAGATTAATTGGTGACTTTTGTTCGAATATTTAAATTTCTTTTTCGAAAGAATTTGATAGCCGAAGTGTTTCTGTAAGCTAATATAAGCGACTCGAATCAAATGAAGTTATCACTATGTTTTTACATGGTGAAAAAAATATTTGTTTGTCGTAAGAAAGTTAACAGCTCAAAAAATCTAAAGAAGTAGGATTCGGTTAATCTCTAACAAAAAACATAATTGGATAACAATAATGTAACTTGGCTTTATAATATTTTTCCTGAAACGCGGTTTTGTATAGGACATATTTAACCATTAAATTATTTTGAAAAATGAAAGATATTCATTAAACTATGCGGATAACCATGATATCAGTCGCAGAAACACTAGTTATCGCAAAAATAAGTATTTTGGATTGAAACCTAGTGATGTCAAAAATAAATTACTGTTTGTCACCGATCTACTGAAGAAGCTACAAATGGTATTGATATTTTATTTTCAATGTAAACATGACATATCCTATCACGTAGATATGATCTACAATTTTGTAATTAATTATTCGCATGCTGGAAAGGAGAAAGTAAAGACTTTACAGAAAAACACACTTCTCTTTTCACTATAGATGCAAAGAACTTTTATATACAATAGACGTTAGTTTGGATATTACTCTATTATTTTCGATATAATTTTTGTTTCCATACTTAAAAACTGGCAAAATAAATGACACTTTGCACTCAAAAATACATACTCCTGTAGATATAGACTTATTGAAAATATATTTTTTTTCTTGATTTCGGTCAGATATGTACATAAATTCATTCAATTTTTAATTTATTTACAAAAAGGTGAATCAGTGAATAACAAAATAAGAATTCATTCAATGAATGCAAAATTGATTCATAAATAATATTTTTAATTCACCTTCAATTAAAATAAATTTATAACTAATTCATTTTCATTTTTCTGAATAATGAAAGAATGCATTTCGCAAAGAATGCAATTTGTTCACAAAGAATTTTAGAAGTTTTAACTATTCTTTTTTCTATTCATTATTTATTTTTTATTCAGTATTTGTTTGTTATTCATTATTCACTTTTTATTCAGTATTTATTTTTCATTCCTTATTCATTTGTGTTTTATTCATTATTAATTTATTTATATTTTAATACATATATTTTTTAAGGTGATATGAATAGTAACGGAAATTAATTAACCTTATAATGTATTAATGTAACTCTGATTAACGTATAATACATATTCAGTTTATTTTTTAAAAAATGTATTAAATATTTTTTAAAAGCATCATTTTTATTTTCTTCAATAAAAACATTATGAAGTATCTGATTTATTTAAAAAAATTATTAAAGTTTATTTTAACTTTCAAACTTTTTGTGTGTTTCAACAACAACAACATTAAACTCAAAAGACCTATAGAAAGTACAAAAGCTTACATTGCACTATGGTCTTAACGATCACTTCTTGTGACCAAAGTTCTAATCCGGTATGGAAGTGAATTTTGTGGTCGCTGACTTTGAATTTTATATCGAAGTTTAAATATTCAAAATATCTGAACAAAAAAAAATAAATTACATACTTACGCTTCTATGTGAGTGGGGAGCGAGAATGAACTCTCTTCCGCTCGCATTAAATTTTTTAGGCTCCGGGAGGGAGACCCGTTGTATGAATGCAACTTTTCCGTTGCCAGAATAAAATTTTTCCTAATTCATTTAAAAAAAATTATTTTTAAATTTTTCGCAAAGGAATTTTTCTTTGACACAACAAAAATTCTGAAAGTATCTTGTTGGTTTCCAAGATTGAATTTTATAAAATTCCAAAAGAGCACTAAGGGCCGTTTTATTCCCTTTTTTTACTTGAGAAGTTGGAATAACTTTGGGATTTATTCGATTTCAAAAGTTATTCCATTATATTCACTTGAATTTCTCAAAAATATTTTGACATATTGAAGATTTGATATAACTTTCGCTTGAACTTGTGTTTTGTCAACTTGTGATTTATCTAACTTCCAAATATATGACCAGTTATAAATTCTAACTTGGGATATTTGATGTAACTTGTGATTTTTGCTTCATTCACAAGCTTTCACACGTTTGTGCTGTGACAAAAAAAATTTTTACTATAAAAACATTTGATACAGTTCACAACTTTCTTATGCACAATATTAAAGATTTATGTTCCGCTAACTGTTAAAAATTCGGTATGCTAAGAACCGTGGTGGCAGGGGTTTAATTCACTTCTGAGACAGAATGTTTATTGTATTCAATTAAAAATTATTATAAAATAAACCTCAGAGAGTAATAACTTCAAAGTAAAGCTTCTTAAGAACGCAAACTGTTCGGAGTCGGCATTACTTGTTGATCTAGTACTTGAGCCTTTGTGTTCAAACATTTAATAACACGCAGAACACAATCAAAAGAGGATCGATCAAACTAGTTGTAAGGGCTTGAATTGCACTTTATATCCGTAATTTAATTTCCGCTGATCGATGTCAGCTCCAAAGGTTACAATCATTAGTTGGCCAAAAGAAACTTCGATGTGTAGTAATATGAAAGTGCTGTTATTATGTGCACAATTATGAAAAGTCGGTACCTACTTTTTCCATAAGTTCACAACGTGGAACTTCTACGTGCAGCTGCAGCCATTTGTTGAAGGGAATATCAAGCTTGCCAATTTCAGTTTGGTGGTCATTCGATTTTCAAGAAGTAGTAGTGCATAGAGAGTAAATTAAGATATTCCAAAATAAGGCACCATTTCTGATGAATCTTTTTAATTTCAGTTACAAAATTTTTGTATATGCCTTTTTATGTTTAATAGCTCTACTGACTAATTTGCATCATTGAAAGGATTTCAACAGAGCAGGTGCAAATACTCGTGCAGCCTGCAAGCCACAAACCTCTACTTAAGTCAAAAATGGAACTTTTTCGTTCGATTTAGTAAGTATTAGTTTGAAGAAGAGAAACGTAAAATAACACAATACATTTTAGACCACTTTAAAAAAAAATCAACTTATTCTTTTACAAATAAAAAAACGGTTTAAAAAAGTTTTCTAAAAAAAGAGCTATGTCAAATTGCAAAGAGCAAACGTTCCAGAAAAAATGCGTTTAAAGATTGCGCTAAAATTAGGTTTCTAGTCCTCAAGCGGAAAAAATTTAAATTTTTAACTATTTATTTTCAAGCTATTTTATTACATATCACAGTCGGGTTTATTTTAACATAATTTAGTTAGAAGTCAACATAAAGAAACTATTTTTGTAATATTAATTTTGTGTTTATATGCCAAAGTCGATTTCTTAAAAAAAATAGAATATATGGCTTACTTGTTAATAAACGAAATAAAACAAAACTAATTAAAAATTGATCCAGCCGATTAACTCAGATTAACCGTCGACCATATTTTGAAGGACTCGAATTTATCCTCCTCTGTTATCAAAACACAAAGACAAAATTATAAACACCATTTTTTTTATTTCTAAAGAACTATATAATGTTTTAAATAAGAAATAAAAATATCAAACACGAGAAAGTAACACAGACTAATATAAAATGTTCATGTAAGCGCATGTCTTTTAGAAATATTTTTATTAAACTACATATAAGGCATGCTTCGTTATTTAACGAAGTGCATTAAAACATATCTTAATTCGAAACACTGTCAACTGAAAAACCCCATTTGAAAATCACCTTGTTTTATTCTGCACACATATATTTTAATAACAAAATATTTTTTTGACATTGTGTTGCCTTCAACATCAACAAATTTCTATTTCGCAAGTTATAAAAGTCATTTATTTTCTCATTTCCCCATCAAATATCAAAAAATCCCTGTGATGTTTTATAACTTAAGTATTTATAACTTGACTTAACTTCAATACATACAATTTCAACTTGAACTGAATGAAATGAAATTTTTACTTGAGAAATTAAAATATTTAACTGCGCAAGTTGTACAAAAAGTCAAGTTAAAAAAAGTTATTGAAACTGCTCAAGTTAGCTCGAATTATAAAAAGTGAATAAAACGGCCCTAAAATAATTAACTTTTATACTTTTGGTGTGTAATAACAAAAAAAAAACAATTAGATGTGATTTAATGCAACTCTTTGAGACCTTTTAAAATATAAACAGTTTGTCCATAACGGTGTCGCAAATTTTGTTTTTGGCAATTTTGACGTGAAATGAGTCTTGTAAAATTTTTTTAATATCACTTTTACAAAAAACATTTTTTCTGAGAACATAATTTTTGCATGTAAAAATTCTACAAATTTTATCATTTCAACAATCTGCTATAAATATAATGATATTGCAGTTATTCTTTTTTGTAAAAACATTTTTTAAATTAAAAAAAATACAGAAACCGATTTATAAATGGAATTATTTTCTAGAATTTTTAACATTTCTTAAGTCTTCTTGATTATGAACATAAGAGGTTTGCACAATTGATAAATGTGATGTTTAATTTTTGTAGTTTCTAACTTGAACTTTAAGTCGTCATCAACTTCATAAAATTAAAGCAAAGTGTTGTTTTAGCAGTGTTAAGTTTCTTAATATATGATAGTTTATTTTTTTTTTTCTTAAGTAATAAAACAATAAAAATAATTTATGTGAGCACAATATTGAATTAGCAATTTAAATTCTTTTTTTTTATTATTCAATATGTTAATACTACTGTCACTTCTATCAGTCATTTTTTGTCCTATTTGTTGCTTTCGGACCAACACTTACCCTCTCTCCAACGCGGTATGGTGACAAACAACTTATTGCCCCAATGTTCAATACCGACAGGCAACGCATTCTGTGGAATATAATCGCCCGAGGCCAAGGCCTGCTCCTTCAGGCGCTGATTGGGAAACACAAAGTCCAATTGGGTCCAGCTATAGCGCTCCTGCAGCTTATGGGTAGCACTCACATAACACGTTAAAAGAGCAAATAAGCTTAAAAGCATATTAGCAACAGAGCCATTCATTGTAAAGCTTTTAACTTTTGAGTTAAATTTATAGATAAAATAAAATTCTACTCTAAGGATTAAGATCCTGCGACTTTTCGGCCACGCACGTAACGATAACTTTTTTACTACAATATAACCGCTTACTACGAGGCGGCGCAAAAGCTAACTGTTGTCCTCCAGCGAGTGTGCAGCGCATTTTATAAACTTCTTTTAGCACTGCTAGCCAGCAAATACCGTTTTGGATTTGTTTTGGTTTTGATTTTGATTTTAGCATTAGTTGGTAGTTACTTTTTTAGGTATAAAATACAAATAAAATCAAAATACAAAGTATAGAAGAAAGAAAACGACTCCAAAACCTGTAGCAATGCAAGAAATTGTTTTAATTCAAGCGTTTGTTGTTGCTGCTGCTATTGCTGTTGCGGTTGAAGTTGTTGTTGGTTTATTACTCGGCTGCGGCTGTGCAATAAGTGTTGATCTGTTATTTTTTTTTAATATTTTCCCGACATATTTGATCACATTATTTCATTTGAATTTGTATATATTTATATTTTTTTTTTAATTTATGTATGAAGTATTTCCTTTTATTGAATGTTACTATATTTTTTAGTTTCTCATTAACGCTACTGCTTAAAATGGCTATATAGCTGCTTTTTGGTTGAAAACGTTCACGCATGCGCAGTAGACTGGTCGTTAGTTGTACGGTGAAAAAAAGTGTTGGGATTTATGGGGGGACCCCGCCATTTTTTTTTTATTTACTCCAGCAAAAGTGATATACAAAATATTATTTCGATCAGACAACGTTAAAACGTGCAGTTCTTCCCGCAAATTGACTGCAAATATATTGAAAATATCTCAAAAAGTCTTAAACAAAATTTTTATATATATTTTTACATTTTTATTAAATAAAAATTATCAACTTTTTCACAATAATCGTTGACAGCAAATTTTATTTTAACTTTTTGTATACTTTTTTTTACATCTGATCGTGTATATTTTTTTACAACCTATGATTTAAGTGTGGGTTCTCATGAAGCTCAACCAATCAACTCAATTTTATTTTTTATTTTTCGATAGCTTATGTTTTGTAGAATACGGTATGTTCCCAAAGCGTTTTGGACAGCGATAAAGTTTGCATAAAAAGTTATCGCATCCGAAACGAACCCATATTTTCACTTACGCACTCGGAACAATCGTTAACCAAATCTTAAAACGCGTTTTCTGAATAATCATGTAACCACTAAACAAAAGTAGCAAGGTTTAATTGAAATTGGTGAAAATTATCACTTAATGCCAATAACTTTAGGTGGAGGTTTTAATTGCGATTTAAGACATGAATGTTCACATTCACTTAAACAATTCCTTTTTGACAAATTTAATTTACAAATAATAAGCGATTCAAATATTTTTACAACACGAGGGCAACTAGTGATGCAGTATTTGCTAAATATATTGACGACATAACATCTATATCATACGTTTGCTATTTCAGTTATCATAAACCCATAATATCATCAATAAAGTTTCATAATAATAATTGAACACACTTAAAAAAGTAGTTCAAAATGAGTGAATGTAACTTGTAATAAAATAAAATAATAAAGAAATGCAATAAAATTTCTGGTTTGATTATAATGTGAGTTAAATAAAAAAGTTAATTAAAACTTCGTGTTATTTTAAGCTTTTGAATTTAAGAATTTGTTTATTATTGTATTACAAAAAACCATTTTTTTTTTTGATTCGCCCGGAGGTATGAAATCTTCCAAAGATACGTATACCCGTCCTACACGCATGCACGATTAACATTCTAGATCCTGCCCGAATCAGCCGGGACAGACAGAATGTACCTACGTACTAAAACATACCCCCTATTGGCAATTAGGATTTTCCACTAAGGACATTAATTGGCTTTTCAGCGGAATTTAAAAATTGAATATATATAATACGCGTATTTAAATAAACTTGATTCTACATAAATAAGCAACATCGAATTAAATAAAAGTAATTATCAATTTAAGGTATCCGAAAAAAAATCCTGATTTCAAAACACTAAACTCATTTTAACTGGTTTGCGGCCATTGTCCAACCCAAGGACCTACGTGGAAATGAGATAAATCTCATATCCGCCAAATCAAAATCCCAATTAGTTGGAAATGCATTTGGGCCAACGCAGGCATAAACTTGTGTGGAAAAGAGATATACTCTGGCACACCAATCCAGGTGACAGTGCGACTTCAGTCTAATTTCAAATCAGGAAACCACGTGAGCACGTAAATCCCAATTCGATTAAAAATTAAAATATTGAATAATTAAAAAGTAAGTTTTAAAAAAGATTCATATTTGATGGTGCTTACTTTATAAAACATAATATCGAGACAAAAAAGAGAAACAGAACAATCTCAATTACCAATATTACATTGTTATAAAACTGCGTTAAGTATAATAGGATGAAGTTAAATTGATTTAATTATTTAAATGTAATATAATTTTCCGTTTTAAGACGTCTACCGAATCAGAAAAATTAATCATGTTGAAGTTATCATTGAAAACACTGCACATACATCGTAAAGGTTCATGAAGAGCGTAATTAGAACTGCACTGACTCAACTTGAAAAACAGAAAATGCCTAGTTCCTCTCCTTGGGATGTTAAAATTTAGAGCTGAGATGAGGTATTCCGAATTAATCTCGCCACGAAGTAATTTATATAGAAACATGACAATAAGCATCATTCTTATGCTTCTTAGGGAAGGTAGTAAAATAATTTTAAGGCGTATTTCATACGATGAAAGCATAATATTGGGGTTCCAACGACTATGACGTAAAGCAAAAAGTAAAAACTGTTTTTGAACGGATTCTATGGCGTCGATGTAGACATTATATTGTGGGTTCCATATAACTGATGCATATTCAAGAATTGGCCTTACGAGAGAGGTATATAATAATTTAGTAGTAAAGGGATCACTGAATTTTTTAGCCCATCTTTTAATGAAACCAAGGACTCCTCTTGCCTTATTTATCACCATATTAAAGTGGAGATTGAAGTGAAGTTCTGAATCCATAATAACACCAAGATCGAGAAAACTGGAAACTATTTCTAATTTAATGTTATTTATAGTGTAATTTATGTTATTAGCAGTTCTTCGCGAGAATGTCATTTGCTTACATATTTTTAAGTTGAGATTTAATATATTTAAGCTACACCAGTCCACAAGTCTATTTAGATCAGATTGTAAAAGATGTCGTTCTTCGGGTGATTTGTAACAAAGAAAACGTTTCACGTCGTCAGCGTACATTAAGACGTTACAGTGTTTTATTACCGAAGGAAGATCATTAATGAATAGTAAAAACAAAACCGGTCCAAGATGACTGCCCTGAGGAACGCCAGAAGTGACCGAAATACTTTTTGAAAGAGAATTCTTATATAAAACCATTTGAGTTAATCTAGATAAATACGAATTAATGCAATTTAATAATGTGACAGGAAACCCGATAAGGTGGAGTTTTTTCAAAAGAAGATTATGTTTAACACTGTCGAAAGCTTTGCTAAATCCGTATAAATAACATCAGTCTGCAGTCCCAAAGTAAAACCGTTTATAACACGCGTAGTAAACTCTAAGAGGTTTGTTGTAGTAGACTTACCCTTCAGAAAACCATGTTGAAAGACAGAAATGGTGGAAGACACGGAGTGGGTTAATTGATCAGTTATGATTTTCTCAAATAACTTAGGGATTGCACTTAATTTTGCAATTCCTCGATAGTTAGAAACATCTATCTTAAAGCCAGATTTATGAAGGAGTATAATATAAGAATCCTTTCATATAATAGGAAAATAACCACTATGCAAGGAAATATTAAAAATGTTGGCTAGAGGAGTACACAGGTTTGTAGCACATTGCTTTAAAATACAGCTTGGAATTTTATCAGGGCTGGTCGTAAAAGAAGATTTTACTTGTCGAAGATAACACATAACAATATTTGGGTCCATTACAGGAGTTTCAAAAGAGTTAACTGGCGGGAGAAAAGGATACACCGTGCTAGTATTAAATGGTATATCGGAGTAAGTTGATTTAAAGAAGTTTGCAAACATGTTAGAAATCACATTGTCACAAGATGATTCTTCCTGATTGAATTTCATAAGGGCTGGAAAACTGGAGGCTCTACGTTTTGAGTTAACAAAACTATAGAAAAGTTTTGGATCATCTTTAAATTGAGATTTTATGTTAATTATATAAGCAGAATAGCATCGTTTATTTAATAGTTGATATCTATAACGACAAGAAGAATAGGAAGCAAAGTCTAAACTAGAACCAGATATAAATAAACGATTTTTTAAATTTTTAAGTGCCTTTAAATCATTTGTTAGCCAGGGTGGATTTAAAGGATTGGAGAAACACTTTTTTTTTGGGACGGACAATAAGAAACACCTTTGCAGAGTATCATTGAAAAACTATGCAGAAGATTCGACGTCATAATATGAATATGATGTTCCGCTAGTTAAAATTGGATACCAATCAGTCTGCGAATGTAAGGAATTAAGTTTTACATAGTCCGTTTTCTTAAAATTATAAACTTTTTTATTTCGTGCATCAGCAGTCACTTTATCTTCTTTTTCGTGGGGGATTAAAACTGTTATTTCAAGAAATGGATGATGTACATCTTCTGGAAGAGATACGGGATTCGAACAATGGAGATTAACAGTAGTGCATCTATCTACAAATACAAGGTCTAGGGTTCTGTGGTTTATATTTAAAATATCATTGACTTGTTGAAGACACAGATCAGACAGCTTATCTAAGAAATCATTTATCCAATCACTATTGGAAACAGGAGTAAGAAATGAAGAATCGTCAGACGATCTCCAAGTCACAAAAGATAGGTTAAAATCACCCAGCACAGTAAGAACGTCTTTATTTCTTAACAAATTGTGAACTTTTTCGATGGCGTGTAAGTGTTTTAAATACATTGTTAAGTCACATTTAGGAGGGATGTAAGAGCAGGTAACATAAATAATACTATTATTTAATTTAACTGCAACACAAATGAACTCAATATCACTGGTGTCAAGAATTGTCAATTCTTCAGATACAAGCGAGTTTTGAACAGCTATCAAAACACCACCGATCTTATCATGACGATCTTTACGAAAAATTTGATATTTATTGCACATTATTTCAGAATTTAAGATATTAGAGCGAAGCCAAGTCTCTGTAAAAATTATAATGTTATATTCAAAATCAAAACTGTTTATGAAAATATCGGAAAGTTTGGAGTTGAGACCCCTGACATTTTGGTACACAAGCTCTAATTTAGACTTGCGGTTTATTAATCGTTTTTTGGATGAGATTCAGGGCTATTTCGGGGACGCGGCAAATGTCCAACATTTACCGGTCTTGGATTGCTTTTAAATTCAAATTCGCGTACAATTGTGTTTGGCGGCCAAAAGTATACATCAACTACATATAGAATTAAATAAATTTTCAGGAACTGTTAATCTAAAAGAAGTAATTTATCTTACATTTGAATATTTGAATTTATAAACCGAAAGATACAAGAAACAATTCAATTTTGATTTAATGAAAAAATCTACATCAACCTCTGTTGTATCCGCAGCTAAGCGAGAAACAAAGATTGATTTAGTTGGTGGAATTGCAATGATTGGCATTAAATCATCAAATTTATGAAACTGTGAAAAGCTTCGCTTCTCTCGTGTGTCCAACGACGCATCTTTTTTTATTCCTTGTGAATACGTTTGACAATCTTTTTGACTGTAGGAAAATCTTTTTTTTTTTAATTAATAAATTAATAATATTTTTATTTTATAATGGTCATACAAAAAAATAGACAACAATATTCGATGTAAGCTCGCAACGCTTTGAGTGCATCATTCCTCTAAAATAACCTCATTAGACGTTAAGAAATTGGTAGTCTTTTATGTCTTTAAAAACTCTCACGAGACTTGGCTCATGTAGAAAAAAACTAAATTTAAAGCGTTTTTGTGATTTTAAACCGCCGAGCGGCACGTTTTCTCGTGGTCGGATTTAAATAAATTTTTGTATTTCACTCTTGCTGGGATAGATAAAAAAATGGCGGGTCACCACTTTTATATATGAAACTGCAAATATAACGACCACCCTAATGCGCAGCGTATAATTAATGTTTTGGTTTTTCTAAGCAGCACTAGTTATTTTTGGCGCACATTTTCTGCTTGCAACAATATTTTTAGAAGTTGTTATAATTTGTTTGACTTCAAGATGGAAATCATTAACAAATATATTAAGCTAATTGTGACTTCATTTCAATAAGCTACAAGTGAATTTAAATTGATCTTCATTTAGCACTTAAGACTATAATTAGTAATTTAATAAAAATAATGATTCAACATACATATGTGTGAACTTACTTGAAAATATTAAAAATGGCCTTAAATATTGCGCTCAAAGCCCTACTTATATTCCCTGATAACTATAGCGGCGTTCTAAAGTCCAGTGTCGCCGGATTCAATGTTTAATCAGTAGTTACAGTTTGGCTAAGCATTGGCAGGTTGGCACATCTGCATTGATATAATTTAATAATTTTTTTTTTTAATTATTGTGCTCTTAACTAGTTTACATAAAAAGCAAACTTTGTCAAGTTACTAGCTTGTATACAGAATGAGCAGTTTGTTTGTGCAAATAATATAAACTGCTTTTTTTTTTTGTTTCTTTTAGTCTTTGCCTGCGTTATCCTTAATCGCCTGCGATAGTTTTTTAACGATAACTGCCTGTTTTTACGCCATTCCATAAACGTTCAAGCCCATGGCTCAAATTAAAATTGTAAATTATGAAAAAAAAAAAATGACAAATAGTTTTTCAGGTTTCATTTTAAAATCAATTTTTCGCTCATTTTCTTCAAAAAAAGAAATAGTGTAATTAACTGTATTACTTATAATATTGCTGCTATCGATGCGATGAAACAAGCTACAAATTTATGTGCACTAGCTTTTTTTTAGCTTTATTTTCCGAATACGTTTAAAGAAACATGATCTCTTTTTAATCTCTTAATTTAAATTTCCCGATATTTGTGTATCCCGCTTTCAATAATAAACAGGTAACTAAAGTTTTATGTGCTGATTTACTTACGTTTATGTGTTTTATCGACAGTTATTGAGTTTAGATAGTGCTCCGGACTAATTTTCAAGGTTGATTTTGGGAATTTTGATTTGTAAAAAAATAAAACACAACCATTTCAATTTTTTTGTGTTATTATTTAAATCTTTAACTGCATTTTATAAAGATTAAGATTTTTTAATAAATACCTTATTTTTTATTTTCCGATATTTTTTTTAATTTTTTTACATCCAAGTTAGTTAGTTTATAGTGAGCCCATGTGTATTGCGACCCCTATGATCTATTGTGCATGCCCTTGATTAGCTCTCCAGATTAAGACTTTTATTACATTTTTGCACTGTTTTTGGTTTGGTGTCCCAAAATTTTGATGGAGGCACTGCTGCCCCTCCAAAGCGAAGAAATCTTATACTGCAGATTGACAGACATTCACATAGAATGTGTTCTGAAGTTTCTTCCTTCTTCTCGCATAGTCTGCAGCAGGCCCTCACCTATAGAGTGAGGGAAAAGGGGCTCGAGCCCCGGGCTCTGCATCTGAAGGTTGCCCCCAAATTCAGAATATCATATTAGAACCAAACTAAACAAAAATGTACAAATGAAAAAACTCTAACATGGTTAATAAATTTAAAGACGCAATTCTTCTTCTTTTTTAACAATACATCAAATGTTCATTTTCAATTCCAGCCTGAAAAGGTTGGAAATATCACAAAAATACTTACAATATCCTTGCAAGCCATGTTCAAAACCAGATTGTCATGCCTATCGCACATCATCTAGGTCAGATGCTCTAATTTTATTCAGATATATGCGTCAAAAATTAAATGCCTTTTAATGTCATCGTTATGGATAAAATTGTAAACAATGTTGCATCACATAAACCACTTGGTTGAAATACGTGATACGACACTAGATATCGAAAAGTTAAGCATTGAAAGTCTGGTAAGCGATACTAAAAAATTTCACTTTAATTGGGATGGAATTCAATGAAACTAAGTTAGTTGCGGAGAGTATTGGAAATCCCTTAAAATGTACTTGTAACTGATCGATGAAAACTTAGTCTGACATAGAAAATATTATAGAGTCAACGTTTTTTTCGAAATTTTATTCGAAAAAACCTTCAGTCAGCAGCACAAACATTTCAGAAAATATTATCAAAGGCAATATCGTTTGATCTGTGTAAGGAAATGTTATTTCTAAAAAGAATAAATTCAGTCAACTTTAAGATGAATTATAAGCCTCAGAATCTATTTCAAGAAACATAACATCTTGATCTTTCTGGGGTGTTTCCGAATATTACCATTGCGTTGTGGATTTTTCTCAGTTTGCTACACTCTAAAAACCAGGGATCGTAATTCTTATAAGAGATATCCAAAAACTCAAAGATTAATTATTATTTTTCGATTTTTTATTGTATTGCTCAAAAATAAGAATTATGTTTCGATTTCTATTTTTTTCATCAAAAATAAGAGTTATTTTTTGATTTTTATTTTTCTGTTCAGGAATAAGACTTATTTTTGAGTTTTATTTATATTGCTCAAGAATAAAAATTGTTCCTCAATTTTTATTTTTTTCGCTCAGAAATAAAAGTTATAACTCAATTTTTATTTTTATGCCCAGAAATAAGAATTATTTGTTGAGTTTTATTTTTTCGCTCAAAAATAAAAATCATGTGTCGAGTTTTACTTTTTTTCCTCAAACATAAAACTCAAAACACCACACAGCTTTGTTGTTGCTGGCGCATGCTCGCCTTGAGTATGCCTTGTGTGCGTACGTAAAAAGTGTGTTTGGGGGGTTTCAACATATGGCACGATTACGATAACTCGGGCGCCGTAATTTTAAAGAGATTTTTTGTTAAGAACCACAAACAAATTAATTTGGTCGAACAAAAAATCGATAGCTTAACTAGTTATCGAGTTATCGATTTTTAAATTTTTTCCCTTGGTAAAAGATCTGTTCAATAAAATATCTATATCTTTTCCAATTTTTAAAAAATATAGAAAATTAACATGTCATATGAAAGATAATTTAATAGTCTATTCGAAAAAATACACACCAAAAAATTTTAGTAATAAATTGAATTTTATGAGTAGTTTTATATTATGGTTGCTTTTCAGTTGTGACAAAACCGTTTTTTCTCAAAAATTTCCATTATTAATATGCAAAAAATACATTAGATATTTAAAGACTAAAGTTTTATCTTTCATCAATCAATCAAATTTCAAAATCAATATTAGTTTTTCGAATTAACTGTAAGTTAAATATGTTTGTTGCAAGGATAAACTATTTGATTTAATAAAATAAAAGCTGTTGACCAAAAGTGATCAGCTAAAAGTTTAAAATTTTTTCACTGGCTAGAAATATTAATTCATATAAATATTACAGCTTCAATTTTGCCTTAAAATAAAATATAAAAAATAAATATGCTTGAAAAAACAACATACAAATTAAATCACTCTTAAATGGTATACACCAAAAATAAATTTTCAAGCTTAAATAATTCAAAAATTATACTAATAACGGTAGTATTTGAGTTTACATATACATACAAATAGCTATGAAATGTGAAATACTCAATGGATTTTATTGACTTAACATTTTTGTAAAAGCTTATTTAATTATCTTTAAAAAGATTCCTTAACCAATATAGCAAGAAAACAAATAGAAAGTTTCCTTAGGGGATCAATGAACACAAATATTGTATTAAACAAATCGATAACTCTTACACAAATAGATAAATCTATTTGTCCTTCTCTCCCATTTCAATCCACTGAAATTTAACTTTTTAATTTAATGTAATATTTAGTTTTTCTACTTAAATCCAGCTATACTCCTTCTTCAAGTTAGCTGAAAACTGTTTTATAATTAGTTTTAGTTGGTATGATATTAGATTACGGGAGGGTAAAACCCCTTAAAACCCCTCGTCGTAATAAAGCGCAGGCCAAATAGTTAATAATTCTGAGAAGCATACACATGCACTCAAGAATTATCACATAGCAAGTTGCCAGATCTTATACCCACAAAAATTATCTTTTTCCCACAGCAATTCAAAAAAATTCCCACGTGGGAGATTTTTACTAAAAAATTCCAACCAAAAACCCTAAAGCCATAAAAATCACACCTAAAATCCTACAGTTATAAAAATACCACAAAAATCCCACAAACCATAAAGAATAAATAATTCAATTCAATTCAGAAAATTAAGCAGTTATAAAATACTATGTTTCCATGGCGAATTAAGCCGGTATTAACTCCCATGAAAAAGCAAGTTGAGTTAAATTTCGAAAAATCTCCGAAACTCTACGAAACTTGTTGATTTATGTGGCTTCTGTAATTTATCATAATACAAAATGACGTATGGAAGATTTTTTTGGAACTGGTAAAGGTAGTTGACATTGACATTGACTTGTTAAAATTTTTAACGTTTTCTGCATTTTTTTATATTGAAGTAAACATACAATTTCTGGATTTTTATATATATAAATTTTTCGCGATTTTTTAACAGAAAAAGCAATAAAAATGTTAAATGAAATTGATGAGTCCAAATCGACTCAGCTATCCAAAGTGTTGACACTTAATTGTCAAAATCAGTTGTGTTGAGTACCACCAGTTGAGTACCACCACTAAATTAACAGATTGCACAAATTTAGCTTTATAATATTTAATGTTCGAAAATCATTAAAACCGTAAAATTTATTCATATATATATGAGGAAATAAAAATAACGTGTGGGAAAAAACTAGTTTATGCTGTGTTATTGATTCCTGTAGCAACAGGAAATATAAAATTTTTTATTTTTTCACAAATATATATTAATAAAACTAAAATCAGATATAAATTTGAAATTCCCACATTGTGTGGGGTTCTTCGAACTAAAGATTTATTTAGGAAAAAACTATGTGAACTGCACCAATTTCAAACAATCGTCAGAAATCATAAAAAAGTTTTATCAATATATGTATAAAAAATAATTTTATTTCATCATTTGTGACTGTTCGAAATTTGCCGTTTCATTAACTTTATAATTTAAATGATTTTAGTTAATAAATGCAATTCTTTTTGTTTTGTTTACAAATACTTTGTTTCGAATAAAATAATGATAATTTTAAAGCACACATTTTAAAAATATACGTTTTAGTTCTTTTTTTTTAGTTCCAGGTTTTTCACCAAATACTTTCTTTTCTGAAATTGCAAGTTTTTAAAAAAAAATATGGCAACACTGACTCACTCATATTTAGTTCAATTTTCCCGGTACTTACAACAAGCCGCTCAGTATGAGTTTTTAGTGAATTTGTGAGCAAGATTCAACGAAAATTCTTGGGGATGACTGACATCTGCAATAGCAATGCTAACGAATACGAATATTTCATTTATGTTTTGCAAATATTCATAACAATGCAAATGCGATTAATTTACATAAAACATAATAAGCCATAATTTTTAAATTGCATTTGAAGAAAATTCGATAAGCATATGCTAAGAACATATAAATAGTCAAAATCAAATAATAACGAATATTATAACAATACGATGAATTAAAAGAACTATATATTGTATATAAGAACTCATGTGTAATTTTTTTATTGTATTTTTTAATATTTTCTGTACATTAAATCTTGTTTTTATTTGGAGTTCATTTTTGCTTTCTAAGGTCACTTAAATCAATTGCATTTGCATTGTTTTGAATATTTGCAAAACATAAATGAAATAGTCGTATTCGCTAACAGTGCTATTTCAGATGTCAGTCATTTCCAAGAATTTTCGTTGAATCTTGCTAACAAATTCACCAAAAATTCACTAAAAATTCATACTGAGCGGCCTGTTTTAAATACCGGGAAATTTTAGTTAATATGATTGAGTGAACAATAAAAATTAACAAGTCATTATGCAATACATTTAATTTCGTTAGTGTCGGTCAAGCAAAATGGGACGAAAACGCGAAGTAAAATTGCGAGATTTTTTTGAATACAATTCAATAAAAAACGAATCGTTTTGTTTAATTTGTAAAAAAATATTTAAAGGCAACTATATAACTAATTAAAAAAGGCACTTAAGTGAAAGCCATAAGGAAGAGTATAGATATGAAGTGGAAAATGATAATGTTGCTTCTGTAACAAAAAACATTAAATTTAATGTACAAATGAGTGCCAGTAAAGTAAAAGATGCTTGTGTGGACATGGTCACCAACGAAAGGTTGCCGTTTTTATTTTTCGATTCACGCCCGTTCAAAACTTTGACGGAACAGATATTCGCTGGCTTAGGATTACCACCGGTGACGTCGAAAAGTGTACATGAACTAGTTAACGAAAAATACGAATCGGTAAAACAGCATATTAAAACTAAACTAAAAGGTAAAATGCTGTCACTTAAAATAGACACAGCTACACGACTTGATCGTGGTATTCTGGGAGTGAATGTCCAAATATACGCAAACTCAAAGCTCTGCTCAAATATACGCAAACTCAAATTGTTATAATATTCATTATTATTTGATTTTGACTATTTATATGTTCTTAGCATATGCTTATCGAATTTTCTTCAAATGCAATTTAAAAATTATGGCTTATTATGTTTTATGTAAATTAATCGCATTTGCATTGTTATGAATATTTGCAAAACATAAATGAAATATTCGTATTCGTTAGCATTGCTATTGCAGATGTCAGTCATCCCCAAGAATTTTCATGGGAGTTAATACCGGCTTAATTCGCCATGGAAAAATAGTATTTTATAACTGCTTAATTTTCTGAATTGAATTGAATTATTTATTCTTTATGGTTTGTGGGATTTTTGTGGTATTTTTATAACTGTAGGATTTTAGGTGTGATTTTTATGGCTTTAGGGTTTTTGGTTGGAATTTTTTAGTAAAAATCTCCCACGTGGGAATTTTTTTGAATTGCTGTGGGAAAAAGATAATTTTTGTGGGTATAAGATCTGGCAACTTGCTATGTGATAATTCTTGAGTGCATGTGTATGCTTCTCAGAATTATTAACTATTTGGCCTGCGCTTTATTACGACGAGGGGTTTTAAGGGGTTTTACCCTCCCGTAATCTAATATCATACCAACTAAAACTAATTATAAAACAGTTTTCAGCTAACTTGAAGAAGGAGTATAGCTGGATTTAAGTAGAAAAACTAAATATTACATTAAATTAAAAAGTTAAATTTCAGTGGATTGAAATGGGAGAGAAGGACAAATAGATTTATCTATTTGTGTAAGAGTTATCGATTTGTTTAATACAATATTTGTGTTCATTGATCCCCTAAGGAAACTTTCTATTTGTTTTCTTGCTATATTGGTTAAGGAATCTTTTTAAAGATAATTAAATAAGCTTTTACAAAAATGTTAAGTCAATAAAATCCATTGAGTATTTCACATTTCATAGCTATTTGTATGTATATGTAAACTCAAATACTACCGTTATTAGTATAATTTTTGAATTATTTAAGCTTGAAAATTTATTTTTGGTGTATACCATTTAAGAGTGATTTAATTTGTATGTTGTTTTTTCAAGCATATTTATTTTTTATATTTTATTTTAAGGCAAAATTGAAGCTGTAATATTTATATGAATTAATATTTCTAGCCAGTGAAAAAATTTTAAACTTTTAGCTGATCACTTTTGGTCAACAGCTTTTATTTTATTAAATCAAATAGTTTATCCTTGCAACAAACATATTTAACTTACAGTTAATTCGAAAAACTAATATTGATTTTGAAATTTGATTGATTGATGAAAGATAAAACTTTAGTCTTTAAATATCTAATGTATTTTTTGCATATTAATAATGGAAATTTTTGAGAAAAAACGGTTTTGTCACAACTGAAAAGCAACCATAATATAAAACTACTCATAAAATTCAATTTATTACTAAAATTTTTTGATGTGTATTTTTTCGAATAGACTATTAAATTATCTTTCAAATGACATGTTAATTTTCTATATTTTTTAAAAATTGGAAAAGATATAGATATTTTATTGAACAGATCTTTTACCAAGGGAAAAAATTTAAAAATCGATAACTCGATAACTAGTTAAGCTATCGATTTTTTGTTCGACCAAATTAATTTGTTTGTGGTTCTTAACAAAAAATCTCTTTAAAATTACGGCGCCCTATCTCTTTAAAATTGGTTATCGTAATCGTGCCATATGTTGAAACCCCCCAAACACACTTTTTACGTACGCACACAAGGCATACTCAAGGCGAGCATGCGCCAGCAACAACAAAGCTGTGTGGTGTTTTGAGTTTTATGTTTGAGGAAAAAAAGTAAAACTCGACACATGATTTTTATTTTTGAGCGAAAAAATAAAACTCAACAAATAATTCTTATTTCTGGGCATAAAAATAAAAATTGAGTTATAACTTTTATTTCTGAGCGAAAAAAATAAAAATTGAGGAACAATTTTTATTCTTGAGCAATATAAATAAAACTCAAAAATAAGTCTTATTCCTGAACAGAAAAATAAAAATCAAAAAATAACTCTTATTTTTGATGAAAAAAATAGAAATCTGAATAATAATTAAATTCAATTTTTATTGGTAAAACTCAAGAAATAAAAATCATATCTTATTTCGATAGAGGATGCATTAAGCAGCATAATGAAGTTATCCAAAATGTGCTCCGACAATGGGAACATGTTGATTTTTTTCGATTTAATTTTTGGAAATAATCGTTATTTTCTATCCCTGCTAAAAACTGATTGAAAAATCACTGCAATAAGTGTTGTTAAATTGCAAGACATTTATTGGCGATTTTGTAAAAAGATCACGCTATGCAGCGAGTTTTTTCAATTTTGTCTGAAAATCAGCGACTTTTTCCAAAATATGTATATTTTTTCTACCTTTCACGCTATTTCAGCGTGTTTTCGATCAGAGAGTCCTTAAATACGGGGTTGCCAATATTCGAAGCGCCCATTTTATTTTTAAATAAATCAAAGAAACCACAATTTTTTGTCTGCTCGTCATAAATATCATTTAATTGGGTTCAAGTAGATTTGCTTACATTTTTTCTTGAATATGATATCTCGTAAATGGTCGCCATTGGCCTCTACGACATATTGTGCCCGTTTTGCAGCATTTTCCATGGTTTTCTTCAACATTTCGATGGGAATGGCGGTTATTTCTTGACGGATGTTGGTTTTCAGCTCTTCTAGGGTCTTTGGCTTGTTGACGTAAACCTTTGATTTCAAATAACCCCACAAAAAGAAGTCTGGAGGCGTTAAATCTGGTGATCTTGACGGCCAATCGAAATCACCATTTTTTGACATCAAACGGCCAGGGAACAATTGCTTCAAAAAATCGATTGTAGTGCGGCTTGTGTGTGGTGGCGCGCCGTCTTGTTGAAACCAGTAGTGCCTGATATGCTTTCGACGAACGCTCCTGATTGACAGTAACTCTGTGGCCATTATCATCTTCGAAAAAGAACGGCCCAATGAGCATTTTAGCACAAACGCCGCACCAAACAGTGACTTTTGTATCGTGAAGAGGTACCTCTTGAATCTCTTTTGGATTTTCAGTGGCATAAATACGGCAATTTTGTTTGTTTACCGTTCCGTTCAACTGAAAATGAGCTTCATCGCTCATTGAGTTGAGTTTTCACTATTGACTTGTTTTGTTGAATGTAAATTTCAACAATTTTAGAGCGTTCGCGTGGCGTGTACTGTTCCATTGTAAGCATTTGCTTGGAATCACGCTTCAAACGCGGTATGTCATTAATCGATTTGGCATCACTGCGGAAAGTTACAGTGTTGCCAGATGGGCGCTTCGAATATTGACAACCCTGTATGTATATTATCTACTTTTCACGCTATTTCAGTGTGTTCTCGCTCAGATAGTCCAAAAAACGCTCCAGCAGCGACATTTTACGATATTGAAGCGGGTGTTACGTTTGGCCTTAAATAAGCACCACTGCTTCAATATCATATGATTTCGAAGAGTTTATTCGAAGAAGTGTCAAATTATATAAAACTTAAACAGTAGACTGGTCACAGCTTAATTACTAAAGTTGGAAAGAGTAGCGAATTCTGTTGTGTTATTGACTCTATACAGATAAGTTGTTGTTGTTGTTGTTGTTGTTGTTGTTATTGTGGCCTTGTTCAAAATTTACTTGAGAGACTTCTAGCTTTTCTAGCTTTCTAGACAAGATGGAAAGAGACAATTTTAGAAGAGAGTTTTTACAAGAGCACGAAAGAGATAATTGTAGGTGAAAGGACTCACGGAATTTCTAGAGTGAAATATTTATAATGTTGGTCTATGGGATTGACCGATAATAAATGTGGACAATCAGTTGCAAGAGGTTCGTTCCTCTTTCACCTCCATAAATATTCATACTCTTGCACTGGACACCCTGTATAACAATTTAATTTAAAGGGGTGGTGCCAAGAAAAAGCACGTGCACCGGGCCCCTAATGAGCTCTGAAAAGCCATGATCTGCAGATATATCATTCAGATAGGTCCATATTTTAAATGTGGTATCTGATGATCTGTGAAATAGCTAGCTAGAATTCTAATGTATGCTTTAGTTAGCTTGAGAGTCAGAAATTTCTGAGCTAACCTCTTGCATTAGTATCATTCCTGTGGCACCGAAACTTTTTGTTTTCCCACATTTTAACCTTTTCGAGGATGTAGCCCTTTACCAAACGGCAGAATGGTTCGGGGCCAATAAGACTTTAAGATGCAAGGCGATCCGCCCTTTCGTTATCCTCGTATCCTTCGTTATTAAAAGTTCAACACAATTGAAAACTACTCTTGATAAAAGCTCGTAGGCTTAAAGGGCCTTTAAGTCTGCTTGACTATCTGAAAGTATGTAAATATGTGCTCCCTTGGATTTCCTACGGAGACATTCCCTGACATATAGCTCCGCCTGGAATATGGTCAGTATGTACCCCTTTGCAAAATTTTTTGGAAATTAGGTCAGTATATCCCCGCTTCCGTTAGTATACCATTGCTGTGAACAAGGATCAACTGTGAAGTACTCACTTCTCCACAGTTGCCTATTGGGTATAAAGACCCTGCAAAGTTTACCGTTAGCGGCATCCTGTCTGGGATTTTAAGAATTTTCTTATTTTAATAGATATTTAGAATATTGGTATTTTTCGAAGCTTTTAAGTATCTTCATGTGACTCGTAATATTTCTGGCCTTGTAATCACCTATTTCCTCCATTTTTAGTGCATTTAGACATGCCTCTTTTCAGAGCTTCAGTTGGACATGTTTTTATTGTCCCAGTGATATTAATTCATGCCATTCTTTGCAGTTTTGTCAGCTGGTTAGCTGCTGTACGTTGTTGGACCTTGGGCCACCATGCGAATCGCAAACGTTATTATTCTGTTTTTGAGCATGCTTAAAATCCAGTGAATGTGCACATTGTATGGAGCACTGGATTTACCTAGTCCCGTGAAGCCCAGGCCTCTTTCTCCTCGACCCGGAATTTTTTAGGGTCGAAAAATTTTGAGGAAATCAAAAAACTAGGAACACAATCAGTTTGGTTGCAGCAGAATTGACAGGGCGGTAAAATATTTTCGTAGCTAATTTATAAGGAAACTCAATATAACTCAATATACTAGCTTAATGAGTTCAGTATATTTATGGACGGTCAAATATTGATCTACAACTATGTTTTAATTTAACATGGCCATGTCATTTTCAGTAATTTTAAGAAATCAATGAATAAAGTAATGCAATTAATGTATTTTTGGTCTTTCTGGCTTAAAATAAGGTATTATTGAATAAAAATTAGGGTAATGAGTTGCACAATTTTTCAAATGTTTTATTGAGTGTCTTTAAGTCTTTAAAGGGCGGAATCATTTTTATGGCCTAAATACTAAAGGACGACAGAACAATATCGTACCTTATTCAAAAATTAAGTTTTAGATAGAAAATGTTCGTTAACTTAAAAAGGTTTTCTTCTAATATTAAGGCAAGAAGTAACTAGGATAGCATATAAGTTCTGCATTAAAAATAAATAATTGTTTGCATTTGTGTGATCTTTGTGATGCATATCCAAATGTAGAAATATTATTGTCAATTTATTTAAGTATTTCTGTTACAACTTTCGAAGAGGTTTCGTGGTTTAGTGGTTTAGTGGAAATGCAAATTGGACTGCGTTAAATTATTTGTATCAAAATTTTATTTGGAAATTTTGTTTCGTTGATAGAATTGTGAATGCCACACTGTCATGGTACAAGAAATATTTTAATGTATGCGGTCTTTTATTCCCAATAATATGAAAAACATTAAACCAAAAGATCACTTACAGCTAAATGAGGCTTGCAGGATTGCAATCATGTCTACAGAGCAAGCCTTTCAGAATTGGCGTTTTCTCAAGAATACTGATAAAACACGTAGCATCGAGGCAAGAAATTGCTGTAATGCTTTTTTAAAAAGTGAAAAGTTTCTGCACGAGACTTGCATTGGAAAAAGTTTCTTCTATGCTTCAAAGTGAGCAAAAATTGTGAGTACATTAGTTAAAAGAGTAAAGAATCAGGCATTGTCATCGATTCCAACTCTTTTAAAAGATGACCAAATCTTCACTGACTCTGCTAATGAAGCGAATCATTGGCTGTGCTTCTTCGCTGGCTCGGCCTTAGCACTACCTTTTCAACATTTTTTACAAAACAGGAGTTTTTCCGTCTTGTTGGAAGGGAAGGTCGCAGATGTCCAACCAATACCTAAAAATGCCGATGCCACGAACCCGGAAAGCTGAAGACCCATTGGAATATGCTCTACGCTTTTTAAATCTATATAGAGCTTAATAAAATGTAACATTATTAACTATCTGGAGCACAATTAACTGCTCAGTGATCGTCAATATGGTTTCCGTAGAGACTACTGGTGATCATTTGGCATTTTTAGCCGAAAAATGGAACCAATGCGTTCACCTTTTTGGAGAAACAAGATTGTTGTTCTGAATATTTGAAGGCGTTTGACCAAGTGAGGTATAAAGCGTTCGTTTCAAAACTAGGTCCATATGGTGGTTATGGTTACTCTGCTCGATGGACCTCGTGTTTCCTCAGGACAGAAGGATTCGTTTAGTAGTTGATGGTATTTTGTCCAAGGAGCACGCCATCAATGCAGGAGTACCAAAGGATTCGGTACTACTGCCAACCTTGTTTCTAGTTTTCTTAACAACCTTCTTTCGTTGACACATAACCCAATCCATTAGTTTGCGGACGACATTTGTCATTCATAGTCATTCAAAAAATGCCCAAATTCTATGAAGATTGATAGGGAGAAGGGAAGAAAAAGACTGTTCAGTAAAATACTAATTTTCTACATTAAAACGAATTAAAAACTATATTTACGGGAAACTATGACTGACGAGCGATTAAATGCACTTTCTTTATTAAATATTGAATCAGACCTAGTACAAAAACTAAGTTATGAGGACATAATAAATGATTTAGCACGAGCACATAATGCAACTCTTACATTTTAATATTTTGTATAAATTACTATGTAATTATGTGTAAAAAATTAAAAGAAAACAATTTTTTTAATATTTTCTACTGTATTTTTAATATGATAGAGTCGGCGCTTATGTCAGGCCTAGGGCGGTAGAGTACCTTAATCCGCCACTGATTGTATGACGTGCTGTAAAAGACGCCTTGAAGATCAATAAAGGCACGTAGCTCTGTTTGTTTTGACTCAAAAGCCTTTTCGATAGTGTCGGTTAGGCTGTGTATTGCGGTGACTGATTTGCCAGCTTGTTAAGCAAACTGAAACGTGTTTAGAGGGATGTTCTTCAAGCTAGTCTCCCTAATGTTGAGTTCCAGTATTTTCTCCATTGTCTTTAAAAATAAGGAACTTAGACTAATTGGTCTATACTATGTAAGCAATTGTTCGGGCTGTTTATCTACCTTTGGTATAAAAACGACCTTAACTTTTATCCATTCTGAATTTTAAACATCATAGTCAGTGTACAGACAATGGATTCAATGCCTTGCTATAATAGGCACAAGTAGATTCCATCTGGTCCCAGAGATTTTTATGAGCAAAATTTAGATAAAGCTTAACGTACACTATCGGATGTGGAAAGTTTGCCTGGAAGTCCTTTTGACCACCTATCACGAAGTAGTATGCCCCAGTGTCAGATGTGGTGTCCTCTTAAAATACACATGCGTCCGTAGTTAAAGACAATTTGTTTCATCCCAGTTTCCAGTGTAGCTTCCATCAGGTTTGGTAGTGTACAAATGCCATTGGAATGATCTTTGGACAGTGTCTTCTGTAGACAGATCGCTGCTGGTAGACTGTCGATTTTCTCGCAGTAAATCCTCCACGTGACCCTCTTTGATCTTCTTTGCTAAGTGTTATATTTGGCTAAAGCTTTGGTTAAAACATTTTTTTTTGTGCGCAGCACTGCACGTAGTATCTTACTTGTCGCATGCTTGGAGCTCAAAGCAACGAAGCTGATTTAATAATAAGGAAAATACGCTTATACTAAAAGTTAGCACAAATATGTTATTTCAAAACTTATTTCAAAAAAATTGGTCTAGTACTTTTGGAGTTTATTTGGAACAAAAAATATTCCCTTCAATTTCATATAATAATATATAGTTGTATAATTTCAGAAATTCTATTCTAACAAACACAAAAGTCATTATTGAAATAGCTTATCCAAAAAATTAGAACAAGTTTGACGCTTTATTGACACTTCAACCATAAATTTTTCAAGGATGTTTCAAAGACTTAATGACAATTCAAAATTTTACTAAATCACTAATATAGCTCTTTTTCTCTATGGAAATCAATATAAGCAAATCACCCCAACACTCATGTTTTGACGCCATTAAGAAAAAAAACTTAGAGAATACACAACTTTGTAGCCTGATAAATTAGCTGGCTAGTTTCTGGTGAAATTTCAAATCTCTGCTCGTACCTGTCGGCAATGTCAAAAATGAATGATAAAACATATGTACAAATTTTGTTGTAGATCGTTGAAATCGAAGATACATACTCTGCTCGTACCTGTCGGCAATGTCAAAAATGAATGATAAAACATATGTACAAATGTTGTTGTAGATCGTTGAAATCGAAGATACATAGTTAAATCTTCACATAACTTGTAGTAGCTACCGACTTTTCTACTCGAAGTCACACATGTTTGGTTTTAAAAATTATTTGCTCCGTTATTTGATAGCCTTTGTGATTTGATGTTGCCAGCTGTGTATGTATTTGTTTGTTACTATATTCAGTTGATTTATTTAAATATTTTGCGGAGCCTTTCTTTTTAGCACTTCCTAAAAGGAGATGTTAAAATCCATTGAACTTGTTTTTTTTTTAATATTATTGCTTCCTCTCCACACTCGATCTTACCGTATGAAAAACCATCAGTTCCGCTACTAATCTTTGGTAGTATTTTAAACATCTCATCAACATTAACAAAGAAATACAATTTTTATGAAGGTCTTAATAAATAAGATTAAAGACTTAGAACAGTACGTCATTTATATCTAAAATTAATACATTCTAATCCATTCTAAAATGTTTTATTGTTCGTTTTGAGACCCATTAGTTATTGGGGTAGTGTTATTAGTTACAATCAGTGCCGGATTATCTTAGCGCGGGGCCCGTAGCAAAATCTATTAAGAGGCCATTGGTAAAATAAAACAGAAGAGAAGAATTTGTTTCAAATAAACTGAAGTTTAGAGATTTAATTCGGGAAAATTTAGGGATTACATTATTTACATCAATTTCTCTGAGCAAATTATATTCTATATTCATCAAGGTGAAGTGATTTCGACGTTCTTAGCCCACCGGTTCCATAAGTCATTTTTAATGTGATTTAATGTTGAAAAAGAACGTTCCGCACTGCAGTTGGTGATCATGAGAGACAAAAATTCGCAAGGAAATTTCCACATTTGGCAAGCAGGATTCTAAAGAATTATTAAATAAAAATTTATAAAATTGTAGTTGTAGAGGACTCGTTCTTTTTGATGTCAAAAGCAGTAGCTACATTTGCTTTGAACAGCTCAGCGAACTGCACGAATCCGTCACCTAGTCTGTCCTCCAAACAAGAGTGTAAGCATCTTTTGTTGTAGAAGATTTCAATTGTCGAAATAGTCCAGAAACACTATTCAGAGTCCAATCATTTTAAACTGCATTCTTTGAAGTCACAGTCAATGAATACAATTTTTGATTGCAGTATTTATTCGTTTTCGTAAATAAGACTCACAAAAATTAAATCACCAGTCATTTTGAATGAGTTTGAATGCATAGATAACTTCGCATAGACAATTGTGATTTGATTTTGAATGAATTCAAGTAACACAAATTTAAAAATTTAAAATTATATTTAGCAAATTGTGTGTTGATTCTGAATCCGGCTTCCGTTTTGTTCCATCATGTACAGTTTTTCAAATATTCACTTAAACATGGATTCGAGCAAGAACTTTTTGAAACTTTGTTAACACGTGCAATAATTTTTTTTACTTAATCTGAATGAATTCCACAAAATATTTGTTTGCCTAAGTATCAATAAAAATAATTACGATATTCACCTTTTTGTTTCACGAGGCCTAGCAAATATAAGGCTGTAATTTTCACAAAATTTCTGGATAATCTATATATAAATAGGCGTAAGCGAAACAGTTCGGTACCATTTTCTCCATAAGTATGAATAAGAGTAAGGAGAAGGGGTACACTAAATATTTTTTGTGTACAAAAACATTTCAATTATTTTTTGCTATCGCTTACCATATACTTTACATACCCTACAATAAGCATTTTTTATGTAACATGTGTGAATAAGTGTATATTTTAATGATTTGAAGGTTCTAACAAATAGTAAATCTTGAAAAATTTTCTATTTTTTTGACATCAAAGTTATGAAAATATGTCGAAAACTGTAGCTTTTCTCAGTACAACGTATTTTTGTATGAAAAGTTATTGGTTAACACTGAGCGGCAATCTGAAAATAGAAAAAGTCGTTTTTTCCTCTCTCTACGCTCATCTGAGAACGTAAAGCGAACTCATATCACAGTGTAGGTTGAAAGGTCAAAGTGAAAAGGCAGAATTTCGACCACTGGTGAACTCTAATTGAAATAGTCAACGAATCAAGAAAATATTTCAATCAAGGAATTTCAATTCCCAGCTGACTTCAATGCAATAAATTGCCACATCAAATCAAATTATGAAAAATGATTGCTGATTTCGAATGATGAAGTACCGAAAAAGAATTATGTATTGCAATCAATTTTAACAAAATCAAAAGACTTGACACGTAAAATGATTGCAATCTTTTCCAGCTCTGCTTTATGTTGTGCAGACAAAGGCGGAGTAGTCCAGTAATATGTTAAATGCTTTAATTAAATAAATTTGCTTAAAATCTATGTCAATCAAACAGTTTCTTGCTTTTTATCTGTAATTGTTTTCACAATAATTTGCAATTGCTTAAACTGTTTCCCGACAGGCATATTATTTATTACTTTATGTTGTGCAGACAACTAAAGCAGTCAGTCTATTCTCAATAATGTTAACAAACGCTGGAATTTTAAAACATTATCCAGGTAATGGTTTTTCAACAAATTTGTCAAGTGTAGTAGAGCCGCTGAAATGCTCTTATTTCGTATTTCGCTTGCCTTGTATTGGAGTATGTTGCTTATATTCTTCACAGCCGGTCAGGTCTTTGGCTTTTGCCCCAATATCTGTAAATGTAATTCACATTGCTTGGATGTACCCATGTAACAATTCATAAATTTATATAAAAGTTATAATTGAATATTTTAATTGTTTCTAATTATCGCAGACTCAAAATGTAGTTTATAATGTTTAATAAAAAATAATTTATTAAAAACAATTATTGATATAAAGGTAAGAATAATGTACTGGTGTATGCCAACGATTTTATATTAGCCTGTTGCAGTTGGAGCATCCTGTGCAATAACCAAATAACTCCACTGCTTCGAGAAAAATGTTTTTAAATGCAAACAAAAAAAATCTGCTTCGTTCTGTGTAATAAAAAGACATCAACGTTGACTCTAAGATAAAGGTAATCAATTCCCTAAAACAGTTTTAAAAGGTAATTTTCTTAGGTTTTCTTAATATTTCAATAATTGAGTTGTCAAATTATTACGCTGGGTGTTTCAATTGTTCGTAATGGTAAAAATTATACCTATCATAATGTTAAAGAATATTTTTTAAAATTAGTTGATTTTTTACACTTAGATAGGAGCAAATGCGCGGGGCCTTCAAATACCCGTGGCCCGTAGCATTTGCTACTTGTGCTATCCGCCACAACGTTAAGTAGCTTGAAATTATGGACAATGAGCGATGCCTACGTGAAATAAAGAAGTTTAGAGATTAAAAATAAATTGATATTTTAAATTTCCATATAAACCGCTATAATTAGTTGCAGGTTATCAATATTTGTTTAAGTAAGTCAAATTAATTTAGTAAAATTTATTTATTTATTAAAATAATTATTAAAAATACGAATTTATATTATTACTTTTTTAAAAAAAGCTACTCATGACTTACTTCTTCACTCTACTGCATTCTACTTCAGATGATGTTTAACATAAAAACAAGAAAATTTACGAATATTTGTATACATATATTTGCTCCAATTGCAAAATGCAATTGTTTTTTGACTGTAAAAAATAAATAATACGAAATTGTTTTTTGACCGTAAGCTCTTTTATTTCGTATTATTTATTTTTTACAGACAAAAAACAATTGCATTTTGCAATTGAAGCAAATTACATATCGTATTGCTGTTGTAAATTTTTTTGTGACGCAGGACAATATTAATTTAAATCAAATGAAACAGGTAGAAGATCCCTTAATTAAATATTTTTCAAAAGTAAAACTCACAAAATATGTCTTTTTTTCGACATATGAGTAATGAACTATTTATCACTTTTTTTTATCTTAGCTAATATGATTTATTAAGAAATTTCAGAAAAAATTGATTTGCTGTGGAAGAAGTTACAAGGTCGCAGCTAAATTTTATTGAACTTGAAAATGTCATAAGACATTAGCACTGACATTTCATTTAATTTTATAAACATAAATATTACAAGTAATTTATTGTCTTAATTATGTCTGGCAGCGTCTGTGTAAAGTATTGACCAATTCACTTTCATCACCGTTGAGTTGCACACATAACAACACTTTTACTTCGCAAGCAAGAAATTTATAAAATTGCATAATTATTATTAATTTTTAATGCGATCAGATAAGCTTGGATCTTTTTCACCGCATAACAGGTATTATCGCCTGACAATAGCCAACAATGGAAAAACAGCATGCAAAAACATCTCACATCCGACAGCTGCAACATGTTAGTTAAAGTTGATGCAGTCTCAAGATAGTTGCTTTATTTTAATTAGTTGCATTTTGCACTAAACGATCATTAATTATTTAGTAATGAGACGTTTATTGGGAGATAGTAAGAGGCGGAGTAGTTCAGTCATATGTTAAATGCTTTAATTAAATAAATTTGCTTAAAATCTGTGTCAATCAAACAGTTTCTTGCTTTTTATCTGTAATTGTTTTCACAATAATTTGCAATTGCTTAAACTGTTTCCCGACATGCATATTTTTTATTACCTCGAAATCCATTTTTCCCAGCATGTTTACAATAAAGAAAATAAACTTGAAAATATAGTAGAACATTTTTTTCTCGTTATTTTTAATATTAAAAGACCCCAAACCATAATTTGGGTCTCAATATATAATTTTTTTAGAATTATATTTGAGCCTAATGCCATATATGGCATATAAGTTTATGAATCAAAACAAGTCTTTTTCAGAATTAGACTAGACCGATTGATTCGTTAAACTCTTCAATCAGTACCATCAACTTTGATAAGCTTATACGAACACCTTCTGTTAAATCAAAACAGAATTATTGTCTGCCGCCTGTAAAGCAATGTTTTTCTACTAATTTGCAAAAGCAAAGGTTCGAAAAAGCGACTGCATTGTGTCTGCAAAGATTTGTCTGTTGTGCTCTTTGTCAAATTTAAGTCTTATACGAACGAAACTGTCTTAAATAAAGCATTTTCATTGATTTGTGGGCACTAAAAGGGGGCGTAGACACCCATTTTTAGTACAGTTACAGCCGAAAGTAACCATACAAACTAAATAACCAAATTTTAGTCTAATATGATCAAAACCGTCTGAAATATAGCATTTTTATAAATTTATGTGCGGTAAAATGAGTGGTTGCAAAATTTTTTCTAAGCAATATCGTACATACCTTCACTCTATTTGACACCCTTTTGGGGCTTCCAATACAAACATCACATAAAATATAAGAATTAAAATATTGTAAGTATTTTTTTGTCTACTGCCATGACAACTGTCTAGGCGCTTATTCACGGAAGCAAAGTTTGACAATTAATGCGTATTCTGCATTGTGTAAGTAAATTCCACCCTACGACATATTTAATTTCTCGTGCACACAAAAATTTTTTGCATATTTGTGCAGCCCGACCCAAAGGCTGTGTTCTATGAAAAAATCTTTGACAGAAGTCTATCTTAATCGTAGCAGCAGAGGCAGAAATATTTTTTGTAACAAGCCTCAAATCATGACGAAATTAGACAATTTTTCGCTACGACACTCGGTACATTTTACTCTCAACAAATCGTCGCCTAAGAAATTTCACTTCAAGAAATAAAAGTTTAATTTTATTAACTTTTTTTTCATAAGTCCGTCATTTTTTTATTTTTATTTTTTTTTTTTTTTTAATATGTATATTACAGTTTAGTGCACTACAATTAAGCCTACAGAACGATATTTTCTTTGAATTTTTTTATTTCAAATGACTACGTAAGACTGGGTGCTTACCCAAAACAACTCATCCTTTTTTACTTTGATATACTTCTACTTTTATATAAATAATTATAAACAAATTAATGTAAAATTAATTAACCTTATTCGGTTCTTTGTGTAAGTTTTACACACTTTTCAACTTCAAGTTGATATTTCTTTACTATAAGTTTATCAAATCGAGCTAGGGTTTTAGCTCAATGTAAAAATCGTACGGAAAATTTATGTTTTCGAGGTTTTTTTAACGTAAGGTGTCGCTGTTACCCTACAGAAAAATATTTCCCTAAGATGAATTTCATTTAAAAATCGAGATAAAACTGAAATTTTGAACCCGACCACCTCAGATATCGATGAAATTTTGTTCATAGCTAAATTTGATCAATACAAACAAACTCTCATTTTTAAAAATTACTGTTTTGCGATTTTTTGGGCGTGGCACAGGGGGAAAGTTTTCGAAAAAACGCGAAAATGGTCAAAAAGAGCTCCATTTAAACTACAATAACTCAGAATCGGCTGAACCGATTTCCATGATCTTGGTATCATTAAAAAGATATTTTAACAGGCTTTATGACACGTTTTATGACACAAAAAAAATTAGACTGTAAAAAATTTATAAAAAAAAGAAAATTTTAACTAACGAAAAATCCAAAAAGATCAAGGGTTTTTTACAGTGTATTACTTTTTTAGAAAGGTTTATCCTTCACCTATACCATATCAAAAAATAAAAATGGGTTCTTTTTTAGTTTTTTTTATATAATTTTTTAAGTAGTGTCACTTCTAGTAATTGCCTTATATTTTATATTTACAAATAAAATAACACAGTACAACACATGATTTGCCAACTCAATTCTGAGAACTGTATGTGAAATAAGAAAGAAAAAAGCCTGTTAAAATATCTTTTTAATGATACCAAGATCATGGAAATCGGCTTAGCCGATTCTGAGTTATTGTAGTTTAAATGGAGCTCTTTTTGACCATTTTCGCGTTTTTTCGAAAACTTTCCCACTGTGCCACGCCCAAAAAATCGCAAAAGAGTCATTTCTAAAAATGAGAGTTTGTTTGTATTAATCAAATTTAGCTATGAACAAAATTTCATCGATATCTGAGGGGGTCGGGTTCAATGCATCTCGAATTTTACATGAATTCATCCTAAAAGGTTCTTGTGTGTAAAATTTACACACCATAATCTTGGAGCGCCTATGTCACTGTTCTTCTGCTTTATTGTTAATTTCTGTTTTGATATTTTCCCAATTGTTCATTTTTTTAACTAGCTGAAACCCGACTCGCTACTACCACGCCCCCTTGTCCGACGCCCATAAAATGTTTTGAGTGGAACGGCAAGTGTAAATTGTGGTCGAATACCGAATTCCGAGGCTGTGCGATCTATAATTTCAAAGCTATTCAATATAGCAAATTTGGGATGTTTAGGAAGTGCCAGCTCCCTTTTATGATCCAAAAACAATCATATGCGTTTAATAACTTCCTAAAGTTTCCCGAAACCGATTTCCGATGCTGTGCGACCTATTATTCCAAAGCTATTCGATACCGAAAGTTTTGATGTATATTTGAGGTGCCACGCCCCTTTTTGCTATCGGCACTAGACTTCACAAGAACATTTTCAAGACTTTGCTACCGTTTCCCTGAAAATTTCATAAAAATTGGTTTCATAAAACCTGAAAATTTCATAAAAGCGGTTTCGGAGTCTTTACATGATATACACACATATATTAATTTTTTTTATAAAGGTAGGTGATAGAAATTTCAGGAATTAGCATGATTTCGAAAATGTGGGCGTAGATATATTGCGGCCATAGTAAACATATGAACTAAACTATCAAATTTTAGTTTAATTCGATCAAAACCGTCTTATATATAGAAGTTCCATTGAGTGGGCGGTAAAAGTGGGCGTGGCGACATTTATATATATATATCACTATCAAAATTTTTACATCTCAGGAATTGCCATGACTTTGAAAAAGTAGGCGTAGATAAAGTGCGACTACGCGGATTTTTATTACAGTAGCCGATGGTAACCATCTAAACAAAATTTTAGTTTTTTACGATCAAAACCGTTCGATAATAGTATTTTTTATGGTTTGTGGGCGATAGCGTAAATTTGGGTTGTATTGGAGGTACCACGCCCTTTTGTCCAATCGACACCAAACTCTCACTCACCAGGAGCACACTCACTCCGAATTCTTCTTTTCTCCACTTTCACTTGTGTGTAACTTTTTTTGATACTTTTTATTTTTTGTACATTCTAAGGTTATGTCTTTGTCTTACTCTTTGGATCATGGTAGCACTGGTGCTAGATTTTTTTGCCAAATCTCACACAGACATTGATTTATTTTTGTTTATTAAAGTAAGTACCTTAAAATCAAATTTCGTATCTCTTGGACATTTTTTCTTCCACTTTTTGGCAGAACTTTGAAAGAACAGGTTTCTTCTAACTTTATTATATTATTTTTCTAGCTTTCTGTAAGAAATTTCTTTTTCAGTGTAGTAAGGGCCAGTTTTTCAGTACGAGTTTAAAGTCTAGTCAAATTAAACCGAGCTTAACTCACCAAAATTGGACGTTTAAACTCGGTTTAGGCAAAAAAGATATGCATAATATGACAATTTAAGTGAACAAATGCTGAAATATCTAGTTAAACAGAGTGTAAATCACGTCCAATTTGGTGAGTTAAGCAAGGTTTAATTTGACTAAAGTTTAAACTCGTACTGAAAAACTGACCTTTACTGTGCATAACTTTCTTACGCACAGGCTCTTTGATTCGAGGCATCGCAAAAACTAAGACAAGAATAGAGAAGAAAGTCTATACAATGAAAGAAGAATTGATACTTTCTAACGGATATCCGGATATATATTTATAATAAAATAAGGTAATACAACAACAACTACGTGGCGGCCGTAGCCTAGTGGATAGAGTGCGTGGCCCCTAAGCTAAAGAACCGCGGTAGCCCGGGTTCAATTCCGGCTCAGACAGAAAGTTTTTTCAATTGAATTAATTTTTCTGTTCGGTTTTTTTCACCTCTCTGCAGACAATGGCAAACCTCAGAGAGTAAAAATTGCCATGTAAAGCTTCTTGAGAACATAAGCCGTTCGGAGTCGGCATTTAAACACGTAGGTCCAGTTCTCGGTCATTTATGATCAAACATTTAATAACACGCACAACACAATTGATCAATAGAAGCTAGGTCAAAGTCCTTCCAAGGGCTGAAATGGCCAGTTTATTTTTTTTTTTTTTTTAATACAACAACAATGTGTGCATTGAATAGAAAAAATTATTACGCTAATAAAAAATGGCACATTAAAACTGCTTGCTTAAAACACGTTTACACAAAATTAGAGTTCAATGTATCGTATTTAAAATCGAGAACAACAAAATTGCTTTCATAATTGTGTAAACCTTTGGAGTTCAATGCACGAATGCGACACACTAAAGTGCCAAAAATGCTTGTGATAATTTTACAAGTTATTGCCTACCAACAACTATATGCAATAAAAATTAATATATGTAAATCACTACTCAACACAAACTACATTCTATATCGCATAAAATATTGAAAGTCATCTTAAAACCGGTAAACCATTGTTGACGCACCTTATAGTAGCTATTAAATACATAGTTATCTAGCTTAAGGGCTAAAATCAGTGTAAAGTTCATTAAAGTTAGTCATGCCTTTTAGAATTTTTGAAAGCAAGGAAACAAAATTTATTTGAAATATACTTACAGGGCTTTATTAAGCACACACTATTTATTGTTAAAAAAATGTTGTCTTCTTTTTTAATTTAAATGGCGGTAGTAGAGCGTCATTTTTGGAGAGCCCTTAAATAAAACATTTTAATAAATTAAATTTTATTAACAAAAATTAGTACATATTTCACGTACTAATTTCACAATTCTTGAAAAAATTGTATGAGATTTTAAAAAAGATATTCAAAAATCTTTTTTTGAGTCTACTAGTTTTCTATTACATCTTAAATTTTTTTCCGCATATAAGTTAATATCGCTTCATTAACGAAAACATCATAAAAATTTTCGCAACGTCACACTTGAGCCACACGAGCAGTTTCACAATATTTCTTATTTAAATTTTCATATCTCAAAATAAATCTCTCAAATCTGTTAATTCCATATCTGAAACACATAATTCAAAAAGATAAGTGTCAAAAGTTTTTTTACAATAAAACAGTGATGAATACATTATTTCAGATTTCAAAATCAACTCCAATAGGTTGTTTGACAGAAATACTCTACAACATGTCTACAACAGACTTACTTACGAAAGACATACATAAGTAACTCTATAAATGTCCAACTATCTTCTAAGCCATATCAATACAGCTACTCCTAACATATTCATCTTCGCGCTTCGGCCACTAGTGTCAGCAACATTTCAACAAAGATTAATTGAATTTGATTTTGACGTCTGTTTTTTATTTATTTTAATCTAAACTAGACTAAATGTAAACATTAACTTAACGTCGGAACATGACGCCATGATGCCAATTAAATTATAATATCATATTTTATATCAATGCAGAAGAAACAACAAAAAAAGAGATAACCCAGTAAATTAGTAAAAGCCGAACGGGTTAAAATTCCTTGGAAAATAATAAGCGCATTACAGACAAGTTTCAATTATTTATATGCATTTCCGTGAAAACTTCGTGAGTGAAAAAAGTGATGTTATAAATGGCTTTTTCTTCTATGTTGGGACTTTGTTGCAATTTTTTGTTTTAAGTTTTTCCTCTTTTTTTCCAACACTTGCACTTGCTGTCCTGCACAACAATCCAGTCAATGAACCTGACAGTGAGAAACTGGTATGCACTTACTATGCCTTTTTCTACTTAATTTCAGATGCATTATGATTTGTGTCTTGCTCATCTGATATGGAGGCTGTTGGAGCGAGTGACGTCACATGACTGAATGTCACGCTACTACTACTATATGGCTTGTGATTATGGTGGTAAAGTAGTATAATAAAAATATATAAGGTATAAGTTAGTTAGTTGTTTTGGGTGGAATAAAATTAATTATTTTATTGTTAAGAGATAAATGTGCTATAACATTGATGACAAAAATATATTGTACTTATGTAGAACGATATAATTTTTTTAATTTGGTGATTACATGGCTTTTTGTGGTATTAACAATTTTTTTTAAAATCTCATGAGAAATGGCGGTTGCATGTTGAAAACAGAGAGTGGAACTTTTATATTGTTTTCCAAAAAAAATTTAAATTTCCTTAAAAAATTAAAAGTTAGATATAAATTTTTAAAATAAAAATTTTCAATATGAATCGCTTTTGTTGTTAAAACGGCGGATGTGATGTTTGGCAAATTTTACAGGAACTAAAAAACTTTCCCCCTACTACCCTATGATTACTTTGATTAATTTGGCGAACAATTACATATTAACAAAGTGTCCATAGAAAAAGTTTCATTGCTATTCAGTCGTTATTGAAATTTGGCGCGTTGCTAGTGCGTTTTTAAATTTGGCAATGTACGACCTTTTAAAAAAATTTAACCCAAAGTCATTGAAGAAGTGTATTGTAAATGTCATAGAAAACTCATAATTTTCAATGTTTTTTATTGTAAAATTAAATAAATTGTTAAAAAATATAAAAAATATTTTTATAATTTATTTAAAATATTAAAATGCATTTATATTTTTTTTTTTCGATCACATGCGTTTTAGAAAGCTGTAATGTTTGTGTCTAAATGTTAAAACGATGTTATGAAGCACTGGCTTTGTTTATGTATACAATCGTATGTATATTTCTCAAATAAGTTACTGCAGTTGGATTTGTTTAGCGATAAAACGTTGGAAAATAAATTTTAAGCACATTAAGCGAATCAAATCTTGTTCCAGATTCCTTAAAATTAATATAAGTTAAAGAAATAATTTTTATTTTGGTTATTCACGCATTTGTGACCTGTTAAGCTTTTCGTCACTATTTTGATAACTGTTGATACAAAAAGCGCGTATTCGTATTTGAAGTTTCCAAGTGCTTAGAATACGAATTTCTATAAATTATGACTTCTGTATCAATTGATACTTAGGTGGCTTTTGTGACATTTTTAGAATAGAGCTGTTAGTTTATTTAGTTTTATAGGCACTTTTCATGTTGGATAATGTTGGGTCACTTGGTTGAGAAGGACGGCACTTTTTTGTTTTCATAAAAAAGTATGCTTTGCTAAGCAGTTTATAGTTTCAAATGCATTAATGTATCTTTTTTTTTGTACTATCGTACTTAAAATGGTAAAAGCTGCTTATAGTAAATTATATTTTATCCGGTCTCGGTTTTCTTTGGGTTTACAAAAAAAAACCAAAACTGTAATAAGCTGTTTAATCGAAATGAAAAATGTGAAAAATTATTTATTTCGTTTTTATTTTTAAAAAATATTCCCATTTGTTAGTAAATATTTTTAGAAATCAATTTTTTCAGCTGGTCGAGTTATCAATGAATTCATTTAAAGTGACCTTAAAAAATTTACTTAACTCGAGTTATTCATTTTTAAATTATTTCCACTTAATTACTATCAATTAAAACAAAAACATAAAATAATGTTAAAGCTTGTGTTTAGCATGTTGGACAATATGTTTTACACAAATACAAAGCAACAACAATAAGTGTAATACCTTACGGCCAGAACCTTATGACATAACTCTGTCAAGATTATTTATTTTGTTTTTGTACAATAACTAGAACGTTCAAACAAATATTTTTCATATATTAAGTTGGCGGCAACATGTTGCAAGTATTTAAATAGCATGTATTGCGACGCTGAATGTGGTCCTTAACTCACTTTACTCACTTGAGTAACTTAACTCATTGAACTATAGCAATATCGTGCTTGTGAGTGCTTGTGAGTGTTTGTGATAGGTTGCAATTTGCATGATTGAATAACGTGTAGATAAAAACCGGAGACGCCATGGCTTGTGGCACGCAATTAACAACATGTAGCCGATCGATTAGAAAATCTGTATGCTGCGTGCGGCATGCTTTAGATATCTAAGAATATTTATCATTCAGGCATATTATGCATGATGAATGTATGAATGAGTAGAGCCATTTAAGCCAAGCTAGTTGTGACTGAGATATACGAGTATTAATAGTATTGTTAAATCTACAATACTTTTGATTTCTCTCGCTAAGCGCTTTAAACTAAACCGCTGATCATGCAGAGCGTGTCCGATGCAAGGTCAAAAGCGGAACTTTTAACGCTTCATTATAAGTAAATAGTTTTTTGTTTATTTCTTTAACTAAATATTTTAGAAAAAGTTGGATTATATCTTTTTCGTTTAAGAAATAGTTTCCATTTTTCAAAAACAATGTTCGCAGTTTTTACATTTTTTTGCTTTAGTTTTATAGTTGCATTTAAGACAAAATTTGCTAAGAAAAAACAATGATTGTAGGTGCATTTTCAATAAAATGTCAAAAGTCATTTTAAAAGGCTTTACTGACATTTTTACACAGTGAAGTGCGAAAATGATTTAATTGGCTAGCGTTGATATAAAAACGTATTATTTAAACCCATAATATTTGACACTGACACTTAAAAGTTGCATAAAACTAAAAGCCAAAGTGAAAGTAAACGCTATTTGAATAATAAATAAATTATTTACTGATGTTTTGAAAACGTGACTTATACATTTTAGATTATATTCAGATATAAATTTCTCAAAACCTATTTACTGCTGTGCGAGGTTAACCTTTTCATGCGTTGTGTTGCAAATCTGCAGCAAACCTAATTAGTTTCATTTTATCGAAAAAAATTTTTCATCGAAATTGTCTTTTAAAACTGTTTCAGATTAGATACACAGTCAAAAATTTTGGATTAATATTTAATCCAATCGTTGGTATCATGAATTTATTAATACTTGTTCTATTAGATTTTAAACTCTTCAAAATAGTAGAAATTTTTTTAATAAAACCTGGCATAATACTTGTTGGAATACTCTAAAAAAGCAGCGTTCGGCTTGGTTCTGTTGTTATGCATGTTTATCATTTCTTTATACATGTGGCTTTATAGAGCAGTTAGTAGAGCCATAAACTCACAATCTAAACTTAGTGGGTTCGAATCCCACAGGATTCGTTATTTTTTATTTTTGCAAAAATATTTGAATACAAGCTTGCATTCGAATTCAGTCCCATGAGAATATAAAAATCATTTTTAATATGTAACGTTGATTAAGTTTTAATACAGTTTCGGTATCGTCACATATAAAATACAGGATTTACTAGAATTTAGTCCAAGATTCTTAAGCGTGTAGTGTGCGGCGTACTTTTTTTGGCCTGTGGGTTTATAAAGTCCAGTGTACTTGGTGATCGTCCATAAACTACGTTACCAATTCCAGGGAGTGAAGGGAAGGAGTTTTGAAATGCACTACGATAAGTAACGGTAGGAGGGGACGAGTTTTAGATATTGTAACGAGACGAACAATTTAAAAAATATTAAAAAAATTTTATTATTATTATTAAAGACTATTATTTACCCGGTGTTACTCTGGAGTGTTAATATTTTGTAAAATTTTTTATTCCTGAGAATTTTATTTTATGTTTATTTAAAAAAATAAAAATTTATTGTACTAAACTCTCTATAACTTTCAAGACATGAGAATGTTTTTGGTGTCAAACAAATGGAAATTTTTGTTACTTCATTATTAATTTTAATTAGTTATGGTAAGTATTTATAAGCCGTAGAGCCTGCATATAAGTACCTTTGTTTCGTAACCTGGCGACTGTCTCACCACAACTAAGTCATTTCTGTTTCTAGATTAAAACTATTCTATTTTTGAACTCCTCCACATAAAGTTGATGGCTAAATTCGGTTTATGTAATTTTTTGAAAAAAATTAGCGTAAGACTATGTTAAAGTCATCAGTGATGTCGCTTTTTAAAATTTTACATTTTTGGATTTTTTGGAATTGTTTTTGTAAACATACCCAAACTCACAACTTACACCATGGTACACTTCTATTAAAAAATTTTATTACGACCAAGCTACTCAACATATTCACACAATTTTTCGTATTGTCATTATGAGTTGTTTCACAAAAGAACATTTCATTGCCATTCTTTCAAATTTGAATTCTAAGATTTTTTTTTTTTACAAGAAAGAAAATAAAATTTTTTTCGAAAAGTAAAATATCACAACTAGGACAGAACTAGTAACACATCCAATTTCTGAATTCAAAAGCAACCAGGGGATTTCGGGATTTATAATTAAGAATCCCGGGGTACCGGGATAAAAAGTACTTTTTAAACAAAAAAAATTCGTGTTCAAGGTATGAAAGTTAGGATATTTTTTTAATAAAAAATTGTCGAAACGAATTAAAAAAACAGAGTTTACTTTAATTTAAAAAAAAAGTTTATTGATTTTATTTCTTTATATATATAAAGGACGAAAATATATATTTGTATTTATTATATATAATCTATGTTATAATTCATTAATCTCAAATTTTCTGACAAAATAATACTAACATAAAAGAGTTAAATTTTTTAAGTTAACTGAAGTCTTTGAACTAGCAGTTAGGCTGATTGAATTTGAAAATATGCTCTAAAAGACTATGGTGTCACCTTGACCGAATTTTGGTTGCAAAATTTGGAAGCCGAAGAGGAACATCAGACTCAACACTGGTAGACGGAATTGTTGTCAAATAATCATATGCTTTTTGAAACAGATTACCGCTAATGCCACCATTTAAATATATTTTTATTTCATTTTCGAACTTTAAAACTTTTTTAAACTTTTACGAACAAATTTTTTACTCGAATTTCTAACTAAAGTGTTGCATTTTTGCAATTCTAAGGCAATCCCGAGATTTTAGGCCTTTTATAAAGTCCGAGATCACGGGATCCCGGGATTGGAAGCCTTAACCACAACTCTGGTGTTTTCGAAAAAAAATTTCTAAAACACCATTTTCGATTTTTATGTTTGATAGCTAATTTTCAGGAACAATTATATAACGAAATACATACCAGTTTTATGTTTTATAAGCAAAACATTGAGAAATATGTTAAAATCCAATAAATTTTTTAATGTTTTTCCATTCAAACTAAAACTCCATTTCACTCGCGATACGCGGCGTACTCCTATCATATTAATACATACTAGTTTTTATCTCAAACCTCACGTTTTTAACTAGTCATATTTTTTATTTTCGAAATATTGAAATTTTTCATAAAAATGTATGGCCATTAGACCGGTTCATAAGTGTATGGGGAAAATTATGTGTCGTTTTTTCTTCGGTGCGCGTCCATTTACTGAAAGTTCGACCCCTATTAAGCACAAAAATATTTTAATGACTAAAAAAAGTTTGACCTCTAGGGGATCCGCAAATCGCTTGAAGGTCATTTTAGAGCTATGTGGGACTTTATCCATTTTAAAAAATGTCGTGTCTAAACGGAAAAATAATTGGAATATATTTTGATAGGAAACAATTATTAATAGTTCAGTCTTAGTAAATTTTTTTTTTTAAAATACGCATCTGGTAATTTTTGGCAGAGTTTTAAACATGCAATTTTTCTCTCAACGAAAAATTATCGTTTTCCATTAAAATTTTTTTCTTAAATTCTTTTCTTAAAAAACTTAGGTTTTCTTGAGGTGCAACATATTTTACAGTTTATTGACTGTAACTTGCGAAAAAAATCAAAATACTACATTTATTTATATAGTCATTCTAATATTTCTATAGAAAATTATAATCTATATAGGCATTCTAATATTTATATAGTCAGTACACTGTTGGAAATCGTATTTTGGTTCAAAACCGGTCAAGTTCAGCAGGCGTCATAGGGACATGATAAATTGTTTTATTTAAAAATAGATCAAGTCCCTTTTAAATTTTTCAGATCTATTCAAGCCCTAAAAGTTTAGTTTCAAAAGTGTAATGAGTCTGAAAACTGGCTAGGACTAATGATTTTTTATAATAATTTCGATAATCACCAAGGAATTTGACTATAACTTTTTCTTTTTCAAATGTAATCACTAGAGCTGGGAATATCATGCACCAAAAAATCTAAAATATGCGCATTACAACTTGCACTTAAAACTCTTAAATATGCAGGTAACAGGTAAAATATTTTATTAAAAATGTTTTTCAAATATTTTATTATCAGTTCAAAAATAAATATTGCATGTAATTTAACAATAAAAAATACGTATACATTTTTTTCAAAAACAACAAATATATGAAGTTAACATAAAGGTAATAATCAGGGCTTGGATTTTGATGACCTTAAAAACCGCAAAAAATTACCAAAGAAATGGCAAAAATTGCCTGAAAGCTGCAAAAAATGACATAAAAACTGACAAAAACAACCTTAGGTAACAGGTAAAATATTCTATTAAAAATGTTTTTCAAATATTTTATTATCAGTTCAAAAATAAATATTGCATGTAATTTAACAATAAAAAATACGTATACATTTTTTTCAAAAACAACAAATATATGAAGTTAACATAAAGGTAATAATCAGGGCTTGGATTTTGATGACCTTAAAAACCGCAAAAAATTACCAAAGAAATGGCAAAAATTGCCTGAAAGCTGCAAAAAATGACATAAAAACTGACAAAAACAACCTTAAAAACGCAAAAAATAAACAAAAGATAAAGCTTTAAAAATTAAACATTGCTTAACTTAGAATTTATTTTATATAATTTTTATACATAGTGTTACAGTATATTAAAAGGTACATTTTTAAGTTATTACAAATGAAAGAACGTCGTCTGTCTGGTAAAATGTTTCTGTAAACAGAAAAACTTCTTTCTATTTCTGATCTGACGAGAGGAACATACATATATAAAATATGATATGTCGTCGGATGTAAGTTCCTCTTCTAATTTTATAGTATTAACTAATATTTCAGCAATAGAGCATAAAAATAGAGTTAATAAATACTAGCATATCCTGAGTCTTTATCTAACACTTGTTTCATCTTTCTACATACCCTTTCGTCAGTTTAACCATTCGCAGAGCTTTTTTATCGAGGTCTACAAACAAAGCAACTCCTTTTTCGAGAGGTAATGTTTGTTTTTGATTAAAGGAACTCTATTGGTAACGAAATATATTTAACGATTTGTATTTTTACATGTTTTAGAACGAAAAAAATATTCTTTTAAAAGTAAATCGAAATCCAAGCCCTGGTAATAGTTATAAGTTATATTTTCCCAAAATATGTCGCAAATAAAAAAAAACCAAAAATATGCAAAAACTTTATGCATTTATTGTAAAATTTGTAAAAACAGACTTTTTTTTTGTATATTTATTGCGCATATTTTTGTTAATTTTACAATAAATGCAAAAATGCATGTAGTTTTTGCATATTTTTGGTTTTTTTTTATTTGCGACATATTTTGGGAAAGATAACTTATAACTATTACCAGAGCTTGGATTTCGATTTACTTTTAAAAGAATATTTTTTTCGTATTAAAACATGTAAAAATATGCAAAAATATGCTTTATCGATTGAATGCCATTTTAAAGAAAATTTCATGATTTATAAAGATAACCATATCCATTTTAAGACGCTTAGTAAAAACATTTGCGATTTCTAACCCTAGTAATCACTATGTTATTTTATAAACGCCAATGTACCTGTATCTGTATAGCGAGTATCTTGCTGTTGTGTTTCTCTCCAAATAGTAAAAAGTAAACTTGGCAATTTTTTAATCTTAACTGCTCATTACGAGTATACATCTCGTTTACGAGTATATATAGTCTACATCTTAAATGACCTCCTTGTTATGCGGATTTTATTGAAACTGTTATTCAGTAAAGGGTAATTAAAATTCAAAAATTCCATTTGGAAATCAAAACAGATCAAATGAAATTCAGAAAATATCATTTGGAATTTAATGTAATGGTACTGCTTATTGTAGTGGTATTGGTAATGGTTATGAAAATCGTAAGGTAATGCTAATCGCAATAATGGCAATAATTATGTTAATGTTAGACTTAAGTTTTTATATATTAAGTGGTTGTTCTGAATTTCAATTGATATTTTTTTTTTTAATTTCAATTGATGTATTACGAACTTTAATTGATCTTTTGTGAAGTTTAATTGATCTCTTGTAAATTTTTATTGAAATTCCTGAATTTCAATTGATAATTTCTTAATTTTAAATGAAATTTTTGGATTCCAAATAGAATTTTTAAATTTCAATAGATCATTTCTAGAGTTCATTTGATTTGTCCGAATTTTATAACATAATTTCAGACTGTAAATCTATCTTTTTGAATTTCAAATGGAACTTCGGAATTTCAAATGGAACTTCTGAATTTCAATGAAATGATCTGTACTATTGAATCTTAAAGGTACATCCTATAATTTTACCATGTAGTTTATTAGTTTGAATGGTAAATTTTGTATAAGAAATATATTTTTTATTTAATAATATTAAATAATAATTTAAATTAATAAACAAATCGAATCCTATTAAAAAGAGTGTTAAGTCACGATTCATAAGAAGCAAATAAAACTTATATTGTTACTATCAAGTCTGGTATTTTTTCATTAAATCAATTTTTTTAATAAAAATAAAATGGTAAGCTTTTAAACTACTCAAAATTAAAAGTTCATAAAAGAAGTAATTAAAATTCTACAAACGTTTAAGAGATCTGCACAAGTTGTTTCTAATAGTTACATCATTAAAAGCGTTTTATTGAGGATTATAAAAAATGTTGTTAGCTATTTCTAAGTAGCCTGTAAGCATGTGTTTTGAACAATTTATGTACTAATGACAACCTTAACTGCAAACTTCTCAAAAGACTTTACTGCAATATATTTTTGTATGGAGTCTGGATGTTAAGCATGTTCAATTACTCTTTATACGCCAACAACATCTAATATTTAAGCACCAATTCACACACCAATTGCAGTGAAGTAAGTTGTTGCTTGCTATTGACCATTAACTTGTATGGGAAACATTCTTCATTCATAAGATTTTATGATGTTGTGTATCGGACTATAGATCAACATGGCAACATGTCAAAAGCGTGCAAAAAGTGTTGAGCAAATATTTATTAATCAAGTGTTTTTAATGAACTAACGCACGTGTTAAAAATTTAGGTGAACTAATCAGCTATTGAAAACAAAAATTTGGGTAACTAAGTCAAAGTAAACAAAACAGACATGACTTTATTTGCAGTGTTTTTTTTAGTTTGGGTAAAATATTTTTTATGGTCAACAAATTGCTTTTGCTTTGATTTTTTTTAACAAATATCTTGGCACAAAAACAATAAATTGCATGTAACTGAAACTAAATTAATTCAGACAAGCTTTTGGCATCTGCCAATGTACTATAAGAAACAGACACAGATATAGATAGAGTTGCAGATACAGCTATTGTAGCTCTCAATCATGTTAATGAAAAATGGCTACGCATTGTGAATTAATTGCTTCAATTTGACGCACCCACATGGAATAAGCTGTATTGCTTTTGAATCAATTATTGATAAATAAAATCCTATTTTGATATTGAAATGGTTTGTTAGTGCATTTTTTGTTTTTTTTTTTTTGTTATCTCTTCTTATAGTATTTATTACTTTTTCAAGTACCGCGCTTTGGTGGATAAATTAAGACTTCCAGCTGTCTCATGGTGAATGGCGAGTTAGAGTGCTAATATTTTAGTTATTTATCCAAGTTCATTTGGAGGCGTACGTACTAGTTTTCAATATCACCCATAATGGTAATTTCTAATTAACAAACCCTGAACGTTTTTTTAAGATAATCTGATAATACTTTGCCACACTTTTTTAAACAAGTGTGAGAAAGCATTGGTGAGCTACTTGACCTTGGCTTAATCACGTCGAACAAAAAAATGTTTAAGATAAAAAAATCACCATAGCGCTGTAAATTGAACAGCTCTAAGTTACCCGTTAACTGTGTCAAAGTTGGCATACATATATTTAATTAATAAATCAATTTGCTTGTATTTTGGTACTTAACTCTTAGGTACCAAACTGGAACTTCCATGTGCTTTAAAGAATTTCTTATAACTCAATTCTCACTATTCCGGATTGTTAACAATAAAACTCACTTTTATTGAACTCTTTGCATATCATGAATATTTTTTTAATACTTTTGTATTGTTATTGATTGCTTGACAAATCGGGTAAAACAGTACAAATAACTCTATTAAAGACTGATCGAATTGATTAATGGCTAACTTTGGAAAAATGGGTTTGTTTCAATGGCATCAAAACTATGATTCAAGTTTTAAAAATACATGCTACAAAAAATGACAAATTAATAACAAAATATTTTATAACTTTTTTTTAATGATTCATATAGTCTAGATCCGATCAGGAAGCTTAAAATATTCAAACAGCCGCTGAAAGGCTTTCTTGTAGGTAGCTTTAATTATGTCTGAGGTTAACAGTTTCTGCTAATATAAGCAAGCGTGAAAATACTTCCACCAATAACTTGTATTTAATACAGGCTGGAGTAATCGAGTGTAACGTCGTATTACCATATTTTTACTGAATAAATTATCATACTAATGCTGCATTAATGTGAAGCATCTTGTGTGAAGCACTTTATTTGCATTTTATGTTAAGTAGCAGTTTGAACGCTATTGATGTAATGGCTGGTTTTATTTGAAAGCGTAATTTAACTTTTAGATTTATTAAACATTAACTGCATGTTTATGTTAAACGAAATGAATGCTGAACGTCGTGAATGAAAGATCAACAATTTTTTTAATATTGAAAAATGTATTGCCTACCGTGTCTCGCACCACGTTCAGCCTACGTTTTGTTTTACAAAAACATGCAGTAAGAAAATGTGTTGATTGCCATCATTTAGCAAAAAACCGCATTAGATTCCGGTTACAATTTACTTATGTTCGATTCTATAATTCTATAATATAACTAGTATCGCTTGCGGTCAAAATTCGACCAACTGTCTGTAAAGCAGTGAACAAAACACTAACATCAACACTAACTTAGCGTATGTTAAGGCACTGTAGCGTATATTTAAAAAAACTTAACATTAAAAATGCATAGCTTTGATCACCGGACCATAGGTCACCAGTCAAAATTTGTTTTTGCTCATTTGTGTATTCCTTCATTTATAATAAATACTAAAAAATGTATGACAGCTTTCGTTCTTAGCGTACGTATATTAATAAAATAAAAAGATGTAGATATAGTAAAATGGTATGAAAATAAATAATTATTTGTAGATTTTTATTGGTAAGAGATATTTAGGAAATTTTTTTACTTTTTGTTTTAGAGCTGTATTAATTTATAAAAAATATAAAAACAACATTTTGAAAAAATAAATTTTCGCCAAAACAATCTTATAATGCCAATGCTTGTAATTTTAATGAAAGAAACTGTTCGAGTTTTTGTCTAAGCGAAGTAATTTTTGCGGATAAATGAAATGTCATAAGAAAGAGTGTAAGAAATTAAAATTAAAAATAAAAATAAAATAAAACAGTAACAACTTTTGACCTATTTCTTGAGCGAACATTGAATATTTTAAAGGCTTTTTGAAAACAATATATCACATAGAATTGGAAAAGTGACAGTAAATATTTTCCATTATCTAAAGTGATTTAATTGATATTTTGAGACAAAATCAAAACTTAAAAATTCAATAGTTTTTTTCTTGTTCTGAGGCCATGACCTTGCCTTAAGAAAATGCGCTGTAATAAGAAAATCTTAAGTTTTCAAGCAATCGCAATAGTTTTGATGCCAAATAGCGTTCATTTTTTTAACATAAATGGTGATTTGTTTGCTATTTGTTTTTTTAGAGTACATTTCTTGACACCTTACGCGTGATTTGTAATATGTGGCAAAGCCAAAAATGCTAATCGATCCACCGAACAGGCTATTCAAGCCATTGTGACCAAATTTCGCACCGGTTTCACTTTATTGGGTATTAAGCCACCAACCAGTATGCAGAGAGTGTGTACCGAGAAGAATATTGCTGCTGTATCGGCCAGTGACAATGAAGATCTCGATATGTCACGTCGTCAAAAAACTGAATTGCTGAATTTGATCTGAAGAGCAGCTAGAGGCGATTCAAGAGCTGTCAATGCACCCAGAAAAATAAACTGTTTGGTGCGGTTTGTTGGCCGGCGGCATCATTGGACCGTACTTTTTCAAAACTAATGAAAATCGTAATGTTACAGTCGATGCAGCAAGGTACCGTGTGATGATTACCGACTTTTTTTGCCCAAAATAAAGAATTGGACTTGGTTAACAAGACGGTGCCACACGGCACGCGATACCATGAACCTATTGAGAGGCCAGTTTTGTGAGCAATCCATTGGTCGTGAAGATCTTGCGATTTGACCCCACTAGACTATTTTTTGTGGGGCTACGTGAAGTCTCTCGCGTGTCTCTGTACGCGTGTCAGCTACAATTGCAGCCCTAGAATACAACATTACAGCTGGCATTGGTAAGAACCGGTAAGAAAAAGTATGCAAAAATTGGAGCTTACGTCAGACGTTGCCGCGGGAAACATAACCATAAAATAGTCTTTAAAAAGTAAATGGCAGGTATTGGTATTGATGTATTGCTTCAAATAAACATTTCATTACCTATAGCAAATTTTCTGTTGGTTTTGTTTCAGGTTTCAAAAATCAATCACTTAAAAAATCACTCTTTAAATACAAAAAAAAAGTTTAGCAATGAGGGGACTGTCTACTGAAGTAAAAACCTATATATAAAATACTAGTGTTCCCGGGCTGATATTGTGCTGCCATGGTCCGCCTTACTGCTTTATACGAATTTTCATACTAATCAGAAAAAAGTTTTTCCTCTTCCCGTTTGATTATCTCTTTTAAAAATGTTTATATCAAGAAAGTGTTTTTATTTATATTGTAATTAAACCAAACTATATTATTACGTTTAAATTTAATATTGTTGATATAAAAATAAAATACAGGGAGCACTATGTTTTAGTAGATATCTTCACTGCAGCGCCACCTAGGAAGGTCTAACACACAAAACGGCAGAGATCGCTCTGAGATCAGAAAACCCCCGCATGCCAGCAGGGAGGCTTCTTATAAAACCGTGAGTTGCATATGGCTCCTAAATCTGTGCAAAACTAACACCATTTTTAAACAATAACTGTCCAAGGTCACACATAACTGCATATGCTCCCTAACAATTTAATTGCATAATTTTTATGCTAATTAATATCTATAATTCTTACACTCAACTATGCTTCTATAAATTGGACAATCCATCAATAACAATAAATGCGTCGATGAAAATCCCCTGAAAGAGCGATTTCGGCAATGTAATGGATTTTTGCATTCAGCCTCAATATGTTACTCCAAGAGTGGGGCCAACCTCCTTAACCACCGCGTCAACAACCTGAGTACCATGTCTCAACCTGCTTTGCCTGGTAAGCAGCTGGCAAGAACACAGGTAGAACAGCCTGTGCCACCGGAAGAGCGATCACCAATGCGCTTCTCTAAACGCCTACAACAGGAGACGAACTATCTTTAATTGCTTGAATCAGCTCATTCAGTAACGCGCATTTTCGATAATGACCTCTAAGATAATTTCTTTATAGCGGTTGCAACCACAGTAAACGACTGGAAATGCTCACCTATCAATCCATATTCGAGTGCTACTATAAATAGGTCACCCGAAATTATTTTAATTTTTCGACATGGATAATGAAACCACAGATTTCTTACCTCTCTTCTTCACAGCTTTCTCCGCCGATTCTGGAAGCTTTGACGAAGATTTCACATTATCTTTTGCTTTTTGGGTCTTACCAACTATTGGACCATACTAAGTTGCCATCAGAGTTAGACTGGACCAATCCACGAAATCCTTTAACAGCCTTTCGCTTTCCAACTGAAATATTGGACTTTTCTAGCTTTAGGACATTTAAATTCCTACGTTCTATCTCCATAGGCTCCTCACCACAACAAAGTTGCCCTTTAGGGCCACCCTTTGCTGGAAAACTACCAGCACTAACACCCACATCAACACCTCCTACTTTTTGGCCCGTACGAATCCCGGACTCTCCCACACCTGGACGAAACCCGGATCCAAATTTACCATCAACTTACACGAAGTTAGGCTCTTTTGCACCCATACCAATACCAATTAAAGGTTTTCCTGAATCAGGAACAGCCTTGCCTGGACAATCGCCGGAGTCGCCTTTAGGCGGCATATTATACTCACCCTGCACAAAGTGAAAGACAAGCACCAAAAATCACTACAATAAGAACCCTACAAAATTCAGAAACGCAATCGAGTCAATTAGACCTTGACACCCTTCACAAAGTGAATAGTGCAACAGTTTGATAGTCAATACAACCAACAGTTCAAAAGTCACTGGAGTAACAGTTTGAAAGTCACTGGAGTAACAGTATGACAAGCACTGGAATAAATCTAATCCGGAGAAGTTTGAGAGCACTGAAGTAATTACACAATCTACGTTGTGGAAGCACTGCAATAATCAGTGCCAAGCTTATTGACGAAAGCTACTCGCAGTCTGTTTTGATGACAAATGCTACTCGCTGTCTTGATGACGAAAGCTACTCGCTGTATTGATGACGAAAGCTAATAGCTGCAATGATGAGCAAACGCAAAAATTTAACCTCTTCCAAAATTCCCTCAACGCTCTTGGTAGAGGGTAAATCTTTGCGTTTGCGTTTGCGTTTGCGTCATCATTGCAGCGAGTAGCTTTCGTCATCAATACAGCGAGTAGCTTTCGTCATATTCCCTTCCTCAATTTCGAGTAAATAAAATCATCTTGCTAAAACGATTACCACATTTCATATACATTATGTCAAAAAAAGTATCGGGAATTAGTCAATAAAGCACAAAATATTTATTATTCATTATATCATCTTAAAGAAAGCCCTTTTAGAATTATTACACTTATTCTAACGAATAATCCAATCATCAAAACAATTTTTAAATCCATTGTCTAGAATCATCATCATTTCTGAACTAACCGCGAATTCTCTTGTATGTCTTCTATCGACTGAAAAGGGGTATTTCGAAGTGGTGATTTGAGTTTAGAAAAGAGAAAAAGGTCGGCCCTAGCCTTAGCAGGTGAATACAGTGGTTGTTCAATGGTAGTTGTTTTTTTTTGTCACGAAATTTTTCACAAATATCGTGACAGGATAGTGAGATGGTGCGTTATCGAAGTGCAAAAGCCACGAGGTTTCTTACCAAAAATATGGATGGCCTTTTTCGACGAAGATGCTCTCCCAAACGCCGCTTTGCGCTCAAATAATATTATTTATTTACTTTCCGATCTTCTGCCAAGAATTCCAAGTGCACAATACCGCAATAATCAAAGAGAACAGTCAGCATTATTTTGACTTTTGATCGACTTTGACATGGATTTTTCGGTTTTGCCTTAGTTTGAAGAAGCTATTCCACTGCATACTGGTTTGCATATCAAACTCGTAAGTCCATGATAATCACCAGTAACAAAGTTTTTTCTGAATGTCCGATCGAAATTGATTCGCTCTCGCATGTTTTCAGCGACCTTATCGCGATAGAGTTTTCAAAAAAATTAAAGTCTTTCGGAACTAGTCGAACGGTAACGCATTTCAGTCCAAAAACAATCGCAAAATTGTAAACAAGTTCACGCGTTCACATTTTTAAGTTTTCACGACATTCACACAAATTAGTCAATTCCCATAGGTTTTTATTATTTTAGGACATGAGATTGATTATAATACAATAGGTTTGGTCAGCTCCATATTTCTTCATTGGGACTTGTTGGAACTTCACGCTCTTCCATGGGAGACTATAGGCTAAGCTTTTCTTCATTTTAAAGCTTTTATGTATATCAAAATCCAGGTTGCATCAATAATATTATCTCAGCTTCTAGATGAATCGTTGGAGCTTTTAAGGTTTCAGTGGACACCTTGGACCAAAATTGATAACTCTATACCCAATTCATTGCACTTGAAATATCTCATGTTGGTCACAAGGTCAATTAATAATCATATGAACACTATGGACTAAATAGATGGTTGTGCCAACCTTTTTCGATCTATGGTAGAGCTCTTCATTAGAAATACGATTGGGTCAGAATATCTTAATTGGTGATAAAATATCTTAAATCTTAAGATGTTAATTTGATTGCCCAAAAAATAATCAGATATACAAAACAAATTCACCCGATCTTATTGAAAGTCTCAAAATCGTGATAACACGCACAGAGTCTAAAGGGTTCACTAAATCCATGATAGACTTCAGACCAATTTATGACCTAAAATAATCTCAGTGCTTCTGATTGGCCACAGCTAGTAGGTTACATCTAAGAGGTTCATAAAACTATACTTTTACTGCATCCGATATACTATCCTATTGAATCACATATTTATGACCAAGGAGTCATAATCTCTGAATCATTTGAAGGTTCAATAACTCGCCTAGGAACTAGAAAATGCATAGTCCATCCGAAGATCCTTCAGTTGAGATAAAGTCTTCCAAGTCCCAAATAAATTCTATTAAAGCAATCTAAAGCCAGCCAAACTTAGTGTAATTTTTTGTAAATTCGTATAAACGTGAACGCTTAAACCCGTGTTCTGTTAACACGTACTTTTGCAACTTTACGTCTTGTTTGAGTACTTAATGTTTTTAATAATTCTACACCTGCTCCCGTGATAAGACCTCAAATATATTTTTAATTTTTTTATGAGTTTAGAACACTTAAAGTAAAAAGTTGACGGGCTCTTTTCGTTGATGAGCTCTGTACTTAAAAACTATACTTCTTTTAAGTCCACTGAACCTAAATTCATAATTTAAAATTTTTTTTGAAGCTAATCCAATCAATTTCCACTAGTTAAAAAGTGTTGCTTACTTTCTTACAACTTATACTTCTAAAGTTATTTTGAAGAAAATAAAGTATTTAATTAAGTTTTTATTGTATGTTACTTTAAAAACCATTGGTTTTTATTGTCTGACTTTAAAATCATATTCTTTACTTTGTGACCGTTATGTGAAAATTTTTATTTGATGTAACTGAGCACTGAAATTGTCAAAACGGTCGCAATTTCCAAATCCGATATTTTGAGTTTAAGACTTAAGAACAAAATTCTGAATCAACGTCTCCGAAAAAACCTTAAAACCACGATTAATTTGTATGTTTATGAAATAAGTTTGAACTAAAGTCGTGAAACCAAAATGAAGTTCGTAATTTTTTATTTTCATAATTGATTAAAATTACGGTATATTACTTTTAGTCTGTAATAAAAGCTACTCAGGTTCTCTATCCGAAAACAATTTTATACAGGTTCTTACATAAATTTCAAAACAAATAATTTTTATGTGAAGAAGAATTGATTAATTTTTATACATATAGCAGATACCAACTGACACTAAGAAAAAACCATATGCCTAAAAATGAAAGTCAAATGTGTTAATTTTTTCAACAAAACTTTTATGTTCATACATACATAGATATGTTTTAAATGCGTTTGCTGTTAATTAGTTTGACCACAACTTGTGTTGTATACTATTTTCAAAAATTTAGAAATAGCTTTAGAAAGTAAGAGTAAATGTATAAAAAATATATCTGAATATTTAAAAATTTGCTAGGAAAAAATTAACCCATTAGTTTTAAATTATACAAGTGTTAATGCTTGTCTTTAAATGTTACGTAGAGTTATCGTTATTAATTTGAAATTCTTTTGATGCTGAGTGCAATGTGTTCACTTTTAGAAAATTTCAATGTCACTCCCTCGATGAAATGCAAATCTTCAAGTTTGGTCATGGTATCAAATTCATAGTTTTGAACCAATCTTATGAGTAGAACTTTTGTAAGCCAAATACTATAACGTCCACCTGAAGAGGAGTCGAAAGCAATATAAAAAACTTTCTTTAAGCTATATAATAAAAAAAGTCTTTACTCACCGATGCACCAACGCAGACCTTTAGAAAATGGTATGAATGCATACGGATGACGACGTACAGCTAGGTCTTGCCCTTTTGTTTGTTCCGCAAAGTGATCCGGTTGAAATTCCAAGGAACGGCTGCCCCAATATTTTGGATCACGTTGCATATTAAAGATATCATTGACAATAATTGTTCCTGCGGGGACGGTTACGTATGCTTGTTTAGCTTCTCTGATTTTAAGCGGGAAGTCCTTGTTGACATTCCTTGAATTCATGGGAACAGTTGTCAGTAATCGAAGGGTTTCATTTACAACCATATCGAGGTAAGGCAATTTCTTAAGGTGCTCGAGGCTGATGTCGCAGGGAGTATCATTTTGCTGCTCTGCAATTTTTTGAAATGGAAATATTTCATTGATCTCATAACGCAATTTTTGCTGGCAGTGGGAGTGCATGGCGAGCAGAAGCAGCGTAATCAGTAAGTTATTCGTAACAGTTTCTGAGGCCTTAAAATTTAAAATATATTTTTACAATTAATATTTCAATGTTACATTTTTAATGTTTATATTATTTTTATTTTATAATAAATATATATCAAATTGAAACTAATTTAATAAAAAAAAAGTTCATGTTCGACACTCTGCGAAGCGAAACTTCTTCGCTCTAAAATACAGTATAATAATTTGATGGATACATTTTTGAATAATAGCTTTCATACAATAGCATTTTGATTAATAAATAATTATAATATTGGAATTTTGTAACTAAAAATATGAATTTGTATTTACTGAAATAGTAAACGTATGCTAAATATGTAATGTAATGATCATGTAGGGGTCAAATGTTTGAGATGGTTCTTTTATTTGTTCATCCTCAACTTTTTTCAACACATGTGGTCCCTATTTGCCGAAAAAATTAAGACAAATGTCCAACATAGTTCTTACAAGGGCAATTTGAGAAGTTAGTGAATTTTTAATTTCCCGCGTAGTAACTTTAAATGCAACGCTGGTCCTGTTAACTACTATCTGTTAATATACTACTGTCAAAATCTCAGCTTGCTGCGACGCTTAGTTTGTGTTTGGCAGCCATTGACAGCAGACGATTTTGTGAATTTTGGCGAAAATGAAAAAAAGTGAATTTCGTGTGCTGGAACTGTGCACGAACGGGACTGGAACATTTTCCGAAATCATTTGGATATGAAACAACTGTCGACTTAAGGATTTTTTTTCGTCGATTAGTAACCGTGGACGAAACACGTCCACGTGAATCCATCACTACACACCAGAGACAAAGAAACAGTCGAAACAGTGGACTTCACCGACCGAACATGCTCCAAAGAACACAAAGACGGTGCTTTCGATTGGAAAGGTTATGTATTTTATGATAAACGCGGTTTACATTCCACCGAAAAGAACGATCAATGCAGCGAATACTATCAAGCCGATTTCGACTTTTTCAACTACGTTTTGAAAGAGAAACGTCCCCATTTTACGAGGAAAAAAGTGCTCTCATGGCAAAATTCCATGAATTCACTGAATGCTGCTTAGTTCTAGAAGGTATTTCAGTAAAATCACCACAAACTTAATACTACTACTTCGCACATATAAAAGAGATCTAGGTTGGGATAGTGTCGGATCAGTTTTTACTTGACGAGGTCTACTACTAGAAAATAGAATAAAGTTAGTATCTTTATACTTACTTACTTACTTAGTTGGCGCTACAACCGTATGTCGGTCTTGGCCTCATCTAAGAATTTGCGCCAGCCATTTCTGCCTTTCGCTTGCTGGCGCCAGTCGGAAATTCCAAGCTTCGTCAGGTTGTCCTCTACTTGGTCTTTCCAACGAAGATGCGGTCGTCCTCTTCTGCGTTGACCGCCGCTGGGTACCGAATCGAATGTTTTCTTCACTGGAGCATCGTCTTTCATGCGCTGAACATGACCAAACCAGCGAAGCCGCTCGATTTAATGCGCTTGACTATGTCGATGTCAGCGTACAGCTCATACAGTTCATCATTCCACCGTATTTGGTACTCGCCATTGACGCAGATTGGTCCATAGATCTTACGAAGAATCTTTCTCTCGAATGCTCCTAAAGTCTTTTCATCTAAACTGCTCAGCGTCCAGGTTTGTGATGCGTAAAGTAGGACGGGCATGATGAGCAATTTATAGAGCGTGATTTTCGTTCGTCGAGAGAGGGCTCTGCTTCTCAATTGCCTACTGAGCCCAAAGTAACACCTGTTGGCAAGAGTTATTCTTCGTTTGATCTCAATGCTGATGTCGTTGGTTGAATTAATGCTGGATCCCAGATAAACGAAGTTCTTCACAACCTCGAATGAGGTATTGTCAACGGTAACGTGGGTTCCAAGACGCTGGGACTGTTTGTTTGTTGACACCAAGTATTTCGTCTTATCTGCATTCACTGACAGACCCATTCGACTTGACTCTCTTTCTAATCTGGAAAATGCTGCACTGACTTCGCGCGTATTATGGCCAATGATATCTATGTCATCAGCATACGCAAGCAGCATAACACTCTTGTAGAATATTGTGCCACTACGTCTCAGATCAGCAGCTCGGATGATCTTTTCCATCATTAGGTTGAAAAAGTCGCACGATAAGGAATCACCTTGTCTGAAACCTCGTTTGGTAATAAATGGTGGGGAGAGGTCCTTCCCGATTTTAACTGCGCTGCTGGTGTTGCTCAGTGTCATCCTGCAAAGTCGTATTAGTTTTGCGGGAATACCAAATTCAGACATGGTGGAGTACAGGTGCTTCCTTATTGGGCTGTCGAAGGCGGCTTTGTAGTCGACAAAAAGATGGTGGGTGTCGACTTGTTTTTCTTGAGTCTTCTCCAAGATTTGTCGTAGCGTGAAAATCTGGTCGATGGTGGACTTTCCAGGTCTGAAGCCACACTGATAAGGTCCGATCAGTTTGTTTACAATGGGCTTCAATCATTCACATAAAACGCTCGACAGGACCTTATATGCGATATTAAGAAGGCTTATCCCACGGTAATTGGCACAGATAGTGGGATCGCCTTTCTTGTGGATTGGGCAGAGCACACTGAGATTCCAATCGTTCGGAATGCATTCTTCCGACCATATTTTGCATAGAAGCTCGTGAATGCATTTAAGTAGAGCTTCGCCTCCGTTCTTAAACAGCTCAGCAGGTAAGCCATCAGCTCCCGCGGCTTTGTTATTTTTAAGCCGAGCTATAGCTGTCAGAACTTCATCATAGTCGGGCAGCGGAACCTCGACGCTGTCATCCGCAATTGGGGTTTCCGGAATATCATCTCTATTGGCGGGATTGTTGTCAGCGTCGCCATTTAGAAGCTTAGAGAAGTGTTCCCTCCATAACGTCAGTGTACTCTGGACATCTGTCACTAGATTCCCGTTTTCATCCTTGCAGGAAGAGGCCCCGGTTTTAAAACCATCGGCAAGGCGTCTTATTTTTTCGAAAAATTTTCGAGCCTCATTCCTGTCACCATACATCTCAATCTTCTCCTGCTCGCGCTTTTCTGCCTCTCTTTTTTTCCGCCTGAAAATATGTCTCTCTTCCCTCCTCCTTTCTTTGTATCGCTCCTTAGCAGCGCGCGTTACAACCGACTGCAGGGTGGCTTTGTAGGCGGCGTCTTAGTATCTTTATAGTTTTTAAAAAATTATAACTAAAATCTAATGCATCGAATGGATTTTTAATAATTTTGTTGTTCATTTTGAGTGTTTTTTTTACTTGTTTCTTTGGTTACCTGACATAGTCATATGCAGGGGCGTACTGAGACTATATTGATAGGGGGTTATTAGGTTATTAGGAAGACAAGATACCCTTAAGAGCCGACTTTTTTTCAAAACAACAGAATTGAATTGTCCAAAGTAACTCATCCGTTCAATCAATATAATTCTTAAAGGCAGTTGCCATATCGTTCCCTTTTTAATGAAAAGAAAATAATAGTATGATATTTCAACAATATCGATTCAGTATTTAAAAATATATTTTCGTTTCTGTTTTAATCATTTCTAAACTTATATCTATTGCTAAAAAATAAACAGAGCTTTACTATTTCATTAACTCTTTTTCTTATATTTTGTAATTAATTGTGATATATTCTTTGATTTAAAAAAAAAATTTGGTTTATAAGTATAATAACATTTAAATATTACTTCCTCTTGTTTTTAAGGTTTTAACTCATGGTTTCGCAATTTTAATGAAATCGACCTAAGCCATTTTTGATGAATATATTAGTAAGTCATTAAGACGGGAGTCACTTTGTGTTTTTCTTAAATAAGTTTTAACAGATTTTAGGTCTGTTCGCGTAGTCGAATGCAAATGAAATATTTCAAAAGTTTTTACTAGAAAGTGCCTGAAAAGCGTTCGTTTACTGAGAGAATTGTGTAATAGAGAGAATATCATATTTTCTCTCCGTTAAAGTTTTTTAAATTTCATGTTGTAATAAGATGAAAACTATCAAATGGTAGCTGAGTGTGTGTAGCAGCTGATTTTTTTAGATTTTCTTATATTTAACTGACGTACAATATTTGACATTTTTCATTATTTTACTAGGAAAGCGTTCGCTTACTTTTTAAAGTTTATGTTAATTCTCTCTCAATTTTATTCCTTTTGACGTTTTTCATTTTTTTACCATAAAAGAACGTGAATAGACCTTTTAATTTGCTGAACTTTCTCTCATTTCCTGCAACAGCAACTGGTCCTGCAACAGCAAACGAGACTATTTTTAAACTGCAGGGAGTTATTTCTTAATTGCTCTCTGAAACATAAGCTGGTTTCAACTGAGTTTTTACGCCATCGCATAGATCACAAAATACTTCAAACTCAGTGGTTTGATTTAAGTGGATCCATTAAACAATTTTTTTTGTAACAACTTATTTGGTTCTAGAATTCGATTTTGGGTAAAGTTAGTAGAGAACTGAATTAAAGTGTTCATACAAAGGCTTAATTGTTTCCAAGCACCTCTCGAATCAGTGAGGTTATCTTATCCAACATAACTTTAAATTCACTTCTTTAAAAACAGTTCATCGAAAAATTAGCCGGTTTTGCATCGTTAACATTCAAACGCTTAGGCGAAAACGACGGCGATGGCGAATTGAAAAATTCTGTTTGGTGGAAATGACAAAGAATGGTAAGACTGACTTTGATGCGTTCGTAAGTTTTGTAAATAAAAATAAATAAAATAACAATTAAGAAGACTCTTAAAAATAAGGAGGTAGCTTACCCCCTTTCTCCCCGCCCCTCGTTAGTTTCACTACTGGTCGTATGGCAAATATATGGTCTGTTTTTTAAACTTTGCATGAGCACTACAGTGGCCGCACGTTGTATGGGCATTTTTTTTTTCGATATCCAAATGTTAACAGGGTTAAAATGTGCCCTTTGTTGCCAAATTTACGTTTCCAAAATTGTATCCAGATTAAATGACCGCAACCCGCCACCATTTGAACCTATAGTTGGACGTAAAGACAATTTTTTGGCGTATTCTATATAAATAGAAAAACGTCATTGGAATGTACACAACATTTGCATGTTGTGATAATACAAACATTTTGATATATCGTTCGATCTTCTGATTTCATATATTTTAGGGAAAAATGGAGGATATACTCAAATTTCCATTTTTCTCAATTTTATGTTTTTAATTAAAAAAAATAAAAAACTACTTTAATTTTACTTTAATTTTCTTCAATCCATGGTTCATCCTTTATATATAAAAATATTTTCTACGACTTGCGAAACTTGCGATTTGTTCGACTGATGACGTCACAATGCATTAGCAAAACCGATTTTGAAAATTTGAGTTCTAATATGTTAGTAAACTTAATTTTAATTTGAAATCCAAAAACTTTGCAATTAATAAAAAATGCATTACCCAACCCATGCATATTCATTGTAATTCCCTGCTTCATGTTGTTTGCGTTGTCGTTTTTCAATTTAAAGCTGTCGTTTCATTTCACGTTATTCTTCTTCTTCTTCTTGGATTTGTTGGTGTTCGTCAATTCGCAAGTAACAAAAAAATGGGTCTACCTCGTGTGTTCTTCGATATGACCGCTGATGGTCAGCCTGTGGGACGCATCGTAATGGAATTACGTTCTGATGTTGTTCCAAAGACCGCGGAGAATTTCCGCGCCTTGTGTACTGGCGAGAAAGGCTTTGGCTTCAAGGGTTCTTGTTTCCATCGCGTCATTCCCAACTTCATGTGCCAGGGTGGTGATTTTACAAATCACAACGGCACTGGTGGCAAATCTATCTATGGCAACAAATTCCAGGATGAGAACTTCACCTTGAAGCACACCGGTCCTGGTATCCTGTCTATGGCCAATGCTGGTCCCAATACCAACGGATCGCAGTTCTTCATTTGTACCGTGAAGACTTCATGGTTGGATGGCAAACATGTTGTTTTTGGACAAGTTGTTGAAGGCATGGATGTTGTCAAATCCATTGAAAACTACGGCTCGCAATCAGGCAAGACCAGCAAGAAGATCATCGTTGCCGAATCTGGTACACTATAAATAAATTTAAGCAAAGTAATATGCATTTAACTATCATCTTAAAATATGCTGTCTATTGCAAACAGCACGTGTTATGTTAAAAAAAGACTACGAGAAACACTAGGTTTTTATTGTAGTCTTTGCTGAGTTGAATTCCAAGTGGTGTATAAAGTATTATATTGTGTGTTGTATAATTAATACACATTTTTGTGCATTAATTTTTTAAGGTTATATTATTTTTGTTGTTAATAATTAACTGTAAAAGTCACATCACTTAAGATGGACGATTATAGTTTTTACTGACTGGCCGCACTTAACGACCTCGCTGTTGAAACGACGCGAGTCGAATCTCATTTCACGTTATTCTTTTTTTGTCAAATTGACGTAAATTCCAATCATAGAGCCCGGCCTACTTTCTTTCTCTGGTTCAGTAGGAAATCTTTGTTTTCTTCGTTTTTGATAACTTCTAGTACTCCTGCGGACGATAAATCGATCAAATCATTGGCTTTACTGCTGAATTCACGCTCTTTCCGCAACTGAACTTCAGACGTGTCACAGCTATATTTTCTAATGGCCTTATTTTGCAAAACGAACTGGCGCTAAATTTTTTTATCTGGCTATTTTTTTTATTTCAGTGAATTGAATTGAATAATTAAATTGCCAGACAAAAAACCCCAAGTGAGGTGATTGAGTTCTAAGCCACAATATTATTTTTAATCGTTCCAATAAAGTACATTTCGTACATTGCGTACTAAAAATATTTAACAAATTTGTAAAAATTTTACAAATTGTTACAAGAAATCAGTTTGTGTAACCAAAAACTTGCAAGTGAGAGAAAAAATAAAAGAGAAAGATTTTTCTCTATATTCCAGTTTTGAACAGTTTTTGTTGGCTGTTTTTCTACTTGCAAGAATTTTCATGAAATAAAAATAAAAATACAAACGTCCTAAAACAGATGATTTTATGTTACTATATATACAAATGTTGAATTTCCCATTATATGCACAAATTTTTTTAGTTATTTCTTAACTTATAAAAATAAGCTTTTAGCTAATAATCGTGTTTTTTTTTCTTTTTAACTATTCCGACACAATAATAATAAAAATAATAATAATAATAATAAAAATAATAATAATAATAATAATAATAATAATAATAATAATAATAATAATAATAATAATAATAATAATAAAAATAATAATAATAATAATAATAATAATAATAATAATAATAATAATAATAATAATAATAATAATAATAATAATAATAATAATAATAATAATAATAATAATAATAATAATAATAATAATAATAATAATAATAATAATAATAATAATAATAATAATAATAATAATTATAATAATAATAATAATAATAATAATAATAATAATAATAATAATAATAATAATAATAATAATAATAATAATAATAATAATAATAATAATAGTAATAATAATAATAATAATAATAATAATAATAATAATAATAATAATAATAATAATAATAATAATAATAATAATAATAATAATAATAATAATAATAATAATAATAATAATAATAATAATAATAATAATAATAATAATAATAATAATAATAATAATAATAATAATAATAATAATAATAATAATAATAATAATAATAATAATAATAATAATAATAATAATAATAATAATAATAATAATAATAATAATAATAATAATAATAATAATAATAATAATAATAATAATAATAAAACAAAGCTTGAATTGAGAATTTTATGCTTAAATGAGAACCGATGTCGTATTTCCTTGGTTCAAGAAATCCAGGTAGATAAAACATAATTTTAAACCAAGAAAAACCTTATTCATCTTTTTTTATTTAATTATATTATAAAGTTAACTTTGTCGAAAATATTAACTTAGCAACTGCCACTAATTTTGGCTTTCTTTGATTTAGATTTTAGTCTGGGTTGTGAAGTGAGTTCGTAAATTAACAAACTGCGATATAATTATTGTAACAATAAAGTATGATATTTAAGTTTTAGAACTTGTTTTCAAGATATATTTCAGTCGTGGAGATTGAGTTACCCACTCAGATTCCGATTCATTAATAATTTACAATGTGAACTCACAGGCCATAAACACCTGCAATTATTTTGGTGGGTTCAACAAGTGAAAAGTGGCATTGATTGACCACGAGATTGAAGTGTCTTTTTTATAAAATACCATTTCAAAGAAAACTGTGCAAATTAGTAACGATATTCTTTTTAAAGTTACGTTGTTTCCTAAAAAATACTTAAAATTTTATTAAGACTTTCTCTATGGTTTTTTTTTTCCAAAAAGTTATCTTATGGATTCTATTATAAAAATGTTCTAAATCATTTCCCATTATATGCACAAATTTTTTTAGTTATTTCTCAACTTTATATATTTAGCTATTAGCTAATAATCGTGTTTTTTTTTTACAACAAAAAGTTGTTTTCTTTTTAACTATTCCGACAATTTGACGTGCATTGAAAATTTTTACAAATTTTGTGTTCGGGTACTTTTTCAGATTTTTCATTGTTTTGCGAGAGAATATTTTATTACTCTCAAAAAGTTGTTACTGTCAAGTTTTTACTGAAAAAGTACGCAAACAGACCTGCAGCGAAAATTGAAGTTAATGTCAAAAACAAAAATTATAACAATACAATGGTCGTATTCAGTGGAGTCAACAATTTGCAACTGTTGTGCTGTTGCAAAAGAACGCAGCAAATTTGAGTGTGAAACCTTTGCAATTAATTACATAACATAATAAGGGTTCTCATCTAAGCATGTAACTGACCCGTAAACATTGTAAGCCTTGTGAACTTACATGCGCGTAAACTAAAAAATATAAATAAACTGGCCATTTCAGCCCTTGGGAAGGACTTTGACCTAGCTTCTATTGATCAATTGTGTTGTGCGTGTTATTAAATGTTTGATCACAAATGACCGAGAACTAGGCCTACGTGTTTTATGCCGACTCCGAACGGCTTATGTTCTCAAGAAGCTTTACATGGCAATTTTTACTCTCTAAGGTTTGCCATTGTCTGCAAAGAGGTGACGACCGAACTGAAAAATTAATTCAATTGAAAAAACTTTCTGTCTGAGCTGGAATTGAACCCGGGCTACCGCGGTTCTTTAGCTTAGCGGCCACGCACTCTACCCACTAGGCTACGGCCGCCACAACTATCGCGTAAACTATCTGTCAAAATTTGTATGGGCGTGAGTTTACATCATTTCCGAGCCTATTTTGTAGTGTAAACTAGCATGTAAATCTACGTGTGTGAATGAGGGTTGCCTTTGGCGCTAATAATTACATATTTCAAGTAGTTGAAGTAAATATGAACACGTTTTATTTATTTTTCTATGTTAATGAAGGTTTTTAAAAGGTTTAAAATTAAAAAAAGTCATAATGTTGTCGCAGCCGCAGCCGCCATTTTGTCGACATTAACGCTATTTACACTTTATCGCTCATCAAAAGTTTAAGTGCTATACATGTTTACATGCTTAGATGAGAACCCTTAATAATTATAATTAAATTAAATAATATACAACTCTTCTGAAGTTTAGAGTAATAACACATTCAGAGAAAAGAATCGCTTTATTGCAATTCACAACAGTTTTTGCTGAATGCGGCCATTAAGAATTGTGAGCGCTCTCTTTGTTAGTACATTTTCTGACAGGAGTAATTTGCCAAAACAACTCTAAATGCTTCATTGTCTAGTTAGAACATGAATTACTTTTGAAAAAAGGCGACCATTTAAAAAAATTGGAACAGAAAAAGAGAGCATGCTTTTAAATAAAATTTGGAAAAGCAATAACAAACGCGGAAATGAAAGCCTTCTTAGACTTAAAGGACAAAATCGGTTTTGCGAATGCTTTGTGATATCATTTGTCGAAGGATGGGTCGTAGAACAAAATTTTATATATGAAAAGACACGCCATGGATTGAAGAAAATTAAAGTAGAATATTTCTTTAGCGGATTTCGATCGTTATTTTTTATTTAATACTAGCTGAACCCGGTGTGCTTCGCTACCCCCCTCGTACCAGGATTGCATTTCAAAATTGTGGCAATACCAAAATCACTTTTCACGCCATTGAATTTTCGAAATAAGTCCACCCCAGCGCCACCTACCGTGTCCATTTATACACAAATTATTTTCTTATGATTAAACAAACATACATTCTGAATTTCAGTTAAATTGGTCCATAAATTCAAATTTTCGATATAAGTCCACCCCAGCGCCACCTATCGGGTCCATTTATACACAAATTATTTTCTTATGATTAAACAAACATACATTCTGAATTTCAGTTAAATTGGTCCATAAATTCAAATTTTCGATATAAGTCCACCCCAGCGCCACCTATCGGGTCCATTTATACACAAATTATTTTCTTATGATTAAACAAACATACATTCTGAATTTCAGTTAAATTGGTCCATAAATTCAAATTTTCGATATAAGTCCACCCCAACGCCACCTATCGGACTTTCCCGGAGGGTTTTTCCAAAATTTTCCTTAGTAAAAACCTTCTCCTGGCAATTATAAACAACTGAAAAAAAATTTTAGACAAATCGGCCCAGCCATTCTCAATTGATGTTTTACTATACATTTTTTACACCATTTTTATATATATAGATATAAAAATGAGCAAAATGGAAATTTGAGTATATCCTCAATTTTTCTTTAAAATATATATATCTCGAAAACTAGATATCTCAGATAATCGAACAGTTTATCAAAATGTTTGTATTATCACAACCCTTAAATGTTTAGCACATTCCAATGGCATTTTCCCCATTTATATAGATGCTATGAAACAAATACGTCAAAGAATGGTTAAGCCCAAATGAATAAAATTTTAGGAACTTAAATTTGGCACCAAATGGCAGTTTATAAGGGCCACTCTAATGAGCACTATCACACTCGTATGAAAATATAATTTAGATAGACAGTTTTGCATTCATAAATAAGTATCTTCATAGATAGAAGTATGATAAAATACAGGATATATAGTACTAAAAAAAGTTTTCTCGATTTAAATTTTTACCATAGATGCAGCTGGGGTCGGTAATGAGTTTGGCATAAGAACATTGTTTGTCAAAATGTAGATAGACATTATTGAAAACTTATTAGCCCTCAAAATGAAAAAAATGTCTTAAATAGTTCATATCTTCTACGAATTAATACCTAGTGTTTTGAACTTTATGAACGTTTCTATGTTTTTGTTACATCCAAAATTTCTTTTGAACATATTCACCCCCACTTACCTCCCTTTTGGAGGTCCTAATATTTGAACTTAAGAAAAATGTCGAAAATAGTTCATATCTTCTCCAAAATATCCCTAAAAAGGTTAAAATGTATTAGGTTAATTTTTATAATTTTTTTACCCCCAATATTTGTTCTAAAAATAACATATATGCCACCTTTCTGGAAGATCCAATACGAAGAATAAATAACAATGTAGAAAATAGTTCATAGTTCAAATAAACTAAAACCTAGAAAGGTTAAATAAATGTATGAGCGGTTGCTATTATTTTTTCGCCCTAAACATTATCTCTACCCCTATTCGCCACCTTTTTCGGGGTTCTCATACCAAAAATGTAAAAAAATGTTAATTGTTTCACCAGAATTGACAACTACAAGGGTCAAATGTATAAGCTGCTTCTATTATTTTTCACACCAAACATTTCTTCTGAACATACCTACCACAAAATCCTACGAAAAACAAATCAACAAAACGAGGTGTAAGAAGCTTCAATACAAAGAGTGTTCGAGTTCAGTCATTCATCCTAGTATTCATTGAATACTAAAGGTGCACGACATTAAACTTACCACCATAACCATCGAACGCGATTCGTCGATGATATCTTGCAGTGTGAGATCACCATTTTCGGCCAGATGAAATATTTGCTCGATGAAAATACGTTTTTTTAATGAATTGTTATCAGCTGATTTAATTTTCAATTGCACTGATGCTTCTGTAGTTGCTTCTTCATCACTATCTGCGACATCCTTCCAGTTGTCTGTTTCCGTAGCAATGTCACAAATCTGTTTGCGCTGCCATTCGCAATATTTTC